>CM062820.1:93673682-95148682 GCA_031772625.1 Pinus tabuliformis
CTAAGTGGCATGATGCACTTATAAAGAATAAAGTCTTCCATGAAGGAGACTGGCTCTGTTATACGATTCTCGGTTCCAGGATTTCTCGGGGAAACTCCAGACTCGCTGGCTAGGACCATATGAGATCCAGAAGGTGCACGACAATGGGACCCTCACTCTGATCACGATTGACGGTTTTTGGACATACGTTCAAAGTAATTGGCCACCGAGTTCGTCTCTATCGAAGACCTCTTACTCGGGGAATCCTTTTGTCAACAGCTACAACAAGAATACTGATTTGGAGATCTTAGGAGAGGAAGCGAATATTTCCTCACCTATAACTTAAGAAAACTCGTTTTTCATAATTTGTACATAACATCCTGTACATATGTTCTTTTCATCTTTGTTTGTAGTATTTTTGTTACCTTATTTTGCACAGCACTTTTTGATTTTGCTGTTCCTTTTCAAAAGGAACAACACTGGTTTGATTTTGCTGTTCCTTTTCAAAAGGAACAACACTCGTGTGATTCTGCTGTTCCTTTTCAAAAGGAACAACACTTTTGGTGTTTTGCTGTTCCTTTGCGAAAAGGAACAACACTTGGTGTTTTTCTGTTCCTTTGCGAAAAGGAACAACACTTTTTGTTTTGTTGTTCCTTTGCAAAAAGGAACATCACTTTTTGCTTTGCCGTTCCTTTACGAAAAGGAACAACACTTTTTGCTTTGCTGTTCCTTTGCGAAAAGGAACAACACTTTTTGCTTTGCTGTTCCTTTGTGAAAAGGAACAACACTTTTTTGCTTTGCTGTTCCTTTGCGAAAAGGAACAACACTTTTTTCTTTGTTGTTCCTTTGCGAAAAGGAACAACACTTTTTTCTTTGTTGTTCCTTTGCGAAAGAAACACAACACTTTTGTGTTTTGGAATTTTTTGCTGTTTCTTTGCGAAAAGGAACATCACTTTTGTGTTTTGGAATTTTTGCTGTTCCTTTGCGAAAAGGAACATCACTTTTTTGGCTTTGTTGTTCCTTTGCGAAAAGGAACAACACTTTTTGTTTTGTTGTTCCTTTGCGAAAAGGAACAACACGTGTGGATTTTTGCTGTTCCTTTGCGAAAAGGAACAGCATGTGTGGATTTTTGCTGTTCCTTTGCGAAAAGGAACAACACTCTTTGTGCTTTGCTGTTCCTTTGCGAAAAGGAACAGCACTCGTATTTCTTTTTCCAAGATACAGATTTGGCTAATTCTGCTATTTCTTTTCCACAAGATAACTCATTTACATGCTTCTCTCAGAGAGGACACCATCAGAACCTTTCTGCTCCTATTTGGACGTTTTGCGATTATGCTCTCCTAAATCCTTTAGATATAGCAATGACATTATGCAATAAACATAAAGCATGATATACCGAAACCAGCATATCATAAATCGCTACTATTTTAACAGTCAGTATATATAAGAAGACAAGAGGAGGGACATTAACTTTCATCTTCACTGTCATTATCTTATTCCCGAACCGTGGTTTGGTATTTTTTATCATGTCGATCTCCCTAAAAACTTTCTTGATCATTACTGAGGAATATGAGCAAACGATTTACATCTGTCTGTTGGGATTGTAAGACTTCTTCCACCATTCCCCGCTCTTAAGGAGTGCGGAACCACCCTTATGTGTAATTGAACAAAGAAAAAGAGAAGTGTGCTGCAAAAGAAGAATAAAAGAAAAAATAAAAACAAGATATGAAATCATCAAATGCAGGATAGGGGGTCTCATTCAGAGCCAACCTACCTGATCATAAGGAGGAAGCGAAGTGGCATTCCCATTACGGCCACCACACCAGGGATATGGTCCAAAGGTAAAATAACAAGCAAACCTTGGAACAGGAGGTCTCATCACGAGCCGGCCTGACCACGTTTCGTGCCTACCTGTGTGAATGGCATTATGGTTATCTGGTCACCAAGCCAGCATAATGGCCTGCATTTTGACAAAGCACTCTTCAGTAGATACACAAAGGATAATGGTTCCGGAGGGTGAGATAAACAACTTTGCCAAGGTTATGAACACCTGTTGGTAGCAGAGCTCTGTTAATGGCATTGGAGTCGTAATATTTACACCAACAGGTATGATATTAAGTCTGTTTGTCTTTTATATCCTTTGCATGTATCATATGTCACACCCTGATATAATTATCGCATGAACATTATCACCAATCATGGCAACGGAAATTGACAATGACTACTGGAGACTTGGTACAGTTGACAGACGTCCAACCCCTCGGTTCCTCATTATATCACACTGGCTTATCTTAAAAGCAATCCACTTTTCTGCCTCGCGGTTTCGGTACTCCATTGTCCTTTTACAACATGGGCATAATTTCTACCTGCTGTACTTTATGATTTGACTCCCGACTAGCTGCTGCTCCTCTCTTTGACGGCTGGGGGCAGCCTATCAGATCGGGGGGGGGAGGTAACCTCATTACTCCAATGGTTACGTGGCTGCACACCATTCGGGCAAAATAATGACACGATTTAACGGTATGATGATCTCATTCTACGGACTGCCATCCACGATCTTTCTCTTTGCTGCATGCTCTGCGAAGATCCTTCCTAAAATAGCATCGAGTATCCTCTCTGCTTGGTAAATACTGCAAACAGTTGCTGTTTCATTCCTGAGTCTATTTCTGGAGTAAGCTATGGGTGGGAGGACAATCCGAAGTGAACCGCACAAGCTGACCGCGTCCGCTGTTGCCGCGAAATTCTGGAAAATGCAGGATGGTTGAATTACTTCAACCGCCTGCAAGAATCGAATGAGGCTGTAGCGTTGGAATTCCTGCAAAATTTGCAGGGAAAACCACTCTATAGTCGGAGGAAAGCGGATAGAAGTTACGGAGAAACATTATCGCAGAAACCTCAGGATTACCAGCTGTTGGACCCAGATGGGAGCTGAAGAAGGAAAGACTGCAGAAAGTAATGGAAATTTTCCAAAGCGAAGGCCAAAGTTGACAGTCAAAGGGAAAGGAGTTCTGCCGAAAACACTGGGGGAACCCTGGACCGAGCTGGCAAAGATAGTGCAGAGCTATATCACCTGCGAAGGGAGAAAAGATGTGGTAAGGGCTTGTCACTTAAAACTTCTAGCTGTTTTAAAAGGGAAAATGTTCTGTAAATCTCACCTGCCCTTTTAAATTCATTATTACATGATGCGGCCCGAAGCCTGAAGAAGGCTCAGCACACAGATACGGTTGTTAGCCACCACGGACTGATTCGACTAATAATAAGCACAGGTCTTACCCAACAGCAAGACACCTGGGAGGAATTGTCGAAACAATTAAAAAGGGACTGGCTGTTACCACCCCCAAAATCTGAACGAACCTTCAGCACACTGGAACGTTCATAAAAACATAAGAAGCCAGCAGCAGAAAAGCATGTTGTTTCAAAACGAAAGCATTCCTCCAGCATGCCGGAACAATCAGAGAAACGTAAGAGTCGGTGGCAGAAAAGCATGCTGTTTCGAAACGGAGGCGACCCTCCATACGCCAGAATGACCAGAGGAACCTAGAGAACCTGTTGGCACTCCCAACCTGCCTGAAAGACCTAGGAAGTCAGTTCGATTGGTTCGAATACGGGGAAGGTTGGAAACGATTCAGAAAACTGCGCCCAACCAATTGAAATCGAGGACGAACCTTCAGAAATGGAAGGTGAATTACCCGAAGGAAATGCTGAGCAATCAGAGGGGGAACTAACCAGCCAGAAGGAGGAATTGAAGAAGGACACGACCAATCTGAAGGAGAAGATACCACCAAGCGAGACAATCAAGAAGAAGAAAACGCACAATCTATGGGTAGCCCGTTGCAAGACCCTCCAGGAGAAGAGGAATTGGCAGCAGTTCTGGCCAATATGAGAGGATACGGCCAAGCCTCCAGTACAGGAGGCGTCCTTGATGGCCCCGCAGAAGAAGAATTACCCGAGGAAAGGCATGCAGAAGAGGCAGGGGAAGAAAACCTGCCTGGCTATGGTAATGAAGCAGAAGACATCAATCCGGGACAATCTGTCCCCAGGGCGCCGGAAGATGTTCCAGGAGAGGAAGAAGAAGTAAGATTGAAGGCCAAACCCTCTGCCGAGGCAAGGGAAATTGAAAAATTGAGGAAGAAGCACCAGAGGATGCTGGGCACGATAGCCAGACTCCGGCAACAAATTAGAATGTTGAAATCCAGTCTGAGAATACAAAAGACTGCAAGGAAAAGGAAAAGGACCACGGCAGCAAGAACCCCGAGGGTTAGAGTTCGTTTTGATGGACGAAACCCCATCAGGAGACCGACTGTCGAGGAACAGTCTGCTGTTCCAAATGATAATGAGGAACAAGGTGCTGTTCCAATAGAAACTGTTGTTCCATCTGGCCTGGAGGAACGAATGGACATTCCAATGGAACATCAAGAGGCTCCGGTGGTAGGAAGACCACAGCAACCCTTTGTTCGCATTAAAAAGGAAACGGATAGCAAAGAGGTTCAAACAGAAGCACCCCCCTCGGGTGTAATTCGGGTCCAAAATTCCAAACAACGTAATAAGAAGGTCCAGGTTAAACTTCCAGCTTCTACGGCTGTGTGGAAGAAAGACCCAAAAACAAGAACCTTGCATAAAATGATGAAGGAAGCCCAACAGGAAGCCGAGCAGTTGCGAGAACAGACGGTCCCCAAGGAAAGATACGAAGAGCTCCAACAGCAACTTCGAAAAATCAGTCAGTCTGAGAGCCAGGCATTTGAAGGATGGCAGAGGGAGCAGGAAAAGGTTGCTAAGGTAACTCGTCGACTAGATAGTGTTGTTAAGCAGATGGACACCCTGTGTTCCTTGTATACTGATGTTTTGACTTGTAGAGCCCTGCTAAAAATTATACTTTTTTTTTGCTTGAACGATATTTGAGATTAAAATAAAAGTTGTTAGGGCGGGAGCACCTATCCATATCAACACTGTTAATGATTTTATAGACTGCTGCAAGCACTATGGAGTTAAAGTTCAAAGGTTGTTATGTGAATTTTACCTGCACAATCTTGTCTTAGACCAGGAAACTGATTTGAATCCTGGCCCTTTCGTGGTGTGATATACAATTCCAAGCCTTTATCTCATTTGGGGTGAATCAGTTAAAATGGCTTAAAGCTTACAACATCTTCCAGAGGCAAGAAAATAGTTTAGACCTCTGGGTACGAGCTGAACCTAGGGACCCAGCAGCATTATGGAGAGAGCATAGGAGTGTGATGAGGATCCCAGGTGTCATGAAGATATTAGGTCCCATGCATGGGGACTTGATCCGAAATGGTCTGGAGTATTTCCTGACTATTAAAGACCATGCCCTCCATGCTGCAAAGTTTCGCTACCGAACCTCTAACCCAAACATCCAGCTCAGGGAACCCTTTAACTTTGAGAATTTTGAAGTAGCTGCCAGTCGATTGAGTCTCTATGGGGAACGGATTCTGCAAGCAGGACCATTCTAGTTGGTGTATCGGTTTCGCAACCCAATTATTTGGCATCCTGCACCTGGATATTAGGCCCTATATGAGATGCCTGCAGATCAGTTCTTTGACCATCTAGTTGCTAATCATGGTTGTCGACCTCTTCGTGAGATCCCTTCTCCGGCCTACTCTCTCACAGCCTTGCATGTCAATTATAACGTTTTCATGAGGACATGAAACAGGGTAAGCAGGGGGGTGTGTGGAGCACCTGGAAGGTATGCTTTTTGACAAGCAATCTAGTGGTTTTTCAATAATATTTCTAACCTTTTCTGCATTATGAGTCTAAAAAATATAAGGGTTTTGATAAATTGTGTGAAAATGGACAAACGAAGCTCAATCACTAATAATTGATGTTTTCTATGCAGAAGGACACGGAAATAGGGAATTATCGAGTAAAAACAAGAAGCGAAGGGAAAGTAACTACTGTCCCGTCGACAGGGAACCGGATGCAGACAAGATCAAGTAAAATTAGAGCCGAATAGTCCAGGAAAAGAACACAGGATACCGAGACGGAGAACGCAAGAAGGAAAGAGGAGAACTGAACGATTAGCGAATCCCTCAGGATCTTCGATCCTGAGGGATCGCTGCTTTAAGCTTATCTTTTGTATCTAGACATCTCCGTCATTTCTATTATATAAAGGTACCACGCCATCGAGCATGGGGGAGGACTGTTGTTGTAATTACAAGCTCAGAACAACTTTGATCATTAAGTTTTGTAAGATCTGATTTTGTATACCTTTGTTAATGCAATCAATATAAACGACTTGGTGTTCACTTCGTTTATGCATCTGAAGTAACTCTAAGCAGTGTACCATTGGTAGCCAAGGGCCCAGCTCCGACGGTCACTTGCTGTTGTATCATACGGTGATTTGTGTGGTTTGCTTATTTCTCTTGTTTCAGTAATCTGATATATCTTTTATATGATAGACTATGCTTCCTAATTAATATCTGAATCTGAATAAGTTCTTTAACCCACGTCTCTGTATTACAAAGTGAATCTATTCAAATTAAATCCATTTCTATAGCAAGATATTGGTATGAATGTTATCATCATTGGATTCATATAAAATAAGTATTTGCGAGGCTTGAAGATAATATCACTTTGTTCAGAAACATAGTCACATCATACATTACTCTCGGATTGCTACAGTAGTCTAGAACGTGTACATACATTTGAGTTTGCTGTTCCATTTGAGTTTGCTGTTCCCTTTGAGTTTGCTGTTCCATTTGAGTTTGTTGTTCCAATTTATATGATTGACGTTTCCTGTTTATGATAGTTTGCTGTTCCATTTAATTACTGCTGTTCCATTTGATTACTGTTGTTCCATTTTAGAACTGCTGTTCCATTTTAGAGTTTGTTGTTCCATTTTAGAATTGTTGTTCCATTTTACTTTCGCTAATCTGCCTTTATTGCTTTTGCGTGATAGCAGGCCTAAGGCTGTCGTGAGCCCAGCAAGACGCTGCCTAGCTCCCAGACCTATAAGTCCATGCTTTGGTTTTCTTTCTTTATCAGTTTCTAAAGGGAAGGGTTATTGTTTCCGTACCCTTGACTGATCAACTGCTTTGTGTGATTTTATCTGTTGAGTTGGTTTAGTTACAGCTTAGTGTTTGTTTCCTTTCAAACCATTAGAACGCTATACTACCGAGCATTACTTGGACAAAATAGCCTCGGATCGAGTTACTCCTTGAAAGAACAAAACGTTCCCGGATTGACTTAATAATGTGGAATAATTGGTGGTGTGAGAGACCCTAGTTATCGCTCTACACTTTTGAGTCTCCAAGTTTCTTCCCGATCCAGCAGAATCCTTGATCTCTAGGTTTCCAAGACCACAAGGTGTAGTTTTGCTGCTATATAGGTGTACCCTCTTCCCTGTTCATCCATTAGAGTGGCCAACTGATTTTCAATGTCACCAAGGTTATGTTCCTCCTTGGCCTTTTTCCTTCTGGCCCAATCTATGGATAATCACTTGAGTTTGATTAGGTTACTATAGAAACCCTCAGCCTTCCTCTGGACATTTGGTAAGGGATGGGCCTTCCAAAATTCCCAAACCAACCTGAGATATTCAGTGTCCTTTAACTAGGTCGAATTAAACTTAAAAGGAGCCCTAGGTTTTTCGAAAGAGCCTGCCACTTCCAGATAAATAGGGGAATGATCCGATATTCCTCTAGTGCCCACCCACTATCTATAATTTGTGAGGGAATTAAGTAGATCTTCATGAATGAGATACCTGTCTAGTCTCCTCCCCCGAGCTGCATCTCCAGTCCTTCTGTTGTGCCAGGTTGGTAGCTTCTTGTTCATAGGGACATCAATAAGACCATGTTGCTCCAAGAGGATGTCGAGCTGATCCGAGAGTGGATCCAGCTGCAAGTGGTGTCCCCAGAATTCTTCATGTCCGATGGAGAAATTAAGATCTCCCTCTAGAATAGTGGATTGGTCTATCAGGGGATTCTCAAGGAGCTGCTGCAAGAAATCCAATATACTGTGATTGGATGCATAAATGTTCATAATACAGAGATTTCTGCCTAATTCAGCTGAAAATATATCGATACCCAGGAAACCCTGACCTCCCTAAG
This sequence comes from Pinus tabuliformis, assembly GCA_031772625.1. Taxonomy (NCBI): domain Eukaryota; kingdom Viridiplantae; phylum Streptophyta; class Pinopsida; order Pinales; family Pinaceae; genus Pinus; species Pinus tabuliformis. The sequence continues at coordinate 93,681,722 of CM062820.1, forward strand.
CTGATGTAACCTTGATGGTTCGAGGGTTTATCCCGAGAGCTAGACCCCCAGATCTCCCAGCAACATCCAGGGCTTGAAAATGCCACCCTGGCATGATAGTTAGAAGGGTCCTAACAATCAACTCAAAGCTACCTAGGGTTTCTTGAAGAAAAATAATGTCACAAGGCTCACAACTCAAGAGTCTCTTAAGGGCTAATTTTTTAGAGGGACTAGCTAATCCCCTACAGTTGAAGGAGAGCCACTTCATGGCAGAACATTGCCAAGGGTGTCTGGTGCTCTAAGTACCCTTTCAATGGTGTTCTGTCTGCCCTAAGCTACATCATCCCCAGCAATCTTAATGGCTTTGGACATCTTGGAAGGCCTCCCCCGGGTGGGTTTATGCTCAACATTAGAGGGTGTGATACCCAATCCAAGCAAGTCAGGGATTTCCCGATGGCGAGAACAAAGGTTGTAGGAATGTGAACCCGAAGCAGAAGGGGAAATAGGATTTTGTTGGAGCCCCTGTCCAAGGACATCCGGGGGGGTGGTGGAAAATATAGGCAATGGGTGATCACGTGCACAGGTAATGGGAGAGGTAACCAAACAAGGTGAAGATGTAGATGATGCCAATGAGAAAACATATTGATTAAAATTCAGTGGAAAGGATAAGGGAGAAGAAACTGTACCCGATGTAGGAGCAACCTCCCCAGCAGGCCGGGATCTAGTCATAGGAGGGGAGATTGGCGGCATATGGGAAGCACTAGATGGATGAGCAGTGACCCCAGCCACATCCTTTGGACTATCCGGACCTATGGGCTGCTCATCCACAATCGGGTCTTCTATCTGGTGATGTTTGGTTCCCTTTGTAGCAATCGGAGTAGTAGGCATGAGCAGTGGGCATTCATTGAAAAGATGTCCAACCTTATGGCATCGTCTACGCCTGAATGGAACGCCTTCTTAATCAAGATTTTGTCAGCGAGAGAAATGCCTCCAATGTAGGGTAATCTTTTCCTCAAGGCCTTCTGTGGTATCCAAATGAACCAGAATGCGAGCCATAGTCATATTCCCTGACATTTCATAGGACTGATCATGTTCCAAATAGGTACCTAGTGCGTTGCCTATGCGCTTAAAAATGACTGGAGTTCAGTATTGCATTGGAAGGCCTAGTAATTGAACCCAAATCGGCCCAGCTCCCATTTGTTCCCTCTCAGGATCAAATAAGGGATCCCATCTTTTCAGCAGAACAGGGGCTAATTCGATATCCCATAATCTAGAGAGTATCCAGTCCGTGTACTCTTCCCTATGGAAATGAAGGGCAAACCATCCTCGCACAAGCACCCGAATGGTGGGTAATTATTTGAGTAAAGAACCCAAAATCTCTGAGGTCTAGAGACGAAGTCTCTCCACAGTATAGTTTCGCTCCCGAACTCGGCCCACCAAGACATTCTTCGCTGTATCAACAACTTCCCCCATTGAGAGGTCTTCGCCCAAGGATAGGTTGATGTCCTTGTCGACAGCTTTTAGGCACCTTCCTTTCTTTAGCTTGTCAGATTTGCGAGCTGTCGGATAGTCCCAAAGACGTCGCCGTATGGCTTGGTTAATCATCTGTGGGGTGGATGGGGTCGATTTAGGGTTTGGGACCGTTGAGCTGAAGCATCCAAAACGGATAGGGGTGCTAGGAGATGGGCCACCAAGATTAAGGGTGCTACCGGATAGTGCAGGGACAAGGTAGGTAGCAGTCCTAGGAGGGGGGATGCCAGAGGAGGAAGGGTTGTAGGGTGGGGTGGAGATGTAGGGTAGACGGGGCAGTGGTGCATTGAAAGTGGGCGATGGTTGCAGGTAGGTACCGAGGAGATTCAAGGTAGCCAGGGAAAGTGGTGGGTAGTCCAAGCCGGAGGCGTCTTCGATGTTGACAGAGGGTGGAGGATGGGGCACAGATGGCCCAAGTTTGTCCAGTGCAGAGCTAGGAGCTGACAGAGGTCGCAGAGATGCGGCAAAAGGACTAGAGCTCGACATAGCGTGATGGCGAGACCAAATGACCTCATGGGGATTGGGGTCCTCCGTATAGTCCACCTCGTCTAGGTCCATTGCAACCGATAGGAAAACGGTCGATGGTGGTTACGGACTACGAGAAAGGCGGGAGGACCATAGGAACGGAAAACGCTAGAGAGCCTGTGGGAAGGAGGTAAGGTTGAATGGAGTCTGACGAGCCGTGGAGGTTAACCCTTACTGTCAAGTGCCTGGCAGCAGTGCCATAGTAATTCCATTATCGATGACCATCAGAGCTCCGCTAGGGTTTCTTTTCCTCTTCGTTTTCTACCATTTTCAAAACAATTATTTGTTTATGTTCTTGTCTATAATTTTTTTTGGAATAATTTATAAAGATGTAACAGTCAGGTGGTTTCAGATTTTAGATGTTTCATCAAGTATATTCCAGTATAATATTGTATTCCAGCTTTGTTTATCAGACAGTTTTTGTTCAGGAACCTTACATGTCATATTTGGCCATGATATAACTGTTTACTATTTTAGTATTATAGTGAATTGATCAATGGACATAGGGTGCTTGTAAGAGATTAACTGCATACATGAGATACATTTTGGCCCTGTTTGGGTACACCAAACTTTATTTATAAGATATTCAATACCTGTTCAGGTACACCAAACTTTGTGTATAAGATCTCCAATAAAGAGAGTTACTTTACTTCATTGTTGCTCCAGAATGAAGTCTTTTCTCTTAACCTGTCATTAACTCTGTCAGTATTAACTATTTAACATGTTCTTTAATTTGTTTAAACCATCAACAGATTGTTGTGGTAGTTGGTGCCATTTTAATGGGAAGATACCATTTTGTTTGAACTCTTTATTTAGTTTATTTTTTACACAAATGTTCTTATGAACAATATTTCTATGGATGTCATGGTTTGTTAAAAGTGAGGACTCATAAATAGTGAGCACCTTATTCACATCCACCTACTCATTCTTTAAACTTTATATTGAATCACAATGCAAGAAATTCCAGGGATGCTCCTCGCTTTAGTGCTCTGTTCCGATTACCGAAAGAACAGGGATCTTGGCAATGATACAAAATTGCCTGTTATGAGGGGCTGCAGGTATTTTTGGAAAGCACTTTCAGGATATACGACTAGTTTGATTGCTGCTCTTGCTGCAGGAATCTTGACACGATTACCACAGCCTGCACTTCTGTATTTGGTATTGATTAGCATCATGCACTTTAAACTGGATAACTTGCAAGTTAAAAATATATTTCTTTGGCATCTTCATTGTGCTCTGGTATTCCTCAGTTACAAACTAGAAAGTTTTCATGTCATTGTCTACTTTGAGAATATGAATGAACTTGCATAGATTCCCTTTGAGAATATCTTATTGGGAACCTGTTTTAATTTTTTTTATCAGTTCACTCACTTATTTCTTCCTTAGATGAAATGGCATTTTTTAATTTTTGGAATGGGTTATAGTTGTTAGGAAGTATTGAATAGTTAAGAGAATTCCTTCTTTCATGTATGAATGTAGTTGTTTACCTTTGGACACATATTAATAGAAAGTGTATTCTGTCTCCAATTAAGAGATTTTTGGAATTGCCTTGCACTATATTATAATCAGTATTTTGACCTTTAATCAAAATGAACGAGTACGTCTTCCATAATTTTCCAGGGTTCTAACATTAGAAAATACTCTGACTGCATTTGATTTCGTGTATAAAACGTATTTTCCCATTGGATGTTACATGGTATTTCTGATGCCCGCCTCTAGTATTGTTGTCATCTGGAGTCAATGAGTTTACACCAGATTCTTTGTTTAGAGACTTGAGGTGTTTGGATGTTTCTAATATTGTGTAATTGCAGTGATGAATGGACCGATAAGTTTGACCCAAGTAATGGTACAAAACTTTTGTTTAAGGTCCATTTTTGTCAATTTAACTTCATCCTATTGCCATTGAAAAATTAGAGCCTTCAAGGTCATGCACATTTGATCCAGAAGACCAATAATACCCACAAATGGTCGTTTCTCATTCAAAAATTGAACACACAGTGAGGGGAATTAGAAAGATGGAACCTGATTGTTTTATAGTGGTCCACTATAAGTAACGTCTTAGAGTCTTTTTATGAAATATAATGCCCAGAGATTGATACAAAGACACAACACTTCATAACGGTGCTTGTATCACCATCAAACCCTAAACCCCATAAGCTGAGTGGTCAGAGCAGCCAGATCTTGTTTATGACTAGGTTGAGAAAACGTCCTCTTGCTGGTTTCAAGATCATTTTGACCTATATCATCGATCATTCCAGAGTGCACCATTTCCAGGCCCCAAAATTGTCCCTCAATGTTGACTTCATGTGGATTTGTTAGAGGTTCGTTGTCTACATTTCCTTTTAAAAATCTAGTGCATGAATGATTGTCCATATGTTCATGAAGAAGAGAACGTCTTTGCATTTGATGTGGTCCAGAGAGAAATTTTTTATTTGGTCAAGCCTGTATTCTTCATCAATTATTTTCTTGACATCGTTTTCATTCTGGGCACTATAGTTGTATATGTCATCGAGGGTTTCATTACAGGTTTCATCAATATTCTGGGCTGTCCAACTTTATTATTGTCAACAATAGAGCCATCTAGAGGTGGAAATGGATCTGTATGACTGAAAGCTTCAATAATTGTGTGTTTATAACATACCCTTTATTCGTCTACCAAGGAATATCCATCACATATGTCAATAACATTTTCTTCCAGATTAGTATTGACAGTAAAAGGAAGAGACTTCCCTATCCCATCAGGCTTGAGGAACAAATTCATATTGTAGGCATAAAAAATAGCAGGACTGTTGGATTCCATGATATAGGATCTTTGAGGATTGAACTATAATATTATTTGTTTCTTCACTCAGATAATAATAAAGGTCACATTATTACTTTGCTCGCTTTGAAAAACCTTTTGAGTTTATTGACCTCAAACTGTAGGAAATCATGATTACTTCCATTTATTTCTTACACGATCATGATTAACATCAAAGTGCAACGTGGGGTTACATTACTCCTCAAACTCACAATGAAATGTTGAGGTGCCAAGTATATTACCATGAAAGTCTACAGCTCCCTTAATTTCAGTGTCTATGAAAATAGGATTAGTGTGATTGAACTATATTTCTGTGACCTCAAAAGTGTTTTCAGGATTTAAATTATCAGCAAGGGAAGCATGATCTTCATCATCCTTTTCATATGGTTGATCTTTTGGGGTAGAAACATGGTTTCTACCTGTCTAGAACTGCATTTGGGTTGTATCATCGGTGGAAATATTAAAAAATTCTTCATTTCCTCTGTTTATCACTTTGTCATGTAGGAAATCATGACTGGCATCCTCACAATGGTGAAAATTATTATCATGCTCCTTGTTTTCATGCAAATCATTCATAGAATCTAGGACAGATACATCAACACATAGCTGTTCTTTGATGAGGATGGGGTTTAATGTGGGGCCACGTTGGTCACAAGTAGCCTGTCCAAGAACTAATCTTGTGAATTTGGAGGGTCTTTTTCAGTGATACTGTTATCATCTTCAAGAGAGGTGGGAGCTTCTTCTTCTTGTACGTCTACCACAAGGTCTTGAAAGGTATTTTCATATCATCGGAAACCAGGGCCCCAATGCTTGAGAAAGCCCTCAATTAGACAAGCAATAGAAGATATTCCCTTTGGACTACTGGATCTAACCCAAGCCTTTTGTTTTTCCTCAAGATAGTATAGAATTAACATCATGCATAACATATATATATTCTTTTGAGAAGAGTATATATATTCTTTTCAATTCATGTCCTTGCCTTGCAGGACCTTGAGAGGGGTATATAGATTCTTCTCAATGGAAAAGAGTTTCTGTTTGTATGATTGTTTATGATCTAATCATCTGCAGAATATCATAGTGCAAGGATTGTTAGGGGATCTATATTCAAAAGAAGGCTTGAAGATAATATCCACTATCAAATCAACCAAGGGTAGGCTTAAAAGATGAAATTGAAAAACATTTTACTTCTTAACTCTCCCTACAAAATAATTTTCAATTGCAAAGACTAAGCACACAGAATATTGTGTGACTAGTCTTTGACCTTGGGTAAGCTAGCTGCTACCCTCTCAAACATGATCAATGATGATGGTAAGCCTTGGGATTAGACAGATTCCAGTGTGAATTCTATAATGCTACCTAGTACTTTGTCAATCCAAACATTTTGTATAGGTTTACAAAGAATCCATCACAAGAGCAATCATTGAGAACCAACTTAAACAAAGGTATTATCAAGTTTATACCCAAACCCAATGATTCCAAAGTGACTATGAGCTGGAAGCCTATCACTCTGTTGAATGTTGCATGTAATAGTATTACCAAAGCTCAATGCTCATAATCAAGCATATTCTCATGATTATTATCAAACTTGGGCAGACTTGTTTCATAAAAGGGCGATTCATCATCGCCAATATTATTACAGTCTGTGAAGGCATGGAATGGCCCAGTCATTATGGCCATAACATCCTTGTCATCAAAACCAGCTTTGAAAAAACTTACGTGATAGCATGGTATCCCTTTATTCTACCTCTTGCATTTGAGCCAATTTCTCTAAAGGCTTTTAAGATATTATTCACCAAGACCTAACCTTGCCTCTCTCTTAAAGAGTGTAAACCAGAGTTAATCCTTTTCCGATCAAGTTGCCAAACAGAGGCCAGTGTATGTCTGATATCTCATAGGGTCAAGCAAGGTGTCATTAAAGTGGATTCATCTGCACAAACCGTATCCAAATAATCTTTTGAATGGGCTAAAACTCATTGTTCTAGATTGGAGTCAATTGATAATGTCTTATAGGTTACTTAGGCATTTTCTGCAAGGCCCTTAGCTCTAAACATTCAATGAGTGAAAACCTATTGCTACAGGTAGAGCTCACAAAACATGCCCGATTGACTTAAAGGTAGAGCTCACAAAAGATGCCAGATTTACTTAAAACACAAGGGTGGGTTTGGGTCAAGGCAAGCCAGATTTTTAAATTCCTAGGAATTCCTTTTCTTTTCAAGAAACACGTGAGGAAAATGGGATATGCTTATCCAAATGTGGGGAAATGATTTTGGTAAATGGATTTATAAGCCCAAGACCTTAGCAGCATGATTTCAGATCTGTGTTAAGTGTTGGCTTCTATGCATGTTATTCTTTATTGTGGGTGCCCTTGGTTGCTTCTTTGTGCCAATTTTGATGGGGGGATGGGTTTCAACTTTTCATAGATTCAGGAACCTTTAATATAGATGGAGGGAATGGAGTGGCTTTGGTATTCCCAGAACATCTGTAGAACTGTGGTTGTGTGTACCTTTAATGTATTTGATGACCACTGTAAATTTTTGCAAGAAGGCAATCCAGTTGAAATGATGTCTTTGGTGCACCTTGGAGTGGATTTGAAGGAATTAGAAACGCTTATGATATAAAATGATAATTGTCTCTTGTCCCATTATTTTAAGTTATTGATGTTATGCATAACAATTGTTGTTATATTCGATATTCTGCCAACATGCCATGCAGATTTTGTTTCTCAATGTGTATTCATGTATTAATTCAACTGTTTTCAAACTATTTTATGTGATCAATGATATGCAGAGGCACTTTCATGGGTGCCTCGATCCTAAAAGGCTGAACTTGCATACACAGGAGTTTATATATAAAAGTGAAGATATGACAGGAAATAAATTTTATCATGCTCTAATAACCAACTAGGGTTTTGGTGAACAGCCTTTTGAAAATATAGTCTAATGGTTCTTATGTGTATTTGTATTCCTGTAGCAGGATAGTTCCAATAGGATTTGATTTAGACAACTTCCAAGAAAGCCATTAAGGTAATTTTTACATGTATTAGCTACAACTACATACTATTTTAGCACACTTTGTCTTGATGCTCTTTGTTTGTCACTAAGGATTAATGAGGATCACTGTTTCATTGATAGCTTTGTGCACAAACATTAATGATTAAATAGGTTATTTTAATGATACCATAGTTGTGCATATTTGTTGTGATTACCCTTTTGTTCCCAAAATTGGTTAGATCTCACCAAAATCATCCTACACCTTATTCATCTTTCCACTTTATTTTCCCCGACAAACAATTCCCTATCTAATGCATAAGGCTTATGGTGGGTCACACCATCTTTAATGATGCGAATTTGTGTCATACATTATGACAATCCTGTTTCTTGTGTCACTTTAGTATAGGTGACATATCTGTCAGAGGTTGACTGCAACCAGGAAAAGCCATTTTGGGATCTTGTGATTTGATGTGAGCTATTATAGGAAAGGTCCTGAAAGGCTTGCCTTGGTTATGTTGTTAAAATGTTAGGTCATTAAAGTAATGGTCAAATTTTGAAATTAGTGTACATGAAACAATTGTGTGGGGTGTAATTTGAGGGTCTGTAAAATGGCAAGTCAATAAGAGGACAAACTTGGCTACATATGTGGTGAGAGAGAGATTATAGGAAGTGAAAGGTTATTGGGAAAATAAAGAGTCATACGAATATGAATGTTTAGTGTTAAAAGCTCTATTATGTGTTCATGTGCTTCCAAATCCATTTTCTTTTGCTCTGTCTTTGTAATAAAATTGTCAGTGTCTCATTTCATAGTATTTTTGTCTTATTGAATGATCTATGTGATCCAGTTTCAGTGATAACATGATGCTAATTTGCTTCAATTTTGACCTGGCGTCAGAGCTGAAGCATGTGTTTTTGGAAAGCAGAAGATGGATAGCTTTGAAATATCTAAATTGAGAGCAACAAAAATCACGAGTTAATTCGTAGTGACATTTGTGGTCTTATCAAAACAAAATCACTTTGAGGAGCAATCTACTTAAGCATCTCTGCCATGTGAGCCCTGGAACTCTTGTTTCTAGGAAAAAACAAACTGTAAAAATAACAGTTTCTGGGAATCTATTGAAACTGACTCTGTAGCAATCCCTAATCACTATAAAGACCTAGATACACCTGTCATCAAATATAGACCCTGAGATATATTGACTGCTCAACAGATTATGAATCTCAACAATAGATTTTATTCAAGGTTGAATATGCCAGATGAAGGTATTGTACTTCTGGAAAACTGAAGCCCATACATCATCAAGATGTACCCTGACTGTCATACATAATCATACTAATAGTAACATATTCTGACTTCCCAGGATATCAAAGAAACTGCTTTAATTATCTATTCAGTTGTAGACATATGGCAAATACTTTGAAAACCTTGGTAGCTTTTCTTAAGCTATTAAGCAAGCCTTCGAACTTCTGATCAGCAAGTCTTCCATCTTTCATCTTCTTCCACATGCATCTTGTCATATGAGTTATCAATACTGTAAATCAGCTATACAGAATTTTGACAAATCTCACTCAAAGACAAACCCTAGGCACCACCAAGAACATCGACTCTCAATCTTGATGTGCATTATACTACCCTGCAATCGTTATTTCACAATTGTGTATGCAGTAGTATTGACTCATGTATAATGATCTCAATGTCAAGACTTTCACAATTCTCAGCCTTTGCAAAATTCATACAACAGCTACTCTCAACAAATGTAACTATCTGAAAGTATTGTCAATAGAATATCTGGAGAAGCAATTGAAGTGACCTTTTGAGCTATTGCTTTAGAGACAATGACTTGATATTTCAATCTCCAGAAGGGATATAGCAATATTCAATAGTAGTAAGCCACCAATCAATTATGGATGATCAAGTGAACAAGGTAATCATCATAGTGTTCCAAGGTTGATCTTCACAAGATGAAAAGCTTAGGACATACTATCTCAAATTATATTCTTCAGATTTGAGCCACAGAGGTATTTCAACTAATAAAATTAGATATTCAAAGATTGACACAATACAAGGGTGTGATCAACTTGAACCCCATATGATGCTTCTGTCATTTATCTTCATCCTCAGGATTGTGCCATTTATATTTATATCATATACCAGCAGCTACAGGGTTTACTGTGCTAAAGACTTAACCTTGTCAATGTTACTTCTATGCGAGGTTCTTGTCAATTTATAACCCAGATCTAAGGAGATATGTCATAGATACTGATTTCAGGGCACTGAGATAATGTCGTATTACAGGAGCAAGCTATCTCTGGCTAGATTATAGTTTAGACAGCTTCAAATAATAATCACAGGTGCAAGCTTGATTAGTACGAAGTTAATGAAATCTGAATTATGTTATACTACAAGGTTACAACAGTACAAATATGTTATTGATGAGAATTGTGGTCACTATCATGGGATTTGCAGAGTATCAATTTCCATGTGTCATATCTTATCCATCATATCATGGCCAATATGGAGTTTGAACAGACTATTTTACATATCAAGGTGTTGTGTAGACATAATGAGTCATTTTCATGCGACTTGAGAGATCTGTAGTGATTCTTATGAACACCAGGCAGGCCAGAGTTTATAGAATGCAAATCATAAAATGTGAGTCATAGAAACAATGCAGGTCGAGGATCTTAAAGGGCTGAAACACTTCTGTAATGATGAACTAAGATAATGCCAATTATTGAGAGGGTTTGATGGCAAACTGTTACAACCTTCTTTCTTTGCTCCTGGACCCCTACCTGACTGTGGCCTTCCTCCAAACACCTCTGTTCCAATTTGCTGATGGTTTGGACTATTAATCAAACAAAAGATAAGAGTCACAGTCTCCCATCCAAGAGATCCAAGGCCTGCAGCCTCCTGCCAGCATTTCAACCTCCTGTCCAAGGCTGTCAAGGCCTGCGGCCTACTTGTAACACACAGCTAGGGCTGTGGCCTGCTGTAGGAGAGAAAAATCCAACTATGACAAGCCCAAACATCATGCAGAACTCCCTCTCGGATGCATCTTCCTCCTTGCTGCAGTTTGGACCTATGAGAGATTACAAAGCAGTCCCAAACACATGGAAGAGTGCTTGACCTAGCTGCGCTCTAGCCTGGGCATATGTGGCCTAGAGAGAAGGATTTTACACCCTCCAAACTACTTACCAATAAGTTGTTGTAGCAGCCCTCTTTCCGTGGCTTGTAATAGAGATGCAACACACCAAATGGCACAGAAAAATACCCAATGAGCATACCTCTGACTGCGGCCCTATCCAACAAGAAACTCACTCTCATAATCAAGAGTTAAACTTCCCAGACAATCCTCTAGCCTCCACCCATGGTGCCTCAGACCTGTGACTCTCTCCCAAGGAAACTGCACCCTAAATAGAGATAAACATCTTCATAAACTTGACTCTTGACACCTACATCCTTGCCTTAGATATCCACCTTTTTCAGAGGTGTGGATGATGCACTTGGATGTGTTGAAATGTGGTGAGAGGACACCTCTATATATACAATTCAATGGGGGCTCATGGGACGTGACCATTAGGCTTGATGAGTCGACATAAGGATGAGGCCGACCTTATAAATTTACTTGAGAGAACATAAATTCGAAAACCCATTTTCCTTATCCAAATTTGGCGATCTTTAGATTGATTTTGGTCTTATCAAAGAGAGGAATTTAATGTTGCAATAATCTTTCCCATAGGAGCTGTCCAAAGTGGAATTTGGCCCTATTTGCCAATTTTAACAAACCAACATGATGGAGTCTAGCTAGATTAACCCTCCATTTGTGAAAGGAAATTTTGGGTTGACAGACTTACCTTTTATAGGACCTAGTTCATTCTAACAAACAAGAAATGCTTGAGAATCAGTGCCCCGTGTCATTTTCAAATGCTGCAATGGATTATGAGTTCTCCGACAATGTTCTTGAGGCAACTGTTACAAAAATAACAAAAAATTATCTTTGGTCATTTCACATAGATTGTTTTCCTTTAGAAACAGAGAGAGATTGTTTTTACAATACCTTCTTTTGTTTGTGGCATGTAAGTAGATCTTGAGAGTAATATAGAATAGGAAAACCAGTTGGTCAGCTTGTGATAAAGGTGAGTAACTACTTGGATACCAAATTCTAACCCTGCCACATTCTTCTAAGAACATTGGATCCAAAAATCTCCAAGGCTTCAACTACACTGATTATGTCATAGAAGTTGGAAGAACCAGAGATGCCATGGATGTGTAACTGTTAACATTTTGAAGATGATAGCACGTGTGTCTTTCAAGGTTCATCACCAATCATAGTGCAAACAACAAATTTTACCACTAATATAGTTCCTCGGTCATGGATATCAATCAAGCCTAGTTAGCCTTGCTTGGTAAGGAGATGAGGCTTCATGTTTTCCATCCTGTTTTCCCCAAAGAAAGTTATTCTGCCAGTTTAAATTATTCATTACTTTCCCCTTTTACAAGCAAACACTTGGCAAAAAAAGGATTTCACACCTGGGAGTGTTTTGTAGGATAAAGGGAAAGGTAAGTGGGTATCCTAGTAGTAGTTGCATTGGTCTTATCATCATTACAACACATTTCATATGGGTCTTCACAACAGAGAATCACCATTACACTTTGTTGATTTATAAGCAATGATTTGGCTGAGTGACTTGGTGCAAAGTCACTACGATATATGTCATTTATAGATCAAGAAATGTCAAAAGATTTGCCTTGTATGGATCATACTAGAATAACTGAATTGTTTCAGAGATATGGGAATGACGACCTTATATTGTTTGACCTGTCAGAGATAGCAGATCAATGCCAAAGAAAGAAATTACACATTATATATGATAAGTGGGATCACCCATGACAATCTTTACTTCAACCTAATCTAGGTGAATTCGAGGGGCCTGCTCTCATAATTACTTTTGAAGAGACTGTGCTAAGTATGGAGGAAATATGCATTCTCCATCTTAATCCTCCATGGAAACTTCGAGGTCAAACCCTTAGCTATGGCTTAGGCTTACTGAGTTGTTACCTGCTATGTGACCTTCCATTGATAGTTTCTGATGGATTTCTTTATTTATTTGATCCTTTGGGTTTGGTCCTTAATACGTCTTTGAACCTTGGTCATTTTATACCTTCAAGATCACCAAGTGCAAAAATGTATTATTTACGAGGTAAAAATTTGCCTGGGAGGTTCCAAGATCAATTTCTTCCACTTTCTGTTAGCAAAACTCTTTTTTGGGGATCATCTGATTCTACAATTATTTGTATGCCTTTGAAGTCTAACTCTACAAAAGACGATGTTGAAAGTGGTGATCAAAGAATCAAATGATTATTTAACAAATTTAAAGATCATGGTTTTGTTGTATTGTTGGTTTTTATGTCAGTTGAAAAGGTGTTATTGTCAACTCGAGAAACAGGATTATCATTTCCATGCCAGAAATATGCTCTCTATGGGTCCCACATTTTCCATTCTAGGGAGTTTATTTCCTGAAAAAAAAAGTGGAGAAAATTTCAAATATCAAATCTATTTAGTAGCTCAAGTGTTTCGACAAAATTGCATACTATAGATGTATGTATAGTTGAAGATGGGAGCGAAATTACTGACAAATGGCTTGTTTCCATTACCCTTGGCTCCGGACAGACAAGTGTGGCATTGGACAAGAGGTATATGTCTTACAACTTGGCTCAAATTGTTGGTGTTGCTACAAATGTGTCCCAAAATGGAAAAACTATGAGGGTTTGTTTAGATAATTGCATCTTATCCCCCCTTCCATTGAATTTCTCAGTCAGCATGCTAGTGACGATCATTGTATGTTTTCTTATATGCCACAATGCGGGGTGATATCTATTTAAAAATGAAGCCTTCGTAACTGCTTTTAAAAATAAACATGACACACACAATCAAATTATTGCCTCTTGGAATAAGGAATTGATGGCTTTTGTTCACGATTCCTATGTGGAATTAATGGTGGAATTTCAAAGACTTAGAAAGGATCCTTTAACTTCACATGTGGACTTATTTGTTGCTCAAGTTGTGAGTGGGATCTTGCAGATCTCTACTGATAAAGTTTATTCATTCTAGCCATGGGAAGCCTAAAAGACTATCTCCTAATAAACTTCCATCTATCAAAGGTTTTATGAGTACTTCAAAAATTTGAGATGTTGAGTGGCAATTTCTGATAAAGGGAGTTATAAGGCCTTTTTACTCACGTCTTGTTGAACTACTTGTTTGGCAAAAATGTTGTTGTTTGCTTGTGTTTGTGCTATGCGTAAATCTAACAAGTGTTAGATTTTCTTCACCTTGCAATGTTGTTATTGACAACATGCTTCTATTTTGGCTCGAAGAAATCTAGCATGTAATAGATTTTTTTCACTACAATGTGGTTGTTGGCAATATGCTTTTGTTTGTGCTAGAAGTAAATATTACCATGTGCTAGTTTTCTTTTATCTAGAAATGTTATAATGTGTTTGTGTTTTTGTTAGAAAGAAATATAGCATACATTAGATTCCTTTCACCCTTTTATGAGTTTATTGACAATGTGGTTGTATATGTGTTAGAAGGAAATATAGTGTGCACTAGATTTCTTTCGCATTGCAATGTTGTTGTTTGCAATTCAATTGTTTGTGCTAGAAGGAAATCTAGTATGCGCCACATTTCCCTCACCTTACAATGATGTTATTGGCAATGTGCTTGTGCTAAAAGGAAATCTAGTATGTGCTAGATTTCTTTTGCCCTAGAATGTTGTTGGTAATATGTTTGTGTTCTTGCTATAACAAAATCTAGCATGCGCTAGATTCTTTAGCCCTACAATGTTATGTGTTTGTGTTTGTGCTAGAAGGAAATCTATCACACCGGATTTCTTTTGTCTTGCAATGGTGTTTTTGGCAATATGCTTGTTTGGGCTAGAAGTAAATCTAATATGCAGTATGTTTCTTTCACCCTACAATATTGTTATGTGCTTGTGTTTGCGAGAGAAGGAAATCTAGCATGTGTTAGATTTCATTCACCTTGCAATGTTGTTATTGGTGACATGTTTGTGTTTGAGATATAAGTACAAATATCATGTTAGATCTAGTTCACCTTGCTACATTGTTATTTGAAATATGCTTATGTTTGTGATAGAAGAAAATATAGCATGAGATAAATTTCTTTTACCCTACAATATTGATGTTGGCAATATGTTTGTATATGGTGGAAGGAATTCTAACATGCACTAAATTTATTTTTCAATGCACTATTGGCGTTAGAAACGTACTTGTCTTTGTAATAGAATAAAATCTAGAATGCAATAGATTTCTTTCATAATGCAATATTGTTGTTGGCAACGGGCTTGTATTTGTGCTAGAATGAAATATAACTTGCATTGGATTTCTTTTTCAATGCAATATTGTTGGAAAGGTACTTGTGTTTGTGCTAGAAGAAATTCTATTACGCATTGGATTTCGTTTGCCTACAATGTTATTGTTGGCAATGTGCTTGTGTTTATGCTAGAAGTAAATCAAGCATATGCTAGATATCTTCCACCATGCACTGTTGTTTTTTACAATGTGATCGTGTTTGTGCTAGAAGAAACTCTAGAATGTGTAAGATTTCTTTTACTTTACAATGTTTTTGTGAGTAATATGCTTCTATTTATGTTATAAGGAAATTTAGCGTGTGGTGGATTTTGTTCACCTTATAATATTGTTATTGGCAATGTGCTTGTGTTTGTGCTAGAAGGAAATCTGGCACGTGCTAGATTTATTTGACCATGTAATGTTGCTTCTAGCAATATGCTTATGTTTGTAGTAGAAGGAATGATATTGATTGTTAGCTTTCATTTGAGGTGCAATGTTGTTCGGAATGGGCTTCTACTTGTGATAGAAGGAAAGCTAACACATTATATTTCCTTCATAATGCAATGTTGTTATTAGAAATATGTTTGTCGTTTTGCTAGAAGGAAGGTTAGAATGTGTTAAATTTCCTTCATCTTGCAGTTGAAAATTTGTCTGTGTTTGTGATAGAAGTAAATCTTGCATGTGTTATTTTTTTTTTTTCGCAATGCAAAATTATTGTTGGAAATGTGCTTGTATTTGTGTTATAAGGAATTATAGAATGCACTAGATCTTTGTTCTTGTGCCAAAAGGAAAAATATCAAGATTTCACCCTCACCAAGGTTAGTGCTTTGATATTATTCTTGGCAGTGCATTTGTGATTATGCAAGAGGGATACCTAGCGATTAGTAACTTTCTTCTAGACACCATTACGCTTATGCAACCAATGCTCTAGGAGTGACATTGTTTAAATAATCACAATGGTTAGAGTTATAGCTTTTGATGTGCCTTTTTATTGAATTTGGAACAATTTATGAAGATCAATGATAGTGCAAAATAATCGTATATAAATATATGTTATTGTTGGCACTACATTTGTGCTTGAGTTGGAAGGAAAGATAACGGTATAGCTTTCCTTTTGGCACAAACACAATAATCCAATGATAATTATTTGATCCATGGAGAATAATGTGAGCTTTGTATAATTTTGAAGTTTATGAATAAATGTCTTATTGAGGTATACTATAATTTTCTTCCAATGCAATTTCTTTGCTTTTAGAATAAAAATGAGAATTACCTAGTATTTACAGTACCAAAACTTTTATTTGGAAGAAAACCTCTAGTTTGGCTTTCGATTATCAAGTTCATACATCAAACATCTTTACTAAGTGAAATATAAATATAATTTCTCCTTCTCATGGGGATTTTAGACATCTTATGTAGCATCGATCTTGGAATTTCTTATATTTTCCAAAGGACCATGTTTTGGTTCTTCAACTTCTACAAATTTCTTATGATCATTATTCATAAACATGCATCAAGACTACAAGTGTCATTTCTAAAGTTAAATAGGAACTTGGTGGTTTGATACGAGGTTATATTTTTCATTCTATGATACTATCTATATCTCTAATTGCCCGGTCTTCATATATTTTTTTCGATGTAATTTGTATGTAAAGTAATTTTTGGTAGTAGGCACTAGATGGTGGGAAACAATGTTTTATTACATACAATATGACTACCATACTATTTAAATTATTGCATCTATATTACTCTTTTTGTAAGTTTTGTTTTTGCGAAAATATAAATTCACACTTTACATGGTTCAACCTTTTAATTACATGTTATGATTTAATTTTTGTTATAGAATTGATACAAGCTACAATGGAAAATATAATTTCGGCAAAAGGGGACTATGTTGATCTCCTTATTAATGATCAGGTCATTGGGCTAGGAAGGGTCGAATCTACAGAGTCTAGAACTTATTATGTCGGAGAAAGGGTTAATGCAGGTTATGTTACAATTTTGATAATTGGTATCACTCAACCACATTTGATTGATGAGGATGTTAATGAAGGGGACATACATCCATGGAAGATCATAGATTTGAGGCACAACATAGGTAAATCAAAATATTGAGGCATGTGTTAAATATTATTGATAGTATAGTAAATGTTTTATTGAGTAAATACTAACCTTATTTACATTTGTTTATAGGTGCAAATGTTTCTTCTACATTTTCTATTGGAGACAAGGTAGATCTTTTGCAACATGGATTGAAGTTGGGTGAGGGCTACATATTCAATACAAAGCTTGGGCATAAAGGATGGTAAATAAAGGAAGCAATAGTGGTTCAAATTGAGAAGGTGTTAAAACATGATGCTCCTCTACCACATCCAACAGGATTTGAGCATACATTAGGGGGTGCATTGGAATCTTATGAGATTTGGTGAGAATCAGATTTGGAGCCTCACTGTCATGATCAGGCAATAAATATTCCCCAAGATAGGGTTAGATTCATATGTACAAAGGTTTCTCTTACACATGAATGCATGGGAACATGCATGTGCATTGCCAAAGGAATGCTAGTTAATGTCTGCGAGGAGCACATTGTTGAGGGTGAAACACTAGGTGAAATGGAATTTGGTGCTTTTTTGGAAGAGATAGATGGAAATTGTGAGATATAAAGAATTGGGGATAAGTCTATATATTGTTTGGTTATATGGCCAATAAATAAGTTGGTGGACAACAAAGATGTGATATCAAGGGTCAAGGAAAAGTTCAAGGAGCCACCCAAGGAAATGGTGATATGGGATGTTATAGAGGACACAAATCCCTTAAACAAATGGGATGGGTATCTTTGTAATGAAATAGATAGAAACTCAATTGATATGCATGTAACAAGGCCATATAAAAGGATTAAATGAGTTATGGCTACAAAAAAGATTGCAAAATGTGAAACAAAAATAGATGAAGTGAAAGCAATTCGACTTTTGGTAGCAGGTGTATGTTGTAGAAAAGATTGTCTTCAACATGTGGATCAGAAGGCCATTGCAGGTGCTGGGAAGGGTATGAGACAAATAAATAAAAATGGTATTAGGGAATTTGTCTTGAATTCACTCATGTCAAACACAGTCATGTGAAAGAGCCATGGCCATGGCCTACCACCTATTGCTAGAAATGTAAAGGACATGATATTTAATGGGAATATTATTTGTAAGAAAGCCTGGTATAAGATACATAAGATTCCTCAAAGCACATTCTATAACTACCAACATTATTTCCAACATGGATAGATCAAAGTTATTCATGGAAACACCAACACATGCAAAGCATGAGCTCACACAAAGACAGCCATAGAAATATTGCACAAAATTGTAATGGATAATTCAGAATTTTCACCAAACCAAACATGTCAAGTTGAAGAAGATGGAACATATTCTCCTTTAAGATTGCTTCCTTCGACTTACACACAAAATTCTTTGTTAAAAGAGATCAATGAGGCTCTTCAAAAGCTCAATTACCCATCAATATCACAATCAACAATGAGCAAGATCTGGGATACTAAGCTTCGAGATGTGGCATTTTCAAAGAACCCCAACTTCAGTAAATGCAGTGAATGTATTGTGTTGAAAGCACAAATGAAGTCATAAACTACAAAAGAGTTGGAAGAAAAGGCACGAGGTAGGTTGAAAAAACATAACAAGATTGTTATGTGTGGAAGATAATGCTACTATGCCCACATAATTATGTTAGAGCGGTTTCTAAAGGAGTATTTGAGCATTATCCATGATAAAATGGACAAAACAAAGACTTCAATCCCAAGGCAACGTGTCAAATCAAAATCTATTGTAGGAACAAATTTAGGTTTGCCATTGACAAGTATGCTTACACATGGGCATAAGACAAGAGGTTTTGGTCATTTCTCTTTACCATTTGTACATATGGGATCACAATTTACTATTACATCCCTTGCAAAGTGCTTAAGGGACCTTGAAGACTCACAAATGGATATGTATGGTGATCCACTTTATGAAAGTGGAAGTTCAAGAAACCCACTTACAAATGCATTACTTGACACCTCTATTTACTCAAAATGTCAAGTGTACAAGGATGATTTTATATCTCATGGAAGATCAACAAGTCAAAATGTTGATTTTAAACCTCTTCCTTGAAATTTGTTGTTACAGTTGGACAATGCAGCAAGTGATAATAAGAATCGCTATCTTTTGTTGTCTCATCACTTTTAACTGCACTTGGTGTCTTCATCACTATTGAGGTTGGGTTCTTGCCTGTGGGGCACACACATGAATACATATATGGAACCTACATAAGAATGTCTTCCAACCTCAAAAGTAAAGATATATATTCTTAACCTGAAATGATGGATACATATCGCATAATTGAAGAAAATCGAGTGTTTCCACCTATACTTATTGACAAGGTCTATGACTTCAAAAATTTCGTTAATGGATACACCAAGGAGGGAAAAATGCACTAGTTAGACATCTTAATGTCCAATACTTCCAATTTCTTGTACTCAATGATGTTTCAATACTAAGGTACAAAGAATCAATTAGAGATACTAAGTGGTCAGAACAAGTTGAGTTATGGAGATGATGAAGGTCGATCGATAATTCCCATAGGGAAGACATCTTTCTGAGCTTCCAAACAGAATGATTTCTATTTAAAAGAACTAAACGAAGGGATAACATCATACATAAAAATGTGGAAAGACACTATTGGGAATGAGGATTCACCAATTGTTATAGAGGAATGGAAAAATAAAGTAGTGTATTGGGAAAGAGTTCTTGATACATTAGATGGAATCTATAATGATCATAGAATAATAGATGGAAGTGATTCATCTTCTGAGGATTTCTGGCCCAAGAGAAGGCAAAGCATTGATGTTGATTGTAATGCACTCCATGTAATCTCAAGTATTATGGATGGAGATTTTGATAATGCGAAAAATGAACAAATATATGTTGGATCCAAATGAAACAAGCCAAAGCCAACATTCAATCTGATGATTGATGTTGAGAAAGGAAGGATGTTGCTAGTTAGATCAGGAAATGAGGATGCAGAAGAGATGATTTGGATGGCAAAATCCATCTCAGATATATTTAGGTATAATGAAATTGAGAATCTTCATGTAAAGGTTGACTAGTCGAAGCCTATGTAAGGAAAATACAATGGAAATTTTTTAGAGCAATATTGGATACCAAATCCTGATGACACAAAACTTGGTTCTATTCTAATTAATACCATAGTGTGGGCATGGATTCCAAAGAAAGAACATTGCAAGAAAAAATACCTTAAGATTAGGTTTATATGATTCATGAATGTAATTTTTTTTGAAGGATCTATTAATATACATTCAGACACACTTTTCAATATTTGTTGTATATAAAATATTACCTTCATATTATTTTTGGAGTTTTATATTATTTAGTATTTCAATGTAATCATGTGTTGATACAAATTACATGACATTGCCATAAAATATTTAAGTTTCCATAAAATATTTAAGTTTTCAAAGCTTTATTTGACCAACATGACTTCTCACCATATCAAATATGCATAATCAAATTCAATAATACACTTAAAAACATCTTCTAAACTTGGTCTATTAAAACAATAGTGGGGTACCTAATTAGTATTCTATTTAATATAAATCATTTAAACACTTAATGAATAGACGCTAGACACTTGTAATAATGTTTGAAGTGAGTTTTCCTTAATATTCCTTATTATAATTGATACAAATCAAATTTGCTATTTTGTTGCACTCTAATTTATAAAAAAGATATTTTGATCATTGAATAACACAACTAGACTTATAAAATATTTCCTCTTATAGATTTTGAAGTGGTGCCAACATTATACTATTATAATAAATTTGTACTCAACTTAGGAAAAGCAGTTAGTGTCAATTTAAAATGGTCAATAATAGTAAGAAAACAATATTAATATATTGTTAAAAAACTTTATAGGTAAGAATTTTTTTACAAAATCTATTATTCATGAGTCAAATTTAATACATAAATATAAATAATAATGATAATAGAAATAATGTAAGGAATCTAAGTTTTAGATGAATGTTAATATGTTCTTTTCAATACAATATCCTTAAACACTACAGGAACAAAAACTAAACATTTGTAATAAATAGTTTAGTCAATTTTCTCTCTTTCCTCTTGTATTTGAAAATAATCAAATTGTACTACTTTGTTACTATTCTAATTCGTGATTGGTTTTAATCATTAAAATGATTAGTAATTGAGTTGAGAGGCTCATCCTACAACCTAGTATGAGGATATGTGTAAGTTTGTCTGTCCGTTTGTGCCCCTTTAAAATAAAAATTATGTTTTAAATAGAAAAATAAAAAAATGAATATGTTGTAAAGTAATTAGAAGAAAAAAAATAATTGTGAATTAGATGTTTAAATGTTATACTTTTCAAAAATATTTCAGCTAGAGATTCAAATAAACTATTTGAAGATCTATATTAACTAATTTATGTCAATTTCAACTTCATATATATCTATATATATAAAAAAGAAGTTTTTATGGTTAAAATTTTTATTGGTCTTATGTATACTCTATTTAGCATTCAAAAATACAGTTTCAACAATGAAAAATAACACATTGTATTTTACACTAAAAATGTTTGCACGTGAAGAAATTTGATCCCTACATTTGTACTTAAGATGGATTTATGTTGGTATATATTGGACACATTACTATGATCATTTGTCATTAAATAATTTTATACTTAATATGTATCTTGCATATTAATCTATTATTCATTAAGTAAGCCTCAATCAACTTAGTTTTTAACACAAAAGTACAAATAACAAATAAAAATAAATTATGCTACTACTCGCATTCAACATTTAATTTGATCCTAAAAAAACATTTTCTCCTCAACTCTAAAATGGTGCAAATTTCCTACAATAGTATGAAATGATAATGGTGATAATGATGATTATCATCCACTAAGACCAAATATGGTATATAAGAAGGCAAAAAGATATTATCCAAAATTATTTCGAATTTTATTGTTATGCTCAAAAAGCATTAAAAGAAGTGTTCAAGCTCATCATAATTTTGTTTAGTTAAAAGATCAAGAAGGTTGGTAGCATCACAAATATTTTGAAATTTAAATCCAATATGAGTATAAACTCGATGATCTATGAGATTTTTTAAATCTTCAATGATATTACTAGTGTTGCAAAGGTGATAGACTTTTAAATTGTGCCAACATTGTCTTAGTAATAATTGTAACTTAACACATACATGATATTTACTATACCAAATTATAATTAAATGGGTTAATAATAGTAAAATACACATCATTCTTTTCATAAAATAACCTTAACAAACTTATATTTTAATACAAACCATAAAAATATGAATATAGATAATGTAAGGAATCCAAGATTAAGACGTGAAAGATTTGTTTTTGCAAGTTTATATGAATTTGTTTAATAAAGTTTATCATGATAATTTTTTTCACAAAAAATGATGAATATCTACATTAAAATTAGTGAACTAAGTGAATTTCTAATTCCCCATTTTGAAAAAACTTAATCTAGTTAAAGTTATATATTCTAGATCCATTGAATACTTCCAAATTTAATGAAATATGTGTTTTATGAAAAAATTTCTGCTTTGGAAGTTAAAATTCAATAGAAAATGCAGAGATACCTGGTTCTTCCATGTGAATCACCATTGTTGTGGCCACCAACAACCCCCCTCTTTGTTAGGTATTAGCAATAACACCAAGCAAATGGGGACCCTTAATAAAAAAATCCAAAAAACATTTTATGAAAATTTTTGTATTCAACTCCTTAAAGTTGTATCGCATCGCGAGAAGAGAATAAAACATTTTCTTACGAGCATTATAAACTGCGAAGAAGCAATGCGAAATTCATTGCGTCACATACATTATGAAGTGCTCTTAAATGAAAGATCTTAAAAAATCTCTGACAGCCGATATGCGACGTCGCATATCGCAACATCGAGTAAGCAGCACACAATGATTGAATGACTAAGCGCGATCTGCGATATGCGATGCTGCGATCTGCGATGCTGCGATCTGCGATCTGTGATGAATGCGATTTGCGATAAATGCGATCATGAATTTCTGCGATGACACATCTTGACGACGTGATCCGCGATGTTGCGATGTGAGTCGCAAAAATCACCCATCGCAAATTTTCCTCGGCGCAGTATTCAAGGAAAGCTGTCCGTAAACTAAAATTGGGCGCGCGCCTTAAAAGAAATTAATGAATGTACGCCAAAGTATTCAAGAAGGAAAGTTTTGTGTTTTTCGAAGAGTCAGTTCACTATGGGTGTCATGATTTTATGCATTTATAAGAGCTTAAATCTTTCATATCAATCTTTATTATCATTACTCTTTTCCTTTGCGTAAACTGTAAGACAGGAAATAACATGAAACAATGTGCAGGAAACATCTAAGGAAAAGGGAAAGCGTCAATGCTTGGAGAACAGAGAAGAGATCCCTTCATAAATGGATGTCGCATGCAAGAGGACCACAGATTCCAGAGTATCACTCAACAGATGCTGATGTCAATAGGCCATCCAACGCTCAGAGTCCAAAGCGCACAAAAGCAGCATGTTTACAAAAGATCCTGAAGCTTATGCCTGGTAAAGGAAAAAAGGCACTAAAGAAGGAAAACGCACCAGAAAAGCCCGGAACAAAGAACGGAGGAAGTTTTCGATGCAGAAAATTGTTCAGAGAGCAAAGTCCCCAACTTATTCAGTCATTCGCAAGGCCGGGAACCGAAATAGCAAAGCCAGAATCAGTTTGAGAAGAATTTGGGTTATTACAAAGTATACATGCAGTGAATACACCCAGCCAGAGGAAGATTCTCGAAAATATCTCCTAGTTTACCAGAAAGTGGTGCCAGTGCTTGTTATTTCTATTTTCATAGCTCAAACGAAAGCAGAAGGCAACTGGCCGACTCTTCCCAAGCGAATGTTGCATGCTTGCAACACTAAGGAGCAAATACATAAATGGTTAGGAATTAGATTCAATTTTTAGAAATAGTTTTGCTTTAGCAGAAGGGCGGTCATTTAAAACTGTATCCTAAATTTATGTAATTAAGTTAATTAGTTAGCAATATTTAAACCCTTCTCAGGCATTAGGAGAAGGGTCCAGAAATTTGTCAAAAAACTTGTCCTCAGAACATGCACTTTTGCACCCTCGGAGGGGGTTTTGATGAATGGATGGATCAAGGTTTATTAATGTTTGCATCTGATATCTGCTACTGATGTTGCACTTCTGTACTCTTAGTAGATGTTAGAACAAGTAGAGATAAATCATTGTTGCTTGAAGCTTATGAGTGGAACCAGTCATAAATGGTACTTTTATCTCTTGACCGTTTCTGTTTATATTCTTAAAGTGATATACAGTTTTTAGTTGTTTATATGTTACTGCATGAATGTGTGAGTTACCATTTGGCACTTTTGTACGGTGGAGTCATTTATTTATGTTTGATATATGAATAACTTATTATGCGATATGCTGTTCACAACTGTTTTGCCTAACTTTTTATGCAAAGTGGTTTATCTTAATTGATTTCTATTCTTATGATAGCTGAATGATCTTTATTACCAGTTATTGTTTGAAATCTCTTTAGATAGCATAATAGAAGAAATACACCCCGGGACTCAATTAAAAAATAAAAAAAAACAGATATTCTAAGATATATTTATATATAAAAATAATTTATATTATACACATATTCAAAAGTTACACACAAGAACATTGCAATAAAGTAAAAGGATATTCAATGGTTTAAAAAGGGAATTGTTATATATATTTAAAATATTGAATACCCTTTTACTTCAATGTCCTTTCGTGTACCATATATATAAATACGAGTTTCAATGTATTTAATTTTGAAGGAAGAAAATAAAAAGTTATACCTTAAATTTAAGGAATTATGAATATCATACATATATTTTCTTTTAGTTTTAGTTTTGTAATATATATGTGGTGTATATATATAATTTTTAGTTTTGTAATATATATATATAGAGAGAGTGTGTATATGTGTAGAGTATATTATAGATTGCGAGTTGTTAATTTTGAGATACTTTTTGTTAAAGTTATAAAAATAACATATGGTTCAAGAATTGAAAGAAGTATGAGAAAGTATAAGACTTTTTTTTCTCAAATAAAAAAGTATGAGAACAAAAACATAAAGATTTCGTCAATATGTTTCACAAAGAAGTAATGGTAATGGAAAAAGGACTAATGAACTTTCTAATTGAAAAAATTATACTAAAAATTATTTGTACAAATGAAGAAGTGAAATATATTTTCTTTTAGTTTTGTAATATATATGTGGTGTGTGTGTGTGTGTATATATATATATATATATATATATATATATATATATATATATATATATATATATATATATATATATATATATATATATATATATATATATATATATATATATATATATATATATAGCGAGAGAGAGAGAGAGAGAGAGTATATTATAGATTGCGAGTTGTTAATTTTGAGATACTTTTTGTCAAAGTTATAAAAATAACATATGGTTCAAGAATTGAAAGAAGTATGAGAAAGTATAAGACTTCTTTTCTCAAATAAAAAAGTATGAGAACAAAAACATAAAGATTTCGTCAATATGTTTCACAAAGAAGTAATGGTAATGGAAAAAAGACTAAGGAACTTTCTAATTGAAAAAATTATACTAAAAACTATTTGTACAAATTAAGAAGTGAAAAATAAGAAAATAGTGAAAGAAGAAAAGGTTTAAAATAAGAGAAGAAATATTTCAATAAAGAATTGAAGAAAAACCTATAAAATAAAGATGAAGAAAATTCTCTATTAAGCAACCTTGATCAAAGTTTAGTAGAGGGTTCTCTGTCATCACCCCTTGTAAGCTGGTCTTCATCATATTACCAATTACTTCGCAAATTAGAAATAAAAACTTGGGCAACCATAAACAATTAACGTGATTAGTTTAATTATGGGTTGGCCCAATAGCGTGGTAACCTCTACGCGGTTTTGATATCCTCCTTCGGGAACTAATGATATGGCTTCATGGCATGTTGATTTCATAGCCTCAAAAAGACTCTGATTTGATCCTTTTCCACGGGATGTATTTGCTAAACTAGAGATAACCCACTATTCTTTTCGGCATACTCACCTATCAAGTCTTTGACCACTATTAAATATGTCTGTGATTTTTTTTTTTTGAGGAAAAAAAGCTAACTTTTCATTGAAAATAAAAAGAGAGTACAATATTCAGAGTTTTGCTTTGTAGTTATCTTCAGTTATAACAGTACAAAACTATATTTCTTTACATCTTTCAAACTATTTGGTGTATCAAAAAGTATATCCCTGTGCTTTCTTCTTCTTACAAATTGTTGTGATTCCAAAAAAAACACCTTCACAGTGATGGTTCTAGAGTTGTGTAATCTTCAGTAGTTACATCTAAAACAAAATTTCACCGTTTTTCATATACAGGGATCTCCTGTGATTCCTTCTAAGAAAAAAATATATTGCCTGCATTGACGAGGACCTCCTGTTCATAGGATGCAAAATATAAATTACCCATAACCTTTGAGATGCCCCTTTTAGAGAGGATATCAATGACCTAGTTTTGTTTCATATATATGTGCTAAAAAGTAATGTCCTGAAAAGAGCTTACCAACATCCTAATGCGCCTCATCCAGCTAGATAAAATAGGAGGGTTGAAGCCCGAAAATTTTTTACCCAGTCAATGATGCCCTTTGCATATCCAAAAATCTGAAGGTGGTCCAAACCCATCCAGTTGGATAATAATAGGAGGCCCCAAAGGGAAATAATATCGACCTTACTATTAGTCCCAATTCCACCCTCCCACTAGAAATGATAATAGCATCCAGGTTCAAGAATGATGAAGACACCATAGTCACACTTTCTCTGTTGGCATGCCCCATCAAAGAATCCGATAGGGAAACCTCCCAAATGTTCTTAAATTTTGGATTCCTCTTCTGAATGGGATTTGTCCTAATCCCATTCTCTTCATTAAATGCCACTACTTTGAGCATGACATCCCTAACCACATGCACTTTCAATTCAAAAATCATAGAATTTCCACTTCGCCAAATAGGCCAAATGATAAAGAAGGGAAGAATATGGTGGGAGGTGAGGTTCTTGAACCAAATCCAAAAACATACAACCAGGGATTGAAATTCCCTCATATGGCCAATGTTAAGAGTATCCAAAATGTCACCCCATACCACCCTGACAAAGGGACATCTCAACAGTAGATTATTGACATCCTCATAATCGTTTCTGCACATAGGAAAATTTTGGGACCATAGAAACCCCTTCGTTTCAGGTTATTCCCTGAGAGCACTTGATCATGAATAACCAACCAACCAAAACATTTGAGTTTTTGTGGCATCTCCCACTTCCAGGCTATTTGTAACCATTTATAGGACGTGTCTACCCTTACTTCTCTTGTGATTCTTTGATATATTTCTTTAACTTTCACCGTTTTTTCTTATGCAGGCCGTCCCATATCATCCTATCCTCATTCTCCAAAATGCTAATTCATGCTACTTGTAACTTATAAATGTATGTTTCCCATTCCATATCATGATTTCCAATTAATTCCAAATCCAACGCCTTGGACCATTTTTGTAGGGAGGGTAAATTATTGTGTACCTCATTTATCTGGGAAAAATACTTTATGTCTCGGTCATGAAGGAAGTGGATGAGATCTTATGACATAGTGTGGTTTCTAGTGAAACCCTTGATGGCATCTAGACTGATCTCTACCTGTGTCCATTTCCCAATGTCCCATCTCAGAAATCCCATCAACCATTGACTATTCTTTAGCATGCTTCTCCATATATAAGAAGTTCCATTTCACCCCTTGGCTCCTCCTCTGATCCATATAGAAAAATGTTGACCACCCATATATTTTTCTCTAATGATATAGGAGCACAGACATTCACTAGACATCACCCTCCACATATTCTTAATGATCAGGGCCTGATTAAAATTATGTGAGTCCATAATGCCCCATCCCCCATGTTCCACTGGCTTAGAAATTGTATTCCATCTTACCAAATGATACTTCCCCTCTTGAGAGAGACCCTACCATAAAAATCTAGCCATGATCGAGTCCATGTTCTTCACAATTGCTATCAACACCATGAAAAATTTCATCTAGTAAATAGAAATTCTTTGTAAAACAGACTTAATGAGAGTCAAGCGACCACCCACAATCAACCATTTGAGTGTCCATCCCAATTTTTTTTTTCAAACCGATCAATTAACCAGTCCCATTCCTTATTTCTATATTTGTTGGGTTTATGTCTGTGAATCTTTGTGTTACCAATATTTCAATGATTTCAGGACAAAAATATCAGTTACTTGATATGAACTTTTGGATCTTCTGCACTTATGTGCATCCACATATTGCTTACTTTACTCAAATTTATGGTTGCGTCATTTTTATTTATTTATAATATATACATGTATATTATTTATATACACATATTTAAAAATTTCATTTGAATTAATAAATGCAAATCTATATAAACAAAACACACAAAGTATTGAAAACTATTTTTCACTGTGACACATGTAATTTTCAAAATTTGAAAAGCTTTGTGATTTGGTAGATAAGTTATCAAAACAAAAAATGTAGAAATCATTTTTTATGAAAGTGAATACTATGCAAAATTGATATTTTGGCCAACTAGCAATCTTTCAGCTCACCTTCATCCTTTTATGTATAGTTTTTCAAGAAGAAAATTGAATTTCATATAAATGATTCTTAATTAAATTATTTAAATTTTTGAAAAATATTAAATTTCAAAAGCATGTTATGTTGGAAGTACTGAGAGGGGGGTGAATCAATATTCCTTTTAGTGGTTATGTTATGCTAGTTAATATTTTTATCACAAAATAAACCAAAACACAAGTGATAGAACACAAAGATTTTTATTGATAAAAAATAGTGAGGACTCCAATCCTCTTTTACAATAATTTCAGGTTCCAACTTGTACAACAAAATCTATGAAGTTTTCAAGGCTCCAAACTTGAACAAATCCAAGCTCCTACTTGGTCAAAATGAGGACTCCAATCCTATAAACAACTCCAAGCTCAAACTTGGTAAAAAATGATGATTCCAATCCTCTCAACAACTCCAAGTTCCAACTTGGTTAAACCAAAACTTTACAAGAAATACTTAATTAAAAAATGCTCCACAATTTATTCAACAATGCTCCAAGGATGTCTTCAATAATGCTCCAAGAATGTCTTCAATAATTCTCCAAGAATGTCTTCAATAATGCTCCAAGTATAGGCAAGGATGTCTACTCCAACAAGAGACCTATATCATCTCAACAAGTCTTCAATAAGGTTGCTTCAATAAGGGTCTCAGGTCTCCACAACAAGTTTTCTCCAACATTGTCTTCAAGTTTGCACAAAAAATCTTCAACAACTACTCTAATGATGGCTTCGAGGTCTTCAACTTTGTTCCAAAGAATACAAGAGGGGATGCTTCAAAAACTGAGCATAAGTCTGCACATTAATCTTCTTCAATTCTCCTTCAACAAGGTATTGAAAAGAGAGCTCCAACAATGGTCTTAAGTATGCTCCATGTATGCTCTTCAAATTTTCTCTCAAAATATGGTTGAAAACTTCTCTAAGATAAGGTCAAGATATTCCACAAAGGGGGTCGAGGTCTATGAACTATGACAAGCTCGAAATTGCCTTTTCAAAGGTCTCCAGAGGTACTAAAAACTTCTTGTCAAAGGTTTATACTTTAGGGCCGAAACTTCCTTGTCACAAGTCTCCACAGAGCCAAAAATTGTAGAGGTCTTCTCATTGTGTAGTGACCTTGGTCACTCTACAAAGAATGTATATATCGTACTAATGGTAGTAGTCATGGTACATAAATGTATATAATGTAAATGTAGTCTTAGTCTCCTTGCACTTGTATGGATATTGTAAATATTTCCTTAGTTATACTTATATACATGTTGAAAATAATAAAAATACCTAAGTGACATAATCTAGTTCTTTTATTAGTCTTCATAATTTGTTATGAATGAACACATGTTAGATACTATATTAGTTCAATACCGAGATCTAACAAATTTCTATATATTCACAAGAATTGGTGTTCTTATGGCTCGAAATATGTAGATGATGTGTTTTAAAGTTGTTTCACTTATAAGGTTTCCAAGACGTAGTATATAAGCCTATGAAATTTGGTATAACTCTAACCCACCTTTTAAAACTAGCATTTATAAAAAAAAATCCCTCAAATATTGGTGGGAGGGGATCTAAGTAAAGGATTTGTATAATCATGGGATTTGTGGGTATTTTTCAAATCATTGAACCTTAGATCATAATAATTTCCCTTTTGAAATCAAGGTGTTATTATGAGGCCATTTTGGGGAAGGATTGCGCACAAATATTCGAATGGAGGCTGGAGGATGGAGAGCGAAGGAGGTTGTGAATGAGGGACACATTCATATATTTACAGGAATGCTAACACACGGTGGAAGAGATATTTTCTGCACACCCCATTGATTCTAGAATGATCCTTGGGAAGGGGCCAAATGGTAGGGGATTGTTTGGCCAAGGAAAACCGATTAACAGTGATAAGGCAAGGAGGGACAAGGGGACATTTGGGATTGGTTAGTATGGGCTAGGCCCTAACTAATCAAGAGTTTTATGCAAACAATATAAAAGAAGGAAGACCACAAAAATAAAGGGGGAGAAGACAATGAAAGTGTAGTGAGGGAGGAGATAGCGGAAGCATAGTGAGGGAGGAGAAAGAACACAATGGGAACGCAGAGGAGCTAAGAGTGATTGAGGGACAAAACTAAGTGTATCAGTGGTGATGCTCAGGTTAGAAAGACAACAAGTTACTTTATGAGACTTGGAAAGTATCAACACTAGAGGTGAGTTACATCTATTCAAATTATTTCGTGATATTTATTAGTTCATTAAAATCAAAAGAAAACCCTAGGGTAAAGACCAATAAAGGTGTATGGACTGATAAATCAAACCCTTCTTGTAATTTCTATTACTTACATTATTCTTGGAATAGTTCTTGTTATGTCTATTATTTTTGGCACAGTCCTTGTTGCTTATACATATTATGCAGATGGAGAATGGAACCCTTAAACTCTCTGTGTGAGGAATGATCTTTCCATATTGTTAATGATTGGTTATTATATGACCTAGTGTGATGGAATTAATTTCCCTAGGGAAGGATGCTTGCAACCATTATGTTGGCCAGTCACCTTTGATATAGAATAAATGGGATAGATTTCATGTCCCATAACAATGTAAACCAACTTTAAAACCCTTTTCCCGCCATTAGGTATAACTATTGATTGGTTCTCTAGGGTTCTTTATTAAATTTAGGGTGGAGGATTATACTTTGGAGTCCCTCAGCACAAAATGGATGGAGGCTAGATGAAGGAATTCACTGGTTTTTCTTTTCCCAATAATCATATTTAGTACCTTTTGGATTCCCAACATGAGGTTGAGGTACTACAATTGTAATTTCAGGGTGGAGAAATTTTGTCTACCCTAGGCTAGTTCCTTGCTTAGAATTAACACCTTCTGGATTCTCGGTATTGGGTGGAGTTGCTGAGCAACCTCAGGGTGGATAAAAATCCATGGAATCCATAAAATAAGCAAGGGTGGGGAACTTCACCTCTAAAACGCCTCATTGATTGAGGGGTGGAGAAGTATTTCCTCTAGAATCTTAGTACAAAACCTATGATTGAATACCTATTTGCATGGTGGAAGTGGAGCAAGACCTATGAAACCCCTGGTTAGTACACTGGGACATGTTCCTATATGCAGGGTGGAGGTGGGGCAAGACCTTTGGAGCCCCTGGTTAATACATTGGGACAAGTTTTTATATGTAGGGTGGAGGTGGGGCAAAACCTTTGGAATCCTTGGTCGGTACATTGGGACTAGTTCTTATATGTAGGGTGGAGGTGGGACAAAACCTATGAAGTCTCTGGTCTGAACATTGGGACAAGTTTCATAAGCTAGGGGGTTGCAGCTGCACTATTGGAAACTTGATAATGGTTGGGAGGAAAAAAATGAACCCTATCCCAATGCCATTCTGAGGTATCTTATTAACTCTGATGCATGTCCAGAATCATCTAGACAATTCACCACATGTCAGGGTTACAATTTAGTGCTTCATAAATTGCATGTTATTTTGTCATCATTTGGCAGTCATGGACAATGCATTACATTTAGGTACTGTGGTTGAATTTTTAGTCATACACAATGTTGTACGCTTAGGCACTGTGTCTACCCCATATGCTACATGTGTTCCCCAAATTGGATGGTATTCATGACCTCTTGGGTGATATTTATCTTAGGAAACATTAAACCTAAGGCAAGGTCTTAGGTCCGCTTATGACGGGGCCACCAAATATCACAATCTGGCACTTTGACATACCTTATGATAACATGGTAGGTCTTCCTTTATTGCCTCAATTGTAATTTGTGAGGTTCATAGGTGCAGAACCCAACATTCTGTGGACTCTTAGAGTGATATTGTTTAATTTGTGTACAAACTTGACATATTAATTGTGACTTACAATAATTATGTTCCTAGTCTAATATTTGCACATGCTCTATTGAGTGATATTGCACAAATTGGGAATATTAAATTGTGACTCCATTCTGCATGCTTTGTTGACATATGTTGTTCTAATCCTAGTGTAGCATTGTTCATGCTCTATTGACATATGTTGTTTTGTTCCTGAGCTGCTAATTCCAAGGTTAAATTTATATGCCCTCTCTAATGAAAATAACAAAAACTATTAACTGTATGAGAAATAAAAGCTAGTGACGATATGCCATTTTTGTACGTTCTAGTTGAGTTGACTGAAAATTAAGCATGATGTAATAATATTTTCAAGTAATAGTTTAGAATCAATGTTGGGCAGGACGTAGTGATTTTTTTTGGGCATACTGTCTTGTGTAGCCGTAATACTAGATACAGAGTCATTCATGGTTAGGCATGTGACCATTATTTTAATACAAACTATGATGTGGGGTCACTAAACAAAACTGCAACAACAAAGAGATAGTCATGATTGAACTGTTATCGTTATGACTAAATCGTTGACAATTGAAAATCAAATTAATGGTCTGTTCAAACCTATGTTAATACATTGAAAATGGATGTGAATTCTACTGTATAGATGTTATAAATGGATGTCCAATTTGTTGTACAAATTTTGCAAAAGACGACTAGGATATAAAATCTTTTAAGCTGAAATCGTAGCTAGTTTTGCTCCAAATAAGAGAATCAATTACTTGAAGGTCTATCCATGATAAGCCTAAATACATAGACAATCAATTTTTGTATGGTATCTATAGCATTAGGAACTTGGAATAGTCATGAACATGTTGATGCTTTTGTGATATGAATTTTGACATTTATTACATAGGGAGAAATGCATGGATTGCAATATATGATGGAATACCATTTCTTATACACTCTGAAACAAACTGAGGGATGTCATGTTATTGGTTCTACCTTGGTAACTACGTATTAAATCTTCTCATAGACATGATGCATGTATAACAAATATAGAGTGGCCTTCCTTTGTGGAAAAGATAGGGTTTGTTTAGGGGTACCAGTTAGATGGTGAATGGAAGACTAGCTGTAGGATTCATGATTATACATCCCTCTAGATAGTCTTCTTGTGTTGGCTCTCTTGGATAAATTCCTAGGTCAATAGTTCAGATTCATTCATAGTGTCCCAAGATCTCATAACTGTGCTAGCGATTTTGTCCTCTAGACAAAAATGCTGATAGAGAGAGTCAATATTGTAACCACAATAGGTTCAAGGAGAACCAATGAGGAATCTCCACTAAAAAAAATCACCCATATAAGACTCTTGGTATAGGGAAGATTCTGACCTCCCATAGACACATTTCCAAGGTTGAACTATAATATGGCATACAGTCTTAACACCTAGAAATCCCAACAGAGACCAGCTTCCGCAATAAATACGAATCTATTTGGTCACCTCTAGTGGTCTGTCATCCACCAATACCTGAGGAATCCCTATAAAATGACAATAAACTGAGTGACAATCATCCAAACCTTAAGATGTCAAATCCCAAGAAGGGTTGAGTCCTCGAAGCAGCTCTCGTATGTGTTCACCACAAAGGCATCTCTCACAACAACACCCTCCATTACTCTCTTCTTGGCAACGAAACCACAGTTGACCCCCAACTGACACGTTCTGCAATTGAACCCCGCCCACACATGCCGACTCCTCCACCGATACTTCAATAGGTTCCATAGCACATCTCACTGATCAAACCACTGCATATCAGTTTAATAGTCACACCATGATCGCTCCACGCCGACATAACGGTGGCACAGTGGCCTGCCACATGCACCACGACTACCATCGCTCCAACACCTCCGCTGACAGCAAATCATAGCCAACCTTTGAGGACTCGTCCCTTCTCAGTGGCCTCATCCACCCTCTCTCCATACAACAATTGATCAAGCACAATAGCCCACAAACAAATCCCAAAGGAAGAATAGGCACCATTGGAGTTGTGGGAAAATCCAAGATCAGACACCACCGCCACTCCAAGATCTAACTAATCAAGAGGAAGAAACGATGCTCCACACACAACATTAAACTCCCTTGACTCTCAGAACCCTACTTGATGGGAAAACTAAAAATTAAAATAAAATATACTCTTTATTCCTTAGCACTCCCATGAAGGAGGCTAGGCCCAGGCCCATACGAGCTCTAATACCAACTTAAAATTTGATAATGCACACTAAATTATATATTCATATCAAATAATGTTACATATAAATACATTTACTATTGTCTCAAGATAGGTAGACTATATTGGGCACACAATCACTTGATTGAGAGAATATCTCAACCACACACTAATCTAGGAACAAACTCCTTTACATAGTAAAAGTCACAACTGAGACAATTAGGAATTAAATTTCCAAGTCATGCCCTTAATGTCTACTTGTCTCAATCTCAATATGCAAAGTCTAGTTGTGGTCAAACATGAAAAAATAATATGTCAATGTCCATATAAAGGAGAAACCATCCACTAGAATGCATGGGTGCCCAACTGCTGCAACTGCTAGTCTACTAGGATGCCCTTCGCATACACGGTTCTATCAACCATTATCTGCATACATGTACCTATACCTACAAATCCCCCTCCATCATCATCATCATGGGTTTTATCGGATTAACCATAAACATGCTCTAGGTTTTATCAGATTACCCTCAACCATGCCCACAAGGCCTCTCAGCCACCAAAGTTCAACACAACCACCAAGGCTCAACTCAGCCACCAAGGCTCATAATCTAGCCAACAAGGCTCACCATAGACCCAACTCAACCAAGCCTGGGGTTTTCTCAGCTCACCCTTAACCATGCCAAGGGTTTTCTCAGCTGACCCTAAACCATGCCTACAATAATCCTTGTCACTTCACTCTCACAGGTGGTTTCTGGCTTACCACAAATCGACACTGCAAAGTGGTTTTTGGCTTACCACAAACCTACAATCAAAAGGTGGTTTTAATATTACCACAAACTTTATGAGGGTACACATGCCTCATCAGGCTTACATTACACGCTCCAACTCTTGGAGTTACCAGGTACATACATTATAAAGACCACTACAAAACATCCTAGACTTGCTTACTAATAAATGCATGTGACACATAATACACCATGAGTTTGTTCCACAAACTCACACTAACTTTAACTTAGTTGTCCATCATCCCAAATTTTCATTGTCGTTGTTGCACAAAATCAATATTTGTTGCACTTCAACCTTGACCACCAAGTGCCTTTAGTCTCTTCTTTCTTTTTCTAGTTTAATTTTTGTCTTGGATTCACTTGCGTGATTTGTTAGAGTAGCTAATTCTAACAAAACCACTCCATTGAGTTAGTTAGGCTCAATGCTTCTAATTCCAAAACATTTATAAATACCACTATTAATTTTTTCTTTTTTCTTTTGGAGTTTTCTAAACATGCAATTATAACGATTTCTAATAAATTGCATTTCTACACTAAGTTGATCAAACTCAATCTATTTA
Source organism: Pinus tabuliformis (assembly GCA_031772625.1). Taxonomy (NCBI): domain Eukaryota; kingdom Viridiplantae; phylum Streptophyta; class Pinopsida; order Pinales; family Pinaceae; genus Pinus; species Pinus tabuliformis. The sequence goes on from CM062820.1 coordinate 93,718,060, forward strand.
ACTTACCAAACTCCAAGTAAATTTAGAAAAATCACTTTTCATTTTACCATGGCGAAAGATTAATGAAGAGACTCGAACCCAACTGCGATCCACGTACACCTTGAAGCTACTAGAGGAGTTTTACCAGCACCCTTTAACTGAAGTTCCCATTGTTCCCCTTGAGTATTTATAATCTCTCCAAGTATTATGGCTCATCCATCACCAAGATGACCAATCCACATTTCAAACTAATGGCCTCCATAGCATTGTGCATAAGGTAGAACAAACACACATACTCCCTCGGTCCGGGAAGGGCCATGACCGCATCCCCATTGGCAACAAGCCTAGAATTCACCCCCTCGTCTAACACAACTCAGATATCCTACATAAGAATTGACTTGAAATACATATGGTGATATCTTTAGCAGCCTAAATACCCATTCTGATGTGGAAATCAAACGATCTTCCTCTGCCAAGCTCGATGTTTAACACCTCAAACTCATGCCTTCACAACATATATTTTCACTGTAACGACTATGATCACATTTAACTGATGAATATTGACAAAAATTCCCTCTGCGATCACACACCACGCCACACAGGTTTAAAGCCTCTCCAACCAGGCTCGAAGCAGCTCTTGTATGCATTTGACATAGAGGCAGCTCTCATAACAACACCCTCCATTACTCTCTTCCAGACAACGAAACCATAGTTGACCCCCAAGCGGCACGTTCTGCAACTGATCCTCCACCGATACTTCAATAGGTTCACTTTAGTAGCCACACCACGATCGCTCCACGTCGACATAATGATGGCATGGTGGCCTGTCACATGCACCATGACTACCAGTGCTCCAACACCTCTGACAACAAATCACAACTAGCCTTCGAGGAATCGACCCTTCTTAGTGGTCTTGTCCACCCTCTCACCATACAACAATCGATCAAGCATAGTAGCCCACAAACAGATCCCAAAGGAAGAACATGCACCGTTGGAGCTGTGGGCAGATCCAAGATCAAACACCATCACTGCTCCAAGATCCAAACACCACTGTCACTCCAAGATCCAACTAATCAACAGGGAAAATCGATGCTCCACGCACAACATTACACTCCCTTGACTCTCAGAACCCTGATCGATGGAAAAAATAAAAATTAAAACAAAATATACTCTCTATTCCCCAGCACTCTGATGAGGGAGGCCAGGCCCAGGCCCATACGGGCTCTGATACCAACTTAAAATTTGATAATTCACACTAAATTCTATATTCATATTAAATAATGTTACATATAAATACATTTAGTATTTTCTCAAGATAGGTAGATTATCTTGGATACACAATCACTTGGTTGAGAGAATATCTCAACCACACACCAATCTAGGAACATACTCCTTTATTGAAGAGTCACAACTGAGGCAAGTAGGAATTAAATTTCCAAGTATAGAGAGAGTCAATATCTTAATTGCAATAGTTTCAAGGAGAACCAATGAGGAACCTCCACCAAAAAAAAATCACCCATGTAAAACTCTAGGTATAGGGAAGACTTTGAACTCTCATAGACACATTTCCAAGGTTGAACTATAATATGGCATACAGTCTTAACACCTAGAAAGCCCAGTAGATACCAGCGTTTGCAATACAGACGAATCTGTCTCGTCACCTCTAGTGGTATGTCATCCACCAATACCTGAGGAAGCCTGATAAAATGACAATAAACTAAGTGATAGTCACCCAAACCTTAAGCTATCAAATCCCAAGAAGGTCCTGGTCTCACCAAGTATAGGTTATGCGGCAATGCATACATCTTAGCTTAAAAATAGGGTTTACAGTCACACCAGGCTTGGGTGTGCAAGGCAACCCACATATTTAATGTTTCAACTTGAAACTAGAGGGAAATGTTCCAGTTTGGCAAATGTAGCTATAAAAATCCAACTTTTAAAACACGTCAAGGAGAGCAATGATAGTAAGCCCAACCTTCGCGATAGGGTGTTGGAAATCAACATGAAAAATGGACAAGTCCAAGTTATTCAAAGAAAAGGTGGAACACCTCAAGTGTAGAAAGGAACCAACTAATGGTAAATAACCACACTCAAAAAAAGAAGAAGAGGTGTGTTACAAATGGTATTAGAGCCCAGGTTCTAACACTGGGCGTCAAGGTGAAAAATAAATATATGAATCTCTTCATTTCAATGTTGGAGCCACATGTTCGAATGATGAAATCCACCTATTTGGCATTAGATTCACATATTAGAGGAATAACTCCCCCCATTTTGGTGTTATATACACATCTGATGGCTCCCTGATATGTTCAATTATGATTATATATGTAGACATCTGCATATGTAATGACTATACTCTTTTGGGGTAAAGAAAATGATATCAGTTTTGTCATGCGGAAAGAGTCGTTAGTGCGGACACAACCGACCTCCCTAGAAGCAAAAGCTTTCTAGTGACAAACAAGACAAATAAAGCTACAAGTAATCAGGGGATCTTTAACATACCTCTAGTCCAACGCTTTGTAGTAGTCCAGCCTCGCCGATCCAGATGAGCTCCTCCTTCTCTTCGAAACCTGCATTCACTAACAAGACAAAAGATTAAATAGCACCTGATAAACTCATAAAACAATACATATCTATCATATAGACCAAGGAGTATATGAAACAAACCATGAATAACAATCTGTTGAGAAAAATAAGTTCATTTGCATTAAAAGGTAACAAAAGGAACGATTACAACCTGAGCCTTGGTGTTGTGCAAGTCCCTCCTAGGGTCTAGCAAGAGTTTTCCTTTACTTTGATTAGCTCACCCACTCTCAAATAAGGCTAGGAAAGGATGGGAATCTCTCCTCTCAAGCTTTACAAGGGAGTCCTAATTCCAACAGCATCTACCCTTAGGAATGTTCAGCTTTCAACCTCTCCTCCCTTTGGCCCAATGCCTATATTTATAGTGCTCTAGAGGAAGTTATTCAGGTCCACCATCAATGGGATAAGCCCCTCTTTGGATGGGATAACTCCCCTCTTGATGGGATAAGTTCCTCTTTGGTAGGGATACATGAACCATCTGGAGGCGCTTCATACACGTCAAACAAGCTTCTAGAAGACTCTAGAAATGACCACAAGTAACTTTTTTAAGATGAAACTCATGCCTTTTGACCTTTACAGGGGTACGCACCCACCCCTTTACATACAGAGCGTACAAGTACGCAGGTATTGTGAACTTGGGTTGCGTACACGCAGGTAAGGCTAAGAGAAACTGCATACCCAGAGATATATAGATTTTTAATGACTTTCTCTCTTTCTTGAAGTTTGACATGGAGAGCAGAGGTATGAGGCTTGCCAAGGAGGATAGTATGACAGTTGATGGAGCCATACTAACTGCAAATAGTCATGGTGACAATTTTTAGTGTAACATATTGCCCCCTAAAGTACTTCACCCTTCCTAGATAAAATGAAACCCTTTTGGAGTTGCCATTTTGTCATGCGGAAAGAGTCGTTAGTGCGGACACAACCGACCTCCCTAGAAGCAAAAATCTTTCTAGTGACAAACAAGACATATAAATCCTACCTTTCTATAAACATGCATTGCAAATACAAGTAATCAGGGGATCTTTAACATACCTTTAGTCCAATGCTTTGTAGTAGTCCAGCCTCGCCGATCCGGATGAGCTCCTCCTTCTCTTCGAAACCTGCATTCACTAACAAGCCAAAAGATTAAATAGCACCTGATAAACTCATAAAACAATACATATCCATCATACAGACCAAGGAGTATATGAAACAAACCATGAATAACAGTCTGTTGAGAAAAATAAGTTCATTTGCATTAAAAGGTAACAAAAGGAACCATTACAACCTGAGCCTTGGTGTTGTGCAAGTCCCTCCTAGGGTCCAGCAAGAGTTTTCCTTTACTTTGATCAGCTCACCCTCTCTCAAATAAGGCTAGGAAAGGATGGGAATCTCTCCGCTCAAGCCTTACAAGGGAGTCCTAATTCCAGCAACATCTACCCTTAGGAATGTTTAGCTTTCAACCTCTCCTCCCTTTGGCCCAATGCATGTATTTATAGTGCTCTAGAGGAAGTTATTCAGGTCCACCATCAATGGGATAAGCCCCTCTTTGGATGGGATAACTCCCCTCTTGATGGGATAAGTTCCTCTTTGGTAGGGATACATGAACCATCTGGAGGCGCTTCATACACGTCAAACAAGCTTATAGAAGGCTCTAGAAATGACCACAAGTAACTTTTTTGGAGTGAAACTTGCGCTTTTTGACCTTTACAGGAGTACGCACCCATTGCTTTACATACAAAGCGTACAAGTACGCAGGTATTGTGAACTTGGAGTGCGTACACGCAGGTAAGGCTAAGAGAAACTGTGTACCCAGAGATATATAGATTTTTAATAACTTTCTCTCTTTCTTGTAGTTTGACATTGAGAGCAGAGGTATGAGGCTTGCCAAGGAGGATAGTATGACATTTGATGGAGCCATACTAACTGCAAATAGTCATGGTGACAAATTTTAGTGTAACAGATTGCCCCCTAAAGTGTGACGCCTGTAGTAGATAAGGGTTTCATTTTATCTAAGAAGGGTGAAGTACTTTATCATTTCAAGGATTATCTTGTGGAGAGCCCAGTCGGAACCTACAAGTATTCAACACAAAATACATATATATGATCATATCATCACTGAGGTAGGCATTCCATACTCAGATTGAAAACTTTTAACTAATTGACTATCTACTGCTCTGATACAGGAATGATTTTGCAGTACATCATAATCATAGACTTTTGTAGACACAGTATGGACGCAGCCATCTGTTTATGATTAGTCTACTGTATAATGAATACAAAACTCCTCGCAGCCTGGATGGTGGAAACTAGATCCAGGGTCTTCATTTCTACTTCCCGAACAGGTACGATTCTATCCATGCGAATAAATGAGTTGATGTCGAACATGGTAGAAACCACTTGATTACCAGTCAATGATGTAAACTGTTAACAAGTGTGAGAGAGACCACTAGTGATGTCAATGGTTCTCAAAGTACCCAGCACAATCCATGAGATGTGAATGAATGAGTTGATGTCGAACATTTCACGGAATGCTTCGATCGAAATGTCAATGATGTAAACCGTCGTCAAAGGCGAGAAACCTGCCATTGATGCATGCAGATTTCAAGGTACTGACGATTTCTAGGTCATCTCTCTAGATAATGTGCTGATGTCGATCGAAAGCGACCCGTTGCAGGCAAGCCCACAACACGAAATCATAGATCACGTTCAAGAAATGTAGCTGTAAGGACTGACTCAGGGATGGTCAATATGGATGACGGGTATTTTGCAGATGGATGTTTATTGCAGAGACCTCTTGAAAAAATAACGACACGACAGATGGCTTGGTGACATTTGACCCAAAGTTAATACCCGGCTAAAGACTTTCAATGTGGCTTGATCAACTGTGAGGCAAAGGATTTCCCAACCCAGGTGAATGAAAAGTGTCGTGTTCAAGAGTGGTAATAAGGCTTCTTTTGAGACAAAGGATAAAAAATGGGCTCATTTTTCTCTCTTTTCCCCCACCATTTCTGGCAAGTACCTCTTTATTTTTTACAAGCTTGAGGAGGATAACATATGCTTGATTATAAGCTCATCCTTCGGATGAGTCCAACTTAGTTTTGATTCGAACCCTAAGAAGGAGTGGTCCGTTCCTATTTGTAATCGAACAGGTCCTTTACTGTGAAATTTTAACGAGTCCAGTATAGGAGAAACTCAGCGTTTTTCATTTTTAGAGAGTCTGAAAAAACTAAAGACGACTCCAGGTTGAACTTTTTCGTAAAGTTGTGTCTCCCAAGCCCGAAAAAGTATAAAATAATACTTGAGAGAACCGCTTAGTCTTGCGACCGAGGAGTACTTTCATGATTAGTGCCTCTGACTTGAAAACTAAAAAGCGATCAAGGACACATCGTTTTATTTCCATATCGAGTTTGAAACGACAAAAACCCGACAATCTTTTCCTGTTTTTTATGGTCAAAAAAGAGCTATAAGGGGACCGTCTTTTAATTCCTTTTTAACGAGTGTAAAAGAAATGCTCAGCAATCTTTTCATATTTTAGGAGTCAGAAAAGGGCTTAAAAGATGACTCTGTAGTTTCACTTTTTCGTAAGTTTTAGCGAGTTCGAAAAAATGATAAAAATGTACTCATGGTTTTCACTTTTTCGTAAGTTTTAACGAGTTCGAAAAAATGATAAAAATATACTCATGGTTTTCATTTCTTCGTAAGTTTTAATGAGTTTGAAAAAATTATAAAAATGTACTCATATGGCCGACTTTCAATTTAATTTACGAGCAGGAAAAGATAGAAAGAACTTGGCATTTTCGTTTGTTTTACGAGAATGAAAGATAGCAAAATAATCTCGAGATTTTCATGATTTTAACGAGTCTTGAAAATAACAGAAATTGACTCCAGATAAGTTTCATTTTTACAAAAGCTTGAAACAGAGAAAAACTATGCTTCAAAGTAGTTTCATTTTTACACAAGCTTGAAACAGAGAGAAAATTGTGCTTGATGCCCCCTAAGCATAACTGTTAGAGCGCATTCCCCCCAGCTTCATTTCATTCAACTAAGTACAAGCTGGATGGAATGAAGGTTCATGTAAAAGATCGTTTGAAAGACTCGACCTAAACTGTAAGAAAATTATGCAAAAGACTGAAGCAACTAACCTAAATATACAACTTAACATCTATGAGGTCTAGTCAAACTCTCGACTCAATTAGAGGAGGATTTGTTTCATTTTTTAACGAGCTTGACATAGGAAAATAACTATGCTCGGATTCAGTTTCATGTTTACGCAAGCTTGAAATGAAAAACTATGCTTGTTATAAGTTCGCATGCCCCCAGCATAATGACGCAAATCAAGGTACATGCCCCCCAAGCTTCATTGCATTCAATGAGGTGGATGGAATGAAGCTTTACTTTCGAAATCTTGGAAAGACGTGTGGGTTTTGTTTCATTTTTTAGTGAGGTTGACACAGGAAAAGAACTATCCTCGAAACCCTTGTTTCATTTTTTAAACGAGCTTGACACAAGATAAGGAACTATGCTCATAACTACTCTCTACAATCTACCTAACAAAAACTCTACTCTAAAAACCTTGATTCATTTTTTAACGAGATTGACACAAGACAAGGAACTATGCTCTAAAATCCTTGATTCATTTTTTTAATGAGCTTGACACAAGACAAGGAACTATGCTCATGACTACTCTCTACAATCTACCTAACAAAAACTCTACTCTAAAAACCTTGATTCATTTTTTAACGAGCTTGACACAAGACAAGGAACTATGCTCTAAAAAGTTCGCATGCCCCCAGTATAATAATGCAAAGCGAGGTACATGCCCCCCATGCTTCATTTCATTCAACCGGATGGATGAAATGAAGGTTTACTTTCAATATTTAACTTGAAAAGGGAGTTGTTTCATTTTTAAGGAGGTTGACACAAGAAAAGAACTATCCTCATACCTGATTCATTTTTTAACGAGGTTGACTCAGTAACAGGAACTATCCTCAAAACCCTACTTTCTACAATCTACTTACATATCCTAAAATCTACCTGATTCATTTTTTAATGAGGTTGACTCAGTAACAGGAACTATCCTCTAACACCCTGTTTCATTTTGTAACGAGGTCGAGACAGGAACAAAACTATCCTCGTACTCACTAATTCAATTTTTAACGAGGTCGACACAGTAAAAGGAACTTTCCTCGTTGCAGCCTGTTTCATTTTTTAACGAGGTTGGTACAGGAAAAAACTATCCTCGCGATCACTGATCATGGCTTCCAACTGGAAGAATGACATGTCAATGGACACACCTTGATCATGGCTTCCAAGAGGTCTTCATCAGAAGGAAGAATACTTCTCTGGAAGGAACACATGTCAAGGGACTCAAAAGGGATAAGAACATCATGTTTAAGTAATCCCATAGAGTTTTCCATGTCAATTACCGGATCCAAATCAACAGTGAGAGGCTCACTTACATCGGTAACTGAAAACATGGGACCAGTTGCCACATAATTAACCCGTGGTAGGGTAGATACCACTTTAGAATCAAGAACATTTAGGGGTGTCATATTATTGGTAATTGAAACAAGACTAGGGAACGAAAGCTGGTCTACAGTTACAATACTGCCATTGTGAGGGAAAGACATCACGCGAAAGAGTGTCGATACGACAGCTTTCATTGCATAAACATAGTCTCGCCCAAGGGGTAAATTGAAATCGAAGGGACCTCGAACTACCATAAGATCAATACAGACAGTTTTGCCTTCCAAGGTAATAGAAAACTTAGGAAGGATCCCTAAAGGCTCGCTAATGGTCTTGTTAAAAGCTTTCAGATTCTGCGTAATAGGCGCAAGATGAGGGGAACCCAAAGCTTTCCAAACAGTTGAGGATAAAATACTAACAGAAGCACCTTCATCTACCTGAGTACGATGTATGTCCCTACCACCAGCCTTGACAATGATTTGGAAAGGGATGGAGGAAGGAAGATGAGGTTCTGTCAGTCTATTCCAATCAAAGGAAAAGACCTCAGTACTTGGAGGGGGTTCTGTAGAAACAGGTGAAATGCCCCCCGGCATAGAAGAATCTGATGTAACAAGAAGAACCTCAGCGTTATGAAGTTCACTCTCTAAATGGAAAGTGGCATCGACTCTTTGTGAAATTGAATCGACCACTTGATCAACTAATGGATCATCAACCTGAGTGACATGAGTTTCACTCCCCAATGGGAGAGTGTGATCGACTGTACTTGAATTTAGATTAACCACTCCGTCAGTTGACGGTAGGTTGGGAGAAAGTTTATGGTAACCAGTTGGAAATTCTTGTTGTGGAACAGTAAGTTTTTCCAACAATGTTGAGCCTTCATCCATGTGAGGGAAAATGTGAGTTTGATGACTCCCTTTGCATAACTTACAAGGAAACCTAACTTTACCTTTTTCCCAGGAACCTGACTATCACTGGTTGATGGATCAATGGAAAGTTGATGAGATTTTTCTGACCATACTTCCAGGACCTTTGGAATATCAGGACAATTGACAAGGAAGTGGTCACCCTTACAAAGCCTGCAAGGGTATTTGGGTTTACGATGCATGTTGGAGTTTTCCTCAACACAACTAACACTTACAGTCGTGGTTGGTTGGTTGACTTCTTCCTTATCTTGCTTCTTCTTCTTCTTCTTCTTCTTCTTCTTCTTCCCTTTCTTCTTCTTCTTAGCCTCCCGGTTACTAGCATCAAGGCTTTTACCAGGCGAAGAGGAAGAAATGGAGGAAGATAAATTAGGCGAAGAAGGTAAAGGGTCAACAGAAGGTTGGTGATGTTGAGATGGTGAACTCTGTTGAGGTGAAGCATCCGGTTGAGATGGAACAATTGGAGTATTTTGGGCCAACAAAGTTGAAAATAACCATATTGGTAATCCTATTGTAAATCCAGGTAATGACAAAGTAGCCATATAAGGAGGACCAATATTTCCAAAGTAAGTAAAAGTACTAGGATTCTCATTAGGAGGGGTTCCTAGGTTGGTAAATTCCAGAACATTTTCCATTATATTCAACTTCTGTGAATTTTATTAACAATTTATAACTAAAATTAACAATTCACAATTCACACCTAACAATTAAAATTCACAATTCACACCTATGGTCTCTAAAAGTAAAAAAAAACAAATTAACATGCGCTATCAAATCTAGGAGTCAAACCACACACAAACAGTAGCCTTCTGGACCGAAAACACTAGTTGGTGATGAAGCCCAACATCGTCGAATTCAGTACAGAAGTGGCGGGTGGAACAGTTACCCCGACAACCTGCTTAATGAATAGACTGGACCAAGTTCCTCCACTTTAATCGTCTCGAGTGAAGTGAACCCCCCAGAAAATCCAAGTGAGTCTAGCCGACGTCTACTCCAGGTATAGTGGGATCTTCCCTCCACCGTCACCTTAGGTAGAACCCTAAAGATAATGGTCACTAAGGTCACCAATAGCAACAAATACACCTGGGGGAACAGTCTACGACCCGATAGCACGCAAGGTCAGAGTAACAAGCTCAATCCCCTTGCCGGCTCCTTGACAATAATCCAAGGTTTACCGACAAGTGACCTCAGGCTCCTCGACAATAATCCGAGGTTTACCGTTTGTAATACGTGCGTATCTGGCATCTTTCCCAATGAAGGAGGATTGATCCCCTCACTGGTTCGGACACGGTCTCGTGCTTCTCGTTTAGGAGGAGCTTTCCCAAAGCATAAATGTAACAGCTAGATTTATCTTACCACAAGATGAGCTACTTGTTTGGTTTTACTGTCTTGGAGAGTTAATTACTCTCCTACTCCAAGACACTAGCCTAAGCTATGTTGGTGTATCCGAGCCCTAGAAATGTAAAAATTACTAGATGAATTTTAATTAAGCGCTGTGTTATTAAGGTTGTTTTTACTCAAATGGGTAAATGGATACGAAACCAATGGTGTTATGACCCGACTCAACTGAATGCAATGATAATGCAATCCTTTCAATTCGATGAATCCTAATTAAAGTAAGGAGAGAGTTTCCATTCACTTCCGACAATGCAAAAAATTGTTCACTAAGAGAAAATATAACAAATTCTCTAATGCACTAATTTTATCAAGAAAAACTAATGCAAATCAATTCCAAACCAATTTTTTATTTTTTATTTTTTTTTGTGCAAATTCAAATCAAAGAAAACTGATCTAAATCTACAATTGATTTTTCAGAATGTAAACTATGCAATTGTAATCTATGCACAATTCACTTGAAAAGTATGCAAATGTAATCTATGCACATTTTTCAATAATATTCTAAAAATGAGAATTCTAATTATGCAAATGTAATCTATGCAAGAGAATTCTCAAACACAAGATGATTCTAATGTAATCTAAGAACCAATCAAGTGCAGGTTGAGAAAATTGGGTGAGAGTTCCAAAGATCAAAAAATAAAAACACTCAAAGGCGATTAACACTCATACACAATTTAGCCAAAAAGACGCAAAATTGTGAAAGGACTGAGAGAAACCTCCAAGTAATGACCAAAGGAAAACAAATCAAGAATTTCTCAAGAAAGAGACTCAAAACACCTAATTGATGAAAGCTTAAAGCAGGAATGCCAATGAAATTAGCCAAGATGAAAACTTCTGACAGGTGAATAGTGGATCTGGGCAGCAAAAACAAGCTATAAACAAAATCTAAAAGATAAAAAAGAAGAAATTGAAAATTTCTAGGCTTTTGACAGGGGTACGCAAGCAGCCTGTCTGCACAGGTGCGTGTACGCTCTGTGTACAAAGCTGTAATGCGTACAGGTACGCACTGTGCTCAACTCAGAGGCTGCGTACTTCTAGCAAAACCAAGAAAAAATAAAATCTAATTTAACCCTAAGCTAGCCCACCCAAAAAACAGTCAGACAGCCAAAAACCAGAAAACAAACGAATTTTCTCATCTCAAAGTTTCATACAAAGGAAAAAACATTCACATCAATGGATTCCCCAGCAGAGTCGCCATTTTGTCATGCGGAAAGAGTCGTTAGTGCAGACACAACCGACCTCCCTAGAAGCAAAAGCTTTCTAGTGACAAACAAGACAAATAAAGCTACTTTTCTCTAAACACGCATTGCAAATACAAGTAATCAAGGGATCTTTAACATACCTGTAGTCCAACGCTTTGTAGTAGTCTAGCCTCGCCGATCCGGATGAGCTCCTCCTTCTCTTCGAAACCTGCATTCACTAACAAGCCAAAAGATTAAATAGCACCTGATAAACTCATAAAACAATACATATCTATCATATAGACCAAGAGTATATGAAACAAACCATGAATAACAATCTGTTGAGAAAAATAAGTTCATTTGCATTAAAAGGTAACAAAAGGAACCATTACAACCTGAGCCTTGGTGTTGTGCAAGTCCCTCCTAGGGTCCAGCAAGAGTTTTCCTTTACTTTGATCAGCTCACCCACTCTCAAATAAGGCTAGGAAAGGATGGGAATCTCTCCTCTCAAGCTTTACAAGGGAGTCCTAATTCCAGTAGCATCTACCCTTAGGAATGTTCAGCTTTCAACCTCTCCTCCCTTTGGCCCAATGCCTGTATTTATAGTGCTCTAGAGGAAGTTATTCAGGTCCACCATCAATGGGATAAGCCCCTCTTTGGATGGGATAGCTCCCCTCTTGATGGGATAAGTTCCTCTTTGGTTGGGATACATGAACCATCTGGAGGTGCTTCATACACGTCAAACAAGCTTCTAGAAGACTCTAGAAATGACCACAAGTAAATTTTTAAGATGAAACTCGTACCTTTTGACCTTTACAGGGGTACGCACCCACCCCTTTACATACAGAGCGTACAAGTACGCAGGTATTGTGAACTTGGGTTGCGTACACGCATGTAAGGCTAAGAGAAATTGCGTACCCAGAGATATATAGATTTTTAATGACTTTCTCTCTTTCTTGAAGTTTGACATGGAGAGCAGAGGTATGAGGCTTGCCAAGGAGGATAGTATGACAGTTGATGGAGCCATACTAACTGCAAATAGTCATGGTGACAATTTTTAGTGTAACAAGTTTTCTTTTATAATTTAAGGGAGTGAATTAGTGAGCTTGAATGTTATCGTATTGTGAGCCTAAGAGCTATAAATAAGTCGGTGATGTACCACATAAAATAGTTAACTCTGGGATGTGAATATAGTGTGACCTTGTTTGGGTGACTGCTAAGACGAGTCTTGGTGGACACCCATATAGAAAAATATGGTTGGATAAAATCTCAATATTCTCATTACAAGCATTCCTTAAATCCTTGATTGATACAATCACGACACAACTAATGTGAATCTACCACCAACGTCAATGAGTTGGGAAATGAAAAAAAAAAACAAAGCACTGAATAATATTGCAATGGAAGGATATGGAATTTATAAGTATCAAGAGGGGAATCTATGTTATATCCATGGATTCATCTAGTATCTTCAACATTCAAGGAATTATTTGCAAGTTAGGACCCAATGAACTCAAAATTACTGGCTGGCATGCTTAATAAATTCAAAGTTGTCCTTAGAAGGATTGGATTGATGCATTATCTCAATAGAGCCATTACAAAAATGAATTGAAAATAATACATTGAGGTGCATGATTATCTCAAGACTGACATGCATAATGATGGAAAATCCAAAAAGTATTCTTGGCATTACAAGCCAAAGTTGGCAAATAAAGCCTTAAAGGTCATTATACAATGCAAAAATAAAAAAGTTTGACCATAACCATGTATTTTTTATGCATATTCATACTTGAGACCCTAATAGTGGTCACAATATGACCTATAGTTTTACTTTTCTGGTGGTGTTGTAGTAAGAATGAAGAAGAGAGTTAGGATTCCTGAATCAACTTATCAATAAAGTGAAATAATGGGAGAAAAGTGTTGTATAATATGCTAATGGTTGAGCACTAAGTTGAATGAACCTAGAGGAGCACTGAGGATCCAAGCCGCCAAAATAGTTGTGCATGGTCCATTGATATCTATTTTTTTTCCATTTGTAGTTATGAAAATAGGAAACAAATGGAGATAGAACATACAACCTATTGAATGATCGATGCGAACAAGGAATAAAACCCATTCAATACAAAAGATTTTTTATTTTTTATTTTCTTTGATGTAGAAGGTATATGAAAATGTTTTAGGCTTTTGGAAGGATACATGGTAAGGTATATGTAATGAAAATTAGCACACTGCTATAAAATTATACAACTTTCATTTATCTTCTTGGCTGCCAAACAAACCAGTGTAATGATAGCCTATATTGTATTTCAAGGAATCCATACCATTACCTTTGAATAGTGTAGCTTAATCACTTTCCATTTCCCCTGGCTAGTAACATGTAATGCCAATACCAAGATACATGCTATTCTAGTTGCTGACAAGAAATTCAGAATTGGGACCAATGCTCTATAAAAATACTGCAAATGCAAATAACATATTCAAGTTTGACGCAAGAAGGATATGTTCCTTTCCTACATGAATCTTGAGAACCTGATATATGTTTAAAATGGACTCATTAAAGAAACACAAATATTTCCAATGTCGTTGCAAACTTTCAATGGCTTCACTTTCAAACATATTTTCTATTTAGTTATTGAATCAAGATCATTAAGATAAAATGTCAATATTATTTTATTGACAACAAAACATGTGGCACCTCATGAAAAGAAAATAAATAAACAAAATTTCTTGGCTTCTTATCAATTACATCTTAAGATTTAAGATGCACAATATGGCGCATTATGAGAAAGCTTTCCTTTTGAGCTTGTGCTATCTTAAGAAATTTGATCTGAAATAATTCTTCAAGTTTTCTTGCATAATGAAGGAAGAAAGGAATTACATTGATGGGAATTTTCTTCTAAATGATTACAAGATCTAAGGCCTTTTTAAATTACATAAATTTAAATTGATAAAGGTCACAGGCTTCCACCAGATTGTTGGAGCATAATCACATGAATCATACTTGGGAAACCCTAGGCTAAAGCCAAAAATTAAGAATATGACTGGAACCCGAAAATATTGGAAAAACTTTGGCCAATAAGTTAAACTCAAGAAATTATTTAAATAGGAAAATACCTATCAAATCCTATCCAAATCTATCAAATGGCCAAACTAATTTACATTCAGTCAAACTCATTAGAAGTTGCAGTGTCTTGGTCAAACTAGCAAACTCATTATGTCTTGGTGAGTTAGATCAGATTAGACTAAATTTTTGTCCAAATGAGCTAACTCAGCTCATTGACTCAACTCTTATTTAAATGGATGGAACAAAGGCTGATGAAAATGTAACATCACGATTTAATGATTATTAATATGTGCATAGCAAGATACAATGCAATACAACTCTAAGACACGTTGGTAAACTAAAATGTCACATAAAAGGATGAAGTGAAAGATATATGATAAGACGTGAGTTTCCAATATGTTTTTCATCCCCCAGATTGGCTTCTTCCTTGTTGACACCTAATCATTGGGATTAGGTGAATCCATGTAAAATAGTGTAAATAGAAAATAAGGAGAATTGGAATATTAAGAGACACTGGGAGATGAAGCCCAAGAGTATCTCCCTCCATGTATATATTTATGATCACCGTTAATGTAAAAACACAATTCATTTGAGGAGTTACCTCCTGGTCTGACATGGTATTAGAGTCAGCGCCATTTTTGGCTTTCCTTTCTACCCTTGTAACTCACTTCTATCATTTTTTTTAATATGTCTAATCCCTGCATATAATTTGCAATCTATTATTCCCTGGAGTGTGGTTCTGAATGGAGTATGCTATGCATTTGGTAGAAGACCCAACGACCTTGCAATATATCAATATTTTGAGGATTTGCGTTATTGTGACTGTGTTACTAGAGGTTGCGTTATTGTGGTTGTGTTGCTGGAGGTTGCGCTATGATTTTCTATTGAAGGGGTCGTATTCTTTGTTGAAGAATGAGGATTGAGTCTGTGCATTGGCTGGAGGGTTGCTGCCTGGAGATTTTGAACATGGTATGTCGAATATTTTATGATTGTGAGCTGGATATCATATTTCTGTGTTGGTGAACGTTGCGTTGAGCCGATTATCACACCATTGAATGGTATTTCTCTGATTGTGTTGCATTGAATAATATCACACATTTATATAACCCTTGAATGGTATTGTGTTGACTGTGTGTTAGAGTGTGGTTGCATGTTGCGCTCCTCCCATACCCGTGACATTCATACCTACATACCACCATACCGCTTACAAACCAACGACATAACACTTACAACATAAACAACTCCTGGCATGACTACGTTGTGGTGACCTACCTTGAATTCACTCATAACATACCAGAGCCACCACCATACCATCATATATAATACAACCATTCCGTTGGTTAACAACCACCACCATACCAAGCTACCATTGGTTAACAACATTGCCATATACCGCCAAACCCGTGTATTACTCCTCCTCCATTATGTTGATTTCCCTCATATCTTCTGGCTAATACCTTCCCCAGTTGATACCTCCCCCAATTATATATCTCCACCCCTCCTATATAAGCCCTCCTCCATATAATGCCTCTGTTATATATATATTTCCACCATAATTGTATTTTTTTACAACAATATTTCTACTAGCAGTGCAATTTTTTTACAGAAATTACCACTATACATGCATTTTTTCACAGTATATTGCCAACACACAGATTTTAAATTGCATTCAATGATATCAATTGTTGGAGTAGTTCTTTTTGGAAAATAGAACTATCCTGAATGGTCAAGGAAGATAAAACACACTCTCATTTTCAATGAGTTGTGGAAAGGAGTTTGTGTAGGAGAAGGAGATAATGAACATGCAAAGCCCAATTTAGATAAGGAGATTTCCATTTTGGAAAATAAGAACAATAAGGCCTATGCCTTAATTGCAACATCTGTAAATGAAGAAGTGAGTCGCCATATTTCACCATTCTCAAATTCTTTTGAAGCCTTACAAAAGTTGAAGGAGCTGTATGACTCACACTCTGAACTTGAAGTTGTCCAATTGATGATTAAATTGTTCAGTCTTGAATTGAAAAATGATGACCCTCTTGCTTTAGCATCAGAAGTAAGATCCATTATGCATGATATAAAAACCATTGGTGTTGAAATATAAATTCCTCTCATATTTTATGTCAAGGAACTATATCCCACTTTTTCAAATTATCTTGAGTCATTGCAAGCAAGTGGAAACCTTAAGGAGATTACCTTTGACTCCCTTGAGAAGAAGTTTGCTGAGAGAGAGAAGGATTTTGGGAAGAAGACAACTCCTCAACCTTTTGAAGAAGTTATGTGTATTGCACATAAAGAGAAGAATCATGCCTAATATTCTTCTAGAGGAAGAGGTGGTCGAAGAGGAAGAGGAAGAAGGAATTTTAGAGGCACAAGGAGGGGGGCGGGAGGGGGTGGCAGATAGTTTCAAGGAGAAAAGTTTGATCTTCATTGCATACAGTGCAATAGAGATGGACATGATGCATCCACATGTAAGTTGCCTTGGGACAAAATTGAGAAAGAAATAAATGAAGGAAAAGGTAAAAACAATGACAAAGGGAAAGGTAAATCACCCGAATCCGCTCACTATCTTGTGGCACATTGCAATATTGGAGTAACTGAAGACTTATTTAATGCTTCACTTGCTTCTTGGAAAAATGATTGGTTGCTTGATTCAGAGGAAACTTGCCACATGAATTTTAGAAAATATTTTTTTTGAATAATTTACTGACAATGTTGATGGAGTAGTATACTTTGCATACAAATCAAAACTCAAGCCATCAAGGCTTAACACCATCAGGCTCAAACTGCCTGGGCTTCCAGAATTTCTTCCTGGAGCTGAGGAGAAACTTGTTGTCTTTGGTCCACATCCACTAGCAAGGACACTCCATTCATATGTTTTATGACAAGGTTGAGGTCACAAAAGAATCATATCGCTCACTTGTCATGACGGGGATAGAAGAAGAAAGACTTTTGAAGCTGCAAGTTACCTCTACTCATGCACAAAACCTTTCATACAGTTCTCACTATGATGAAGGTAAATTTCCATCAAGTCTTTTATGGCATGCTAGATTTGGACACTTTAATTATGACAACCTTCGTATGTTGAAGAAAAGTGGTGTTACTGGTTTGCCTACAATTCCTAGGAAACTTAAGAAATGTGATGCTTGTATCTTAGGAAAGCACAACAAACAATATTTTCATGATTCACATTCTAGAGAACATAGAAAACTTGAACTTATTCATTCAGAATTATGTGGCCCAATGCCTGTTCCTTTTGCAAATGGAAATAAATATACGATGACATTTATTGATGACTACACCAAAATGTGTTGGGTTTATTTATTGAAGAACAAATCTGATGCTTTTCAAACATTCAAGAACTTTCAAGCATGGATTGAAAATGATGTAGAATCTCATATTGGCTCTATTCGCATTGATAATGGACAATAATACACTTCAAATGAATTTTAAAACTATCTTGGCCATCATGGGATCAAACATCAAACAACTGTGCATTATAATCCCCAACAAAATGGAGTAGCTGAAAGAATGAACAGGACAATCCTAAATATGGTAAGTTCCATGACATTTTCCAAGAATGTTAAATTGAAGTTTTGGGCCGATGCAGTTCTATGTGCTATGTATGTAAAGAATAGATGTCTATATAATGCTCTTAGAAACAAGACTCCTTATGAAATGTGGTGTGGCCACATTCCTTCGGTAAAGCATCTCAGGGTCTTTGGTTCCACCTGTTATGCCTTGATACCTAAGGAACAAAGAAACAAACTTGGTGTAATGAGTCGTAAGTGTATCTTCTTGGGGTATTAAAATACCTCCAAAGCATATCGTCTCTATGATGAAGTTAATAAGAAGTTTGTAGTATCTAGATATGTGATATTTCTTGAATCTTCCAAGGCTGACAATGTTGTTTAGCGGTAGCTTGATCGCTTTGATATATTCGGACATGCAAAGTCTTTTCAAGAATTTGATAATGAGATTCCACATCTTGAATGGGGGATTCCTATAATGGATCAATATGTGGAATCTTCTTCTGAAGTAATTTATCCCCCGTATGAAGCTCCAATCACTTATCCAGATGACACTATGATGTGATTGATAGAATTGGGAGACTAAATCTTGACTCAGCCCCAACTTAGTCAACTGAGTAGTCTGGGCCATCTCAAAAAGTTCCTCCAAAATGGCTGACAAAGACACTTGAAAATGTTCAACCTGATGAGATTGGAAAGATAGGAATAAGGAGCTCTACTAGATAGAATGGGTCAGATGATGTATAAGATTCCGATTCACTTGTTGATATGGATGTTTCTTATGATTGTGAACTGAATTTGTCTTCAAATTTTGAACCAACTTACTTAAAATATGTTGATTCTCATGATGAATGGAAAGAAGCAATGCAAAAAGAGTATGATGCCTTGATAAAGAATGGCACTTGGAAGCTAGTTGATCCTCCATTGGGAACCAAACCAATAGACTGAAAGTGAGTCTACAAGAACAAGTATAAATATGATGGCTCACTTGACAAGAACAAAGCTAGGATTGTGGAAAAAGGTTTTGCACAGAAGGAAGGGGTCGACTATGAGGAGACTTTTTCCCCCACAAAAAAAATGGCCTACCATCCAGACACTCTTTACCTTGGCAACTCAGAACAGTTGGAAAGTCCATCAAATGGATGTAAAAACTTCTTTCTTGAATGGAGATCTGAAAGAGAATGTTTTTATGTCCTAGCCAAAAGGATTTGTTTTGAAGGGTCGGGAACATAAAGTATGCAAGCTTGTAAAATCCTTGTATGGCCTCAAGCAAGCACTGTGACCCTGGTATGAGAAGTTAACTGACCATCTTCTGAAACTCAAATTCAAACATTATGATCTTGATGATGCAACTTTGTTTTTCAAGAAATTTTCAAAAACAATTGTATATATTGTGGTGTATGTAGATGATATTTTGATGACAGGGAATAATGAGAGCTATATTGCATCCATAAATAAGGAATTAAGGAAAGGTTTTGAAATGACAGACTTGGGGTATGTTCACTACTATCTTGGTATTGAAGTAACTCAACATTTGAAGTTTATATTCCTCTCTCAGAATAAGTACAATGGATATTTTTTGAACAAGTATGGCATGGCTGAGTGCAATCCTTTGAATACTCCAATGGAACAGAGCTTAAAACTCACATCGACTGAAGGAAAAGAATTTGAGGATGCAACAAAGTATAGATAGCTTGTAGGAAGTCTCAACTACCCGACTACTACCAGACCAAACATTTTATTTGGTGTTGGAATCCTCTCCAGGTTTATGCAAAAGCCTTGTGAGGGGAATTGGTCGACTGCAAAAAGAGTTCTAAAGTACTTGAATGGAACTCAAGAATTTGGACTTAAGTATACATAGGTGGGTGACTTCAGCTTGATTGGATACTCTGATTTAGACTTCGATGGAGATAAAGAAACTGAGGTAGCTACTTTAGGTTATGCTATGAGTCTTGGATCAGGAGCTCTCTCCTGGAGGTCACACAAACAATCAATTCTAGCAGATTCTAGAATTGGGGTAGAATATGTGGCAACAACTGAAGCAACAAAGGAAATTGTGTGGCTCAAGAAAATTCTAGAAGATTTGTAGGAGAAACAAGTGCATTCAACTCCTCTCATGATTGACAACACTTCTGTAATAGAGTTGGCCAAGAAAACAAAGTTCCATGATCGAACGAAGCACATCAATAAAAAATACCATCTGATTCGACATCATTTTAAGGCCAAGATAATCCATCTATGCCATTGTTCCACAAATGAGAATATTGCATACATCTTCACCAAAGGGCTTGGAAGAGAAAAGTTCGAAAGATTCAGAACAATGCTTGGACTCACCAACATCCCTTCAGATTAAGGGGGAAGTGTTGACACCTAATAATTGGGATTAGGTGAATCCATGTAAAATAATGTAAATAGAAAATAAGGAGAATTGGAATATGAAGAGACACTGGGATATGAAGCCCAAGAGTCTCTCTCTCCATGTATATATCTATGATCAACCTTAACGTAAAAACAAAATTCATTTGAGGAGTTACCTCTTGGCCTGACATTCCTAAACTTCTAGTACAATAGCATATTACATCAGTTGAAATAAGTTCATAGTACCTATGGTTTTCCAGAGAGCAAGGAGTGAGGTGATTAGAACTGCATGAAACTGTCAAAATTACAAGGCTAGCTGAATCATATTATTGATTACAAATTTTGTTTAGATACATCAATGGTCATACCCATCCACCTATCTAATTCTCCACCTGTTTAGGGCAGTTTATTCGATGTATGCAATGATGAGTATCATCTTGGCTGAATGTTCCAATGTTAGAAAGTGAATTTGAATATCCATGGAATCCCCCCTATGAATTTAAATGAAAAATATGTGGTTTTGTGGAAGAGTCCAAAAAAATATATAATGTTATACCCCACTTATTTCCTGTTACAGATCTAATTTACAATACCTTGCATTTCATGTTTCATATTTTTCTTACCCATGCATTGATTGTATTTCTCCAGTACGATGTAATTTCAAGTTGCAACGCAAGAAGTGGACACATTTTTCAAGACATTATTAAAATTCTCACAGCTACCCGATGCTACTCTACTTCCTCTCTCCCAAATCTTATAAGAGAAATGAAATTGGATGCCACACCACTTTAAACTTCCAATTTTTATTTTTTATTTTTTATTCAGAATTGTACATCAAGATTTCAATAAAAGAACATTCCAATAATTTCTATTGTAGGGGTGAAGAAGTACTCTTTAGATCAACTACTCTCATATCCATATTTGGGTTCCCTACACTTGGTCCATAATAAAAATTAACCTATGGTAATATTGTTCAAGGATTGATCATTGTTTACTCTTGCTATAACACTACTTGTGGTTACAAATCACTTTAATGAAAAGAATTTAGAAACTGGTGTAGCTTAAGCCTTTTAATGATGCATCAATAGATTGATGTTAAATGGTATACTATATGAGTGATTGTTGTACAATCTATAAGATTTTGGGCTTCTCACCCTCACAATAGTTAACAAACTTCTAAACCCCTTCTCGCTACTGCATCTTGGGAATCTGACCTAATTTATAATCACCTCACTGTTGGTAAAAGTAAGAGGTATGTTACATTGATAGAACATAGAGGATGGTGTTACCATTTTGGGGGGAGGGTTGTAATGACCTTGGTCACCGTGCAAAGAATGTAGATATTGTACTAATGGTAGCGATCATGGTACATGCATGTATATAATGTAAATGTAGTATTATTCACCTTGCATTTGTATGGATATTGTGAATATTTCCCTAGTTATCCTCATATACATGTTGAAAATAATAAAAATACCTAAATGACATAAGGCAATTATTTTATCAGTCATTATGATTTGTTATGAATGAACACATGTTAGATACTATATTAATTCAATACTAAGATCTAACAAATTCTTATATATTCATAAGCATTGGTGTTCTTATAGCTCAAACTATGTAGATGACGTGTTTTAAAGTTGTTTCACTTATAAGGTTTCCAAGGTGTAGTAGATAGGCCTATGAAATTTGGTATAACTCTAACTTGCCTTTTAAAGCTAGCTTTTATAAAAAAAAATCCATCAAATATTGGTGGGAGGGGATGTTAGTAAAGGATTTGTATAAGAATTGACCTTGTGGGTATTTTCTGAATCATTAAACATTGGATCACAGTAATATCCCTTTTGAAATCGAGGTGTTACCATGAGGCCATTTTGGGGAAGGAATGCACACAAATATCCGAAGGGAGGTTGGAGTATGGAGAGCTAAGGAAGTTGTGAATGAGGGACACATCCAAATATTTACAAGAATGCTGAATGGTGGAAGAGATATTTTCCGCACACCTTGTCGATTCTAGAACGGGCCCTAGGAAGGGGCCAAATGGTAGGGGAATATTTGGCTAAGGAAACCTGATTAACAGTGACAAGGATAGGAGGGACAAGGGGACATATGGGATTGGTCCAGAGGAGCTAGGCCCTAAATAGCTGATATATGTATTCAAACAATAGAAAAGAATAGAGAACATAAAAATGAAGGGGGAGGAGACAATGGAAGCGTAGTGAGGGAGGAGAAATAATGTAGCAGGAATGCATAGGAGCTAGGAGAAATTAAGGGAAGCAACTAAGTGTATCACTGAAAATTCTTAGGTTAGAAAGACAACATGATAGACCTGCAACACTTGGAAAGTTGCAGAACCAGAGGTGAGTTACATCCATTTGAATTCTTTCGTGATATTTATCAGTTCATTAAAATTAAAATAAAACCCCAAAGTAAATACCAATAAAGGTGTATGGACTGATACATGAAACCTTACCTGTAATTTCTATTACTAACATTATTATTTGCATAGTTCTTGTCATGTATATTATTTTTGGCACTGTCCTTGCTACTTATACATATTGTGCAAATGGAGAATGGGACCCTTAAAATCTCTGTGTGAGGATTAATCTTTCAACATTGTTAATGATTGATTATTATATGACCTAGTGTTATTGCATTAATTTCCCTAGGGAAGGATGCATGCAACCATTCAATTGGCCAGTGACCTATGATTGAGAATAACTGGGATAGATTTCATGTCCCATAACAATGCAAAACAACTTTAAAGCCATTTTCCTTCCATTAGGTATAACTACTACTTGGTTCTATAGTGTTCTTAATTAAATTGAGGGTGGAGGATTACACTCTCGAGTCCCTCAGCATGAAATGGGTGGAGGCTAGGTGAAGGCCTTCAATGGTTTTCCTTTGCCAGATAATCCGATTTAGTAGCCTCTCAATTCCAAACATGAGGTGGATGTACTAAAGTTGTAATTTTAGGGTGGAGAAATTTTGGCTTCCCTAGGCAAGTTCCTTTGCTCAGAATTAGCACACTCTGAATTCCCAGTATTAGGTGGATTTGCTGAGCAACCTCAAGGTGGAGGCAAATCATTCGAATCCTTAAAATAAGTAAGGGTGGAGAACTTCACCTTTGGAACCCCTCATTAGATGAGGGGTGGAGAAGTATTTCCTCTGGAATCCCTATACAAACCTATGACTGAATACTTATTTGTAGGGTGGATGTGGGGCAAGACCTTTGGAACCCCTGGTCAGTACATTGGGACAAGTTATTATATGCAGAGTTGAGGTGGGGCAAGACCTCTGGAACCCCTGGTCAGTGCATTAGGATAGGTTCCTATATACAGGGTGCAGGTGGGGCAAGACCTTTGGAATGCCTCGTCAGTACATTAGGACTAGTTCCTATATGTAGGGTGGAGGTGTGAAAATACCTCTGGAGTCCCTAGTTTGAACATTGGGATATGTTGCATAAGCTAGGGTGTGGCAACTACACTGTTGGAAACTTGCCAATGGTTGGGAGGAAAAACATGAACCCTATCCCAATTCCATTATGAGGTATCCTTTTAACTATAGTGCATGCCCATAATCATCTAAATAGTTCACCATATGTCAGGGTTAAAATTCAGTTCTTCCTAAATTGCATGGTATTTTGTAGTCATTTGTTAGTTATATAAAATGAAATACATTTAGGTATTGTGGCTCATTTTATAGTCATATGCAGTGTTGTACACTTAAACACTATGTCTACCCCATATGGTACATGTGTTCCCCACACTGGATGGTATTCATGACCTCTGGGGCGATATTGATCTTAGGGAAAATTAAACCTAAGGCAAGGTCTTAGGTCCCCCTATGACGGAGCCACCAAATATCAAAATATGGCACTTTGACAGACCTTATGATAATAGGGTAGGTCTTCTTTTCTTGCCTCAATTATAATTCATTGGTTCATAGGTGGAGAGCTATAACACCCTGTTGATGCCCCGAAATTCATTGCAACAACATCGGGGAAACCACCCGGTCCGGAACTTAGTGCAGCTCCTTTTCCGTTTGGAATAGTGGCTCCGACTGGGGATAATGGGACCAGTTTCCCAAAGATTTATAAGTAAACGGGATGAATGGATGATTTTAGGATATGAAGTGATAATAAACAAATAACTAAACTATGAAAGAAATATAATAACTATAAGCTAATCCCGGGACTTATCGATTCAGACAATGCAGCGTTTGATAACCTATGCTTAATGGCAGGCATATAGATGTCACTAACAGTAAGCACAAATGTTTAAACCATTTAAGATTGCTCTGCATAAATAGTTATGCAGAGCGATAATAGCGAATTACTGCACTCAGTCATTTATATCATTGTTACATACATGAGTGAAAGAGATAACAAATCACAAAACATTCAATAGTGATATGAAATGTAAATTTGTTGTTATATCGCATACATGTAATCAATAATAGCAGAGTAATAACACAGCAATTTATATAACAGAAAAGAGAACAGATACAGATAATAGTACCATGCAAGCTGTTTGATCAATCCAATATATTAATCGCTATGTCGCGGTCCTTCCTTCCAACCAGAAAACATCCCAAGCAAACGACAATAGTGCACAATTTACTTAAAACAGCATTCCAAGTAAAATTAAGGACCAGTGGTCGAGTTTCAAAAAGAATATAGACTGAAGCACAATAGTGCAAACTTCAGCCTTTTAGTCTTTTACAAAATTTTACGACGCTTTCCAAAACAATGAAAGGGTCTATAAATACTATACTAATCTAAAAATATCTAAATATCTAAAACTGAAAAACAACTAAATCGGCATTAACAAATATCATTGTCCATTTGGATGATTCGGCAGTCGGCGATGATGCTTCAGGCAGAGGTCTCTTTGCCTTTACTCCTTCGATGACATATCGCCAGCATTGGCTCTACTTCTGGTGGAGTATTGAGGCGCGAAGTCAGCTGTGCATCGTATGTGGCATCTTGGAAATCGGTAATCAGGTATTGGAGAGCGTCGGTTAGGCAGTTAAGAGCCGACCTTTGAGAATGCGGTTTAATCAGGAAAAGCCAGTATGCGTCGGCGGTCAAGGTATTCACTCCAGCAATTAACCGCCCTTGTTCTTCCAGCTGAGGATAATTCTTGTGCTCCAGCATATTCGCGGTTGTTATGTTTCCAGGTGTGCATTGTGAAATCATGTTAGCCAGATACAATGTATCATTGACTAGATTGATCATGTTTTTGGAAATTGTTTTGCACCTGGATGCTGCCCTTTCCGCCTTCATTACCTGTGTGTTCCATTCCATAAAAAGTATGTCTTTATATGTTACACAGATTCGGGAAAAATTTGACGCTTTACCTTCTGGAGTGTCTTGCCATTCAATATAATCTGTTATATCTTCCTCGGCCTGATCCAAGTTACTCTTGGCTTTCTCGATTTGTTCACATACTGTTGTAGATGTGTCACAGAGTATCTCAGCTTCGACTAGTTGTTGACACAAGAGTCTGATCTGAGATATCAATGCGCCGTTTATTAGAATTGCCTCTGTTCTGAAATCATCAATACTCTTGGCACTTTTGATACTTTCAAGCTGTGCTGACAGCTGAATTATCTGCTCCTCTTTAGATTTCAACAACAGCTCATTCGCTGCCTCCAACTGGGATAGTGCTTCTGACAATTTTTGTGCCTTTTGAATGTCACTCTGATCTATCTTCAGTTTTTCAATTTGCTGGGTTAACAAATGATTTTCTTGTTGTTGGACCAGCAATTGTTCTTCTGCCTGTGCTGCCTTATTCCTTGCTTCTATCACTTCCGCTTGCAATGCGTAGACCTCATGCTCTTTAGTCTTCAAAAGAAGACTCACTTCGGATGCTTTGTCAATGGTTGCCGCTGAATAAGCTCCCGCAAATTGCGACAGCTTTGTTAGATCTTCAGAGGGACTTAATTCTCCCTTCCAGACGACATTGCCCGTGACTGTTTGCTCATTTGAAACAGAAGGTTGATCAATCCTTCGTCTCTTCCTTGAGCGTCTTACAACGGCTCTATGCTTAGGGCTGTAGAAAATGTCTAGGGGAGGAATTTCTTCTACCTGAAGATCAATTTGATCAGCTGGGCTTTGAGTAATTTCCTCAACACTTTGTACCATGGGTGGGCCGCTGGTTCCCTTAAGAACCGGAGAAAGAGTAGTATCGGGAGTCTTTAAGGCATCTGAGTCTTTGGAGGCTTCTTTACCACTTATAATGGAATCAAATTGATTCCATTCTTTAATCAATTCAGTATCAACAGAGATTTGCTTACTCTGTTCTTTCTCTTTTTCTATCCTCTGTTGTTCTTCGAATGCCTCCCGCTGTTGCTCCTCTTGTGCTCTTCGTTGTTGTTCCTCCAATTCCTTTTTCTGCCTATCTTCCAGTTCTTTCTTTACTTTTTCTTCTTCCTCTCTTTTCCTCTGTTCTTCTATCTCCCTTTGTCTTCTCTGTTCTTCTTGCTCCCTTTGCCTTCTTTTCTCTTCTTGCTCCCTTTGCCTTCTTTGCTCTTGTTCAATTAGTGCTTTTTGCTGCCTTTCTATTTGTTCTCTTCTATGCCTTTCTGCCTGCAGCTTGCTTTGACTTTCCTCCTGTTCTCTAATTGTAACGGGAGGTGAATTTATTTCTGGCTGATCAGGCTCGCTTGAGGATGAAGTTGGGGTTGTGGATAATAACTTTAGAGGCAAAGTTTGCAACCTTTGCTTTCTAAGTTTATTAAATTCAGTTAATTCCACATCTTCATATCTCATCGCAGCAAGTTGTCTGACTTGGCTTATTGAATCAACACCCATGAACAGGTCGTCAAACTGGTCTTCTTGATGAACAACTTTTGTCAGCTTAGCCTGTTCCAAGGCAATGAAAGCAGTCTTTTTCGGGTCATAGAGTCTGTTGGGAATAGAAGCTAGAGATAGCATTTGGAGTTTTGTTGCTTCCTTTTCTGCATGCTTATAATTTACCAGCGTATAAACTCCAATTCTTAAAGGAAAAGATGGCCATCCTCTCTTCTTCTCCTCTTTGAGAGTTTGGGTGACACCTTCAGACATGATCTGATAGGAGATTTCTCGGGCTAACAATTTATCTAGCATGTATAAGGGGAGAACATGTGGCCTGGCCTTGCTTCCAAAAACTCTGATATAAGAAAAACATTCTTCGCTGAACCAATGGGCTACGGCTGGTAGGTCAAAGGAGGCTTCGTAGGAAATCCTAGGGATAGGTCTGTCAAAAATAGAATAGTGAACGAGAACCATAAAACCATTGCAGATTTGGTACAAATGGTCTTTGTGAGAGGGTTTCCACAATTTACGATGATACAAATGAATAGGTGTTGGGTCATGGGTTGTCCATCTCCAACCAAGGACAGGAAACTCGGAATTAAAACAAAGGGCATCCATAATGTAGGCAGAGTAATAGAAAGGTGGGATTTTTCTCTCAGTGACTCTGGTTTTGGCCCTAAACTCACGAATAGCTAAGACCAACTTATCAGACAGGATAGTGGCCCAATCCATAATTATACTATTGACGGCCGCTTCCATTAAGGGAACCATATCAACATGGATATTTACAGAATCATGAAATCCCCACAATCTACACATCATAATTCCAGCATAGCAGTAAGGTGAAGCCAAAGAAGCATTGGAGTACTTACCCGACATATCCTGCTTGTGTTTTGCTGGATTTTGCCTCCAATCTCGGAGAGGTTCGGATGGTGATTCATTCTCTCTGGCGAATTTCTCCACAAATGCTCTGTTATAGACTTGCTCGGGATTGGGCAAATGATACATTCGTCTCAAGTCGTCAGGCTTGAAGGAGCCGAAAATCCTTCCATCCTTAGTAATGAAGGTTCTATTAGTGAGAGGAATTTCTTCAATTGCCCAACGTACCACATCAGTATAAGGCAAGACTTGTTCCCTGGCTGCTATTCTGTGCAGAAAGGAGTCAGCCAAATCTTTAAGAGTTGCCTCAGACTTTCTTAGTTCATCCACACTTGCCTCCGTTACTGTCGCTTTTGGTTGTTCTCCTTCTAGCAAATTGTATGTCCCTTGCCATGTGGTACCAGGAAGACCAGTGCATGTAGTATCTGAGATTAAGCCTTTCCTTGAAGTTGTAGCAGCTTGGCCTGAGGCAGGTGTCGCAGTAGAACTTGCCACCTTCTTGAACTTCTTTCCCATCATATTCAGACTTCTCTCGTTAGTCGAATTCTACACAAGTGCAAGAGAAATCGTAACAAAGAAATAACAATGACAATCCATAACGGGATAAATATATAATTTGAAGTGTGGCGAGATTATTCCTAAAAGAGGCTGCGGATCTAATGATTTGAGAAGGCACCGTAGATGCAATGATGGTGATTTTACGGCCTGCAGCTTCATAAATGACCATTACTTAAGTTATTAAACCGAATGACCCCTTAAAGCGTGTAATGGATTTTTTCAAAGGTCTAATCGTAATTGCTCGTTAATTCGAAGGGGCAAAGCTTTAAATACGCATGCATTACCTTATCCCTTTACTTAACGGTATCTTGAGATCTGTGTTGTTGTCAAATCGGATTTAAATATAACTTTAATGTTTTGAAATAATCACCTTTTGGAAACTGAGGTCATCATTAAGCGTCATCAAATCGCATCGGGAGTGTAAATGACATTATCATTTGGGAAGGATCTTTAGCAAACGCCGATTGCGACATTGTATCAGCGTGCGAAAACAATTCCCAATTGATTTACCGAATGCCGATAGCGATATCGCATCGGGGAAAAGATATGAACGTCTTATGAAACTGCGTAGGATTCTACCGACTGCCGATTGCGATATCGCATCGGGTCGGAGCGTTAAAACACTTTTCACAAGACATAGTGTCATGCCGATATCCGATCGCCGATATTGTGTCGCATCGGGAAAAAGGTATGTGCTTTTTCTTTATGTGCATTGTTTATTGCCGATGACCGATAGCGATATCGCATCGGGAAAAACCAAGATGGCAACCAATCTTGCGATTTCTTTTTTCGGACTTAACCTCAAAAATTGCTCATAATTTGTTCAACAAGGGTTTTATGCACAAATTCATTTGATTATCATACCTTAACTGAACAAGTTTATTAATGTTAATTAAAAAATTTAAAAGGGACCCATTTCATATGTAAATTGTTTGTGATAAAAATGTTATGAAATGGGGGGTTGTTGTAGGGCACAACAATTGGCGATTCGCTGGCAGAACCAGTTATCTCTGGACTAATAAATATACTTACATCATTTCAAATAGAATCTTTATAAAGGAAAGGAAATTTCTAATATAACTAGATATCTATTGATTCTGAATAAAACAGGTTTCTTCATTTGACTTCCTCTTTTTATAAATGCACTTCGAGTATCAAACTAAGTCCTTATTGGTTTGTAAAAGTAAAAATAGAAAACTTTTCCATATCAGCTTTTAAAATAAACTCCTCTGTCATAGGTAGAGCCTCTGCTGCCAGCAAACATTCATAGTCTCGGTAGGGTTACCTTTTAACCATGTTGTTGTCCATTGTTCCATTCACCTTAGAGTGTGACTAAACAGAATGAATCCAAAAGATATTTTTGTATTTTTTTTTTTTGAATTTCATTTTCTTAAGATAAAAGCCATTGTCCTGGTTCGGTGGCCAGATAAATGACAATGCCATTCATGGGTAGTAATTTAAACTGAACAAGCTGGCTCGTGATGAGACCCCTTGTCTTGAACTTACAAGCCATTACCCTGTTTGATATGCAGTTTTGGTAATGTCAGTTAAATTATTTTCCTATGAACATGGTAAGCAGGCTTGTAATAAGACCTCTTATCTTTAATCATTTATATTTTAGAATTACACTCTGAGTAATCATAAACTTTTGGTGAATGGGATGAACAACTATCTTTTTGAGAGTAAATGGATGACAGGTTTAAGAGTTAAAGATGCTGAAGATGAATTAGCTCCTATTTTCATATAGATAACCTTTGGGGACTAGTTTTGAACACTCAAGATGACTCATAGAACTTTGTTCAGAGTGAAGTTTACAAAGGTTAGACTGTGATGTTCAGAATAAAAAGATATCTAATTTCCTAGAAATGATCTCTCTTGGTTTAAGACGCTATTATCCAAAAGTAAATACTAATATTGTAATGGCGAGACAGCTTTTAATTACAACGAAAGGTCAATAGAAAATGTCCCACATCCTTATTTCTACAAATCCTACAAACTATATAAAAACTATCAAGCTACAAAGAGAAGGGGTTACCTCCTCAATTAAAGAATTTCTTCAAGATTAGACCATTGACAGGGAGAGAATCTCTCACCCCTGAT
Organism: Pinus tabuliformis; assembly: GCA_031772625.1. Taxonomy (NCBI): domain Eukaryota; kingdom Viridiplantae; phylum Streptophyta; class Pinopsida; order Pinales; family Pinaceae; genus Pinus; species Pinus tabuliformis. Next base: position 93,748,857 of record CM062820.1, read on the forward strand.
AGATTTTGAAGTATGAATGTGGAATGGCCTACCTTTTCACAGATCTGAAATGGTCCTAGCCACAGTTTTTGGAATTTGGAATGTTTACCTTTGTCTTCATGGGCTTTGTCCCATTTCAGGACTAGATCTCCGACTTGAAATTGTCTAGGGCTGGATGAGGCTAGATCGAAAGCTGCTTTAATGACTTGTTGATGTTTCGCATGTGTAACCTTGGCTTTATCCCTTTCTTCTTCAAGTTTGAGAATTTGATCATGTCTAAACTGTATAGAAGAAGAAGGAGTTTCATCGATAAATTGCACTAAGGCTAGAGATGGAAGAAGAAGGTTGGTTGGTACGACTGCTTCTTTTCCGTAGACAAGATTAAACGGAGAGGTCCCTATGGAAGCTTTCTGTGTTATCCTGTCGGCCCATAATGCAAATACCAAGGATTTATGCCAGTTCTTATGATTCTCTTCAATTGTCCGCTTAATGATTTTGATTAGATTTTTATTAGTTGATTCTGCTAGGCCGTTGCCCTGGGGGTAGTAGTTAGCAGAATACTTTAATTTAAATCCTCTTTTGATAGCGAAATCAATCATTGCATTGCCTGAGAAATAAGAAGCATTATCAAAGACAAGAGCGTTTGGAACACCAAACCTGGTAATGATGAACTGATCTATAAATTCGATGATTGCCTCAGAGTTTGTTGTCTTTAACGGAATTGCTTCTACCCACTTTGTAAAGTAATCAGTAGCTGTAAGGATATACTTGTGTTGCTTGGAAGAAGAAGGATTTATTTCCCCAATGATGTCCAATCCCCATTGTTCAAAAGGTTGTTCAATGTTGATTGGTTGCAAAGGGAAAGCTGGCTTTTGTTGTCTTCCACTGGCAGTTTGGCATTTGATGCACTTCCTAACATATTCATGAGCGTCTTTAAACAAAGTAGGCCAATAATATCCAGCATGGATGACTTTATGAGATGTTGTATCAGCTCCAAAATGTCCTCCTGCCGGTCTATCGTGTAGCTCCTGCAAAACCTTTTGAGCTTCAGGTTTCTCAAGGCATCTTAATAGGACAGAATCATAGTTTCTCCTGAAGAGCACATCATTAATAAGGGAAAAATTCTTAGCTTTCAATCTAATGGCCCTTTTGTTTTTGTAGGACAAATTGGTAGGTGCATAACCATTCTTTAAATAAAAGATCAGATCTGAATATTGAGATTCGGAATCCGATATACTTAGCTGATTAACTTCTTGGGTTTGCTCCGTATCACTTGATTCAGGAATGTTTGATGCTCCTGCTAATGTCCTGCAAAAACCTTGACCTTTAACAAACTTTGCTGGCTTTATTTCTAGGTCATATTCTTGGAGGGCTGCGACCCAGTTTGCCCTCTTTTCTCCCAATTCTTTTTGGATTAATAATTGCCTAACTGCTGAGAAAGGAACTATTACTTTAGTATGGGTTTTCAGAAGAAAGGGTCGATAATGTTTGACTGCTTTAAAGACAGCAAAAGCTTGTTTCTCAATTTCGGAATAATTCAATTCGGCGCCTTGAAAGTTTGAACTGAAGAACGAAATGGGCGCTTCCAAATTGTCATCATTCAACTGAGTTAGTACTGCTGCGTAAGATAAGTCGGATGCAATAGTGTATAATGTGAAATGATTAGAAAGATTTGGAGTATTCAGAGCTGGGACATTGATTATGGATTGCTTAATATCATGAAAAGCTTGCTTTTCTTCTAGTCCCCATCTGAAGGTTGAATTCTTTTTAATCATCGTTTGCAGTGGTAGTACAATCTGTGAAAAATCTGGAACAAATCGTTTAACGAAATTAATTTGTCCTAAAAACGACTGCATCGATTTTTTGTTATGTGGAAAAGGAATCTCAGAAATTTCTTTAATTCGATCAGGATCTACATAAATGCCATCTTTAGAAACAATAAACCCTAAGAGCTTACCTTGATTAAGGGCGAAGAAAGACTTTTTCGGGTTAAGAGAGATACCATATGTTTTACATCGTTGAAAAATCTGATTTAAATCATGCAAGTGGTTATATCTCTTTTTAGAATACACAGTAATATCATCAAGGTAGACGACTACTGTCCGGTTAATTAACCCTCTAAAGGCTGTATCCATAGCTCTTTGGAATGTCGCTCCTGCATTTATGAGTCCAAAAGGCATCTTTTGGTATGCGTAAGTTCCCCATTTTGTTCTGAATGTAGTTTTTAATTGGTCATCAGGATGAACCAACACTTGATTATATCCTGAGAAACCATCAAGAAAAGACATCAATTCAGATCCTGCTACCGATTGAAGGATTTGCTCCATGGTAGGCAGAGGGAAGTTATCTTTCAAGCTTGCCTTATTCAAGTTTCTGAAATCAATACAGATTCGAATGTCGCCGTTTTTCTTCCTGACTGGTACCATATTGGAGACCCAGTTTGAGTGTCGGACAGGGAAGATAATCTTAGCTTTTAAGAGCTTATTAAGTTCCGACTTTATCTGGCTCTCCAAATTTGGATGTATTTTTCTTAACTTCTGCTGGATCGGTTTTTGATCGGGAAGCATTGGAATAGTGTGTTGTATGATAGATGTATCATATGTCTTAAGGTCGTCATACTTCCAAGCAAAAACTTGTTTGTTTTTTCTTAAAAGTTTGATGAATGCTTCCTTTTCTTCTATAGAAAGTCCTAGTCCTAAATTAATATTTTGAGGAGCTTGATCTGTTCCCAAATTGATCAATTCAAACCTAAGAGTAGAGCTTTGGAGTTTTGCATTAATTACAGGCTTGAACCTATCTTTAATGTCATAAAGGTCTTCGAGCTTTACTACAGGCTTAGGAATCGCGTTATCTTGAGATGTTTCTTTCATTTGAGAATCATGGTCATGTTCTTCAATGATTTGATTGTCATAGGACTTTTCAGAGGTTAAGAATTGCAAGATGTCCTCGTCATGGTTGAAAACCCTCCAGTTAGTGATGTTATCAGGAACTGAAGGTCTAAAAATTAATTCTATAGAAAATCTATCAAGACTATAGTCTTCGGAAGGGAGGAGTTTTGAAGCTACGTTGGCTAGTAAATCAGCCGCTGAATTTTGTGATCTTGGGATTGAAGAAATGTTGAATGCTGAGAAATGCGAAGTAAGATCTTGCACTAGCGTTTGATAATGCTTAAGGTGACTTGACAGGCAATGAATTGTATTCCTTACCTGTTTAACAATGATCTCACTATCGCCGAATACTTTTATATATTGGACTTTAAGGTCAATTGCCTTATATAATCCCTGCACTAAAGCTTCGTATTCGGCTGTGTTATTGGTGCATTCAAATTCTAATCGACAGGATAGCATTGTTCTTTCGCCTTGCGGACTAACCAAAATGCAACCTGCTCCTGAGCCCTCACCGGACTTAGAGCCATCAAAATATAAAGACCAAAATAAAGGAGAATCAACAAAAATATTTACATCCTTTTGATTTACATTGAAGCATTTGGATAAATTTGATTGTGAAAAATTTTCTACTTGAGATGTACAATGGTTTACTGAAAAAGGGGAAGATTGGGCAACAAAGTTGCCAAAGAATGATTCTGAGGAATAATTTCCCAAAATGTTATTGTTGAAGGCCACAGGCTGGTTTTCTTGTTCGAAATCGGTTACTGTATGAGTCATGTGCTTCTCACGGTCGATCCTTATTTGATTTGGCTTACCCTTGTAGGGGAGCCACATATGTGACCAATCCGTGGAAATATATCCATGCAGTTTCTCAGACCAATCCCTGCTCAAAATTAAACCGTAAAATTCAGGTATGTCAGCTATCAAAATATCTATTCTTTGAACTATTCTGGGATCAGCAGCCAACCTGATAGTCACGGAATTAATTTCTCCTATAACCTGTACTTTCGTTCTGTCTAACTGTACAATGTGAATTGCGGACTTCTAGGGTTCTATGTTCAGTTTGGAACAAACTGAAGCTGGCATAATATTGGATGAAGCCCCTGAATCAATTAAACAGTTATGCAGATTTCGATTATAGATTTCATAGGTGAGCAAGAAAGGTGGGGTATGGGAATTGGATCTATCTCCGATCAGAACAGAATCGGTAGCTTCGACCATAACTGGAGGGGGTTGTCCTGAATCATTAGCAGCTTTTGAACTAGGAAGAGGGGAAGAGGGGACAGCGTTATATTCTCTTAGGAGCAATTTCTGTTGATGTTTTAACTTACTTAGTTCAAACATGGTTATGTTTGCCTTAGTCTTTTTCATATCATCAACAATATTGTACTCCATGGAGTCAGATAATACTAGTGTCTTGGATGTTGAAGGAGAGTTAGAAATGGGAGGTTGGTTTTGAGGGGCTGCTACCGGAGATTTCTTTGGAAGAATTTTTTCTTTTGGTGTGGCAGCACCTGCGCTCCTCTTTTTTGTAGTTGTTTGAGTAGGTTCAGAAACAATTTTGCTTCTCGTGGTAACAGGAAATGCTTCTTCTTGATTCTCAGTGTCAGAATTTGGGAGTATAAAATCCCACATACCGTGACACTCAACTACTTCTTCTTCTTCATCTTCTTGTTCAGAGTCTGCATTAGATATAACATTGGGTGGCTTTGTTTCAGTTTTCTTGAAAGTTCTGAATGGTCTCTTGTTCGAAGTTTCAGCCACCTGTTTTTTAATCTCAACCATTTCATTAGACAATGTTTTAAGGACCTTTTGTAAACCTTCCATGTCGTATGGATCTTTTGGGGTCTTTTTCTTAGAATCTTCTTTAAATGAAACTTTTTTGGATTTTCTATCTTCTAAGGCTGCTTTTTTCTCTAAAGCATTAACACGCTTTTCAACGGCAAGTGCTTCCTTCATATTCTCGGCTAAGGTAGGTTTGCCAGCCCTGTCAACAAAAATGGCTATGTTGGAAGGGAGGGCAGTAATATACCATTCGCTCCTGATTTGTTCACTTGGCTTCGAAGCGGTAGGGATTTTATTTAGGAGTTTATTAAATCGAGCATTAAACTCCTTTATTGGCTCCCTATGTTCTATTCTCAAATTGGAGAGGTCATTTATTAAAGTCGCCAGAGACCTGTCATCTCCATATTTGGTAAGGAACTGCTCTTGGCATGTAGTCCAGCTGGTAATAGAACCAGAGGGTAAAGAGAAGTACCAGGATCCTGCCGATCCTTGCAGAGTATAAGGAAAAAGTCTTACAACAACATCTTGTTCTGTCACTCCTTTCAAGTTAATTGCTAACATGAAATTGTTAATATGTTCTTCAGCTTGTGTTCCGTTATCTGGATTAAATTTAGGCAACCATTTTTCGGGAGCATCAGGTAGATCATGTAATGGTCCGGGCATATTGACTGCACCTGGCTGAGTCCATGGATCTGCCATTATGCTGGTGATATTAGTTGTTACTACTATTGGTATTCCAGATGACTGAGGAGAAGAAGTTGTTGGAGAGAGAGTAACTTGAGATGCTGTAGTACTTATTCCCTGATGGACAACAATGTGTAATGGAGGAGTGGATGGTTGACTTCGCAGAGGAGGAGTTGAGATGGAAGATATGGAAGAAAGATCTTCACTATCAGATACTTCAGTGATTTTCTTAGCCCTTTTCTTTTTGGGTAAAGGGAACTCAGTAGGTTCAATACCAAGTTTTTCGCTCTGAAGTCTGGTAAGTGGATGAGATAAGTTTAACTGCGAGGTCACACTGCTTTGTGATACTTCAGATTTCTGAGGTGAAATCGAGAAGCTCTGAAGTTTATGGATAAGAGACTGAACTTCAGGGGATTCAAGACTTAAATGTTCTGAAATATTATGGGTGTGAGCAGTGGTGGTTGATTCTTCTTTTTCTTGATCATGTGCTGGAGAACCAGCATGTGATTGAGAAGGAGAAGAGGGTTTATGGGGGAATTACTCTTAGAATGGTTTGTGGACCTGGACCTACTTGCCATTCACAGTTGATGCCCTCCTTCTAGCGCCAAAAATGTTGATGCCCCGAAATTCGTTGCAACAACATCGGGGAAACCACCCGGTCCGGAACTTAGTGCAGCTCCTTTTCCGTTTGGAATAGTGGCTCCGACTGGGGATAATGGGACCAGTTTCCCAAAGATTTATAAGTAAACGGGATGAATGGATGATTTTAGGATATGAAGTGATAATAAACAAATAACTAAACTATGAAAGAAATATAATAACTATAAGCTAATCCCGGGACTTATCGATTCAGACAATGCAGCGTTTGATAACCTATGCTTAATGGCAGGCATATAGATGTCACTAACAGTAAGCATAAATGTTTAAACCATTTAAGATTGCTCTGCATAAATAGTTATGCAGAGCGATAATAGCGAATTACTGCACTCAGTCATTTATATCATTGTTACATACATGAGTGAAAGAGATAACAAATCACAAAACATTCAATAGTGATATGAAATGTAAATTTGTTGTTATATCGCATACATGTAATCAATAATAGCAGAGTAATAACACAGCAATTTATATAACAGAAAAGAGAACAGATACAGATAATAGTACCATGCAAGCTGTTTGATCAATCCAATATATTAATCGCTATGTCGCGGTCCTTCCTTCCAACCAGAAAACATCCCAAGCAAACGACAATAGTGCACAATTTACTTAAAACAGCATTCCAAGTAAAATTAAGGACCAGTGGTCGAGTTTCAAAAAGAATATAGACTGAAGCACAATAGTGCAAACTTCAGCCTTTTAGTCTTTTACAAAATTTTACGACCCTTTCCAAAACAATGAAAGGGTCTATAAATACTATACTAATCTAAAAATATCTAAATATCTAAAACTGAAAAACAACTAAATCGGCATTAACAAATATCATTGTCCATTTGGATGATTCGGCAGTCGGCGATGATGCTTCAGGCAGAGGTCTCTTTGCCTTTACTCCTTCGCTGACATATCGCCAGCATTGGCTCTACTTCTGGTGGAGTATTGAGGCGCGAAGTCAGCTGTGCATCGTATGTGGCATCTTGGAAATCGGCAATCAGGTATCGGAGAGCGTCGGTTAGGCAGTTAAGAGCCGACCTTTGAGAATGCGGTTTAATCAGGAAAAGCCAGTATGCGTCGGCGGTCAAGGTATTCACTCCAGCAATTAACCGCCCTTGTTCTTCCAGCTGAGGATAATTCTTGTGCTCCAGCATATTCGCGGTTGTTATGTTTCCAGGTGTGCATTGTGAAATCATGTTAGCCAGATACAATGTATCATTGACTAGATTGATCATGTTTTTGGAAATTGTTTTGCACCTGGATGCTGCCCTTTCCGCCTTCATTACCTGTGTGTTCCATTCCATAAAAAGTATGTCTTTATATGTTACACAGATTCGGGAAAAATTTGACGCTTTACCTTCTGGAGTGTCTTGCCATTCAATATAATCTGTTATATCTTCCTCGGCCTGATCCAAGTTACTCTTGGCTTTCTCGATTTGCTCACATACTGCTGTAGATGTGTCACAGAGTATCTCAGCTTCGACTAGTTGTTGACACAAGAGTCTGGTCTGAGATATCAATGCGCCGTTTATTAGAATTGCCTCTGTTCTGAAATCATCAATACTCTTGGCACTTTTGATACTTTCAAGCTGTGCTGACAGCTGAATTATCTGCTCCTCTTTAGATTTCAACAACAGCTCATTCGCTGCCTCCAACTGGGATAGTGCTTCTGACAATTCTTGTGCCTTTTGAATGTCACTCTGATCTATCTTCAGTTTTTCAATTTGCTGGGTTAACAAATGATTTTCTTGTTGTTGGACCAGCAATTGTTCTTCTGCCTGTGCTGCCTTATTCCTTGCTTCTATCACTTCCGCTTGCAATGCGTAGACCTCATGCTCTTTAGTCTTCAAAAGAAGACTCACTTCGGATGCTTTGTCAATGGTTGCCGCTGAATAAGCTCCCGCAAATTGCGACAGCTTTGTCAGATCTTCAGAGGGACTTAATTCTCCCTTCCAGACGACATTGCCCGTGACTGTTTGCTCATTTGAAACAGAAGGTTGATCAATCCTTCGTCTCTTCCTTGAGCGTCTTACAACGGCTCTATGCTTAGGGCTGTAGAAAATGTCTAGGGGAGGAATTTCCTCTACCTGAAGATCAATTTGATCAGCTGGGCTTTGAGTAATTTCCTCAACACTTTGTACCATGGGTGGGCCGCTGGTTCCTTCAAGAACCGAAGAAAGAGTAGTATCGGGAGTCTTTAAGGCATCTGAGTCTTTGGAGGCTTCTTTACCACTTATAATGGAATCAAATTGATTCCATTCTTTAATCAATTCAGTATCAACAGAGATTTGCTTACTCTGTTCTTTCTCTTTTTCTATCCTCTGCTGTTCTTCGAATGCCTCCCGCTGTTGCTCCTCTTGTGCTCTTCGTTGTTGTTCCTCCAATTCCTTTTTCTGCCTATCTTCCAGTTCTTTCTTTACTTTTTCTTCTTCCTCTCTTTTCCTCTGTTCTTCTATCTCCCTTTGTCTTCTCTGTTCTTCTTGCTCCCTTTGCCTTCTTTGCTCTTCTTGCTCCCTTTGCCTTCTTTGCTCTTGTTCAATTTGTGCTTTTTGCTGCCTTTCTATTTGTTCTCTTCTATGCCTTTCTGCCTGCAGCTTGCTTTGACTTTCCTCCTGTTCTCTAATTGTAACGGGAGGTGAATTTATTTCTGGCTGATCAGGCTCGCTTGAGGATGAAGTTGGGGTTGTGGATAATAACTTTAGAGGCAAAGTTTGCAACCTTTGCTTTCTAAGTTTATTAAATTCAGTTAATTCCACATCTTCATATCTCATCGCAGCAAGTTGTCTGACTTGGCTTATTGAATCAGCACCCATGAACAGGTCGTCAAACTGGTCTTCTTGATGAACAACCTTTGTCAGCTTAGCCTGTTCCAAGGCAATGAAAGCAGTCTTTTTCGGGTCATAGAGTCTGTTGGGAATAGAAGCTAGAGATAGCATTTGGAGTTTTGCTGCTTCCTTTTCTGCATGCTTATAATTTAGCAGCGTATAAACTCCAATTCTTAAAGGAAAAGATGGCCATCCTCTCTTCTTCTCCTCTTTGAGAGTTTGGGTGACACCTTCAGACATGATCTGATAGGAGATTTCTCGGGCTAACAATTTGTCTGGCATGTATAAGGGGAGAACATGTGGCCTGGCCTTGCTTCCAAAAACTCTGATATAAGAAAAACATTCTTCGCCGAACCAATGGGCTACGGCTGGTAGGTCAAAAGAGGCTTCATAGGAAATCCTAGGGATAGGTCTGTCAAAAATAGAATAGTGAACGGGAACCATAAAACCATTGCAGATTTGGTACAAATGGTCTTTGTGAGAGGGTTTCCACAATTTACGATGATACAAATGAATAGGTGTTGGGTCATGGGTTGTCCATCTCCAACCAAGGACAGGAAACTCAGAATTAAAACAAAGGGCATCCATAATGTAGGCAGAGTAATAGAAAGGTGGGATTTTTCTCTCAGTGACTCTGGTTTTGGCCCTAAACTCACGAATAGCTAAGACCAACTTATCAGACAGGATAGTGGCCCAATCCATAATTATACTATTGACGGCCGCTTCCATTAAGGGAACCATATCAACATGGATATTTGCAGAATCATGAAATCCCCACAATCTACACATCATAATTCCAGCATAGCAGTAAGGTGAAGCCAAAGAAGCATTGGAGTACTTACCCGACATATCCTGCTTGTGTTTTGCTGGATTTTGCCTCCAATCTCGGAGAGGTTCGGATGGTGATTCATTCTCTCTGGCGAATTTCTCCACAAATGCTCTGTTATAGACTTGCTCGGGATTGGGCAAATGATACATTCGTCTCAAGTCGTCAGGCTTGAAGGAGCCGAAAATCCTTCCATCCTTAGTAATGAAGGTTCTATTAGTGAGAGGAATTTCTTCAATTGCCCAACGTACCACATCAGTATAAGGCAAGACTTGTTCCCTGGCTGCTATTCTGTGCAGAAAGGAGTCAGCCAAATCTTTAAGAGTTGCCTCAGACTTTCTTAGTTCATCCACACTTGCCTCCGTTACTGTCGCTTCTGGTTGTTCTCCTTCTAGCAAATTGTATGTCCCTTGCCATGTAGTACCAGGAAGACCAGTGCATGTAGTATCTGAGATTAAGCCTTTCCTTGAAGTTGTAGCAGCTTGGCCTGAGGCAGGTGTCGCAGTAGAACCTGCCACCTTCTTGAACTTCTTTCCCATCATATTCAGACTTCTCTCGTTAGTCGAATTCTACACAAGTGCAAGAGAAATCGTAACAAAGAAATAACAATGACAATCCATAACGGGATAAATATATAATTTGAAGCGTGGCGAGATTATTCCTAAAAGAGGCTGCGGATCTAATGATTTGAGAAGGCACCGTAGATGCAATGATGGTGATTTTACGGCCTGCAGCTTCATAAATGACCATTACTTAAGTTATTAAACCGAATGACCCCTTAAAGCGTGTAATAGATTTTTTCAAAGGTCTAATCGTAATTGCTCGTTAATTCGAAGGGGCAAAGCTTTAAATACGCATGCATTACCTTATCCCTTTACTTAACGGTATCTTGAGATCTGTGTTGTTGTCAAATCGGATTTAAATATAACTTTAATGTTTTGAAATAATCACCTTTTGGAAACTGAGGTCATCATTAAGCGTCATCAAATCGCATCGGGAGTGTAAATGACATTATCATTTGGGAAGGATCTTTAGCGAACGCCGATTGCGACATTGTATCAGCGCGCGAAAACAATTCCCAATTGATTTACCGAATGCCGATAGCGATATCGCATCGGGGAAAAGATATGAACGTCTTATGAAACTGCGTAGGATTCTACCGACTGCCGATAGCGATATCGCATCGGGTCGGAGCGTTAAAACACTTTTCACAAGACATAGTGCCGTGCCGATAGCCGATCGCCGATATCGTGTCGCATCGGGAAAAAGGTATGTGCTTTTTCTTTATGTGCATTGGTTATTGCCGATGACCGATAGCGATATCGCATCGGGAAAAACCAAGATGGCAACCAATCTTGCGATTGCTTTTTTCGGACTTAACCTCAAAAATTGCTCATTATTTGTTCAACAAGGGTTTTATGCACAAATTCATTTGATTATCATACCTTAACTGAACAAGTTTATTAATGCCAATTAAAAAATTTAAAAGGGACCCATTTCATATGTAAATTGTTTGTGATAAAAATGTTATGAAATGGGGGGTTGTTGTAGGGCACAACAATTGGCGATTCGCTGGCAGAACCAGTTATCTCTGGACTAATAAATATACTTACATCTTTTCAAATAGAATCTTTATAAAGGAAAGGAAATTTCTAATATAACTAGATATCTATTGATTCTGAATAAAACAGGTTTCTTCATTTGACTTCCTCTTTTTATAAATGCACTTCGAGTATCAAACTAAGTCCTTATTGGTTTGTAAAAGTAAAAATAGAAAACTTTTCCATATCAGCTTTTAAAATAAACTCCTCTGTCACAGGTAGAGCCTCTGCTGCCAGCAAACATTCATAGTCTCGGCAGGGTTACCTTTTAACCATGTTGTTGTCCATTGTTCCATTCACCTTAGAGTGTGACTAAACAGAATGAATCCAAAAGATAATTTTGTATTTTTTTGAATTTCATTTTCTTAAGATAAAAGCCATTGTCCTGGTTTGGTGGCCAGATAAATGACAATGCCATTCACGGGTAGTAATTTAAGCTGAACAAGCTGGCTCGTGATGAGACCCCTTCTCTTGAACTTACAAGCCATTACCCTGTTTGATATGCAGTTTTGGTAATGTCAGTTAAATTATTTTCCTATGAACATGGTAAGCAGGCTTGTAATAAGACCTCTTATCTTTAATCTTTTATATTTTAGAATTACACTCTGAGTAATCATAAACTTTTGGTGAATGGGATGAACAACTATCTTTTTGAGAATAAATGGATGACAGGTTTAAGAGTTAAAGATGCTGAAGATGAATTAGCTCCTATTTTCATATAGATAACCTTTGGGGACTAGTTTTGAACACTCAAGATGACTCATAGAACTTTGTTCAGAGTGAAGTTTACAAAGGTTAGACTGTGATGTTCAGAATAAAAAGATATCTAATTTCCTAGAAATGATCTCTCTTGGTTTAAGACGCTATTATCCAAAAGTAAATACTAATATTGTCATGGCGAGACAGCTTTTAATTACAGCGAAAGGTCAATGGAAAATGTCCCACATTCTTATTTCTACAAATCCTACAAACTATATAAAAACTATCAAGCTACAAAGAGAAGGGGTTACCTCCTCAATTAAAGAATTTCTTCAAGATTAGACCATTGACAGGGAGAGAATCTCTCACCCCTGATAGATTTTGAAGTATGAATGTGGAATGGCCTACCTTTTCACAGATCTGAAATGGTCCTAGCCACAGTTTTTGGAATTTGGAATGTTTACCTTTGTCTTCATGGGCTTTGTCCCATTTCAGGACTAGATCTCCGACTTGAAATTGTCTAGGGCTGGATGAGGCTAGATCGAAAGCTGCTTTAATGACTTGTTGATGTTTCGCATGTGTAACCTTGGCTTTATCCCTTTCTTCTTCAAGTTTGAGAATTTGATCATGTCTAAACTGTATAGAAGAAGAAGGAGTTTCATCGATAAATTGCACTAAGGCTAGAGATGGAAGAAGAAGGTTGGTTGGTACGACTGCTTCTTTTCCGTAGACAAGATTAAACGGAGAGGTCCCTATGGAAGCTTTCTGTGTTATCCTGTCGGCCCATAATGCAAATACCAAGGATTTATGCCAGTTCTTATGATTCTCTTCAATTGTCCGCTTAATGATTTTGATTAGATTTTTATTAGTTGATTCTGCTAGGCCGTTGCCCTGGGGGTAGTAGTTAGCAGAATACTTTAATTTAAATCCTCTTTTGATAGCGAAATCAATCATTGCATTGCCTGAGAAATAAGAAGCATTATCAAAGACAAGAGCGTTTGGAACACCAAACCTGGTAATGATGAACTGATCTATAAATTCGATGATTGCCTCAGAGTTTGTTGTCTTTAACGGAATTGCTTCTACCCACTTTGTAAAGTAATCAGTAGCTGTAAGGATATACTTGTGTTGCTTGGAAGAAGAAGGATTTATTTCCCCAATGATGTCCAATCCCCATTGTTCAAAAGGTTGTTCAATGTTGATTGGTTGCAAAGGGAAAGCTGGCTTTTGTTGTCTTCCACTGGCAGTTTGGCATTTGATGCACTTCCTAACATATTCATGAGCGTCTTTAAACAAAGTAGGCCAATAATATCCAGCATGGATGACTTTATGAGCTGTTGTATCAGCTCCAAAATGTCCTCCTGCCGGTCCATCGTGTAGCTCCTGCAAAACCTTTTGAGCTTCAGGTTTCTCAAGGCATCTTAATAGGACAGAATCATAGTTTCTCCTGAAGAGCACATCATTAATAAGGGAAAAATTCTTAGCTTTCAATCTAATGGCCCTTTTGTTTTTGTAGGACAAATTGGTAGGTGCATAACCATTCTTTAAATAAAAGATCAGATCTGAATATTGAGATTCGGAATCCGATATACTTAGCTGATTAACTTCTTGGGTTTGCTCCGTATCACTTGATTCAGGAATGTTTGATGCTCCTGCTAATGTCCTGCAAAAACCTTGACCTTTAACAAACTTTGCTGGCTTTATTTCTAGGTCATATTCTTGGAGGGCTGCGACCCAGTTTGCCCTCTTTTCTCCCAATTCTTTTTGGATTAATAATTGCCTAACTGCTGAGAAAGGAACTATTACTTTAGTATGGGTTTTCAGAAGAAAGGGTCGATAATGTTTGACTGCTTTAAAGACAGCAAAAGCTTGTTTCTCAATTTCGGAATAATTCAATTCGGCGCCTTGAAAGTTTGAACTGAAGAACGAAATGGGCGCTTCCAAATTGTCATCATTCAACTGAGTTAGTACTGCTGCGTAAGATAAGTCGGATGCAATAGTGTATAATGTAAAATGATTAGAAAGATTTGGAGTATTCAGAGCTGGGACATTGATTATGGATTGCTTAATATCATGAAAAGCTTGCTTTTCTTCTAGTCCCCATCTGAAGGTTGAATTCTTTTTAATCATCGTTTGCAGTGGTAGTACAATCTGTGAAAAATCTGGAACAAATCGTTTAACGAAATTAATTTGTCCTAAAAACGACTGCATCGATTTTTTGTTATGTGGAAAAGGAATCTCAGAAATTTCTTTAATTCGATCAGGATCTACATAAATGCCATCTTTAGAAACAATAAACCCTAAGAGCTTACCTTGATTAAGGGCGAAGAAAGACTTTTTCGGGTTAAGAGAGATACCATATGTTTTACATCGTTGAAAAATCTGATTTAAATCATGCAAGTGGTTATATCTCTTTTTAGAATACACAGTAATATCATCAAGGTAGACGACTACTGTCCGGTTAATTAACCCTCTAAAGGCTGTATCCATAGCTCTTTGGAATGTCGCTCCTGCATTTATGAGTCCAAAAGGCATCTTTTGGTATGCGTAAGTTCCCCATTTTGTTCTGAATGTAGTTTTTAATTGGTCATCAGGATGAACCAACACTTGATTATATCCTGAGAAACCATCAAGAAAAGACATCAATTCAGATCCTGCTACCGATTGAAGGATTTGCTCCATGGTAGGCAGAGGGAAGTTATCTTTCAAGCTTGCCTTATTCAAGTTTCTGAAATCAATACAGATTCGAATGTCGCCGTTTTTCTTCCTGACTGGTACCATATTGGAGACCCAGTTTGAGTGTCGGACAGGGAAGATAATCTTAGCTTTTAAGAGCTTATTAAGTTCCGACTTTATCTGGCTCTCCAAATTTGGATGTATTTTTCTTAACTTCTGCTGGATCGGTTTTTGATCGGGAAGCATTGGAATAGTGTGTTGTATGATAGATGTATCATATGTCTTAAGGTCGTCATACTTCCAAGCAAAAACTTGTTTGTTTTTTCTTAAAAGTTTGATGAATGCTTCCTTTTCTTCTATAGAAAGTCCTAGTCCTAAATTAATATTTTGAGGAGCTTGATCTGTTCCCAAATTGATCAATTCAAACCTAAGAGTAGAGCTTTGGAGTTTTGCATTAATTACAGGCTTGAACCTATCTTTAATGTCATAAAGGTCTTCGAGCTTTACTACAGGCTTAGGAATCGCGTTATCTTGAGATGTTTCTTTCATTTGAGAATCATGGTCATGTTCTTCAATGATTTGATTGTCATAGGACTTTTCAGAGGTTAAGAATTGCAAGATGTCCTCGTCATGGTTGAAAACCCTCCAGTTAGTGATGTTATCAGGAACTGAAGGTCTAAAAATTAATTCTATAGAAAATCTATCAAGACTATAGTCTTCGGAAGGGAGGAGTTTTGAAGCTACGTTGGCTAGTAAATCAGCCGCTGAATTTTGTGATCTTGGGATTGAAGAAATGTTGAATGCTGAGAAATGCGAAGTAAGATCTTGCACTAGCGTTTGATAATGCTTAAGGTGACTTGACAGGCAATGAATTGTATTCCTTACCTGTTTAACAATGATCTCACTATCGCCGAATACTTTTATATATTGGACTTTAAGGTCAATTGCCTTATATAATCCCTGCACTAAAGCTTCGTATTCGGCCGTGTTATTGGTGCATTCAAATTCTAATCGACAGGATAGCATTGTTCTTTCGCCTTGCGGACTAACCAAAATGCAACCTGCTCCTGAGCCCTCACCGGACTTAGAGCCATCAAAATATAAAGACCAAAATAAAGGAGAATCAACAAAAATATTTACATCCTTTTGATTTACATTGAAGCATTTGGATAAATTTGATTGTGAAAAATTTTCTACTTGAGATGTACAATGGTTTACTGAAAAAGGGGAAGATTGGGCAACAAAGTTGCCAAAGAATGATTCTGAGGAATAATTTCCCAAAATGTTATTGTTGAAGGCCACAGGCTGGTTTTCTTGTTCGAAATCGGTTACTGTATGAGTCATGTGCTTCTCACGGTCGATCCTTATTTGATTTGGCTTACCCTTGTAGGGGAGCCACATATGTGACCAATCCGTGGAAATATATCCATGCAGTTTCTCAGACCAATCCCTGCTCAAAATTAAACCGTAAAATTCAGGTATGTCAGCTATCAAAATATCTATTCTTTGAACTATTCTGGGATCAGCAGCCAACCTGATAGTCACGGAATTAATTTCTCCTATAACCTGTACTTTCGTTCTGTCTAACTGTACAATGTGAATTGCGGACTTCTGGGGTTCTATGTTCAGTTTGGAACAAACTGAAGCTGGCATAATATTGGATGAAGCCCCTGAATCAATTAAACAGTTATGCAGATTTCGATTATAGATTTCATAGGTGAGCAAGAAAGGTGGGGTATGGGAATTGGATCTATCTCCGATCAGAACAGAATCGGTAGCTTCGACCATAACTGGAGGGGGTTGTCCTGAATCATTAGCAGCTTTTGAACTAGGAAGAGGGGAAGAGGGGACAGCGTTATATTCTCTTAGGAGCAATTTTTGTTGATGTTTTAACTTACTTAGTTCAAACATGGTTATGTTTGCCTTAGTCTTTTTCATGTCATCAACAATATTGTACTCCATGGAGTCAGATAATACTAGTGTCTTGGATGTTGAAGGAGAGTTAGAAATGGGAGGTTGGTTTTGAGGGGCTGCTACCGGAGATTTCTTTGGAAGAATTTTTTCTTTTGGTGTGGCAGCACCTGCGCTCCTCTTTTTTGTAGTTGTTTGAGTAGGTTCAGAAACAATTTTGCTTCTCGTGGTAACAGGAAATGCTTCTTCTTGATTCTCAGTGTCAGAATTTGGGAGTATAAAATCCCACATACCATGACACTCAACTACTTCTTCTTCTTCATCTTCTTGAGAGGTTGATTCTTCTTCTTCATCTTCTTGTTCAGAGTCTGCATTAGATATAACATTGGGTGGCTTTGTTTCAGTTTTCTTGAAAGTTCTGAATGGTCTCTTGTTCGAAGTTTCAGCCACCTGTTTTTTAATCTCAACCATTTCATTAGACAATGTTTTAAGGACCTTTTGTAAACCTTCCATGTCGTATGGATCTTTTGGGGTCTTTTTCTTAGAATCTTCTTTAAATGAAACTTTTTTGGATTTTCTATCTTCTAAGGCTGCTTTTTTCTCTAAAGCATTAACACGCTTTTCAACGGCAAGTGCTTCCTTCATATTCTCGGCTAAGGTAGGTTTGCCAGCCCTGTCAACAAAAATGGCTATGTTGGAAGGGAGGGCAGTAATATACCATTCGCTCCTGATTTGTTCACTTGGCTTCGAAGCGGTAGGGATTTTATTTAGGAGTTTATTAAATCGAGCATTAAACTCCTTTATTGGCTCCCTATGTTCTATTCTCAAATTGGAGAGGTCATTTATTAAAGTCGCCAGAGACCTATCATCTCCATATTTGGTAAGGAACTGCTCTTGGCATGTAGTCCAGCTGGTAATAGAACCAGAGGGTAAAGAGAAGTACCAGGATCCTGCCGATCCTTGCAGAGTATAAGGAAAAAGTCTTACAACAACATCTTGTTCCGTCACTCCTTTCAAGTTAATTGCTAACATGAAATTGTTAATATGTTCTTCAGCTTGTGTTCCGTTATCTGGATTAAATTTAGGCAACCATTTTTCGGGAGCATCAGGTAGATCATGTAATGGTCCGGGCATATTGACTGCGCCTGGCTGAGTCCATGGATCTGCCATTATGCTGGTGATATTAGTTGTTACTACTATTGGTATTCCAGATGACTGAGGAGAAGAATTTGTTGGAGAGAGAGTAACTTGAGATGCTGTAGTACTTATTCCCTGATGGACAACAATGTGTAATGGAGGAGTGGATGGTTGACTTCGCAGAGGAGGAGTTGAGATGGAAGATATGGAAGAAAGATCTTCACTATCAGATACTTCAGTGATTTTCTTAGCCCTTTTCTTTTTGGGTAAAGGGAACTCAGTAGGTTCAATACCAAGTTTTTCGCTCTGAAGTCTGGTAAGTGGATGAGATAAGTTTAACTGCGAGGTCACACTGCTTTGTGATACTTCAGATTTCTGAGGTGAAATCGAGAAGCTCTGAAGTTTATGGATAAGAGACTGAACTTCAGGGGATTCAAGACTTAAACGTTCTGAAATATTATGGGTGTGAGCAGTGGTGGTTGATTCTTCTTTTTCTTGATCATGTGCTGGAGAACCAGCATGTGATTGAGAAGGAGAAGAGGGTTTGGAGGGGGAATTACTCTTAGAATGGTTTGTGGACCTGGACCTACTTGCCATTCACAGTTGATGCCCTCCTTCTAGCGCCAAAAATGTTGATGCCCCGAAATTCGTTGCAACAACATCGGGGAAACCACCCGGTCCGGAACTTAGTGCAGCTCCTTTTCCGTTTGGAATAGTGGCTCCGACTGGGGATAATGGGATCAGTTTCCCAAAGATTTATAAGTAAACGGGATGAATGGATGATTTTAGGATATGAAGTGATAATAAACAAATAACTAAACTATGAAAGAAATATAATAACTATAAGCTAATCCGGGACTTATCGATTCAGACAATGCAGCGTTTGATAACCTATGCTTAATGGCAGGCATATAGATGTCACTAACAGTAAGCACAAATGTTTAAACCATTTAAGATTTCTCTGCATAAATAGTTATGCAGAGCGATAATAGCGAATTACTGCACTCAGTCATTTATATCATTGTTACATACATGAGTGAAAGAGATAACAAATCACAAAACATTCAATAGTGATATGAAATGTAAATTTGTTGTTATATCGCATACATGTAATCAATAATAGCAGAGTAATAACACAGCAATTTATATAACAGAAAAGAGAACAGATACAGATAATAGTACCATGCAAGCTGTTTGATCAATCCAATATATTAATCGCTATGTCGCGGTCCTTCCTTCCAACCAGAAAACATCCCAAGCAAACGACAATAGTGCACAATTTACTTAAAACAGCATTCCAAGTAAAATTAAGGACCAGTGGTCGAGTTTCAAAAAGAATATAGACTGAAGCACAATAGTGCAAACTTCAGCCTTTTAGTCTTTTACAAAATTTTACGACCCTTTCCAAAACAATGAAAGGGTCTATAAATACTATACTAATCTAAAAATATCTAAATATCTAAAACTGAAAAACAACTAAATCGGCATTAACAAATATCATTGTCCATTTGGATGATTCGGCAGTCGGCGATGATGCTTCAGGCAGAGGTCTCTTTGCCTTTACTCCTTCGCTGACATATCGCCAGCATTGGCTCTACTTCTGGTGGAGTATTGAGGCGCGAAGTCAGCTGTGCATCGTATGTGGCATCTTGGAAATCGGCAATCAGGTATCGGAGAGCGTCGGTTAGGCAGTTAAGAGCCGACCTTTGAGAATGCGGTTTAATCAGGAAAAGCCAGTATGCGTCGGTGGTCAAGGTATTCACTCCAGCAATTAACCGCCCTTGTTCTTCCAGCTGAGGATAATTCTTGTGCTCCAGCATATTCGCGGTTGTTATGTTTCCAGGTGTGCATTGTGAAATCATGTTAGCCAGATACAATGTATCATTGACTAGATTGATCATGTTTTTGGAAATTGTTTTGCACCTGGATGCTGCCCTTTCCGCCTTCATTACCTGTGTGTTCCATTCCATAAAAAGTATGTCTTTATATGTTACACAGATTCGGGAAAAATTTGACGCTTTACCTTCTGGAGTGTCTTGCCATTCAATATAATCTGTTATATCTTCCTCGGCCTGATCCAAGTTACTCTTGGCTTTCTCGATTTGCTCACATACTGTTGTAGATGTGTCACAGAGTATCTCAGCTTCGACTAGTTGTTGACACAAGAGTCTGATCTGAGATATCAATGCGCCGTTTATTAGAATTGCCTCTGTTCTGAAATCATCAATACTCTTGGCACTTTTGATACTTTCAAGCTGTGCTGACAGCTGAATTATCTGCTCCTCTTTAGATTTCAACAACAGCTCATTCGCTGCCTCCAACTGGGATAGTGCTTCTGACAATTCTTGTGCCTTTTGAATGTCACTCTGATCTATCTTCAGTTTTTCAATTTGCTGGGTTAACAAATGATTTTCTTGTTGTTGGACCAGCAATTGTTCTTCTGCCTGTGCTGCCTTATTCCTTGCTTCTATCACTTCCGCTTGCAATGCGTAGACCTCATGCTCTTTAGTCTTCAAAAGAAGACTCACTTCGGATGCTTTGTCAATGGTTGTCGCTGAAAAGGCTCCCGCAAATTGCGACAGCTTTGTCAGATCTTCAGAGGGACTTAATTCTCCCTTCCAGACGACATTGCCCGTGACTGTTTGCTCATTTGAAACAGAAGGTTGATCAATCCTTCGTCTCTTCCTTGAGCGTCTTACAACGGCTCTATGCTTAGGGCTGTAGAAAATGTCTAGGGGAGGAATTTCTTCTACCTGAAGATCAATTTGATCAGCTGGTCTTTGAGTAATTTCCTCAACACTTTGTACCATGGGTGGGCCGCTGGTTCCCTCAAGAACCGGAGAAAGAGTAGTATCGGGAGTCTTTAAGGCATCTGAGTCTTTGGAGGCTTCTTTACCACTTATAATGGAATCAAATTGATTCCATTCTTTAATCAATTCAGTATCAACAGAGATTTGCTTACTCTGTTCTTTCTCTTTTTCTATCCTCTGTTGTTCTTCGAATGCCTCCCGCTGTTGCTCCTCTTGTGCTCTTCGTTGTTGTTCCTCCAATTCCTTTTTCTGCCTATCTTCCAGTTCTTTCTTTACTTTTTCTTCTTCCTCTCTTTTCCTCTGTTCTTCTATCTCCCTTTGTCTTCTCTGTTCTTCTTGCTCCCTTTGCCTTCTTTGCTCTTCTTGCTCCCTTTTCCTTCTTTGCTCTTGTTCAATTAGTGCTTTTTGCTGCCTTTCTATTTGTTCTCTTCTATGCCTTTCTGCCTGCAGCTTGCTTTGACTTTCCTCCTGTTCTCTAATTGTAACTGGAGGTGAATTTATTTCTGGCTGATCAGGCTCGCTTGAGGATGAAGTTGGGGTTGTGGATAATAACTTTAGAGGCAAAGTTTGCAACCTTTGCTTTCTAAGTTTATTAAATTCAGTTAATTCCACATCTTCATATCTCATCGCAGCAAGTTGTCTGACTTGGCTTATTGAATCAGCACCCATGAACAGGTCGTCAAACTGGTCTTCTTGATGAACAACTTTTGTCAGCTTAGCCTGTTCCAAGGCAATGAAAGCAGTCTTTTTCGGGTCATAGAGTCTGTTGGGAATAGAAGCTAGAGATAGCATTTGGAGTTTTGCTGCTTCCTTTTCTGCATGCTTATAATTTAGCAGCGTATAAACTCCAATTCTTAAAGGAAAAGATGGCCATCCTCTCTTCTTCTCCTCTTTGAGAGTTTGGGTGACACCTTCAGACATGATCTGATAGGAGATTTCTCGGGCTAACAATTTATCTGGCATGTATAAGGGGAGAACATGTGGCCTGGCCTTGCTTCCAAAAACTCTGATATAAGAAAAGCATTCTTCGCCGAACCAATGGGCTACGGCTGGTAGGTCAAAGGAGGCTTCGTAGGAAATCCTAGGGATAGGTCTGTCAAAAATAGAATAGTGAACGGGAACCATAAAACCATTGCAGATTTGGTACAAATGGTCTTTGTGAGAGGGTTTCCACAATTTACGATGATACAAATTAATAGGTGTTGGGTCATGGGTTGTCCATCTCCAACCAAGGACAAGAAACTCAGAATTAAAACAAAGGGCATCCATAATGTAGGAAGAGTAATAGAAAGGTGGGATTTTTCTCTCAGTGACTCTGGTTTTGGCCCTAAACTCACGAATAGCTAAGACCAACTTATCAGACAGGATAGTGGCCCAATCCATAATTATACTATTGACGGCCGCTTCCATTAAGGGAACCATATCAACATGGATATTTACAGAATCATGAAATCCCCACAATCTACACATCATAATTCCAGCATAGCAGTAAGGTGAAGCCAAAGAAGCATTGGAGTACTTACCCGACATATCCTGCTTGTGTTTTGCTGGATTTTGCCTCCAATCTCGGAGAGGTTCGGATGGTGATTCATTCTCTCTGGCGAATTTCTCCACAAATGCTCTGTTATAGACTTGCTCGGGATTGGGCAAATGATACATTCGTCTCAAGTCATCAGGCTTGAAGGAGCCGAAAATCCTTCCATCCTTAGTAATGAAGGTTCTATTAGTGAGAGGAATTTCTTCAATTGCCCAACGTACCACATCAGTATAAGGCAAGACTTGTTCCCTGGCTGCTATTCTGTGCAGAAAGGAGTCAGCCAAATCTTTAAGAGTTGCCTCAGACTTTCTTAGTTCATCCACACTTGCCTCCGTTACTGTCGCTTCTGGTTGTTCTCCTTCTAGCAAATTGTATGTCCCTTGCCATGTGGTACCAGGAAGACCAGTGCATGTAGTATCTGAGATTAAGCCTTTCCTTGAAGTTGTAGCAGCTTGGCCTGAGGCAGGTGTCGCAGTAGAACCTGCCACCTTCTTGAACTTCTTTCCCATCATATTCAGACTTCTCTCGTTAGTCGAATTCTACACAAGTGCAAGAGAAATCGTAACAAAGAAATAACAATGACAATCCATAACGGGATAAATATATAATTTGAAGCGTGGCGAGATTATTCCTAAAAGAGGCTGCGGATCTAATGATTTGAGAAGGCACCGTAGATGCAATGATGGTGATTTTACGGCCTGCAGCTTCATAAATGACCATTACTTAAGTTATTAAACCGAATGACCCCTTAAAGCGTGTAATGGATTTTTTCAAAGGTCTAATCGTAATTGCTCGTTAATTCGAAGGGGCAAAGCTTTAAATACGCATGCATTACCTTATCCCTTTACTTAACGGTATCTTGAGATCTGTGTTGTTGTCAAATCGGATTTAAATATAACTTTAATGTTTTGAAATAATCACCTTTTGGAAACTGAGGTCATCATTAAGCGTCATCAAATCGCATCGGGAGTGTAAATGACATTATCATTTGGGAAGGATCTTTAGCGAACGCCGATTGCGACATTGTATCAGCGCGCGAAAACAATTCCCAATTGATTTACCGAATGCCGATAGCGATATCGCATCGGGGAAAAGATATGAACGTCTTATGAAACTGCGTAGGATTCTACCGACTGCCGATTGCGATATCACATCGGGTCGGAGCGTTAAAACACTTTTCACAAGACATAGTGCCGTGCCGATAGCCGATCGCCGATATTGTGTCGCATCGGGAAAAAGGTATGTGCTTTTTCTTTATGTGCATTGGTTATTGCCGATGACCGATAGCGATATCGCATCGGGAAAAACCAAGATGGCAACCAATCTTGCGATTGCTTTTTTCGGACTTAACCTCAAAAATTGCTCATAATTTGTTCAACAAGGGTTTTATGCACAAATTCATTTGATTATCATACCTTAACTGAACAAGTTTATTAATGTTAATTAAAAAATTTAAAAGGGACCCATTTCATATGTAAATTGTTTGTGATAAAAATGTTATGAAATGGGGGGTTGTTGTAGGGCACAACACACCCCTTCCCACATCTACCCAAGCAACGAGCTAGCTGGGGTAAATGTGCAATGAGAGGCCACTATGATAAGAATCAAACTCCTAGGTAACCTTAAGGAAATGTAGTCGACAAATAAAGACCTTACAAACCTCCCTCAGGTGCTTCAGGACCCCTAGGAGCTAATCCACCACTCTAGGTGCCAAACCCCTGAGTTAACCTAGCATTTCAATGAACTAAACCCAAATTTTCTCCCATGACAAGGCATGCATGCGACTGGAACCCTCTAGTCACTACCAGAATGCTTGCAAGGGAGAGATTACAGTCTTTTTCAGCTAGTCTTGTGCGAGAGACTGCAAGATTTAAGCCACTTTTTCAGGGATAGTCTCCAAAGCAATACCTAGAACTTGATGATACTTTCACAGAAAATAAGGCAAAGCCTTTAACACAAAACTTGATCAAGGGCTTGACCTAACCAAGCCTAACCATGACATAAATTTTGTCAAACTCTTAGTAAATATGCAACCTACAGGTGTAAATAATAGATCTGAGCATAGGGGTCTCATACTTATCTGAGATTTGCCATGGAGCATTGTTTCCTTATCACTTTAACTGCCATTCCATCCATTAGGTAGTAGATACATTTTTCATTCATTTACAAGTAAAAACATGATGAGAGCCATACATAGCTACTACCATAAAACATATACATAACCAACATAATAGGAACATAAATATCAATGAAATCACAACCATATTTATACCACATATAATCCATCATAATACTCATAGAAATACCAGGAGAAATAACCTTTCATTAACGATGCAAAATCCCAACCCGGGATGGGACTTCCACGTTCCACTCGACTGTAGAAAGGTTGAGCCAAATCTCTCTTCAGCCATTCACCCCCATGCCATATTCGAAGAATGAATGTGGGTTATCATAGAAAACATCAATCAAAACTAATCCAGGGCTTCTATAGGTCATCCACCTCAACCCATCAAACAGTGATTCCACCTCATGACCGGACATCACAAAAACCATCATCCGATAGGTCTTTATCCTAACCTTCTAGGGCTCTAGAGCATTTGTTCCAACTTGGCTCCTAGGATTAGTAACTCAATCCACAACTGCTGTTGGGCTCCAAAGAACTTGCTCCAGGACTAGTAACTCAACCCATAATTGTTGCCGGGATTCGAGAGCATTTGTCTAACCAAGGCTTCCACGACTAGTAACTCAACCCACCAAGGGTTTCCAGAGCGTTTTTCCAACCAAGTCTTCCAGGACTAATAACTCAACCCAAGTTGTTACAGGGCTTCCAAAGCATTTTTCCAACCAAGGCTATGAGACTAGTAACTCAACCCAAGCTGTTACAGGGCTTCTAGAGCATTTGTCCAACCAAGGCTTCTAGGAACTAATAACTCAACCCAAGCTAAGGAAACATAAGAACCAACCAAAAAAAATAAGGAAATAAACCCACAATCTCGATGGTTATCCAGTAAATGGAAAGTCTAGGAAAATCCACTCTCAATCCAGGCAATCCTCCATGCGAGTGTCAGATCATAACCAATAAATTACATGAATGTGCCATGCATGTCAAAACTAGTGAAGAAAACATACATGCAACTCGGTACCTGCAAGAAAAACTGCTATAGTTGCTGATCCCGATGATCTCTTGTGCTTTCCTTCTCTTCCTTTGCCTTTTGGCTCCAAGAATCCAAGTATTCCACACCCTCTAAGAGTTCTCCAAGAAAACTATAAGTCTCTAAGAGTATGAGAGAGAGAGAGAATAATGAGAGAGCTCCAAAAATGAACTAACAAAAGGTTACCAACTGATCCTCAGAAACCTTTTTATGAATGAGGCCTCTATTTTCTTCATTTTCCATTATTTTCCTTCAATTTGATCCTCACGTGCAACTTGTGACCTTTCACCTCCCTTTTCTCCTAATTTCCATTATTTTCATAAATAAAATGCCAATTAATGCCTCATGCCTTTCCAAAGCCTTAGTCATTTCCTTTGCCAATTTCCTTAGCCATAATAAACTGAATAAACACCCACTAGGATGTTTCCCCCACCATTCAACTTGGAATACGTGTCCCATCACTGTGGCTATATATATATATATATATATATATATATATATATATATATATATATATACATGGAATTTTCACCAAGGTTGTTATAGAACCCTCCCCCTTGGGGGAACATCGTGTTTGGTCAATTTAGAGTGTCCTAAATTGCTATATCAATTGTCAATCCGGGAGTCGTAAACTGTTGAAGTGTGGCACACTATATGTGCAAGATAACCTATTTCTTACTTTTTGTCGTTTTTGATCTTTTTTATTTATTTTGGGAGTTTTATCTTCATTTATCTCCTAATGTGAAATGGAAATTCTAAAAGAAAAGTATGGATATAAATTTTCAAGGCAATTATGTCCTTTATAAGGATTTCCAAAACTTCAAACTTCAGAAGATCTTAGAACATGCAATGATGAAATCAATTCCTAAAAGAAAATAAAAATGTGCCACTATTCTAGTCAAACAAACAGTGAACTATTGATCATGAAACCATTATCCCTGTTGCTATCTAAATACAAGAGAAATGAATTAAGGTATTGTACTCAAAGAAATCCAAAAATTGCAAGTAAAGTAAAGCTAAAATCAAATTACATCAATTCATATTCTAACCCCTCGCCAGTTAGTCTCGCTATGGCTTTTGGACGTAATCATAAACAACTTGAGCAATCTAATATCTATTTGCATAAAAGTAAACTTAAAATAAAATCACATAAATTCATAGTCTGACCCCTCACCAGTTAGTCTCGCTATGGCTTTCAGAGGTAATCATCAACAACTTGAGCAATCTGATATCTAATTTGCAGAAAAGTAAACTTAAAATCAAATCACATCAATTCATAGTCTGATCCCTTGCCAGTTAGTCTCGCTATGGCTTTCGGAGGTAATCATCAACAACTTGAGCAATCTGATATCTAATTTGCAGAAAAATAAAACTAATATCAAATTACACACTCATACTTCAATCCCTCGCCATTAGTCTTGCTATGGCTTTCGGAGGTAATTGACAATGATATGAGTAATTTAATATCTAAGCTAACTAATAAAGCCAATGAACAGAACTGAAATAAACAAAACATGGCTGGAATGAAAAGCTAAGAAAAATAAGTCATCAGAAAGACAATATTGATTCCATGTCATTAGTCATTGTGAAAACTATATGCAAATGCCCGGGTTGTCCTACTGTAATTTGGAACAAATACACTAATCAGCGTTAAGAGCAATTTAAAGCATGTAAAGTTATGGACAAAAAGGAAATGTTAGTACCATAGGAAATGCAATATACATAAGTGAATAATTATGGCATGATAAACATAAAGAAACACAACGTGAAACTGTACAACAATAAACAAAACCTCAGCATGTGCAGGGGCCCTCTGCACAACCTCGGGCAACAGCTATCCACCACGAATTATGCTCAGAAACGGAGTCTTCTCATATATTCATAACGCAGTCATAACAACGAAACAATGTCACGGCACAGTGGGCTCGTTAATAGCAACAATACATTAAAAAAGACTAACTATTATGCGTATGGAAATGCATTATTTATAACCAAAGGCTACATAACTGATTTCCTAAAAACTGCGCTGACAGAGGACACGTGAACAAAAATTTCCATGGATCTAGCATCATGGCTGCCGTGATGATTAAATCTATTGAGGGTGGTTGTTGGATTCGCCTTATGGAGCAGTCCATAGGTGTTGATATGTTCCTAGAGATCTAGGAACGGCCACGAGAGTCTTCACGTGTTTGAAAACGGAGTCCTGCTACTGTAGGACTCCTATATTTGACCACCACTTGACCACCTTTGACCACGGCCTTCTTTGATGAATTCGACTGAGCCAATAGGACTCGATCCATGTCCACTTCATTTTCAACTTGCCCATGTGGCTCGATTTGTCTGAAGACACCTGCAATATAGACTTTAACAAAAAGGTTGTGGAAAGTTGAACTGGCTACGTAAAGTGACAAGATTCCACAGCTTATGGGCAAAAATCTAATTCAAATAGCAAACACAAAACATAGTTAGAAAACCACTTTATGTGCTCTTTTAAACTCAATATGCAATGATGTTGATAGCTTATGAGGTCTAGGTGGATGGAAAAAGTTTAGGACGATGTATAGGAAAAGTGTGGTTTTGGGGCTCAACATACCCCCACTGCGAAGGTGTTGCATGTCCCCATGCAACAAAAATTTTGATCATCCTCCCTTTAGTCCATGTGCTCTGAAACTTCTTCCAGTACATCTAGCCCTCTTCTCTTCTTCCTTGGTGCTGCTAACATCCTTGGCTTCCTCATCAAGCATCTGAATTTGAGGTTGATCAATGCCCTACTCAACCTCCTGCACTTTCTCTTTAATTTCATGTTCTTCTTTTGCCATAGCCCATGGTGTAACATTGTGTTGTCATGAATGATCTTGTCCAATCTACTTTGTTCCTTTAGTGCTTCATTTTCATGTTTAATGTGTCTGTTTAAGACCTCCAATTCAAAAGCTTCTTGTTTCAATGATTGGACTTGTGCTTCTTGTGCTGTGTGAGGCTGAGTGGATGACGTGCTTGGACCTGCAGCTGTCTTCTCTAAGGGTTCTATATAATAATACATCTCCTGTTGACTAGGGTCTACCTCGGGTGTAGTCTTGCTTGGGCTGACCCCAAAATCCTGTTGAGAGGGACTGATCTCAAAATTTTGCCGAGAGGGACTCATGTCAACATCTGGTTGTGAAATGGAAGTATGGTGTGGGCTGTGGTCAGGAGAGGTTGCTAGAGGCTTTTCTGGGGTTCCCCCCACAAATCAATAAAGTGGGGTCCTTTGGTTTTTACTGTCTTTAATTTCCCTTTAAGCCTAGAGCTTCTTCTTACATGTTGTGGACTGGTATCTTCCTTCATACTCTGCTTTTGTTTTCGATTCTTCTTGGCTGCAGCCACTTGCTCTCAGAGATAAGCTAATCTTTCAGATAGTTTTTGGTGGTCTTCCTTTTGAGAAGGCTCTGAAGTTTGATATACAGCTTCTATGTTTCATTTCCCTTTTGATTTTCCTTGGTTTCTATCCTTGGTTCTTTCCAGCCTCTCTTCTTGATTAAGTTCTTTGGTTTTTCTAATAGGAGGGTCTTGAATTCTTATGCTTGTCTCCTTCCTCCTACTCCTTCTTGGTGTACTGCTCTTAGGTACCTCGGGTGCCTCTTGAAAGTAGTTTCTCACCAAAAACCGTTCCCAGGTGTCCCTCTTTTTCTTCAACTGGTCTTCAATTAGAATTTTCACAAGCCCATGATGATACAAATGGGGTTCTATGTCTTCTATATTCTTTTGGAGTGTTGTGCACATCTTTTTCAAGCTCAGCAATAAAAATTAGGGCAGATTGAGGGTTTGGTTTTCTAAAAGTTCATCAACAACCGGGTATGATACATATACATTGACCTGAAACGGCCCTCACAGGTAATGAACTTTTGAATAATTAACAATAAACTGGCCCACTCCTCTTTTAAAGCATGGACAGGAATTCCTCGTTTGAATATAGTTACATCCATACCTGGATTGCGTAGTATGACTCTCCAAGCCTTCTCGTCAAAACTCTCGTTCTTGAACTAGCGTTCACCCTCCTATGGGAGTTCTGTAGCGACTGCTATGGATGCCTCGGTGATTGTAAACTTGAGGTCCCCAATTTCCACCTCCAGGCTGTTGAAAGACCTCGCAAAAGTTTTTGTGATCTCCTTATTGTAGCCCTTGAATTTTTGAATAAACCATAGCCACCTTGCCTTCTTTAGTATGTTTTTCACTTGCGGGTATCCTTCCAAAAACTTGGGCCATTCTGGTTCTGCCCTCAACAATAGACCCATCCTTCCTTCTGTTCTTAAAATTCATCTGCGTGAGGAGGGTTTAGTGGAAGTGAGATGGCTGGGTTATGGGAGTGAACAGAGTTTATGGAGAAAACCAGTGACTGTGAGCGGAAAATAGAGGGCAGGCAGCGGAAGTGAATTCATGAAATGGGGTGAAGGCTTATGTGAGTAAGGTGGAAATGTAGCCGTGATGTCAATAGAATAGTGGGGGAGTAAAGTGCATCTGGAAAAATTTTAAATTGGGTGGCTACAGAGTAGATACGAACACGTTTATGAGACGACTGCGGATTTTGTGCGGCGGAGAAGAGTCGTAGTCAAATCGACCACGTCCTCATGATTACAGGTGGAGTGTTAAAATGCAGCCAACACAAATTAAATCCAAAGGTTAATCATTAGACCGTTTGGAAAATAAATTCATGGTTCGTGGAGGAATGTCGTGGAATGGTTATGGAGGCTATCACGCCAATCATTGCATATAGTGGAGCTTATGGTTTAATAACTATGCAAAAATGTGCTTTGATTGCTATTTGAAATAAATTTCTACTCATACCTTGGAATTTTTTCCATTTGTTGTCCATTAACCCTTGATCAGCTGCTCCTTATTGATGCCTTTAGGTGCCCCATGTCTTCATAATATGTCCTCGGTCATACCTGCATTTGATTTCATGATTATTTAACTAACATCTGACTGTCAGTTTTGAAAAACAGAGTGATAGCTGCGGAAACTGCTTCTGGCTGCGGAAACTGGTTTCAGCTGTGGAAACTGACACAACAATCATTTGACTGAATGAAGATGGATAAATGATGACTGAATGAATGAAAATGGTCATAAAAACTTTTATTAGCGGAATGAAATGAAATGAATGAAATAGAGTGGAAAGAAATGAAGTGGAGTGGAATGAAAATGAAGTGGAGTGGAATGAAAATGAAATGGAGTGAAATGAAAATGAAGTGGAGTGGAATGAAAATGGGAAAGTTTTTTTTTTTTGGAAAATATAGGGCGTCAGAAGATTCTGATTTTCGCCCTGTATTTTTTGTATAAGACTGCCAATCTATGATTGGTTTTCAGGCTTATACATTACTATTTTTTTTTTGAAACAGGAAGGAACAAAGTCTAGGCTAGTGGAGAAGATGGATTCTTCTTCACGAGCCTTATTGCAGAACTATCTTGAAACATTTTGAAAAACTCCTCTTTTGAGAGTGGCTTATGATAGACTTTTAATCTGTGGCCATTCACAATAAGAGGAGTTTGAAATTCATCAATGGTTTTGATTCTTACTGCTCCATTGCTAAAGACTTTGTCAATCTCATATGGCCCAAGCCAATGAGTCTGAAATTTACCTTTGAAGTCTTTAAACTTGGAATCAAATAAAAATGCCCAGTCTCCTTCTTGAAACTTTTTCTCTTTGATGTATTTATCATGCAACTTAGCTCTTTGATATTGAACTAGATCAGTTCTTCGGATTGCTTCTTGTCTGAGCTCATCTAGCTCATTCAATTGCTCCATTCTATGCTTTTTGGCTTCTGATAGATTCATTCCCAACTGGACTGCCATCTTGAAAGTTTTGACTTGAAACTCAATGGGGAGCAGGACTTCTTTCCCATAAACAAGTTCATAGGGAGAATGTCCTGTTGTATTCCTCTATGTAGTTCTGTAGGCCCATAAAGCTTCAGGAAGCCTTTCTGCCCAATCTCTTCTGTGTAGATGAACAGTCTTGGTAATTATGCCTTCAAGAACTTTGTTTGTAGACTCCACTTGACCATTTGCTTTCGGATGGTAAGGAGTAGATTTTCTGTGCTTGATTTTGTATTCTTCCATCAACTTCTCCACCAGGTTGGATGTGAATTGACTTCCCTGATCTATCACAATTTCTCTTGGAACACCAAAGAGAGTAAAAATATCCTCATAAAGAAAATTAACAACTGAATTTTCAGCAGTAGAAAATAATGCTTTGGCTTCTACCCATTTAGTGACATAATCAGTACATACCAATATATACTTCTTTTGTTTAGATGGTTGATTAATAGGTCCAATGAAATCTAAAGCCCATTTTTCAAAGGGTTCGATGAGTACCTGTGGTTGCAATGGAATTTCATTTGAAAGGGTCGGTTTCCCTACTCTTTGGCAGCTGTCACACCTTTTGACACATTCTTTTGCATCTTTGAAGAGGGAAGGCCAATGATATCCTAAAGAGAGGATTTTATAGGCTGTCCTTTTCTCAGCAAAGTTTCCGCCGCATGGTTCATCATGACATGCCTTGAGGATGTTAGGCATTTCATCTTCCCTAATACATCTTCTGATCACAAGATTTGGCCCCATTTTAAACAATTCGTTAGAAATCCATGAATATTTTGAACTCTCCTGAATAATCTTTCTTCTTTCACTAGGAAATATATGTGGAGGTAGTTTCCCTGAAACCAAATAGTTAGCAATATCTGCATACCAAAGAGTCTTAGTAGTTACTACAAATAAGTATTCATCAGGAAACTTGTCCTCTACAGGATAATCTTCTTTAGTATTCTGGATCCTAGACAAGAAATCAGCTACTGTATTTTGTTTCGCTAGTCTATCCAACACATTAATATTGAATTCTTGTAAAAGTAAGAGCCACCTTGTAACTCTGCCATTAGTAATAGGTTTATTCATTAGATATATAATCGCAGAATGATCAGTATGAATAAAAGTTTCATAGCTTGTTATATAATTTCTAAACTTATTGATTGCATGAACAACAACTAAGAACTCTTTTTCAGTTACAATATAGTTCAACTCAGTGGGAGTTAAATTTTTACTGGTAAAGTAAATGGCATAAAGAACTAAATCCTTTTGACCTGACATAGCCCCTAGAGCTATATCTGAAGCATCTGTACAAATATGGAAATGAAGTTCCCAATTTGATCCTCTCAAGATAGGTGCTTAAGATATTGTTCTATTCAAAGTTTCAAATGCTGATTGGGAATTAGGATCCCATTTGAATTCACAGTCTTTTATAAGTAATTTGAAGAGTGGAGATGCTATTTTAGTGAATTTCTCTATAAACCTTCTATAGTACCCAGTAAATCCCAGAAAACTTCTAACATCTTTTTGACAATTTGGAATAGGAAACTTGGAGATGACTTCAACTTTTGATCTATCAACTTTAATCCCATCCCCTGAAATGTGATGTCCCAAAAAAATACCTTCAGTAAACATCATAAAGAATTTTTCATGACTTAATGAAAGGTTTTTTTCTTTACATCTTATAAGGACTTTTTCCAGATTCTCTAATGCCTCTTCAAACGAATTACCATAAACTGTAAAACCATCCATATAAACCTCTACACAATCATGGATTAGATCAGAAAAGATTCCTAGTACTGCTCTTTGGAATGTTGTAGGTGCATTACATAATCCAAAAGGAAGCACTCGATAAGAAAAAGTTCCCCATGGACAGGTAAATGTGGTCTTATCTTGATCTTCAGGTGCTACCTGAATTTGATTATAGCCACTAAAACCATCCAAAAATGAAAAGTACTTTTTGCTTGCTAGTGTATCTAATACTTGATCAATAAAGGGCAAAGGAAAGTGATCCTTCAAAGTTGCTTTGTTCAATTCCCTGTAATCAATGCATACCCTCCATTTGCTATTCTTTTTAGGTACTATAACCAAAGGAGAAACCCATCGGCTATTTGAAATTGGATAAATGAAGTTTACATTGAGTAGTTTTTGGAGCTCTTCTTTCACTATCTCCCTAAGGTTTGGACTCATCCTTCTCTGAGGTTGTCTGATTGGTCTATTTTTTTCCTCATTGTAGATGTGATGAATACAAGTCTTAGGGTCAATACGTTTCATATCAGTATACTCCCATGCAATTGCAGTAGAATGTCTTTGCAAGATTTTGGTTAGCTCTTCCTGTTGTGACTTTTCCAAATTTTTATTGATATTCAATCTTTTACCTGGAAAAATCTCAATGGTAGAACTACCAAACTCTTCTATAGAGTAAAGAGACATTTATCTTGATGATAAATTCTCAATGTCAGAATCTAATTGAAATTGTGTGTGGTCATATTCTGAAGATGTTTCAAATATTTCTAATGTGTTCAGAATTTGAATATCTTCACTGATTTCAGAAATGGTAAAGACAGGTTGTATAGTGTCCTCATCATCGACCCATTCATTATCTCCTACTTCTGTAATTGCTTTTGCTGGAGGATACAAATTGAATTTCTTTGTCGAACTACCAACAGAAATATACATATCCCTAGATCTACAACTAATGAAAGCATCAGTTGTGGCTAGCCAAGGTCTTCCTAAGATGAGTGGGTGCCCTCCTAAATTACTCTTGGGAGTCAAAATCATGAAATCTACTGGATATTCCCAAGAATCTAAGGAGACTAAAATATCTTCTAATACACCATCTGGTTTGATTATTGATCTATCTGGATGTTGCAGTAAGGTGGGTGTAAAAACAAGATTAGGAAGTTTAAGTTGTTCCATAGTCTGTCTACTCATAATGTTGATAGAATCCCCTAAGTCAATCAAAGTGTTTGGAATTTCTACCCCATTTATATGTGCCTTGACAATTGGACTACCGGGATCTACATACTTTTGCATGGTAATTTTTCCCATCATGATATCTATAATTTTTCCTACCAGGTGAATTCTTCTTATATCTCTTGGTTTCCTTCCTGGTCTTTTGAGACTCGACTCCTTTATTGTTTTTGATAGAATATGAATCTCTCTAATGGCTTGTAGCAAGGAAATCTTGATATAGACATTCTTTAATTCATCTAGGAAATCATAGTCAGGCAAAAAGATTTGTTTTTCCACCCCTTTGTCAATTTGTAATCTTTCAGGGAAAGGAGGTGTGGATGAAGATGCATGTTGCTCAACTATAGGAGTTGTGGGGGTTGACTCTTTTTCTTTTTGAGTGTTTGGGTTTTTAAGAGATGCCTCAAAACCTTTATTGACTTTTAAAAGAATCTTCCTCATAAATACTTTACTTTTGAGCATCTATAGAAGGTTTTTCTAAAACTCTACCAGATCTGAGTTGTAATTATTGAGAGGAACAATCATATAGGTAGGAAATTGTTGTCCTTCTACCATGTAAGCATTTTGAGGATTTTTATTATTGGGATTTGGCAATGGCTAGGCCGGTAGTTGATTTGTCTTTTGTTGGAATGGAAGCAAGAGTTGAGAATTTGGATTTTGTTGAGAAGGTTGTTGTTGTGGAAATGGCAATGAAAGTTGTGGGTTTTGATTTGGAAGTTGTGGAGCTTGTTGATTTTGGAAAGATGGACGATATTGATAAAATTGAGCAAATCTCCCATAAGGATTTTGCATACCTTTTACACATGATTGATATGGATTTTGAGGTTGGGACCAAGGTTGTTGCTAAGGATTCCAATTTGGCGGGGGTTGAAAGTTCATAGGGTTGTTAAACCCTTGATTTTGCTGCCCCTGCCAAGGTCTCCTTGAAACAAAACAGAGAGACTCTACTGAATTTGGATCTTCTTGAAAGATATCTTTGAGCCCAGGAATTGAAGGACAATCCTTGGTCTTATGGCTTTCCGAGGAAATCATACATGTTTCTACAACTTTTGCATCCAAGTGGCATTCCCTTAGATCATGTTTCTTCCTACATTTTGGACAAAAGATGGCCAATGCTTCAGCTTTTGCTTTCTGCTTGTTTTGTATTTTAAGGGTGTCTATCTATTCACTAAGGCTCCCTAGAATATCAGTTTTAAACTCATCAAGCATATTGCCAATCTCTGCCCTAATTACTGATCCAGTTGCAGATTTGTTTGCTCTAATAAGAGAAGGATCTCTAGGCCCTTTTTCCAATTTTAGATTTTCCCCTTGAGAGATGGACACATAGTTCTGCTATGTCATGAAGTGGAAGTTGAGAAATATCTCCCTTTCCCATCATGTTTAAAATATCTATCCATTCATATCTAATGGCCTTTAATAGAAGGGATTTCAAGGTCTCCTCATCTAAGTTACTCATTTTTTCTCTTTTCAAGTTGTATTGAAATCTTTCAAGTAAATCCTCCAAGTTTTCATCTTCTTTTTGCACCATTTTGAATACCTCATCCTTATAGTTGGTGGGCATGCAATAGTTCAGGTATCTATCCAAAAATGTTTGTTTCATATCATTCCAAGTCCTAATAGATTAAGTGACTAATCCCATGAACCATTTCAAAGCAGCTCCCTTCAATGTTAAAGGAAACAATTTGATTTTTTGAGAGTCTTCCATATAGTCATATGTTCGTCACACGACTTCAAACTCAAATAGAAATGTTTCAGGATCCTCACTTCGCAACCCATAAAATTTTGGGACGATAGATGGTGATATGTTTTTCATTGTTGTATGAGTTTCCTCATCAACTATAGGAAATCCAAACGAGTTATCTCCATCCCTATTTCCCCCATTGTTACCTCTACCTCCTCCATTGTTTCCTCCTCCTCCTCTACCTATACCTCTACCTCCTCCTCCAAATCCGTTTACTACTTCCTCTGTCATGATAGTTTCCTCAGAGTTTTTAGATTCCTCTGGTTCTTCTATTAATGGCAAACGAGGAGGAATTTATCCCTCTTCTTCCTCAGGTGATTCTACTTCTTTGATTACAATATGTTCCCCTGTAGAAGTGAAGAAAGGTTCATTCCCTAGGTCAGATTTGATGGATAGTGTGGGAGAGTCTCCTAATTCAGCTGCTACGCCTTGAATTCCAGGAATCCTAAGGCTGGGAGTGTGATTTGGAGATGATGGAGGTGTATCTTATCTATGCCTTGAAGTAGATGGAGTTGTAAAAATTGAACTCTTGGCCCTAGCTATAAACCTTCCCCTAGAATCTCTTGCTCTATGCATGTCATTTTTCATTTTTATCTTCAAGTTGGGATAATAATTCTCTTTTTGATCTTCCAGATCACACCAGGTGCAAGAAGAGAGCATACTCAAGAAATTATTGAACTAATAATTCTCTTTTTTGATCCTGCAGATCACACTAGGTGTAAGAGGAGAGCATACTTTGAGAAGTTATCAATTTTTACCTTGTTTTTTTTTTTTTAAGAAATTGGCTACCTAGTTACATTTCCTCGGCAACGGCGCCAACATTTTTGGTCAATTTAGAGTGTCCTAAATTGCTATATTAATTTTCAATTCGAGAGTCGTAAATTGTTGAAGTGTAGTGCACTATATGTGCAAGATAACCTATTTCTTACTTTTTGTCGTTTTTGATTTTTTTATTTGTTTTGGGAGTTTTTATCTTCATTTATCTCTTAATGTGAAATGGAAATTCTAAAAGACAAGTATGGATATAAATTTTCAAGGAAATTATGTCCTTTATAAGGATTTCCAAAACTTCAAACTTCAAAAGATCTTAGAACATGCAATGATGAAATCAATTCCTAAAAGAAAATAAAAATATGCCACTATTCTAGTCAAGAAAATAGTGAACTATTGATCATGAAACCATTATCCCTGCTACTGTCTAAATACAAGAGAAATGAATTAAGCTACTGTACTCAAAGAAATCCAAAAATTGCAAGTAAAGTAAAGCTAAAATCAAATTACATCAATTCATATTCTGACCCCTCGCCAGTTAGTCTCGCTATGGCTTTCGGAGGTAATCATAAACAACTTGAGCAATCTGATATCTATTTGCAAAAAAGTAAACTTAAAATAAAATCACATCAATTCATAGTCTGACGCCTCGCCAGTTAGTCTCGCTATGGCTTTCGGAGGTAATCATCAACAACTTGAGCAATTTGATATCTAATTTGCAGAAATGTAAACTTAAAATCAAATCACATCAATTCATAGTCTGAACCCTCGCCAGTTAGTCTCGTTATTTCTTTCGAAGGTAATCATCAACAACTTGAGCAATTTGATATCTAATTTGCAGAAAAATAAAACTAATATCAAATTACACACTCATACTTCAATCCCTCACCATTAGTCTCACTATGGCTTTCGTAGGTAACTGACAATGATATGAGTAATTTAATATCTAAGCTAAATAATAAAGCCAATGAACGGAACTGAAATAAACAAAACAGAGTTGGAATTAAAAGCTAAGAAAAGTAAGTCAGCAGAAAGACAAGATTGATTCCATGTCATTAGTCATTGTGAAAACTATATGCAAATGCCCGGGCTGCCTACTATAATGTGGAACAAATACACTGATCATCGTTAACAGCAATGTAACGCATGTAAAGTTATGGACAAAAAGGAAATGTTAATACCATAGGAAATGCAATATACATAAGTGAATAACTATGGCATGATAAACATAAAGAAACACAACGTGAAACTATACAGCAATAAACAAAACCTTGGCATGTGCAGGGGCCCTCTGCACAACCTCGGGTAACAGCTATCAACCACGAATTATGCTCAGAAACAGAGTCTTCTCATATATTCATAATGCAGTCATAACAACGAAACAATGTCATGGCACAGTGGGCTCGTTAACAAAAACAATACATTCAAAAAGACTAACTATTATGTGTATGGAAACACATTATTTATAACAAAAGGCTACATAATTGATTTCCTAAAATTAGTGTTGACAGAGGACACGTGAACAACAACGTCCATGGATCTAGCATGATGGCTGCCGTGATGATTAAATCTATTGAGGGTGGCTGTTGGATTCGCCTTATGGAGCAGTCCACAGGTGTTGATATGTTCCCAGAGATCTAGGAACGGCCACGAGAGTCTTCACGTGTTTGAAAACAGAGCCCTGCTGCTGTAGGACTCCTATATTTGACCACCGCTTGACCACCTTTGAACACAACTTTCTTTGATGAATTCAACTGAGCCAATAGGACTCGGTCCATGTCCATGTCATTTTCAACTTGTCCATGTGGCTCGATTTTCCTGAAGACGCCTGCAATATAGACTTTAACAAAAAGGCTGCGGAAAGTGACAAGATTCCGCAGCTTATGAGAAAAAATCTAATTCAAGTAGCAAACACAAAACATAGTTAGAAAACCACTTTATGTGCTATTTTAAACTCAATATGCAATGATGTTGATAGCTTATGAGGTCCAGGTGGATGGAAAATTTTTAGGAAGATGTATAGGAAAAGTGTGGTTTCGAGGCTCAACACATTGTCTTCAGTGTTCATTGAGACCTATAACCAACAAGACTGCTGAAAACAAAACATACTCCCCATGGAGCTTTATAACACAACTCATTACAATATTTACAATGACCAGTGATGAAACATGACAATCATACCGTTTACTAGAGATTTATAGCACTTCTCATTACGGTATTTACAATAATAATCACATATACACATACACATTTTCTTCAACCAACAAATAATCATATTGTCTATGGAGCTTTATAAATCCAACTTGATACAATGTTTACAATAATACACACATATACACATATGCACATTTTCTCAACCAGTAAATAAAAGGATACAATGCTTGAATCTGCAACAAGGGAATCCAGAGGCTCACACCTCCACCCTCAAGGTAATACTAGGATTCACCTCTTTCC
This sequence comes from Pinus tabuliformis, assembly GCA_031772625.1. NCBI lineage: Eukaryota > Viridiplantae > Streptophyta > Pinopsida > Pinales > Pinaceae > Pinus > Pinus tabuliformis. Next base: position 93,787,783 of record CM062820.1, read on the forward strand.
CAGGAAGTCCAGAATCCACTGGAAAGTCAAATCTGCATCTAATGTCCAACGCTATAATCATGTGCCACTTGTCCTCTTAGTGAACAATTACCAACTCATTGTTCCAAGGCACACTCCCAATGTGCATCTGATTCCATTTGGAAATGCTAATGACCAAAAAAAATCCATCCATGACCTTCCCTTCTTTGCTATATAGTCCCTTAGGAAATCTAGTCATCCCCTTCTGTGCAGTCACTCACCTTCCAAGTTCCACTGGCACCCCCATCCTAGGTAGTCCATCCCTTGGAAAGGCTTCCTCGCATCAGAAGATACAAAAGCCAAGGCATATCTCTGCCTTAAAACCATCATATCGGTCTTAGCATGCTCATGGAATTCAATGGACACTATTGGGTACTAGTGTCCCATAATGGCCCTACTCTTGAATACTTTACCAACATACTACTGCATTTTCCAATTCCTTCTGTTGCTGCTGCTAATTCTTGTAGTCGATTTGGGCCACTCAACTGGTATTGTTCATGCATTCCTATTCCAAGCACATAATTTCCATTAGATTCAAAATAAATTGAAATAACTTCAAATCATAACTCATTGGTGGCTCGTCAATAAGGTACATTTGCAATTTTGTTCGCTTCTTGTCATAACAAGTCAAACTAACATCTTGGACCAAATCATCATGTATAACATATCACATCAGGTTAGATCGAAACACAACCATCATAGATCAAAATCATAAATCACACATAACCATCATAAACCAGAATCATATATCACATCTAATCATCATAGACTAGAATCATAAATCATATGCATAATAAATTCGAAATAAAATATTGATACTTATCCTTTAATCAATCCTTGGCTTCAACCTTTGTCCTTATTTCGTATGCACTCCGGATTGGTTGCCACACTTGAAAAACACCCAATGCCTTCTCCTCAACCATGTGCACACACACATAGTGTACATCCCACACATACAACCACACATGACATACCACACCATGTAATACATGCATCTACACCTGACATAAAACACATACACCTACACTGAGTGTACAACACAACACAATACATACACCTGCACTCGGTGTACAACACAACACATCACATATACATACACAATGTACACCACAAGACATGCATCCACACACAACGTGCGACACCAGAAATGTATACACATACACCCGATATACAACACAACTCTTACATCTATACTCGATGTACAACACCACAGAATACATGTACCTACACCTAACATACAACACATACACCTACACCCGATGTATAACACAACGCAAATACATATATAGAGTGCAACACAATGAATGCAAATGTCACGATACCATGACTACACAATGCACATACATAGTACCGCATGCCCACAACAAAACATGTACGACATGCACTCAATCCCACATGTACACCAGTGCCACATGCACAAAGAACCACTTGCACAACATGTGCACAACATCACATGTACACGACACCACCTGCGCAATGTGTACACAACGCTTCATGTACACTGCACCATTGTACAATGTGTACATAATACCACATGTACATAGTGCCACGAGCACGTTAGGTATGTGACACCACATGTACACGATGCCACATGCACGACATGTACACAACACCTGCACACAACGCCACTTGTACAACATGTACACAACACCACATGCACAATCATGCACACAACACCATATGTACATAGCGCCACATGTACAACATGCACACAACACTACATATCCAACATGTACATAGCATCATCTATACACAACACCACATATCCAACATGTACATAACATCATTTGTACACAACACCAAATATCCAACATGCACAGAACACCATATGCACACAACACTATCTATACCACCTTGTACATAATCATTGCATAACAACATGTACACACACTACAAACATACAACATTGCATGCACACAACATCACATATGCAACATGTACAACATATGCACAACAATAGTACCTCACATCCAAAAGAACACTATCTCTACCAAGAAACCTTGCTTCCAGTGTCTTATCCATGCTTGTCCCAACATGTCGCAGACCACACTACTTTCATTTCACTGATGCATCCCTCAGCGTTACCTGTCATAACATAAACATAGGTATAGTACAAGCATACAATATCAATTCATATCTACATGATACTAACCTCATATATTTGTCATGACTACTCTTCCCAATTGATTCCTCGTAAGACCAAGAACCTCTTCATGTCATTTTCCTGTGTAAGCAATCGTTCCTCCACAAGAATGATTCCTGATGACCTTGTCAGACAGTGTCAAAGATAGATAGATACATACACGTATATAAGCATTAGCATAAACAATCATGATCTTGTAAGGCAAAAATATGCATACATACACATACATACATATAAACATCAACATAAAAAAAAATGATCTAGTCAGTCAACAACATACATATATACATGTATACGCATATAGACATCAACATAATCATGATCCCAACATAATTACATAAGCTCAAGGTTGAGAGAAATTCTTTATTTGTGCATAACATGCACAACATTTAGAAAAAAGGTTCCCAACATAGCCAAGGCACCTGCCACCTTAGATTCAGTTACTTTACCCTTCATGGTTACCTTTCTCATGACTATCCTGTCATAGTCCATTTACCACAATGGACCCAATCAATCCAAGTGACTGTCATAGTCTTACCTTCCACTGCGATTACTCATGCACAAAGCTTCATCCGAGTCTTACATTAATTGTTGGGTACCACACAGATCTCCCCGAGCTCCATTAAATTTCCTCCTTCCCCAACTAATTCTCAAGACACTCAAAACAATAAAGGAAAGACCGAGAAGAAAACAATAAGAAAACCATGGAAATCCAACAACAATACGACACCACAAACAAAGTGGCATAGCTATGCACCAGACAAAATCAAAATTTCCATTCAAGCGCAACAATCGCAAAATACCAAAAGAAAAGACTAACAACAAACACCATGATGCAATCCCCATGGTTCCCAAGGAAATCTCAACCAAAGCCTTCTTCAGAATTTCATTGAAATTTTCTTGCCATGCAATCCCCTGCATCATATTGCCATAAAAACATAACTGTTAGTGCATAAATAAACATAATGACATACTAGTTACCTTACCTTGTTGTGCCAAACATGTTGCTTGCAACTGAACACATCCACGTCATCTCTTAAGGGACTCCAATTCCCTTGACATATCCACCTGCAACTAGAGAATGGATAATATACCTGTCAAGTACATGTTCATGACTATAGAACATATCCACATAATGTCAAACAAAATTAAGGTTAAGAAGACTTCCTGTATGTGAGGCACTCATTCATTTAGAATTAGGGTTTCCAAACATAGCCAAAGGAATTCTTGTCCAATTCCTTTCTTTTACCCTTTTTACCTTGTTACAATCGAGGCTTACTATGTACTATCACATCACCCAATTGTTAATTATATAAACATATCAACTATTACCTTGTCATACTAATACCAATCATGTTTCTTGCAACTGTTTACCCATGTCAATCACACATTCCAAATATCAAGACAATCATATCTATCAATTTGAAATCAACCTTTACAAACAATCATGTCATAATCCATAGTCAACTCATAGTCATTAGACATAATGTTACAACTGTCACCTACTATACTCAAGTACATATCAACTGTCCCAACACATATGTGTTAGTACAATCATTTCAAAACAAGATCATTGGAACACATACTCGTATTATGCAACTCATCAAACATTCAACCAACTTGCAATCATACCATGTTAAATAAATCAACTAGAAGAAATGATAGACACCAAACACTTAACATCAAATAGACAACATAATCAAGAGTGAAGCACCAATTATACTACATAAGAAAACTCATACCTTAGTGTACCTCAGGGGAGGCTATCTTGTCTGCACAATCAATCTAGTTAGCAAGATATAACTTTACAACATGTCAAATTAAACATAAATAATATCACGATATCCATAACACTAGCTAACTAACATGTTCACATCATAAAATCATAAGCATTTATCGTTCATGCATAACAACCACATGAGCAAAGTCATCACAAATATGTCGGCTCATACTTGAATATTGCAATCATAACCATCAAAAGACATGTACATAAACCTAATGTATATAAACATAATGCATATAACAATCCTTAACCTACATACCTGCATGCCCAACATACAAATCTCTATGTCAACACACTCTTGCCTCGAGGTCCAATGCTGCAACTTCACTTTGATGATCTGCATCTCCTGCTTTACCTCATTCAACAGATTAGCATCATAACATACCAATAGCACCATGATGACCTAAATTGCATACAATGAATTCACAAGGAATTTTTGACCTACTATTGATGCATAACTATAACCAAGACCAGACATGCATAACAACTGCCTATAGACATATAACATATGAGTACCAATCCATATCCACATCATTCTAGCTAGAGTCCAGTCATCAATGCATGACCATATCAACTTCACAAACCATGACCTCATGCATGACAACAACAACCAGATCACGCCACTGTACACATTTCCCCATGAAACCATCAACATGCATACACAATGCATAATCAACTACACATATGCATGAACACATGTAGTCGAGCATAAGCGATCAATTCTTATAACCAAACTACAAGGTTGATACATGTAATCAAACATACAAGAATGCAACCTAACATACATGGATGTAATCAAGCAATATAAAACTACATGTAAGCGACATATAGCATTATGTAACCAATCGTATACTCATGGCGATGCATTCCACAAAATCAACATCAAGTTCCTCATGAAAACCTTACTAGAACCATGATCAACATTATGCAATGCAACAAGCACATGGAATGCAAGTGTAAGAGACACACATGCAACTGACATGCATGCATGACCAACACAAACTACCCATCCAGTCCGAGGGGTGAACCATGCTTTGATACCACACTGTAACACCCTCCTCCCACATCTACCTAAGCAACCGGCCAACCGGGGTAAACATGTGATGAGAGGCCACTATGATAAGAATCAACCTCCTAGGTAACCTTAAGGAAATGGAGTCGACAAAGAAAGACCTTACAAACATCTCTCAAGTGCTTCAGGACCCCCAGGAGCTAATCCACCACTCCAAGTGCCCAACCCCTAAGTTAACCTAGCATTTCAATGAACTAAACCCAAAGTTGCTCCCATGACAAGGCATGCATGTGACTGGAACCCTATAGTCACTCCCACAATTCCTGAAAAGGAGAGACTACAATATTTTTCAGCTAGTTCTGTGCTAGAGATTGCGAGATTTAAGCCACTTTTGTAAGGCTAGTCTCCAAATCAATGAATATAACTTGATGAGACTTTCCAAGACAGTAAATGACACCAAGGAAAAGCCTCTAACACAAAACTTGATCAAGGGCTTGACCTAACTAAGCCTAACCATGACAGACATTTTGTCAAACACTTAGTAGATATGTAATCTACAGGTGTAAATAAAAAATATGAGCATAGGGGTCTAATACTTATCTGAGATTCTCCATGAAGCATTGTTTCCTTATCACTTTAATTTCCATTCCATCCATTAGGTAATAGATACACTGTTCATTCATTTACAAGTAAAAACATGATGAGATACATACACAACTGCTGTCATAAAACATATACATAACCAACATAATAGGGATATAAATATCAATGAAATCACAACCATATATATACCACATATAATCCATCATAATACTCATAGAAATACCAGGAGAAATAACCTTTCATTAATGATGCAAAATCTAATGCCGGGATGGGACTTCCACATTCCACCTGATTGTAGAAAGGTTGAGCCAAATCTCTCTTCAGCCATTCACCCTCGTGCCATATTCCAAGCATGAATGTGGGATCTCATAGAACACATAAATGAAAACTCATCCAAGGCTTCCAGAGGCCATCCACCTCAACCCGTCAAACAGTGATTCCACCTCACAGTCAGACATCACCAAAACCATCATCCGATCGGTCTCTATCCCAGCCTTTCAGGGCTCTAGAGAGTTTGTTCCAACTCAGCTCCTAGGACTAGTAACTCAACACACGACTACTGGTGGGATCTAGAGCATTTGTCCAACCAAGGCTCTAATACTAGTAACTCAACCCAAAACTTCTTCTGGGCTTCCAGATCCTTTTTCCAACCAAGGCTTCCAAGACTAGTAACTCAACCCACCAAGGGCTTCCAGAGCATTTTTCCAACCAAGGCTTCTAGGACTAATAACTCAACCCAAGTTGTTACAGGGCTTCTAGAGCATTTGTCTAACCAAGGCTATGGGACTAGTAACTCAACCCAAGCCGTTACATGGCTTCCAGAGAATTTGTCCAACCAAGGTTTCCAGGAACTAATAACTCAACCCAAACTAAGGAAACATGAGAACCAACAAAAAAAATAAGGAAATAAACCCACAATGTCCATGGCTATCCAGGAAATGGTAAGGCTAGGAAAATCCACTGTCAATCCAGGAAATCCTCCATGCCAGTGATAAATCATAACTAATAAACCACATGCATGTGCCATGCATGCCAAAACTAGTGAGGAAAACATACATGCAACTCGGTACCTACAAGAAAAATTGCTGTAGCTGCTGATCTTGATGCCCTCTTGCACTTTCTTTCTCTTCCTTTTCCTTCTTTCTCCAAGAATCCAAGTATTCCACACCCTCCAAGAGTGCTCCAAGAAAAATATAAGTCTCCAAGATTATGAGAGAGAGAGAATAATGAGAGAGCTCCAAAACAGAACTGACAAAAGGTTACCAACTGATCCTCATAAGAATTTTTATGAATGAGGCCTCTATTTTCTTCATTTTCCATTATTTTCCTTCAATTTCCTCCTCACATGAAACCTGTGACCTTTCACGTCCCTCTTCTCCTAATTTACATTATTTTTATAAATAAAATGCCAATTAATGCCTCATGCCTTTCCAAAGCCTTAGCCATTTCCTTTGCCAATTTCCTTAGCCATAATAAACTGAATCAACACCCACGAGGATGTTTCCCCCACCATTCAGCTTGGGATACGTGCCCCATCACCGTCGCCATATATATGTTTTTACATGGAATTTTCACCAGGGTTGTTACAAGAGCTGAGCATTCCAAGGACACTGAGTGGTATTGTTTAATTTATGTACAAAATGTACATATTAATTGTGGCTTACCATAATATTTTTCTTAGTGTAATCTTTGCACATGCTATGTTGAGTGATATTACACAAATTGGGCTTAATAATTGTGACTCTATTCCTGGTGTAACTTTGTAAATATGCTATTGCACAACTTGGGCATATTAAATTGTTACTTTCTTCCTAATGTTGCATTGTGCATGCTCTAAATTTATATGCCCTCTCTAATGAAATCAATAAAAAATAGTAACTGTATGAGCAATAAAAATTAGTGACGATATACCATTTTTCATAGATTCTAATTGAGTTGACTGAAAATTGAGAATGATGTAATCATATTTTCAAGTAATAGTTTAGACTCAATGCTGGGAAAGACGTAATGTTTTTTTTTTTGGGAATACTGTCTTGTGTATCCATAATACCAAATATGGAGTCATTGAGGGTTAGGCATGGGACCATTATTTTAATACAAACTATGATGTGGGGTCACTAAACAACACTGCAACAACAAAGATATTGTCATCATTGAACTACTATCACTAAATCGATGAAAATTGACAATCAAATTAATGGTTTATTCAAACCTCTATTAATAAATTGAAAATGGATGTGCATTCTATTATACAAATGTTATAAATGGATGTGCATTCTGCTGTACAAATTTTGCAAAAAACGGCTAGGATATAGAGTTTCTTAAGCTGAAATCATAGCTAGTTTTGCTTTCAATAAGAGAATCAATTACTTGAATGCATATCCATGATAAGCCTAAACACAGACAATCAATTTTTGTATGGTATCTATAGCACTATGTTATGAAACCAGCTCAAGAAAAGATAGAAAAGATAGATCAATGCCTTAGAATTCAGCCTCTTCGAGGGGGCAACCTCCTTTACATTACATAAATGAACAATTCTTGGATGATACAAATGAAAATACCTCTTTTTTATATATAGGAGTCTAAGGGGTCATAACATAATCAGATCCTACATAACAATAATAATGTAAGGGCACAATAATAACAATAGTGGGCTTCTATGTGGCACAATAGTAACAATATGGGCACTACATGGGTACATCAATATAATAAGGGGGTTGTACTAATAACAATAAAGGGTTACACTAGTAGTATAGGGGCCTAACATGCCCCTCCCCTTCAAAAAGTGTTGTCCTCAACACTTGATTAGTTCTTGATGCTTCTGTATAAAATTCTTTTCCTCCCATGTGGAATCTTCAGTGGGTAATTTCTTCCACATGATGAGATACTCTGAAATTGATCGATTTCGTAGATGTCGGGTTCTTGTTTCTGCGACTGCTCCAAGTTCCGATATGATTTTTCCTTCCTCTTCAATTTCTGGCAATATCGTTTGAATTGGGATCTTTTGCAACTTTTGAATAATTGGCCATACTTCTTCCTCCTTCCATTCATCCCTTGCTTCGTTTATCCAATCTAGTTGGATAATAGAAATAACACAAAATAATGCTTCCACATCCTCATCCTTTCTTGATAGTGCATCTGCAACTAAATTTTGCTTCCATTTTCTATAGATGATGTCAAAGTCATAACCCCACATATTTGTGACACATTTTTTCTGTTCCTCTAAAGATAATAGTTGTTCTAAAAAGTATTTAAGACTATTATGATCCATCTTTACCTTGAAGTGTCTTCCCATTCGGTAAGGTCGCCATTTCTTAAGTGCATGTAGTATTGCCAACATTTCCTTCTCATAAATAGCTTGCTTGAGATATAGCAGTAAAAATACCCAATCACCTACATCAAAACATTTTTCACTGCGATGTTGATATAGTTGTTGTTTCATTCGATTTTGCACCAAAGTGGCATTATCCTTTAAAAGTTGGAGAATTTGTTGTTGATGCTCGATGTGATCTTTCACTGCTTGAACCTTTTTCTTCTTGATATGTCCTTCTATCTTTCGAGTTTGAGGAGTGGTAATTTCTTCCAATCCTTTACAAGATGTGGTCTGATTCATTTCTTGATGCTCGATGTGATCTTTCACTTCTTGAACATTTTTCTTCTTGATATTTCCTTCTATCTTGATAGTTTTAGGAGTAATAATTCGACCAATGAATTACAAGATATGGTCTGATTCATTTCTTATTTTTCTGGGTTGGGTCCTGGCATATATCATCTTCTTTTGATGTTTCTTCATCCTTTTCTTCCTCCTCTTCATACTCTATGTAAAATAATTTCTTCTCAGCACACTTATGGACTTTAGTGCACTTTATATCACAATTGTAACAAATCCCTTTTTCTCTTTTTCCTTCCAATTGTTGTGGTGTAACCCTTGTAGGTTGTGGAAGGTTAGAAGAAACAACACTTCCATCTTTATAGTTGTGAGGGGTACACTTCCTTCTTGTCATAATTTTACTTTCCAATATGTAACAAAGCCCTTTTACTCTTTCCAATTGTTGTGGTGTTGCTCTAAAGAAGGTGTTGCTCTGTGTATCCTCATAATGTGCTATCATTTCCTCCGTTAAAATTGACCACGTAACAAGTTGTTTACGAGAACAAAGCCCTTTATACCATAAAAATTGATCCAGTTCTAAATATGAAGATGCAATACATACCTTTTGTAATAGTGGTACAACATATAGATCAAAATATTGCTCCATATGAAGTATCCAATTTACCGCATCCTTGCCATCAAACCTCCTCATTTTTCTTTTTCTTGATTTTAGGAGCTCGACCTTGAAACGACTCTAACTCTGTACTTTCGTATCTTTAAGTTCTGAAATTGTGGTTTGCAGTAGCCCTTTGCGTCCTCTTTCCAATATCACCAGTCTGATCCAAATTGGATTCTCCAATGAAGAGTTATGCCAAATCTGCCACAGTGACTTGATTATAGACTAGTTCAGTAGAGCGAACTTGTACGATGTGCCAGATGTCACTGTTTCAACCTTTGGATCTGAAAAATATATACAAGAAACTACAGTCCGTCGTCTCTCTGTACCTTCTTATGAAACTTCAGTCCGATTCTCGGAGATAAAGTTATGATGATTTTCACCAGGTCACCCATTTGGAATGTAATTCAGGAGTCTGCAAAAAGACCAACTTCCTCAGATCACGTCTCCGCAAATATAGCGTGAAAAGCTTTGAAATTTGGACCCGAGCTTCAGCGCGATTTCTTCTCAAATTGGTTTTTTTTTTTTAGCTTCTGAAACATCGGAGAAAAAAGTTATAGCGAAAATGCCACGATGACCTATTTGGAGCAGCGAAATCCTAGAATCCAAAGCTCTGATACCAAATGTTATGAAACTAGCTCAAGAAAAGATAGAAAAGATAGATCAACGCCTTAGAATTCAGCCTCTTCGAGGGGGAAACCTCCTTTACATTACATAAATGAACAATTCTTGGATGATACAAATGAAAATACCTCCTTTTTATATATAGGAGTCTAAGGGGTCATAACATAATCAGATCCAACATAACAATAATAATGTAAGGGCACAATAATAACAATAGTGGGCTTCTATGTGGCACAATAGTAACAATATGGGCACTACATGGGTACATCAATATAATAAGGGGGTTGTACTAATAACAATAAGGGGTTACACTAGTAGTATAGGGGCCTAACACACTATGAACTTGGAATAGTCATGAACATGTTGATTCTTTTGTGATATGACATTTCACATTTATTACATAGGGAGAAATGCATGGATTGCAGTATGTGATGGAATACCATTTCGTATACACTCTGAAATGAACTAAGGGCTATCATGTTATTGGATCTTCCTTGGTAACTATGTATTAAATCTTCTCACATGCATGAGGCATGTATACCAAATATAGAGTGGCCTTCCTTTGTGGCAAAGATAGGGATTCTTTAGGGGTAGCAATTAGATGGTGAATGAAAGACCAGCTGTAGGATTCATGATTAAAATTCCCTCTAGATAGTACTCTTGTGCTAACTCCCTTGGAGAAATTCCTAGGTCAACAATTCAGATTTATTCAATAGGGTCCCAAGCTCTCATAACCAAGCTAGCGATTATGTTTTGTAGACAAAAAGGCTGGTAGAGAGAGACAATATTGTAACCACAAAAAGTTCAAGTAGAACCAATGAGGAACCTCCACCAAAAGAAAATCACCTAGATAAGACTCTAGTTATAGGGAAGACTTCGACTTCCCATAGACACATTTCCAAGGTTGAACTATAAGATGGAATATGGTCTTAACACCTAGAAAGCCTAGTAGAGACTAGGAGCCGTAATAAAGATGAATTTGTCTAGTCACCTATAGTGGTATGCCATCCAATAGTATCCGAGGAATCCCTAACAAAATGATCATAAACTAAGGGAAAATTACCCAAACCTTAAGCAGTTAAATCCCAAGAAGGTCATGGTCTCACCAAGTATAGATTTTGGGGCAATGCATACATCCTAGCTTGAAATTAGGGTTTACAACTGCATCAGGCTTGGGTGTGAAAGGTAGCTCACATATTTAACATTTCAACTTGAAACTACAGGGAAATTTTCCATTCTGGTAAATGAAGCTAACAAAATTCAAATTTTAAAACACTTCAAGGAGAGCAATGACAGTAAGCCCAACCTGCGCTATAGGGTGTTGGAAATCAACATGAAAAATGGCCAAGTCCAAGTTATCCAAAAAAAGGGTGGAACACCTAAAGTGTAGAAATGAACCAACTAATGGTAAATGACCACACTAAAAAAAACAAAAAAAATAAGAGGTGTGTTACACCTTGCCTCAGGGCCAAAAGTTGCAGAGGTCTGCTCGTTGCCTTAGGTTTGAGTTACAAGAGTTCGAGATCTAGTCTTCCACAAGTCTCAAGGTCACAAGGAGGCCAAAAACTATACATAAAAGGTAACGAATCCAACACAAAAAAAACTTCAAAACAACCAGAAATTCTCCAAGAAACTAGATCCAAGAAACCAAGTCCAAAAGTGAATTCTTCCTCTTGCTTTCCACCAAGTTCATGAGCTATGAACTTGTTTTCTTCACCTCAGATCAAACTCATTGTCTTACTTTCCTTTCTGAGTTAGATGGTTGAATGGAGGAGTATTTATGCCAATTTATAAGAATTCGACCATAAATGAAACATCATGTCTTGTGGTGAGAGGTTGACTTGTGCTCATGTAGGCTGACTTAAGCAGGCTGAAAAAATATGGGTTTCCCAACTTGTAAATTCAATATCTCATCAACAAGTAGGAGTTAGAAGATGAGTAAATACTTGTTGGAAAGGGCTTGAAGTCCTCTACAAGTCTATGTCATCATCAAGTCATCCTTTGATATCAATAACAATTATTCTTCCAACAATATCCCCCTTTGTTATTGATGGCAACAATCTCCTCGTATGCTACCCCCCCTATTATTGTGCTACTCCCCCTATCATTTCTCCCCCTTTGACATCAATAACAATGGGATGCTCTAATGGGATACAAGATAGATGAACCACATATTTTGACGAAGATGTTCAAATGTTTCTCAAGGTAGGAGTTTTGTGAAGATATTTACAATTTGTTCCTTAGTGTTGACATACTCCATTTTGATGTTCTTTTTTGCAACTTGTTCTCGAATAAAGTGGTACTTGATTGAGATATGTTTTGTCATTTAGTGCATGAATGGATTCTTTGAGAGGTTGATTACACTAGTATCATCATAGTAGATGGTGATAGGATGATTTGCCTCTATATTAACATCCTTTAAGGCCTCCTTCATCCATAGGATTTTTGTGAAATAATTTGTTGCTTCTATGTACTCAACTTCAGTTGTGGAGAGAGATATATATTATTATTGTTTTCTTAACCAAGATACAAGAAAATATCCTACGAAGAATGCATTCCCACTGATACTCTTTCGATCATCAATTCTTCTTGCCAAATATGCATCATTATATACTGTCAAGGTAAGATTTGTGCTCTTAGGGTACCATAGTCCAAAACCAAGAGTTCCTTTCAGGCATCTGAGTATTCTCTTTACAACTAGCATATGGGATTCCTTAGGGGATGATAGGAATCTTGCCACCATTCCTATTGCCTGCATGATATCTAGTCATGAAGCTGTGAGATATAAAATATCTCCAATCATTGATCTGTAAAGAGTAGCATCCACTATAGGAGATTCATCATCCTTACTTAGCTTGCAACCTGTAATCATAGGTGTGCTCACAATAGCACATTATTCCATTCCAAATCACTTAAGCATATCCTTGAGATATTTTTCTTGTGATATGAACATACCTGCTTTGTTTTGAGTTACTTAAAGTCCAAGAAAGTAACACAACTCACCAATCAACAATACTTCAAATTATTTTGACATGTCTTAGGAAAATTCATGACTCATTTCATCATTGTTACTTCCAAAAATTAGATCATCTACATAAACTAGTGTGATTAACAGATTGTCTTTGTCTATCTTCATGTAAATATTGCTTACTGCAAATCATTTCTTGAATCCTTGTTTTTGAAGATAGTGATCAAATATAGCATACCAATCTCTTGGAGCTTACTTTAATCCCATTGATGGTGTGCGAGCCACAAGCATTCAGGGGATCTCACTGATATGAAGTCCCAACTAGACCTCACACCATTTGGAGTAGGAGTCCCAAAATTGGGTGGTAATGTTATGCCTTGACTGTGGAAACACGCAGAGGGAAGTATGATAACTTTGGGTGAGAGAAAGTGTGTGACCTTGCGAAGAGTTAAGTGTGATACATGAAGGTTCCAACAAATGAAGGGAAAAGGAAGTGCACCCCTTGGAAGCCTGTAATAGTACACAACTTTAGAGGAACACACGAGCGAGATGACATCACAAGCTAAAATTTGGAATAGTCCACAAGTTAAAGTGATGAGTTAATACAACAACATGCATTCAACAAGATTCATACAAATGCAAACAAAATAGTTCATAAGCATATTCGTAAATTAAATAACACACATTTCCAATGCAACAAGAATAGTCCTACTATATTAACAACATATGCATGAAAGCGTGATGGCTCTAATTTTGTTATTATAAGTGAAAGTTCCATTCATAAATACACCATTAACGACCACTAGCCCCAATAGTGGAACATTACAGTAAAGAAAAATTGCTCCTCCCAAGAAGTATGCTCTCTCTATGCTTCGAAGAAGCCAAGGCTATTCACAATACTCCCAAGCTCTTTCTAAGCCTAAGCCTAGCCAAAATCTTGGCTCCCAAAAGCCCATTACATGAGTTATGATGTTCTATTTATAACAAGAGGGGATGACTCTTCAACTCCCCTTCATGACCTTTAGAATACCCTCATGGCTCTTAAACTTCTTAAGAAAATAACACATTACATTACACGATGACTTTTCATATTCCAATATTGGCACTTGGAATTTCACTTACAATATAATTACAAATAATATTGCATTTAACACTTGTACCCATATAAGACAAAATAGGGTAGATACAACTTGAAAACCCTACAAGATACAACACTATGATGTTGGATTTTGGGAGAAGTATAACTCAACAACCTCCACTTGTTGCTTCTCGGTCACAATTGGTGCCAAGCTTGGTATTGTGGGATGGTGTCCCCAAACTGCTTAATGATGTCTTGCTGGAAGCAAACTCTAGTCTCCATGGCATCCAAGTACATTGTCTTGGAACTTGTATCCAACTTGTTTTGAAGCATGAGCAACATTTTTATGACTTTTACAGGACCACCTATGAACTTCTGCATGTTTTGTGCATTCAACTCTAAGTCTTCCCTGGTGGCATTCTGTCTCAGCTGCTCCAAGTACTCTTCGACCTCCTACTAGACTGGGTTCTTGGATTTAGCTTTTGTGAGGGAATCGAATGATGGGATCTGGTGTGTTCTCACCAAGACATCCAAACTGCTATACAATCATACAAATGAGGCCTGAATGTTGCCAATGAATGAGGCGAGTTTCTTGTTGTTCTGAATCAACATTCGAACCTTCGCTTTCTCTAGCTCTGCCTGTGGCTTCATTTTCTTCACTAAGTTAAGCAAGGCCACTTTGTACCACATTGTCCACTCTCACACATAGGCAACGATAGTTTGTATGTTTTTGAGAGTTTTAACAAACTCTTTGTTCTACTGCCATAAGCCATGCAAACAAACAACTGCTTTATGTACGATGACAAACCTGTTATAGAGCTTCCACATGGTTTCTCTAATTGTCGATACTTCCACAAGTCTCACTAATCTCATCTCCCCCAATGTCGAAACTACATTCTGTGCTGATGCTTGGATTTGTTCTGCATCTTGCCTGACATCCTAGAAGTTCTGTGCCAGTTTCTCATTCTTGGTCATCAAATACTGAACATTTGATATTGTTGCTCCTACATAGGCCAAGTTGGCTTCGATAATGGCATTTGGATGCTTCCTGGTGTCCGACACTATCACCCTTTCTTTAATGAATGCATGTGATGCATGATCATCCAGAAAGTGCTTCCTTCGTGCTTGTACAATCCTCTTTTGGAACTCATTGAATGATAAATTGTACGCATCCATGACCGGATCATCATCAAGGAGAATACCATCTCCTTGCTTGCTCAGGTCTGGCTCTACTACTAGAGCTGGTTGTTAGAAAATTTTATATTACGGAGCAATGGAACACATAAAATATTGCAGAAATATAAACACAGAAAACGCACAAAACAAGAGAGACACAGATATACGTGGTTCACCCAGTTTGGGCTACGTCCACCCCGAACAGCCAGTCCTTCCTTTTTATTATCCATCAAAATGAAGAGACACAACCTACAGCAAATCCGTTGTAATATCCTCTGTTTTCTCTCACAGTCTCACTTCTCTGTTTCTCACTCACAAAAAATACACATCTATCTCACAGCCTCAAATACAATACCCTCATACAAAGAGAGGGGTTTCCTTCTAGGGAAAAAAACCCTAAACTAAACATAAGTTCTACCGTCAGATCATCCACCTAATGAACGGCCCAGATTGACTAGAAATTACTATACTTTTACAAGGCAATTTTATAGTTGTTTTTAGCTTCGGGGGCGCTAAAAAAACCCCCCCTGCAGCGAATATTTTACGGGCGGTGTTGCCGCCCCCATTTCGAACTGGGGTCCTATGTGGCGATACCTTTGAATGTAGAAGATAATCAGGCTCCACACCCAACACTGGTGGAGATCGAGTGATGACTTGTGGTGCTCTCGACATCAGGTCAACATCTTCATGTTATGGCTCCTATTCCAACTCCATTTTTATCACTTCAATTAGTTGCTCAATCTCCTGTGCAAGATCCCCATCCTGCAACTATTCACCTTCCTTCTCGGTTGTTGGTTGTTCCTATTCCTGTTCTTCAACCTGTATTGGCATTGTTTCCTCTATCATTGCGCCTTACCTTTATTCTTATCCCTGTTTCTGCTTCTCTTCTCATTCTCTCCTCAACTCTTTTTATTCCTTCAAATTCTTCTCTGTCTCCTGCAACTTCAATTCTGCTTCCCACAACCTCTGCTTTTCTCTCTTCCTCCGCTCTTCTCTCTACACCCTTTGCTTCCTCTTTGCTTCTGCTCCAAAAAATGCTTTCTCAATAAGAGGATCTGATTTCATTTTGTAGATTTGTTCTCCCTCTCGACTATTAGCAATCTTCCTATTTACCTTGTCCTGCACAGGATTGTTTCCTTCTGCTACTACTACTTTTGGAGCTGCAACTATCTGTGGAGAATCCTATGAAATCCTTGCTAAACTAATCTGCTCATGGAGTCTAGAGGCATTGTAGCAGTACCTCCAAGGATCCTCCTTTGGCCAATGAAATTCCCTGCTAATCCACGAAAAGTAAACTCTCTGTTAGGATATTCCGACACATAGGAAATAGTTAAGTATAAATTGGTTTAGTGTAGAGTTAGGTAAAGTGTGTTTCTTTACTATGTACTTTTGTAACTTAGAATCTGACGATCACGATATGTAGTGACCCAACGGTTCATTCTCTCCTCAGTATTACCAACACTTGATCCGTGGCTTAACACCTGAAAGGTCGATGATCTCTATTTAAAGAGCATGGAGGGTCATTTGTAGGGTAAACATTCATGAGAGAAGCTTATGTAAAATTTCATTCTTTTGTTAATAAATTACCAGAAGTGGTCATGTTGGCTCAGGCTGTGGACTGTTTCCCTTTATGAGGGTTTTAACCACATCAACAACAATGGTGTATTGATATGTGATCTATTTGTGAGTGGTGTCCTTTGGTGTTCTATCTGAGGAACTTACCCTGTAAATTCCTACATGGTATCAGAGCTATTTGAGGGCCGCATCCATTGGTGATCCAAATTTGAAGCTGGTAGAACTGCATTTGACTGTTGTTTCCTAGATCTATTGTTTCTGACTGCTTTCGGGCCAAGAGGACTACTCTATTGTGTTAGGAGCATCTGTTCCAGTGAGGAACCCCTTTCATTTCACTTAAAAAGGTTTCCGATAGCCCTAGCTACGTATTTTTTAAGATCTGGAGGTACACAGTGTTTATTTGCAGTTTTTAGTTATTTTCACTCTATTTATTTCGGTTTATTTAACTCTATGTTTTTTTTATTATGCGATCTATACCTTTCATTTCTGCGTATGTTCTTTTCCTCACAACTCTGTGCGATCTGGGAAATTAGAAATAGAAAGGAAGGATTTTTCTCATTCGTATGATCTTTTCTGCTGCTCCTTAGTATGATCTCGGAAAATCAGAAACATTGAGGAAAATATTTAGTTTTTGGCTAAAGCTAACTCCAAGCCGTAAGGTTTGTTTTTTTTTTGTATGTCCATGTTGGGTTTTGTGTTTTTTGTTTTGTAGGCAAAAAAGAGCTTTCTCAGGTAAGCATGCACCCCAAAGCTTCAGTGACTAAAAAAAAAAAAACAGACCCCCCTTCCTCTTTTCCAAAAATTACTAACCTTTTAATCTAGCTCACTTGGTCCATAGCTACTTTATGGGAGTAGAGGTCTTGAGTTCAAGTCTTTCTCTTTATTGAGCTAATTAAATTAAGTTTGGAAAGGGGGCATATTTTTTTTAAATATAACATTATCATTCATTTTTGCACATTCCCACACTTTGTCGGCATCTTCAACAACTTTTCTTCAAAAAGCCATAACTTCTTCATCCGAAAGCCGTTTTTAGAGCTGTTGTTTTTGAATCAGCCTACTTTTTCGAGATATTTCCATTGGAATACTTAGTTTCAGCATCTATAGCTTCAGTTTCTGTTAAAATGGAAAGTCCATGCCAAGTTATTCTTGACAGCACCAACTACTTGTGGTCCTACATTGTGGATTTACTTAGGAGTAAAGGTCTTTACGGAATAGCCTCAGGCTAAGAAAACAAACTCAAAGATGAAGATAAGGTAGCCAAATGGGAAAATAGGCAAGATCAAGCACATGGGTTGATAGGGATGTCTATTTCTCCAGACCTTAGATTCCATATCGTAGAGCTTAATACTCCTAATGAAGCAATGAAACAGATCACTAAAGTTTTTGGAATTAAAAATGAACTTAGAGCCCATCAACTCGAAAATGAGTTGCTTACATTGGACCCCAATAATTTTTCTTCCATTGAAGATTTTTTGTCCAAGTTCAAGACCCTTAGACTTCTCTTGGAAGGTGTTAAGGTTAAGAAAGAAGATAGTAACCTTATTTATTCCATTCTTACTAAGTTGGGACCAGCCTACTCTGTGTTTGTTTCCACCTTCCATTCTAGAAGAGAAGCCTTCATCTCTCAAGGACAAGACTACAAGTCCCCTTTCTTTGATGCCTTTTGTGATTCTTTAATAAGAGAACAAGAAAATCTCTTACATCTTGGTCTTCTTAATCTTGGAAACTCTTCTAAGAAAGCCTTAGCCACTTAGCATCAACCAAATTCAAAGAATCCTAAGAAGTCATATCCTAAAAACAATGGTCCGAAACCAAACAAGGGTCCTAAGCAATTCTAGTCACAAAATGAAAAATCATTTCAACAAAATGATAAGGCAAATAAAAACAAAGGGAAGAAGATTGATAGACATTGCAACTTTTGTAATCGAGATGGCCACTTAGAATCCAAATGCTTTAAGAAGATGGAAGCCTTGGAAGCAACAATGAAGAAGCATAACATCCATTTGGAGCACTCTTCAACTTCAACTTCATCTTCAGTAATAACACTTTCTGCATGTGGTTGTCAAGCATCTCGGTCTGGCTATGCACTAAATGTATCTTCTTCATCTCATTCTCATGAGTGACTCATTGATTCTGGAGCTTCTTATCACATGGCCAAAAACAAAGCCACGTTTTCTTCTTTAAATGATTGTAACACCAAAAATGTATATGTTGGTGATGATAGATCTCTTAGTGTTGTATGGACTAGAACTGTTCATATAGACAATGGTCTATTTAATGACATATTATGTGTTCCAACCTTATCTTGCAACCTTCTATCTATATATCAGATAACTCATTCACGTGAAGGTAAAATCATTGAATTTTCACCTCACCATGTTGTAATTAATGACCTAAGAGATCCTAGATATATTTTAGCTATTGGCATTGATGATGATTCTACAAGGTTGTATAAGTTTAACAACTTTGGGTCATCAAATATTCCCTTGTTATTTTTTGCTCATAATGATGAAATGAGCAAACTTTTGCATGAATGATTTGGTCACTTAAACTATCACTCCCTTCAGAATCTATGTAAAGAAAATATGGCAACAGGTTTTCCAATGGTATCTTGCAGAGATGGTGTTTGTTCTGGATGTGTACTCGGAAAACATCATCGGGATAGTTTTGAAAAATGTGCCTCTTGGCATGCCTGAGCCCCTTTACATCTTGTGCATAGTGATTTATGTGGTCCACTTCCAGTTGTTTCATTCTCTGGATACAAGTATTTCTTAACTTTCATTGATGATTTCTCCAGATGCACTTGGGTATGCTTCTTAAAACTCAAGAGTGAATTATTTAACATGTTCTTGGTCTTTAAGGCCTTTCTTGAAAAAAATCTAGACATCAAATTCTTAAGCTAAGATCTGATAATGGCGGAGAACATGTTAACAACAAATTCATCAACTTTTGCACTGAGAATGGAATTCAAATGCAACATACAGTTCCATATACTCCACAACAAAATGGTGTAGCTGAAAGGAAGAATCGCACCTTAAAGGAAATGGATAATTGTATAGGACTTAGTCTTAATTTTTGGGCAGAAGCAATTAACTATGCAAATTAAATAATAAATCACACTCCTACTAAGGTTTTAGAGAATATCACTCCAGAAGAAGCATGGAGCTCAATTAAACCAGATGTAAGTCACTTTCATGTTTTTGGAAGTGAAGCATGGGCCCATATTCCAGATGAGAAACATAAAGCTTTAGAATGTAAGAGTGAAAAATGTATTTTTGTTGGATATTCTGAAGATGTCAAAGGATATAGACTTATTCCACTTAAGTCCAAAAATGTTATCATTAGAAGAGATGTAAAGTTTTCTGAAAATATATCGGCCTACGAGCCTAGTTCGACGGATGTGCCACCTCTCTCTATCTCTTCTACTTTTGAAAATATTTCTTCTTTAGATGATGAAAGCGAGGATGACAATCCTCCCCCACCTTCTCAGGATCCTCCTTCAGCTCCTCAGCTTCCAAAATGGGTCCATGCTACTCGAGATGTAACACGTGCTCTTGCCGGTGATCCTACAGATTAGTGATGTAGACGTTCTCAGTTCGATAGAGCCTCTTCTTTACTGGCTCAAGCTTCAGCGAATTATGATCTTGACACCTTTGCAGAAGCTTCACACCATCTAGATTGGGACACAGCTATGAATGAAGAATATCGTTCATTATTGGAAAATGATACATGGGATCTTGTTCCTCTACGAAAGGGACGAAAACTTGTTAGATACAAATGGGTTTAGAGAACCAAGTATGGACCAGATGGAAATGTTGATAAACATAAAGCTCGTCTTGTTGTTAAGGGTTTTTCACAAGTTGGAGGCATTGACTATACTGAAACCTTCTCCTCTGTTGCCAAAATGAACCCTATCCACCTTGTTCTTTCCCTTGCTGCCTCTTTCAAATGGGAAGTCCATAAGATGGATGTTAAATCTGCCTTCTTGCATGGGGAATTGCATGAAAAAATCTATATGGAAAAACCTACTCGCTTTATATAAACAAAATCTAGCCTTGTATGTCGGCTTAAGAAATCCCTTTATGGTCTCAAGCTAGCTCCTCGGGTTTCGTATGCCAAAATGGATAGCTTTCTTTTAGAAACTAGCTTTTATAGGTGTCATTCTGAAAATATTGTCTACACCAAAAAAGTCGGAAAGTCTCCTATCATTCTTGTTCTTTATGTTGATGATCTTATCCTTACTGGTAGTGATCCCAACCTCATAAACCATGTGAAGTCCAACCTTAAAAAGAAGTTTGAAATGACAGACTTAGGACATTTGCATTATTTCTTGGTCTTCAAGTCTTGTAATCAAAGGAAGGTATTTCCCTTTCCCAGTCCAACTATGCCTGTGATCTTCTATGCCATTTTAACATGGAAGATTGTAAGCTAGCCTCTTCTCCCTTTCAGTCTGGAGCCAAACTTTCAGTCACTTATACTTCCCCTGAAGTTGATGCTACCTTATACCATCAACTTGTAGGAGAACTTTTGTATCCGACCCATACTTTTCCTAACCTTTCCTTTGTTGTTGGCCTTATTTCTCAGTTTATGCAAAACCCACATGAAATTCATTGCAAAGCAGCTAAAAGAATACTTCGTTATGTTCGAGGTGCAATTTAGTTTGGAATTCATTACAGTGCAAAAGCATCTCCTCTATTGGTTGGTTTCACTGATTCTGATTGGGTTGGTGACCACGATGATCGAAAGTCCAATGCAGGTTATGTGTTCACTCTTGGTTCAGGACCTATTACATGGGCTTGCAAGAAACAAAGTGACATTTCTCTTTCTTCAACAGAAGCAGAGTATTGTGGTGTCGTAGAGGCTAGTAAGGAAGCCCTGTGGCTTCATCAGATGTTGTCAGAGTTTGGCTTTCAGCAACAACATCTGACTACACTTTGGTGTGATAATCAAAGTGCCATTCAACTATGCAAAGATCCAGTCCAACATCAGCGAAGCAAACACATTGAAATGCACATGCACTTCATCAAAAATCTCATTCATGACCATGTTCTTGAAGTGCAATATTGTTCAATAGATGATCAAGTTGCAGACATCTTTACAAAGGCTCTCACAGAGGCGAAGTTTACTAAACTTCGATTTATGGTTGGAGTTCTAGAAGTTGTCACTAAGGGGGGATATGCTCTAATCCCTCCTTCCTTCTCCTATTGTGTCATATTTGTACATCCTTCAATCCTATCCCAAATTGTTCTTAAGGGGGGATGTTAGGATATTCTGACACATACGAAATAGTTAAGTATAACTTGGTCTAGTGTAGAGTTAGGTAAAGTGTGTTTCTTTACTATGTACTTTTGTAACTTACAATCCGACGGTCACGATATGTAGTGATCTAATGGTTCATTCTCTCCTCGATATTACCGACACTTGATCCGTGGCTTAACACCCGATTGGTCCATGATCTCTATTTAAAGAGCATGGAGGGTCATTTGTAGGGTAGTCGTTCATGAGAGAATCTTATGTAAATTTTCATTCTTTTATTAATAAATTGCCTAAATTGGCTACATTGGCTCAGGCTGTGGACTGTTTCCCTCTGTGAGGGTTTTAACCACATCAACAATACTGGTGTATTGATATGTGATCTGTTTGTGAGCGGTGTCCTTTGGTGTTCTGTCTGAGGAACTTACCCTATAAATTCCTACACTCTTGTACAATGGTCCTTGCAAATAACACGAGGATCATACAGATTAAAGTCCTTAGTGCTGAATTCAAATTTCAGTATGTCCTTAGCCTCGACATCTACGACTTTCAAGTTTTTTATCTCATATAATCCAATATGCAAAGGAAGAGTGGGCCATAATGATTTCTTCTTCCTGTGCAGTTCTGCTGACAAACATGTACCGAGATGGTATGATACTTCTTACATGATCAGTTTTTCAGTGGCATACCTTGGTAAGACATGTAGAGGATTCTCTCCACCAAAAAGTCTAATGAAGGTGCCACCTAGTGAGGCATACCAATATGCAATGTCTATTATCGCCTCCATTTCTTCTCGTGACATGACAAGGTGGATCTTCTCCAAAGATAAGCCATTCCATTACTCCTCAATAACTGCATTTCGAAAGAAATTTGCAATAGATGTGCACAACAATTTCTTGTGGTGTCCATGTCCAGTTCATGCCAGGGAACTACTGTTGTGCACAGATTGCATTCAATAAGTATGCAGACATATAGAATCTTTCTCACTCACCCTTAGGCATATTTTGAGCTTGTGCTACATGAGCCTTCAATTGTTGAGACAACAAATCTGACCAGTTGAATGACCTCCCATCATTCACCAACTGATCCAATAAGACTTCCCACCCTTCAGGAAAGGTTTCAGTGCTCTCTTGACCATGGATTCTACAAGAAAAGATGACCAAGAGAAAATAAGCCTTCATGAGGGACTTTGTCTTGTACACAGGTGTCTATCAAAAATTCGATGGTTGTTTCACCCAGAGTTTTTGAAAATGTCTCTTGTGTTCACATAGTTGTGGGTGGCATAAAAGAGTGAGTCCATGCGCTCTAGTGGCTTGACCAAGTGATACATTTGTTGAAAGTCTTATGCCTGGAAGATGGAAATCTTCTGCCCACTGGCATTGCTCAATGCCATAGTCTTCTCATCCATGTGTGAGGCAATCCAACTAATTATATATGCACACGGGAAGGTGGGATACCTGCATGCAACCTTGTATAACCCTAACTACCAGATGTTGAGATAAACCTTCCGGTCCTCTAATTCTACTTCAAATTCCTTTGAAAAATCATCTTTCATATGATCCCATTTCAATGATGATCCTTTCTCTATAAACAAATGAGTAACTGGATATACTAGAAAATCTACTAATGTTTTCTCAATTACTTCCCCAATATTGCTCTCAGTGGTTTCCTTTGATGCAACTCTCTTAGATGCCATGGTAACAATGACTTCTAGGGAGGTGCTCAACAACTGCTGTACCTGTGGGATAGAAAGGACAATCATGGCAACCAAATGTCAATTTTAAGAAAACAACTTATAAGGCAAGTGCAAGCAGCAAAACGGGCACTAGATGGGAAGGATTGCACAATTTTTCCTGACAAGGGGGACTGACTTCCTTTGGGAACTGTGCACTGTGCTGTCCCAACAACCAAGGAGGAAGCTTGATGGTTGAAACTGCGCAATGCACATTTCATCCTGGGCAGAGGCATGGGAGAGACTACGCATTATGCAGTCTCAGTGGCCAAGATGAAAAGTTGTCTCCTGGAACTGCGCAATGTGTAGTTGGAGCCATCTTAGGAAATGCACTATGTAATTCTAAAGGCCAAGCTTGTGGTTTGAGCCTAAGGATTCTGCAGTGCCATCTGTGCAAAGTGAAAATAACCAAGGGAAACCCAGATCTACCCAAGGGAAGTGTGAAAAACAAGCAGATATGAGAGATAGTGTGAAGCTAACTGAAAATATGACTAAGTGTATATAAATTCATGTGAATCAAGTGCATAAATTGATCGAATAGAAGGAAAACGAAGTATGCGAGGAGAGTTGCCGCAACAATGACTATTAGTGCAAAAATAAGAAAACTAATGCGACACTTGGGAAAGGAAATCTAAAACTTAAGAAAACACTTCTACAAGTTAAAACAAGTAAAAATTCCAGCAACCATGAAGAGAAACAAGTGAAGCAACACTAACACAAGCTTAATGACAAAAAGGAATAGAAAAAGCGGCAAAAGACGACAAAAGAAAAACTCACCCGGAAAAGCGACAATGATCACACCGAAGGTTCCTTTATTTCCTTGGGAATGATATAGATCCAAGATAGAGTGTGAAAATGAGCTCTAGAAGCATCGATTTAATAAGTTTGGACAAATTAGGGTTTATGACACACATGCCTAAAATCAAGGAAAAAGTGACACTTGGCGGAAGTTTCTAAAAATAATGCAAGTGCCTCCTTCAGGATACTTAAAATAGATCCCTATTTTTTAGGGATGCTTTTTTTTTTAATTTATTTTTCTAGGGAAACTTTCCATGCACACTACCGGGAAAGACTGCACAGTTATGGGGAAATGGGCAACTTTTCGGCTCAGTGCACTGTGTAGTTTCTGATCTCAATGAGGGTTGTGCAATTTCTAGGCTCAATGTTGGGCTGCCTCCCATGATTGCATATTTTTTGAGCTCAAGGCTAACTGGAAGTTAGGACTGCACAATTCCATCATCAAGGTTTCTTTCCCTTAAGGATTGCGCAATTTCTGGAGGCAAGCCCAAAACTATTGCGAGTCCAAGTTGCGCAATTTCCCTTTCATCCACAGACTTGATTGTTCATGGAAATCACATCACAAGAGAGGTTATAACCATACTGGATATCCCACATGCCACGTCATTACTTTAATTGCAATCGCAACTTCCGGAGGTCTTTTACAGGTCGTGCCCATAACATACTCTGTCCTCCGATGTGAACATCATCGATCTTCACATATCAACATAGTTAAAACCATATAATGGGTGGTCCCACCAGCCATATCATCACCTTAATCACAATCGTAGTTTTTGGGAGGTTTTCACATAACACACTGATTTCACTACTGCCGACGAAGCATATGCAATGCGGTCTTAAGCAGTTGTTAATAAATGCATCGGGTCCACAACCTTATCGCAATCGACGGTTAACCATCATTACATTTCTTCAAGACTTGCGACATGATGGATGCGATATTTCTTTAGGGCTGTTACTATAACCTGTTCGGGTCCACATGTATTATCGCAATCGTAGTTTTAGTGTGACATTCCTTTAAGACTTGCGATGTGAAGGTTTTGATACATGCGGATGCGATATTACAATAGGGCGGTTTATAATGGAGCGATCAGGTCTGCACCTTATATTGCAGTCAGGGGATTCAATGTGACAAGCCTTTCATAACTTGTGATGTGGTATTCCAGTAAGCTTCTTTTGATAACTCAACCAGGTCCACAAATTTATCACAAACAACGGTTTGCGGGACTTCGACTCGTACATGGATTAAAAACCGGCCTTAACCCCCGCAGTTGACCGTGATCTATGGGTTGACTATGAGATCGACGATTAGGATTGAGTGCGGGACTTCACAAGTGCGGGACTTGAGTCGTACTTTCCTACCCCCGCTCTTCCGATAGTTATTGCTCTTGTTGGCTCTTTCCTCACTGCGTGTTCCTCTTTGCTCCTTCTGATGAATTCTTCCTATCGGTTCTTCTTGGGCATATATTACATGTGATACTCCTGATATGGCTCCTTCGATGTTTCATGCGATATCTTTGATATGGCCCTTACTCTTGAGCATATGCGATATTTTAATAAGAACAGTTTGTAACAAACTCTTACTCATGGCTTGGCTTTCCTGTAGCTTCTCCTCACTCTTTCGCTCTTACACTTTCGCTTCATGATGGCTTTCGATAAACTGCTTCCGATGAACTTTTTCGATATGCTTCTCTTGCTCCAATAGGTCTTCCTTTGAGTTCCGATAGCTCTTCTTACTTCACGGATCTACTGCTTCCGATGAACTCTTCTGATAGCTCTTCTTTGACTTCTCATGTTCTTGACTTCCAATGGCTTCCAATGTCTTTCCAATGGCTTCCTTGATGGCTTTGCTCCTTGGCTTCTTGCTCCTGTTTCTTCACGGATCTGCTCTGCTTCTCCTTGGCTTAATATCATCATTTAGTATCCTAGAATATTTCCATATTGACATCAATGACAATCTAGATCAACACTCGGGTTGAAGTGTCTCAAAAACTTGGTGGGGTTCCAATTCATCAGAAGATGGATCATCGAAGAATGGTGGCTTAGAAATATCAATAGTGGCAGAATCAGGATCATGATAAAATGAATCAATGAAAAGATCACGACAACCATGATCAGAAAGTTCAATATGACGACTAATGGCATCCTCATGATTTGACGAATCGTAAAGAGGGGATAATGGAGAACGAGAAATTTCACCCTCTATGTTTCGGGAAGGGTAAGATGAAAGATTGAGAGGATCAGGGAAAACAATTTTCTCCTCTCTATGTTCAAATAAAAAACTAACATTCCACATTTTTTGTGAATGATCAAAAGTAGTAACATCCGAAACTAAATTTTCACAAGATTGAACAGAAATGACAAAACCATGGAAAATTTCAGGATAATGTGGAAGAGGTGCGGATGGAAGGAGGTCATCTGTCAACGCAGATTCTTGTTCAGAATCCCACACATACTCATCAAAAATGATATCGCAAGTTGGTCTTTCAACACCAACTCCATCCAAAACTTGATCCTCATGAACATCATAAGAGAAATTTGAAACAAGCGAACACAACACATCAAAATCTGGAGAATCAAAGGGACCAAAGGATGGAGGACGAGGATATAGATCTTCATCACAACCATCAGAGTAAAATTCCAAATCTGTGTTGAAATTATGAGTAAGTGAGGTAGGAGAATATGGTGGTAGATTAACAGGTGAATTCTCAACATCCCCCACCTTGACCTATGGAACTAGATCTGTTTGATGAGAAGAGGATGAAGGGTCACTTGGAACAACAACCTTGTTCGTCATAGATTTAGAAGCTCTAACATTGAGGTATGCTGGGAGAGGTTCAAAAGATTCTAACTCGTCTAGATTTTCTAAAATGTGAACAAGACACAAAAACATGTCTACCAAGAAATACCAATAAACTTCATCTTCAGGAAATTCAAATTAGTAATGAATGAAATGATCATGAAAATCCTGAACAGATTCTTTAGGTGATTTTCACAATTTTAAAATTTTCTTATTAAGAGCTTTACGGTCATAAAGATAAAAAGCACGACATGACTCTATGAAAATTTGTTTGAAACAGTGAATGGAGTCATTAGGCATTGTGTTACACTAGTCTCGCATGCGCCCTTTGAACCTGAGAATGAACAACCTACATCAAACATCCTCATAGTGGATGTTGTGCTTTGTGCACAAATCAAGAAACTTTGTGGTGTGTTTAAATAAGGTTGTTTCACCCTCGCCACTAAATTTCAGATTGGACAAGTCATCAATAATTCTCGCTGACACTTTCATATTTGTGTGTCTGGGAAAACATGCCAAGGTTATGATTTGGTGAGAAGTCATCAAATGTGTGCAGAAATTCAAAACAAACTTCAAGGGCTCAACTTGTCATTTGACCCTCCTTCTAGCGCCAAAAATGTTGACGGTGCTGGACAAGCCAACATTCAGTGGATCTCCGCGATATGAAGTCCCAACTAGACCTCACACAGTTTGGAGTAGGAGTCCCAGCAATGGGTTGTAATGCTATGCCTTGACTGTGGAAACGCATAGAGGGAAGTATGATAACTTTGGGTGAGATAAAGTGTGTGACCCTGCGGAGAGTCAAGTGCGATGCATGAAGGTTCCAACACATGAAGGAAAACGGAAGTGCACCCCTTGGAAGCTTGTAATAGTACGCATCTTGAAAGGAACACACGAGCGAATTGACATCACAAGATAAAATGTGGAATAGTCCACAAGTTAAAGTGATGAGTTAATACAACAACACACATTCAACAAGATTCGTACAAATGCAAACAAAATAGTTCGTAAGCATATGTGTAAGTTAAATAACATACATTACCAATACAACAAGAATAGTCCTACTATATTAACAACATATGCATTAAAGTGTGTTGGCTCTGATTTTATTATTATAAGTGAAAATTCCATTCATACATTCACCTTTGATGACCACTAGCCCCAATTATTGAATGTTACAGTCAAGAACACCTACTCCTCCAAAGAAGTATACTCGCTCTATGCTATGGAGAAGCCAAGGCTCTTCACAATACTCCAAAGCTCTTTCTAAGCCTAAGCCTAGCCAAAAGATTGGATCCCAAAAGCCCATTACATGAGTTATGAGGTTCTATTTATAACAAGAGGCGGTGACTCTTCAACTCCCCTTTGTGACCTTTGGACTACCCTCATGAATTTTCAACTTCTTAAAAAAATAACACATTATATTACATGCTGACTTTTCATATTCCAATATTGACACTTGGAATTTCACTTACAACATAATTACAAATAATATTTCATTTTACACATGTACCCATATAATACAAAATAGGTTAGAGACAACTTGACAACCTAACAAGACACAACACTATGATGCTTGCATTTGGGAGAAATCTAGCTCAACAAACTCCACTTGCTTCTTCTTGGTCACATATTGGTGCCAAGCTTGGTACTGTGTGATGGTGTCCCCAAACTGCTTAACGATGTCTTACAGGAAACAAACTCTAGCCTCCATGGCATTTGGGTACACTGTCTTGGAACCTATATCCATCTCGTTCAGAATGATTTTGATAGGACCACCAATGAACTTCTGCATGTTCTGTGCTTTTAGCTCTAATTCTTCCCTGGTGGAATTCTGTCTCAGCTGCTCCAAGTACTCTTCGACCTCTTGCCAGACTTGGTTCTTGGGTTTAGCTTTGGTGAGGGAATTGACTGATGGGATCTGGTGTGTTCTCACCAATACATCCAATCTATTGTACAACCATACAAATGAAGCCTAAATGCTACCAATAAATGAGGCAATCTGCTTGTTGTTCTGAATCAACATTTGAACCTTCACTTTCTCCAACTCTGCCTATGGCTTCATTTTCTTCACTAAGTCAAGCGGTGTCCCTTTGTACTGCATTTTCCAATCTTGCACATAGGCAATGACAACTTGTATGTTTTTGAGAGTTTTAATAAACTATTTTTTCTGCTTATGTAAGCCATGAAAGTGGACAAATGCTTTGTGTAGGTGACAAACTCATCATAAATATTGCACACAGTTTCTCCAAGTGTTGATACTTCAAAATGTATCGCTTCTCTCATCTCCCCCATTTGGAAAACTACATTTTTCATTGTTGCTTGGAGTTATTCTGGTTCTTGCCTAGCAGCCTACAAGTTCTATCCTAGTTTCTCATTCTCAGCCATCAAATATTGAAAATTTGATATTGTTGCTCCTGCATAGACCAAGTTGGCTTCAACAATGGAATTTTGATGCTTCCTGGTGTATGAAACTATCACCCTTTTTTTAATGAATGCATGTGATGCATGATCATCCAAAATGTGCTTCCTACATGCTTGTACAATCCTCTTTTGGAACTCATCAAATGATAAATTGTACACATCCATGACTGGATCATCATTAAGGAGAAAAACATCTCCTTGCTCGCTCGGGGCTAGCTCTACTACTGGAGGTGGTGGAGATTGAGGGATGAACTATGGTGCTCTTGGAATCAGGTCAACATCTTCATGCTATGACTCTTGTTCCAACTCCATGTATTTCACTTCGATCAGTTGCTCAATTTTCTTAGTAAGCTCCCAATATTGCATCTGTTCGCCTTCCTCCTTGGCTGCTGGTTGTTCTTATTCCTGCTCCTCAACGTATTTCAGTGTTTTTTCCTCTGTCATCATGCCTTGCCTTTGTTCTTCTCCCTATTATGATTCTCTACTCATTCTCTCCTTCTCAACTTTTGTTCTTCCTTCAGCTTCTTCTCTGTCTTCTGCAACTTCAGTTCTGCTGCAACCTATTCTTTTCTCTCTTCCTCCACTCTTCTCTCTACATCCTCTGCTTCCTCTTTTCTTCTGCTACCAAAGCTTCTTTCTCGATAAGAGGATTTGCTTTCATTTTGCAGCTTTGTTCTCCGTCTGCATTGTCAACAATCTTCCTCTTTCCCTTGTCCTCCATGGGATTGTTTCCTTCTGCTATTGCTGCTTCTGGAGCTGCCACTGTCTATGGAGAAACCTATGAAATCCTTTCTAAAATGACCAGATCACGGAGTCTGGAGGCATTGTAGTAGTACCTCCAAGGATCCTCTGGCCAATGAAATGCCCCGCTGATCCACGAAAATTAAACTCTCGTACAATGGTCCTTGAAAATTCTGTGGGGATCATACAGATTAAATTCATTAGTGTCGAATTCAAATTTCAGTATCTCCTTAGCCTTGACATATGTGACTTTCAAGTTCTTTATCTCGTATAACCCAATATGAAAAGGAATACTGGGCAATAGTGCTTTCCTATTCCTATGCAGTGCTACTGATGACCCTGTAGTGATATGGTATGATACTTCTTGCATGATCAGTTTGTCAGTGGCATACCTTGGTAAGACATGCAGAGGCTTCTCTCCACCCAACACTCTAATGAAGGTGCCACCCAGTGAGGCATACCAATCTACAATGTCTACTATCACCTCCATTGCTTCTCATAACATGCAAGGTGGATCTTCTCCAAATAGATTAGGGGAATTTTGAGTTATAAAATGGGCCTCCTAAGGAAATTATAAAATAATAGTGGAAATAATAAAATAATATTAGATTACATCATCAAATTTTAGAGGGAAAAAGAAATTACTTTTTAAACTCATATTTTTAACTTATATCCCTATGGGTTTACTCAAATTTCGAGTAGGAACACTCATTGGATATAGAATTTGATTCCTCACCCAAGGAGTACCCATGTTGCATACTTTCGATGGACACTACTACATGAAAAATGAGAAATACATGAAAAATGTGATTGCAATCACATTTTTTCATGTAGCAGGGTCCATCGAAAGTATGCAAAATGAGTACTCTTTGGATGAGGAATTAAATTTTGCATCCAACGAGTACTCCCACTTGAAATTTGAGTAAACTTTTAGGGAGATAAGTTGAAAAAGTAGTTTTGTTAATTTATTATTTTTTAATCTTTTACTTTTTTTACTCCAAAAATGGTGAATCATCCCCCATGCTTGACATCATCAAATTGAATCCTATTGGTTCTTATAAAGTTTATTTTGGTTGTACATTTTTCTTAGGAGGCCCATTTTAGACCTCAAAACTCCTCTAATGTAAGCTTGTACAACAAGATGATGAAGTGGTCAGTTAGTCATACCATTACTCCTCGATAAATGCATTCCGAAAGAAATTTACAATAGATGTGCATGACAATTTATCATGGTGTCCATGTCCAGTTCATGCTAGGGAACTGTTGTAGTGCATAGATTGCATCCAGAAAGTATGCATACATATAGAATCTTGCTCACTCACCCTTGGGAGGATTACAAGGTTGTGCTACATGGGCCTTCAATTGTTGAGCCAACAAATCTGACCAGTTGAATGACCTCCCATTCACCAACTAATCCAATAAGACTGCCCACCCTTCAGTAAAGGTTTCATTTCTCTCTTGATCATGGATTCTGTAAGAAAAGATGACCAAGATCTGATAAGCCTTCTTGAGGGACTTTGTTTTGTACACATGGGTGAGTGTCTATCAAAACTTCGATGGCTCTTTCACCCAGCATTTGAAAATTTCTCTTGTGTTCACATAGATATGGGTGGCATAGAAGAGTGAGTCCATGTGCTCTACTAGCTTAGGAAAGTGATACATTTTCTAAAAGTCTTCTGCCTGAAAGGTGGCAAGCTTTCGCTCACTGGCACTGCTTAATGTCATAGTCTTCTCATTTATGTGTGAGATAATCCAACTAATTATATATACACACAGGAAGGTGATATACCTGCATGCAACCTTGTATAACCCTAACTACCGGATGCTGAGATAAACCTGTCGGTCCTCTAAGTCTACCTCAAATTCCTTTTCAAAAGCATCTTTAATCTACTGCCATGTCAGTGATGATCCTTTCTCTATAAACAAATGAGTATCTGCATATACTAGAAAAGCTACTGATGTTTTCTCAATTTCTTCCCCAGTACTGCTCTCAGTGGTTTCCTTTGATGAAACTTTCTTAGATGCCATGGTAAGAGTGACTACTAGAGAGGTGCTCAACAACTACTGTACCTGTGGGACATAAAGGACACTCATGGAAATAAAATATTAGTTTTAAGCAAAACAACTTACAAGGCAAGTTCAAGAAGCAAACCAGGCACTAGATGGGAAGGATTGCACAATTTTTCCTGATAGGGGGGACTAGCTACCTATGGTAACTATTCACTGCACAATCCCAACATCCAAGGTGGAAGCCTGATGGTTGAAACTTTGCAATTCATAGTTCAGCCTGGGCAGAGGCCTGGGAGAGACTGTGCATTGCACAATCTCAGTGGCCAAGTTGATAGGTTGGTTCCTAGAACTGTGCAGAGGGTAGTTGGAGCTAGCTTGGACTACACACTACGCAATTCTATAGGCCAAAATTTTGGCTTGAGCCTCATGGTTGTGTAGTGCCAACTGTGCAAAGTGAAAACCAGTTAAGGGAAACCCAAATCTTCCCAAGGGAAGTGTGGAAAACAAGAAGATTTGAGAGATAATATGAAGCCGAGTGAAAATCTGACTAAGTGTAGATAAATGCATGTGAATCAAGTGCAAGAATTGATTGAATGGAAGGAAAATGAAGTATGTGAGGGGAGTCACCACAACGACAACTATTGGTGCAAAAAAAAGAAAACTAATGCGACACTTGGGAAAGGTAATTTAAAACTTAAAAAGACACTTCTAAAAATTAAAACAAGTCAAAATTCCAACAACCATGAAGAGAAACAAGTGAAACAACACTCACACAAGCCAAATAAAAAAAAAATGATAGGAAAAGCGGTAAACGATGACAAAAACAAAACTCACCTGGAAAAGCAATGATGATCACACCGAAGGTTCCTTGATCTCCTCAGGAATGCTAGAGCTCCAAGATCGAGTGTGAAAATGAGCTCTAGAAGTGTTGATTAAAAACATTTTGACAAATTAGGGTTTATGATGTGAATGCCTAAAATCAAGGAAAAAGTGACACTTGGTGGAGGTTTCTAAAATAGTGCAAGTGCCTCCTTCAGGATAATAAAAATAAATCCCTATTTTTTAGGGATTCATTTTTCTTTTTCCAAGGAAACTTTCCATGCACACTGTCAGAAAAGACTTCATAGTTCTGGTGATCTGGGAAAATTCATGGCTCAGTGTACTGCGCAGTTTCTGAGCTCAGTGTTGCACAATTTCTGGGCTCAGTGCTGGGATGCCTCCCATGATTGCATAGTTTCTGAGTTCAAGGATAGCTAGCAGTCAGGACTGCGCAATTCCCATCATCAAGGCTACTTTCCCTAAAGGATTGTACAATTTTTGGAGGCAAACTCATAGCCGCTGTGAGACTAAGTTGGGAGATCAACTTGTGACTTTGAAAAATCAGCTAAGTAAGCAAACACAAGAAGAAATGAAAAGATAAGTCTCAGTTGAAGCATGAATACCTGGATTAATGCAAGATGAGTTGCTATGGTTAAGAAGGAAGGCTCCAAAATCGAAGCATAAGAAAAATTTTGGAGGGTGGTTGTAGCCGCTACAACAAATCCATATAAGGTCTTCTTTAATTTGCAAACAAAATCTTTTCCTTCTGCTAAGTCATACCCTTCTGGTTGTTCCATGTATACTTCTTGCTTTAGGTCACCATTTAGAAATTTTGATTTTATGTCCATTTAATAGAATTTGAAGCATTTAGAAGAAGAAAATGCCAAAAAACATCCTTATAACTTCTAGCCAGGCAAGAGGAGCAAAGGTTTCCTCAAAGTTAATTCCCTCAAATTGAGAGTACCCCTTG
This sequence comes from Pinus tabuliformis, assembly GCA_031772625.1. Taxonomy (NCBI): domain Eukaryota; kingdom Viridiplantae; phylum Streptophyta; class Pinopsida; order Pinales; family Pinaceae; genus Pinus; species Pinus tabuliformis. The sequence goes on from CM062820.1 coordinate 93,822,575, forward strand.
CACACCAATCTTTCCTTATTTCTAATGATTTTTCCATATTCATTCACTTTTTTCTTATACACCCACTTGGTTCCTATAACATTCTTATGATTTGGATGGGGTACTAGCTCCCATGTTACATTCTTTTCGATTTGATACATCTCTTCTTCCATTGCTTTTATCTAGTGAGGATCCTTGTTTGAGTGAAATTTTATGGTTCTCTTGTGGATAGTAAGGAAATATCATTCCTTTTTAGTGTATTTATCATTTTTCTTTGATTTTGAATTCCACCATCTACATCACCAATAATTTGATATTCTAGATGATGTTTTTGAGTGAACTTTACCTTTGATGAAATTTGAGATGGTTCCTTTTTATTTTCTGGCTCCTATTCTTCCTTTTGCAACATCCTATTTTGGATCTCCAAGGATAGAATATTCTCCATTGATTTCAAATTATTTTCAAGAGGATCCTCATCAATATTTACATGAATACTTTCAACTATCTCTCGCAACCGATTGTTCTAGCATTTGTAGGCCTTGCTTCTTGTGGACTATCCAAGAAATATTCCTTCATCAACCCGAGAATCAAACTTTTCTGGTGAATCATCATTGATCTTCATAAAACAATTAGCTCAAAATATTTTGAAATATTTAACTAAAGGAGGTCTTCCTTCCCATAATTCATATGGAGTTTTATCACTATTTTCCAAGAGTTTTTCCCCGTTCATAGTATATATTGTTACGCCCACTACTTCTCTCCAAAATTTAGGTTGTAAATCAGCTGCTAATAGCATTGTTCTTATAGTCTCTTGTACGGATCCATTATTTCTTTCAACCACTCCATTTTATTGTGGAGTGCTAGAAACTGACAGTTCCCTCTTAATTCCATGTTTTTTACAAAATTCATTAAATTCCACTGAGGTAAATTCTCCACCTCTATATGTCCTTAAACATTTGATCTTTGACTCACTTTCATTTTCAATTGCTGCTTTGAAGGTTTTAAAACATTCTAGTGCTTCTAACTTAAATATTATGAAAAATACCCACATCATTTTAGTAATAATCTATAAATGATATAAAGTACCTTTCTCTTTGTAGAGTTAGAATTCTGGTTTGCTCACATAGATCTACATGAATGATTTCTAGAGGCTTTGATGATGAACATTCCTTTGTCTTGAAGCTAGTCCTTGTTTTCTTTCCATGTTGGAATGGTGCACAAATATCCTTTTCAGGTTTTGACATTCTGGCGATATCTCTCACTGCTTGAGTTTTGCTAATGTTCACCAAATTATCAAAGTTTAGATGTCCCAATCGCTTGTGCCATAATCAACTTTCATCTATTTGACTAAAATAACATATTTATTGCATCTTGTTGAGAATGTATACATTTTCTATTGTTCTTACTCCTTTTCCCACAAGTGTTCTTGAAGAAGACTTTATTATTTCACAATCCTTGGCACAAAAGATGATATCATGTCGTTTGTCACATATTTGGCTGACACATAGAAGATTGTGCTTGAGTCCTTCAACAAATAGTGCATTTTGTTCTTTTCCTTTACCATTTATGATCTGAACTTAAACATGAAGGCAAAAAATTATAGATATAACCATAAATAGAGAGATGTAGCAGAAATACCACTTCAATTCATTAATATCAAATGCTGAAATATGCTTACAAACAAAATGGAAATAAACTAGCTCGGTCAATGATAGCTTACCTCTGAGAAGAGATGTGGCAGATACATGCCTTTGAACTGTGTTACAATGAGGCTCAAGGGCCTATTTATTATTTAACAACAAGGGAAAACCCTAAACAACCAAAACCCTAACCCCAGGAGATGAAACACCAAGAGTTTGTGGGCCCCGTTGGGGTTAGTTGGGTAACTAACTTCACGGGGTTGTAACTTGGTCATATTATCTCCATTTGGCACATATGATACCTTGTTGGAAAGATATCTCTGAGTTCTATAGGATTTGCGATAGGCCCTTTCCAATAGCTGTGGGCTTGCTGCAGACCTCAAAAAAACTCCATTTAGGGGGTCAAAATTGCTCCGGAAGTCCAGGACCCGAAAAAATGCTAAAAATAGTAAATGCTTCAATAAAAAAGGAAACATATGAAACCGAATGGAGGTTTAGGTGGAATAGGAAGGTGACCACCAACATACACCTGGATCAGTCCTCCCTCCTTAGGAATAAATTGTCTCCATTGCGTGTAGAGCTTCCATGAGGTAAGGAAATTTCTGTTGAACCTGGTTCCTCGTGAACAACTTTCTCAGGTGTAGGAGTTGGCCTTCTTTGACAAATTGATATAGCTTAATCCTCTTTTTGTGAGTGTTATTGATTTGCATGTCCATTATCTGATCAGTTTTGGTCTATTCCATGCAGTCTGGGTTTAGATATGTTGGTGTGAATTGTTTTGCAATGTAAGATGTGTCCAACAATGGTGGAAAGTATGGTCGAAGGCGTTCTACATTGAACACTAGGTGCAGACCAAGGAATAGTGGAATACTGAGCTCAAAGGAATTATCCCCCACAACCTTGGTGATGGTGTATGGCCCATATCAGAGTGGGTGAAGCTTGCAGTGGGGTCCAATGAGGTGCTCCTTCTGCAAATGTAGCCAAACTTTGTTGCCCACCTGCAACTTGTGCAGCACCCAATGTTGATCATGGTATTGCTTGTACTTAGCATTGGCTCCATCTAATATTTCATGGACCTAATGGAAGATGTGTTAAATGTGTTGAATTGAGGCTTTTGTGATCCATAATAGTTATAAGTAGAACTTTAGCGTAAATCACATATAGAGAGACCTTTTTCGACGTGTTTCGAACCAACTAGTGTGGTTCATCATCAGGACAAGTTGAATGTGTTAAATGTGCTCAATGAAATTGTTAGCCCTTTAGGCTTCAGAATGGATGTGAGCCGAATCTTCTTGAGTAGCTGCAAATGGTATGGCCACATCAATGGGACATAATGGCTGAAATCCCAGCCCTACCTAAAAGGGTTTGTGTCCTGTTGAGCTATGGAGAGCTCTATTGTAGCTGTGATAGACATAGGGGAGGCTTTCATCCCATGTGCGGGAATGCTTCAAATTGTACATGCGCAGAATGTGTACGATCATTTTGTTGATGACCTATGTTCTGACATCAGTTTGGGGGTGGAAAGCCATGGACTTAGTAAGTTTAATATCCAACATCAACTAGAGACTTGACAAAAATGTACTTAGGAATATGTTGTCCCAATCTGAGTCAATGGACTGTGGGATCCCAAAGTGTACCCACACTCACTCAAAGAAGAGCTTAGCAGTGGCCTCTGCTGTGATACTCTTCTTGCAGGCTGCCATAATGGCCATATTGGAGAATCTATCAACGACCACGAAAACATAGTCATTGTCATGCTTAGTAGAAGGAAGAACCAGCATATAATCCATGGAGATGGATTCCCAAGGTAGACGAGGAGTAGGTAGAGGAGTATATAGGCCTTGTTTCTTGATGGTTGTTTTGGATATTGTACAGGCAGTGTAGGATCTAATGTACTTCCCAACATTCTGATGAAGGTTTGGCCAATAAAAATACTTCTGCAATACTTCCACTGTTTTCTCTACTCCGAAATGTCCAACGTCTCGATTGTAGTGTGCCTCCCAAATAATCTTGGCACACTCACTTGAAGGAACATAGATGTGTCCTAGGTTGCACATTAGTGCATCTTGGAGGTGAAAATTTGGAACTTGATTACCTTCCAGGAGTGTCTGGTATGTGCTGCCAAATTCTGGATCTCTCTTGTAAAGATGTGGCCACCCCGAAGTCTCGTGCCCACAAGAATTGAGCACAGTGATCAGTGCCATGACTGGTGATCGACTGAGGTAGTCTGTAACATTATTGGTGCTGCCCTTCTTGTACTTAATGTTCAAATGGAAATATTGCATGTATGTGGACCATTTTTGATGGCGATCATTCTACAACTTCCCTTGTGTCTGTATGAACTATAGGGGTTGGTGGTCTGTGTGGATGACCATTTCCTTCCCCATAATGTAATGTTTTCATTAACTGAAGGCTTGCACAATGGAATACATTTCTTTGTCATAGGTGGGATACTTTCAGACTGTGTCTGAAAGTGTCTCACTATGGCAAGCCACTGGATGCCCCTGCTAAGTAAGAACTGCACCAATAGCATAGTTAGAGACATCTATCTCAATCTCAAATGGTTATTGCAGGTTTGTTAATGTGAGCACTGGTGCAGAGAAGAGGCAATGCTTCAACTCTGTAAATGCCTTCAGTTGGGTTTCAGACCAAAATAAATTTTCTTTCATTCCGCCCTTGGTGACTTGACTTCAAGGCCAAGTGATATGAGAGAACCCCAACACGAACATGCAGTAGAAATTGTCAAGACCCAAAAAGTTGCAGAGCTCTGTTAGAGTGGTTGGGGCTAGCCAATCTTGAATGACTTGTATCTTGGTTGGGTCGACATGCACACCCTACTCATCAATGATGTACCCCAGATATTGAACTTGGGTCATGCCAAAAGTGTATTTCTCCAAATTGGCACACAACTTGTGTTGTCACAACGTTTGGAGGACCTGTCAGATATGGTGGAGGTGCTCTTCCCAACTATGGTTGAAGATCAAGATGTCATCTAGATAAACCGCTACCAATGCATTGGTGAAGGGTCGTAAAATTTCATCCATCAATATCATGAAGGTTGCGAGGGCATTCCTCAACTCGAAAGGCATGACCAACCACTTGAAAATGCCCTCCTTGGATTTAAAGGCAGTCTTGCACACATTGGAGGGTTCGATAGGTACCTGGTGATAACTGAACTCCAAGTCAATCTTGCTGAAATATTTGGCCCCCTTGAGCTGGTCCAGAAGGTCATCAATCCGTGGGACTGGGTACCTATTCTAGACAATGATCTTGTTCAACGCCCGATAGTCAATATAAAGTCTCCAGGTCCCGTCCTTCTCCTGTACCAATACAATAGGGATCCCATAGGGTGACGAGCTTGGACTGATGTTCCATTTCTACAAAAAACTCTTGAATCTACCTCTTGATCTCATCATTCTCCTAAATAGAGCATCGATAGATCGATCCATTGGGTAGAGGCACTCCAGGGTCAGATCGATGGAGTGCTTTACCTGACAGTGTAGAGGTACCCCTGTAGGTGAGGCGAAAATGCCCCTGTATTCCTCTACGACCTTTTCCATTTGCTCCTGTTGTATGAAGGAGCCATGTCTAGAAGTCATGGCCACAATATTCTTCTTGCCTTGAGGGAAAATCATAAGGAAAATAAGTTTCTTGGTCTGTGAAATGATCTTACTACATTTCTTTTGCAGAGAATAAATAAATGGTGGTAGGCGGGGCTACCTCCGATATCCTGTACAACTTATTGCCCAAAGTAATAATCAAAGAGCGGGGTCTAGACTCATATACATCATTTCGCTTCCATAAGTATGGTTGTCTTAATAACACATCACAAACTTCAAGAGGAGCAACATCACACAATACCTCATCTGTGAAGGGCTTGATGCTGTAGGGAAGGCAACACTGCTGGATGACGTAGAGATCTCGTCCTTGGTGAAGCCACCTGATAGTGTACAGCTGTGGATGTGATATAGTCGGTAGGCCCAAACGTTTCACGACCTCTACTGAAATGAGGTTGCTTTGGCTCCCCCTGTCGATAATGAATTGCTATGGAGAACCCTTCACCCACATATGTGAGTGGAAGAGGTGTTCCGCCTCCTTTGGATCTTCAAGCTCATTATTCTGGATCTTGGTGGTGGCCATGGTGGCACTGGGATCTGCATCAATGATTTTCTTCCCTTTGTCATTCCCCTTGTCGGGTTCTGACTCATAGTCAGAAAATGCGTCTGATTCATAAGCCTTCAGCTCGGCCACCAGTGACTGCTTGGCCCGACACTCACTTGTGTTGTGAGTGGAGCTCTTATGGAACTCACACCATTTTTACTTGTCCTTCTTTGTCTTTGGGGTGTTGTTATTTGCTTTCATCTTCAACAAGTTTTCCTAGGTCACCCCACTTTGGCTTTGTCCTTTTCTCTACAGTTTGGGGGCAGCTTTCCCTTGCTTCTGATTTGCAGATCCAAAGTCTCGCTTTTTCTATTTGAATTTCTGCTCAATCTTAATAGCGTGTCGATATTCTGTGTCGAGCAAGGATGTACCTATGTAGAAAACCATGGTACTTGAATACCAAACTGTGGTTGATGGGGCCCCTCCAATCCTCAGCAAGCACACTGAACGATTATTAAAACTTCGAGATCAAAGTAGCAATATGTATTCCATAAAATGAAGTTGGAGAAAAGCTCCAAAGATATTACAATAATTCAACTTTCTTACTCTCTATCCTCACTTTACAAATTACATATCTTGTATGGAACTTGGAACCCCTTTGTATGAAGGATGCACTCCTATTTATACAAAAATCTAAGATAACTAATAAATAAATATAGATCCTCAAATCTCTCCTAAATCCACATTTATCTCTTGTGGTTACAACCAATCACCTAAAAATATGAGATACAAATCCTCTCAAAATTCTCTAATAGTTTTGATAGCAGACACACATCAAACATCCATAATTCTTCTCCTTTGAATGCTTAGTCAATGATCCAAATCTTTTACAAGTATTCCACAAATCTTCATGAGTTGGAATTGAAATTCGAATTTGTGGTTGAGTGGCCAAATAGGACCCTTCTAGAATCTTCAAATAGGCCTACAATATCATAAAACTCATACCAGTTTTAGATATATATGAAAACATGTTACTTTCCTACAATTTCATCATAAATTCTCTTAAAATACTTAAAATAAATGACTTGGAAAAACATAATGATAAACCCATATGATCATGAAAATGGTTATTAATGTAGCCGGTTATGGAGATACAAAATATGGTAAATAGTTATGGAATATGGTAAATTGATGGAAATGAGGGTAAAAGAGGATGACATTTTGGAGGCCCAACATTTCCCCCCAACTGAAGATGTTGCATGTGCTCATGCAACTTTGCATTGATTCCCTTAATCATAAGTTGATCTTCTTGAAATGTTTTGCTTCTATATGATCTTTGGCTTTATATTGATTCTCTATTAACTTTGCATAATAATATCATTTAATAACTTTATTCTCTTTGGAAATTGTACTTTTAAAGACATTTGATTGCAACATATTTTTTATGGTTGGTTCTTGTGTGACAACCAAAAATTTATGAGTATTGGTTCTTGTGTAACAATACTTTTCTTATTTTTGTTGCATCAAAATACTTGAAAACATTGAGAATTTTTTTGAAGGCCCCATAGTGGTTGTCAGCTATTTAATGTGCTTACCAATTTATCATTGCAAAACATATAAACTTTTGGAATCAAAATGCAATAATAGTTGATTGGGAAAAATGTGTTGGTTAGGATGAAATGAAATGTGACATGTGACATGAAATGTGAATATGAATTAAGATCCCTCCCCCCCAACTAAAGGTGTTTTCAGTTTTTGGAAAATGCTAAACAGAATATAAATGTGGTGAGGTATTTTCCAAAATCACAATTTCAGCGTTTAAGGAATTACATGATTAAATATTAGAAAATAACATACCTTTACCTACCTGAAAAGTGGATAAGCTATATATATATATATATATATATATATATATATATATATATATATATATATATATATATATATATATATATATATATATAGAAGAGTGTGGCTGCTGCTGCTGAATCATGGAATGTAAAGTAAAATAATCTGATCTGATTTTTCTTTCTCTTGGTTGTATGAATAGAGGATGAATCTGATCTAAAATTGGAATCTTTATTGCTAGGACAATGCTAAGACTGTTGAATTCTGAGTTAAGTCCTGTTGCAAGCTGCTGAAATCATATAGTCTTCATTCATTCCCACTCAGTGGCATAATTCTTATCTATGTGAATAGATGTGTCAATGTCGAACATAGAAAAGAAATTGTTGGATTATTGACCATTAATGAATTCCATTAACCAACACGAGACTTCTCACCATTGATGTCAATGAAAGTCAAGATGCCTAAGTACATCTTACTAGGTATGAATAGATGTGTTGTAGTCGAGTCACCTAGAAGACCTGACAAGCAAGGGACATTGATGTATTTCCATTGTTTATTGGCGAAAGAACTTACCATTAAGGCATGCACACCTCAAGGTACTTGAAAGATCTCGAGTCATGATCCCATATGATGTCTCGAAGTCGATGGGTCAAGACTTATTAGAAGGGAGGCCTTAATGAATCCTCCATCATCTAATGCGAGTATAAAATAATAATTATAAGGAACATATATGAAATATTTTCATTATGAAGCAAGTTTTATTTGACAGAAAGGAAGAGGAAAATGGAGTGACTCAACTTTGTAAGGGAGTTGAATGACTTTTTTTTGGGTTAAGGGTGAATGAAAATGAGGCAGGAAGTATGAAGATTGCAAAGCAAATCATCGTTTGACGGTAGGGAGATGGAAATTTATGGATTGATTGTAGGATTAGAATGAATAGAAATGGTAAAATTGGTATCTGAGAGGCCTTGTTTAGTAGCATTGGTGTAATGGATCTAATTTGACATGGAATGAACATGCTCTTCTGAAAAGAACTTGGTCTTTAAAAGGCACTCGTGCATATAGTGATCTTCTTTTATCATCCTGGAACCTGCAAAAACTTAGCACTTTTTTGCAATAAAATGTAAGACTATCAAGAGAGAGAGGTGATTAGTCTCTCTTCATTTGATATATACAAAAAAAATAAGAAATAGTAATAATTAAACAAATTCAAGGAAGAAAAATTAAATGTACTTTTACCTGTTTGGAAAGTGGTACTTTGGACTACTTGTTGAGGTTTTGTTGGTAACTTCTTCATTCTTTTACTGTCACAAATGTTGATGAAAACTCTCTCATTGCGTAGATTTTGTCGAGATATTTCCAACGACGTTTGAATCATCAAAAAATGATGTCGTATGAAAGAGTTATGACTATTTGAAGTTGTTATGAAACGGGAAAAAAATTCTGCATGGGTGCCACATGCTAACATGATGCTGATGTGGATGCTAAAATGGGTAGATGACATGGCATGCATACGTGGCAAGATAACTATTCAAGGCGACATTGTGGACAATGGGCAATGTCTGTGTAATGTTGACCAATAATACACTACCACGTGGACCTCGCCACATGGGAGCGAAATTGCTGCCTAGTTAAGGATTGTCAAAATTGTAGAACAATTAACAAATTTTGGGTTTACTTGATTTGAACTCATAACCTCTCTTTTACAAATTCAAACACTTACCAATAAACCACAATTTGAAGTTTTTAAGTAAAAACCATAAAAATCGTCAATTAAAGTTAAACATATTAATCATTCTACAAATTTGATTAACGAAGCAACAATTTGACAAATGCCCAACAAAACAAAATTCAATATTTTTAGGAGAAAATCAAATGTCTAATTGCACTTGTCAATAAATTTCATGCCATCAAAATATTTGATTTTCATTTGAAATCATCCTATTGCCAAAAAAAATGGATCTCACAACCAATTTATTCTATAAAAATTGGGAAAATATTGAAGCTACAACTCATATTTTTTATTTTTATTTTTTTTGCAGGTTGCTACAAGGTGTGTTACAACAAAATTCGTGGGCCATTTTCTCAAAAACTGTCCATTGGATTGCGCTGAATTTTTTTGGACATGTTCCTACTACTCTAGTGTTTATGCACACCAAAAATCAACACCATCAAATACACAGATTCCAAGATATAATCAAAATTGCTGGAAACATTCAAAAATGATTTTCTCACAACCTAGAGATCAGATTGAGCTAAAATTTTGTAGGAATGTTCCTATGGTCCCAATGCGTCTGCACACAAAAAATTAGATCGATTCAATGCACAGATCTCGATATATAAAATCAGATCAATTCAATGCACGAATCTCGAGATATAAGTGAAATGGATGAAGGTGATGATACTCATTTTCTTGAAAACTGTAAAGTAGATTGGATTGAAATTTACAAGGATTGTTCATCAGAATATTATGCACTTCTTGTCTAAAAATTACGAAAACCAAGTTCCTAGTTTGTGAGATATCTTCAGTTTAATTTCTGCACTTTGTATTTTTTTTCTAATTTGTTTTATTTGTAAAATCTAATTGTTTGTTTGTTTGTTTGGTTTTCTTAATTTCTTTATTCCAAAGTAAAGACTTTATTTAAAAAAAAAATCAGAAAAATTTAGCAAATTTTGAGATAGATCTAATTGAAATTTGGAGATTAAATTTTGAGTATTTTTAGAATGAATAATGAATTTAGATTTCCTATCCAATTTTTAGATCTATGAGTTTTATTGCAAAATTTCAAATCTAACTTTATTCAATTTTCTTTTATGATCTTCCAGGTCATACAAGGCGCAGGAAGAGAGCATATTTAGGAATTTTTTCAACTCTTTTATTCTTTTGAAATCTAAAATTAAAAAAAAAAACACAAAGTAAAAAAGATTTGATCTTTAACTTCAAATTTTGGCTCTCAAAACTTTGTTTGTTCTCTTGTCTTTCTAGATTTTCCTGCAAAATGATTAGTAAGTGAGGTGGCTCTTACTACACCACCAAAAATAAAATTTCAAATAAAATAAAATCTAAATTAACAAAAAAAAACTTAAAAACATCACCAAACTTAGTTTTATTTATTGATTTTGTCCTACTCTACTGGAAATAGAAAAATTGGTTCAAGTGTATGCATATTTCTAGTGTAACCATGTGCATAATAGGAGTAAAAAGTTATTCATGCTTAGGTTTGAAAAATATGCATTAAAGTACATCAAAGCATGAAAGACCAATTGTTTTGATAACGACATCAAGAAGTAAGGAATAATGAAAGAGTGATGTGACTTGATCTCTGACTGGAACCATCTTTCAATAAAGCTATGGCATTCTTGATTCATTTCTTGGTGTAGATCACATTGAATATCCTCCTTTATTATGCATTCCTCAATCTTATATTCTAGTGGTTGCTCCCCATCAAAATTATTCCATGATTCTTTAGTTTCTTCAACATATTGACAAGAGAAATCAAAAGAGACTTGAATATCTTCTTGTGGAGGTGAAGAGATAGATAAGTTTCTGAATGCAGTTAAAATATATTCTTCCTGAGAGGCAGATATCTCAGTTATTACTAGGATTCGAGAAGGTTCTTGGAAGGACATCTTTCAAACTGTGAATTACTCCAACTGGTTGATACTTCCTGTCTTGCAGACATATTAGTACAAAGTATTGAAAAATTATTGAATATTTAATATGCATCCCAAATGATTTTAATATGCTTTTAACCATGCATCTAAGAATGAATTCAACTATCATGAGTTGTCTAAACTTTCAAAATAAGCACCTATATATACCTCCCCTGCAACGACACCAAAAGGTTGGGTGATTTAATTGTGACTTAAATCCCTGTCATTAAATTGTCAACCCATGGTTCGTGAACTGATGAGGTATACATGTACTATATGTACTAGGTGATTATTTCTCAGAATAGATTAATCTAATGCAAGAAACTTGAAAATAATTACAAATCAAATTAAATCAATCCAATCTAATCCAATCCAAACATAAAGAAATTGAATCAATCTTAACAAAACAACTTGATCAAAATAACATAAAATAAACTAAACTAAACTTGCATAAATGAAACCACAATTGCTTGAAATGAAACCACACTTGCTTAAAATGAAAATCACACTTGCTGAATTGAAAATCACACTTGCTTAAATTGAAAATAAATGAAATAACATAATTACACAATGTTACCAATATGTACAACAAATGAAAAAAGTGTGCAAATTATGGTTGATGGGGGCCCTCCAGTCCTAAGCAAGCACATCGAACAATTATCAAAACTTGGAGATCAAAACAACAATATGTATTCCATAAAATGAAGTTGGAGAAAAGCTCCAAAGATATTATAATAAATCAACTTTCTTCCTCTTTATCCTCATTTTACAAATTACATATCTTGTATGGAACTTGGAACCCCTTTGGATGAAGGATTCACTCCTATTTATACAAAAATTTAAGATAACTAATCAATAAATATAGATCCTCAAATATCTCCTAAATCCACATTTATCTCTTGTGGTTACAACCAATCACCTAAAAATATGAGATACAAATCCTCTCAAAATTCTCTAATAGATTTAATAGGAGACACATATCAAAACATCCATCATTCTTCTCCTTTGAATGTTCTTATTCAATGATCCAAATCTTCTACAAATATTCCACAAATATTCATGAACTGGAATTGAATTTTGAATTTGTGGTTGAGTGTCCAAATAGGACCCTTATAGAATCTTCAAATAGGCCTACAACATCATAAAACTCATACCACTTTTAGATATATATGAAAACATGTTAATTTCCTAATATTTAATCATAAATTATCTTAAAATACTTAAAATAAATGACTTGGAAAATAATAATGATAAACCCATATGATCATGAAAATGGTTATTAATGTAGGGTTATGGAGCTACAAAATATGGTAAAATGATGGAAATGAGGGTAAAAGAGGATGACATTTTGGAGGCCCAACATTTCCCCCCAATTAAAGATGTTGCATGTCCTTATGCAACTTTGCATTGATTCCCTTAATCATAAGTTGATCTTCTTGAAATGTTTTGCTTCTTTATGAACTTTGGCTTTGTATTGATTCTCTTTTAACTTTGCATAATCATCATTTGATAACTTTATTCTCTATGCAAAGTGTACTTTGAAAGACATTTGATTGCAAAATATTTTTTATGGTTGGTTCTTGTGTGACAACCAAAAATTTATGAGTATTGGTTCTTGTGTAACAATAATTTTCTTATTTTTGTTGCATCAAAATACTTGAAAACATTGAGAATTCTTTTTTAAGGCCCCATAGCGATTTTCAACCATTTAATGTGCTTATCATTTGATCATTGCAAAACATTTAACTTTTCAAATCAAAATGAAATAATAGTTGATTGGGAAAAATATGTTGGTTAGGATGAAATGAAAGGTGGCACGTGACATGAAATGTGAATATGTGATCCAGGTGGCTCTAGAGACACACACAGGACAAAGAGGGCTTATGAATGTTCAAAAATCAAAGTGTTTGGATTATGTTCGAACTAGGTTCATGTTAAATATCTCATCATTGTGATCGTGGTGGTGTGAACAGTTCATCAATCCGAGTCTGGATGAAGGAGATAGAGGCAGTCAAAGTTGGGTTGAATTTTTGCTGACTAGGCAGGATTAGCAAAGACAAAATTTGAACTTTTATGGTGGATGGAATCTGGCCAACTCCAGCCAGATTTCGGGTGAAATTGTCGCCTAGTTAAAATGTCCCCTTCGACCTAAAATCATAATTTTTACAAACGACATATGGTTTTATTAAACAAAAAAAATATAAAAAAAAAAGGTGGCGGGCCACCAACCTCGCCACCCCAACTCTATCCACGTAACAATTTGTGTAATGTTGGAGGGGCGGGCCATGACCCCCGGCCCCTCCCACAGAATGGTAAAACATAAAACGGAGCGGAGTTTTGGGTGGGCCAGCTCTTGGGGCACAGACCCAATCCCGAAACGAGCCAACCACCACCAACCTTAATTGCAACGAAGCCAACGGAGGTGGGGTGGGCAGGCCGCCCAAGGCGGGTCCAGCTCGACCCTGTTTTAAAATTAAAAAAATTTTGATGTATAAAAAAAGGAGGAGGCGGGGTTTGACTGCCCGACCTCCTCCATATTAAACGGATCATAAACCAACTCAGCCAACGGATTTATTGAAAAATCCGCCACCATTTTATTATTTAAAATCAGTTCACCAGTGCACCGAGTAGGAGGAGGAACCAGGAGCGGGCATGAAAAACGAGGCAGAATATTTTTTTATTAATTTTAATGCAGGTGGAACCATGACTGAGCAAGATTTCCAGGAGGGTGAAATTTTTGCAGTGTCCAAATTGGACAAACTTTATGTCGATCTTACACCTCTCAGTGACAAAAACCCAATGGCGCACTCAGTTTCTTGATTTGAGTAGAAGATTTGCAGAGGACCTGGAGGAGGGAATCTTTGAGGAATCTAGTGGAAAAGATGCCTTGAGCCCCAAAGTTTCATTTTCTCAAAATTCAGAAATTTGACAGTTGATTTTGCACTATTCGACGCCACAAATCTGATGGTGTGTTAAGATTTTCCATTTTCTCATTTCATTTTTCAGCCACTTTTCTAAGTGCAGTTTAAGTGTTAGCATTCATGTGTGAGCAACCACTTCCATGAGATTCGACGCAACAAGGTTGATGGTACGACTAGCTTCAGCAGTTTGACATCCGCTTCTTCAGATGGCCCTTAGATGTGAGGTATATGCAGTGTGTTAATGTACTTCTTTTGCTATGCATTGTGCCACACAAATCCTAGTTTGATGCTTGATGTGGGATCTTGTTTCTTACTCGTTTTCATGATTACTGCTTGATGTGATGCAGAATCATCTGTGTGATTTACTTGTTGTCATGATTTGTCATGTTTTGTTTGAGATCCCTTTGTCGTGATGTTGATGGGATACTCATGTTGTCGCCATGTATGTTTGTATTGAGATCCCTTTTATGCCATATTGGTGGGATGCTCATCATGCATGAGTTTGTGTCATACTGATAGGAGTCCTTTTTGACTGAGAGTTCCTGTAGCGGAACATCTCTTAGAGCTACTCCTGCATGAGGGCATTTTCCTTGTATGATACTGACATCACATCTTATGTACATCATCACTAATTGACAACACTTAATGCGGCGGCCTACACCATCTTGACACCAAGGCTCGGAGGTGTAGTCCCTCCTGGATGAACTCCATTATCAACGTCTTGATATTTCATGTGCTGATGATTGTCATTTTCCTCTTCTTTACAACATGCAGATGTATTCATTTATGTTCTTTTAAAAATGTAACTTAACACATCATGAAAGAAAAAGGTCTTGGAAGGGTCCTTTGTCACACCCGGGCCTGGATCAAGTGGTATCAGAGCGATCTTTGTGTGGATGTGAATTGCAAGCGTGAACAATGGAACCTGCGACAGAGGATGAAAAAGAGATGTATGAGACCATGCTCAAAATTTCCAAAAGGGTGGAAATAATGTATGAAACTCTACAGAAAGAGACAAAGGAAAAGGAGTGATTGTAGCTTTAGTTGCAAGCCACGGAAGAGGCCCTAGAAGAACTAAAGCACAACAACCAGAATCTTCAAACAAAGACGTTGAATTGAAGATGCTTCTACATGAAGAGAAAGAGGAAAAACAAAGTTTTCTACGACAGCTGCAAGCAAAGGACGAGGCCTTGGAAAAGCTGCAGCGTGACCCATGTGAGGTAAAAATTAGTTCTCCAAATTCATGTATGTGTCTTGGCGATGATTTCGCCGTTTTTTAAAATCATACCATAGGAATTAGCTCCAAATGGTTGAAGAAAATGGGGTATGAAGGAAGAGGCTTGGGCATTAATAGCCAAGGCATTGTCAACCCCATCAAAGTAGAAGAATTACCTTGTCAAACAAGAGTTGGATATGTCAGAAAAGAAGTTGGGGAATGCGCTGAGATAGCTAGCGAACCACCAACAACAGATGATTAGAAGCCATCATTAGTTCTTTCCAAATCGACAGAGGAGGTAAAAGATGTTGGTTTCCTTTCAGTTTTGTCTTGACATAATATGATTTTTTTTGGAGATTTGGAGATCCCAATTACAGGGACAAACATGAGGCTCCTTACTTGGATGAAGCACGGGAAGGAAGAATAACTTGGTGTTAATAACCAAGGCATAAGTCAACCTTTGGAGGTTGTGCATAAACATTGATTTGTAGGCTTGAGATACACCAAGGGAGAATGCTCGAAGGTGTCAGATGCTTTCGAGACATCGTTGAAATCGTCAAGGAAATAGAATGATGGGAACACATCCCCATCATCCCATGGTAGTTTCCATTGTAGGGAAAGATTTGAGGCAAGCTCTCATCGCCAACTCAGATCAGAGACAACAAGGAAAGGTATAACTAGTTTCGATATTCAAATGTTCATTTCGGTTATAATCATGTTGTTAGAGATGAACGTAAAACACGACATCGAAAAACATGTACCTTTTGTGGATTACAAAACCATACATTTTCTAAGGGTTGGAGAAGAATGTCAGCACACAAAAGGATGAGGTGTGAAAGACCCTCTTAGTAGCAGGTAAAGAAACATGTTAAGCAGATATGGAGGAAGAAACCTATTGCAGTCATTATGACAGAAGTGGCCATCAAAGAGCCACTTGTCGGAGGCTCCATCCAGAGTAGCACCTTAAAGACAAAGTGTTGGTGCATGAACCAAGTGAAACAATTGTTTGACAAGAAAAACCACCACAGGGGGGTGACTCATTCACAACGATAAGTGAAAAATGGTTTCTAGATATGTTAGCAATTCATGGTCGTGCTTTTGTAAATCATTTGTTGCATTTCAAAATGTAAAAGTGATGATGTGTTTTCCATCACTTGTTAAGCAACAATGATGTCTGGTCTTGTTTTGTGTTGCATGATAAATTGTGAAAGTGATGTCGTGTTTCCATCACTTGTCAAAGAAAAATAGTAATTGGCCTTATTTTTTTAAATCATGTGTTGCAGTGATGATGTGTTTTCCATCACTTGTTGAAGCAACAATGATGTGTTGGCCTTGTTTCGTAGCTGGGGTATTGTGTCCATCTTGATGTAAACTTGACCACCGAGTATCTGTTATAAACTTGTGGCAGGTGTGAGATGCTTGGGTCATTAGTTGGTCATGAAAGTCAAGAATGTAATTTTCAAACCAATGTACTACAGGGTGCAGAGGTTGCAGGTGTCGTCTCATCGCTTAAGGCTTTGAAGAACAAAGGCGAAGGAGATGGAAGTGAGACCTTTCAGGATGCTTGTGAGGAAAACAAGGTACAGAGAAGTTGCATATTGTTTTTCATGCTTTTGGAGGACCAAAAGCTCCTCAGTGGGGAGGATTGATCCAGGTGGCTCCAGAGACACACACAAGACAAAGAGGGCTTATGAATGCTCAAAAATTAAAGTTTTTGGATTATGCTCAAACCAAGTTCATGTTAAAGATCTTGTCGTTGTGATCGCGGTGGTGCAAATGGTTCGTCAATCCGAGTCCGGATGAAGTAGATAGAGGCAGTCAAAGTTGGGTTGACTTTTTGCTAACTAGGTAGGATTAACAAAGACACAATTTGAACTTTTCCGATGGATGGAATCTGGCCAACTCCGGCCAGATTCTGGGTGAAATTGTCACCTAGTTAAAATGTCCCCTTCGGCCTAAAATCAGAATTTTTACAAACGACATATGGTTTTATTAAACAAAAAAATATATATATTAAAAAAAGGTTGGCGGGCCACCAACCTCGCCACCCCAACTCTATCCATGTAACAATATGTGTAATGGTGGAGGGGTGGGCCATGACCCCCAGCCCCTCCCACAGAATGGTTAAAACATAAAACGAAGCAGAGTTTTGGGTGGGTCGGCCCTTGGGGCACAGACCCAATCCCGAAATGAGCCAACCACCACCAACCTTAATTGCAATAGAGCCAGCAGAGATGGGGTGGGTGGGCCGCCCAAGGCAGGCCCAGCCCAACCCTGTTTTAAAATTAAAAAAAAATTGATGTATAAAAAAAGGAGGAGGCGGGGTTTGACTACTCGACCTCCTCCATATTAAACGAATCATAAATCAACTCAGCCAACGGATTTATTGAAAAATATGCCACCATTTTATTATTTAAGATCAGTTCACCAGTGTGCCCAGTAGGAGGAGGAACCAGGGTCGGGCACAAAAAATGAGGAAAAATATTTTTTTATTAATTTTTAATGCAGGTGGAACCATGACTTAGCAAGATTTCTAAGAGGGTGAGATTTTCGCAGTGTCCAAATTGGACAAACTTTATGTCGATCTTACACCTCTCGATGATATGAACCCAATGGTGTAGTTAGTTTCCTGATCTGAGCAGCAGATTTGCAGAGGACCCAGAGGATGGAATCTTTGAGGAATCTAGGGGGAATCTAAAAGATTCCTTGAGCCCCAGATTTTCATTTTCTCAGAATTCAGAAATTTGACAGTCGATTTTGCACTATTCGATGCCACAAATCTGATGGTGTGTTAAGATTTTCCATTTTCTCATTTCATTTTTTAGCCACTTTTCTAAGTGGAGTGCAGGTGTCAGCGTTCATGTGCGAGTAACCATTTCCATGAGATTTGATGCAGCGAGGTTGATGGTACGGCCAGCTTCAGCAATTTGACATCCACTTCTTCAGATGGCCCTTGGATGTGAGGTATATGCAGTGTGTTCATGTACTTCTTTTGCTATGCATTGTGCTGCATAGATCCTTGTTTGATGCTTGATGTGGGATCTTGTTTCTTACTCGTTTTCATGATTCTTGCTTGATGTGATGCAAAATCATCTGTGTGATGTACTTGTTGTCATGATTTGTCATGTTTTGTTTGAGATCCCTTTGTCATGATGTTGATGGGATAATCATGTTGTTTCCATGTATGTTTGCATTGAAATCCTTTTTATGCCATATTGGCGGGATGCTCATCATGCATGAGTTTCTGTTGTACTGATAGGAGTCCTTTTTGACTGAGAGTTCCTGTAGCGCAACATATCTTGGAGCCACTCTTGCGTGAGGGAATTTTCCTTATTTGATAGCGACATCACGTCCTATGTACATCATCACTAATTGACAACATTTAATGCAACGGCCTACACCATCTTGACACTGGGGCCCGGAGACGTAGTCCCTCCTGGACAAACTCCATTATTAACGTCTAGTTATTTCATGTGCTAATGATTGTCATGTTCCTCTTCTTTACAACATGCAGATGTATTCATTTATGTTCTTTTAAAAATGAAATTTAACACATCACGAAAGAAAAAGGTCTTGGAAGGGTCCTTTGTCACACCCAGACCTGGATAACTATGAATTAAGATCCCTTCCCCCCAACTAAATGTGTTTTTAGTTTTTGGCAAATGAGAAAGAGAATATAAATGTGGTGAGGTATTTTCCAAAATCACATTTCAACATTTAAGGAATTACATGATTAAAGATTAGAAAATAACATACCTTCACCTATCTGAAAAGTGGACAAGCTATATATATAGAAGAGTGTGGCTGCTACTATTGGATCATGGAATGTAAAGTAAAAGAATCTGATCTGATTTTTCTTTCTCTTGGTTGTATGAATAGAGGATGAATCTAATCTGAATTTGGAATCTTTATTGCTAGGAAAATGCTACGACTGTTGAATTCTGAATTGAGTCCTGCTACAAGCTGCTGAAATCATATAGTCTTCATTCATTCCCACTCAGTGGAATAATTCTTATCTATGTGAATAGATGTGTTGATGTCGAACATAGAAAATAAATTGTTGGATTACTGACCATTAATGAATGCGATTAACCAAGATGAGACTGCTCACCATTGATGCCAATGAGAGTCAAGATGCCTAAGTACATCTTAGTAGGTACGAATAGATGTGTCGTAGTCGAGTCACCTAGAAGATCCAACAAGCAGGGGACATTGAAGTATTCCCATTGTTTATTGGTGAGAGAACTTACCATTAAGGTATGCACACCTCACCATATCAAACCCTTAACAAAGCTTTAATAACTACCAGGTTTTACGAGGAGACGATGACGAGTGTTAGGGTTTGCTATCGCAGAGATTTGTTTGTGGCCGCAGCCGGTCCAAAGCCCGCTACAGGGGCCAAAGGCGATCTAGGGCTCGGAGTTACGGTGAGCGTCAACGATGCTGAAAGGGTCTTCTCAGTGAAAGGGCTCCTCTCTTGTAGACAAGTGCCCCAAACCCGTCCAGGTCACCACGACAACGTATCTGTGGGGTTTTCTGCCTCAAGGAATCATGCGTTTTTGGACTGGAAACGACAGGAAATTATGAGCGCTACCATCTACAATGCCAGGATAGTGACCACGGATTCCGAGCCCAGGGCCTACGCAAATAGGGATCTGCTCATAAAATCCGGTCAGATCCGCGATTTGGTTTCTTCTTCCTATACTCTGAACCAATTGCTAGCTGAAGATGCCGAGGGTATAGATCTGTGTGAACGCTCTTTACGGCCAGGATTCCAACGGGATCAAGTAGCGAGGTCCTCAATAGGAGACCACCACCCTGCGTGGTTATACGAGGAGGTTGTCAGGTTGCTGAGAAGCGTCATGCTCAACTATGACTTTGAACCACGCTACCATCATGTCGTACTGTGCTTAGAGGCCAGGACGCGCCATTCCCAGAAAGCACGGAGCAATGGCAGGAGGGGTCTGCATGCTGCAGATCTGCTCCCCCTTTCAATGCATTGGCCCAAACTTTGCAGATCCGGCCTAGATCTACCTGATCCAGCCAACATTCGAGATCTCAGGCAGCAGATCGGTGACACCAAGCATAGATTGAGCAGTGGGTTTGTAGATCTAGACATGCACAAAGAAATACAACCCAAAACGAGGCCAGATTTGGAAGATTGTTTACAGCCAGAGCAGGTAAGAACAACTTGTTTTCAGATTTTTATTAAATCCCCTGAGGGGAAAACCCGCTTAGTGTGGGTTCATGCAGGAGGCACCATCTTGCAGCTGAAACAACAGATATGGACAGAGATGGGATATCCAGTTCAGATTCAACATTTTTTCAGTGGTAGGTGGTCCCTCCAGGATTGTAGAACGATGAAAAGCTATGAGATCAGCCCAGGAACAATCATTGGTCTAAACCTAAGGCTAAGAGGAGGGGCTCTGCCTCAGGGACAGCCAAGCTCCTCAGGGGGAGACAAGGGGAAAAATACAACACCCCAGCACCAACCAAAGGGATGCTTATCCTACAAAAACATTCTACAAGGCAACAGAGACTCAGGGCCCTCTCCAGATCACGACGGATATAAACCCAGGCCATACATAGTAGATCAATTGGAGCAAACCCCAGCCCTGAACTTTGATTCTACAGGGCTTGATGATTTCGTTAAGTCCTATGAAACGCAGGCCCTAATATGCCGTTTTAACAGTTTTTGGCCTAAACCATTGGATCTATTCCACTGGATCTTCACCAATTGGACCATGGAATGTGATATACATCTATGCTCCAAGGGGTTTTTTATAGTAAGATTTACATCCAAGGAAGCCAGAGATACAGTCATCAGAACTGGGCCTTGGTTTTGGGGAACATCAGGGCTATTCATGACCCCATGGTTTCCAGATTTCGCTCCAAACAAAATGACTGTATCCATAGTGCCGGTTTGGGTTCGCCTATACAACCTTCCCCTTCACTTCTGGAGTGAACGAGTACTGGAAGGGATTGGGAATAGCATAGGGAAGTATATCAAAACAGACTTGGAAAGGATTGATGAAAGGATCTACACTTTTGCACGCATTGCGTGGAAGTAGATCTAAGCAAAGGGCTTCCGGACAACATAAGGCTGATCTACAAATAACAAAATTGGTTGTAAGCACTAGACTATGAAAACACCGCTTTCAGATGTAGGCTCTATAGGCAGACAGGACACTTGCAAAGCACATGTCCAGAAGCCAAGAAAGTAAACAGTAAAAAGAAGCAGAAAGGGAAGCAGAGGAAAGGATGGCAATTCTCCACCCCAGACTCAGAGGACGAAGAATCAGAAGCAGAGGAGGAAGAGCCTCCCGCAGAGAATGCCGAGGTTTCTCAAGAAATAGAGACTCAGAAGGGTACCACATCAGCCACAAAGGACTCACAGTTTCACTCAAATCAGGCAGAGAAGAATCAGGCAGAGATGACAAGTGTGGATCAAAGCATGGGAGGCATCAAACGACATCACCACTCAGATACTTCAGATTCAGACAAAGAAACAGGCCCACAGAATGCAGAAACACAGTTAGTCATTGCTTCGATCGAGCCCACTCAAGGAGAGTGGCGCAAGGTCGAAAAGAAAAAGGGGAGAAAAACTTGAAGCGTGAGTTTTACTCACAGCCGGAATTCAGTTTTTCTGTTTTTTTCTTTCTCTCTCCTCTCTTCTCTTTTATTATTCTTTGTGCACGTTAGTCTTCTAATGTTGCGAGGGGTGCGAAAGTACTCGAGCCCATGTGGCAGCTTACGGAATGCTTCAATGCATCTGCTAGTGTAACTTTTCATTAATTCTTTAATAAAAGGTTACCATTTTTTCCTTTGGAAAAAAGGTATGCACACCTCAAGGCACTTGAAATATCTTTAGTCTTGATCCCAAATGATGTGTCAAAGTTGATGGGTCAAGACTTATTAGAAGGGAGGCCTTAATGAATCCGCCATTATCTAATGCAAGTATAAAATAATAATTTGAAGGACCATAGATGAAGATTTGTATTATGAAGCAAGTTTTATTTGACAGAAAGGAAGAGGAAAATGGAGTGACTCAACTTTGTAAGGGAGTCGAATGACTTTTTTTTTGGGTTAAGGGTGAGTGAAAATGAGGCAGGAAAGTATGAAGATTGCAAAGGGAAAATGAGTTTTGAAATCATGGTTTGACAGTAGGGAGATGGAAATTTATGGATCGATTGTAGGCTTAGAATGAGTAGTAATGGTAAAATTGGTATCTAAGATGCCTTGTTTAGTAGTGATGGTGTAATGGATCTGATTTGACATGGAATGAACATGCTCTTCTAAAAGAAACTTGGTCTTTAAAAGGCACTCGTGCATATAGTGATCTTCTTTTATCGTCCTGGAACCTGCAAAAACTTAACACTTTTCTGCAATAAAATGTAAGACTATCGAGAGAGAGAGAGAGAGATGATTAGTCTCTCTTCATCTGATATATACCCAAAAAAAATTCAAAAATAGTACTAATTAAACAAATTCAAGGAAGAAAAATTAAATGCACTTTTACCTGTTTGGAAAGTGGTACCTTGGACTACTTGTTGAGGTTTTGTTGGTAACTTCTTCATTTTTTTACTATCTCAAATGCTAATGAAAACTCTCTCATTGCATAAATTTTGTCGAGATATTTCCAACGATGTTTGAATCATCAAAAACTGACGTCGTATGAAAGAGTTAAGACCGTTTGAAGTTTTTATGAAACAGGAAAAACAAATTGTGCATGGGTGCCACGTGGCAACATGATGCTGATGTGGATGCTAAATTGGGTAGATGACATGGCATGCATACATGGTGATTTGACTGTTCAAGGTGACATGGTGGACAATGGGGCAATGTCTGTGTAATGTTGACCAATAATACGCTGCCACATGGACCTTGCAACAAGGTAGTGAAATTGTTGCCTAGTTAAGGATTGTCAAAATTGTAGAACAATTAACAAATTTTGGGTTTACTTGATTTAAGAACTCATGACCTCTATTTTACAAATTCAAAGACTTACCAATAAGCCACAACTCAAATTTGTGAAATAAAAGCCATAAAAATGTCAATTAATGTTAAAAATATTAATCATTCTACAAATTTGACTAACGAAGCAACAATTTGACAAATGCCCAACAAAAACAAAATTCAATATTTTTAGGAGAAAATCAAGCGTCTAATTGCACTTGTCGATCAATTTCATGAAACTAAAATATTTGATTTTCATTTGAACTCATCCTATTGCCAAAAAGAATGGATCTCACAACTAATTTATTCTATAACAATTGGAAAACATTTGTTGGACACTTAATCCTCTATGGGTTGGTGTGGAATGTGAATAACCACCGAAGTCGAAGAGACCACTTGGAATATGAATCCAAGGGTCACGCCATGTACTATAAATGTGTATCATGTCAATAATATATGCAATCTAATGCTTATCCTCCACATTAGCTGTTTACATTCCATGTATGTTTAACATGGTATCAGAGCAGGTGATTGTTGGCCCTACTCCAATTTGAGCCACTTGTTTTCTGGCCTCTCTACATGTGAGCTTAACATGGTATCAGAGGCCCCTCTACATGTGGCCTCTCTGCATGTGAGTTTTTCCTTCCTTGTTTGTTAGGTTGAAGACCTACAACAAAGCATTTCTAAATTTGTGATATTCTACACCTGCACCACTCTGATAAGCTACATCAATTCTGAGATACTTGGTGAACGTTTTAGTTTTCAGTGCAAAATGTTATTCTAGGCAAGTGCACTTCTGCAAACCAGAAACTGGAACCCTGCCATTGTTCAGTGTACACAAATTCCTTCTCCTTTTCCCGATGCTCTTGTTCCGACTATTCTATCCATTGGTTTTTCTACAACTTTCATTCAGACTCAAACATTATGTTGAGTATCCCTTTTCTCTAGCTGTAGTGGACTAGGAATTTTCTGCATTAGAAATAAGAATATAAATTATGCATTGAATTTCATCACTCCCTCCAACAAATTTGTGACTCAACTCAGCCCATTGATAATGGAAACTCCCACCAAATGTGCTCAACATCCTTTCGTCCATGCCATACTGGCAGGTGTCATCATTGAGCCTGCCACTATCATTCTCCATTTCTTAGCTTTCTAACACTCTTCCCTGGCTTAGTAAACAAAGGAAAAATGCCTGGCATGGGTGTCGTCCCTATATCTGTCATTTCAATTTCCTGAGGTAGTGGTAACACATTGGAAAACTCACGTTTCTGCTCAGCTCTTTACGTGTGTGTGAATTCCCAACATTGAGATATCTAATCCCAATCATCTCTCTCCAATTTGAATCAGAACATGGCCTCCCCTTTAAGAGGGAATCCACCTATTCAGGAGTGAGTTTTTTAGTTAAGGAAATCGAGTTGATTCCACCTACAGGTAGATGTGAGTTCCATTACTTTGATGAGTTTGAGATGGAGCATGTGGAGATATTTCTAATGACCAGGTGAGGAGATCACGAGTCGAACAACCTTTGGGCCTTATTTTTGCTGGGCTCATTCTTTTATCTTAGTTCTCATGTGCCTTTCCTCGGTTGCGAGAGTCCGTGATTTGAAGATTTCAGAGGTATGCAGTGTGAATTCTTCTGTGTCGTTATGCTTTGGCGGTTTTCAGGAACTCGTTGGTATTCTTCCATGAATTCAGCCTCTCTTGAGATTTCTACATAATCCATGCCGCCTTCAACATAGGTGAAGACCACTGGCTCACAATCGAGACGATAGGGGCCCACACAATTGAGCACAAGTTTTGTTCTACTGTAGAGGGCCGACAATGATGGTGGGCTTGTAACGACTGCCAGGCAGCGCAAAAGGGAGAAGTGCAGGCATTTAAATATAACCAAACAAAAGGAAAGATGATTGGACTATGCTTTTTCTATTTCCAAATCAAAGCCGAAGATGAAGGGGTTTTCCATTTTGTAAGATCGGTTACTATTTATGTTCATATTAAATGTTGCTTTGGCTCAACTTGAATTGTTTGGAAGATGGCATCTATAACCTCAAAATCACTATCAACATCTCCTCATGGTTTGTCGAATTCATACATGAAATTATGATCTGTAGCACTTTGTACACTCTGTTGGTGAACACATTATTCATCTTGAGGAATGACTCGTTCGATCAAGCAAGAGTTTGGTGGGGGATCGAAACAATTCACTGTGATTTTCTTTTATTAGCTCATGGTTATACATTTATTTCAACAAGCTGAAGTGGTGCAGTGAATTCAAAACCATGATTATTCATGCAGATCAACATTTGAATAGTTGGAAAACATATGGTGTTGACTAAAGGTTCAATAAAATAGTGATTTTGCGGCCCTCAGATTAAAAGAGATTGGTGTGGGTGCATCGAGTCACAATCTTGTTGAATATTGTTGAACAGTGCATTGAAATAGTGTGAGTTGCAGTGTGGCTGTGTTTGGTGTGTACATTGGTTACTCTATGTTTATTTAAGTCTGTTAGGTTCCTATACCAATAAGTGTCATATTTCATGATCGACTGTGGAAATGCCAAATATGATCGTCCTTTCCACGCTGCAAAGGTTCCATATTTTCAAACATCAAAAATTTTAAAAATGTAAAGAGGGTATGCCCTAAAAGAAAAATCAAAGGGAAAAAAGAATGAATTGGTCAAGAAAACAAAGAAAATGAACCCCAAAGAAAAGACCAGGAAAGTGGCTAGTCAAAATGCCACTACTGTCCTATTTTTTGAAAATAAGTTCAAAAGGTGCAATTAGTGACTTCTGTCACACTTGATGGATGGCCCAACAGCCCAATCTTGGCCAGTCCATGTTTAAATTTCTTGTTTAGCATTAGAGAATAAGATCTGTTCCAATAGTTTAAGCTTGGAAGATCAGTAGTTAGGTAGAGAAGCAAGGGTGCTCAACAGCTAAATCTGAGCCCCTGGAAGAGATAAGGGAAGACTTAGATAGGAGGGCAGTCAAAAGAAAATAAGAGAGAAAGGGATTACTAGTTCAAATGCACCCAATCAAAAGGAAGAAAAAATGTTAGGTGTATTAGGCTAGGTAAGTAGTTTGATGTTGCAGAAGCAAGTTTGTGATCAGTCTTGTCTCTTTGAATGTGATTTATCTCATGAGTATCATAAGTGCAATGGCACTTGTTTGGTAACAGTTCAAGTGGAGCATGACTAATTTCCCCTCTCATTTCCCCAAGAACTCTTATTAACATCCCGTCAAGGACATTGGGATCTGCTCAATGGTCCTAGTTCATTTCCTTTTATGAAAAATACTAAGTGGAACTCTGTGTTTACTTAGCCAAAACAAGCCACATTTCTTTTGTAAAAATAATCATTTCATTTCACTTCCATTTCCCTAAAAACCTAAGTTATTACCTTTTAAACTTAGGGTTTCTATTAGCAAAACCATACTAACACTTTACTTTATTATATAGCTCCTATTTAAAGTCCCCCCCCCCCTATTATACATAAAAGAGCATAAAAGTCCCTAAAAATCTAAATATCCCAACCCCCGGCTTAATATATCCATATACCATAACATTTTGAGAATTACAGGTTCATTTGGAACCTTGTAATAACCCTCCCTGCGTATACAAACGTTGGGATTTAATTAACATTTGGTTAATTAAATAACCGACCCGCAAAACCCAAAATCGCATTACACTGCAATTCTTTGCAAAAACCTTAAAAATGTTGAAATATTATGGAGGGTCCCATGTATTACACATCTACCTGTTTAACGTGCAGCCAGTCGTCGAATCTGATCCCCCATATCGGACGACCCACATGCATATTGTGAGCCCTCATATGCCGAACAATAGCGTCCGAGGGATGGACGGTATTTCCGCCGTACACGAGACACACGTCAGGCACCTGGCGTGATCGCTGCCCCCTTTGACAAAACCATTTTGGCCCAAAGGCGGTGCGGGGACCAAACCACTTCTCGCCTATGCCCCCACCCCGCTGCCATCACCCTCTCGTCACCCTCACGTCATCAAACACGTCACCCACCACCCCGTCTTCGTATCATCCACTGTGTCCACCACGTCACTGTCAAGTCGGCCTCCGTACCCCTGCTATACGACAAAATCATGACATCATGCTGATTTCACCGGACCAAAGCGTGCCAAAAACTCGCCAAAATCTAAATTTTTGTCAAAAAGCCGTTAAAACGTCATTTTTGTCCATTTTACCTTGTTTTTTATGTGCGATATTTGCATGGTTTTCAATGACCAAAATGCCATTGTCACTGCACAGTCCACCACCTAGTCAAATCAACTCCACTACTCGGTCCCTCAGCTTGGCCTACCACCCACATTGTGCACCAGACGCCCATAGACTAGGTATTTACCCAAATTCTTCTCCCAAACCATGTTTTTCCAAGTTTTTCTCCAAAAAATTGCCCGTAGAAGAAAATTTTAAATTAAAAACACAGTGATGCCCCTAATCTCTGCAATTTAACCTCTGTTTGGCCCTTTTTTCCCGAAGAAAACCTGTGGACTATGTTCCCTCTGCAAATTCGCCCATCGAGCTGAAATTAAGCTTATGTCCGCCTGCAATTTCCATAGAAAGCTCCAGAAACTGATATTTTACCTACTATTGCTGTGAAAGCTCCAAATTTTAATTTAAATAATTATAGAGGGTTGAAAAATGGAGACTCCAGTTTCCGTCAATGTTTCCCCCTTGAATGCACCACATAAGGAGTTGGAATGGTTGCCCTTAGCTTATAGGGACTTCCAAATACAAGAACTCAGGGGTATTAAAGACCATCTGCAAACATTTTGTGAAATTAGGAACAACTACCTAAACAAGAATGATCCCTATGGAATCTGGGAGTCCAATCTGCCCATATATTATCTTCCATCAGTCAATGTATTTCCAGATATAATCTGTTTGTGTTGTGCTAACTATGAGCCTACTTAAAGGGCAGTCATGTCCCCAAATGGCATTGTCCTGTTCTATATCACTCCTGACTCAATCAATGAGATGTTGCATTTCAAGCCTAATCATCCTCTGACTCCTCTATCTATGAAACATTTGCTGGACCAAGGCTCCAAACTATCCTCTGCAGAAATAGGCTGAATTTCCAATTTATTCATGAGCCCAGACTCCCAGCACAGAGACTCACCTACTTTTCACCAGGTCTATTTCAATGAAGTTGGGAGAACTGTCTTTGACATGATATCCTATGTCCTGGGTTTCAGAACAAGTGACTATGTGGATGAAACCATTCTAGCTGTGATGTCTATATTTATTCCAGGACAACCTCATGCCATCAAGTTTGACTTTGCTACCTTCATTAGCAACAAAATCCATGAACAATTCATGAGCCTAAATATAGAAGGAGTTTTCAAGTATACAGCCTATATATATCGTCTGTTCTTATACTATCAAATAGATAGTTTTCAGTTCCCTGTCAAGAAATTGGATGCAAAAGGAGATCTGTCATATTTTGGACCCCAGTCTTCCATGTAGTCCATAAATCTCCTTATGCTTATTGTGAGTTCATTGATCTATTCATATATCTAGTCTCATCTCTGCTGATGAGAAGTCCTCGTCCCAGACTCACAGCTGAAATGCAGAAAATCTTGCAGCTATGCAAAAGCTACAAAATAGGTGATTGGTACTTTTACCAAAATCACACAGAAATCAGGATTTATGGCTATGAATTGTGTCCGTACAAGCTGCCAAGATATGTGGCTATGATATTGTTTTCCCTTGAATAATTTAGGCAATTTATCAGCTCAGATTTGACTCATTTTTATGAGGCCAAGAAAAAGGCTCAGCTCAAGCTAAGAAACCAACTAGGCCCCCTCATTATTAACAAAAAGGAAGGGTGGAAAGATGTTGAACAAATATTAAGTGAGCAACTCAAGCTAAAAAGGAGTTTCTGGTGGGTACCCTATGACACAAAAGGATTTATCAATGATAGAAAGAAAAAATATAGGCCATCAGGCTATGAAAATTGTAGAATCCCTAATATAGAACAGTATGCTAATCAAGATGAATGGATAGAGGGCACATTGGTAAAACATATTACTGAGGAAGATAAAATGGAGCAGGCAATGAAAAACCTTGAAAAAACTCTTGAGTTGGACTCTTTTGGACAGGTCTCATACAAATTGCCTCAACACATTGGAGCTGGCACATCAACTGCTACAACTTCACAACAAAATGCCCAAGAAGATACTCCTCCTGCAGGCACATCCAAAGGCAAAGAAGTGATGCATTCAGAGCAACAAGAAGTCACAGATCAGCCTACATTATCACAGTAGCAAGGCCAAGGGCAAATTCCTTTTGCCCAAACCCATGCACCGGAGATTCCAGCATTGTAGACTCCTCTCAATGAGGAGAAGGGCAGAAAAAAGGAACGGGAAGAGGACATACCAATAAGTGGGCCAGCAGAACAGCAAGAAGCAAAAAGGCAAAGAGTGGATCCTCTACCTGAAGAGGATCTTATTGAGGAGATTATTGAAAGTCCAAGAAGTGAAAGGGCAGCCAGCCCATTAATTTCCCTATGGACAGAATCACCTACCAGTTCTCATGGACAGCAATTTGGAAAGCAGCCTATTATGGAAATTTCATCAGCACGGCCACAAAGAAAACAAAGTTCAGATATTAAGAGGCCATTCATGGAGATCAAGGCACAAAATGAGCCAATAAGAATGCAACTTTACGATCAGTTCCTCAAAATGACTCTTGCCAAACAACAGAGATTGATGTCTGCCTATGATATCAAGGAAGGGAAGTTGATCTTGAGTCATTTCAAGCCCACAGTGCAGCAGCCACAGTCAGCTGCCGATTATATTAGAACAAACCTGGAGGCTCTTACCAAAGACATTCACCCTTTGGACTAGGTTGAGCTGCACAAACAAACCAGTGAAATGATCTATTCCAATTTAGCAGATAAATCGATATTAGCTCAGCAATTGCAGAATTCACTAAACAATACATTTTCTCAATTAGAGTTGGAAAGGGTATCTTCTCTGGCCAAGGACAATAGAATAAAGTCCTTAGAAGAAATCATCATTGAGCTCAGACATAATCCCAAGGACCCCAAGGCAATAAAAGCACTAATAAAGAAGAAGGAAGATGACCTAGTTGCCCTCAAGAAACAGTTAAAACTGCCAGTTACTATGCATCCGCAGGCCATAGAGATGGTGAAAGAAAAAGAAGAAGAAGATATGATGGAGCTATTAATAAAAATGAATCAAAGGCTGAGTGACACAGAGCAGGCTTTGGAGAAGGCATTGCAGGAAAAACAGGGAGAGTTTGCCTCTCAGCCAGCCCAAACAACCCCAATAGCTACAACGGCTCCTCCTACAGCAACAACATCAGTCCCTCCCACTGTCCCAACATCAACAATAGGTACATCAGCCACAGATACTTCAGCAGTAGCAACAACAACAGTGCCAGATACCAGCATGAGCATGGAAAGGATGATGGAGGAAATAAAGGCCTTAGAACTCAAAATGGTAGAGTTAAAGGAAGCCAAAGAAAAACTGGCCAAGTTGGAGGTAAGCTATGAGAAATCAAAGATAACGGTGGCTGAAAAAACAAGAGAAGTAAAGGCCTTGGAAATTAAAGTGAAATCCTTGGAGAAAGACCTTACTCTTCATAAAACTCTGTCAGAAATCAAGACAATTTTGTGGACTAAAATTGGCCAGTCCATCACTGATCAATGGAGATCAATTCAAACAATTCATGGGAAAATTTAATTGATAGAAATAGCCCAAGTGGAGACTCAAAAGGCCAGAGCATTATTGAGAAACATGCCCGAGCAGGCCAATAGACTAATTCATTTTTTGAATACTCATACCAGAGAGCAACTAGCAGCTCTAGATATCAGAGACAGAACAGGTACAATTTTGACAATTAAAAAGGTGCTAACTATGAAGAATTTTGTTCAAAATCTGGAGAGAAAATGTTAAGAAATGCAGGTAGAAATAAATGCTTTTACAAAAATGTTTATAGACTTGTAGAAGAGGGGTCTACTCAGTCTGTTAACCAGCAATCAGAGGCTGTTGACACATGAATAGTATGCTCACAGGGTAAACACATATGTTGCAAATCAGATTACAACATCATCAAGCAGTTCAGAAGACATAATGCCTCCCTCCAGACAAAGCTTATATGACAAGTTAGAAAATCTGTTCTATATTGAGCATGAAATAACACATCTTTTTGAGGTACAACCCAATTTCTACAGGTATACTAAAGCTGATGAAATACTGATAAAACTACAAAGACACCAGTTTCCAACAGACTAATGGTGACAAAGCATGTTGGAGGATTTACTAAGGTAGTTTTCGGTGCTTGTTGTTTTTGATCATCTACATATAAGCAAATTCAAATGCACGTGTCACATATCAAAAAAATGAAAATAACAAAGCAAGGAATTTACACCAAATGCATTTAAGCAGAATCAGCAACAAATGATAGGGCTGTGACAGCAATGCAGGGACGCAAATTAAAGAGACAGCTACCAGCCGACTTATTGAGTCAAAAGGTCAAATACAGCAGACCACCTAAGGTAGCCAGTACAACAGAAGTTACTCCTACATCCATTGCGCTCTATTTTCAATGTCATTTATTGCCTTTGAAGGAGTAGATGGATAAATTTATTGCCTGATATTTCCTCTATGAGATATTTTGTAACTATTTTTGTATAAATACCTCCCCTAGGAATGTATTGGGGGTTGGTTGGTGAACATCATTTTGGACCTGCACTGTAAATTTTGAGAACTCTTCTAAATAAAGATTGCTGGAACGCTTTGTTGATGAAATTGTTGGTTGTGGAATTAATGGCAGAAGAATATGTTATAGAATTCTCGTGTTACCTCATGGATCAATAAGTCTTTTTAACTCTTGTTTTATTGTTCCTATGTTTTGTATATCATCTGTATATCATGTTCTAAATTACAGGAAAAAAGAATAACACAGAATTTACTTTGTTGTACTCTGTGTTCAATTCCTGTCATTTTTCATGTTTTCTACAGGGCTAGCATAGGCAGGAATTCTTGACTGCTCCTGTCTCCTTGGTTCTTACACTCTAAATATAATTAAGGAATTCTTAACAGCTCCTTGGTAATATTTATACATTTTCCCTCTGTTAGCATAATGAAAGATTCTTAATTGCCTTTCATTCCCTGACTTCATTTCATCTCATTACAGCTTGAAAAATTGTTTTATGTTTAATTATCTTGCTCTGTAGTTCCTCCTTGTGCCAAAGAAACCATACCCAGAAATTTATTTTCATTTGACTCCATTAACCCAATGGTCTGAACTTCTCATACTTTGCAGCTCTCTTTTATCGAATGTCACCTTCCAAAAACCAAGCAAATACTTGTGCCTCATAACTAGCCTAACATATAGCAAAACAAAGCTACATCATAAAGAGAGAGCGCTCTCTGGTTGCAGATTGGCTAGAATCTCCAGCTAAAAGACTGGTTAGTGGTTACCTCGGTTGTATTCCCTTTTCCATTGCTTTTGGGGAACAACCTGAGTGATAAAATCATTGGCGACTCCACTGGGGAATTTGAATGACTGTGTTTGTTACTGCTGTCTATTTTCTAAAGCTACAGATGGAGCGTGAAGTTAGCCAGGTAGCCTTTGAAACTATTTCTGCTGTGCAATTACAGGAGTAAATAAAAGTTGCTTCAGCCAATCTCCAGTCTAGTTCTAGGCTTTAAATAGTTGTCTCAAAAATTCGATCAGTTTCCTCTTATTTTCAATAAATCTTTAGGAAAATTCAAGGCTCTTATAATTCATACTTTCCTAGAGAAATATTGTCAAAAGCATCATCCTTCAGATACTTCTAGAAAATACCAAAAATAGATTTAGAAGCTGGCTCCAAAGAAGAAAACTCGTTACACTAGATCAAACCTAGATCCTAATCCTCCAGCTATTTTTGAAAATCCTAACTTGATCTCTAAGAACCTTAGAAGACAAGAAAGTCTAGAAAATTCCGCTGATTCAAATCTCGATATACTTCAGCAAAACCTTACCCAATCGCCTCCTGGAAAAGTAGGAGTCCTTTTTACTGCTTCTGCAGCATCTTCTAGTTCACCATCATCACTTGAAAGCTCCTTTTCCACTCCTCCATCCACTCTGTTTATCTTAGCTGTTATCCCTGTGCTTCCAGCTGTCCCATTTATACCTGTAAATATGGCAAACCGATATGCTCCTCTGCAGTTACCTGCAAATCCAGGGGCTATGCCTCAAGATTATCAAAGAAAAATTACATATTTTGATGGTACTGGCTCCTATATAGCCCAACAACATAATAAGAAAATGATGGACTACTTTGAGAACTATGAAATTGATGATAATGATGTAAGAATGAAATTTTTTGTTCAAAGTTTAACCGATGATGTAAGGACCTAGTTTAGGGAACTTGCTGCAAACACAATAGCTGATCCCGGTGCCTTGTACCAAACATTTTTGAACAAATGGGAAAGGAATAAGGATCCTTTACACATCCTAACAGAATATGAGAATTTGAAAAGGGGTCCACAAGAGAGTGTTCAAGATTACTGCACTAGATTCAACATTGTATACAATTCTATCCCTCAGAATCTCAGACCTCCACCAGAATTAGCCTTGATCAAATTCCCTGATGGATTTGACCCTAACATGGCATATCAGCTAAGGGAAAGAGCTCCTGCCAGCTTAGAGGACGTGCAGAGCATATCGATTAGTGTAGAGGCAAATCTGATCTCTAAAAGAGCCTGAGCTAGAGCTGAAAGAAGGACTCCCTTCAAAGTTCAGCATTTGAACAAAAACTATATGCAATCATCAAAGGCATGGATAGATTGGGTGATAGAGTGGAAGCCATTGAAAGGAAATCTTCTTGGGAAGGTCAACCTAGTAACACCACTAGAAATCCAAAGTTTAGAAAAAATCAAAATCCTAAAACTGGGAAGGCTGGCTCTGACCAGAACATCAGACCTCCATTTCAAGAGAACTATGCCGAAGCTTCAACCTCTAGTGAGCCAACATAGGATACTAAAACCAACCTAATGGGTCTAAATAGTGAACAACAAATATTTTTAACACAAGACGACTAAGAAGCTCATAATTTCAACTAATTTCAAACCAAATCCGGAGAATCATTTGATTTCAGAGAGGGATATGGTGGAGTTGTTTATGAAGTCCATAAAAAATACAAATTAAGAAGCAGAATGGTAGATGTGCCTGAACCTAGCAAGCTGAAAGATACCAAGCAGCCTAAGAAAGCATAGGATAGAACTCCCCTGACAGAACTCCCCGCTAAAACAGACCTCAATCCAAAATAACCCATGGTTAAGGATATAACAGACTAGCAGCCCTTAAAAAATCAGCCATCCACCTCCTTTCCTCCAAAAGAAAATATAAACAGCTCTCCTGAAAATAATTTCAAAGCAGGTTTAGTTCATACCAGCACTCCTGATGAAGAAAAAATCGTTGAAAACACAACAGAAAAGGAAAACCTTGCTGCTCGCAATACAAAAATTCAAGTGGAAAAACCTTTCAACCTAGAAACAGAAATAGGCAAACTGAAAATAGCCATTCCAATGGCCAAATTGGATAAACATGAGGTTTACAGAGAACAAATTACCAGGTCACTTCAAATATCAGAAAATAGAGATGCAGTCAATGTTTTAGATGACCAACCAGAACTAATTTTTGGTCCTGAGGTAAATGATAGAACAGTAGATGGAGGAGTTCCTCCATTCTATGTAAGCTTAAACATTCATGACAAAGTGCTGCACAATGCAATGTTTGATTTGGGAGCTTCCCACAATCTAATGCCTAAATCTGTGATGGAAAGATTGGACCTAGATATCACGTGGCCATATAAAGACTTGTTTTCATTTGATTCTAGCCAGGTTAGGTGTTTAGGCCTTATCAAAGATTCGTGTGTATCTTTAGTACAATAGCCTGCCAAGACAATTTTAATGGATGTGGTGGTAGCTGATATCCCACCTAAATATGGAATGCTCTTGTCTAGATCTTGGGGTGCAAAGCTCCAAGGATCTTTGCAGCTAGATATGTCTTATGCCACCACTTCAG
The DNA here is from genome assembly GCA_031772625.1 of Pinus tabuliformis. Taxonomy (NCBI): domain Eukaryota; kingdom Viridiplantae; phylum Streptophyta; class Pinopsida; order Pinales; family Pinaceae; genus Pinus; species Pinus tabuliformis. Next base: position 93,857,969 of record CM062820.1, read on the forward strand.
TCTTTGATCAGTGAAAGAGATTGTACCGGGAAACATTGATGAAATATGTGGTCAGCATTCAAGAGAAACCCCAAAACTTCCCTATTTATTACATGCATTCAGATATGGATTCGTTTATCTTATACAATGCTGAAATGTGTCCCAAAACTGATGGCAAGTTGCTAGAATTAGCACAAGCAAGAGACATAAACGAAGAATATACTGCTCAAGATCAAAAAATTATTGAAATAATTGATGCAACAAACAAACTAGTCAAAGCATATGACTTACAAAATCCAAATCTGCCCATTAAGACAGTTTCCAAAACTCTTAAGGCTAGTGGTAATCAAGAAATCTTATAGTACTTAGATTTTGATGGGTCAGTGAATAAATTAGGAGTAGGGGCAGGGGTTTGGATACACAATATGCAAAATGACCATGCTCAAGGACATGCATATACACTGAATTTTAGAAGTACGAACAATATGGCAGAATATGAAGCCCTTTTGCTGGGACTCAAACTGATTAGAAATCTAGGGGCAACTAAAGTTTCAATTCTAGGGGACTCAAATTTGATTATCCAAAAGATGAAGGGGAACTTTGTTACAAATGATCTTAGGCTGAGAGCTTACAGAGGGGCAGCAATTGAAATACTTAACACCTTCTTAGAATTTCAGCTAACCAAAATTCCGAGAAAACGCAATTTGCATGCTCATAGTTTGGCAACTTTTGCCAGCACCTCCAAGCTGCCATTTGAGCTTAATCACCACTTCACTGCTGAAATTAAACACAGACCTGTTGTTCCAGATAATGTCAAAAATTGGCAAGTGTTTGAAAATGATAGGCAAATCAATAATTTCTTGACTTTGAAAGAGGAATTCTCAAGCACGAACATAGATACAAGCACCTTTTGCGATCAACAACAAATAGAAAATATTGAGAAAAATATATCAGCTGAAACAACAAATCACATTTTTCATACAACAATCTTTACCAGCAAAAATTTACAACAGCTGAAACAAATGGATCTTGATGAAATTGTTGAGGGATAATCTAAGGTAATTGAGTTGAAGGATAATTTTCTGCCCACAGGCTTGACTCCTTTGGAGGATATTTTTGATTCAAATGATATACCAAGAAAGCCAAAAATGTAGCATTTAAATGCAGAAATTGAGGACTGTAATATAGGAACTGCACAAAATCCTATGATGGTGAAATTGTCTAAAGCCTTGCCTCCAAATCAAAAACTGAAATACATTGAATTGTTTAAAGAGTTTCAAGATGTCTTTGCATGGAGCTATGAGGACCTCAAGTCCTATGATACTTCGGTCATCCAACACACAATACCTTTAAAAGAAAATCAAAAGCCTTTTAAACAAAAACTTAGAAGGGTTAATCTAGTCCTCCTTCCTCTCATTGAGAAAGAGGTCAAAAGAATGTACCAAGCTGGAATAATTGCACTTATTAGATTCTCATAATGGATTTCAAATCTAGTGCCCACTAGGAAGAAAACGAGAGAAACAAGACTGTGTGTTGACTTAAGAAATCTGAATAAAGTATCTCTCAAAGACCACCACCCCTTACCCAAGATGGATCACATTTTGCAAAGGGTAGTGGGAGCTTCCAGGATCTCACTATTAGATGGATTCTTAGGATTTAATCAGATCTTATTTCACCTAGATGATCAGGATAAAACTGCCTTTACAACACCTTGGGGAACGTTCGAATATGTAAAAATGCCTTTTGGGCTTAAAAATGCAGGGGCCACTTTTCAGCAAGCAATGGAAATTGCCTTTGCAAAAGAGATTCATGATTTTCTAGTCATATATCTTGATGATCTCACCACTTTTTCAAAATAAGATCAAGAACGTTTAGAGCATTTAAGACAAGTGTTCATAATTTGCAGAAAATATGACATATCATTGAACCCAAAGAAATCATTGTTTGGCCTAGAAGAAGGCAAACTCTTAGGTCACATAATTTCAAAAGATGGCATTAGAATCGACCTGGAAAGAATACAAGCTATCCTCCAAGTGCCTCACCCAAGAAATATCAAAGAATTGCAAGCTTTTCTAGGAAAGATCAATTTCCTAAGAAGATTCATACCCAACTTGGCTGAACTAATAAGATTATTGAATAACATGCTGACGAAAGATTCTGAAGTCAAATGGACAATAAAAGCTAAGCAAGCATTTGAGGAAATCAAAATAGCTTAAACCAAAACACCAGTCCTTACAAGCCCAAAGTTTGATAGAGACTTCATAATCTTTTCCTTTGCATCTGAGCATACTATTGTTGCTGTCCTATTGCAAAAGGATGATCAAGGATGTGAGAAGCCCATTGCTTTTTTCAGCAAAGCACTTAGAGATGGTCCACTCAAATATCAAATCATGGAGAAACAAGCCTATGCCCTTGTAAAGGCTATCAAGGATTTTAGAGTTTATATCTTGTATTCTCATGTGATAGCTTATGTCCCAAATGCCGTGATCAAAGATATTCTGACTCAAGAAGGAATTGAAGGAAAAAGAGCCAAATGGGTAGCTAAAATTTTAGAATATGACCTTGAAATCAAGCCAACAAAACTGATGACAGGACAAGGATTAGCCAAATTAATGACTGAGACCAATTTTCAAGCCCTTGACATCAATGAACTGGATAACGAACAGGAGATAGCAACTCCATAGATCAATCAAACCTTCTTACAATCACCTTGGTATGTTGATATAATTTATGTATTGTTAAACCTGCAAGCTCCTCCAGGGTTACCCAAAACTAAAAGGAGATTCTTGAAAATGAAAGCTTCTAAGTTTTGTATTGTAGACAATGTTTTATTTTGGAAAAATTATGAAGGCATTCTACATAGCTGCCTAACAAAAGATGAAATTGACAAAGTACTTAAGGAATTTCATGCAGGGGACTGTGGTGGACATTTGTATTGGAAATCAATAGCTGATAAAATCCTAAGAGCTGGGTTTTATTGGCCCTCCCTATTCGCTGATGTAAAGAAATTTGTAGTTTCTTGCCATAAATGCCAAATCTTTGAACGCAAGAGAAAACTGTCACCTTTACCCCTAAAACCCATTTCCACTGAAAGACCATTTCAACAATGGGGTTTAGATTTCATTGGAGAAATTCACCCTTCCTCTTCTGGCCAGCATAAGTGGATTTTAACTACCACAGATTACTTCACCAAGTTGATAGAAGCCATCCCTTGTAGGCAAGCCAATGACTCAACCATCATGCAATTCCTAGAAACCAATATCCTATCTAGATTTGGTTGTCCTGAGAAGATTATAACAGACAATGCCGCTGCCTTTAAATCTAAAAGAATGATCAATTTTTTTCACAAGTACCACATTACGTTAGGTCACTCCATAGCTTATTACCCTCAAGGTAATGGTCTAGCTGAGTCATCCAACAAAAGCTTGATCAACATCATAAAGAAAGTATTGGAGGAAAATAAGAAGAATTGGCACAAAAATCTTATCAATGCACTTTGGGTAGACAGGTTAACCACAAAGATATCTATTGGAACAAGTCCCTATGAGTTGGTTTATGGTATGGAGGCTATATTCCCTTCATCCTTGGGAATCCCTGTGATAAAATTATTGCAAGAAATACAAGCAGAACCCAATGATATTCAGAGAAGAATCAATCAAACAATTCATTTACATCAAACCAGAGAAGAAGTGTATCACAAATCTCAGATCCTACAAGAGAAACTGAAGAGTATTTTTGACAAAAGGACAAAGGCAGAAGATTTTTTCATAGGAGACAAAGTGTTGAAGTGGGATTCTAGAAGGGAAGATAAAGGAAAACATGGTAAATTTGATTTCCTATGGAAAGGACCTTTTGTCATTCAAGATGTACAAGGAAACAACACTTATTTTTTGAGAGGCCTAGATGATACAAAAGCAGAGGATGGGCCAGTTAATGGTCGGATGCTCAAGCATTATTTTCATCCACTTTGTTAATATATCAGGACTGTATTTTGTACATAATAGAGTCTATTTTCTGCAGTTTATTACAGTAATAAGAAGGGAACAAGATGCAACAAATTTTAAGGAAAAGCAAGGGTCTGTGCCACCTTTTTGTATTCCATTTTGAGTCTATTGGAAGACTTAAGGAAGAAGACTTGGGAGCTATAAAAAAGATGACAAATACTCAGACAAACTAGCAAAGATAGAGTTGTAATTATGTTCAGATCAGCTCATGAAAAATGCATATATGCCATATATGCCACAAAGATACAATTTGTTAGTTTACAACAAAAGGAAATTTCAAATTACAACAAGAATTGAATATAAGGCCATCTGACCTGTTGTTCTTGGCTTTTGACCTGGAAAAGCCATCCCCAAGTGGAGCCACTATTAGGTTCCTATACCAATAGGTGTCATATTTCATGATCGACTGTGGAAATCCCAAATATGATCATCCTTTCCATGCTGCAAAGGTTCCATATTTTCAAACATAAAAATTTTAAAAAATGTAAAGAGGGTATGCCCTAAAAGAAAAATCAAAGGGCAAAAATAATGAATTGGTCAAGAAAACAAAGAAAATGAACCCCAAATAAAAGACCAGGAAAGTGGCTAGTTAAAATTCCACTACTATCCTATTTTTTGCAAATAAGTTCAGAATGTGCAATCCGTGACTTCTGTCACACTTGATGGATGGCCCAACAGCCCAATCTTGGCCAGTCCATGTTTAAATTTCTTGTTTTAGCATTAGAGAATAAGATCTGTTCCAACAGTTCAAGCTTGGAAGATCAGTAGTTAGGTTGAGAAGCAAGGGTTCTCAACAGCTAAATCTGAGCCCTTGGAAGAGATAAGGGCAGACTTAGATAGGAGGGCAGTCAAAAGAAAATAAGAGAGAAAGGGATTGCTAGTTCAAATGCACCGAATCAAAAGGAAGAAAAAATGTTAGGTGTATTAAGCTGGGTAAGTAGTTTGATGTTGCAGAAGCAAGTTTGTGATCAGTCTTGTCTCTTTGAATGTGATTTATCTCATGAGTATCATAAGTGCAATGGCACTTGTTTGGTCACAGTTCAGTTGGAGCATGACTAATTTCCCCTCTCATTTCCCCAATAACTCTTATTAACATCCCCTCAAGGACATTGGGATTTGCTCAATGGTCCTAGTTCATTTCCTTTTATGAAAAATACTAAGTGGAAATCTATGTTTACTTAGCCAAAACAAGCCACATTTCTTGTGTAAAAATAATCATTTCATTTCACTTCCATTTCCCTAAAAACCTAAGTTATTACCTTATAAACTTAGTGTTTCTATTCACAAAACCATACTAAGACTTTACTTTATTATATAGCTCCTACTTAAGTTTTCCCCACCCTTATTATACATAAAATAGCATAAAAGTCCCTAAAAATATAAATATCCCAACCCCTGGCTTAATATAGGCATATACCATAACGTTTCAGGAATTACAGGTTCATTTGGAACCTTGTAATAACCCTTCCCGTGTATACAAACCTTGGGATTTAATTAACATTTGGTTAATTAAAGAACCAACCCGCAAAACCCAAAATCGCATTACACTACAATTCTTTGCAAAAACCTTTAAAACGTTGAAATATTATGGCGGGTTCCATGTATTACACCTCCCCCTGTTTAACGTGCTGCCAGCCGTCGGATCCGATTCTCGAGATCGGACGGCCCACATGCATATTGCGAGCCCTCATATACTGAATGATAGCCTCCAGGGGATGGGCGGTATTTCCGCTGTACACGAGACACACGTCAGGCACCCGACGTGATCGCTGCCCCCTTTGAAAAAACCATTTTGGCCCAAAGGCGATGCGGGAGCCAAACCATTTACCGCCTATGCTCCTACCCCGTTGCCGTAACCCTCACGTCATCAAACACGTCACCCACCACCCTGCCTCCGTATCATCCTCTATGTCCACCACGTCACTGCCAAGTCGGCCTCCGTACCCCCACTATACGACAAAATCATGATGTCATGCTAATGTCACCTGACCAAAGCGCGCCAAAAACCTGCCAAAATCTGAATTTTTGTCAAAAAGTCGTTAAAACGTTTTTTTTTCCATTTTACCTTGTTTGTTCTACGTGATATTTGCATTGCTTTCAATGACCAAAACGCCATTGTCGATGCACAGTCCACCACCCAGGCAAATCAACCCCACTGCTCGGTCCCTCAGCTCAGCCTGCTACACACATTGTGCACCAAGCGTCCATAAAATAGGTATTTACCGAAATTCTTCTCCCAACCCATGTTTTTCCAAGTTTTTCTCCAAAAAATTCCCCGTATAACCAAATTTTAAATAAAAAACAAAGTGTTGCCCCTAACCTCTGCAATTTAACCTCTGTTCGGCCCTTTTTTCCCAAAGAAAACCTGTGGACTGTGTTCCCTCTGCAAATTCGCCCATCGAGCTGAAATTAAGCTTATGTCCACCTGCAATTTCCACAGAAAGCTCTAGAAACTGATATTTTACCTACTATTGTTGTGAAAGCTCCAAATTTTAAATTAAATAATCACAAAGGGTTGAAAAATGGAGACTCCAGTTGCCTTCAATGTTTCCCCCTTGAATGCACCACACAATGAGTTGGAATGGTTGCCCTTAGCTGATAGGGACTTCCAAATACAAGAACTAAGGGGTATCAAAGACCATCTGCAAACATTTTGTGAAATTAGGAACAGCTACCTAAACAAGACTGATCTCTATGGCATCTGGGAGTCCAGTCTACCCATATATTATCTTCCATCAGTCAATGTATTTCCAAATATAATCCGTTTGTGTTGTGCTAACTATGAGCCTACTCAAAGGGCAGTCATGTCCCCAAATGGCACTGCCATGTTCTATATCACTCCTAAATCAATCAATGAGATGTTGCATTTCAAGCCTAATCATCCTCTGACTCCTCTGTCTATGAAACATTTGCTGGACCAAGGCTCCAAACTATCCTCTGCAGAAATAGGCCGAATTACCAATTTATTCATGAGCCTAGACTCCCAGCCCAGAGACTCACCTCCTTTTCACCAGGTCTATTTCAATGAAGTTGGGAGAACTGTCATTGACATGATATCCTATGTCATGGGTTTCAGAACAAGTGAGTATGTGGATGAAACCATTCTAGCTGTGATGTCTATATTTATTGTTGGCATTATGGTTCAAGTGTTGTCCTTGATGGCAACTCACTCAGTGGATGGTACAGGTGCTCAAAGGTTAGTACAGGTGATGGCAACTCAATCAGAAGACAGATCTCAGTACAGCATGGCAAGAAAGCTCATACACGCTCTTTCGTTAAGCCCAAGTCGCGTGTACACGCAAGTTAGATTCAGAAAAAGCGCGTGTATGTGGAAAGGTTCCTTTGGTTCATGGTGGTTAGACCTTGGAAGTTGTGCCTATGATTTCGGACCATTATGTCTCGACGGGCGTGTCGATCCCTAGTTTTAAAGTTGATGGTATTGTGTTACTATGGTTTTGGCTCTTGGTATTGAGAAAGGCCTAAGGCTATATAAGGAGAAGAAGATCATTAGGCAAAGATCATCTTTCGACAAGGCATGAATATCTAAGAGAGAAAGAGATCTGATATGCAGGTTCTGAGTTGGTTGATCTGAGCTAAGGAGAGATCTCATCGGTTGATGGAGAACTAGATCTAAGGAGAGATCGGGATCAAATGGTTTGAAATGCACTATCATGTTATGGTTGATTATGCGTATTTCTAGATCTGCATATTGTCGCAATGTTACGTTCTGAGTCTAACTAATATCTGGTACAGCTGCAAGTTGAGAAAGTTTATTTTTAGATCTGTACGCAGGTTGGCTTCGGTAAAAGCGCGTGTATACGCGGTTTCTGCTCATTAAAGTAGCGTATATCTTTTGAAGCTTGATTTGGGTTTACAGTGGGATCTGACTGTTATTACAGAGTTCTGTAGTCTGCTCTGTGTTCTGGTAACTGGTGATTGACAGGGTTCAGTGGTTCAGTGATTCAAAGTTGGTTGTTTTATGCTTCAATGATCTGTTGTGAAAATTGAATGAATTGTGGTCTTCAGATTGTAATGTTGTGCTTCAGGAATATCCAAGTCTGAAAATGTATGAAAAGTGATACCTGGAAGAAGGAAGATTGTAGGTCAGCACCTACATACTAGTATCTTGGCTAGTACAAAAGCAAAAGGGGGTTGGAGCTCCCTTCCAAGGAAGTTTGGAGAACGAGAGAAGGTTGAAGCCTTCTGCAGGTTGTAGCCTGCGTACTGGTATAAGGCTGCACCAGTACAAAAGATTGTAAACTGAAGTTTCATATTAAGAAAGATAGAGACAACTTGCAGCAGGTGGTTTTCACCCACATTGGGTTTCCACCTTATATCTTGGTGTTCATGTGTGTGGCTTTTTATCTGTTCTGTTATACTGCACATGTTTACTGTTAATATGATGAATAATGTCCTGATGCACTTAATTGAAGAATAAGCCAACTAAATTGTGAGTTTTCTGCTTATACGTTGTTTTACTTCGTCACAGTAGCGTGTACACGCTGGTTCACTTAACTGAAGTAGCGTATATGTTTTGGGCATTTGAAAAGTTTGATTAATCTGATAATACTGATTCACCCCCCCTCTCAGTATTATTTCCAACAATTGGTATCAGAGCAGGTCCTTCAGAGAAGCTTGATCGCTTGAAGGAAGATCATTCATCATGAGCAACTACGAGAAAGAAGCATCAATCAGGCCACCGGTTTTTGATGGAACAAATTTCAATTATTGGAAGGTAAGAGTTACTGCATATCTTCAATCTCTTGGTACAGAAGTTTGGGACATTGTAGAAAAAGGCTATGCTTTTCCTTCAGCTACTCCTACAGATCCAGATGAAAAAAAGGCATATGAAACAAATGCAAAAGCAGTCGCTACCCTATTAGGAAGTATATCTCAAACAGAATTCATGAAGGTCATGCACTTCAAATCAGCAAAAGAAATATGGGACAAAATGATCACTAGCTATGAAGGAGATGAACAGGTAAAGGAAGCTAAACTTCAAACACTCAGGATTCAATATGAGACTCTCAGGATGTATAATGATGAAAGTGTGGCTAATTATTTTCTCGGGTAGATGAGATTGTTAATTGTATGAAAAACTTGGGTGAAGAAATAAGAGAAACTATAGTAGTTCAAAAGGTTCTAAGATCTTTATCCCCCAAGTTTGAATCTAAAGTATCTGCAATAGAAGAAAAAGAAAATCTCCGTGTTCTCACTATGTCTCAGCTACATGGAATTCTAACCGCTTATGAAATGAGAAAGGGAGGTCCATCTGACAGAAGGGAAGCTGCTTTTAAGGCATCAGGAAAAGAAGATTACTATGAAGCAAGCCATGTTCCAGAAGAAGAGGAAGAAGAATCAAATTTTGTCAGAAATCTTCAAAGGGGTTCTGGAAGGTTCAGAGGTAAGCTACCTTTCAAATGTTTTGCTTGTGGGAAAGTAGGTCATTATGCTGCAAAATGTCCTTATAAGGATAAAGGAAAAGAACCTGCTAGATGGAACAAGAAACAAAGTGCAAATAGGAAAAGCTACTACACCCATGAAGATAGTGATGGCTTATCAAACAGTGATGAAGATGAACAAGGTAATAAATATAAGCTGTTAATGGCATTTGAAGATGATGATTATGAGGATGCTATAGATGTGGATAATCTCTATAATGAAATCACTAGACTCAAGAGAAGCATAGAAGAAAGGAATGTGATTATTGATACTTTGCAATTTCAAATTGATGAAAAGGAAAAACATCTTGAAAAACTAGAAGGTGAAATTGTTGGTCTCAGAAAAGAAATTGAGAAAACAAAAACTATTAATCTTAAATTTGTCAAAGGATCTGAAACCTTGGATGAGATTATTAGTGTGCAGCGGTCTCCTCTAAACAAAACAGGTTTGGGCTATAATGGAGAAACCTCTCAAGCATCCACCTCAAAAAGTTATCTTGATGCAGCAAGAGGAAATGAGCGGAAGAACAATGAAGATAATCAGGTAAAGCAGGGACGAGTTACAAACAGAAACTATCAGGGACAATCCTCCTTAAGGATGAACAAAAGCTACAACCAACCACAGGTAAAATCTTCTCAGTTTGGCTCAAGAATAGATGAAAATAGAAATTACAATCAGTTGGCTGGTAGATTCAATAACCGCAGAAGCTTCTTCAATGGACAATGCTTTTCTTGCCACAACTTTGGTCACAGAGCAGCTCAATGTGTTGCATATAAAACAATCATGACTAGGGAAGCTCAAAAACAAAGAAGTATGACAGGGATTACAAAAAGGACCTATAACAACTTTTCGGTGCTTGAAAATGAAGTTGAATGTTCTATTTGCAATAATTTTGGTCATAAAGACTCTGAATGCAGGAGCAGGTTTCAGGAGAAAAAGGAACAAGCCACAAGCACCAAAACATGGAGAATAAAGGAACCTCAAACAGAAAGATGTGGGATAGCATTTTATGCAGAAGGACAGGAAAATCTATGGTACATTGACAGTGGATGTTCGAAACATATGACAGGTGATAAAGAAAAACTTGAATCTTATTCTACTTTAGAAAAAGGAAAGAAAGTCTCTTTTGGAAATGATACTCCTGCTACTATAAAAGGAAAAGGTATTGCTCCTTTAAAAGAAAAGGTCAAGGCTGGAAATGTTTTGTATGTTGATGGATTGAAACATAATCTTCTAAGTGTCAGCCAGATGTGTGATCAAAAAACAGAGGTTATTTTCAGATCGAATGGATGTCTTGTTCGTGATCTTGATACAGGTAAAACAGTTCTCAAAGGCAAAAGAACTCCAAATAATCTGTACATATTTGAAGAAGAACAACAACAATGCTATCTTAGCAAGGATGAAGAGCACTGGTTATGGCATCGAAGGTTGGGACATCTAAGCTTCTCACAAATAAGGAAAGCATGCAAATATCAGGCAGTTCGCGATCTTCCAGATATCAAAATTCCAGACAACACCATATGCAAATCTTGTCAGTTTGGAAAGCAGACCAGAACTAACTTTCCAGAGAAGGAAGGGTCAGCTAGCTTGCCTCTTGAGCTAGTCCATACAGATGTATGTGGTCCATTTAGGAAAAGGTCACCTCGAGGAGAAGAATATCTGATATTATTCATTGATGATTTCTCAAGGTTTGTTTGGTTAGGGCTTATGAAGCACAAAGATGAAGCATTCGAAAAATTCAAATCCTTCAAAGCATTGGCCGAAAATGAATCAGGACACAAAATCAAGTGCCTCAGATCTGACAGAGGTGGGGAGTTCACATCAAATGAATTTTTTGATTTCTGCGATGAACATGGGATAAGAAGAGAATTCTCTACAGCTAGAACTCCTCAGCAAAATGGGGTTGTGGAAAGAATGAACAGAACTATCCAACAAATGGCTCGTGCTATGCTCGATGAATCAGGTACTCCTGCAACCTTCTGGGGAGAAGCCGCACATGCTGCTGTTATCATTCTTAACAAAACAAATGTCCGAGTAAACAGCACTCAAACACCTCATGAGCTTTGGAGTGGTAAAACTCCTTCCGTGAAGCATTTCAAAATCTTTGGGAGCAAATGTTATATTAAGAACACTGATGAGCAACTTGGCAAACTTGAACCTAGAGCAGATGAGGGCATTCTTCTTGGTTATTCTCCACATAGCAAAGCATACAAGTGCTACAATAAAAGACTTGGCAGAATTGTTGACAGTATTGATATAGTGGTTGATGAGAAGGGATATATTCCTAGGCAAGTTCATCATGAAGAAGATGAAGGTTACTCTCAAAGGCGAAATGATGAAGAAGAAGAACCTCAAGAAGAAGAAGAATCTCAAGAAGAACCAGAGGAGCAGACAAGAATAGAAGAAAAGACTCCATCCAGATATGTCCAAAAGAATCATCCAGAAACTCAGATTGTGGGGCAGAAAGAAGCAGGAGTACAAACAAGAAGGACACTTGCAGAAGCTTCAAGCTACTTGGCTCTACTCTCCTCCATTGAACCACAAAATGTGAAAGAAGCATGCAAAGATGAATGTTGGGTCAAAGCAATGGATGAAGAACTTGAGCAAATCGAAAGGAACAACACTTGGGAATTGGTTCCTAGACCAAAAGATAAGAATGTAATAGGAACAAAATGGGTCTTCAAGAATAAGTTAAATGAAAATGGAGAAGTAATTAGAAACAAGGCCAGACTTGTTTGTAAAGGGTATGCACAGCAAGAAGGAATAGATTTTGAAGAGACCTTTGCTCCTGTGGCAAGACTAGAGGCCATCCGAATGTTCCTTGCTCTCTCAAGCTTTCAAAACTTCAAGGTATTTCAAATGGACGTGAAATCAGCCTTCCTGAATGGAGACTTAGAAGAAGAAGTATATATTGAGCAGCCAGATGGGTTCATTCTTGGGAATGATCCAAACCTTGTATGCAGATTGAAAAAGGCTCTCTATGGGCTCAAACAAGCTCCAAGGGCTTGGTACTATCGGTTGGACAAATATCTTCACCAACAAGGCTTTTCAAAAGGATCAGCAGATAGCAATCTCTATATAAAAGTTGAAAATAACAAATTGCTAATTCTTGTTGTTTATGTAGATGATATTATTTTTGGCAGCAATGAAGAGACTATGAGTCAAAACTTTGCCTTGGTTATGCAGAAAGAATTCGAAATGTCACTTCTTGGAGAATTGACATATTTTCTTGGATTGCAAATCCAACAAAATGAAGGAGGTATCTTCTTGTCTCAAACCAAATACCTCAAGCAGATCTTGAAGAAGTATGGCATGGAAGAGTCAAAACCAGTATGTACACCCATGGTTACAGGATGCAGCCTCAGTGCAAATGATGAATCAGCAGCAGTCCACCAACCCACTTATAGATCCATGATTGGGAGTTTGCTTTATTTGACAGGTACTCGACCAGATATTACACATGCAGTAGGAATGGTTGGAAGATTTCAAGCCAACCCAAAGGAAACTCATCTTCAGGCAGTCAAAAGAATCTTCAAATATCTTCAAGGGACCCAAAACTATGGCTTATGGTATCCTAGAAATACTGATCTCACTCTTCATGCTTACACAGATGCAGATTGGGCTGGAAGTGTGGATGATAGGAAAAGCACAAGTGGAGGTGCTTTCTTCATGGGTTCCAGATTAGTATCTTGGTTCAGCAAGAAACAAAGTTCGATTGCCTTATCTACAGCTGAAGCAGAATATGTAGCTGCAGCATCTTGTTGTACACAACTTCTTTGGATGATGCAGACCTTGCAGGACTTTCAAATCACTTGCACTCCACCTGTCTCTATCTTATGTGATAATACAAGTGCAATCAGCATTTCAAAGAATCCAGTCATGCACTCAAAGACCAAGCACATACCAATCAAGTACCATTTTCTTCGGGAACAAGTGCTTGAACAGAAGGTCAAGTTGGAGTATGTTCCTTCTAAGGAGCAAGTTGCTGATATTCTCACAAAACCACTGCCCAGGGAAACTTTTGAATATCTCAGACAAAAGCTGGGAGTAGTTAATGCTTCATCCTGTTGTTGAAATTTGTTTGTTCTACAGAAAAGTTGGTATACGCAGGTTACGGAAGTAATATTAGCGTATACACGCGGATTCATGGTGGGAAAGTCGCGTGTATGCTGGACGCTTGTTGCAGAAAGAATATCCGCGTACATACGCTGTTTTATACAGGAGAAAACGCGTATATGAAGTTCTGAACAGCAAGGGAAAACTCTGAAGTTCTGAACAGCAATAGGAATGTCAGAATTATTCAGGCACAGTTTCAGGGAGTGCAACAGGCACAGGTTCAGGGGGAGCAGCTCAAAAGTCTCATAAAGCATTGTTGGCATTCAGATGTTTTTGGTTGTTGGTTTCAGGAGAAGGAGCTCAGAAAGAAATTCTAGTTGCTGATCTAACAAGATGTTTATCAGATGCTGCTGATGTCTTTCCTAAGTCTTGGTCTAGATCTGTTGTCTCTATGTCATGTATCTCTCTTGTCTCTTTTATGGTGTCAAGGTCATGTAACGGCCTTTGTTGGTTTCCCCACTATGCCTGGGATAAATGATGAAATGTTCATGTATTATCATGGTTAGGTGGATGAGTCAATATTGATGTATCCCCACTTGGTTGGGTGGATGAGTCATTTTTTTGTATATCCTCACTTAGTTGAGAAATGGATGTATGTATGAGTCTTTGGTGATAGGAAGGTCTTTTATGATGTATAGAGTCATGTTCTTCTTGAAGAACATCTTTTGCAGATCTTGCCTACAGTCAAGGGGAGCATGAACAGCACTTGGTGAGCAGGATGGATAGATTGGTACTCTTTGGCATTCACAAAGGGGGAGCACACTTGGAGATTTCAGCATGTACTCAGGGGGAGTATGGACAGCAGTATGGACAGCAGAAGGATTACCAAGGAAGAGAATATCTTGGTCCTCCCTTTGCCCTTGATGTCAAAGGGGGAGAGTGACTTGGTGTGGTGGTTGCCATCAAGTCCAAAGGGGGAGATTGTTGGCATTATGGTTCAAGTGTTGTCCTTGATGGCAACTCACTCAGTGGATGGTACAGGTGCTCAAAGGTTAGTACAGGTGATGGCAACTCAATCAGAAGACAGATCTCAGTACAGCATGGCAAGAAAGCTCATACACGCTCTTTCGTTAAGCCCAAGTCGCGTGTACACGCAAGTTAGATTCAGAAAAAGCGCGTGTATGTGGAAAGGTTCCTTTGGTTCATGGTGGTTAGACCTTGGAAGTTGTGCCTATGATTTCGGACCATTATGTCTCGACGGGCGTGTCGATCCCTAGTTTTAAAGTTGATGGTATTGTGTTACTATGGTTTTGGCTCTTGGTATTGAGAAAGGCCTAAGGCTATATAAGGAGAAGAAGATCATTAGGCAAAGATCATCTTTCGACAAGGCATGAATATCTAAGAGAGAAAGAGATCTGATATGCAGGTTCTGAGTTGGTTGATCTGAGCTAAGGAGAGATCTCATCGGTTGATGGAGAACTAGATCTAAGGAGAGATCGGGATCAAATGGTTTGAAATGCACTATCATGTTATGGTTGATTATGCGTATTTCTAGATCTGCATATTGTCGCAATGTTACGTTCTGAGTCTAACTAATATCTGGTACAGCTGCAAGTTGAGAAAGTTTATTTTTAGATCTGTACGCAGGTTGGCTTCGGTAAAAGCGCGTGTATACGCGGTTTCTGCTCATTAAAGTAGCGTATATCTTTTGAAGCTTGATTTGGGTTTACAGTGGGATCTGACTGTTATTACAGAGTTCTGTAGTCTGCTCTGTGTTCTGGTAACTGGTGATTGACAGGGTTCAGTGGTTCAGTGATTCAAAGTTGGTTGTTTTATGCTTCAATGATCTGTTGTGAAAATTGAATGAATTGTGGTCTTCAGATTGTAATGTTGTGCTTCAGGAATATCCAAGTCTGAAAATGTATGAAAAGTGATACCTGGAAGAAGGAAGATTGTAGGTCAGCACCTACATACTAGTATCTTGGCTAGTACAAAAGCAAAAGGGGGTTGGAGCTCCCTTCCAAGGAAGTTTGGAGAACGAGAGAAGGTTGAAGCCTTCTGCAGGTTGTAGCCTGCGTACTGGTATAAGGCTGCACCAGTACAAAAGATTGTAAACTGAAGTTTCATATTAAGAAAGATAGAGACAACTTGCAGCAGGTGGTTTTCACCCACATTGGGTTTCCACCTTATATCTTGGTGTTCATGTGTGTGGCTTTTTATCTGTTCTGTTATACTGCACATGTTTACTGTTAATATGATGAATAATGTCCTGATGCACTTAATTGAAGAATAAGCCAACTAAATTGTGAGTTTTCTGCTTATACGCTGTTTTACTTCGTCACAGTAGCGTGTACACGCTGGTTCACTTAACTGAAGTAGCGTATATGTTTTGGGCATTTGAAAAGTTTGATTAATCTGATAATACTGATTCACCCCCCCCTCTCAGTATTATTTCCAACATTTATTCCAACACACCCTCTTGCCATCAAGTTTGACTTTGCTACCTTCATTAGCAACAAAATCCATGAACAAATCATGAGCCTAAATAGAGAAGGAGTTTTCAAGTATACAGCCTATATATATCATCTGTTCTTATACTATCAAACATATAGTTTTTAGTTCCCTGTCAAGAAATTGGATGCAAAAGGAGAAAGGAGATCTGTCATATTTTGAACCCCAGTCTTCCATGTAGTCCATAAATCTCCTTATACTTATTGTGAGTTCATTGATCTATTCATATATCCAGTCTCATCTCTGCTGATGAGAAGTCCTCCTCCCAGACTCACAGCTGAAATGTAGAAAATCTTGCAGCTGTGCAAAAGCTACAAAATAGGTGATTGGTACTTTTACCAAAATCACACAGAAATCAGGATTTATGGCTGTGAATTGTGTCCCTACAAGCTGCCAAGATATGTTCCTATGAGATTGTTTTCCCTTGAATACTTTAGGCAATTTATCAGCTCAGATTTGACTCATTTTTATGAGGCCAAGAAAAAGGCTCAGCTCAAGCTAAGAAACCAGCTAGGCCCCCTCATTTTTAACAAAAAGGAGGGGTGGAAAGATGCTGAACAGATATTAAGTGAGCAGCTCAAGCTAAAAAGGAGTTTTTGGTGGGTACCCTATGACCCAAAAGGATTTATCAATGATAGAAAGACAAAATATAGGCTATCAGGCTATGAACATTGTAGAATCGCTGATATAGAACAATATGCTAATCAAGATGAATGGATAGAGGGCACATTGGTAGAATAGATTACTGAGGAAGATAAAATGGAGTAGGCAATGAAAAACCTTGAAAAAACTCTTGACTTGGACTCTTTTGGATAGGTCTCATTCAAATTGCCTCAACACATTGGAGCGGGCACATCAACTGCTACAAATTCACAACAAACTACCCAAGAAGATACTCCTCCTGCAGGCACATCCAAAGGCAAAGAAGTGATGCATTCAAAACAACAAGAAGTCACAGATCAACCTACATAATCACAGCAACAAGGCCAAGGGAAAATTCATTCTGCCCAAACCCATGCACTGAAGATTCAAACATTGCAGACTCTTGTCAATGAGGAGAAGGGAAGAAAAAGGGACCAGGAAGAGGACACACCAATAAGTGGGCCAGAAGAACAGCAAGAAGCAAAAAGGCAGAGAGTGGATCCTCTACCTGAAGAGGAAGTTATTGAGGAGATTATGAAAGTCCAAGAAGTGAAAGGGTAGCCAACCCATTAATTTCCCTAGGGACATAATCACTTACCAGTTCTCATCGACAACCATTTGGAAAGCAGCCTATTATTGAAATTTCATCACCCACGGCCACAAAGCAAACAAAGTTCAGATATTAAGAGGCCATTCATGGAGATCAAGGCACAAAATGAGCCAATAAGATTGCAACTTTACAATCAGTTCCTCAAAATGACTCCTGCCAAACAACAGAGATTGATGTCTACCTATGATATCAAGGAAGGGAAGTTGATCTTGAGTCGTTTCAAGCCCACAGTGCAGCAGCCATAGTCAGTTGTCGATTATATTAGAACAAACCTGCAGGCTCTTGCCAAAGACATTCACCCTTTGGACCAGGTTGATCTGCACAAACAAACCGGTGAAATGATCTATTCCACTTTAGCAGATAAAGCCATATTAGCTCAACAATTGCAGAATTCACTAAACAATACATCTGCTCAATTAGAGTTGGAAAGGGTATCTTCTTTGGCCAAGGGAAACATAATAAAGTTCTTAGAAGAAATCATCATTGAGCTGGGACATAATCCCAAGGACCCCAAGGCAATAAAAGCACTGATAAAAAAAAGGAGGATGACATAGCTGCCCTCAAGAAACAGTTAAAACTGCCAGTTACTATGCATCCGCAGGCCACAAAGATGGTGAAAGAAAAATAAGAAGAAGATATTGTTAATAAAAATGAATCAAAGGCTGAGTGACACAGAGCAGGCTTTGGAGAAGGCATTGCAAGAAAAACAGGGAGAGTTGGCCTCTCAGCCAGCTCAAACAGCCCCAATAGCTACAACTGCTCCTCCTACAGTAACAACATTAGTCCCTCCCACTTCCCCAGCATCAACAACAGGTACATCAGCCACAGATACTTTAGCAGCAGCAACAAAAACAGTGCCAGATACCACCATGAGCATGGAAAAGATGATGGAGGAAATAAAGGCCTTAGAACTCCAAATGGCAGAGCTAAAGGAAGCCAAAGAAAAACTGGCCAAGTTGGAGGTAAGCTATGATAAATCAAAGATAACGGTGGCTGAAAAAACAAGAGAAGTAAAGGGCTTGGAAAGTAAGGTGAAATCCTTGGAGAAAGACCTTACACTTCATAAAACTCTGTCAGAAATCAAGACAATTTTGTGGACTAAAATTGGCCAATCCATCACTGATCAATGGAGATCAATTCAAACAATTCATGAGCAAATTGAATTGATAGAAATAGCCCGAGTGGAGACTAAAAAGGCCAGAGCATTATTGAGAAACATGCCCGAGCAGGCCAATAGACTAATTCATTTTTTGAATACTCATGCCAGAGAGCAACTAGCAACTCTAGATATCGGAGACAGAACAGGTACAATTTTGACAGTTAAAAAGGTGCTAACTATGAAGAATTTTGTGCAAAATATGGAGAGAAAATGTCAAGAAATGCAGGTAGAAATAAATGCTTTTACAGAAAAGTTTACAGCCTTGTAGCAGAGGGGTCTACTCAGTTTGTTAACCAGCAATCAAAGGCTATTGACACATAAACAGTATGCACACAGGGTAAACACATATGTTGCAAATCAGATTACAGCATCATCAAGCAGTTCAGAAGACATAATGCCTCCCTCCGGACAAAGATTATATGACAAGTTAGAAAATCTGTTCTGTATTGAGCATGAAATAACACATCTTTTTGAGGTATAACCCAATTTCTACAGGTATACTGAAGTTGATGAAATACTGATAAAACTACAAAGACCCCAGTTGCCAACAGACCAATGGTGGTAGATCATGTTGGAGGTTTTACCAAGGTAGTTTTCGTTTCTTGTTCTTTTTTATCATCTGCATATAAGAAAATTCAAATGCACATGTCACATATCAGAAAAATGAAAATAACAGAGCAAGGAATTTACACCAAACACATTTAAGCAGAATCAGGAACAAATGATAGGGCCGTGACAGCAATGCAGGGACCCAAATTAAAGAGGCAGCTACCAGCCGACCTATTGAGTCAAAAAGTCAAATACAGCAGACCACCTAAGGCAGCCAGTACAACAGAAGTTACTCCTACATTCATTGCGCTATGTTTTCGATGTCATTTATTGCCTTTGAAGGAGTAGATGGATAAATTTATTGCTTTATATTTCCTCTATGAGATATTTTGTAACTATTTTTGTATAAATACCTCCCCTAGGAATGTATTGGGGGTTGGTTGGTGAACATCATTCTGGACCTACGCTGTAAATTTTGAGAACTCTTCTGAATAAAGATTGCTAGAATGCTTTGCTGATGAACCTGCTGGTTGTGGAATTAATGG
Source organism: Pinus tabuliformis (assembly GCA_031772625.1). Classification (NCBI taxonomy): domain Eukaryota; kingdom Viridiplantae; phylum Streptophyta; class Pinopsida; order Pinales; family Pinaceae; genus Pinus; species Pinus tabuliformis. The sequence goes on from CM062820.1 coordinate 93,877,466, forward strand.
CAGAAGAATATGTTATAGAATTCTCGTGTTACCTCATGGATCAATAAGTCTTTTTAACTCTTGTTTTACTATTCCTATGTTTTTTATATCATCTATATATCATGTTCTAAATTACAGGAGAAAAGAATAACACAGAATTTACTTTGTTATACTCTGTGTTCAATTCCTGTCATTTTTCATGTTTTCTACAGGGCTAGCATAGGCAAGAAACCTTGACTGCTCCTGTCTCCCTGGTTCTTACACTCTAAATATAATTAAGGAATTCTTAACTGCTCCTTGGTAATATTTATACATTTTCCCTCTATTAGCAGAATGAAAGATTCTTAATTTCCTTTCATTCCCTAACTTCATTTCATCCCATTACAGCTTGAAAAATTGTTCTATGTTTAATTATCTTGCTCTGTAGTTCCTCCTTGTGCCAAAGAAACCATACCCAGAAGTTTATTTTCATTTGACTCCATTAACCCAATGGTCTGAAATTCTCATACTTTGTAGCTCTGTTTTATTGAATGTCACCTTCCAAACACCAAACAAATACTTGTGCCTCATAACTAGCCTAACATATAGCAAAACAAAGCTACATCATAAAGAGAGAGCGCTCTCTGGTTGCAGATTGGCTAGAATCTGCAGCTAAAAGACTGGTTAGTGGTTACCACGGCCGTATTCCCTTTTCCATTTCTTTTGGGGAACAACCTGAGTGATAACATCATTGACGACTCCACTGGGGAAACTGAATGACTGTGTTTGTTACTTCTTTCTATTTTCTAAAGCTACAGATGGAGCCTGAAGTTAGCCAGGTAGCTTTTGAAACTATTTCTGCTGTGCATTTACAGGAGTAAATAAAAGCTGCTTCAGTCAATCTCCAGTCTAGTTCTAGGCTTTCAACATCTGTCTCAAAAATTTGATGAGTTTCCTCTTGTTTTCAATAGATCTTTAGGAAATTTCAAGGCTCTTATAATTCATACTTTCCTAGAGAAATATTGTCAAAAGCATCATCCTTCAGATACTTCCAGAAAATACCAAAAACAGATTTAGAAGCTGGCTCCAAAGAAGAAAACTCATTACACTAGATCAAACCCGGATCCTAATCCTCCAGCTATTTTTGAAATTCCTAACTTGATCTCTAAGAACCTTAGAAGACAAGAAAGTCTAGAAAATTCTGCTGCTTCAAATCTTTATATACTTTAGCAAAACCTTACCCAATCACCTCCTGGAAAAGTAGGAGTCTTTTTTACTGCTGCTGCAACATCTTCTAGTTCACCATAATCACTTAAAAGCACCTTTTCCACTCCTCCATCCACTCTGTTTATCTTAGCTATTATCCCTGTGCTTCCAGCTGTCCCATTTATACCTGTAAATATGGCAAACCGATATGCTCCTCTGCAGTTACCTGCAAATCCAGGGGCTATGCCTCAAGATTATCAAAGAAAAATTACATATTTTGGTGGCACTGGCTCCTATATAGCCCAACAACATACTAAGAAAATGATGGACTACTTTGAGAACTATGAAATTGATGATAATGATGTAAGAATGAAAATTTTTGTTCAAAGTTTAACAGGTGATATAAGGACCTTGTTTAGGGCACTTGCTGCAAACACAATAGCTGATCCCGATGCCCTGTACCAAACATTTTTGAACAAATTGGAAAGGAAGAAGGACCCTTTACACATCCTAACAGAATATGAGAATTTGAAAAGGGGTCCACAAGAGAGTGTTCAAGATTACTGCACTAGATTCAACAATGTATACAATTCTATCCATCAGAATCTCAGACCTCCACCAGACTTAGCCTTGATCAAATTCCCTGATGGATTTGACTCTAACATGGCATATCAGCTAAGGGAAAGATCTCCTGCCAGCTTAGAGGACACGCAGAGCATAGCAAATCTAATCTCTAAAAGAGCCCGAGCTAGAGCTGAAAGAAGGACTCCCTTCAAAGAAGAGCCTTCAGCATTTAACTAGATGCAATCATCAAAGGCATGGATAGACTGGGTGATAGAGTGGAAACCATTGAAAGGAAATCTTCTTGGGAAGGTCAAACAAGTAACGCCACTAGAAATCCAAACTTTAGAAAAAAATCAAAATCCTAACACCAGGAAGGCTAGCCCTGACCAGAACATCAGACCTCCATTTCAAGAGAACTATGCCGAAGCTTCAACCTCTAGTGAGCCAACAGAGGATACTCAAATCAACCTAATGGGTCTGAATAGTGAACAACAAATCTTCTTAACACAAGATGACCAAGAAGCTCATAATTTCAACCAATTTCAAACCAAATCCGGAGAATCATTTGATTTCAGAGAGGGATATGATGCAGTTGTCTATGAAGTCCATAAACAATACAAATTAAGAAGCAAAACGGTAGATGTTCCTGAACCTAGCAAGCTGAAAGATACCAAACAACCTAAGAAAACAAAGGATAGAACTGCCCTGACAGAACTCCCTGCTAAAACAGACCTCAATCCAAAAGAACCCATGGTTAAGGACATAACGGACTGGCAACCCTTAAAAAATCAGCCATCCACCTCCTTTCCTCCAAAAGAAAATATAAACAGCTCTCCTGAAAATAATTTCAAAGCAGGGTTAGTTCAAACCAGCACTCTTGATGAAGAAAAAATCGTTGAAAACACAGCAGAAAAGGAAAACCTTGCTGCTCGCAATACAAAAATTCAAGTGGAAAAACCTTTCAACCTAGAAACAGAAATAGGCAAATTGAAAATAGTCATTCCACTGGCCGAATTTGGAAAAACATGAGGTTTATAGAGAACAAATTAGTAGGTCACTTCAAATATCAGAAAATAGAGATGCAGTCAATGTTTTAGATGACCAACCAGAACTAATTTTTGGTCCTGAGGTAAATGGTAAAACAGTAGATGGAGGAGTTCCTCCATTCTATGTAAGCTTAAACATTCATGACAAAGTGCTGCATAATGCAATGTTTGATTCAGGAGCTTCCCACAATCTAATGCCTAAATATGTGATGGAAAGATTGGACCTAGATATCACACGGCCATATAACGACATGTTTTCATTTGATTCTAGCCAGGTCAGGTGTCTAGGCCTTATCAAAGATTTGTGTGTATCTTTAGTACAATACCCTGCCAAGACAATTTTAATGGATGTGGTGGTAATTGATATCCCACTTAAATATGGAATGCTCTTGTCTAGATCTTGGGGTGCAAAGCTCCAAGGATCTTTGCAGCTAGATATGTCTTATGCCACCATTTCAGTCTTTGGTCAGCAGAAGAGATTGTACCAGGAAACATTGATGAAATATGTGGTCAGCAGTCAAGAGAAACCCCAAAACTTCCCTATTTATTCCATGCATTCAGATATGGATTCGTTTATCTTATACAATGCTAAAATGTGTGCCAAAACTGATGGCAAGTTTCTAGAATTAGCAAAAGCAAGAGACATAAATGAGGAATATACTGCTCAAGATCAAAAAATTATTGAAATAATTGATGCAAGAAATAAACTAGCCAAACCATATGACTTACAAAATCCAAATCTGCCCATTAAGACAGTTTCCAAAACCCCTAAGGCTAGTGGTAATCAAGAAATCTTATGGTATTTAGAGTTTCATGGGTCTGTGAATAAATTAGGAGCAGGGGCAGGGGTTTGGATACACAATATGCAAAATGACCATGCCCAAGGACATGCATATAGGATGAATTTTAGATGTACGAACAATATGGCCGAATATGAAGCCCTTTTGTTGGGACTCAAACTGATTAGAAATCTACGGGCAAGTAAAGTTTCAATTCTAGGGGACTCAGATTTGATTATCCAACAGATGAAGGGGAACTTTGTTACAAATGATCTTAGGCTGAGAGCTTACAGACGGGCAGCAATTGAAATACTTAACACCTTCTTAGAATTACAACTAACCAAGATTCCGAGAAAACACAATTTACATGCTCATAGTTTGGCAACTTTTGCGAGCACCTGCAAGCTGCCATTTGAGCCTAATCACCACTTCACTGCTGAAATTAAACACAGACCTGCTATTCCAGATAATGTCAAAAATTGGCAAGTGTTTGAAAATGATAAGCAAATCAATAATTTCTTGACTTTGAAAGAGGAATTCTCAAGCACGAACATAGACAAAAACACCTTTTGTGATAAACAACAAATAGACAAAATTGAGAAAAATATATCAGCTGAAACAAAAAATCACATTTTGCATACAACAATCTTTACCAGCAAAAATTTACAACAGCTGAAACAAATGGATCTTGATGAAATTGTTGAGGGAGAATCTGAAGTAATTGAGTTGAAGGATAATTTTCTGCCCACAGGCTTGACTCCTTTGGAGGATATTTTTGATTCAAATGATATGCCAAGAAAGCCAAAAATGCAGCCTTTAAATGCAGATATTGAGGGCTGTAATATAGGAACTGTACAGAATCCTATGGAAAGGACCTTTTGTCATTCAGGTTGTACAAGGAAACAACAATTATTTTTTGAGAGGCCTAGATGGTACAAAAGTAGAGGATGGGCCAGTTAATGGTCGAATTCTCAAGCATTATTTTCATCCACTTCGTTAATATATCAGGACTGTATTTTGTACATAATAGAGTCTATTTTCTGCAGTTTATTACAGTAATAAGAAGGGAACAAGATGCAGCAAATTTTGAGGAAAAGCAAGGGTTCGTGTCACCTTTTTGTATTCCATTTTGAGTCTATTGGAAGACTTAAGGAAGAAGACTTGGGAGCTATAAAAATGATGACAAATACTCAGAAAAACTAGCAAATATAGAGTTGTAATTTTGTTCAGATCAACTCATGAAAAATGCATATATGCCACAAAGATATAGTTTGTTAGTTTACAGCAAAAGGAAATTTCAGATTACAACAAGAATTGAATATAAGGCCATATGACCTACTGTTCTTGGCTTTTCACCTGGAAAAGCCATCCCCAAGTGGAGCCACTGTTAGGTTCCTACACCAATAAGTGTCATATTTCATGATCGACTGTGGAAATGCCAAATATGATCATCCTTTCCATGCTGCAAAGGTTCCATATTTTCAAACATCAAAAATTTAAAAAATGTAAAGAGGGTATGCCCTAAAAGAAAAATCAAAAGAATGAATTGGTCAAGGAAACATAGAAAATAAACCCCAAAGAAAAGACTAGGAAAGTGGCTAGTCAAAATGCCACTACTGTCCTATTTTTTGCAAATAAGTTTAGAATGTGCAATCAGTGACTTCTGTCACACTTGATGGATGGCCCAACAGCCCAATCTTGGCCAGTCCATGTTTAAATTTCTTGTTTTAGCATTAGAGAATAAGATCTGTTCCAACAGTTCAAGCTTGGCAGATTAGTAGTTAGGTAGAGAAGCAAGGGTGATCAACAACTAAATCTGAGCCCCTGGAAGAGATAAAGGCAGACTTAGATAGGAGGGCAGTCAAAAGAAAACAAGAGAGAAAGGGATTGCTAGTTCAAATGCACCGAATCAAAAGGAAGAAAAAATGTTAGGTGTATTAGGCTAGGTAAGTAGTTCGATGTTGGAGAAGCAAGTTCGTGATCAGTCTTGTCTCTTTGAATATGATTTATCTCATGAGTATCATAAGTGCAATGGCACTTGTTTGGTCATAGTTCAGGTGGAGCATGACTAATTTCCCCTCTCATTTCCCCAAGAACTCTTATTAACATCCCCTCAAGGACATTGGGATCTGCTCAATAGTCCTAGTTCATTTCCTTTTATGAAAAATACTAAGTGGAACTCTATGTTTACTTAGCCAAAACAAGCCACATTTCTTGTGTAAAAATAATCATTTCATTTCACTTCCATTTCCCTAAAAACCTAAGTTATTACCTTATAAACTTAGCGTTTCTATTCGCAAAACCATACTAACACTTTACTTTATTATATAGCTCCTATTTAAAGTTTTCCCCACCCTTATTATACATAAAATAGCATAAAAGTCCCTAAAAATCTAAATATCCCAACACCGGCTTAATATAGCCATATACCATAACGTTTCAGGAATTACATGTTCATTTGGAACCTTGTGATAACCCTCCCTGTGTATACAAACCTTGGGATTTAATTAAGCTTTTGTTAATTAAATAACCGACCCGCAAAACCCAAAATTGCATTACACTACAATTCTTTGCAAAAACCTTAAAAACATTGAAATATTATGGCGGGTCCCATGTATTACACCTCTGCCTGTTTAACATGCTGCCAGTCGTCGGATCCGATTCGCGAGATCGAATGGCCCACATGCATATTGCGAGCCCTCATATGCCGAACGATAGCGTCCGGGGGATGGGCGGTATTTCCACTATACACGAGACACGCTTCAGGCGCCTGGCGTGATCACTGCCCCCTTTGACAAAACCATTTTGGCCCAAAGGCGATGCGGGGGCCAAACCGCTTACCACCTACGCCCTTGCCCCACTGCCATCACCCTCTCGTCACCCTCACGTCATCAAACATGTCACGCACCACCCCGCCTCCATATCATCCACTGTGTCCACCACGTCACTGCCAAGTCGGCCTCCGTACCCCCGCTATGCGAAAAAATCATGATGTCATGCTGACGTCACTCGACCAAAGCGCGCCAAAAACCTGCCAAAATCTGAATTTTTGTCAAAAAGTTGTTAAATCACATTGTTGCCCCTAACCTCTGCAATTTAACCTTTGTTCGGCCCTTTTTTCCCAAGGAAAACTTGTAGACTGTGTTCCCTCTGCAAATTCGCCCATCGAGCTGAAATTAAGCTTATGTTTGCCTGCAATTTCCACAGAAAGCTCCAGAAACTGATATTTTACCTCCTATTGCTGTGAAAGCTCCAAATTTTAAATTAAATAATCACAGAGGGTTGAAAAATGGAGACTCCAGTTGCCCTCAATGTTGCCCCCTTGAATGCACCACACAAGGAGTTGGAATGGTTGCCCTTAGCTGATAGGGACTTCCAAATACAAGACCTAAGGGGTATCAAAGACCATTTGCAAACATTTTGTGAAATTAGGAACAGCTACCTAAACAAGACTGATCTCTATGGCATCTGGGAGTCCAATCTGCCCATATATTATCTTCCATCAGTCAATGTATTTCCAAATATAATCCGTTTGTGTTGTGCTAACTATGAGCCTACTCAAAGGGCAGTCATGTCCCCAAATGGCACTGTCCTGTTCTATATCACTCCTGACTCAATCAATGAGATGTTGCATTTCAAGCCTAATCATCCTCTGACTCCTCTGTCTATGAAACATTTTCTGGACCAAGGCTCCAAACTATCCTCTGCAGAAATAGGCTGAATTGCCAATTTATTCATGAGCACAGACTCCCAGCCAAGAGACTCACCTCCTTTTCACCAGGTCTATTTCAATGAAGTTGGGAGAACTGTCATTGACATGATATCCTATGTCCTGGGTTTCAGAACAAGTGAGTATATGGATGAAATCATTCTAGCTGTGATGTCTATATTTATTCCAAGACACCCTCCTGCCATCAAGTTTGACTTTGCTACCTTCATTAGCAACAAAATCCATGAAAAATTCATGAGCCTAAATAGAGAAGGAGTTTTCAAGTATACAGCCTATATATATCATCTGTTCTTATACTATCAAACAGATAGTTTTCAGTTCCCTGTCAAGAAATTGGATGCAAAAGGAGAAAGGAGATCTGTCATATTTTGGACCCCAGTCTTCCATGTAGTCCATAAATCTCCTTATACTTATTGTGAGTTCATTGATCTATTCATATATCCAGTCTCATCTCTGCTGATGAGAAGTCCCCCTCCCAGACTCACAGCTGAAATGCAGAAAATCTTGCAGCTGTCCAAAAGCTACAAAATAGGTGATTGGTACTTTTACCAAAATCACATAGAAATCAGGATTTATGGCTGTGAATTGTGCCCCTACAAGCTGCCAAGATATGTTCCTATGAGATTGTTTGCCCTTGAATACTTTAGGAAATTTATCAGCTCAGATTTGACTCATTTTTATGAGGCCAAGTAAAAGGCTCAACTCAAGCTAAGAAACCAACTAGGTCCCCTCATTATTAACAAAAAGGAAGGGTGGAAAGATGTTGAACAGATATTAAGTGAGCAGCTCAAGATAAAAAGGAGTTTTTGGTGGGCACCCTATGACCCAAAAGTATTTATCAATGATAGAAAGACAAAATATAGGCTATCAGACTATGAACATTGTAGAATCCCTGATATAGAACAGTATGCTAATCAAGATGAATGTATAGAGGGCACACTGGTAGAACAGATTACTGAGGAAGATAAAATGGAGCAGGCAATGAAAAACCTTGAAAAAACTCTTGACCTGGACTCTTTTGGATAGGTCTCATTCAAATTGCCTCAACACATTGGAGCGGGCACATCAACTGCTACAACTTCACAACAAACTGCCCAAGAAGATACTCCTCCTGCAGGCACATCCAAAGGCAAAGAAGTGATGCATTCAGAACAACAAGAAGTCACAGATCAGCCTACATCATCACAGCAGCAAGGCCAAGGGCAAATTCCTTCTGCCCAAACCCATGCACCAGAGATTCCAGCATTGCAGACTCCTCTCAATGAGGAGAAGGGCAGAAAAAGGGACCGGGAAGAGGACACACCAATAAGTGGGCTAGCAGAATAGCAAGAAGCAAAAAGGTAGAGAGTGGATCCTCTACCCGAAGAGGAAGTTATTTAGGATATTATTGAAAGTCCAAGAAGTGAAAGGGCAGCCAGCCCATTAATTTCCCTAGGGACAGAATCACCTACCAGTTCTCATGGATAGCCATTTGGAAAGCAGCCTATTATAGAAATTTCATCAACATGGCCACAAAGAAAACAAAGTTGAGATATTAAGAGGCCATTCATGGAGATCAAGGCACAAAATGAGCCAATAAGAATGCATACTTACGATTAGTTCCTCAAAATGACTCCTGCCAAACAACAGAGATTGATGTCTGCCTATGATATCTAGGAAGGGAAGTTGATCTTGAGTCATTTCAAGCCCACAGTGCAACAGCCACAATCAGCTGCCGATTATATTAGAACAAACCTGGAGGCTCTTACCAAAGACATTCACCCTTTGGACCAGGTTGAGCTGCACAAACAAACCGGTGAAATGATCTTTTCTACTTTAGCAGATAAAGCCATATTAGCTGAGCAATTGCAGAATTCACTAAACAATAAATCTGCTCAATTAGAGTTGGAAAGGGTATCTTCTTTGGCCAAGGACAACAGAATAAAGTTCTTAGAAGAAATCATCAATGAGCTGGGACATAATCCCAAGGACCCCAAGGCAATAAAAGCACTGATAAAGAAAAAGGAGGATGACATAGCTGCCCTCAAGAAACAGTTAAAACTGCCAGTTACTATGCATCCGCAGGCCACAGAGATGGTGAAAGAAAAATAAGAATAATATATGATGGATCTATTAATAAAAATGAATCAAAGGCTGAGTGACATAGAGAAGGCTTTGGAGAAGGCATTGTAGGAAAAACAGGGAGAGTTGGCCTCTCAGCCAGCTCAAACAACCTCAATAGCTACAATTGCTCTGCTTACGCATCCTTATCAGTCGAGCCCCCTGTCGGGTCCTTGCACTAGGAAGCGCAAGACCCTCCGGACCTTCTCATTTCCAGCGAACGTGTGAAACGACTAAGCAGAGGTTTCCGATCATATTCCTAGAGCTACACCCCGGTTCGTTTCCTCCGACAGCAACAACATCAGTCCCTCCCAGTGCCCCAGCATCAGCAACAGGTACATCAACCACAGATACTTCAGCAGCAGCAACAACAACAGTGCCAGATACCACCATGAGCATGGAAAGGATGATGGAGGAAATAAAGGCCTTAGAACTCCAAATGGCAGAGCTAAAGGAAGCCAAAGAAAAATTGGCCAAGTTGGAGGTAAGCTATGATAAATCAAAGATAACGGTGGCTGAAAAAACAAGAGAAGTAAAGGCCTTGGAAAGTAAGGTGAAATCCTTGGAGAAAGACCTTACTCTTCATAAAAGTCTGTCAGAAATCAAGACAATTTTGTGGACTAAAATTGGCCAGTCCATCACTGATCAATGGAGATCAATTCAAACTATTCATGAGCAAATTGAATTGATAGAAATAGCCCGAGAGGAGACTCAAATGGCCAGAGCATTATTGAGAAACATGCCCGAGCAGGCCAATAAACTAATTCATTTTTTGAATACTCATACCAGAAAGCAACTAGCAGCTCTAGATATCGGAGACAGAACAGGTACAATTTTGACAATTAAAAAGGTGCTAACTATGAAGAATTTTGTGCAAAATATGGAGAGAAAATGTCAAGAAATGTAGGTAGAAATAAATGCTTTTATAGAAAAGTTTATAGCCTTGCAGCAGAGGGGTCTACCCAGTCTGTTAACTAGCAATCAGAGGCTATTGACACATAAACAATATGCCCACAGGGTAAACACATATGTTGCAAATCAGCTTACAGCATCATCAAGCAGTTCAAAATACATAATGCCTCCCTCTCGACAAAGCTTATATGACAAGTTAGAAAGTATGTTCTATATTGAGCATGAAATAACACATCTTTTTGAGGTATAGCCCAATTTCTACAGGTATACTGAAGTTGATGAAATACTGATAAAACTACAAAGACACCAGTTGCCAACAGACCAATGGTGGTAGAGCATGTTGGAGGTTTTACCAAGGTATTTTTCAGTGCTTGTTCTTTTTGATCATCTGCATATAAGCAAATTCAAATACACGTGTCACATATTAGAAAAATGAAAATAACAGAGCAAGGAATTTACACCAAATGCATTTAAGCAGAATTAGGAACAAATGACAAGGTCGTGACAATTCAAATACACGTGTCACATATTAGAAAAATGAAAATAACAGAGCAAGGAATTTACACCAAATGCATTTAAGCAGAATTAGGAACAAATGACAAGGTCGTTACAGCAATGCAGGGATGCAAATTAAAGAGACAACTACCAGCCAACTTATTGAGTCAAAAAGTCAAATACAGCAGACCACCTAAGGTAGCCAGTATAGCAGAAGTTACTCCTACATTCATTGCACTCTGTTTTCGATGTCATTTATTGCCTTTGAAGGAGTAGATGGATAAATTTATTGCTTGATATTTCCTCTATGAGATATTTTGTAACTATTTTTGTATAAATACCTCCCCTAGGAATGTATTGGGGGTTGGTTGGTGAACATCGTTACATCATTCTGGACCTGCGCTGTAAATTTTGAGAACTCTTCTGAATAAAGATTGCTGGAATGCTTTGCTGATCAACTTGTTGGTTGTGGAATTAATGGCAGAAGAATATGTTACAAAATTCTCGTGTTACCTCATGGATCAATAAGTCTTTTTAACTCTTGTTTTATTGTTCCTATGTTTTGTATATCGTCTATATATCATGTTCTAAATTACATGAAAAAAGAATAACACAAAATTTACTTTGTTGTACTCTATGTTCAATTCCTGTCATTTTTCATGTTTTCTACAAGGCTAGCATAGGCAAGAATTCTTGACTGCTCCTATCTCGTTGGTTTTTACACTCTAAATATAATTAAGGAATTCTTAACTGCTCCTTGGTAATATTTATACATTTTCCCTTTGTTAGCATAATGAAAGATTCTTAATTGCCTTTCATTCCCTGACTTCATTTCATCTCATTACAACTTGAGAAATTGTTCTATGTTTAATTATCTTTCTCTGTAGTTCCTCCTTGTGCCAAAGAAACCATACCCAAAAGTTTATTTTCATTTGACTCCATTAACCCAATGGTCTGAACTTCTCATACTTTGTAGCTCTGTTTTATTAAATGTCACCTTCCAAACACCAAACAAATACTTGTGCCTCATACCTAGCCTAACATATGGCAAAACAAAGCTACATCATAAAGAGAGAGCCCTCTATGGTTGCAGATTGGCTAGAATCTGCAGCTAAAAGACTAGTTAGTGGTTACCTCAGCCGTATTATATTTTCCATTTCTTTTGGGGAACAACCTAAGTGATAAGAAAGTCTGTCCCAAAATCCTATCTCCCAACACCTTACTATGATCCCACCGAACTATGTTGTTTGTTCTTCATTGTGGTGCATTGAATCAACTATAATGTGGACTGTGTATGCGCGTTGGTATAAATTGTGTATGGTTAGTGCCTTAGGTGAATTAGTGCTCTTTGATTCTTTGTGTTAACTTGAAAATGGATACATTTGATGATATATTAAAGTTACTGAACACCCTAATATTTTCCACTGTTGATGGGAAGGTAAACATCAACAAAGACACTTTGTGACATTCAAACCTGCCTACATAATGCACAAGAAAAGATTTATTTTTTGCAACTAGAATCTCAGTTCCAACGAGATGAGCTTCAGAATAATCCTCTATTCAAGATTGAGACAAATTCCCATCAGAACAAAGAATATGAAGTTGAGGTTGATTCGGTGCCCAGTTCAAGAGCATATTTGCACGCAAGTGCAGAAATTCAACCTGCACTTCCCAAGTCGGTCATCAGACCTTGGGAAGAGATTGTCCATAATAAGCACATAACATGTCTTGGATATGATAAGGATGTTTCCTTTCACATTCTAGATTACTCAAATCCCATCCAATTTTAGAGTTTTGGATTTCTTCATGACATTTCACCTTTAGTTGTTTTAGATTTTGGTCCTCTTCCACAACAACCACAACAGATTGTTAAATGCCAACATTGTGACTGAGTTGGCCATATGAAAGATCACTGTTTTGATCTTCATCCATGTGAGCACTACCATAAAACCACTCATTCTTCAAATAGATGCTTAAAAAACAAGCCTCCTGTAAGAACAAAGATTCATCTTGGATGGATCACTTCTTGGCAATGGGCTTCAACAACCAAGAAGATATTTTAGTCATATGTCATAATTTCTTCTAGAGTATTGAAAAGTCTTGTAGTTGAGTTTTCTCCATCATCTCATCTTGTATCTGATAGGGGGGAAGTGATGGTCATCTACAAGCTTCAAAGCCACATCAAGCGAGCCTGAGCCACAACCTGCCATACCAGATTCAAAGTTGTAGCCAGAGACAAAGATGCCCTTGAGCATGCCATTGGTTGGTGGTTAGCCTTAAACCATCTATGCGGGGTTAGACCTCCCTTTTCAGACTGAGCTTCTCCCTCTTCAATGAATTGGGGACACTTCCTCTAGCAGAAGACTTCAAATTCTTGCCAGTTTTGGAAGAGTTCCAAGAATTGCATTAAGCATTCCAGAGTTGGTGGTCATCCTTAAACCACCACAGGTTGAGACCTCCCTTTTTAGGTTGAGATTATCCCTTTTTATGCGGGGTGAGACCTCCCTTTCTAGGTTGAAGGTCTCCATCTTCAAAAAATTAGGAGCACTTCCTCTAGCAGAAGACTTTAGCTTTTGGCCAGTTTTGGAAGAGTTCTGAGAACTGCACTAAGCGTTCCACTGTTGGTGGTTATCCTTAAACCACCCCCCTTTATACCAGCATTTCAGAGAGAAGATTCAGCCTAGTGCTTCCATGCATTTTTTGCACATTTTGTATTACAACTCTCTTCTTGTACTCATACACACCCCTTCAGATTAAGGGGGGAATGTTGGCCACCTAATCCTCTATGGGTTGGTGTGGAATGTGAACAACTACCGGAGTCAAAGAGACCACTTGGAATATGAATCCAAGGGTCACACCATGTAATATAAATGTATATCATGTCAATAATATATGCAATATAATGCTTATCCTCCGCATTAGCTATTTACATTCCATGTATGTTTAACAAATTTGAAGCTACAAATCATATATATATATATATATATATATATATATATATATATATATATATATATATATATATATATATATATATATATATATATATATATATATATATATATATATATTGCAGGTTGCTACAAGGTGTGTTACAGTAAAATTTGTGGGCCATTTTCTCACAAACACTCTTGGATTGGGCTGAAAGTTTTTGGACATGTTCCTACTATTCTAATGTTTATGCACACCAAAAATCAACACCATCCAATGCACGAATTTTGAGATATAATTGAAATTGCTGTAAAATTTAGAAATGATTTTCTCACAAACTACAAATCAGATTGACCTAAATTTTTGTAAGGAGTTTCCTATGGTCCCAATGCACCTGGACACCAAACATTAGATAGATCCAATGCATAGATCTCGAGATATAAGTGAAATGGATGAAGGTGATGATACTCATATTCTCGAAAACTGTGAAGAAAATTGGGCTGAAATTTACAGGGATTGTTCATCATAATATTATGCACTTCCTGTCCAAAAATTACGAAAACATAGTGCCTAGTTTGTGAGATATCTTCAGTTTAATTTATGAACTTTGTATTTTGTTTTTATTTCTTTTTAGATTCTTTGTTTTATTTGAAAAATCTAATTGTTTGTTTGTTTTTTTTTTTTTTAATTCAAAATTAAAGACTTTATTTTAAAAAAAAAATTGAGAAAAAATTAGCAAATTTTGAGATAGATCTAATTGAAATTTGAGTATTTTTAGAATGAATAATGAATTTAGATTTCCTATCCAATTTTTAGATGTGTGAGTTTTATTGCAAAATTTCAAAGCTAACTTTATTCAATTTTCCTTTCTGATCTTCTAGGTTGCACAAGGCACAGGAAGAGAGCATACTTAGGAATTTTGTCAACTCTTTTATTCTTTTTAAATAAAAAAAAAAAATAATAAGGATTCGATCTCTAATTTGAAATTTTGGCTCTCACAACTTTGTTTGTTCTCCTCTCTTTCTAGATTTTCCTGCAAAATGATTAGTTGGTGAGGTGGCTCTTACTGCACCACCAAAAATAAAATTGCAAATAAAATAAGATCTAACTTAACAAAAAAAACTTAAAAACATCACCAAGCTTGGTTTTATTTATTGATTTTGTCCTACTCTACTGGAAATAGAAAAATTGGTTGAAGTGTATGCATATTTCCAGTGTACCCATGTGCATAACATGAGTAAAGAGATATTCATGCTTAGGTTTGAAAAATATGCATTAAAGTACATCAAAGCATGAAAGACCAGTTGTTTTGATAATGCAATCAAGAAGTAAGGAAGAATGAAAAAGTGATGTGACTTGATCCCTGATTGGAACCATCTTTCAATAAATCCATGACATTCCTGATTCCTTTCTTGGTTTAGATCACATTGAATATCCTCCTTTATTATGCATTCCTCAACATTAGATTCTAGTGGTTTCTCCCCATCAAAAGTATTCCATGATTCTTTAGTTTCTTCAACAAATTGACAAGAGGAATCAAAAGAGACTTGAAGATCTTCCTGTGGAGGTGGAGAGATAGATAAGTTTTTGAATGTAGTTAAAATATATTCTTCCTGACAGGCAGATATCCCAGTTGTTGCTAGGATTTGAGAAAGTTCTTGTAAGGACATATTTCAAAATATGAATTACTCCAATTGGTTGATACTTCCTGTCTTGCACATAGATTAGAACAAATTATTGAAAAATGATTGAATATTTAATATGCATCATAAATGATTTTAGTATTCTTTTAACCATGCATCTAAGAATGAATGCAACTATCATGATTTGTCTAAAATTTCAAAATAAGCACCTATATATACCTCCCTGACAACGACGCCAAAATGTTGGGTGATTTAATTGTGAGTTAAATCCTTGTCATTAAATTGACAACTTGGGGTTCGTGAACTGATGAGGTATATGTGTACTATATGTACTAGGTGATTATTTCTCAAAATAGATTAATCTAATGCAAGAAACTTGAAACTAATTACAAATAAAATTAAATCAATAAAATCCAATCCAATCCAAACATAAAGAAATTGAATAAATCTTAACAAAACAACTTGAATCAAAATAACATAAAAAAACTAAACTAAACTTGCATAAATGAAACCACAATTGCTTGAAATGAAACTACACTTTCTTAAAATGAAAATCACAGTTGCTGAATTGAAATTCACACATGCTTAAAATGAAAATAAATGGAATAACATAATTACACAATGTTACCAATATGTACAAAAAAAGAAAAAGGTGTGCAAACTGTGGTTCATGGGGGCCCTCCACTCCTCAGCAAGCACACCGAACGATTATCAAAGCTTGGAGATCAAAGCAACAATATGTATTCCATAAAATGAAGTTGGAGAAAAGCTCCAAATATATTACAATAATTCAACTTTCTTCCTCTCTATCCTCACTTTGAAAATTACATATCTTGTATGGAACTTGGAACCCCTTTGTATGAAGGATGCACTCTTAATTATTAAAAAAATTAAGATAACTAATCAATAAATATAGATCCTCAAATCTCTCCTAAATCCACATTTATCTCTTGTGGTTACAACCAATCACCTAAAAATATGAAATACAAATCCTCTCAAAATTCTCTCCTAGTTTTGATAGGAGACACATATCAAAACATCTATGACTCTTCTCCTTTGAATGTGCTTAGTCAATGATCCAAATCTTCTACAAATATTCCACAAATCTTCATGAGCTGGAATTGAAATTAGAATTTGTGGTTGAGTGGCGAAATAGGACCCTTCTAGAATCTTCAAATAGGCCTACAACATCATAAAACTCATACCACTTTTAGATATATATGAAAACATGTTAATTTCCTAATATTTAATCATAAATTCTCTTTAAAAACTTGAAATAAATGACTTGGAAAATAATAATGATAAACACATATGATCATGAAAATGGTTATTAATGTAGGGTTATGGAGCTACAGAATATGGTAAAGAGTTATGGAATATGGTAAAATGATGGAAATGAGGGTAAAAGAGGATGACATTTTGGAGGCCCAATAATGTGGATTTGGTCTCTATTGGTTCCCTGAGCTCGACGAACATGGAAATATTCTCAAGTTGAGTATGCCACCATGTTTGCGCCAATCCCTCCAACTATAGGCTGACGATTTGAACCTTCATGTGTTCTTCCATTGTGGGACATGTTTTGAAATAGGTAGAGAGACTGCAGAGCCAAGAATCAATGGCCTATCCATTCATTTGGCTCGAGATTTTGGGAAATTTAAAGCATGTATCCAACTACATATTTCTAGGAGGGTGTCTTTGTTGCTACAATGTAATTAGCTCTTAAATATCCATGGCTAAATCATGGACTAGTTAGTCCTTGGTTGAGGGTTCTCAATTTGGTGACATGATTTTCAACCACCAAAGGAATTGAAAGGTATGATGCCAAGCGACAATCTGTGATGGGAATCTGAAGATGGAGGGCGCACTAAGAAGGGTGTTGAATTGTTAAGCCAAAAATCCCAAAAAGAAAATCTTTGAATAGGTGGATGGCTTCCAAGATATTATGCTCTAATACTAATTGATCTACATGCAAATATAAAAAGATTCAAAAAGGAGAGAATAACACATGTGTTATGGAAAACATTACCATCATCTTATTATGAGGGAGAGATGAGCATTTTATAAAAAATGAAAACATTCTCCTTATTAATTTTTAATTACAAAATATATGAGATAAAAATCAATTACATTATTCGATAAAACAACTATAGATATGTTTCCATCTTTACTAGTTTTTCGATGTTTCCTTCTTTTTGAGTTTTATATGTTGCCAAGAAAGCAATGCGTTTTTTCCTTGTTGCCCAATCAGTTAGATGTTTCTTATTGGTGAGCCTTTCTTGGTTACCCAGGTAACCCATCAGAAACCTTTGCTGGAGGTACCGTGGAAGTCCATTCCATACATTTTGAGAAATTAGTAAAACTTTACAAGTCTTAGCCCTAGACACTTCACTGTATTTAGTGACAACCAACTATTGGTTGTGTATAATGGTTGTTTCATCCCCTGGCTCCATCCTTAACTGATTAACACCATCATGAATAAGCCCTATTATAGGGTATTCCTCTCCAACTACAAGGTTCAAATCTTCCTCCACTAATGGATACAAAATTTGGGATTTCTTCCATTACAATAAATTGTTGATATAAGGAATTAGTTCTCAAAGATGAACATCCCCTACAAATGGGTTCAGATTCCACCTCAAATTGTGTGGTAAAATGAAATTAAAAATATACAACTCACATAACAAATTTTGATCAAAGTTATCAACATACACATACATATCCAAAAAAACTTAAGGTTGTGAAATCTGATAAGGTTTCCCTACTATGATCTGTTGCAACTAAAAAATGATCCAACGCTCATGTAAATAGATGGAATAGACCCAGTAAGGAATTTAGGTAGTAAGCCCTTGCATATATAGGTTGATTGCAGTCTTCTTAAGCTCCTCTTCCTTTAAGGCATGCTCTTTCCACTTTTTAATTTCATTACCCTACTTGGCTTCTTGGGCCAAGTACATGGTGAACCATATTTTCTTTATTTTCTCAATTACCTATCGATGAGTCTCTCTGTGAATCACCCCTAAATCAAATAATTCATCCCTCTTTCAACCCAGAAGATTAGGATTGAGTTGTAAAAATGTGTAGTTGTTGGTTAAAATATCATCAAGGATAGCATTGATAACATGTTGTGCCTCTGCTGCACATTCTTGGGAATATTGAGTGGCTTTGGCCTCAGGCCCTTTAGATTAATCATTTTCTTTTAACAAAGCATCCATATTATACAATTTTGGTTTGAGCCTATGTAATTTGGTTTTTAACCTTTGGTTTTGCAGCAAAAAATGTTTTTTTTTTAACAACGTTTGATAAGCAGGTTTACAAAACCTAAAGGGTTTGGGCATGACAACCTTACCTTTTAATTTCTTGCCTTTGTCATTAATAGTTCCAACATGAAATTGCATCTCCTCTTACAATGTGCAATTTCCTTCTTTATATAATACAAAAGTCTCGACACATGTCTCTCTTATATCCATGTCTATAGGTTCAGAGTTTGGTCCTGGCTCCTCGTCACCTGTAATGTCAACGGGTTTGTCTTCACTTTTTTTTCCCTTTTCTTTTTGGGGCATCCTATTAAGGTAACACTGTTTAGGTTTTGACTGCAGAACAAAGTCCTTCTTACATTTAGATGACATTTTCTTTGTAAGAGGCCAAAAAAATGCCCATGACTTCAATTTCCCCCCTTGTGAAAAAGGTCCCCACAGAAGCCCTATCCATGAGTAATAGGTTTTTCCATGAGATATCAAATGGATGAATGATCAGTGTGCAAAAAAACAGGGTTTCCAGTAATGTAATGGCATGAACTACAACAAGGAATTCCTTTTCGGTGATAGTATAGTTCAAATCAATTAATTTTTATTAGGGATATATTGTTCTTTGCTTTGATAATTGGATTTATACATTTACACATTAAATTCACCCCACAACATCATAACATTATTCAAATTTACATCATTATTCAACGACATATGCAACTATGTAGAAAGAACAATATCATCATCATCAATGCAACGAAACAAAAAGGAGTAATAGAAGAAAGGTATTCACACATAGAGACACCAGGATTGGTTGGAGACTACAGAAAAAACCACTATGGGGAAAACCCTTTCAAATTATTCTTATTATTAGATTTTCATTGAATGATTTAGCAAAAGAGAGTAAAATGATCCATATATTCATCCATACAACTATCCAGGAAAAATAAACTAAAATATATCCATGAGATGAACCCAACCATGCTCATACTAAAAACCCTAATTCAAAAGCCTATAATGAACTATCACTATCTGCGGTAAGTGCTGAACACTACAGACAATGAGAGAAAACTTTGACCAAAAGATAAATAAAGCTTTAGGTCCCAATCACAGGGAGGAAATGGGCATGCAAGCGACTAGGAGCTTTCAGTCACTCCCTTGAGCCTGCAAGCCAGTGACCAATCGAATTTTTCCTTTGGTAAGCTTGTGACTGAGAAATAAAAGCCTATAAAAATACGCGTGGGTTTCAGACCCTAAAATTTCACCTTCGAGCGGACCCATTTCTCTGCGAACCTACCTCAGACCTGTGCAAGCCAAAAACAAGAAAGAGAATAGAAGAATTATCCATGATGATGTCCAAATGACGTGGAGGTCACTTGTATTTATATTCTTCCAAGGGTGTCCAATTTGTTTTAGGGTCGACTTGATCAATTATGCACATGTGGGCTTATAATTCAAGAAAACACTTTCCCTTGTCCAAATTTGATGATATTTAGGTCGATTTTGGTCCTCTAAAAAAGAGGAATTCAATGAAATCATCATATCCATAAAATGATCTATCCAAAGTGGAATTTTTCCATAGTTTCAAATTTTAACACTTCCTCTCAACTAGGGAGAATTCTACCTACACCATGTCATGTGTATTATGTCGTCAAATCATATCCAATCTTAAGTATCTCATCATATCGTATCGTCATTGTTCATCTCAATTCATCTCTTGCTTATTCTTGCTTATCTTTTGATTTTCCCTGCTCATATGTTGAACATTCTCGAATCTAAAAGAAGAAGAATTTGACATTGGAGGGTAGCCTAAGATACCACCCTTTAATCATCAGGGTGCCACTTCTACCACTCGGAATCACTTCCAGTGGGGAACCCAATGCTACCACCTAGGAAAATTCAACAAGGAGCCAAATCTACGACCCACATCAACATCGGAAAGCCTAGATCAATCCAGAACAACATCGGGGAGCTTAATCTCAACCCATAAACATATAATGGAGAACATATCAACCTAAAACCTCATGGGGAATCTAAACATCTTCAACCCCATATCGAGCAATAGGTGATACCATATCGAGCAATAGGTGATACAGGGGAGCACATATCAACCCATCCTATTTCTCACTTATCTTCCCAACAATGACCCTCAGGAGTCATTTGGTAGAACACCTGCATCATAATCAACTTGGGTTGTACACCCCCAAGTACACTCTCAACCCATTGGCTAGACAGGGATCGGTATTCCCAGCAAGCCCTTCTTGTGGGTATGATTCCAAATGGGATTTACTATACAAAGACCAATATGGGGGGAAACATCTCCAACCCTATGGGTAACATATAGGGGAGCAATATCTATGACCCTATTGTCCAAAATCCCTCAACTCTAGGAGCCCTCCATCTCAATTCCTCACTCTGGGAGCTCAAACAAGGAGGAAGAGTTGGCTCAATGTTCTCAATCAACCTTGATCTCTATAGATCAAAAACATATCATCATGCTCATATATGGTCATCATCATGTCTCGATAGAAAAAATCTCCTGTTCATGTAGGTCATCACATAAAATATCATATTATAATAAAAATAAATATATCACAAAAAGGATACCATATTCATCCTCCCTTTCATAGAGGCAACAACCACAAGCCTAATCTTGTCTCGTAGAGCATCATTGTCTCAATATATGAAGGCATCTCAGTCCTAGATATATGAAGGACTTTTCCAATTAGATCCCACTCTTTATTATTGCAATGTATCCCTGTCATATTCAGAACTTGCCCAAACAACTTTCTAAAAAGGATTTTCATCTTTCCTCACAACTAGTCATGCCAGCAACATCGTAATCAACCTTGGTCATGCTTAAAGCTACAAACTTCTCATCCAAAACCTCATGGCAGATATCATACTAAGGAAACACCTAAATGTGCTTATCTAATAAAAAATCATCTAAACAACATCGATACATCCATGCAATCACATATCATATGAAGAATGTCTTAGACCAAAAATTGATCATCCCATGCAGATATCTCGAAGGGTTCTTGGTGGAAACTTAACGCATATGAAGTGGCTCAATTATATATATATATATATATATATATATATATATATATATATATATATATATATATATATATATATATATATATATATATATATATATATATATATATATATATATATATATGTATATTTGTGAATGGGTGTTCAAATAGAAAATCCATGCTTCAATCAATTGTCGGTTGCCAAGTCAAGTTCAACAATATCTTTTCATAACTTCTTGAAATTTGAACGAAGTGTCCAAGGATTTGCATTTCCACTTTATTTAATATATTCACTATATAGATTTTATTTTCCCAACTTTAGGACGTGATACATCATGCCATGATTCTTCATTTCAAACTTCATAGGCCATATCCCTCTTACTTTGATCATCAGAAGCTCATTTCCTATCAAGAATCGATCATCAGTATATAAAACCAAAATCAAAGCCATACCTTGGACCACTTTACAAAGTACAGGTTTGGATTGACACATTATCCTGGCCTCACTAGATAAATTCCAATGCAGACATATCAAGATTAGGTAGCTTGCTTCATACTATGTTTTCTGCAAACATAACACTTGACCAAAGCAATATGCTTAGCCTTACACAAATCAATACTATGCAATCAAATAAACTAAGCCAACTTATAAAATTTTAGATGCTAGGTCAAAACTAATATCAAACTCATCAATATCAAAAATTATTTGGACCAGGTGACTGGTATAGCTCATATCCAAATATCAAGTTACAACAACCTTTTATTTACCAAGCACTATCCAATCAAACTTTATCAAGCCATACTCATGATCATAGCATGAATAATTTTTGCTACTAAATATGAATGGATACATCAAGGACAAGTCATATAAGTCTCATTCATACAAGTTTCATACATTCATAGTGAGATTGTTGCATACTTAATCAAAACTATTTATACTTCAACCAATGTGTCAAAGCTAATGATGTCAACACATAATACCAATATAAGTCACTGAAAGTCATTATGCCCATATAGCATTGTTATCAAGGGAAATCATCAGTTTTCAAATCAAATCATTAGTCATTAGATCAAATCCCAAATTTTCTATCATAGTGAGATCTACGCTCCCAAAACATATCTCAACATCAAGTCAAAGTTCTAAATCATTATTAAGCATCATGTCAAAACTCCAAACACTACTTATCTATGTCAATAATCCAAATCTAGTCAAACCCTCACAACTTTTATCAAATATTGTCATACAAAAGGTTCAATGGTTAAATCATAATGACATATTGATATGCATATTCTAGTCCCCTGCAAACAAAAGTTTAGTCAAAACATTCACATTCGCTATAGTAAGTCAAATATTCAAACTTCCCTGCTCATAGACTCTTTTTGTTGTCTTCTCCATGTCTGTAGGAATGTCATACTTTTGGTGAACTTCTAATTTTATGCACAAAGCTTCACTTTTGTGTCCTACAAGCATAACCGCACCCATAGGCCTTCTTCCATGAAGTTGAGAGGCTACAGTTGTAGCCTTAGGCTTGCTTCCGTGCAGTTGAGGCTTAGAGTAAGAAAAACTATTTCTTCTTAGACCAGAGCTTTGCTACAGACCAATAATATCAAATATTTGTCTATTCATGTCCATAAATCTTACTTCAATAATAAGGAATATTCTATACATATAATGCAAATGATAATAGGTGTAGGTATATTATAAATATATTCTCCCTCTGAATGAGAATCCCTTTTAGCCATTACTATTCATGTCATCAACCTGTCTATCATAATACTATCATGCATCAACAGAACTGTTAGATCATGGAATCGAACTATATCAGGTTCTAAAGCATATATCCATCATGGTCATAACATGTCATCATCATATATGAACATGGCATCAAAATTTCATCAAGAGTTAGAGTCTTATGATTAGGGAAACATATAGATGTAACATTATACTTCAGAGATCATGAACACAATAGTACTTTCATCAAGTTAGGTCATTCAATTTTACCATATGTCATAATTACTAAGCTCATCAAAACTTAACCATGGTCAACAAAAGATCTTGAATACCAATACTTCTATCATTATGGATATCATCGTTATCACAAGAATTATTAATAGTATCAAGCTACCATATAAGAAGTAAGATACTTGTTCAATACCAAGTGCATCATTTCATCATAATAACCATGAATCCAAATCACTTTCATATGCATGAGCCATTTGTGAAGAAGACATTGTCATCATACCTTAGGGCTTTCCTTGCCATCCAATATTATAGTTGAAACATAACATTGAAGCAATATACCATGCATACCTTGTAGTATTCAAATATTTGTGCACCTTCTTATTTTACATAGGAAACTTGTAGCACTTTGTCACTTTTTCATCAGGTGCCTCTTTACCTTTTTTGACACTATTTCTTCTCTTCCTACACTAGCC
This sequence comes from Pinus tabuliformis, assembly GCA_031772625.1. Classification (NCBI taxonomy): domain Eukaryota; kingdom Viridiplantae; phylum Streptophyta; class Pinopsida; order Pinales; family Pinaceae; genus Pinus; species Pinus tabuliformis. The sequence goes on from CM062820.1 coordinate 93,901,555, forward strand.
TTGATCCTCAAGAAGGATCCACTTATCACAACTCATCAAGAGGTTAGAAGCATCCAAATACTCAAATATACATGCTAGAAGTATAAGTAATAATCAAAACAATAATCAGATCCATAAGTCCAAACAAAACTAAAGACATAACAATGCATCATAAATTGAAAAGTACTTATCTTCAATGAGAGGGGATCATCTCCCTCTTGAACAAGCCTTCAAGAGACATAACTGTCCATTTTCCATATAACAATGTTAACTTTAATATTTCAACCAAATTTATCAGCAACTAGACCTAATAGAGACTATCCCATCTATGGCTTCATCAAATCTAACTAAAGTGCTTTCACACCTTCACATTAGTCATAGTAGGGTTTCTAAATTGCATATCTTAAATATTTTCCATAAACCATGGTTTCTTCCAACACTAACCTCATAATATCCATTAAACCCTAATAACCAAATTTCCTAGAGTTTCCTTCAAACCCTAGAATTCTTTTAGGTCTCCTCCATCCTCTCTTGCTTCTATGAATATGTAGAAATTCCCACTGTAGATCACCTAGTAATGCAATGTACTAAAGCAAAAAACTTGATCTACTTCTAGAAACAATTTAGCGGAATCTTAATTGAACATGAGAAACATCAATAAGAACACATATAACTGATATGGAGAAATCAATTACACATAACACAGAAGAATTTACTCGAAGAAAGCCTCAGCTTAAAACCCCAACTCTGTATTATCATACAGGTGGAAATATAACTAGTATTACAAAAATAATCAATTCAAAAGATATCCTGCTCTCTTTGCAATACCTCTGCTACTCATAGATAGTCAAAGGCCTTTATCTAACCTTTGGTCTACCCTCCAAGCCTCCTGTTTCTTTGTGCAATTCTGATTGGGGTCCAGTGCAGCCACTTGTTTGAATTTTCCTCTTCACACACTCACTAACCTCTGATCCAACTACACAGTCCTGAGGGAGATAAATTCTCATCATGGATGAGCTTCCTTTATAGGAAAAATATTCATCCAACTAATAGTACACTATCCCTTCTCTGATCTCAACTGGGTCTCTGTCTGAACTGACATGCATAAGTTATTCATGAGAGAATCTTCAGTTATCTAAAGTGCAATAGTTATATGCAAGCATGCATTAACTAACTGAACTCACATTAATTTAATCAAATTGTTTAAATCAATTATATTTGGACTTGACTCAGTTAACTGAGCCAACTAATTACATCTCAAATTAGAACTCATACTTATCTCTTTAACTGATGGATAAATTCCTCAATTAATAGAGAAACTGTTGCATGTCCTCACATAGACTTCATGTTTCATTTTTCACAACTAATTAACTCATGGAGAATTAATTAATTTAATTTCAAATAGCTGTTAAGTTCAAATTCGAATTTTACTTCCTATTTTTAGTCCAGGGACTGACTAAAATAGGAATCCATCATGACTTGCTAAAACTAGCAATTCCATTTTTAGCACTTCCATTTTTCATTCCTTGTTGCTCAATCCAGCACTGATACCCAAAATGCTATTTATATCAGTGCTATTTTTAGCATTTCTTGTTGCCATTTTCAACACTCCCTCTCAAAAATAAAGGCTTCAACTTGAACCCGATCCTATACCTCTGGAATGTTCTACATGCAACGCTTCTACTAAGTGTGGTTGCTCCAGCAACTCTCAGAACAAAAAAACTCCCCACTGACCTCTCTGTTGGGCTAGAAACATACTTTGATGCTAAATCTCTACCTGTTGTTGACAAGTGCTCCCTCTTTGACCTCTGAGCTGCTGCAACACTCTATGCATCTCACACCATTGCACACCTCTCTGTGCCATCCTGCACTAGTGCAACACTCTTGTGCCTCTCGCATTGTTGCAGCCTGCCAGCTCTACAGATTCCTGGGACTCTTGCACTGTAGCTCTACCTGCCACTCCATCCGCATCTGTCTCTACTTAATCATCTAGTCCTGCTACTCCTCATCGAGGCTCCTGTAGCAAAGTTGAATCAAAGAGCTTGGGTGCCTCAAGGATCCTGCCCCTCCTCCTTGGGACAATCACTCCACATTGCCCCACCTCCTACCTGGAGATATGGCTGCATGTGATCCCTCTGCCCACTTGGCTTGAAGTTTCCCCCTACCAGAGGTCTCTGCATGAGTAAATGTCTCTACTCGATCTCCTCTCATCTTCTCTAGTTGTGGCTGCTCCACAACCTCCTGAAGATGCTTCACCAATCATGGCTCCTCCACAATCGTTTGAGACTTCTTCTAGCGATGCATGTTGAGAGGTAATGTACTCTCCCTTTCAACCACCAAGTCTCCATCAGTTGCCTTGCTCCGCAATGCTTTGCATGCATCTTGAACCTCAAGAGCATACAGGTTCTTGCCCTGTGAACCAATCTGCTTCACCTGTCTAGTGATGATGTGTCTAAGGAAAACCTTTCCCTTATTGAAGACTACATCATAGCCTCTGTCTTCCAGCATCGTGATCGACACCAAGTTTCTCTCAGTCCTGGTACATACTTGACATCGGTCAAGGTAAGGCGACCTCCATGCTCCCTCTAAAAAATAACCGTGCCTACAACTGAGACACTATACTTTTCATCATTACCCATCACTATGAGTATCTGGAGATCTTTCTCCTCCAAAGTATTGAACAAACTCTTGTACCTGTGTCATGTGGAAAGAATCTCCACTGTCAAGAAACCAACCACTTCCCACCATGGATGAAACCATGCATGCGGACAGTGTGAAATCCAACTTGAACTGTGAAGCAAGTGCCTCACCTTCAGATCCTTCCTTGGATCCCTTCTTGGATTTCCTCTGTGGACAATTTGTAACAAAATGGACCACCTCATGACAATGAAAGAAATGCACTTTAAATTTGTCAACCTTCTTCACACCATGGGAAGAAATGGATTCAGGAAGAGAAACCTTCTCCTTCCCATTCTTCGCCTTACTTGCTAAGGCACAATTATCTTCATCCTCCATGGATGAAGAACCGTCTCTAGTGCTCTGTCTGATCTCCTCCCGCATCAAATCTAACCATAGTCATTCCCAATCTGGTAGTTTCTCTCTTCCATTAACCGAGTCTTGGTAGCTATCCCAGCTCTTAGGAAGTCCGAGGAGTGCAAGACTCACCATGTCATCATCAGCTGTCACGACCCCTACACTTTCAAGCTCATCCCTGCATGTGGTGAGCTTGGTCAGATACATAGAGATCGTGTCACCCTTTTCACACTTTATCTTTCGAATTTTTTCTTTTGGTGTCAGCTTCCTTTGATCACTTTTGTTCTGATAAAGATATTTTAATGTTTTCCACATCGAAAACAAAGTCTCCTTCCCATGGAGGCTCGAGACAATGTGATCTCTAACTCCCTCCAGGATGATTCTCCTAGCTCTAGCCAAACACTTCCTCCATTCCACCAACTCTTTGGCATTAGATCCTGAAGGCTTGGGGACTTCATGATCAATGAATTCCTTCACTCTGTTATCCTCTAGTACTGCCTCCATGCAATCCTTCCAGGCTATATAGTTTGAGCTACCGTCTAGTGCATACTCAAGCCTCAAACCGTAAAATGCCATTGATGAAATCTGAAATGTGATAAGAAATCGATATCTATATCTAGAAACCACAAACTTCTTCCTTCTTGTATACTTTTCTTCTTTGATCACCTATGCTCTGATACCATGTAGAAATTCCCAGTGTAGATCACCTGGTAATGCAATGTACTAAAGCAAAACACATGATCTACTTCTACAAACAATTTAGCAGAAGCTTAATCGAACATGAGCAACATCAATAAGAACACATATAACTGATATTGAGAAATCAATGACACTAACACAGAAGAATTTATTCAGGGAAAGACTCAGCCTAAAACCCCAACTTTGTATTATCATACAAGTGGAAATATAGCCAGTATTACAAAAAGAATCAGCTCAAAATCTATCCTGCTCTCTCTGAAATACCTCTGCTGCTCATAGATAGTCAAAGGCCTCTATCTAACCTCTAGTCTGCCCTCCAAGCCTCCTATTTCTTTGCAAAATTTTGATTGGGGTCTAGTGCAACCGCTTGTGTGAATTGACCTCTTCACACACTCACTAACCTCTGATCCAACTATGCAGTCCTGAAGGAGATAAATACTCACCATGGATGGGCTTCCTTTATAGGAAAAATATTCATCCAACTAATAATACACTGTCCCTTCTCTGATCTCAACTGGGTCTCTGTCTGAACTGACATGCATGAGTTATTGATGAGAGAATCTTCAGTTATTTGAAGTGCAACAGTTATATGCAAGCATGCATTAACTAACTGAAATCACATTAATTTAAACAAATTGTTTAAATCAATTATATATGGACTTGACTCAGTTAACTGAGCCAATTAATTACATCTCAAATTAGAAATCATCCTTATCTCTTTAACTGATGGATAAATTCCTCAATTAATAGAGAAATTGTTGCATGTCCTCACATAGACTTCATGTTTGATTTTTCACAACTAATTAACTCATGGAGAATTAATTAATTTATTTTCAAATAGCTGTTAAGTTCAAATTTGAATTTTACTTCCTATTTGTAGTCAAGGGACTGACTAAAATAGGAATCCATCTTGAACTGCTAAAAATAGCAATTCTATTTTTAGCACTTCCATTTTTCATTCCCTATTGCTCAATTCAACAGTGATACCCAAACTGTTATTTATAGTAGTGCTATTTTTAGCACTTCTATTTTTAGCATTTCTTGTTGGCATTTTCAACAGAATGGTGTCATCATAGGGGTGATATCCATGAATTTTATTTAGTCCAGCTCTGGTACCATGTTAATTTTTCTTAGGGATATATTGTTCTTTTCTGTGATAATTGCATTTATTCATTCACACATTAAATTCACCCCACAACATCATAACATTATTCAGATTTACATCATTATTCAATGACATATGCAATTATGTACAAAGAACAATATCATCATCATCATCAATGCAGTAAAACAAAAAGGAAAAATAAAAGAAAAACATTCACACATAGAGACACGAGGATTGGTCAGAGACCAAGTAAAAACCCACTATGGGGAAAACCATTTCAATTTTTTCTACTTATTAAATTGTCATTGAATATTCATCAAAAGAGAGTGCAATGATCCATATATTCATCCATACAACTATCCAACAATAATCAACTAAACAATATCCATGAGATGAACCCAACCATGCTCATACTCAAAACCATGATTCAAAAGCCTGTAATGAACTATCACTATCTATAGTCAACTTCCAAACACTGCGGTCAACAAGCAAAAACTTCAGTCAATAGAAAAATGCAACTTTAGGTCCTAGCCATAGCAAGGAAATGGGCATGCAAGCGAATGGGAGCTTTCAGTCGCTCCCTTGAACTTGCAATCTAGGGACTAATCAAATCTGCCCTTTGGTAAGCCTATGACTAAGAAACAAAACCCTACAAAAATATGCATGAGCTTTGGACCCTGCGATTTCACCTTCGAGTGAACCCATTTCTCCACGAACCTACCTTAGACCTTTGCGAGCCAAAAAAAAGAAAGAGACTAGAAGAATGATCCATGATGATGTCCAAATGAGGTGGAGGTCACTTGTATTGATAGCCTTCCAAGGGTGTCCAATTTTCTTTAGGGCCGACCTGATCTATTATACACATGTGGGCTTATAATTAAAAAATACTCTTTTCCTTGTCCAAATTGGATGATCTTTAGGTCGATTTTGGTCCTCTCAAAAATAGGAATTAAATGTAATCATAATATCCATCGAATGATATGTCCAAAGTGGAATTTGGCCCTAGTTGAAAATTTTGATGAACTCTGTTAGGGTTAGATTCTTACTAATGTAGTAAATGGCATACAATTTTTTATCTTCTTTTTGTCCCAGTATAGCCCCAATGGCCATGTATAAAGTATTAGTGTGGATTTGAAGAGGTAAATATCAATGAGGACCTTTAAGGATGGGAGAAATGGACAAATTTTGTTTAAGTGTATCAAAATCTTGCTGGCATTGTTTATCCCAGGAAAATTATGCAGCCTTAGTCAAAAGATGAAAAAGGGGAGATGTTATCTTAGTGAAGTATTCTATAAATATACGATAGTATCCCACATAACCAAAAAATTTGAGGACATCATTTTGTGTAGTAGGGGTAGAAAGATTCAGGATAACTTCTATCTTGGCAGGGTCCACTCTGATTCCTTCACAAAAGACATGGTGTCCTAATACAATCCCCTGATTAAGGAGCATCTAACACTTTGCATTACTAAGGGAAATATTAGTTTCTTGACAATGGATCAACATTTTTCTAGATTCGCTAAGGCTTCTTCAAATGTGTCTCCATAGAAAGTAAAGTCATCCATATAAATTTCAACACAATCATGGGTTAGATATAAAAATGTACCACTAATAGCCCACTAGAAGGTAGCCAGAGCATTACATTGTTGAAAAATGTAACTAGGTTCTGCCTTCATAAAATGTATTAGTCAAAATAATTTTTATTATTGTTACAATGACTTATTAAAGCATGTCTTTCATGCTTGGGTCATCATTTTATTAGTCGAATTCCCCATTGTGGACTCCTAGGATTAATAAAGAGTCATTAGAGTCATTGTATATTTTATGAGACCCTTCTTGGGCTTTTGAACGATGTAAAAAGAATTATTTTTTATTCAAATATGAATTATGTAACCTCCACACCAAGTAGGCCTCAAGAATATCAAGTCGGCCTCAAAAAATAAAAATTGTCCTCATTGGAAGGCTATATATACAACGAATTCATTTGGACGATCTCACTCTCTCACACATAGTTCAATATCAGAAGCTGGAAGCTGGGAAAGTGCAAAGGTGAAGAAGGAGGCTAAAAGGAGTGCGAGTTTGGTCAAGAAGGAAGGGAAGGACAAAATACAAATTTTGGGATCTCTCTCTCTCTCTCTCTCTTGTGTCGGCTAATGTAGAAGATCGAAGTCTCCTTGTCAAAGTCAAAGTTGCTATTGATGCCAGAAGCTGGCAAGTCAAAGTTGCTAGGGTCAAAGTGTTGCTGCTACTAGGTCAAAGATTGGATTGAAGAAGGAAAGGATGGCTTGGTGTGGAGGAGGTCTGTAAGATATTTTGACTAGATTTTCCCCTAGATAGGGGTTTTGCCTTGGCATAGTGCCTACATCTTGTGTATTATGATTTTGTGATCTTCATGCACACATAATTTGGTAATTTCTTGATGAAAGATAATATAACAAATAAGTAAAATAAGCCAACATAATTCACAATTAATTATCAAGAAAGAGAAATCTAACCCTAATTCTACTAGCATTGATTTCTCAACATGGTTTCAGAGCTAAGGTTAAAGAATTTTGAAGATCACTTCATTGGCATGAAGGAAATGCTTACTCCATCTATGATTAGAATGGGATTCAATTCTACAGGAAGATGGATCAAGAATATTATCTACTACTTATTCAACAAGGTCAAAAGTCAAGGGTTCTTAGCTACTCTTACATGATCTCTTAATGATGATAATGCATGGATCATTGACAGTGGAGAATGAAGGCATATGATAGGGGAAACTAAACAACAACAAACTCTATCAAAGTGTTGCAGTGGCTAAAACCACCCTCCAAAATTTTGACTTAACTTCATTTTGGAGCCTCCCTTCCAACCTTCATAGCAGCTTGCCTTGCTTCGTCAAGTTCAATGGCTTCAGTGTTTTGCTTGCACAAAGGCAGCATGTCAATCACATCTTGATGCATTCCCCTCACAAGCTATTCACCCGGACTTGGTCCAGCTGCAAGCTGAGCAACTTCCCCTAGAAATTTGTGCATTTCTGGATGGAAACCATCCTTCCTTCCATAAATTGTGCAATCCTGTCTGGTAGCCTGCTGGGCTCCAGGGTTGCACAATCTTGCCAGTCAACACTCCCAGCAGGAATTGCACAATTTTCCCCAGCAGGGTTGCTCAGCCCAAAATTTGCACAAATCTGGGCAGCAATCAACTACTCTGCCCAGAAATTGCGCAAATCTCCTGGGCAGTTAGCTCAGCTTCTAGCCAGAAATGTGAATTTCCTTCAAGCAGTCGAACAACCTCTTGCATGTGTAGCTGAGTTGACCGGTTCCCTCTGGGAGTGAGAAAAACATACTTGCATGCATGGGCTACTTCTCCCAAGGTAGCATCCAAAGACATCCCTTGTTTCAGGGATCTATGTTTAGCAGTTGGAGGTTACATGCAAGGATCATTTCAGAAACCTCCCACCAAGTGTTGCTTTCCCTAGATTTGTGGCATGCGTGTCAAAACCTTGATGTTACCAAAAATCATCAACTAGACACTGTAGAGCTCATTCCTCATATCAACATTTCAGCTCTAACATCCCACATCACATCTAGGTGCAGTCATCACACTTAGATCAACTGTTTTGGGTTAAGCCCGCTTCCCATGTGTAAGGACCTGCGGTCCGGGTCACCTTCACCATGCGAAGGACGAGTGAGGAGCTCATGTGAAATGTGAAGTGAAACGAGCCAAGGGTGATTCTATACGATGTTGGGTGAGTTGAGAGGGCGGTCCCACAAGTTGGATGGGCTGACTCTCCACTCAGGCAAAGGAAACATGTTGAACGAGTCGGCTTGGGCGTTGGGCATGGGTTGGCCGGGTGAGATACCCGCCACTCGCTCGTATATATTGGTGGAGAATTTGTGAGGCGAGCCATCATCATTCGGCCAACACAAGTTCGATTGAGGAGTTTTGCGGTGCATGGATGAGCCCACATGACGGGCAAAACTCGGGTGAAAAACTCGTGTAGGAAAGTCAGGTGAGAAACTTGGGTGAGAAACTCGGGCGCAAAACTTGTGTAAGAAACTCGTGAAGAAAACTTGGGCGAGGTCGTCGGGAAAAACTTAGGTGAGGTCGTTCAGAAAGAACTCGGGTGAGCTCGTTTAGGCAGAACTCGAGTGAGGTCATTCAGGCGAGTCGAGTGAGGTCGCTGGGCGACCTAGGTGAAGTCGTTCGGGCGAGGCGGGTGAGGTCGTTGGGCGACCCGGGTGAAGTCATTCAGGTGAACTGGGTGAATTCGTGTGGTGACCCAGGTGAGGTCGTTTGGGCGAACCAAGTGAAGTCTTGTGGTGACCCGGGTGAAGTCATGTGGTGACTCGGGTGAAGTTATTCGGGTGAAGGCGTTCGGGTGGACTCGGGTGAGTTGTGCCAAGGCGACTCGGGTGAGTTGTGCGAAGGCGCGGGTGAACATGCGGACGGGCGGCCGGGTGAGGGCGCGCCATGCACGCCGAAACGAAGGTTGGAACTGAAGGTCGTGAACGAAGAGTCAGGCAGGCAGGACTGTGTGTGGTCCACCGAACGGAGGTCGGGTAGGATAGCATGATTTAGACGTTTGCTGACCAAACGAAGAGCGAGTCGGGTGAAGACGTATGATGAGGTGAACGAAGGGTTGGTGAGTCATGCGGCGACTGTGCAAAGGCGCCGATGAGCTGGGCAACCGAGTTTGCCGAAGTTGGAAATTTGGCTAAGTGTAAATCTGGGGTTTCCCAAGATTTAACTTGTACTTATAAAAGAAGATTATATATATTGATATCAGGCAGACTCATATTGCAGGGAGTTGCCCCTCCCTTTATACTGTTGTGCATTTCTATTGTATAATGCTATTTATGTGAATGTTATGGGCTTTCACTGTATAAAGGACAAAGATAATACTTGGTAACAAAAAATAAACTATGGAATGTTAGGCGTAGTCTACAATCGTGAGTATTGGTGAAACGAAAATGGTTGGTGGTGCCGCACCTCGCTATAGTGCGGTTGGAAGAGTACCGCCAGTGTAGGGGTGTGACAGGTGGTATTAGAGCTAGTGAGCTGAATCAAGGAGCTGATTCTACGAAAACCAAAGACTTGGAAGGAAGTTCAAGATTTGCAGGTGACAGGTGGAATATTAGGGTGATTAAGGTGAATGTTGAAACAGGTTTAGCAGAGGTAAAGCTTAGTGCTTAGGCCAAGCTGAATGACAAGGCATGGTAGGTTTAGAAGAATGTGAAGGGAAGCTCTTGCTTACCTTATACAGGTTGAAGTGGATGAAAGAAGAGAATCCCTGGATTCAAGAGAAACTTGAAGTCTTGGAAAAGAATGTTGAAGACGAACTTCTTCAACTTGGTTGGACAATGGAGCAGGATGAAGTTGCAGATTGTGCTGATAAGAAAGAGGAAGCCATGATGATTGAGGATATTGCAGATATGACAATGATGGAGGATGAACTTGAGATTGATCAAGTTGGACTAGGATCGTACAATTTACAGACATAGGTGGATGAGGATACTCACATGGAGGAGCTTCATGATGATGATGTAATTATTATTGATACTTGTGTTTCATTTGAGCTTTTGGGAGATGAACCATATGCAGCGAAGAGCAACACCAGTTTGCCGATGCAAGGGAGCATCTTACCATGGATGTCTATGATGAGACCTTGTACAGAGAAGCAAGGATTGTTGATTTTTGCAGGACTTGTTGGGGTTGTTTGTGAACTTATGATAGAAGGTACAAAGGCCCGTGACAAGGGAGGAACATGATGATCATTGTGGAGGATTGGGTCATGCTTTAGCCACATGGAGAATTGGCTAAGTTCCCAACATGACTCATGGACAGATTGGAGGAGGGCACACACTTGGGTATGATGACACTTGGGTGGACTTCTCATGGCCGAGACCAAGAGCAAGTCTTGGTGGAACCTTTAGTGAGGGAGCTATGGTGGAGAGACTCATGTGATGATGATATGGTTGGGTGACCGAGTTCACTAGACCGAAGATTGCAGACTTGGATGGGGATGACCAATTGTTGTGATGGGTCTACTTAGCTGGACTACATGGGCAACTTGAGTCATGGACATCAGGTTGGACACATGGAGCATAGCAGTCATATGTAGGGACATTGTGCAGGAGCACTTGTAGAGGTGTCACTTATGGGCATCCAATGAGGAGTGCTAAGGCAGGGATGTTGTGTAGGTGGATTTGCTGGTGTGACATGGAGATGTTTTACTTATGAGCTGATGGAGAGGTTGTGCACTTATGTACACCAAGGCCATGGACTGGGAGGGAGTTGTGAGTAGACTATGGAGCATTCCTACTACATGGAGAGCTGAGGCATCTTGCAAAGACCTTTGGGCCGAGACTTGTATGATTGCCGAGATGTTGGTTGGGGATGGCTTATGGAGCTCATGATGACATGAGATTGTTGTGACTTTTGGGGACTTCATATATGGTGGACTTGGAGGATCTAATGCATTGAGGAGCTGAGGTCAGAGACTTTGATGCAGGATGAGGTGCATACTTTCGAGTACATGTATGGGTGTGGCTTGGAAGAGTGACTTGATGTGGAGGATCGATATGAGACACTTTGGAGTGATGGAGTTATGACGATGATGATGCCTTGGTGGCAACACTTGGGCATGGGTTGAGCTGAGACTTAACCACTTTGACACATGGGAGCTGATTGATCTATGATCATGGGCAGCACATGGATAGAGGAGACAGGTGTATACTTGTTTCTATGGCAGACTTGAGGGATGGCACATACAGATATGATGGAGAAAGCTTCATGGACCTGGATGTGGCACATCGAGAGTTGGAGTTTGATGAGATGATCTCTTCACATTGAGGAGATGGATGTTTTGCAGATGGATGATGATGTTGGGATAGATGCAACTAATTTAATGCAGCACATTGACACCAAATATCATGGACAACATGCTGTAGACGAGATGGAGATTACTTCATGGACCTGAGCATGGCTTACACTTGTATGGAGATGGATTCTTGATCGAGTTGGTGATGTGACAGGATGTTCTGAGAAAAGATTGATGATGGCATAAGGATGTGCATTTTCATGGTTTGAGCGTGACAGTTGGATTATCTACCAAACTAGTTCGAGTCATGGGGGACGTCAGTGTACAGAGATGTGTTAGAATTATGTTGGAGTATCATGGTAGAAGTTCACACGATGATGATACATGATGAGGTTGACATGATATGTTGCAGGAAACATGTAGCTTGGGATGGAGGGGCCAGCCTTCCATGATGGGAGTAGCATGTGGAGATTGTGACGAGGTGGTTGATGATCATGGATTGAGATGATTTTCCGATGTATGACATACCGATGGAGTATATGCCTTGGTATGGATATCTTGGTGATAGATGGTTGCCGGGATGAGATATTGTTGAGGATGACAATGACTTCAAGTGGGGGAGGATGTAAGGACCTGCGGTCCGGGTCACCTTCACCGTGCGAAGGACGGGCGAGGAGCACGTGCGAAATGCGAAGTGAAACAAGCCAAGGGAGAGTTTATATGATGTTGGGTGAGTTGAGAGGGCGGTCCCACAAGTTGGGCGGGCCGACCCTCCACTCGGGCGAAGGCAACATGTTGAACGAGTCGGCTTGGGTGTTGGGCATGGGTCAGCCGGGTGACATAACCCGCCACCTGCCCGTATATATTGGTGGAGCATTTGTGAGACGAGCCATCATCATTCGGCTAACACGACTTCGATTGAGGAGTTCTACGCTGCATGGATGAGCCCGCACGACGGGCAGAACTCGGGTGAAAAACTCGTGCAGGAAAGTCGGGTGGAAAACTCGTGCAAGAAACTCGTATATAAAACTCGGGCGAAGTTGTCGGGCAGAACTCAGGCGAGGTCGTTTAAGTAGAACTCGGGCGAGGTCATTCTAGCAGAACTCGGGTGAGGTCATCAGGCATAACTCAGGTGAGGTTGTTTGGGCAAGCCGGGTGAGGTTGCCGAGCGACTTGGGTGAAGTTGTTCGGGCGAGCTGGGTGAGGTCGTTGGGTGACCCAGGTGAACTCATTCGAGCGAGCTGGGTGAAGTCGTGTAGTGACCCAGATGAGGTCGTTCGAGTGAACTAGGTGAAGTCGTGTGGCAACCCGGGTGAAGTCGTGTGGCGACTTGGGTGAAGTTGTTCGGGTGAACGAGTTCGGGTGAAGGCGTTCTGGCAGAATCCGGTGAGTTGTACGAAGGCGCGGGTGAATGTGCGGATGGGTGGCTAGGTGAGGGCGCACTGTGCACGCCGAAATAAAGGTTGGAACCGAAGGTCGTGAACGAAGAGTTGGGCAGGCAGGACTGCGTGTGGTCCACCGAACGGAGGCCGAGTAGGATAGCACGATTTGGACGTTTGCTGACCAAACGAAGAACGAGTTGGGTGAAGATGTGTGATGAGGTGAACGAAGGGCTGGTGAGTTGTGCGACGACCGTGCAAAGGCGCCGACAAGATGGGCAATTGAGTTTTCCGAAATTGGAATTTGGCTAAGTGTAAATCTGGGGTTTCCCAAGATTTAACTTGCACTTATAAAAGAAGATTATATATATTGATATCGGGCAGACTCATATTGCAGGGAGTTTCCCCTCCCTTTATACTGTTGTGCATTTCTATTGTATAATGATGTTTATGTGAATGTTATGGGCTTTCACTGTATAAAGGACAAAGATAATACTTGGTAACAAAAAATAAAATAAGTATGGAATGTTAGGCGTAGTTTACAATTGTGAGTATTGGTGAAAAGAAAACGGTTGGTAGTGCCGCACCTCACTATAGTGCGGTTGGAAGAGTACCGCTAGTGTAGGGGCGTGACACCATGCCTTGTGTTGCATTTCTATTGCTTTTTGTGTTTTTGCTTGTATGAATAATATTTTCTTGATTTCTTTGAATGCTTGCTGTCATTGATATGTATATTAGCTTGTCCTAGCACCATTTCAGTTTTCATCAACATCTCACTGTTGTTGCATGCATGAAACTGTTTTTGGCGAGCAGTGGCCAATTCGGTGACTCACCTCACCCACATGCATGTTGTTCCATTTTCTGAATTTTTCATTCACCATTTGCATGCATGATCATTCACATATGCTTACACTTAGTATCAGCATGAATTCACACTCACATTCACTTTCAGTTGCCCATTGGCAAGTCTCGCCAACCTCAGCCCAGACTCTGCCTCACCAAGAGCCTCACCAAGATAGCATTGCGCAATCCTGAGAGGGAAGGCTCTACCTTCCTATCCATAAATGTGCATTTCTTCCCAGCAGCTATTCCGCAGGCCTGCTTTGCGCAATTCTGAGGGACAGTGGCTGATGACCAAGAAAATTGCACAATGTAGTCACTGAGCCTGTAGCCATTGCCAGCTGAGATTGCACATTGCAATTACAACAGTCAACAGCTAGACTGGACTGTGCATTGCACAGTTCCAGCAGTCAGTCATTCTCCTAGTAGCCCAGACTATGCCTTGTGCAGTCTTGATAGTCGGTCTCCCGACCTCCCGGCCTAAATTGCGCAACCTTCATGATCAGTCACACAGGTATGTTGCAAGTCAATTCTCAAGTCCATTTTGGTTTTCGACTAACAGATTGCTTGCCATGAGTGTTTCCATGTCTCCGGGTATTGCAGGTGTTCATCTGTCTCTCAGTAGTGTAGGTACAATGGTTTCTGAGAGAGTGGAGTCAAATACACCATTCAGAGCGCACCTGGAGATGCAGTCGATTAAATGTCTATGAGATTTCCTACTCACGAAGATATCAAGTTGTTCGTAGACAAGAACATCAAGATATCACAACAAGCAAAATCATGAATAGTAGCTAAAGGTAGCATATTGAACGCAGTGAAAACAACGGATGCAACAGATGAAAATGAATGCAAGAGGAATGTTTTTGACAACACATAGATGGAACAAAGTTGCAAGATAAAGAAGATTCGCTGATAATGAAAGAAACTTTGTACACTCAGGCTACGAGGTGACGACGTGACATGAAGATCGTGCAAAGACAGAGAATGGAATAGAGAAGGAGTTGCATGTGCTAAAGTAGTAACTCAGGAAGAACATGAAGCTCCACAGATAGATGAATGAGTTACAACAGGAACAAGAACAACAGTGGGCGCAACATGCACTCACGGATGAAACTGCGCCCGTACAAGTTAAAGATCCATCCCAGCAGCTGACACGGAGCAGGCATGGTGAGCAGTGTTGTTGATCACATGCAAGGGATTCAGCAACATGCATGTCATTGTGTGCACACATGCAATCCAACCCATTCAACACACTCACCAAGGCGAAGATAAGAAGAAAGTCCAATTGGAGCTAAACATGTACTTTAGCAAGTTGATGTGCATGACCACCATCACACACTTGAAGATCAACACGGACACTATGAATCAGTGTGTTGCTGGTTCAGCCGCACCCAAGAAGACCATGCACATGTTATCAAACGAGTTGGATGAAAGGGGGTCGAACCAATGCACCGATTGCAACAGAGGCAAGAGTTTGCTTCAACAAGATGTCACCATGAGGTGCATGCACACCATCACAGATGACCAAGATTGGCATTAGCTCACCACCTTCACCATCACAAGCATGTCAAAGAGTTGGTCTCATCATAGCGGACCAAGTGTCAGTGATGTCTTGCAAGGCTTGCTCAAGCCATATTGTCTCACATGAGCACATGTGCATTCTAATGTTGAGTCATGTCAAATGTAAGTCAAGTGTCAATAGTTGGATGTAACAGTCATAAAGTAGGTGAAGAGTCATGAGGGTAGTCGAACTATCACAAAGGGGAATGTCAAGGGTCACCCCACCCTTTTCTATAAATAGTCCCTCATAACTCGTTGTATACGCTTTTGGTTAGCCAAGATTCTAATAAGACTATCTTGGAAAGAGCTTGGATAGTATTGTAACGCGCCTTGGCTTCTCCATTGCACGAAGCTAATTCATCTCTTTGTGGGAGCAGGCGGATGTAGCTGTAACGTTTCACTGTTGGGGCTAGCAAGTTTACATGGATGTATTGTATGACTAGAACTTACAATTATTTATATAATAAGAGCAAACACGTTTTCACACATGTATTGTATCTGTTGTAAGACTGATCTTTAACACTTGTAATGCATGTTTCTTTAACCTGTGTCCCAAATATGAATTGATTCATTTGTTGTAATGCATAATATATTAATGAAAATGTATTGTATATGCTGTTAATGTTGTCCTGTCCATGTCCAGTTCTTTGACGGACATCAGACAAAAATTTTATATGAAGCTCGCTATAACAACCGTTGAACTCGTTTGGATTGATCCGTGAGTATTGTACTTGTTATCTTACCTTGTATATTGTGACTACCGCATCTGTGTGGACTGCTCCACTAGAAGTTATGTATGTCCCATGTGTTGTGTGTTCCTAGCCAAGTTGGGACTGATCCCTTTCAACTTGGAACTCACCTTCACCCTCATCTCAACCCACCTATGTTAGAACCTCTCATACACCCTCCTTGACTCACTGCAGCGGTCACACCCTTGCTACTGATAGAGTTATCTTACTTGCCTCTATGCGACATCGCGGTCAAGGCATTACCATACGACCCACTGTTGGAACTCCTACACCAAATGGTCTGAGGTCTGATTGGGACTTCTTACCGGGGAGATCCCCTTACATGTTGGTAGGTCCAGCACCATCAACATTTTGGCGCTAGAAGGAGGGCAAGATGACAAGTTGAGTCCTCACATCTATTTTGAATCTCTTCACATCTATCATGACTAACTATTGAGTTGATCTTCCGGAATGCATGTCTTATGGAAATGATTTCATCATTCCAAGAAGGCTCTCGGATAAATTTTCTCATAAAACATTTGATGGTGGAGGCTATGTAGTCTTGGTAAGGCACGTGGTTAGCGTTGTAGGCTCATGCGAAAGACATGGATTATTTGAGGAATACATGAGCTGCATGTTGTTCATCTCCACACTTCGAGGGCACCCAATGCACTAGTGTGCCACGCTTCCTGAAAAATATATTCATTCTCTTGCTCATCTAGTCACAAAGATAGACCATGCTTTCAGTTACTATGATCATAAAGCACTCAACAAAGAAATTCTGAAATTACAAAAAGCACCCGATGAATTCGTTGAACAGTTTCACACACGCTTTTGTAATCTTGCATACCAATTCCTGGAAGCTGATATTGATTGGGAATTTCTTGATGGAAGATTTGAGTATCTTCTTCACATATCTGAACCCCACTCAACACACTTCGTTGATGGAGCTGTGCAATCATAGGTAGGCACAGTTGCTGTCACAAGTGATTATCCGCCTTCACTTCATCAAATAACTCCACCACCGCAGAGTGATGTGGGAGATCGTGCACATGCCTCTCTTGAACCGTCACACTCTCCCACCCCACACGCTCTTGAGATTTTCATAGATTTGGCTAGCAAGTATGTTGGTTATCATGTGGACTCTTTCCCTCGACCTTTGTCATCGCGTTTTGTTGATCCTCCAGATTGTACTATCTTGTGTTCTCCCATTCCAGACTCCTCACCTGTTGTGAACGACGATCAAGTTGTCGATGAAGTTGGTGTTATGCAGTCAACATGCGCCATCATTCATGATGAGTGTGTGCAAGAATCTAAAGAAGAACCCATGTTGAAGGATGACTCCCTTCCAGCTACGCCTCATCCGCTTCATCTTGACATCCCTTGTGATTCTGCCACTCTTGGTTTCCCCTGTGAAAACTCATTTCTGGATGCTTCTACTTTCGATCATTCACATGACACATTGGATGTTAGTCTGTCATTAGAGTGCGGAGAGGAAACATCTCCCTTGGAAAATCTGTTCAATCTGTCATTTATCTTTCTTGAAAAAACAAAGGGTGAACATCTTTGCTTCTCATCTACCCCTCTACCCAATTCATCAAATCATGAGGATGCCGATGAACATCTCAAATTTTCTGATCTTGGTTGTCATGATCTATTCACTTCCTCATCTGATCACGATGTTGATTCAATAATTTTTAATCTATCCAAGACAATGGTATACAATGATCTATCTGTCAACGAAGTTGAAACCCCCCAAACTGTTGAGGCACTTCATCCTGAGTTGATGGTTATGTCGGACCCTCGCTGTCTTGAGGTTGGTTTCACTTCCAATCAGGAGATTGTTAAAACACTCAAGGCTCCACATCACTCTCAGCTTTCCATTGAATATCGACCAAACACCCAGATTTCGCTTCCTCCACTCAAACTACACAACCCTATCACTCATGCATTAGAGGAATCTTACACAACAAGCACACATGCACAACACAAGTGGTCTACCTTTCTCACATTTTCTTGCATATCACAGTCAAGAGAATGCATACACTCAACATCTACATGCAGTGTAGCACAACATCATGGAAGCACCACAAAATGCATGTCATACACTATCACTTATCTTTGTTCTGTGGTCACTTGTAAGCTCGGAGTGTGTTTGTCTTCTCTGTTACATATTTCTTGTTTGCTAGTTCACACAACTGTCTTATTCGCGAACCTTTCCTTCACCAACATGGGCCAACCAATGCGCCCGTGGTTGCATTGGAAGTATCACTTCATGTGAGATGACCCATGCACTATTAGTTTAGGAGTAGGAGTTGTGTTTTCTTTCATGCTTGTTTGCTTACTTACTTTGTTTGTTTGTTTGTTTGTCTGCTTTCTTGTTTGCTTACTTGCTTTGCTTTCACTTTTGCTTCTACTCTTGCTTTACTTTGTTGTTTGTTAGTTTTCTTGTTTCATTTCATAGGATAGTTTCGCATGAAACCATGTATGACTCTTGAAATGAGCTAGGTAAAGTTCAAGAAGCCTTGTGCTTCTATCACTACTTGGTTATTTGTCATCCTGCCTCTGTATGAAGAACTTGTTACTTTCAGTCCATGATACGTCGATGGAAAATACATACTGTTCAAAGTGAACCTTGGTGAAAACACAACACTTGCATGCTAACTGGTGTCACCTGATCTAGTCGGTTGTTTTTGGGTTAACCCTTGTTAGCTCAGTCAAGTAGAGTAAGGGGAGGGGGAAAACCTAAATAGGCACGTCATAGATATATAAACTACTTCTCTGCTGGAACAACCTCTTCTTCTCTCAATAAGTCGGGATCTCTCTTTCGCCTCTGAAATGAATAAGTGTTATACACAGTTGAAAAAAATGAAAAAAAGTGAAAAAAGTTTGAAAAAAATGAAAAATGAATAAGGCAAAAGAAGAGAAAGGATTCTTGCATAGGGAGGTGATGCAAGCAACTCTGACGGGGTATTGACCAGGCTCATTGGAAGCAGAGCCATGCTTGTGTTACTATGTGACTTCGACAGGGTACTGTCCAGGCCTGCTGGCAGCAGAGCAACACCAGAGATGAAACCAAGACTCTCACGACTATACTGCTTGTGCAACAATATACCCCTCAAACACAATCAAAAAAATTGTGCTGCCTTGGCTTGGAATGTGTGTTGATCGACCAAAAGCTTGGCCGATGCTACATCTTACAATCAAGCTAGTGTGAAACTAAGAGGAGTTAAGAACTGAACAATACTTCTGGAGGTGTTAGACTTGATTTTCACTAACAAGGTCCATTCAAAGAGCTGGAGATCTACCAGTGTGTCGCCAAGTGTTGTAGCAGTTACAACCACCCTCCAAAATTTTTCCTTAGCTTCATTTTGGAGCCTCCCTTCCAACCTTCACAGCATCTTGCCTTGCTTCTTCAAGTTCACCATCTTCAGTGTTTTTCTTGCACAAAGGTAGTCTGTCGATCACAGCTTGATGTATTCCCCTCACAGGTTGTTCACTCAGACTTAGTCCAATTGCAGGCCGAGAAACTTCCCTTAGAAAATTGTGCATTTCTAGAGGGCAACCAACCTTCTCTCTAGAAATTGCACAATCCTGTCTGGTAGCCTGTTGGGCTCCAGGATTGCGTAATCCTGCTAGTCAACACTACCAGCAGGAATTGCAAGATTCTCCCCAGCAGGGTTGCTCAGCCCATAATTTGTGCAAATCTGGGTAGTAGTCTGCGGCTCTTCCTAGAAATTGCGCAAATATCCTGGGCAGTCAGCCCAACTCCCAGCTAGAAATGCGCATTTCCTTCCAGCAGTTGAACAACCTCTTGCATGTGCAACTGAGTTGACCGATTCCCTCCGGGACTGAAAAAAACGGACTTGCATGCATGGGCTACTTCTCCCAAGGTAGCATTCAAAGGATTCCTTGTTTCAGGGATCTATGTTTAGCAGTTGGATGTTACATGCAAGGATCATTTCAGAAACCTCCCACCAAGTGTCGCTTTCCCTAGATTTGTGGCATGCACATCACAACCTCGATGTTACCAAAACTCATCAACGAAAACTACAAAGATCATTCCTCACATCAACCTTGTAGCTCTAACATCCCACATCACATCTAGGTGTAGTCTGCACACTCAACTCAGTTGTTTTGGGGTAAGCCTGCTTCCCATGCCTTGTGTTGCATTTCTGTCGCTTTTTGTGTTTTTGATTGTATGAGTAATGTTTGCTTGATTCATTTGAATGCTTGTTGTCATTTACATGTATATTAGCTTTTCCTAGCACTGTTTCAGTTTTTGTCAACATCTCACTGCTGTTGAATGCATGAAATTGTTTCTCGCGAAAAGTCATTGATTCGGCGACTCGCCTCACCCACATGCATGTTGTTCCATTTTCTGAATTTGTCATTCACCATTTGCATGCATGATCATTCACTTATGCTTACACTTAGTATCAACATGCATTCACACTCACATTCACTTTCAGTTTCCCGTCGGCGAGTCTGGCCAACCTCGACCTAGACTCTACCTCACCAAGACAACATTGTGTAATATTGAGAGGGAAGGCTCTTCCTTCCTCTCCAGAAATGTACATTTCTACCCAACAACTATTCCCTAGGTCTACTTTGCACAATCCTGAGGGACAGTGGCTATTGGCCAAGAAAATTGTGCAATGTAGTCACTGAGCCTACAACCATTGCCAGTTGAGATTGTGCATTACACAATTCCAGCAGTCGGTAGCCAAACTGCACTGTGCATTGTGTATTTCCAACAATTATTCCATCTCCCAGTAGCCTAGACTATGCCTTGTGTAGTCTTGGTAGTCGGTCTCCCGACCTCCCGACCGAAATTGCGCAACCTTCATGATCAGTCACACAGGGATGTTGCAAGTCAGTTCTCAAGTCAATTTTGGTTTTCGACTGATAGATTTCTTGCCATGAGTGTTTCCATGTCTTCAGGTATTATAGGTGTTCATGTGCCTCTCAGCAGTTCAGATACAATGGTTTCCTAGAGAACAGAGTTGAAGACACCATTCAGAGCACACCTGGAGATGCCGTTCATTAAATGTCTATGAGCTTGCCTACTCATGAAGATATCAAGTTGTTCATAGACAAGAACATCAGGATATCACAATAAGCAACATCATGAAAAGAAACTAAAGGCAACATACTGAATGCAGCGAACACACCAGATGCAACAGATGCAATGAATGCAAGAGGAATGTTGTTGACAACACAGAGGTGGAACAAAGTTGCAAGATCAAGCAGATCCAATGATAATGAAATCAACTTTGGAGACTCAGGCTATGAGGTGATGACGTGACATGAAGATCGATCGAAGACAGAGAATGGAATAGAGAAGGAGTTGCATGTGCTAAAGCAACAACTCAGGAAGAAAATGAAGCTGCATAGACAGATGAATGAGTTGCAGCAGGAACAGGAATAGTAGTGGGTGCAACGTGCACTCACGGATGAAATTGTGCCTGTACAAGATAAAGATCCATCCTAGCAGATGACATGAAGCAGACATGGTGAGAAGTGTTGTTGATTGCATGCAAGGGATTCAACAGCATGCATGTCATTGTGCACATGCATGCAATCCAACCCATTCAACACACTCACCAAGGCGAAGACAAGAAGCAAGTCCAGCTGGAGCTGAACATGTACTTCTGTAAGTTGATGTGCATGACCACCAACACACACTTGAAGATCAGTACGGACACTATGCATCAGTGTGTTGTTGATTCAGCTGCACCCAAGAAGACCATGCACATGTTAGCAAAAAAGTTGGATGAAAAGGGGTCGAGGAAATGCACCAGTTGCAACGGAGGCAAGAGTTCACTTCAGCAATATGTCACCATGAAGTGCATGCACACCATCACGGATGACCAAGCTTGGCATCAACTCACCACCTTCACCACCAACAAGCATGTCAAAGAGTTTGTCTCATCACAACGGACCAAGTGTTAGTGATATCTTGCAAGGCTTGCTCAAGCCATGTTGTCTCACATGAGTACATGTGCATTGTAATGTTGAGTCATGTCAAGTGTAAGTCAAGCGCCAATAGTTGGATTGAATAGTCATAGAGTAGGTGAAGAGTCATGAGGGTAGTTGAATTGTCACAAAGGGGAATATCAAGGGTCACCCCACCCTTTTCTATAAATATTCCCTCATAACTCATTGTATAGGCTTTTGGTCAGCCAAGCTTCTGATAAGACTATCTTGGAAAGAGCTTGGATAGTATTGTAACGTGCCTTGGCTTCTCCACTACACGGAGCTAGTTCATCTCTTTGGAGGAGCAGGCGGATGTGGCTATAACGTTTCACTGTTGGGGCTAGCAGGTTTACATGGATGTATTGTATTATTGGAACTTACACTTCTTTATATAATAAGAGCCAACACATTTTCACACATGTATTGTATCTGTTGTAAGACTGATCTTTAACACTTGTAATCCATGTTGCCTTAACCTGTGTTCTACATCTGAACTGATTCATTTTTTGTAATGCATAATGTATTAATGGAAATGTGTTGTATATGTTGTTAATGTTGTCCTATCTGTGTCGACTACTCTGCTGAACATCAGACAGAACTTTCATATGAAGCTTGCTATAACAACCATTGCACTTGTTTGGACTGATCCATGAGTGTTTTACGTGTTATCTTACCTTGTATGTTGTGACTTCCGCATCCATGTGGACTGCTCCACTAGAAGCTGTGTATGTCCTGTGCGTTGTGTGTTCCTAGCCAAGTTGGGACTGATCCCTTTCAACCTAGAACTCACCTTCACCCTCATCTCAACCCACCTGTGTTAGAACCTCTCATACACCCTCCTTAACTCATTGCAGCGGTCACACCCTTGCTACTGACAAAGTTATCTTACTTGCCTCTGTGCGACATCGTGGTCAAGGCATTACCATACGACCCACTGTTGGGACTCCTTGCACTAAATTGTTTGAGGTATGATTGGGACTTCTTACCGAGGAGATCCCCTTACATGTTGGCGGGTCCAACACTATCAACACAAAGGAACTATCTTCTCATGCAGTGGAATTGGGAGACAACAAAATCTATGCTATTAGAGGCCTGGGATAAACATCTTTGAAGCTGGAGAATGGAGAAAAACTACATCTCAACAACATACTATATGTTCCAGGTTTGAAAAAGAATTTTCTTTCAATTTCTTGCTTAGAAGATAAAGGTGATAGAGTTTATTTTGTTGATGGAAATGTCTTGGTTTGGGAAAAGATTCAAGTATTGATAAAGCCAGGGTTATTGGAGTTCATGAAGGAAGCTTGTATAGAGTCATTACACCACCTCCTCAAACCCTAGTTCATATGGAAATCACTCCCATTGAGCTATGACATAGAAGATATGGTCATCTTCGCTAAAAGGTCATTCCCACTCTTAAACATCTAGTTCATGGCATCCCCGATATCAAAGAACAAAGTGAAGGAGTTTGCAAGGGATGATCTTTGGGAAAATATACAAGAAAGCCATTTTAAAATAGTGAAACAAGGTCTAAAGAAATATTAAACCTCATACATTCTGATGTGTGTGGGCCCATGTCTGACAAATCACTTGGAGGTCATCTTTCCTATGTAACATTTATTGATGACCACTCTAGAAAGACATGGCTCTACCTTCTCAAGAAAAAGGACGAAGTATTTGATAAATTCAAAGAGTTTAGATGTGAAGTGAAAACCCTAACTGAAAGAAAAATAAAAACTTTGAGATCTGACAATGGTGGTGAATACACTTCTAAAGAATTGATTGCATATTATAAAGAAGCAAGAATTAAGAGGGAGCTTATTGTTCCCTACTATCTCGAAAAAAATGGAGTGACCAAAAGAAAGAATAGGAAAATTGAAGAAGGTTTACGAACAATGCTCCTTGATAAAGAATTACCAAAATTTCTATGGGGAGAAGCAACAATGATAGAAGTCCTCATAGAAGTCCTCATAGAATTCTTGAAAATATGACACCCAAGGAAGAATTCATAGGGAAGAAGCCAAGTGTGGACCATCTCTGAATCTTTGGGAGTCTTGCCTACATCCACGTTCCAAAGGACAAACAAAAGAAGCTATATTCTATGAGCATCATATGGATATTCATTGGCTATAGTCTCTCCTCAAAGGAATATAAAATATACATCAAGGAAGGGAGACACATTAAAGTAAGAAGGGACATTATATTTGATGAGAATCAAGCCTACAAAGGATCATAGGATATTCCTATTGATTACAATGACGAAGATCTACCTATATTTGAAGAAGAAGAGGTACAACCCGAAAACCCTTCTACAATTCAAGAAGAAGAGGAAGTACAACCTAACAATCCTTCTGTTGAGTGATAAAAGGTGTCTTTTTAACTCCTAATTATCTTCACATTAATTGCCAACCCAGGGACGATTTTTTATTTCAAGAGTGTACTCAGTCTGAGGCGGTCACTTGCTCAAGAGTAATGTTTTGCAGTATAGTGCTTAAAATGAAAAATTAAATGAATGCTGAAAACAAAATCTAATCGGAACAGCAAGAAACTGAAATGTTCTGAACTAAATCATTCACTCAAAAAATCATCAGTCGAGGACTCAGTAATGATAACTCTCTCCCCTGTAAACTGATGCAAATGAAAATCAATCATAGGCAAGATCTCCAATCTGAGAACTTAGACAGCGGTAGTCAGTGTCCTTTACAGTTGTTGATCTTTCAACCCACATCAAAGAAAATAACTGGAAATGACAATTCAATTGGAAATTCTCACTAAAAAACACTTGCTGCAATATAAGTTAAAAGGTGAAATCAAATCCTTGCAGAAAAGAATAGTGACTAAGTCTATTGAAAAACTGAACAGCAAAACTTAACTTTAGTGGAAATGAATTGAACAGCAAAGCTCATCTTACAGAAATGAAATATTAATGGAAAGGAACAGTAATACTAAATTATTGAAGATGAACAACAACGCTAAATGGAAATGAACCGCAAAGCTAAATGAACAACAATACTAAATGAAAATGAACAACACTATGATATTAATAGAAATGAGCAGCAATACTAAATAAGAAGCAACCTATAATGCATGACAGAATCTAAAGTGAATAGCGAAGCTTTATAATCAAAATGAACAACATAACAATTTAAGTTGTAATGAATAGCAATCTTTGTTATGGTGGAAGAAAATAACAACGCGATCCAATTACGATTTCATGCACGAAACGATTTCAGGAAAATGTACAAGAACAAGAAGTTAGAAAGAAATGCAACTCAAAAGCAATGAAAAGTAAATCAAACCATCACATGACTGGAACTGTAAAATAATGGTACTGGTAGCAAGTGGATCCACCAGGGCCAAGCCCTTAGCCATTAGTGAAGCACCATTGGATTACTTCAGGAGATGAAGAAACTGCAACTATTTTTATATGTTAATCATTGCATAAACATTACAGTAGTTTCATTCTCTGCTTCAACAACAAGAGTCAACAATAATAGTTACAATTTCTCAATAGTAATTCTCCCATTCCTCCTATCCTATCCTATCAATCTCTAATCTATATAATTCTCTCTCTAATCATCCATCATGAATCCTCTTCATCCCCTTCTCTGATCTTTCTTCTCATTTAAGTACACAGAGAGCAGAGGTAAGTTACAACAGATATGATTACAATATGATTTCTATTACAAAATTGGATTGTTCTCAATAAATTGATAAGAAAGATCATATCTGAAATATCTTTCCATCAATCATTCAACAGGAACAGTTCGAATTTGGCATTGCGACTGGGATAATTTGGAAAACAACCAAAACAGTGAATATGAGAAAAACGTCTTCAGAGAACCTTCCGTTTCTATTAGTACGGACCGAATTTGGGAAAAATTCTTAGAGAAAAACTAATTTGGTCCGTTCTAGACAAAACCCATGTTTCAAGTTTTCCAGATTCTTCTCCATTTTCCCAAAACGTCCAATGCAAAATTGTCACTTCTTATTCCAACGAATTTCTGAGTTGGCACATTTAATGATGAGCTAGAGATCAAATCTTCAATCTAGAAAATATCTTGGAGGCTAAAATGGTGAACAAATTTATTAATAAACCATCATTGGTAAAAACATGCATAATAATCAATTTATTTAAAAATAAAGGAGAAAAAATAATATTTATCCATAAGAGCATAAATCATTATAAGATGGAATTATATGATAAACCATGATAAATGACATGATAAAGAAGAGTAGAAATGGGTGGAATAGGCGTTCAAAAGTGATAATAATAATGACATATTAATGGCCCAACACCTTCTACAATTCAAGAAGAAGAAGAAGGAAAAAGTGAGCATATTCAACTTGTGGTCATACCAAACACAAGGAAGAGGCCAAATTGGTTAAAATATACTCTTGAAGATGTTCAAGGGAATGGATTTGCCAAAGGAACCTTTAAAGAAAGAAAAAGGCCGAAGAGATATTCTAGATATGTTGCATATATGAAAAGACTAATTGAAGCAAAACCATCTACATTTGAAGAAGATTCTCATCAAGAAGTATGGGAGAAATCTATGCAAGAAGAATATCAATCCATCATGAAGAACGAGGTTTGGGAAATCATTCCTAGACCTAGTGACAAATCGGTTGTCACCTCAAAATGGATCTAGAAGATCAAACATGTTGTTGATGAAAGTATAGATAAATACAAGCCCAAATTTGTTGCAAGGGGTTTCTCTCAAAATGAAGGCATAGATTATGAAGAAACCTTTGCACCCACTTCAAGGTGTACTACCATTATATCTGTAGGTTAGGTTTTAACCCCGTACATAGATTACCTGCATACGAATTCTAAAACATAGAAAATAAACAATAGCGAGAGCATAACACATAAAATAAATATACACAAAGATTTTCCCCTGGATCCCAAAACCGTGACTACCAGATTTATTTTTCATTATGTTCCTTTCAATGTTACAATGCATATATATACATGTTGAAGCATCCAATACAATGGATCAAAAACCATCGTGCCCAAAACCATGTGCGAAAACCATGCACAAAACCATAGGTAGGTCCGCCCACCTAATATAGGGTCCAATTTCTTTTCCTCAGGGCGCTGCCACAGACCCCGTAGAGGGGGGCTAACCACACCCCTCAAACCCCCCGTATAGGGGGGGTTGTCGCCACCCCTATGACCCCCCCCCGATGTGCAGTCGACGCAATGAAGGGGGGTGGACTGCCCAGTTTAACTAGGGGTGCTAGTCATGGAAAGAATATAATACAACCCAACATTCTCCCACTTGTTTTTTTCTTTCCACAAGGGGCCACAAGAGAGCCTAGTCATTTATTCAGCCCTGCAACGCCCATTATTTATCTACACCAAGAGAACTTCTTAGAGCTCACAGATTTTGTCAGTGAATCTATAATATTCTTCAAAGTGTCAACCTTTACCAACAACACCTTTTTTTCTTCTATCATATCCCTCACAAAGTGATACTAAAAATCAATGTGCTTTGTCTTTGAATGATAAGCAGGGTTCTTTGCCAAGAAAATTGAACTTTGGCTGTCACAGTCTATCCTTATAGCTCCCTGTACTAACCCCATACTTGAACACAATCTCTGCAACCAAACTACTTCCTTGCTTGCATGAGTGGTTTCCATGTATTCTGCCTCTGTAGTTGATAGTGCCACTACAAATTGTTTCTTACTCATCCAACTGACTGCACCTCCAAATAGGTTAAACACATACCCACTTGTAGATCTTCTTCGATCCAAATCTCCAGCCCAGTCTACATCAACAAAGCCACGAATATCCAACACTCCATCCAATCCTGGTCTTCCTTGGTAGCACAAACCATAATCACCAGTGACACGCAAATACCTAAAAACTTGCTTCACTACTATCCAAAGATCCTTCCCTGGTTATGACATAAACCTGCTCAATACTCCCACTACATGTGCAATGTATGGTCCAATACAAACCATCACATACATCAGGATATCGACTGCACTTGCATACGGAACACGAGACATGTCCTCTTCCTCTTCTTATGCCTTGGGACATAGTTCAACATATAACTTTACACCTACAGGAATAGAAACCTTCACCGGTTCAGTATCCTACATATTAAACCTCTGCAGTATTGTCTCGATATACTTCCTCTGGTTTAACAAGAGCTTCCTGTTTTTCGGATCTCTTTTAATTTCCATGCCCAAAATATAGTTTCAGCACCAAGATCTTTCATATCAAATTCAGAGGACAATTGGGTCTTCAAATCCTGGATAATTCCTTTGTCATTTCCAACCAGCAACATATCATCCACATACAAGGCTAGATAAATAACACGGTCACCAATTAATTTAAAATACACACAGTGATATGCTTTGCTTTTGGTGAAGCCAAGTCCCTGTATAGATGTATCAAATTTCTGATACCACATCCTTGGTGATTGTTTTAAACCATACAAAGACTTTTCTAACTTGCATACCATTTCTTTCTTACCCTTCAGTGCAAAGCCTTCAGGTTGCTTCATGTAGATCTCCTCTTCTAGATCCCCATGAAGAAACGTTGTCTTCATATCCATCTATTCTACCTCAAAATCAAAAGTAACAACAACAGATATAAGTAATCTAATAGAAGCTACCTTGGCAACATGAGAAAAAATATCACCAAAATCAATTCCCGACACATGGGAATAACCTTTTGCTACCAACCTAGCTTTGTATTTCTCCACATTTCCTTTTGCATTTGTCTTCTTCTTGAACACCCATTTTCTACCAATGGGTTTCCTTCCAGCCAAAAACTCCACTAGATCCCAAGCCTCATTTTTGTGCAAAGATGCCATTTCATCAACCATGGCCTCTTTCCAGAGTTTTCCATCCTCTGAATCTACTACTTCCTTCACAATTCTGGGATCATCATCAAAATAGATAGAGAAAAATTTGAACAGAAAACAGATGGACTATACCTTTTTGGCTGCCTTCTTTCTCGAACTAATATTCTCACAACAAGAGTTTGTCGATGTTCATCTTCTGATTCCTCTTCTATTGTAGATTCTGATTCTTCCTCCTTTAGCTCAAACTCTATCTTCTCAGGTTCCTTTGGTTGGACTTCATGTTTAATAACATCTTTCACCTCTCTGAACACCACATCTCTGATATACACAACCTTCCTTGTTACTGGGTTCCAAAGTTTATAACCCTTTAAGCCATCCTTATACCCAATAAAGATACACTTTTTAGATTTACTATCCAACTTTGTTCTTTTCTTCTTTGAAACATGTACATATACATCACATCCAAATACCCTCAAATGTGAAAGAGAGGGTTTCTTACCAGTAAATACCTCTTGTGGAGTCTTATCCTCCAATGCTGATGAAGGTGGTCTGTTGATCAAATAACATGCAGTCTCCACCTCCTCTACCCAGAATTCTTGTCCTAACCCAACACCACTGAGCATGCTTCTTTCCCTTTCCATCAACGTCTTATTCATTCTTTCTACACCTCCATTTTGCTTAGGAGTGTATGGAGTAGTCTGCTGTCGTGCTATACCACACTTCTTACAAAATTATTCAAATTTCTTCTTGCAAAACTCTCCACCATTATTTGTCATCAACAGTTTTATCTTCTTCTCTGTCTGGTTTTCCACTAGAGCCTTAAATTGTTTAAACCTGTCAAAGACTTCAGATATCTTCTTAAGGAAATATATCCATGTATTCCTTGAGAATTCATATATAAATAATACATAGTACATAGGCTTACCCATTGATGGAACCTTCATAGGTTCAAACACATCACTGTGCACAAGCTCTAATATTTGTTTCGCCCTCTTACCACCAGAGGGGAAACTCACCCGATTCTACTTCCCATATACACAATTTTCAAATAAATCAAAATCTAGATAGCTATTAGTCATACCTTCTACCATACCTTTACCATGAAGTATTCAAAGGCCCTTCTCTCCAATAAGTCTAAGCCTTTGATGCCATAGCATGGTATTTTTCTAGATACCACTAGATTTTCTGCTTCACTTTTAGGAACCAAAAAACTGTTCCACCCATCAACAATAGCGCTGCCTTGCAGCTTGTACAGAGTTCCAATCGAAACTCCCCACATTAATACCAGTGCTCTTCAAACCATCTTACAGGTATCCTTCTCGAACACTTTTTTTACACCTACATCATTTAGCTTACTTACAGAAATAAGATTTCTGGCCAAAGCAGGAATCTGAAGAACACCTAGAAGTATTCTAATCCTTCCACCTTGCAAATTCAGCTTAACTTTTCCATGACCAATGATTTTAGGCTTCCTGTCATCCCCCAAGAAGACATCACCACCATCATATTTATCATACTTGTAGAACCACTCTCTATGGGGAGTGAAGTGAAAGGATGCACCCAAGTCAATCAACCATGCCTCATGATCTACATGTGTACTTGAAGAAGACAAGTACACATCCCCACCTTCATCTGAGGTGGTTTTCACCTCTGCAGAATGAGCATCATCAGATCCCTTTCCTTTGTTATGAGCATTAGATTTACAGTCCCTTTTTTAGTGCCTTTCCTTTCTGCATTTCTAGCACACCTTTACAGGTTTTCCTAGAGATTTAGATCTCCCTCTAGATTTAGATCTCCCACCCAGTGAATTATTTTTGTTTCTGTTCTGGGACCTTCCTCGTATAGACAAGGCATCACCATTCTGGCTCTCCATATTTTTCCATCTCATCTCCTCCTTCAGTAAGGATAAGACTATTTCATCAAACTGCAAGGCAGTTGCATTTCTACCTATTACAATAACCATACTATCCCATGAATCTGGTAGAGAACACAACAAACTGATGCACTTATCTTCATCTGAAATTTTAATATCAATAGATAATAACTGACTTACCACCGTATTAAATGAATTCAGATGCTTTGTCACCGAGTCCCCATCTTTCATCCTCAGGTTATACAACGTTTTCTATAGGAATAGTTTATTCACTAGAGACTTAGATTGGTACAAAGTCCCTAACTTGTCCCACAAAGCCTTAGCCATAGCTTCCCCTGATACATTCAAAAATACTAAATTTGAGACACACAAGCATATTGTGCTCTTTTCCTTCCAATCCAACTTCTTCCATTCCTCATTGGACACTCTCGTTGGTTTAGTACCCAGATCTATCACTATCCATTGATATTTATCTACCAATATATCCTCCATCTTGAGTTTCCATAACTCAAAACTATGACCATTTAATTTCTCTATCTCTATATTTCCATCTTCTTTCACCACTAGAATCGATCCCGCATATCTCCCACTAAATAGGTTCTGGTTTACCACAAGCCCGAGCAAAACCCCCCAGCAACAAAGGTAGCCCCTTGAACCCAAAAAGACTCTGATACCAAATGTAGGTTTTAACCCCGTACAGAAATTACCTGCATACGAATTCCTTTCAATGTTACAATACACACACACACATATATATATATATATATATACATGCTGAAGCATCCAATACCATGGACTGAAAACCATCGCACCCAAAACCATGTGCAAAAACCATGCACAAAACCATAGGTAGGTCCGCCCACCTAATATAGGGTCCAATTTGTTTTTTACCCAGGGCACTGCCCCGGACCCTGTAGAGGGGGCGCTAACTGTCCCCCTCAAACCCCCCATACAAGGGAGGCTTTTGCCCCCCCATGACCCCCCCTGCTGCGCAGTCGGTGAAACGAAGGGGGGGCTCCGCCCCCCTTCTAACCCCCCGGTTTAACTAGGGGAGCTAGTCGTGGAAAGAATATAACACAACCCAACAAGATCTTTGGTTTCATTAGCTGCTACAATGGGATGGAATATCCATCAAATATTCCTGAAGACAAAATTTATGAATGGGATCATTGATGAGGAAGTATACATTGAGAAACCCAAAGGATTTGAGGTAACTGGAAAAGATACTCATGTCTGTAGACTCAAGAAGGCCCTATATGGTTTGAAGCAAGCTCGTAGGGCATGGTATGCAAAAATGGATGCATACCTTCTAATAATTGGGTTCATGAAGAGTTCTGC
The DNA here is from genome assembly GCA_031772625.1 of Pinus tabuliformis. Classification (NCBI taxonomy): domain Eukaryota; kingdom Viridiplantae; phylum Streptophyta; class Pinopsida; order Pinales; family Pinaceae; genus Pinus; species Pinus tabuliformis. The sequence goes on from CM062820.1 coordinate 93,933,697, forward strand.
TGATCCAAATATCTACATCAAGGTTATGAATAATGGGCCAATGATTATTCTATTGTATGTCGATGATCTATTCATTACAGGTGTGGAGAGAAGAATTCAAGAATGCAAGAAGATGCTGGAAACTAAATTTGAGATGAAGGAGCTAGGACTGATGCACTATTACTTAGGTCTGGAAGTATGGAAAAAATCATGGGGAGATATATTTGGCACAAGGAAAGTATATCATCAATTTGTTGCATAAATTTGGGATGATGGATTCCAAGCCCATGAGTACTCGTATGATCACCAATCTCAAGAAGTTGAGGAGATCCAACTCAAGAGTTGTGGATCCTACCTCCTATTTTTAGTTGGTAGGTTCTCTGATGTATCTGGTAAATACTAGGCCGGATATATGATTTACTGTGAACATCCTTAGTCAGTTTTAGTTGGAGCCTCCTCATGATCACTGGATAACTACCAAGTAGATATTCAGATATCTTCACAGGTTTTGATTGGGGTGGTAGTGAGGCTGATGGAAGAAGACTACTGGTGGATGCTTTAGTTTGAGATATGTCATGTTCTCATGGATGAGTAGAAAGAAAGATCCTGTTGCTTTGAGTAGTACTGAAGAAGAATATGTGGCTGCATGTGAAGTAGGAAAGGAGGTTGCATGGTTGAGGAAGTTTTAGACAGATTTGTTTGAGAAGCCTCTGGATCCTAATGTGATTAATTGTGATAGTCAAAGTTGTATCAAGATGTCTAGAGATCCCATGTTTCATGTTAGGACGAAGCATATCAACAATAAGTTCCACTATATTAGAAACTTGGTTCACGATGGGATCGTGAAGCTACAGTATGTTTCGACAAATGATCAGGTAGTTGATATACTAACAAAGTATATTCCTATAAGAAGTTCGAATATCTTAGAAGCATGCTTGGTTTAGTCGACATTGCTGATTTTGTTGATGATGATAAAAAAATGGAAGATATTTTTTGAGGCCTTGTGTGTGAGACACATTGCCTGGGAGGACATCTAGACAACACTATATGTTGATGTATAGTACCTAAAGTAGGGAGGGTGGCATTGTTCATGGAGCTCTGACCTTAGATATGCACCTAGATCCCTAGGTTGATGGTTAGCAAGTAAGCCTGATGGTACCTTGAGAGGTTGAAAGCTTTAGTCCATCTTAGTCCCACTTGGATAGATTTCCTTGGTCAGGAATCTAGTCCATGGCATTGCGGTGCCTAAAATGTTGAGAGACCTTAGATAGATTTCCATGGTCATGAATCTAGTCCATGGCATTGGGGTGCCTAAATTCTTCACAGTTCATATAGTTTGAGATCTTCCTTATGAATACCGCCCTAGTTAAGAGGGAGTGTTGAAAAATGTAACTAGGCTCGGTATTCATAAAATGTATTTGTCAAAAGGATTTTTATTATTGTTACAATAAATTATTAAAGCATGGGTTTCATTGTTGGGTCATAATTTTATTAGTCAAAGTCCCCATTATGGACTCCTAGGATTAATAAAGAGTCATTAGATTCAATGTATATTTTATGAGACCCTTCTTGGGCTTTCGAAAGATGTAAAAATAATTATTTTTTAGTCAAATATGAATTATGTAACCTCCAAACCAAGATGGCCTCAAGAAGATCAAGTCAGCCTCAAGGAAGGCAATTCGACCTCATTGGAAGGCTATATATACAAGGCAATTCGAATTCATTTGGACCATCTCACTCTCTCACACAGTTCAATATCCGAAGCTGTAAGCTGGAAAAATGCGAAGGTGAAGAAGGAGGCTAAAAGGAGTGAGATTTTGGTCAAGAAGGAAGGGAAGGACGAAATTGAAGTTTTTGGGATCTCTCTCTCTCTCTCTCTCTCTCTCTCTCTCTCTCATGTGGGATAATTTAGAATATCTAAGTCTCCATTTCAAATTCGAAGCTATTGTTGATGATGGAAGCTACCAAGTTGAATTTGATAGGGTCAAAGTGTTGTTGCTACTAGGTCGAAGTTTGGATCAAAGAAGGAAAGGTTGGCTTGGTGTGGAGGAGGTTTGTGTCTAGGTTGAAGAGTCTCAAGAAAAACTATTGAAGGAAGAGATTTTGACTGGGTTTTCCCTAGATAGGGGTTTTTCCCTGACATAGTGCCTACATCTTGTGTCTTATGTTTTTGTGATCTTCATGCATACATAATTTGGTAATTGCTTGATGAAAGATAATAGAAAAAATAAGTAAAAGAAGCCAACATAATTCACAAGTAATTATCAAGAAAGATAAATCTAACCCTATTTCTACTAGCATTGATATCTCAACATACATAACCCATACAAAAGTATTAAGTATGCACATGTACCCCATGGGAAAGTAAAGGTAGTATTTTCTTAGTATTCAGGGGCCACATGAATCTAGTTGTAGCCACTTAACCCATCTAGAAAATAGAAAAATTTCTTCCAAGACAGGGTATCTAAGACTTGGTCGATAAAGGGTAATGGAAAGAAATATTTCAAAGTAGCCTTATTTAATTCATGATAGTAAACACATGTTCACCATTTTCCACTCTTCCTGGGAACAATAACCAAAGGGGAAACCCTTTTACTATCAGAGACAAGATTGATAAAGTTGGCATTCAACAGTTTCTGCAACTCTAAAATTTTACACATGACGAAGACCTGCCTGAAGAATCGTGCGACCAAAAAACCTTAACAAAGAAATTAAGTGAAGGATAGGAATGTGATTACTTAATGAGGAAGTAAATGTGGTGGTAAGAATGATTTTATGAGGAGGTAGTCACCTCACAAGTGAGGAATGATGCCTTACCATGACCTTGTCTGATTACTTGGTTGGGTCATTTGAAAAGTCAAGGTCTAATTGTGCATTTGTCTTGAAACAGGACCCACGTTGGGGCTAGTTTTTGGGCTAGGGATCTGTGTTTTTCTATCTATTTGTATTTCTTCCAGATGGCCATGTAGTTTCTTTTGTAATGATTGAATGAAAGCTCCCCCTGCGATCATGTTTGTTGGTGGATGCTAGGAAACAATGTCCTTAAGAGCGAGATTCATCCTTCTATGAGTTTGTCTAATAGGTTGAGAATCCTCTTTTAAATAATTATGATGAGTACAAAGGTTAGGAGATATACCCTTCATATTAGTGCAGTCCCAGGAAAAAGCATTGTTGTTTTTCTGAAGTACTTCCATCAATTTATTTTGCTCGGAAGGTTCTAAATGAGAATTGATATTAAGATATTTTCCAAGATAGATTTCAATGGCCTTGGTCTGATTATTTATATCTGATGAGGCCAATGAATCTTACTATTGAACCAACTCAATAGGTGAACATGTTTCCTGGAAATGTTGTTCCATGATTGACCATATGGAAAAAGGAAATCATGACAAGGTTTGGTGATAGTAGTGCAGATCAAGTCATCCTTGGCATATTCCTTAAAAGTGACAACCTATTCAAGATTCAGGAGAGGTCGAGTAAGTTCCTCATCACTATCCTCAAACCATAAAGAGTTTTCAAATTCTGATGAAGGTTTAGCCGGTGGGTACAAGGTAAGATTCTTAGTGGAGTCTCCATGTAAAATATTCATATTTCCTGACCTGCAACTAATATAGGCATCCGTTGTAGCTAACCAAGGTCTCACTAGGATTAATGGATAACCCCCAAGATCAATATTTGGTTGGAGGATTATAAATTCACGAGGATATTCCCATGAATCTATGGAGACAATTATATCTTCCACCATTCCTTCTGGTTTGATAGTAGACCAATCAACTAGCTGGAGGACGGTGGGGGTTGATCTTAGGCCTGACAAGCCAAGCTTCTCCATAGTTTCTTTAGTCATTACATTAATAACTTCCCCTAGTTCAATCAAGGTATTTTCTATAGGGGGATTATGTTGGAAATAATACTGAGAGGGGGGGTGAATCAGTATTATCTAGCAATTTAACATATCTTCCTTATTTGATCTTTTGAATTATTCTTGCATATCAGTACCATAAAATAATGAACATGAACAAAGAAAATAGATAGTCACACCAAAGAACACAATATGTAAGGTGGAAACCCAATGTGGGAGAAAACCACCTGCTGCAATATGTCTCTATCTTCTTTCAATTTAGAAATTCTTTTACAATGATTTTGTACTGGTGCAGTCCTTTACCAGTACGCAGGCTGCAACCTGCAGAGAGCTACAACTCTTTCTCGTTTTCCAGTCTCTCCTGGAAGGGAGCTACAACCCCCTACTTCTTTTCATGAAGAATCAAATGATCAACAAGTATACAACAGTTACAGTCCACTACAGTTACAGATCAGTAATCACAGAACTAACCCAGAACACCTTATGAACAGAAAAATACAGTCAACAGATCATCTTAAGACAGGGACGCAATTTTTCTTTCTGTGGCCTGCGACTGGACGCAGTTTACCTTCTGCTGCTCTGCGTGCCGACGCACTGTTCCTTTAAACTGCTCTGCGTACCGGCGCACCCAACAATACTATCGCGCCGCGTCTTTTGCTTCAGAGACGCATTCAATAATACTATCGCGCCGCGTCTTTCGCTTCAGAGACGCACCTGAGCCCTTACTGTACTGCAACTCGGCGCACTTGCCCTTCACTAAACCTGCGTCCCTTCAGATATAAAAGATATGAAGCCTTCAGAACTAACCCAAATAGTCAGATCTTCAGATCTGATCATGCGCCATAGAGATCACAGTCCATTAGAAGATTCGCCCTCATAGATCTGGACTAGATCTCACCAAAAGATATTCAACCAAAGACAGTGATTAATCCAAATGAACTCCTTTGCTTTATATAGGCAAGCTCCTCCCCAAAACATGGAACAATACCACGAGCCGACACCATAGAAACACAAAACCGTCGGCTAGATACCACACAAGAAACCCCCACGTGCTTTTCTCTGTCTTGAAATGTGTGCACTGGGTGGACGCACCCCCTGAACGGCTGGCCTGCGTCCCTGGACGCGGGTTCTACATGGTATACCTGCGGGGATGCACTTTCTGAATAGATTGCCTGCGTCCTTCTTAAAAATAGAGAGTTGATCATCAAGAATAGTGATCTACCACCTGAATGGGTTGCCATCAAGGACAACACCTGAATCATAATGCCAACAATCTCCCCCTTTGGACTTGATGGCAACCTCATGATCTTCAGCTTCATTCTCCCCCTTTGACATCAAGGGCAAAGGTTATGCTCCCCCTACGCTCATGCTCCTCCAGATCTGCAAATAACCAGAAATCCACCATGAAGGAGATAGAGACATATTGCAGCTATTTCCAAGATCTCCTTCTTCATAATGCCAACAATGCATTATGTGCTCCCCCTGAGCCTATACCACCAATAAGAAGATGTTCAGCAATAAGATGATGCATCAACAATCCCCAGCTTTTGCCTAAGGTATTCAAAAGTGTCCCTGGGCAACGGTTTGGTGAAAATATCAGCAACTTGTTCCTTAGAAGGAACATACTCCAACTTGACCTTCTGTTCAAGTACTTGTTCCCGGAGAAAATGGTACTTGATTGGTATGTGCTTTGTTTTTGAATGCATAATCGGATTCTTTGAGATGATGATTGCACTTGTGTTGTCACATAAGATAGGGATTGGAGGTGTACAAGTGATTTGATAATCCTGCAAAGTCTGCATCATCCAAAGGAGTTGGGTGCAACAAGATGCAGTAGCAACATATTCCGCTTCAGCTGTAGACAAGGCAATTGAACTCTGTTTCTTGCTGAACCAAGATACCAGTCTGGAACCCATAAAGAACGCACCACCACTTGTGCTTTTCCTGTCATCCACACTTCCGGCCCAATCTGCATCTGTATAAGCATGAAGAGTGAGATCTGTATCTCTAGGATACCATAAGCCATAATTTTGAGTCCCTTGAAGATATTTGAAAATTCTCTTCACTGCCTGAAGATGAGTCTCCTTCGGATTTGCCTGAAATCTTCCAACTATTCCAACTGCATGCATGATGTCTGGTCGGGTACCTGTCAAATATAGTAAACTTCCAATCATAGATCTGTAGGTTGGTTGATGTACTGTTGCAGATTCATCATTTTCACTGAGACTACATCCTGTGACCATGGGTGTACATACTGGTTTTGCATCTTCCATGCCATATTTCTTCAAAATCTGCTTGAGATACTTGGTTTGAGATAAAAGGATTCCTCCTTCCTTTTGTTGGATTTGCAAACCAAGGAAGTATGTCAGTTCTCCTAGCAAGGACATTTCAAATTCTTTCTGCATGACCAAGGCAAAGCTTTGACTCATAGCTTCTTCATTGCTGCCAAAAATAATGTCATCTACATACACAACAAGTATTAGCAATTTGTCATTTTCAACTTTTATATACAAATTGCTATCTGCTGAACCTTTTGAAAAACCTTGTTGATGAAGATATTTGTCCAACCGGTAGTACCAAGCCCTTGGAGCTTGTTTGAGACCATAGAGAGCCTTTTTTAATCGGCATACAAGATTTGGATCATTTCCAAGAATGAACCCATCTGGCTGTTCAATGTATACTTCTTCATCCAAGTCTCCATTCAAAAAGGCTGATTTCACATCCATTTGAAATACTTTGAAGTTCTGAAAACTTGAGAGAGCAAGGAACATTCGGATGGCCTCAAGTCTTGCAACAGGAGCAAAAGTTTCTTCAAAGTCTATTCCTTCTTGCTGCGCATACCCTTTACAAACAAGTCTGGCTTTGTTTCTAATTACTTCTCCATTTTCATTCAATTTATTTTTGAAGAGCCATTTTGTTCCGATAACATTCTTATCCTTTGGTCTAGGAACCAGCTCCCAAGTGTTGTTCTTTTCGATTTGCTCAAGTTCTTCATCCATTGCTTTCACCCAACATTCATCTTTGCATGCCTCTTTCACATTTTGTGGTTCAGTAGAGGAGAGTAATGCCAAATAGCTTGAAGCTTCTGCAACTGTTCTTCTAGTTTGTATACCTGCTTCTTTCTGTCCCATGATCTGAGATTCTGGATGGTTCTTCTGAACATATCTGGATGGAGTCTTTTCTTCTATTCTTGTTCGTTCTTCTGCTTCTTCGTGAGGTTCTTCTTGAGATTCTTCTTAAGGTTCTTCTTCTTCATCATTCTGTCTTTGAGGGTAGCTTTCATCTTCTTCGATGTCTTCACAATGTATTTGCCTAGGAATGTATCCCTTCTCATCAACCACTACATCAATGCTGTCAACAATTCTGCCAAGTCTTTTATTGTAGCATTTGTATGCTTTGCTATGTGGAGAATAGCCAAGAAGAATGCCTTCATCTTCTCTAGGATCAAGTTTGCCAAGTTGCTCCTCAGTATTCTTGATATAGCATTTGCTCCCAAAGATTTTGAAGTGCTTTACCGAAGGAGTTTTACCACTCCAGAGCTCATGAGGAGTTTGAGTGCTGTTCACCCGGACATTTGTCTTGTTGAGAATAATAACCGCAGCATGTGCAGCTTCACCCCAGAAAGTTGCGGGAGTTCCTGATTCATCAAGCATAGCACGAGCCATTTGTTGGATTGTTCTGTTCATTCTTTCAACAACTCCATTTTGCTGAGGAGTTCTAGCTGTAGAGAATTCTCTCCTTATCCCATGTTCATCACAGAAATCGAAAAATTCATTTGAAGTAAATTCCCCACCTCTGTCGGATCTGAGGCACTTAATTTTGTGACCTAATTCATTTTCAACCAAGGCTTTGAAGGATTTGAATTTTTCGAATGCTTCATCTTTGTGCTTCATAAGTCCTAACCAAACAAACCTGGAGAAATCGTCAATAAATAATATCAAGTATTCCTCTCCTCTAGGTGTTCTTTTCCTGAATGGTCCACATACATCTGTATGTACTAGCTCAAGAGGCATGCTAGCTGATCCTTCTTTCTCTGGAAAGTTAGTCCTGGTTTGTTTTCCAAACTGACATGATCTGCATATGGTGTTGTCAGGAATTTTGATATCTGGAAGATCGCGAACTGCCTGATATTTGCATGCTTTCCTTATTTGTGAGAAGCTTAGATGTCCCAACCTTCGATGCCATAACCAGTGCTCTTCATCCTTGCTTAGATAGCATTGTTGTTGTCCTTCTTCAAATATGTATAGATTATTTGGAGTTCTTTTCCCTTTGAGAACTGTTTTACATGTATCAAGATCACGAACAAGACATCCATTTGATCTGAATATAACCTCGGTTCGTTGATCACACATTTGGCTGACACTTAGTAGATTATGCTTCAATCCATAAACATACAAAACATTTCCAGCCTTAACATCTTCTTTTAAAGGAGCAATACCTTTTCCTTTTATAGTTGCAGGAGTATCATTTCCAAAAGAGACTTTCTTTCCCTTTTCTAAAATAGAATAAGATTCAAGTTTTTCTTTATCACCTGTCATATGCTTCGAACATCCACTGTCAATGTACCATAGATTTTCCTGTCCTTCTGCATAAAATGCTATCCCACATCTTTCTGTTTGAGGTTCCTTTATTCTCCATGTTTTGGTGCCTGAGGCTTGTTCCTTTTTCCGCTCTTGTTCCTTTCTTTCCTGAAACCTGCTTCTGCATTCAAAGTCTTCATGACCAAAATTATTGCAAATAGAACATTCAACTTCATTTTCAAGAGCCGAAAAGTTGTTATAGGTCCTTTTTGTAATCCCTGTCATACTTCTTTGTTTTTGAGCTTCCCTAGTCATGATTGTTTTATACGCAACACATTGAGCTGCTTTGTGACCAAAGTTATGGCAAGAAAAGCATTGTCCATTGAAGAAGCTTCTGCGGTTATTGAATCTACCAGCCAACTGATTGTAATTTCTATTTTCATCTATTCTTGAACCAAACTGGGAAGATTTTACCTGTGGCTGGTTGTGGCTTTTGTTCACCCTTAAGCTGGATTGCCCCTGATAGTTTTTGTTTGAAATTTGTCCCTGCTTTACCTGATGATCTTCATTGTGCTTTTGCTCATTTCTTCTTGCTGCATCAAGATAACTTTTTGAAGTGGATGCTTGAGAAGTTTCTCCATTATAGCCCAGACCTGTCTTATTTAGTGGAGACCGCTGCACACTGATAATCTCATCCAAAGTTTCAGATCCTTTGACAAACTTGAGATTAATAGCTTTTGTTTTCTCAATTTCTTTTCTAAGACCAACAATTTCACCTTCTAATTTTTCAAGATGTTTTTCCTTTTCATCAATTTGAAATTGTAGAGTATCAATGATCATGTTCTTTTCTTCTATACATCTCTTGAGTCTAGTAATTTCATCATAAAGGTTATCCACATCTACAGCATCCTCATAATCATCATCTTCAAATGCCATTAACAACCTATATTTATTACCTTGTTCATCTTCATCACTGTTTGATAAGCCATCACTATCTTCATGGGTGTAGTAGCTTTTCTTATTTGCACTTTGTTTCTTGTTCCATCTAGCTGGTTCCTTTCCTTTATCCTTATAAGGACATTTTGCAGCATAATGACCTACTCTTCCACAAGCAAAGCATTTGAAAGGTAGCTTACCTCTGAACCTTCCAGAACCCCTTTGAAGATTTCTGACAAAATTTGATTCTTCTTCCTCTTCTTCTGGAACATGGCTTGCTTCATAGTGATCTTCTTTGCCTGATGCCTTAAAAGCAGCCTCCCTTCTGTCTGATGGACCTCCCTTTCTCATTTCATAAGCAGTTAGAATTCCATGTAGCTGAGACATAGTGAGAACACGAAGATTTTCTTTTTCTTCTATTGCAGATACTTTAGATTCAAACTTGGGGGATAATGATCTTAGAATCTTTTGAACTACTATAGACTCTTTTATTTCTTCACCCAAATTTTTCATACAATTAACAATCTCATCTACCCGAAGAAAATAATTAGCCACACTTTCATCATTATACATCTTGAGAGTCTCATATTGAATCCTGAGAGTTTGAAGTTTAGCTTGTTTTACCTGTTCATCTCCTTCATAGCTCGTGATCATTTTGTCCCATATTTCTTTTGCTGATTTGAAGTGCATTACCTTCATGAATTCTGTTTGGGATATACTTCCTAATAGAGTACTGACTGCTTTTGCATTTGTTTCATACTTCTTTTTCTCAGCTGGATCTGTAGGAGTAGCTGAAGGAAAAGCATAGCATGTTTCTACAATGTCCCAAACTTCTGTACCAAGAGATTGAAGATATGCAGTAACTCTTACCTTCCAATAATTGAAGTTTGTCCCATCAAAAATCGGTGGCCTGATTGATGCTTCTCTCTCGTAGTTGCTCATGATGAACGATCTACCTACAAGCGATCAAGCTTTTCTGAAGGACCTGCTCTGATACCAATTGTTGGAAATAATACTGAGAGGGGGGGTGAATCAGTATTATCTAGCAATTTAATAGATCTTCCTTATTTGATCTTTTGAATTATTCTTGCATATCAGTACCATAAAATAATGAGCATGAACAAAGAAAATAGATAGTCACACCAAAGAACACAATATGTAAGGTGGAAACCCAATGTGGGAGAAAACCACCTGCTGCAATATGTCTCTATCTTCTTTCAATTTAGAAATTCTTTTACAATGATTTTGTACTGGTGCAGTCCTTTACCAGTACGCAGGCTGCAACCTGCAGAGAGCTACAACTCTTTCTCGTTTTCCAGTCTCTCCTGGAAGGGAGCTACAACCCCCTACTTCTTTTCATGAAGAATCAAATGATCAACAAGTATACAACAGTTACAGTCCACTACAGTTACAGATCAGTAATCACAGAACTAACCCAGAACACCTTATGAACAGAAAAATACAGTCAACAGATCATCTTAAGACAGGGACGCAATTTTTCTTTCTGTGGCCTGCGACTGGACGCAGTTTACCTTCTGCTGCTCTGCGTGCCGACGCACTGTTCCTTTAAACTGCTCTGCGTACCGGCGCACCCAACAATACTATCGCGCCGTGTCTTTTGCTTCAGAGACGCATTCAATAATACTATCGCGCCGCGTCTTTCGCTTCAGAGACGCACCTGAGCCCTTACTGTACTGCGTCTCGGCGCACTTGCCCTTCACTGAACCTGCGTCCCTTCAGATATAAAAGATATGAAGCCTTCAGAACTAACCCAAACAGTCAGATCTGCAGATCTGATCATGCGCCATAGAGATCACAGTCCATTAGAAGATTCGCCCTCATAGATCTGGACTAGATCTCACCAAAAGATATTCAACCAAAGACAGTGATTAATCCAAATGAACTCCTTTGCTTTATATAGGCAAGCTCCTCCCCAAAACATGGAACAATACCACGAGCGGACACCATAGAAACACAAAATTGTCGGCTAGATACCACACAAGAAACCCCCACGTGCTTTTCTTTGTCTTGAAATGTGTGCACTGGGTGGACGCACCCCCTGAACGGCTGGCCTGCGTCCCTGGACGCGGGTTCTGCATGGTATACCTGCGGGGACGCACTTTCTGAACAGATTGCCCGCGTCCTTCTTAAAAATAGAGAGTTGATCATCAAGAATAGTGATCTACCACCTGAATGGGTTGCCATCAAGGACAACACCTGAATCATAATGCCAACAGATTACTAATCTTAACTATCACAACAAGGCTCCTTTAGTCTCCATAGTTTGTTGTAACGACCTTTCCGGAAATCAAGTAAGGTAATTTCCCTATGACTTGAAAATTATTAGGGTCCTTCATTTTCCTTCATTTTTTCTTCAAACATAGCTCTCATACTATTTTCACATATATAGGAACATCCCTAGTAGCTTGGAGTAATGGGATTTTTATACACAGGTTTTTCAATTCCCCTAGAAAGTCAAATTAAGGTTATATAGGGGGCTTTTCTAGGCTTAATATCTCAAGAAAAGGAATAGGTTCATTTTCAAGAGATTATTTAGTGCTTGTATCATGAATTGTAGGAGAAGGAAGTCCTAGTTCCACAAAGGTGTCCTTATCATCCTGTTCTTGAATGATAAGAGAGGTCTGATTTTGGAGCAACTTTCCACAACGTAAATGAATATCTTCACAGTCCATCGATGGAAAATTATAAGCAGAGAAAAAGGATAGCTCAACATTGTAGGTAGGATGAGCTACTTTATTATTTGGGTTTGGCTTGGGTTTAGCTGGTAGTTGAGGTCTTTGTTGAGTTTGAGCTTGAGTGGGTTGATTTGAGGGTAATTGAAGTTGTTGCGGAAAATTCTAAGGCATTGCTTGAGAAGTCATATTCCCATAGGAGGGGGGTCCTCTCCATCCTAAAACCCACCCTATATTTGCATCTAAGTTGGCCATGGTGGCTAATGCATATGAGGGTACCAACCAAAGGTTGGACTAGAAGGAGGATATACATATGATTCTTGGGGTGTGTTTCCAGTCGGTTGAGGGGGGAAAGGTTTCTTTTGGGCCACAAAGCATATTTGTTGTGTTCCTTCACTGACCTCTTGAAATATAGCCTTAAGCTCTGGAAGAGAAGCAAATTCTTGGGTTGAATGCTTCTACTCACAAATGTTGCATGTATTGACATTATTTAATGGGCATTCTCATAGAGGATGCTTCTTGTGACATTTATAGAAAAATATAGAAAGTACCAAGTCATATTCATCCTCCTTTTTCTTAGCCTAAAAAACATCTAGTTGGGAGCTTAGCATGCTAAGGATATCAATTTTGAAATTTTCTAATAAATTCTCTAACTCAACTTTTGTCACCCCTGCTTCACTAGATTTATTAATTCTAGAAATCACATCCTGATAATTTCGATTATACTTTGAACTTCCTTTACAATATCTTATACATAGATTACAAATCTGATCATAAGTCAACTGAGAGACATCACCTATGCCCATAAGGTTTAGGTTTTACAAGTAGTTTTCCCGTATTACTTTTAGGAAAAGGATATGCAAGGTGTTAGGATCTAGGGAGTTTTTCTTTTTCCATTGTAAGGTATAATGGAATCGTTCCACATAATCTTCCAAACTTTCATCATCAGCTTGGGACATATTGAAAATTTCTTCCTTAATATCTCAAAATTTACAGCCCATATCATTAATAGTCTGATATTTCTTCAAGAATATCTTATTCATTTCAGCCCATGTCCGAATGGAATTTCCTCATAATCCCATAAACCAACGGAGTGCTAAATCTTTTAAAGTTGTAGGAAACAACTTCAATTTTTGTTCATCCATGGAGTAGTCATAACTAAGAAAATGGACATCAAACTTGAAAATAAATGTGTTAGGGCCTTCCGTAGAAATTCCATGAAAATTGGGTAGGGTAGAGAGAGGAATTTTCTTCTCTTGTACCATTTCTTTAAGATCTTGGATGAGAAACTCAAAAGTAATAGGACCTTGTGGTCTATTTACCTCTTCATCCAAAATATTTTTCTCGTATGAAGTCTTAGGGGTTTGAACTTTGTTAGATGTGGAAGAATTTTTTGTTTCTTCATGAAATGAAATTCCTTCCCCTATTGTTAAGTTATGGTATGTTCTATGCTTATCACAGTTTACTTCTTTTTCTTATTATATTCCACAGATTAGCAATCACATGTACATAAAGTAAAGTACAGATAGAACATTAAACGATCAACAGAAAACAAGCCAAGACAAGAGACAGAAGATGTGGCGGCTAGCTAGGGACAAACCCCACAATGTGTGGGGAAACCCTTTGATCAAATATTATTTTATCTTCAATAATTCAGCAAAGAGAAATAGTACAATAAATCTGATTCATATCAGCAGTAGCAAACCCTAGATTAGCAGCATCAACATTAGCGGCTTCATTATCAAACTAGGGCAGACGATATCTCACAAACCGACTATCAGATTGACTTCATTCCACCACCAAAAGTTGCGGCTTCGAGAGGAGGTTCAGATGAACCTATAGAACAGTTCAGATGAGGAGATCTTATAGGCAATGCAGGTCAATCTTTACTTCTGCAGTTGCAGCTTCAGTTTCAGCAGTTTCCGGCTTCAAACTAGGGTAGTCAATATCTTGCAAACCATTCATCGGATTGACTTCATTCCACCACAAAAAGTTGCGGCTTTTAGAGGAGGTTCAGATGAAACTACAACGCAGTTTGGATGAGGAGATATTATAGGCCACGCAAGTCAATCTTTACTTCCGCAGTTGCAGCTTTAGTTTCCGCAGTTTCTGGCTTCAAGCTAGGGCAGTCAATATCTTGCAAACCGCTCGTCAGATTGACTTCATTCCACCACCAAAAGTTGCGGCTTTCAGAGGAGGTTCAGATGAACCTACAGAGTAGTTCCAAAGATGAGATATTCTAGGCCACGTAGGTCAATCTTTACTTCTGCAATTGCAACTTCAGGTTCAATAGCTTCCGGCTTCACATGTGTGAGAGAGAGACCCATTTCTGCGCAGTAGAGAAGAGACTCATTTTTGTGTAGTAGAGAGAAAGAGATGTGATGAGAAGTGTGAGTGCAAATGAGGAAAAGTCCTCCAATATTTATACACAACGTTGGTGTTTTAATGGATGTGACTGTTGGGCTTTTGAGCCTACATGAATTATAGGTCGGCTTGATAATAATTCCATAATCAAAATAAATTCATATCTCCATGAATACTTATCGGAATCGGATGATATTTATATCAATCCTACACCTCTCGATGAGAGGAATCTAATAAGAATATTATCAGCCATGAATAAGATGACCCACATGAAGGTTTGCCCTGGCTGCCAATTTTAACACTCCCTCTCAACCAGGGAGAACTTCACCTGCAATCTGTCTATCAATTGTTACTATTCATCCATCAAATGCACTGTCTTGTACAACCTGAACCATGCCCTGCTTTGCTCTATTCTACCTGTTCTACTTTGTCTTGTTCTACCCTGTACTAATTGTTACTATTTTTCTCTGTTCTGCTCTGCTCTTGCATTGTTCTTGTTATGCTTTGCTTTTGTCCAAATTATGAAGAAGAAGAAATGATCGAGGATGTATCATACTGACTCAAAAGTCAGTCTCAGAGTATGTACCACTGGTCCCAAACCAGTCTCAACCAGCCCGAAGTCAGCGTCATAGTGAGTACAACTCCATTTGTCCCAGACCAGTATCATCCTCCACTGACTCAAAGTCAGTCTCAGAGTGCGTACTACTGGTCCCAGACCAGTCTCAACTGACCCAAAGTCAGCTTCATAGTAAGTACCACTCCTACCACTAGTCCCAGACCAATATCGCAGTCTAAGAGAGTGTACCACTAGTCCCAAACTAGTCTCAACCGACCCGAAGTCACCGTCATAGTATGTACCACTCTCACTGGTCCCAGACCAGTACTGCACTGACACGAAGTCAGTCTCGGAGTATGTACCACTGGTCCCAGACTAGTCTCAACTGACCCGAAGTCAGCGTCATAGTATGGTATAACTCCTACCATTGGTCCCAGACTAGTATTGTAGTCTCAGGGAGTGTACCATTGGTCCCAGACCAGTCTCAACTGACCCAAAGTCAGTGTCATAGTATGCACCACTCTTACTAGTCCCAGACCAATACTGCACTGACACGAAGTCAGTCTCGGAGTATGTACCACTGGTCCCATATCAATGGAGATCATCCTAGTGTAGGGAGTACAGTAGATACAACGATGCATCCATCGATACTACTATGTTCCTTAACTTCATTTCCATGCTCATTGATCAGATGAGAGGTACTTCCCATGAGTCCTAGACTGCATGGGTAGGATGCTTCGACAGGAGAACTAATCAATCCTGTCCTCACAGGAGAACACATCAATCCTGCTACAATCTCCATGGAGAACACATCAATCCAAGCCTCACAGGAGAACTAATCATCCTGTTACACAGGAGAGAAAATCATCCTATTCCACAAGAGAGTGAATCATCTTGTCCCACAAGAGAGCGAATCATCTTGTTCCAGTGCGCACCACCAGGGGAGGGTGAGTCATGATGTGGTCGTATGTTGTTCCAGTAAGAACCGCAAGCCCTCAGAGCTCCTAGAGCTCAATGTATGCAGGACCATTTTACAAGGGTTTCTTTTCGACTCCAAGTCATTTGAGAAAATCATAGATTAGATATTTCCTCAGGGCTTTGACAAGGTTTATCAACCTGTACATCATCTTAATGCGATGGAGCATCCTTGCTCATTGACTTTCCATATCCCAGATGATGTTTATCTGCTGGAGCAATTGAAGAATACGGGATTGCTCAATAATCGAATCCCACCTCTGGTTGTTACAGAGAATCACAATGGTATCCAATGTAAATCCAAACAGCTCACTGAAGAGCTTTTGCAACCATACTGCCTCACACGAGGTCATGCTAATAACAATATATTTTGCTTCGTTGGTGCTCAAAGCCACTGACTTATGCTTCCTGCTCATCCAGGATATCGAAGCAGGTCCCAAGTTGAAACAACACCCGAAAGTGCTCTTACGGTCCACCATACTGACTGCCCAATCAGCATCAATATATCCAAGTAGTCTCACATCTCCAGCAGTGTATCTTAACCCATTGTACCATGAAGGTATCTCAGAAGATTCTTGGTATCAATCCAATGAGGCTCAACCAAATATGAGCTCATAATGCTAACTGCAAAACATATGTTCGGATGGAGGTTCACCAAGGACATCAATGCGAATGAGTTTATGAAACTCAGAGGCATTTCCCAAATCTGGTCCGACATCACTACCATATAACTTCTAAAAGTTAAGATCCTTGAGGTAGTCACAGGGTTGCAGTTCATCATACCAAATCTTTCCAATATCTTTACCGCATGTGTTTCTTGAGATAGGAAAATTTGCCTTAGCTTCTACCACACTTCAAGTCCTTGGTCCTTCATTTCAAATTCAGAAGCCAACTCCGTCTTACATTTGTGAATGAGAGGGTTTTCACCTGTTAGAAAGAGGTCATCCACATACAACACCAGTATGAGAGGCTTGTCATCTTCAACCTTAAAGTAAAGGTTAGGATCGGCTTCACTCCTAGTGAATCCCAGCGTCATCAAGTAGTTATCGATCCTCTCATACCATGCTCGGGGTGCTTACTTCAACCCATAGAGAGCCTTCTTCAACCTGCATACATGATATTTTCAATCATAAATCTCAAATCCTTTAGGTTGCTCCACATAGACCTCTTCTTTGATCGAACCGTGCGAGAACGCGGTCTTGACATCCATATGATGTAGGTTCCATCCTTGTGAAGCTGCAAGGGCTATGATCGAGCGGATGGTCGTATATCTAGTAACAAGTGTGAATATCACATCATAGTTTATACCTTCCTTATGGGAGAAACCACGAGCCTTATACTTTTCCGTACATCCATCTGCTGCATGCTTTATCTTGTAAAGCCAATTAGAAGTGACAATTGTCTTGTCCTGGGGTCTGGGAACTACTTCCCGGACATCATTCTCCATAATAGACTCATATTCTTTGTTCATAGCATCCTTCCATACTTGATTCTTGACGACATCTGAGAATGATGAAGGCTCATTTTGTATGATCGTGTTCATGATGGTTAGGTATCCCTGATACCTATTAGGTTTCTTACTTTAACGAAAGGTTCCTCGGGGTGTAGCATGTCCTTCAACATCATCAAGTATCCCCCTAAGCCATGAAGCTCTCTTCCTAGAAGAGGAAGGCTCATGTGGATGAGGATCAATTGGATCCATGGGTTCTTCTACATCAAGCATTGATTCATCATCCTTTTCCTTCGGTTCCCTGGTGTCGACTTCTTGAGAGCTCCTCAAAGTCAGAAAATTGTTCACCTTGCTAAGAGCCATATCTTCGTCAAAGGTGACATCATGACTAATCACGACTTCCCTTTGACTGGCAGTGAACATTTCTTCAGGAGTCTAGGAACCCAATGCTTGATGAGGGCATCGATTTTGTACATATACGACAATGTTTGTAGTTTCAGCCCATAGAAACTTCGGAAGTCTTTGATCATGTAGCATGGCCTGGACAGCTTCCACAATCGTGTGGTTCTTCCTTCCTGCCACACCATTCTGCTCAGGAGTACGTGGTGTAGTAGTCTCCCTCTTAATTCCATCCTCAGATATGCCTGAGTGAACCAATTGTAATATATCGAAGGTCTTGCTTTGGCTTGAGGGGAATGGTCCCCTTTTGAGCTTTCCTTCGGCACATCTCGGACATACACCTTCTGTAGAGTCGATAATATGCCATTATTATTGTCACTTGTGAACGTTTATTTCACCCATTTCTACCATTCTTCATCATGACATTTATTATAATTTATCATTTAAATCCATTTTATTAATTATTTATGCTCTCATGAATAAATATTATTTATTCTCCTTTATTTCTAATAAATTGATGATTATGCATTATTTTACCAATGATAGTGCTAATAAGTTGGTTATAACATTATTCACCATTTTTAGCCTCCAAAGTAACTTCCAGATTGAAGATTTGATTTTTAAATCAGCCAACTCAGAAATTCGCTGGTTTAAGGAGTGACAGTTTTGCAGTTAAGATTCTGAACAAATGAAGACGAATTTGGAAAATCCGGAACATGGGTTTTGTCCAGAACGGGCCCAATTATCTTCCAAAAGAGAAGTTTGCCCAAATTCGGCTTGTACAGGGAGAAACGCAGGGTTGTTTGAGCACGATTTTCTGAGATTTGTTGTTACGGCCGCCCTCCAAATCTTAGCTGCAAACCCAAATCCGCCTTGTTCTTGTTGATCAATGGGTTAGAATCAACCTAAATTTGTAAGAGAAATCATGATTGTAATTATCTATGCTCTGATCTTTCTCTATTTAATGAAACCAAAGATCAGAGGGCGAGGGAAAAAGAAACGACTGTTGTTGTAATTATAAGTTTCAGAACAACTTTGATCATGGAGTCTTGTTGAGATCTGATTTTGTATACTTTTGTTAATGCAATTAATATAAAGGATTTGGTGTTCAATTCGTCCCTGCATCTGAAGTAAGTTACAGTGGTGCCATTGGAAGCTACGGGCCCGGCTCCAACGGACACTTGCCGTTGTATTGTTATACGGTAAATTGTGTTTGGTTTGCTTATTTCTATTGTTTCAGCAATCTGATATATCTTTCATATGATGGACTATGATTTATACTTAATATCTGAATCTGAATAAGTTTTGTAACTCATGTCTCTGTATTACGCAAAGTGAATCTATTTGAATTGCATCTATTTCCATAGCAAGATATTTGTATAAATGTTATCATCATTGGATTCATGTAAAATAAGTATTTGTGAGGTTTGAAGACAATATTACTTTGTTCAGAAACGTAATCATATCATTCGATACTCTCAGATTGCTATATTAATGTAAATCATGTACATACGGGTGATAGTTGTTGTTTCGTAATTCATTAAGGATTGCTGTTCCATTTGATTGCTGTTATTCCATTTGTTCTATTTTACTGTTGTATCATTTATTGCTGTCCCATTTCCATTTCGCTGTTCCGTTTTACGTTCTGCTGATTTGTTTACTTGCCTTTATTGCTTTGGTGTGAGAGAAGGTCTAAAGCTGTAGTGAGTCAGCAAGCCGCTGCTTAGCTCCCAGATCTTTGGTCCATGCTCTAATTTCCATTCCATTTACTTGCATTTACTGTTTTAGTGTGGGAGGAGGATCAAGGCTGTCGTGAGACACAACAGACGCTATTATGCTCCCAGATCCATGATCCATACTCTAATTCCTTTTCCTTCATCAATTTCTAGAGGAATGAGTTATTGCTACTATATCCTCGATTGATGGTTATTTGAATGAATGATTTAGTTTAGAACATTTCAGTTTCTTGCTTTAGATTTTGTTTCCAGCTTTCATTTACTTTTGGGTTTTAAGCACTATACTGCGAAACATTACTCTTAAGTAAATAGCCGCCTCAGACAGAGTACACTCTTGAAATAAAAAGTCGTCCCTGGGTTGATAATTAATGTGAGGTAATTAGGAGTTCACAAGACACCTTTTTATCGCTCCACACCTTCTTTCTCTACTTGGAATTCAGGCATCCCTGTTACCATCTGTCTTACATCAGGTAGAGCTTTGTAGTGAAGGTGGGCAAACCTCCAATGTGAAAGTTTGGACTGAACAGATGTGTCATAAGACATGACACATAGCAAAATTCCATCAACCTGATATAATGAATCAACACTAAACCCAAGAGTAAAGGCATATTTAACATTATTTTTCCATATACGTACCTTTCCATTGCTAAAGGTTAACTTGTAGTTTTTGTCTTCCATTGCCGAGATGGACACTAGGTTATTTTTGAGGTTAGGTGCATTTAATATATCTTGGAATTTCTAGCCTTCTTGAATGGTTTTCCTCTTCCTCGATTCCTAGCTCTCCTCTTACCTTTGTTATTGAGTTTGTCATTCCTTTGATTTCCATCAGAGGGAGTTTGATCATCGTCCTGGTGTGAGTGCTTTCTATCAGGGCACTCCCTTGCATAGTGACCTGCTTTATCGCAGATGTAACATCGACATTTTCTTCCAGCCTTAGGTCCAGTCTTTCCTTTTGATTTAGTCCCGGAATTATTTCTTTTCTTAGCATGAGAAGAAAAGGCAGCAGGAGGACCTTTAGGCATGGGCATTTCTTGCTCTTCTTCCCTTGTTTCTTCTTGAATGCATCTAGCCATTAATTCCTGAAACTAGGAATTACATTATAGTTCAGAAGAGTAGTCCTGAACACGTTCCATTCAGATGGTAATCCTCCAAGAGTCGTGAGTGCCATTTCCCTGTCAGTAATAGCCTCCCCAATAGATAGGAGATCGTTCTTGATTTCGGTGATCTTTAAGAAGTATGCTTGCATACTCTCATCTTTACCCTTCTTAATTTCCTTCAGCTTATTTCTAAGAAACAAAACTTGATTTGCATCATTTACTTTAAATAAACTCACTAGTCTATCATAGACTTCCTTGGAGGTGTCTAGTTCAGAGATGTAGGCCACCAAGTGCTTGTTGATAGAGTCCCGGATGATCTACTTTGTTTTGATTTCTCCGTTTTTCCATTTGTTCCAGGCATCAACAGATGCATTTGATGGAGGCTCAACAATATTGCCTCTTACATGGTCCAGCACTCCTTGATCTTCTAGGGTTAGATCGATAGACATCTTCCATCCGTGATAGTCAGCTTTCTTAACAAGCTTTCCTTCGGCAGAGTGTTGAGGACCCCATAGTTCTTTTAGGATAGCCTTGCCAATCTTCTCCTCGGTGATTGCTCTTGCTCTTGCTCGAGCTTTGTCTTCTATGCTTATAATAGTTTACTTCTTTTTCTTATTATATTCCATAGATTAGCAATCACATGTACATAAAGTAAAGTGTAGATAGAACATTAAATGATCAACAGAAAACAAGCCAAGACAAGAGACACAAGATGTGGCGGCTAGTGAGGGACAAACCCCACAATGTGTGGGGAAACCCTTTGATCAAATCTTCTTTTATCTTCAATAATTTAGTAGAGAGAAATAGTACAATAAATCTGATTCATATCAGCAGTAGCAAACCCTAGATTAGCAGCATCAACATTAGCGGCTTCATTATCAAACTAGGGCAGACGATATCTCACAAACCGACCGTTGGATTGACTTCATTCCACCACCAAAAGTTGTGGCTTCCAGAGGAGGTTCAGATGAACCTACAACATAGTTCAGATGAGGAGATATTCTAGGCCATGTAGGTCAATCTTTACTTCTGTAGTTGCAACTTCAGTTTCTGCAGTTTCCGGCTTCAAACTAGGGAAGTCGATATCTTGCAAACCGTTTGTCGGATTGACTTCATTCCACCACCAAAAGTTGCAGCTCTCAGAGGAGGTTCAGATGAACCTACATCACAGTTTGGATGAGGATATCTTCTAGGCCACGCAAGTCAATCTTTACTTCTGTAGTTGCAGCTTTAATTTCAGTAGTTTACAACTTCAAACTAGGGCAATCGATATATTGCAAACCGTTCGTCGGATTGACTTCATTCCACCACCAAAATTTGTGGCTTTAAGAGGAGGTTCAGATGAACCTATACAGTGGTTTCAAAGAGGAGATATTCTAGGCCACGCAGGTCAATCTTTACTTCTGCAGTTGCAGCTTCAGGTTCAACAACTTCCGGCTTCACATATGTGAGAGAGAGACCCATTTTTCCGCAGTAGAGAAGAGACTCATTTCTGCACAGTAGAGAGAGAGAGATGTGATGAGAATTGCGAGTGAAAATGAGGAAAATTCCTCCAATATTTATAAACAACGTTGGTGTTTGAATAGATGTGACTGTTGGGCTTCTCAGCCTACATGAATTTTAGGTTGGCTTGATAATAATTCCATAATCAAAATAAATTCATATCTCCATGAATACTTATCAGAATCGGATGATATTTATATCAATCCTACAACTCTCGATGAGAGGAATCTAATAAAAATATTATCAGCCATGAATAAGATGACCCACATGAAGTTTTGCCCTGGTTTCCAATTTTAACACCTATTGGTTCCCCACCTTTCAGTGGTTGTTGTACAATTCTATACTGCATAAAAGGGCCCCTCTCAGGTTTCCCCCCTTTGTCTACCAGAGTGTTAGTATGGGTGGCTCCTACTACACCACATATTGGGGTTTTTATGGATTTTTTCTTTCTTCTAGATATGGTGCCTAGTTAGCATTGTCTAAATGCAGGACATTCTAGATGTAGGTTACTGAAAGGGTCACTAACAAGCCCCCTTTAGTCGCTTCTAATCTTATTGTCATTTCCTATTGGATATGAATTATTATTACTTTGAGCGCCTCCCCAACAATGATGCCAAAAATGACAATGTGAATGTGTGTATATATATTTTAAAAATGATTCACATGTCCATTTAATTTCTAACCAAGGTTTGTTAATTTATGAGGCCTCTGTGCTATATGCACAATACCATAATTCCTATCAAGGAAAATAAATATGAATGTAACCTACAAGTGGTGGTAATAAGGATTAACGAAGGTGGTAAACTACTATGGTTGGTCTAGCCATAAGTTTACTCAATTACTGGAATGAAAATATTACAATAAGGATCATTGATTCATGAGGTTTCCCTATCTAAATATGATTTTGTAGCAGTTCTGCAGTAGTTTGTTGATTTTGCAGCAAAGACTACTGATTTCATAGAAATTGTGCAACCACTTTCTAAAAACACACTCAAGGACAAAACAAGGCCCATAGGCAAATGAAAATCACACCAATTATACTTAAACACACCATTCAATCCATTTGGCTGATCACAAGTCTATTGAACTTAAACCAAATTAAATATTGTAAAAAATACATGTACGTAAATAAACAATTGGAAAAATAATGTGTGCAAGCCTTACCTCGAGCGGGCCCAAAATCAGGGGTTTGGCCTGTGCCAAAATATCAATTAAACACAAGAATTTAGCAGAAGGAAGTATGCACCATGAGAAATATGTATTACCAAAATTACAACATCGTTTTGCAATCATCTTGATCCATCAGAGTTCACACATATTTATAAGTACAAGGGGGAGGAATATCTACCCCCACAACTAACAAACATTATCCAAAGAACTCACCTAAGTTTCTAAATTTAGACCAGACATAAGTTACATATTGTTTGGCATAAAGAGCCTTGACAATGCATCAACTGATGCGTGCCAAGTCATCTAAAATGTTGGATCCATAAATTCTTAGGGAATAAAGCATTTTTCTTGGTTCGAATAGGATCTAAAGGAATAACAAGATCTTATGATTGACTATGAGTAGCAACTAAAAGATATGGTAATATTAATTCTTAAAATTATAATGCCTTGGAGAGATGCCTACTGGTCACTCTGTTCTTTTAGCATTTTGTCTATCCATACGTGTCAAATCCAAATGATATATGCCTGTAAAATATATGCTTGCGATCTCGAACAACGATAGTTAGCGACTCCATTTATTTCATAATAACTATATATATATATATATATATATATATATATATATATATATATATATATATATATATATATATATATATATATATATATATATATATCAAACACTCTTTAACTTATTTCTAGCCTCTTCATAACGTAAAATAGAAAACCAATGAGACATGTGTTATACCTAAATAACTTGTAGTAACCATAGGTTTAAGAACATTTGGAAAGGTAAAGGTACGAAAAGGGAAAATGATTCTATAGTAAAAAGAGTTTATTTTGTAGCAAAAATGGTTAATTTTGTTGGAAAGTATATCATTACTAATGGGGGGGGGGGGATGGCGTGAATTAGTAGTGATGGCCTTTATATCAATTTTAAATCGTTTTACCACAATTTCAAATAGCCATGCACATTGACAACATTAGCTTAACTGAATATGAAAGCAACAATAAAATCAAAGCATAATAATAATGAGAAAACATCATTACAAGCATGCACACATAAGAACACAACTATTTCTAGTGGAAACCCTTTCGGGAGAAAATGACCCTGCTGCTACTGCGTTGTTCAATTATTTTATTATTCTTCTGAACAAATTGTACATGGATTAGCTTACAAGAATAAGCCGAAATACTTGGCTTCCTTCACAGTATGCTGACACCTATGAGACATGAAATATGTTTCTCTCATGGATCTATGGAAATCTATCTACTGGAAGTTCCCACGACCAACGATCCTTGCCCAATTACCATTGGACTATCTAAATCCTATTGGATGGAGAAATATGTTCCTTCTAATGAATCCTCCAAATCATTATCTAATCTGAAGCCTCTACGCCTTCACTTCCTTGATGCAAACCACGTTTCAGAATATTTCACATTGGGTTCTCAATCTGTTCAACATGAGAAACCCAACAACACTATTGTTCCATACATAAAATTTGAATCAAAATCTCTGACTCAGAGGAGGGAAATTATTCTCTTCTTCTCACGAAAAACTTTACTCTCAAACACACTACAAGCTGGCAATTCCCTGCCACAAACAACACATAAATTCTAGATCTTGTTCCCAACTCTATCTCTGATTTCTGCATACAATTCTTTGATATAAATCCACAACCTATGTGAGTAGCTAGTGAAATATCTACTCTCTCAGTGCCCTCACAATGGAATTATCTCACACTCTCAAGGAAACCAACCAAATAGACTCAAAGCCTTCCTCTATTTATCATTTTTCTGTGATGATTAATTTAGTAAATGCTACAGGTTATGGACCTCTATTCATATGCTTGATTTGATCCATATTCAAATTCTTGACTTGACCAATCCACTAAATTTACTTAACTAATGGATATTTTCAAGTTTAACCAACTTCTAGAAGCTCATTTATCGTTTTTGACCATATACTAAAAAGTTCCAATCAAGAACATCAACATAATACCAAAACTAGGTGAAATGTGCGAGGAATACAAAGAAATTCTAGCTAAATTCTCAACTGCAACCACAAAACTAGCTGATCTAAGGTGAAACCACTCCCACACTCTAGTCTTCCAATGGTTGGAGCCTTTCAACCACTCACACAAGATTTCATGCTAGCAGTTGGGGAAGAGGATGGACAAAACCCAATAAAATACCATCATAACTTGCTCACACTTCTTCTAGAGCTTGACAAGCCTTTGTAGGACCTCTGGAAGCCATTGTCACCTCTACAACACTTTTCCAAACCACTATCGCATCACCATCATCACCACAAGTCAAACTAGGGTGACTTGTGTTGGCATTATGGCTAATGTGTTTTCCTTGATGGAAACCTACTTGATAAAGATGTCAACATTATGGTAATAGGATGATTATGATGGCTAGTACAGATGTGACAGAGGTGATGGTCAAAGGAATATCAATTCATAGAAAAATGAGTAATAAAGGTGATGTTTGGGAAAGTATATACGGATCCAATTCGAAAGGGTCGCATACAGAATCCGAACCATGGTAACTTGAATACTAGGGGTCTTTACCATGGTATTGGCCCATAGTAATGAGTACGACAACGATTATTTGATCCCGTCAAAGAATACTAATGACATTACGAAGGCATTTTTCTAAGGTATTGGCTAAGGCTAAAACTATATAAGGAGATGGACATAAAAGTGTTAGGTGTGCAAGTGATGAATTGTTTATGAATTATTTCATCTAAAATAGGTGTGCACCAGGGAACAGGAGATGGATCAGATTTGATAGATCTAAAATGAATACATATTGCTTAATCTATGTATGGTTTGATAGATCTATAATGATGGTATAATGATGTAGTAGTGTGTATGCTGAGAATTTGGGTTTGATAGATTTTGTGTTGTGCAGTGAAAGTATAATTCAGTGATTTTAGATATATACGCTAGTTTTACTCAAGTTATTCATATATATATGTGTATCTACTTCTGGGTAGTGGTGTATATATTCCGGGAAGTGTTTTCAGTTTGTGCAGATTTGTACACAGGTGTTGTGTATGGTAAGCATGTACATACGTTGATACGCTTTGTGAAAGTCACATACATATACTAGGGTTTTGCAGTATGGCTTATTGATAACATTTTATCAGTTATATTTTGACTGTTGTTATCTGTCGATGATGTCTCTGATGTGATGATTTGTATCTAACAATATTGAATGGGTTAAATGGTATATTGATTAATAATGATGCTACGATATGATGATCTATGTTTGGTTCAGTAATATGTGTTGCTCTGTGACTGATGGAATGATCTAAGTATGGTTCAGTGATTGATGATTCAGTGTTCAATATTTTGAGATCTGTACATAACATTTGTACATATGCGAATGTTCTTCAGAACAATAGTGTATGAATTGTGATGTATATTTGACCAGGGTTTGCAGTGATAGGAATTGGTTTCTATGATGGACAATGCATGATTTGATGTTTGTGCATTGGTATGATATGGTTATGATTGGTTTGATTGGTTGCAATAGATGGTTAATATTCAGTGATTGATGTTTTAGTTGATTGGATGATGTTATAGTGTTGGTTTAGTATTTGATTTCAGAATTATTACTTGGTTTGGGCTTAATGATTAAAGTGGGTCCATTTTGAAAATATGATGAAAGGTGGCCTACAGGTTTGTTGTTTTGAGTAAGGTGGATCCAGTATGATATATCATGAAATGTGGTCCACAACTGGTGTTGAGGGTTGGAGTCTTCAGTGAGGAAGTCGAAGCTTCCTTCTAGTAGTAACGGGTGAATTTGTTAAGGGGGTAAGTGCTCCCTTTTGGTAGGGGTTGGTAAACGAGATCAAGGGGTTGGATCTCCCTTCTAGTGGGTGCTGAAGAACGAGAGAACATTGTAGCATTCTGTAGGTGGGTTCCTGTGTACTAGTTTGAGTCTCTGTCAGTACAAGATAGTAAGAAGTTTTTCTTTATAATAAAAAGAAGACAGAGATGACGACAATTGTGGTTTTCTCCCACATTGGGTTTCCACCTAAAATCTTGGTGTTCATGTGTGTTGGTGATCTATCTACTCTTTACTATTGCTTAATGAATGAATAAGGAAGTAATGATGCACTTGTTAAAGATGAAGAGTTAATGAAATATATGAAAAGTTATTTAACTAGATATACACTATTTTCCTTTACTAAAGTCATTTACATACGTTGGTTGCATGAATGACAGTAGCATATGGAAACAATAATATGAAAATAAAAGTCTAAAGTGTGTTTAAAATATTGATTCAGCCCCCCACTCTTAGTATTGGTATCAGCACAGGTCACTCTAGCATAATCTTAACTGCTTGAAGTGGATAAGGGAAAATTATGGTAAAGAAGAAAAAGAATAAGGTAGCTCAAATGAAGGAGTCAAAAAACTGTGGTAGTGAAAGTGATATATTATATGCAGTGACAATTATAGATGTCAACGAATACTCAGCTTTGGGAGCACCCCGATTTCTATTGATGAAGAATGAAGAAGACAGTAACAAAGAATTATCAGGTACGATTTTTTGTTCGTGTGATCCATTTCCCTCTTCATATAGTAATGATGATAGTGAAGATGACAATGAATCAACTGAAATTTCTCTCATGGGGAA
Source organism: Pinus tabuliformis (assembly GCA_031772625.1). Lineage (NCBI taxonomy): Eukaryota > Viridiplantae > Streptophyta > Pinopsida > Pinales > Pinaceae > Pinus > Pinus tabuliformis. The sequence goes on from CM062820.1 coordinate 93,961,587, forward strand.
AAGTGAAAGTAAGCACTCTAAAGAGAAAACAAATTAAAAAATAATAACCTTAGAAGCAGAGGTTAAAAGGATCACAGATGAAAATAGAGATCAACAAAAGTTATTGCAATAGTTTGATGTAAAGGAGTGTGCCTACAAAGAATATATTATCACATTTAAAACCAAGTTGAAAGAAGGAAAGAAAATTGAAAAAGAAATGAAAAAGAAGTATAAGGAAAGGGAAAATCAGTGTCAAAGATTGAAGTAGCTTCGCTAAGAAATAAACTCAGAAAATTGTAGGAGGAAACAAGAAATGAAGAAGACACAACACTCAAAGACCTTAGAGAAAGAACCAATTATTGTGAAGGACTAGAAGCTTAAATCATCTCTCTCAAATCTGATCTTGAAAAGTCAAACAAATGATATGAGGAGATTCTCCAACAATTTGAAGAACAAGAAAACAGGCTTAAGAAGGAAATCATTAAGTTGAGAAATCAATTGGAAAATAATAGAGGTCAAAAAGAGGTTGAGATAAGTATTCTAAAAGGTAAGCTAGAAGAAAAGGATAATCAGTTAAGATTTCAAGATAGTATTAAGATTTTGGATAATATTCTTAGTAATCAAAGGTCTCCGTCCATTAAATGTGGTCTTGGATTTCATGAAATGTAAAAGGAGAATCCAGCTCAGTAGCTTGTGCAAAAAATCATGAGGTTATCAAATCAAACTATGAAAAACCGAATAAAGATTTAAGAAGTCAACCAATCCAACAACCAAAGAAAGAAAATCTTCAAAGAAAACGGTTTGCTCCTAACTGTAGAAGTAGCAATCAATTCTCTCCTCTACACAATAATGTTGAATGTTTTATCTATCATAACTTTGGACACTTTGCAGCCAATTGTAGAAGAATATTCACAGAAAGATTATCAGCTCCCAGTGTTTAGGTTTCTTTAAAGGATATTATTTTTCTTGCAACATGTTTGGTCACAAATCTACTAATTGCAATAGGAGGAATATGAAACAGAAATATTATGATTCCTCTACTCCCTATTCTGGTCATATAATATTTTATACTTGTAACAAGGTTGGGCATAAGGTCACTGATTGCAGTTAAAACATTTGGAATAGAAGCAAAAGGTGGGATAAGTTTCAGCACATGGGTAGAAAGTGCAAGAAGGAATGACAATTAAAGACACAAGGAAGTTTGTTCCTACTACAGTCCATTTCTCTTAAATCATACTTCTAATAGTGACTGTAGAAGTGATGTGAGGTACATGACCTCATGAAGAGTAGGTGATGATTATCAGGTGCACAAGATCAGTAGAATATGATCTCAGGGGGGACTATGCATGAGTATCCTGGTGATAGTTCTCTAGTTTGGTTTGATATTCATTTGGTGATGCTTATACTACTAACATTGCATTGATGAGATAATAGTGAATAGGAACATGTATGGTATGTTCAAGGGGAGATGTTGTTATGAAAAGTTCAACATTTTACTTTCTGTATGTGGATAACATGGAGGGTAGTCATGTATATATACGAGTTTTTATGTAGAAAGTCACGTATGTTTCTGTGAGATGAAGAAACAGTGAGACGACTCAGGGGAAGTTTTTGATATGCTTCAATAAGTTATTATTTGGGTTTTTGGTTATAGTCTGTTGATGATGCTCAGATGTTAATTAGAAATAATGATGGTTCATGAATTGCTGCAATGTGTTATTGTTGCTTTGGTTATTTGATGGATTTTCTGATTGATGAGTTGGATATAAAAAAAAAATGATAATGATAAGTTAGCACAAGTTTAGGGGGAGCATCTACTATGCTTCTAATAATGCATTATTGACATTATGGTTTCTTGAGCATTACTTGTTGCATATGGGTTATGATGAGTACATATCATTTGGTGATGTATAGTTATTGCTTCTGTTATTGATGAAGATACATATATTGTTGTTATTCTATCATTAGTGATAATGAAGTCTTGGATAATGACTATATATTGCTTAAGTTGCACTTAGTAAATTTGATTCTACGAGGTACACTTGATGAAAAGGATGTGTATGCTATGATCCTTATTGACATTGGTTGATGATGATGAATGTTGTTGCCATTATGTCTACAATGATGCATAGGTTATGGTGAAGTTATGGATAATGCCTAGTTGTTACGATGTTGTGTTGGTGCATGGAAAGATATGTTGCTTATGGATTTGTGCTGCAAGAGATTAATATATCTTTGATGTTCGTAGATTATGGCTCTTCCTACAGATGGAAAGAGCATGTTTACCTTGATGATATAAGGTCGAGGGGATGGTTACTGACAAGGATCGACTACACTATCTTATGCTTCTATTACAATTTCCTGGTGATGCTTAAAAGCATTACATATTTGGTCACATGTTGATGTTGTTGAAGATTGATGCTACATTTCCCTATCTTACTTCATGATGATGATGAGGATGTTCATGTTCCAGGTTCCTATATGGTGTATGATGGTTGTTGATGACTATCATGGTCTTTCTACCTCACTATTGAGGTCTCTGTTTTTGGTTATAAATGTCATATCTATATTTTGATATAAAGGTCATGTAAAGATCCATGTTTTAAAACATTGTAAAATTCAGTCATGTATGGGCGATTGGGGTCAAGTCATTTATGTATGGAATCCCATTATTTTGGCAAATTGATGTAATGTTGAGTCAAATATGTAACCCCATTGTGTTGGGTGATTGATGTAATCATAAGTCATTGGTGCTAAGAAAGGTTATCCTTGGTTAGGTCATAAACTTAGTGTTGTGCATTTATTGTATATCTTTAGAAATTCTAGCATATGCTCAGGGGGAGCATGGTTATTATGTAGCTTTATGTAGATCGGCCCTACAATGGTCTTCTTTAAAAAGGGAGAAAAGAGTCTTCATTTAGAATTGGTCAACATTTTTCCCTTGATGTCAAAGGGGGAGAGAAGCTTGGTGTTTGGAGAAGAATGCTTGGTGAAAAGTCTTGGTATTTGCAGATGTGTTTGCAGGTGATTATAGGTGGTGACCAAACACCAAAGTCATTGCCATCAAGTCCAAATGGGGAGATTGATGGAATTATGGCTAATGTGTTGTCCTTGATGGAAACCTACTTGATAAAGATGTCAACATTATGGTAACAAGATGATTATGCAGGCTAGTACATATGTGAAAGAGGTGATGGTCAAAGGAATATAAGTTCAAAGATAGATGATTAATAAAGGTGATGTTTGGGAAAGTATACGTGGATCCTACTCGAAAGGGTTGCGTACATAAGTGGGTATTGTGAAGAAAAGTCGCGTACAAAATCTGCACCATGGTAACTTGAATACCAGGGGTATTTACCATGGTATTGACCCATAGTAATGAGTGCGACAATGGTTATTTGATCCTGTCAAAGAATACTAACGACATTACTAAGGGATTGACCTAAGTTATTGGCTAAGGCTAAATCTATATAAGGATATGGAGATAAAAGTGTTAAGTGTGCAAGTGATGGATTATTTATGAATGATTTGATCTGAAACAGGTGTGCACCAGGGAACATGGAGATGGATCAAATCTAATAGATCTGAAATGAATACATATTTCTTAATCTATGTATGGTTTGATAAATCTATAATGATGGTATAATGATGTAACAATGTGTATGCTGAGAATTTGGGTTTGATAGATGTTGTGTTGTGCAACGAAAGTATAATCCAATTATTTCAGATATGTACGCTAGTTTTACTTAGGTTAGTCATGTACATACGTGTATCGGCTTCTGGGTAGTGAAGTATATATTCTAGGAAGTGTTTTCAGTCTGTGCAGATCTGTACATAGGTGTTGTGTATGGTAAGTGTGTACATACGTTGATACACTTTGTGAAATTTGTGTACATATACTAGGGTTTTGCAGTATGGATTGTTGATGACATTTGATAAGTTATGTTCTGGTTGTTGTTGTTTATCGATGATATATCTGATGTGATGAGATGTATCTGACAATGTTGAATGAGTTAAATGGTATATTGATTAATAATGATGCTACAATATGATAATCTATGTTTGGTTCAGTGATCTATGCTGATCTATGATTAATGGAATGATCTAAGTATGGTTTAATGATTGATGATTCAATGTTCAGTATTCTAAGATCTGTATGCAATTTTTGTATAGAGGAAACATGTACATACATAGATGTTCTTCAGAACAATAGTGTATACATTCTAATGTATATTTTATGAGGGTTTGAAGTGACATGAATTGGTTTCTATGATAAACAATGCATAATTTGATGTTCATGCATTGGTATGATCTGGTTATAATTGGTTTGATTTGGTTGCAATATATGGTTAAGATTCAGTGTTTGATGTTTTAGTTGATTGGATGATGTTATAGTGTTGGTTCAATGCTTGGTTTCAGAATTATTACTTGGTTTGGGCTGAATGATGGAAGTGGGTCAAGTCTGAAAATATGGTGAAAGGTGGCCTACAAGTTTGATGTTTTGAGTCAGGTGGATCTAGTGTGAAATATCATGAAATGTGGTCCACAACAGGTGTTGAGGGTTGGATCCTTTAGTGAGGGAGTCGAAGCTTCCTTCCAGTAGTAGCTAGTGAATTTGTTAAGGGGGTAGGTGCTCCCTTCTCATAGTGGCTGATAAACAAGATCAGGGGGTTGGAGCTCCCTTCTAGTGGGAGATGGAGAATGAGAGAAGGTTGTAGCCTTCTGCAAGTGGGTGCATGTGTAATGGTATGAGTCTATGCTAGTACAAGATTGTAAGAAGTTTTTCTTTATAATAAAATGAAGACAAAGATGCAAACAACGATGGTTTTCTCTCACATTGGATTTCCACCTAAAATCTTGGTGTTCATGTCAATTGATGATCTATTTTCTCTTTACTTTTGCTTAGTGAATGAATAATGAAGTAATGATGCACTGGTTAAAGATGAAGAATTAATGAAATGTATGAAAATTTAGTTAACTAGATATACATTGTTTGCCTTTACTAAAGTCACATACATATGTTGGTTGCATGAATGACAATAGCATAGGGAAATCAAAATATGAAAATAAAAGTTTGAAGTGCATTTAAAATACTTATTCACCCCCCTCCCCCCCGCCCTAGTATTTTTCCTAACACCTGGACCATCAACCTGCCCCAAAACAACTCCACCATCACTATGCAACTCAGGAACATGTCAAACATCCTCCAACTTTACAACAAACTCAAGCATCCTCTGAGACTTGTTGATCCTCTCCAATCTCTATATATCATATCATCAACGTGACCACCTAATCTGGGACATGGGGACCTAATAAAAAAGGCCCCTCAATTCTAACTCCTAAAGCAACATCATGAACAAGGAGTTCATCACATCTCTACTTTGTACTGACCATGAAACACCTTTGCACAACTGATCATCAAGGCGAGTGCAACACACCATCATCGAAATCAACAACAACAACATGATTATGAGGACCATGACATCCTCTGATCACACTCTATATGCAACACCTGCAAATCACATCTACAAGCTAATAGACATGCCAAGGACCATCTACACATCATCCATTTGTAAGCCACCTTCAACCAAACATACAAATGTTGACCAACTCACCTACAATCCACCCGGTTGACATCAATGCCAACCAATAACACATCCACAACATTAAAACACACATCAATGCCAAAAATCTCCCCCTTTGGCATTGATGGTAACCCCAGCAGAAACAACCATTTGAAACTATCCTCCAAAAATCGATCTTCATCCTCTCATTCTCCCCCTTTTACATCAATGGAAAAGGGATAAACATATCAAGTAAAAATTCTATATGCTCTTCTCCATGTAATGAGCTCCATCAACGAAAACATAAACTCCACTCAATATCATATGTAGGTGATGAAAAATGGAATGTAGGACTAAAATATGAGAATAACAACTACACTCCCCCACATAACTAAAAAATATGTGCAATAAAATCCCCTTGGACACAAGTTATGCCCAATCAACAAGACATTAGAGCAACAATATACATCTTCTATCAACAACAACAATAAACTCTCTCACTCTTAAGGCAACATGACAATAAGCAACAAAAACAGTAACTGAAACACATGCTCTCTCTCCTGAAGCATCAACAACATAATCCATGTCATGATAGTAACATAAGATAAAATCAACAACACATAGCAACAACAACATAATGTGACCAACTAGCAGCAACAATGTTGATCAACTCTATAGCAACAACAACATATATCCAACCAACTTTGAAGAAACAATAAAAAAATACATCCTCTCCACAATGTACCATCCAGAAACAATTTTTTTTTACATCAACAACAACAATTACTATGTGGAAGCAACAACTCTCACTCCTATCTCAATGAGGAGCTATAATATCCTCTAAGCAAATACCTGATGATAGGGTTAGGATAACATTACCAACCATACTCCACTAAATGAAAACATCTCCATGGCTGATTGTATCTATATCTATATCTATATCTATATATATATATATATATCTATATAGATATGCGAATGACTCCTTGCCATATGAAAGAGGCTACTCCACATGGACCAATGACTATGACAAAATGATATGCAATAAAGTACAAGACTTCATAGGCCTATTACATGGCTATCAAAATGATAATACATGATTGTACAATGTTAACATAAACCCATATATGGTTGAATCAACTCTCATGATTCACAATGCAACATATGCCAATCATGTCTCATGACTCTATGACCAAGACCAAAATATTTACAATAATAAAGCATGATTTCATGAGCATAGTACAGGGATTTATCAATGAGATAAACTACAAGTAAAATGAAACCAAAACCTCATACATGGATGAAAGAAAACTATCCACCAACTTATGCATGCATGTCATACAATCCTCTCATCAATGTATGCCCAATAAAATAACACAATGCAAGTATATGGCATGTATGAGAAACAATGCGTACTCTACATAATAGTAACATATTGACAATATATATCTCATGAAAAACACATGTCAACATCTCCAAATCACCAGCCATAGAATAAAATCACATTAACAACAACAACAACTTATAACAATGCATAATGGCCCAACCCAAGGAATATATCAATAGCATTATGAAACCTCATTTTATCATGAAACTCCTTATAACAACAATATCAATAGCCAACAACATATATCAGCCCTCAATAGAAATTTATAGCAACAATAATAATCATCATATGAAGCAAACAAATTCTACATTATAAACTGTACTGGCAGAAACAACAAGCATAATAATGTAAAGAAAGCAACAATATCACAATATCACATCAACAACCATACTCATAAATATATCCATCATGATCAACTTCTAGTTTTTCTGCATATAAGCTACAAATATCTAATGCATGAATGCAAGTAGCTATAACCATGCACCATCATCGTACTAATCTCCATGGCACAAAAACATGAATAACATAATCAACCCAAAATGCATAATACAAACCAACTACATGTCAACTCATATATGCAACATATAATCCATGCACAAATAAGTGTCAATCTCCTGCAAGAAACCATGATGCCATCAAAACCAATGAAATATTGTAAGAATATAAATTCCTCCCCCAACATGTGCCATGACATTTTATAAAACTTCCCTTAAGATATTTGTGCTCAAGCTCACATCACAAATCCTCTATCATAATCTGATCACAACAATTTTGGAAAAAACAACATTAGTAGCAAAAAGAAAATCCATCATCATGAAATCATAAGCCTCATCAACATCACATCCTAATTGTATGCATCAAAAACAACTCCTCAATATATAAATATATTCACACACACTTCACTCGCTATAACAACACCATCAATGATTCTACATGCAAAAAAAGATGCACCATAGCTCCCTTTGAGGCCATATGAGCCTCAAATTCTTCTTGTTGGTCCTTGCTTCTCCTTATTCCTCTAAACTTTTAGTGGTTTCTCTCTTGCATGCAAATCTCTTCATGTCCTCATAGTTGGCATATTTTTCATATTCTTCATTCCTTGATTAGGTGGCCTCAAGAGTCTTGGAGTCTTGCAATCCTTGGCCATATGACAAATATTATCACATATGTAGCATTTGATATGACCAAGAAATAGAGGAAAATATTCAAATCTCTTGATCTTCCTTTTACTCCTCATTGCATGCAATATGCATTCAATAGCCCGGTGGAAAAAATCATTGCATGAGTAGAAATAACCATAAAAGGTGACCATTATACCTGATTTTGGTTGAACTCTGTGAAGTGGTTTATCTTTCTTGCTTGTTAGCTTGATGTTGTCTTCTATACCACTACTTCTCTTGCTACATGGATCTACAATTTGCTGCAATATGTCCGAGATTTTGGAAATTGTAGCATCTCACATCACCCAAAGGTAAATATGATCTTCTTAGGATTCTTTTTGGAATGACCTTTTACTTAACTTCCTTGTGCTCCATCTTTGACTGCAGGTTGTGTTGATGGCTCTCCTTCTTACTACTTTTTCTACTGCTATCATTTGTTATACTTGTGGCTGCAACTAAACTACTTTCTCCTTTATGCATGTTGCAATCTGATTTGCATGATGAGGAAATTTGGGTGTTGTAAAACTGAATGGTTTTCTTCTCCAAAACACTTCTTAGTGAAACCACTTATGCTTCCAATCTATCACATTCCTTCTCCTTGTCTCTATACTACTTTCAATTTCTTCCCCAATCTTCTTTTCCTCCTCAAGGTGAATTTTGAATCCATTGATCTCTTCTCTTATAACATTTTCTTTATCACTGAAAATTTGCAAAATTCTTTTATGATCCTTACATGCAGAGGTTAGTCTATACACTTCAAAAACTAATTATTTTATTACAACCATTTCCAAATCATACTTAGGCTTAACGCGAGAAACATCATTTTCTTCTTCACTATGTAACTCAATAAAATCATAAGAACCATAATTCAAAAATGATTTCAACATATTACCTCGTGACACAACTGCTTTGGATGAGATTTTAGAATTTGCTGCTTCATTTGCAATGGAATGAATATTTTCCTTCTTTAAACCCTTTATCTTTTGAGACATCCTCTTTTTTCTTCTGGCCATGATCCATGATCTACTCTCCAAGCAGTCAAGATTAACTGAAGAGCACCAACTTTGATACGAATTTTTGGAAACTAGATCACTACTAGGGGGGGGGGGGTGTGGTTGAATTAGTAGTGATGGCCTTTATATCAATTTTAAATATTTTTACCACAATTTCAAATAGTCATTCACATTTAAAACATTAGCTTAAGTAAATATGGAAGAAACAATAAACTTAAAGCATAATAATTGTTGAATTATGTAACTAGGTTCAGTCTTCATAAATGTATTTGAGTCACAACGAAATATGTTTATCAAAAAATAAATGAAGATTTTATTATTATTATTATTATGACTTATTAAAGCATGGGTTTCATACTTGGGTCATCATGTTTTAGGTCAAATTCCCCATTGAGGACTTCTAGGATTTATTCTGAGCCATTAAAGTCATTGTCCATTTAAAGAAACCCTTATTGGTATTTTGAATCATGTAAATGTGATATTTGTCCCCTCCACACCAAGTTAGGCTCAAGAAAATCAAGTCTAGGTTTTAACCCCGTACAGAAATTATCTGCATATGAATTCTAAAACACAGAAAATAAACAATGCAAGAGAATAACACATAAAACACATATACACAAGGATTTTCCCCTGGATCCCAAAACCGGGACTACCAACTTGATTTTTCATTATGTTCCTTTCAATGTTATAATACATATTTATACATGCCGAAGCATCCAATACCATGGACTGAAAACCATCGCGTCCAAAAACATGTGTGAAAATTATGCACAAAACCATGGGTGGGTCCGCCCATCCTAACATAGGGTCCAAACCAAAATTTTTCGGGGTGCTACCCCAGACCCCATAAAGTGCGGTTTGTTAGAAATTATATATTATGGAGCAATGAAACACATAAAATATTGCACAAATATAAACACAGAAAACGCATAAAACAAGAGAGACACAGATATACGTGGTTCACCCAGTTTGGGCTATGTCCACCCCGAACAGCCAGTCCTTCCTTTCTATTATCCAGCAAAATGAAGAGACACAACCTACAACAGATCCGCTGTAATATCCTCTATTTTCTCTCATAGTCTCACCTCTCTATTTCTCACTCACACAATACACATCTATTACACAACCTCAAATACAATGCCCTCATACAAAGAGAGGGGTTGCCTTCTAGGGTGAAAAACCCTAAACTAAACACAAGTTCTACCGTCAGATCATCCACCTAATGAACAGCCCAGATTGACTAGAAATTACTATACTTTTACAAGGAAATTTTATAGTTGTTTTTAGCTTTGGGGGCACTGCCCCCGAAACCCCCCACTAGGCGGGGGCTCCCAAAGGTCACAGCCGCCCCCACCTAGACCCTCCCTGCAGCAAATATTTTACGGGCGGCATTGTCGTCCCCATTTCAAACTAGGGTCCAATGTGGAAATACCTTTGAATATAGAAGATAATCAGGCTCCACACCCAACAGGGTTATGGGTACGCCTCAAACCCCCTGTGACCGCCCCCCCGCTACACAATCGGCGCAATGAAAGGGGGCTCTGCCCTCCTTCTAACCCCCCAGTTAACTACATGGGCTAGTTGTGGAAAGAATATAACACAACCCAACATTATCCCACTTGTTGATTTCTTTCCATAGGGGGCCACAAGAGAGCTTAGTCATTTTTCCAGCCCTGAAACACCCATTGTCTCTCTACACCAGGAGAACTTCTCAGAGCTCATAGTTTTTGTTAATTCATTTGTAGTATTCTTCAAAGTGTCCACCTTTACTAGCAACACCTTTTTGTCTTCCATCATATCCCTCAAAAAGTGATACTGAACATTAATGTGCTTTGTCTTTGAATGATATGCGGGGTTCCTTGCCAAGAAAATTGCACTTTGGCTGTCACAATCTATCCTTATAGCTCCTTGTACTAACCCAATACTTGAACACAATCTCTGCAGCCAAACTGCTTCCTTACTTGCATGAGTGGCTGCCATGTATTCTGCGTCTGTAGATTATAGTGCCACTACAGATTGTTTCTTACTCATCCAACTGACTACACCTCCAAATAGGTTAAACACATACCCACTTGTAGATCTTATTTGTTATATATCTCCACCCCAATTTGCATCAACAAAGCCATGAATATCCAACATTCTATCCAATCCCGATCTTCTGTGGTAGCACAAACCATAATCACTAGTGCCACGCAAATACCTGAAAACTCGCTTCACTACTGTCTAGTGCTCCTTCCCTGGTTTTGACATAAACCTGCTCAATACTCCCACTACATGTGCAATGTCTGGTCTAGTACAGACCATTGCATACATTAGGCTACCGACTGCACTTGCATATGGAACACGGGACATGTCCTCTTCCTCTTCATGTGCCTTGGGACATTGTTCAATAGACAACCTCACACCTACAGGAAAAGGAACCTTCACCGGTTTACTATCCGACATATTAAACCTCTGCAATATTGTCTTGACATACTTCCTCTGGTTTAACCAAAGCTTCCTCTTTTCCTGATCTCTTTTAATTTCCATGCCCAAAATATAGTTTGCAGCACCAAGATCTTTCATGTCGAAGTTGGAGGACAATTGGGTCTTCAAATCCTGGATAATTTCTTTGTCATTTCCAAACAACAACATATCATCCACATACAAGAACAAATAAATAACACGGTCACCAATTAATTTAAAATACACATAGTGATATGTTTTGCTTCTGGTGAAGCCAAGTCCCTGTATAAATGTATCAAATTTCTAATACCACATCCTTGGTGACTGGTTTAACCCATATAGAGACTTATTTAACTTGCATACCAGTTCTTTCTTACCCTTCTCCACAAAGCCTTCAGGCTGCTTCATGTAGATCTCCTCTTCTAGATCCCCATGAAGAAATGTTGTCTTCACATCCATTTGTTCCACCTCAAAATCAAAAGCTACAGCAACACATAAAAGTAATCTAATAGAATTTACCTTGGCAACAGGAGAAAAAATATTGCCAAAATCAATTCCCGACACTTGGGAATAACCTTTTGCTACCAACTGAGCTTTGTATTTATCCACCTTTGCTTCTACATTTGTCTTCTTCTTGAACACCCATTTGCTCCCAATGGGTTTCCTTCCATTCTGAAACTCCACCAGATCCCAAGCCTCCCTTTTGTGCAAAGATGCCATTTCATCAACTATGGGCTCTTTCCAGAGGTTGCCATCCTCTGAATCTACTACTTCCTTCATAGTTCTAGGATCATCATCAGTAATAGATAAAGAAAAATTTGAACAGAAAACAGATGGACTATACCTTTCTGGCTACCTTCTTTCTTGAACTAATCTTCTCACACCCGGAGTTTGTCGCTCTTCATCTTCTAATTCCTCCTCTGCTATAGAGTCTGCTTCTTCCTCCTTAAGCTCAAACTTTATCTTCTCAGGTTCCTTTGGTTGGACTTCATTTTAATAACATCTTTTACTTCTCTGAACACCACATCTCGGTTGTACACAACCTTTCATGTGACTGATTTCCAAAGCTTATAACCCTTTAAACTATCCTTATACCCAATAAAGATGCACTTTTCAGATTCACTATCCAACTTGGTTCATTTCTCCTTTGGAACATGTAAATATGCTTCACATCCAAATACCCTTAGATGTGAAAGAGAGGGTTTCTTACCAGTCCATACCTCTTGTGGAGTCTTATCCTCCAACGCTGATGAAGGTGACCTGTTGACCAGGTAACATGCAGTATCCACTGCCTCTGCCCAGAATTCCCGTCCTAACCTAGCACCACTAAGCATCCTTCTTGCCCTTTCCATCAACATCTTATTCATTCTTTATGCAACTCCATTTTGCTGAGGTGTATATGGAGTAGTCTTCTGTCGTGATATACTACACTTCTTACAAAATTATTCAAATTCCTTTCTGCAAAACTCTCCACCATTATCTATCCTCAACACCTTTATCTTCTTCTCCGTCTAATTTTCCACAAGAGACTTAAATTCTTTAAACCTGTCAAAGGCTTCAGATTTCTTCTTAAGGAAATATATCCATGTATTCCTTGAGAAGTCATCTATAAATGATACATAGTACACAGACTTACCCAGTGATGGAACCTTCAGAGGTCCAAACACATCACTATGCACAAGTTCTAATATTTGTTTCGCCCTCTTACTACTAGAGGGGAAACTCACCCGATTCTGCTTCCCATATACACAATTTTCATAGAAATCAAAATCCAGAGAGCTATTATTCATACCTTCTACCATACCTTTACCATGAAGTATTCGAAGGCCCTTCTCTTCAATATGTCCAAGCCTTTGATGCCACAACATGGTCTTCTCTCCAGAGACCACTAGATTTTCTGCTCCACTTTCAAGAACCACAGAACTGTTGCACACATCAATAACAATGCTACTTTGCAGCTTGTACAGAGTTCCAATTCGAACTCCTCACATCAATACCAGTGCTCCCCGAACCATTTTGCAGGTATCCTTCTTGAACACTACTTTTACACCCACATCATCCAGCTTGCTTACAAAAATCAGATTTCTGGCCAATGCAGGAATATGCAGAACACCCAGAAGTGTTCTAACCCTTCCACCTTGCAACTTCATCTTTACTTTTCTGCGACCAATGATTCTAGGCTTCCTATCATCCCCTAAGAAGACATCACTACCATCATATTTCTCATACTCACAGAACCACTCTCTATGGGGAGTGAAGTGAAAGGATGCACCTGAGTTAATCAACCATGCCTCATGATCTACATGTGTACTTGAAGAAGCCAAGTCCACATCCACACCTTCATCTGAGGTGGTTTTCACCTATACAGAAGGAGCATCATCAGATCCATTTCCTTTATCAGGAGCTTTAGATTTACAGTCCCTTTTGTAGTGCCCTTCCTTTCCGCATTTCCAGCACACCACCTTTACAGGTTTTCCTGGAGATTTAGATCTCCCACTCGATGACTTATTTTTGTTTCTGTTCTGGGACTGTCCTCGTATAGACAAGGCATCACCATTCTGTCTCTCCATATTTTTCCGTCTCATCTCCTCCATCAGCAAGGCTGAGACTGTTTCATCAAACTGCAAGGCAGTTGCATTGCTACCTATTGTAATAACTAGACTATCCCCCGAATCTGGTAGAGAACACAACAAACTGATGCACTTATCTTCATCTGAAATTTTAATATCAACAGATGCTAACTAACTTACCACAGTATTAAATGTGTTCATATGCTTTGTCACCGAGTCTCCATCTTTCATCCTCAGGTTATATAGCTTTTTCTGCAAGAACAATTTATTCACCAAAGACTTAGATTGGTACAAAGTCCCTAACTTGTCCCACAAAGCCTTCATCGTAGCTTGCCCTGATACAATCAGCAATACTGAATTTGAGACACACAATCATATTTTGCTTTTTTACTTCCAATCCAACTTCTTCCATTCTTCATCGGATACTCCTGTTGGTTTAGTACCCAGATCTACCTTGATCCACTGATCTTTATCCACCAACAAATCCTCCATCTTGAGTTTCCACAACTCAAAAATCTGACCATTAAATTTCTCGATCTCTATCTTTCCACTACTTGCCATCTTCTTTCACCACTAGAATCGATCTTGGAGATCTCCCACTGAACAAGATCTACCACAGGCCCGAGCAAAACCCCTCAGCAATAAAGGCATCCCCTTGAAGCCAAAATAGCTCTGATACCAAATGTAGGTTTTAACCCCGTACAGAAATTACCTGCATACGAATTATAAAACACAAAAAATAAACAATGCGAGAGCATAACACATAAAACACATATACACATAGATTTTCCCCTGGATCCCAAAATTGGGACTACCAACTTGATTTTTCATTGTGTTCCTTTCAATGTTATAATACATATTTATACATGCCGAAGCATCCAATACCATGGACCGAAAAACCCATCGCGTCTAATACCATGGATCGAAAACCATCGCGTCCAAAAACATGTGCGAAAATCATACTCAAAACCATAGGTGGGTCCGCCCATCCTAACATAGGGTCGAAAGCCAAAATTTTCTGGGGTGATACCCCAGACCCCATAAAGTGGGGTTATGAGTATGCCTCAAACCCCTTGTGACCCCCCCCCCCCCCCCCCCCCACAATCAGCGCAACGAAGGGGGGCTCTGCCCCACCTCTAACCCCCTGGTTAACTACGTGGGCTAGTCGTGGAAAGAATATAACACAACCCAACATCAAGTTGGCTTCAAGAAGGGTAATTCAACCTCACTAGAAGTCTATAAATACAGTGTAGTGCAATTCATTTGATACACAAAAGTTCAACTTACAAGCCAAGGAAACTAAATAGTGCGAAGTTCGAAAAGAAATGGAAAAGGGTATGGAATTTGGAAAGAAGGAAGAAGACATCAATATTGAAGTTTTGGGACATCTATCTCTCTCACACGAGTGGAGTATCTAGGAAGATCAAATTATTTATTGCCAGGTTGAATTTGTTGCTGCTGCCAGTTGTTGCCAGTTGCTGGGTCAAAGTTGTTGCTAAGTTGAAGTTGATGTTGAAGGGTTGTCATCTACAAAAGGAAAGAAAGGTTTGACTTGGTGTGGAGGAAGTATTTGTCTAGGTCAAGGGCTCTTGATTATCTCATGAAACTATTGAAGGAAGAATTGTTGACTGGGTTTTCCCCTAGATAGTGGTTTTTCCCTGGCTGTCCACCTACATCTGTTGTCTTTGTGCTATTGTTTTGGTAATTGCTTGATGAACTAAAAGATAAAATAAGAACATAAAGATAAAAGAATCACAAGTAATTATGTATATAATAAAATCATTCTACCTTTCTGATTTTCTAATATGGTATGAGAGCTAAGGTGAAGAAGGAAAAAGGAAGTTTGAGGATCTATTGAATGGAGTCTAAGAAACCTCAAAAGGATTGAGAAAGGGATCATATAAGGAGATCCTATAAGGAAATGAGCTTACTACCTTCAAGGAAAATGTATAACACAATAAAGGGAGAGAACAAATTAGAAGGAGCATCAAATTACAGGGCATGGAAGAAAAGAATAGATCTCATTCTTGCAAAGAGAAAAGTCTTGGATTTGGTTAGAGGAAACACGAAGAAACCTACGGAAGGATCTAATGATGCAGATATAGTGAAGTATAGAGAGTCATAAATATTGGCTATGACAGTGAAGGATCTAATGATGCAGATATAGTGAAGTATATAGTGTCATAAATATAGGAAAATCTTGTACTATACATTTCCAACATAGGCCATGCTGAAGAAATGTATGAAGCCTTATCAAAATTGTTCACTACCAAGAACATTGGTCAAGTAGCAAGTCTGAATAATGAATTAAGGACCAAAAAAGTGACAAAAGATGACACTTGTGCTTCCTTCTTTGTAAGGATAGCTATAATTAGAGATGAACTTCAAGCTATAGATGATATTATACCAGAAAAAGAGCTAGTGATTACTGCATTATTGGGATTTCCACCTACATGGAGTGCTTTTACTTCAGGACTCAACAGCTGGAAATAAACTCCATCATTTGAACAATTACGAAATTCCTACATCCAAGAAGAGATGAGAATCTAATTAGTATCCAAAAATGAAGAAGAGAAAGTTTTAAATGCATACTCTGCTTATCACAAGAAAGGAAACTCCAAGAAGTCAAAAGGGCCAAGAAGGAAGGTAGACATGTCCAAAATAGAATGTTATCAATGTCATAATATGGGTCACTATAAAAGTGATTGTCTTGACAATCCAAAGAACAAGAAAAGGAATAGGGACCAAGCTAATATTGTTGAATAAGGATCTCCAAAGAAGAATAAAGCTAAAGAATTAGATATACGGGACTTACACTACTAAGTCATTTGCTATAAGATTTAGTTGTTTCATTTTTTATTTCTAGTATTCATAGGTTTAACATATTTTGGAAAAACATTTTTGATTTGTTTTTATAAGGTTATAGATATCCCTCAAGCTTGGAGGAAGTGCTCACCAACTTCCAAATATAAGTATCTTATTACCTTTTTATTTTTAGTTTTCCTTACTTATCTAGTTTTGCTTGCACTAAAATACTAATCACATTTCTATTCATATTTTCCTTGTTTAGGAAAAACTTGCTGAAAACTCAAGAATTATGGAAGAAGGGATCACAAGATAAAACTTTGGAGCTGAAAGGTTTGTTAAGAAAATATAATGTATCCCTTAGACTATAAGTTTTTCTCTCTTCATGATAAAGTTATATTCATTTTTTTATTACTAACATTATTATGTCTAGCTCCCTTGAATCATAATGATTCTTTATTGGGTGATTCATCATTAGATAAATCTACCCTCCTCATATCTTTGATTATTCTTGTGGAACCCTAAGGGTATGTTGATGATAATGTTTTAAACCCTAGCCTACTTAGGGTTATTTTTGAAGTCTAAAGGAAATGTTTGATGCTTTCACGTTTGGGATTTTGGTATGGTTATGAAAGCCCTAACATGTTAGGGTTAAATGGTGATGTTTGAAATTCCAAATCTTTGAAGTATTGATAAATTAGGGTTTGTTGTGTTATGTACTAACACCATAGATCATTAGGGTTTGGTAGGGTGTATAAGCAAGACTTGTATAATGTCCTAGAAATGAAATCCTAGGTATATGTGTGTTTGTCTGACTGAAACCCTAGTCTGATCAAGTTTGTTATATGCCTAACTTTAATATATTGATATTTGTGTAATTGCATTTGAATAACACATGATATAATATTCTTGTGCATGATTATGGAATCCTAGATATATGTGTTGGCTTAATTGTTGATGGTCATAATTTCTAGGGTTTGGAACTAAGCCCTAGTTGAAGTTTGATTCTCTAGGATGATAAGGTTTGTGAATTCTAGGGTTTTGTAACTAAACCTTAGTAGAAGTTAAATTTTCTAATATATGATGACAAGTTTGATAATCTTAGATCTATGAAAGATGGTTGAAATCTGAAATTGAGTTGTGATTGGTTTTGATTGGTGAAGCTTAATGGCTCATGTATGAAATCTAGGATCTTACACTAAAACCTAGTGAAAATCTAACATATGAGTACAAAAGTTGTTAAATACATTTGTTTGAAATGATTCTAGGGTTTGAAATATATTGTAGTAAGGTATGTCATGCCTCTAGAAGAAATATTGAATCCATAGATATAATTAAGGTTATTATCTTGATTGGGGTACTCAAAGTCTTGATGATGAAATTTAGGGTTTATGACAAAACCTTAGCATGTAGTTGAAGTATAAAAATATGTGTTTCTTGTTGTTTGTTAACCTAACTGAGTTTAGGTATTTGATGTATAAATTTTAATACTTCCATTATTGTATGATTCTGATATAGTTAACTTCATGCTTCTATATAGATTTGGTTGTACCTAAGCTGTGTAGGTACATAATCTTCAAGATAGTGAAGATGTTCGTAAGTAAAGTTGATATGATAAGCATGATGAAGAAATTTATATGAATGATGATGTTCATGATAACTCTGATAAGAAGGATGAAAGCCATGAAATATTATCTAATGTTATAACAAGAAGTTGATCTCCATAAGTTAAGAGGGAGCCTGGATAAAAGAAATCTCTTTAGTTAAGAGGGAGGGCATATTATAGTCATGATGGACACCTTGAAAGAATAAAATTGGAGAATGCATTTTGAGGGGGTGTTGAGATAAGAAAAGAAGGACTTGATTATGTTGCATGTAAAGTAGGAAAGAAACATGTACAATTGAGAAATCTTCTGTTAAATATTCGTTTGAAAGTCCTACTGTGATAAGTTGAGAAGAAACATGAGTTGTATGAAAGGCCCTGAAGGTTTGGGTTTACTCATGTACATTTGAAAGTCCGTTACTAATTGGGGTTGCGTTTGTACAAGTAAATCTCTCAAGATGTTTGATAGTATGCTGGTTACACAAGAGATATTTGTTACCAATATTTTTTATTTGGGAGGACTTGTTACCAATTAGAATAATCCAGAGTGTTAAGGCTTTGTGTGTAAGACACATTTCCTGGGAGGACATCTCACTGACACTTTGTGTTGATGTTTGGATCCCACCGTAGGGAGGGTGGCATTGGTCATAGAGCTCTGATCTTAGATACACACCTGAATCCCTGGGTAGATGGTTAGAAAGTAAGCTTGATGGTACCTAGAGAGGCTGAAACACTTTATCCATCTTAGTCCCACTGTATAGATTTCCCTGGTCAAGAATTTATTCCATGGCATCATGAGTGCCTAAAATGTTGGAGGACCTTGGATAGATTTACCTGGTTAGGAATCTAGTCCATGGCACTGCAGTGCCTAAATTCTTCATGGTTCATGTGTTTTGAGATATTCCTTGTAGTTTTTATTACAAATACCTCCCTAGTTAAGACGGAGTGTTGAAATATGTAACTAGGTTCGGTCTTCATAAATGTATTTGAGTCATAATGAAATATATTTATAAAAAAAATGAAGAAAATATTTTATTATTATTGTGACTTATTAAAGTATGGGTTTCATGATTGGGTCATCATGTTTTAGGTCAAAGTCCCCATTGATGACTTCTAGGATTTATTCTGAGTCATTAAAGTCATTTTCCGTTTAAAGAGATCATTCTTGGGCTTTTGAATCATATAAATGTGCTATTTGTTCCCTCCACACCAAGTTGGTCTCAAGAAAATCAAGTCGACTTCAATAAGGGTAATTCGTCCTCACTATAAGGCTATACATATAGTGCAAAGCAATTCATTTGATACACATAAGTTTGACTTACAAGCCAAGACAACTAAAAAGTGCGAAGTTGGAAAAGAGATGGAAAAGGGTATGAAATTTAAAAAGAAGGAAGAAGACATCAAGATCGAATTTTTGGGCCATCTATCTCTCTTACATGAGTGGATTATCTAGGAAGATAGAAGTATTTATTTCCAGGTCAAATTTGTTGTTACTGCCAATTATTGGGTCGAAGTTTCTACTACTAACTGAGTTTAGGTATTTGATGTATAAATTTTAATACTTCCATTATTGTATGATTCTGGTATAGTTAACTTCATGCTTCTATATAGATTTGGTTGTACCTAAGCTGTGCAGGTGCATAATATTCAAGATAGTGAAGATGTTCATAAGTAAAGTTGATATGATAAGCATGATGAAGAAATTTATATGAATGATGATGTTCATGATAACTCTGATAAGAAGGATGAAAACCATGAAATATTATCTAATGTTATAACAAGAATTTGATCTCCATAAGTTAAGAGGGAGCCTGGATAAAATAAATCTCTTTAGTTAAGAGGGAGGGCATATTATAGTCATGATGGACACCTTGAAAGAATAAAATTGGAGAATTCATTTTGAGGGGGTGTTGAGATAAGAAAAGAAGGACTTGATTATGTTGCATGTAAAGTAGGAAATAAACATGTACGATTGAGAAATCTTCTATCAAATACTCGTTTGAAAGTCCTACTGTGATAAGTTGAGAAGAAACATGATTTGTATGAAAGACCCTGAAGGTTTGGGTTTACTCATTTACATTTGAAAGTCCGTTACTAATTCGGGTTGCGTTTGTACAAGTAAATCTCTCAAGATGTTTGATAGTATGTTGGTTACACAAGAGATATTTGTTACCAATATTTTTTATTTGGGAGGACTTGTTACCAATTAGAATAATCTAGAGTGTTAAGGATTTGTGTGTAAGACACATTTCCTGGGAGGACATCTCACTCACACTTTGTGTTGATGTTTGGATCCCACCGTAGGGAGGGTGGCATTGGTCATAGATCTCTGATCTTAGATACACACCTGAATCCCTGGGTAGATGGTTAGAAAGTAAGCTTGATGGTACCTAGAGAGGCTGAAACACTTTATCCATCTTAGTCCCACTGTATAGATTTCCCTGGTCAAGAATTTATTCCATGGCATCGTGAGTGCCTAAAATGTTGGAGGACCTTGGATAGATTTACCTGGTTAGGAATCTAGTCCATGGCATTGCGGTGCCTAAATTCTTCATGGTTCATGTGTTTTGAGATATTCCTTGTAGTTGTTATTACAAATACCTCCCTAGTTAAGAGGGAGTGTTGAAATATGTAACTAGGTTCGGTCTTCATAAATGTATTTGAGTCATAATGAAATATATTTATAAAAAAAATGAAGAAAATATTTTATTATTATTATGACTTATTAAAGTATGGGTTTCATGATTGGGTCATCATGTTTTAGGTCAAAGTCCCCATTGATGACTTCTAGGATTTATTCTGAGTCATTAAAGTCATTGTCCATTTAAAGAGACCCTTCTTGGGCTTTTGAATCATATAAATGTGCTATTTGTCCCCTCCACACCAAGTTGGCCTCAAGAAAATCAAGTCGACTTCAATAAGGGTAATTCGACCTCACTATAAGGCTATACATATAGTGCAATGCAATTCATTTGATACACATAAGTTTGACTTACAAGCCAAGACAACTAAAAAGTGCGAAGTTGGAAAAGAGATGGAAAAGGGTATGAAATTTGGAAAGAAGGAAGAAGACATCAAGATCGAAGTTTTGGGCCATCTATCTCTCTCACATGAGTGGATTATCTAGGAAGATAGAAGTATTTATTTCCAGGTCAAATTTGTTGTTACTGCCAATTATTGGGTCGAAGTTTCTACTACTAACTATTGCTGCTAGATCGAAGTTGCTATTGAAGGGCTATTATCTGCAAGAGGAAATAAATGGTTGAATTGGTGTGGAGGAAGTCTTTGTCTAGGTTAAGAGTCTTGTATTATCTTGTGAAACTATTGAAGGAGGAATTGTTGACTGGGTTTTCCCCTAGATAGGGGTTTTTCCCTGGATGTCTTCCTACATCTGGTGTCTCTGTGCTATTGTTTTGGTAATTGCTCGATGAACTAAAAGATAAAAGAAGAACATAAAGATAAAATAATCACAAGTACTTATCTATATAAGGAATTTTTTCCGCCGTTCTGATTTTCTAACAATAATCATGAGAAAACATCATCACAAGCATGCACACATAAGAACACAAGTATTTCTGGTGGAAACCATTTCAGGAGAAAACCACCCAACTGTTGTTGTGATGCTCAATTCTTTTTTTATTCTGTTGAATAAATTGCACATGGATTATCTTACAACCATAAGCTGGAAGACTCGACTTCCTTCATAGTATGCTGGCACCTATCAGATTGGAGATATGTTTCTCTAAAAAATCTACAAAAATATATCCATTGGAAGCTCCCATGACCAATAATCCTCTCCCAACTACCATTGGACTATCAATCTCCTATTGGATGGAGAAATATGTTCCTTCTATTGAATCTTCCAAATCACTATCTACTCTGAATCCTCCACACCTTCACTTCCTCCATGTGAACCATATTTCAGAATATTTCACATTGGGTTCTCAATCTGCTCAACATGAGAAACACAACAACACCATTATTCTCCACATAAAATATGAATCAAAATATATGACCTAAAGGAGGGAAATTCTTCTCTTCTTGTCACAAAAAAACTCTTCTCTCAAACACACCACAAGCTACCAATTCTCTACCACAAACAACACATAAATTTTGGATCTTCTTCTCAACTCTATCTATGATTTCTGAATACAATTCTCTGATATAACTCTGCAAAACTATGTGAGCAACTACTACAATCTCTACTCACTCTCAATGCCCTCATAATGGCATGCTATCAAACTATCAAGACAACCAACCAAATAGACTCAAATCCTTCCTATATTTATCATTTTTCATTGATGATTAACTCAGTAAATGCTACAGGTTATGGACCTCTATTCATATGCTTGATTTGATCCAATTTCAGCTTCTTGACTTTATCAATCCACTAAATTCACTTATATGATGGATATTTTAATGTTTAACCAACTTCTAGAAGCTCCTTTACCTTTTTCGACCATATACTGAAATGTTCTGATCAAGAACATCGCCATAATACCAAAATTAGCTGAAAAGCGTGAGGAATCCTAATAAATTATAGCTAAATTCTCAACCGCACCAACAAAATTGGCTAATATAGGTTGCAACCACTCCCACAAGCTTGTATTCCAATGGTTGGAGTCTTTCAACCACTCCCATAGGCTTGCATGCTAGCTTTTGGGGAAGATGATGGCCAAAACCCAATAAAATCCCCATAGAACCTACTCAAACTTCTTCCAGATCATGATAAGCCTATGTAGGACCTCTGGAAGCCACTTTCACCTCTACAACACTTTTCCAAACCATTACCACATCACCATCATCATCACAAGTCAAATGCAGTTGAATCCAACCAACATCCATATTAACACCTGGACCATCAAACTGCTCTACAACAACTCTGTCATCAGTATGCAACTCTAGAACATGTAAAACATAGTCTAATACATGTAAAACCAAGTCAAGTATCCTCTGACACTTTTATATCATCTCCAATCCCTATGTATCATATCATAAACATGAGGACCTAATCTAGGACATGGGGACATAATCAACAAGGCTCCTCAATTCTAACTATTGTAGCAACATCGTGAACAAGGAGATCATCACATCTATACTCTGTACTGACCACACAACACCTCTGCACAACTGATCATCAAGGTAAGTTCAACACACCATCATCCAAATCAACGACAACAACATGATCATGAGGATCATGAAATCCTCTGATCACACTCTATATGCAACACCTGCAAATCACATCTCCAAGCTAGTAGACATGCCAACGACCATATACACATCATCCATGTATAAGCCACCTACAACCAAACATACAAGTGCTGACCAGCTCACCTATAGCCCATTCTACCAGGTTGACATCAATGCCAACCAACAACACATATACAAAACTGAAACACACATCAATCCCAACAATATCCCCCTTTGGCATTGATGGCAACCTCAGCTGAAACAACCATTTGAAAATATCCTATCAAAACTGATCTTCATCCTCTCATTATCCGCCTTTTACAACAATGGAAAACGGTTAAACGTATCAAGGAAAAATCCTATATGTGCCTCGCCATGTAATGAGCTCCATTAACGAAAACAGAAAATTCACTCAATATCATATGCAGGTGAAGAAAAATGGGATGCAAGACTAAACAATGAGAATAACAACCACACTCCTCCACATAATTAAAAAATATGTGGAATAAACTCCTCTAGACACAAGCTATGCCTGATCAACAACAAACTAGAGAAGCAATATATATCTTCTATCAACGACAACAATAAACGCTCTCAATCCTAAGGAAACATGAAAATAAGTAGCAACAAAAATAACTAAAACACATGCTCTCTCTCCTGAAGAAGAAATAACATAATCCATGTCTTAATAGTAGCAACAAATCAAATCACCAACACATATCAGCAACAACATAATGTGACCAAATGTGTTATGCAACCAACTCACAAAAAGATAGATCAACGGCTTAAAAATTATTCTATTCAAGGGGGAAACCTCCCTTACATTACATAAATGAAAAATTATTGGATGATACAAATGATAAGACCTCCTTGGTATATATAGGAGTCTAAGGGGCCACAATATAATCAGATCCTACATAAAAATAATAATGTAAGGGCACAACAATAACAATAGTGGGATTCTATGGGGCACAATAATCACAACATGGGGGATACATGGGTACAAAATAATAATAGGGGGCTACAATAACAATAAAAATAAGGGGAATACACTAGTATTATAGGGACCTAACATGCCCTTGTCCTTCAAAAAAGTGTTGTCCTCAATGCTTAAGTAGTCCTAGATGCTTTTATATAAAATTCTCATCCTCCCATGTGTAATATGTAGCGGGTAAGTTCTTGCACTTAATGAGATACTATGAAATTAATCGATTTCGTAGTTGTTAGGTTCTTGTTTCCATCACTACTTCAGGCTCAAATATGATTCTTCCTTCATCGTCAAGTTTTGGAAACACTGTTTGAAATGGGAACTTGTCACCCATAACCTTCTTTAAACATGAAATATGGAAAATTGGGTGTACTCATGAAGATGCAGACAACTCCAATTGGTATGCCATAGTACCAATATTTTGCAACACCTTGTAAGGACCATAGTACTTGGGTGATAATTTACTATCCTTCTTAGCTTGCTTGAGGGTCATTTTTTTATATGGTTGTGTCCATAAAAATACCCCATCACCTACATCAAAACTTCTTTCACTGCAATGTTGATCTGCCTATTGTTTCATTCAATTATGCGCCAGAGTGGGGTTATCCTTTAAGAGTTGGAGAACTTGTTGTTGATGCTTGATGTGATCTTCCACTGCTTGAACCTTAGAATTTTCTCTTGAAGATGATGTGATGGATGGTGGGTGATAGCCATAAAGTGCCATAAATGGGGTCATTTTTGCTATAGTATGGAAGGAAGTGTCATACCACCATTCAATTAGAGGTAACCAGTTGACCCATTGTGTTTGTTTATCAGATACAAAAAAAAAGATATCCTTCCAAACATTTTTTAACTATCTTAGTTTTCCTGTCATATTGAGGATGATAAGACGAGCTATGAGTTAATTGAGTACCAAGATAAGAAAATAGTTTTGTCCAAAAATTTCCAGTGAAAATGGGATCTTTGTCACTTACAATAATATTTGGGTTTCCATGTATCTTTTGAATTGTTTCCATAAATGTAGTATCAACAGTATTGGATTTAAAAGGATGAGATAATGCACAAAAGTGTGCATACT
Organism: Pinus tabuliformis; assembly: GCA_031772625.1. Classification (NCBI taxonomy): domain Eukaryota; kingdom Viridiplantae; phylum Streptophyta; class Pinopsida; order Pinales; family Pinaceae; genus Pinus; species Pinus tabuliformis. The sequence continues at coordinate 93,987,369 of CM062820.1, forward strand.
TGGTAATTCTATCAACAAATACCATGATGACACTCTTTCCTTTAGACTTGGGTAAAACTATGATAAAATCCATTAAGATCTCCTCCCAACGCTGACTTGGAATTTCTATAGGTTGTAACAAACCCGGGGTCTTAAATATCTCAACTTTATTTTGTTGGAAAACCAAGCATTCTGTCACAATCCTAGATATCAAATTTAAGGCCATCCCAAAAAATCCTTCTTGACCTTGTGGTAATTTTTTAAAAATCCTGAATGTCCTCCTAAGGGGGAGGTGTGAAATTCCAAAATAATATTTTGCTTGAGTTGGGAATTCTTACAAAGATATAAGTGATATTTGTACCACAATGAATCATTTTTATAGCTAAATGTATCAGATGTACTGGGATCTTGTTGCAACTTTTGAATGAGTGTCCATACCTCTTCATCATTCTTCCATTTGTCAATTGATTTGGTTATCCAATCAGGTTGGATAATAGAAATGGCACAAATCAATGCTTCCATATCCTCATCCTTTCTTGAGAGTGCATCTGCAACAACATTTTTCTTCCCTTTTTTGTAGATGATTTCAAAGTCATAACCCAACATCTTTGTGACCCATTTTTGCTGCTCTTCTGAAGATAATATTTTCTCCAAAAAGTATTTAAGGATATCATGATCTATTTTTACCTTGAAGTGTATTCCCATAAGGCAAGGTCTCCATTTGTTTAGTGCATGTAGTATTGCCAACATTTCCTTCTCATAAATAGGTTTTTGTAAATACTTTCCTTTGATTGGATGACTTTCAAAAGAAATGGGTCTTCCTTCCTATATTAAAATAACACCAATTCCATTTCCTGAGGCATCACATTCCACAATAAAGGTTTTTGTGAAGTTTGGTGTAGCTAAGATAGGTGCTTGGCACATTGCCTCTTTAAGATGTTCAAAGGCCTTAGTTTCTTCTGGAGTCCAAGAAAATGCATCTTTCTTTAGTAATGTTATTAGAGGTGCTACTATTCTCCCATAATTCTTAACAAACTTGTGATAATACCCTGTCAACCTGATAAATCCTTGAAGATGCTTTATGGTTGTGGGGATTTTCTATTTCTTAAGGCATTTAATTTTGTTAGGGTCTACCTTAACACCCTCATGAGATACAATATGACCCAAATATTCCACCTCTTATACTCCAAAGAAACATTTGGAAGTTTTTTCATACAATTGTTTCTCCTCCAATAGTTTGAGCACCCTGTTAACATGTTGAACATGATCCTTCCAAGACTTGTTGTAGATTAGTATATCATCAAAAAATGCTAACACAAATTTTCTAAGGAAGGATTTGAAAATGGGATTCATCAAAGCTTGAAATGTGGAAGGTGCATTAGTAAGGCCAAAAGGCATGACCAGAAAATCATACTGACCCTCATGAGTTCTAAATGTTGTTTTCAGAATATCTTCAGTCTTCATTCTAATTTGATGATATCCTGAACAAAGATTCGACTTGGTGAAGTAAATTGCTCCATGTAATTCATCCAACAGTTCACCAATGACAACAATGGGAAATTTATCTTTAATAGTGAGTTGGTTAAACTCCCTATAATCCAGACACATATGCCATGATCCATCCTTCTTGTGCAGCAATACTACTGGAGAAAATAAACAACTTTTACTAGGTTGAATTATAACAAACTCTAGCATTTCTGAAACCATACGTTCAATTTCACTCTTTTGGGCGTAGTGATATATGTATGGTTTGATGTTTGGAGGAACACTATCTGGAATCAAATGAATAGCATGATCATGATCACAAATAAGTGGGAGGCCTTTGGGAGTCTCAAATACCTTGGAATGATTGTCCAAGTATTTTTGGAGATCTAGAGAAATAGATGGTTTCGATGTTTGAATCTCTAGTGAGCATAATTGTGCAATTACTATTACACAATATTTTTTCACACCTCTTGCACTTCCCTGTGACATACCCCAAAGTGCCCGAAACATGACTATCATGCAGTGTACTCATTCATATATGCATCTCAGATCCTCCCTAAGACATTGATTGGAAAATGCCTTGAGCTTTGCCTAAAGGAAATAACTCTAAAACCCTAATGTTAGAATCATCGCTCTTATGAGATTGAAAACCGCAATGGTTGCCTGTTGCATTATACTCGACCCATGATGGCATCAATATATTTTCTTATATACCTGTGATGATCCAAAAAAGGAAATTTTTCCAAAGAGGATGAGAAGCTTCGTGATCTAGAAGCTTCCAAAGCGATGAGCTAGAGGTTTTTCGGTGTAGATGAGGTCGAGTTCTCCCAACTTGGCTTCTTGGTCTTATCCCTATGAGATACCTCCTTGAGAGGAGGGCATACTCCTATCTTTGGAGAGATATTAACTCCCTTTCCATGCCTATATATTCATCCTCTCCCATTCCCAAATGGTTGGTCTTTGGCTATTTGCACCCTTATGCTAAGATTGTGCCTATATGCTACTCATTTGGCTTGGAGAAGGAGTGCTTGGAGAGCTTAAGCTTGGACTTGGAAATTCATTCAAGGAGAGCCTATTGACATCAAGGCTTGGTTGTATTCTTCCTCCTTTATTCTATTAATATACAACTTCTGGTTCATTTTCCATAAATGTGTATGCTTATGTATTATTTATCTTAACGCTCCTTGATTTGTTAAGTAGGTTACTTTTGATTATGCTATTTGTATTTTTATACTTTGTTGTGTCTTGATCTCTTGTGCAGGTGTTTAAATGTTGTGAGTAGTAGGACCGAGCCCGTGACACAAGTGATTCAAGGTATTCAACAAAGGAAGATGTGATAGCATCAGAATGAGGTAGGCCATCTTCTTCGTCTCTTATTTCAATTGTAACTTAGGAAAGTGTCCAGTAGATTGTCACGTAGGTTTCTAGTCCCACTCATTGGGCTAGAGGGATCGTCTCTATCTGTAGAGAGGATTTCCTAGAAAAAAATGGTGACTCCACTGGGGAAGTTGTAACCCTTTCCATCAATTTCTTCAATTAGATCCTTTGACTAGTTGGACCAACTATCAATTTTTTGGCTTGTCTACATCAGTCTTGTTTTATACCATCACTAATTACTGCCTTAGAGTGCTAAGTCTAGATTATTTCTTGGAATATTTTTTTTTTTTCCCATATTCCTCGCCCATCGTAGGTTTATCTCTAACAATCGCGATGGCATCGTGAGTTTTTACCTGTATAATCGTGATGGAAAAAAAATTATTCACTGTATAGTCGCACTGAAGTCATCACTACTTTTTATATACAAAGTAATGCTGATGACCTCGACCATCACAGGTTTGGTTATGAAAAGTAGCGATGATAACCCAAACACCATGGGTTTGGGTATATAAAGTAGCGATGATCCTTGAATGTGAGAATTTTTAAGGTTTTCTCCTTAGAATCTAGTGTGTCTTGGCCCCTAAGGTCCTTTCCCATCATGTATGCTTGGATTTGTCAGTGTTTTTGATTGGTTTTCTTGATTAATTTGCAAAATTTGTCTCTTTAGCTTTGAAGTGAAATCTAATTGAGTTCTAGGGTTTCTAGTCAAGTGGTCATCACTTGCTGCTTGTTGGTGTCATTGAGATGTTTTTCTTGCTGAATGATTGAGTGTTGTTTTCTGTGGAAATCATTGAAAACATCATTTTGCATTTGTTTTAGCTTGTATTTTGAAATTTACTTTTTGTTAAAATGCATTAGATCAGTTGCATTGAAAAGTTATTTTTTGAGATTCATCATTGAAAATAGATCACATTTTTTAGTGTTTGAAAGCTAAAGACTGTATTAGGTGCATCAAATCATTCAAAATGAAAATAAAAGCATAATTCATATAAATGCATCTTAGTAAGTTTTTTTGGTTTCGAAAAAGTTGCATTTAGGATAGTGAAAAGTGAAAATCATTTTTACTTTTGGCATTGCATTTGGAAGACGAAAGTGAAAGTTAGTGGAAGGCATTTTGCATGATGCATTTTGTTTAATGCATTATTCATTGAAATTTCTTCCCTTGATTAGTCTAGCTTTCATTGAAACATAAATTTTTCCTTTTCTCATATAGTTTCATCTTAGGGATTCAGGTGACATCGTTTTGCACCCAAAACTGAAACATAATTGAAGATAAACATTAAAATTTAACTCAATTAACCTAAGGAGCATTTGGAACTTAACGCAAATATCTAGAGGTCTAGGCTAGAGACGTGTTCCAGGGTATTTAAACATAGCAGCTATCATTAACTGCCTGCAGTGTACCCCGGGGGTGAAATCCCATCCCAATATGGAAGTATATAGAATGTTCTCCAGTACTTTTAGGTATATCGGAGGCACTTCAACATGATAAGTATATAGGGACACTCTCATCGAACAATTTTGCATTAGACAACGCTAACACAGACTTGTGCTCCCCGTACCGTCGCGTATATATTGGGAGACTCCATTAGGTTGCTATCCTTTAGCCACAGTTAACTGAGTTAGCTGCCTTGTAAACGTGACACACTGAACACAACATTCGCGGAGATTGGTCGTTGTTCATTAAGTCCTTGGTTTCATTTGGGGTGTATATTGCAGTTCACGAATACTTGGTAAACCCTCTTGCCTAGCTTACCCCATTTTATTTTTCATTGTTAATTTCTAAAATCAATTAATTGACTGCGGAACAACATCCTTCTTGTGGAAATATTCCTTGGTAGATCTTAGGTTGATACTGATGGCAACATTTCCTAAGTTTATGTAGGTTTTAACCCCGTACAAAAATTACCTGCATAAGAATTCTAAAACACAGAAAATAAACAATGCAAGAGCATAACACATAAAACACATATACACAGAGATTTCCCATAGATCCCAAAACTGGGACTACCAGCTTGATTTTTCATATATATTCCTTTCAATGTTACAATACATAAATATACATGGTGAAGCATCCAATACGATGGACCAAAAACCATCGCATCCAAAACCATGGACCAAAAACCATAGGTAGGTTCGCCCAACCTAATATAGGGTCCAAAAAAAAATTTCCCAGGGCACTGCCCCAAACCCCATAGAGGGGCGCTACCCAACCCCCTCAAAGCCCCTAGATAAGGGGGGCTGCCACCCCCTGCTGCGCAATCGACGCAACAAAGGGGGGGCTCCACCCCACCTCTAACCCCCCTAGTTCACTATGTAGGTTAGTCGTGGAAAGAATATAACACAACCCAACATTCTCCCACTTGTTGTTTTCTTTCCATAAGGGGCCACGGGAGAGCTTAGTCATTTTTCCAACCCTGAAATTCCCATTGTTTCTCTACACCAAGAGAACTTCTAAAAGCTCACATATTTTTTCAATGCATTTGTAGTATTCTTAAAAGTGTCCACCTTTACCAGCAACACCTTTTTGTCTTCTATCATATCCCTCACAAAGTGATACTGAACATCAATTTGCTTTGTCTTTCAATGATAAGCAGGGTTCTTTTCCAAGAAAATTGCACTTTGGTTGTCACAATCTATCCTTATAGCTCATTGTACTAACCCCATACTTGAACACAGTCTTTGCAACCAAACTGCTTCCTTGCTTGCATGAGTGGCTGCCATGTATTCTGCCTCTGTAGTTGATAGTACCACTACAAATTATTTCTTACTCATCCAACTGACTGCACCTCCAAATAGGTTAAACACATACCCACTTGTAGATCTTCTTTGATCTAGATCTCCAACCCAGTCTACATCAACAAACCACAAATATCCAACACTCTATCCAATCCTGGTCTTCCTTGGTAGCACAAACCATATTCACTAGTGCCACGCAAATACCTGAAAACTTGTTTCACTACTGTCGAGTGCTCCGTCCCTGGTTTTGACATAAACCTGCTCAATACTCCCACTGCATGTGAAATGTCTGGTCTAGTATAGACCATTGCATACATGAGGCTACCGACTGCACTTGCATATGGAAAACGAGACATATCCTCTTCCTCTTCTTGTGCCTTGGAACACTGTTTAGCAGATAATTTTACACCTACAGGAATAGGAACCTTCACCGGTTTACTATCCTCCATATTAAATCTCTGCAGTATTGTCTCGACATACTTCCTCTGGTTTAACCAGATCTTCCTCTTTACCCAATCTCTTTTAATTTCCATGCCCAAAATATAGTTTGCAGCACTAAGATCTTTCATGTCAAATTTAGAGGACATTGGGGTCTTCAAATCCTGGATAATTTCTTTGTCATTTCCAGCCAACAACATATCATCCACATACAAAACCAGATAAATAACACGGTCACCAATTAATTTAAAATACACACAGTGATCTGCTTTGCTTTTGGTGAAGCCAAGTCCTCATATAAATGTATCAAATTTTTGATACCACATCCTCGGTGACTATTTTAACCCATATAGAGACTTCTTTAACTTGCATACCAGTTATTTCTTACCCTTCACCGCAAAGCCTTCAGGTTGCTTCATGTAGATCTCCTCTTCTAGATCCCCGTGAAGAAATGTTGTCTTCACATCCATCTATTCTACCTCAAAATCAAAAGCAACAACAATAGACAACAGTGATCTAATAGAAGTTACCTTGGCAACAGGAGAAAAATAATCACCAAAATCAATTCCCGACACCTGGGAATAACCTCTTGCTACCAACCGAGCTTTCTATTTCTCCACCTTTCCTTCTACATTTGTCTTCTTCTTGAACACCCATTTTCTACCAATGGGTTTCCTTCCAGCCAGCAACTCCACCAGATCCCAAGCCTCATTTTTGTGCAAAGATGCCATTTCATCAACCATGGCCTCTTTCCAGAGTTTTCCATCCTCTGAATCTACTACTTCCTACACAGTTTTGGGATCATCATCAATAATAGATAAATCAAAATTTGAATAGAAAGTAGACGGACTATACCTTTCTGGTTGCCTTCTTTCTTGAATTGATTTTCTCACACCTGGAGTTTGTGGCTCTTCACCTTCTGATTCCTCCTCTACTGTAGAGTCTGATTCTTCCTCCTTTAGCTCAAACTCTATCTTCTCAGGTTCCTTTTGTTGGACTTCATGCTTAATAACGTCTTTCACCTCTCTGAACACCACATCTCGGCCGTACACAACCTTTCTTGTTGTTGGGTTCCAAATCTTATATCCCTTTAAACCATCCTTATACCCAATAAAGATGCACTTTTCAGATTTACTACCTAACTTGGTTCGTTTCTTCTTTGGAACATGTACATATGCATCACATCCAAACATAGAAAATTTTAGGGGCGAATGTTCGCCCTTTGGCGAAATTAAGGGGTTTTAAATATTTAGTGGGCGAATATTTTGTATCATAGTACATTTTTACAAATCACCTCAAATGGCCCACCTTATTTTAAGGGAGAGGGTAAAAAAGGTAAATTTAGTCCTTGAAATTAGGAGTTACAACCTTCCATTCGCCCATTTTCAAGAATAGGTTTTATTTAAGTGAATCCTATGGGCCAAAGGCCCAAATACCATATTTATAAAAGAGGTATGGTAAATTAATAAAAATATAAATAAATGAGAGGTATGGTAAATAAATAAAACATTTTTTATATTTACTCCATAAGTCACCTTATATACATGCAAGAGTGTAAAAAAATAAAAATATAAGTAAAGTGGAGGTATGGTAAATAAATAAAACATCTTTTTATACTTACTCAAAAGGTATGGTAAATAAATAGAAATATAAATAAACTAGATGCATGGTAAATAAATAAAACCTCTTTTTATATTTAGTGCACAACCCTCGTTCTATTTATGAAGGCTGAAGAAAGAGGTTTTATTTAAGTGAATCCTATGGGCCAAATACCATATTTGTAAAAGAGGTATGGTAAATTAATAAAAATATAAATAAAGGAGAGGTATGGTAAACAAATAAAACATTTTTTTATATTTACTCCATAAGTCACCTTATATTTACGAACACTCAAAAAATGTGTTATATTTAGGTGAAACCTATGGGCAAAATACTATGGGACAAATAGCATGGACTAGATTGTTATTAATACCATGCAAAAAAAACATTATTAACACTAATATTAGTATTAATAAAAATAAAAATGGCACATGGTATTGACCCATGGTATTCACCAAAATGGCACATGGTATTGATCCATGGTATTCACCTGGAATGTAGCCTATTTAAATGGAGGAATTAAACCAGCATAGATCCATCTTTACTTTGGATCCACTAACCCCCGAGAGGTATCAAATATCGTGATATGCAAACTAGCATAGAGTGAAAAAATATTTGATCCGATCAAGAGTAAAAATGGATGTTGTAATTTAATGTATGTTAAACATTTTAGCTTGGTTAAAATAAAAGATAAAATAAAAATCAACTATTAATTTTATTAATTTTTATAAATTACTAATAGTAATTTTTAAGCTCCAGGTTTATGATAACCCATGGTAATACCATGGTATTCATGTGAACATAAACTATTTAAAGGGGAAATTCTATCATCTTAGATCCATCTTAATTCTAGGTCTACCAAGTGCTCAGAGGGATAAATAGATTTCATCCCCCCTAAGAGTGGTAGATGTGGAGTTAAGATGGATATAGGTTGGTTTTTATGATAATGAAGATATTAAATAGACTTAGGAAATTATATTGTAAAAAAATCTTAAGTTGAATGGTTAAAGCATAGACATTGGACATGTATATTTTCTGTTTTAAACTGAAACAAATCCAGGGCTAAAAGGAATGGATTGATTGCACTAGTCATCCTTCTATAACTTTCCAACATATGCTGGAGTAAATAGATTGTAATTTGGGTAATTTTTATAATTGAAAACAGGAACATGTGTATTGGCAGGGTGGTAACGAGGTCCCTAGAAGTGATGAATTTGAATTTTGCTTGGTTTTATATATAGTATTAGGTTTTTTCTCATGATTTCTGTGAATGGCACGGGTGAATTTTATCCTACACCCACTAGGTTATCAATATGTAATTTCGGTAATTTTGATTTCAAAAGATATTTTAAAGAAATGCAATGATTTCATTTGTGTATTCAATAAACACAAGATTTTATAATTGAGTAAAATATTTTCCATTCTTGGTGAGAGATTCGCCAAAAAAATATATACACATATCATATTATTAATAAAATCGCCTTCCATTTTTCCTATATACCATGGAGATTCACCCATTTATTATACATGTAAATTTAGGGGAGTTCTTAAAATTTTCCCTACATCCAAATACCCTCAGATGTGAAAGAGAGGGTGTCTTACCAGTCCATACCTCTTGTGGAGTCTTATCCTCCAATGCTGATGAAGGTGATCTGTTGACCAGGTAACATGCTGTCTCCACTGCCTCTACCCAGAATTCCTGTCCTAACCTAACACCACTGAGCATGCTTCTTGCCCTTTCCATCAATGTCTTGTTCATTCTTTCTGTAACTCCATTTTGCTGAGGTGTATATCGAGTGGTATTCTACCATGCTATACCACACTTCTTACAGAATTCTTCAAATTCCTTACTGCAAAACTCTCCACCGTTATCTGTCCTCAGCACCTTTATCTTCTCCTCTGTCTGGTTTTCCACCAGATCCTTAAATTCTTTAAACTTTTCAAAGACTTTAGATTTCTTCTTAAGGAAATATATCCATGTATTCCTTGCGAAGTCATCTATAAATGATACATAGTACACTGAATTACCCAGTGATGGAACCTTTACAGGTCCAAACACATCACTGTGCACAAGCTCTAATATATGTTTCTCCCTCTTACCACTAGAGGGGAAACTCACCCGATTCTGCTTCCCATATAAACAATTTTCACAGAAATCAAACTCCAGAGAGCTATTACTCATACCTTCTACCATACCTTTATCATGAAGTATTCGAAGGCCCTTCTCTCCAATATGTCCAAGCCTTTGATGCCACAACATGGTCTTCTCTCCAGAGACCACTAGATTTTCTGCTCCACTTTCAAGAACCATAAAATTGATGCACCCATCAACAACAGTGCTACCTTGCAACTTGTATATAGTTCTAGTCTGAACTCCCCGCATCAATACTAGTGCTCCTTGAACCATCTTGCAGGTATCCTTCTCGAACACTATTTTTACACCCGCATCATCCAATTTGCTTACAAAAATCAGATTTCTGGCCAATGCAAGAATATGTAGAACATTAGGAAGTGTTCTAACCCTTACACCTTGCAACTTCAACTTTACTTTTCTACAACGAATGATTCTAACCTTCTTGTCATCCCCCAAGAAGACATCGCCACCATTGTATTTCTCATACTTGCAGAACCACTATCTATGGGGAGTGAAGTGAAAGGATGCACTTGAGTCAATCAACCATGCCTCATGATCTACATGTGTACTTGAAGAAGCCAAGTACACATCCCCACCTTCATCTGAAGTGGTTTTTGCCTTTACAGAAGGAGCATCATCATATCCCTTTCCTTTATTAAGAGCTTTAGATTTACAGTCCCTTTTGAAGTGCCCTTCCTTTCTGCATTTCCAACACACTACCTTTACAGGTTTTCTTGGAGATTTAGATCTCCCTCTAGATTTAGATCTCCAACTTGATGACTTATTTTTGTTTCTGTTCTGGGACTGTCATTGTACAGACAAGGAATCACCATTCTGGCTATCCATATTTTTCCATCTCATCTCCTCTGTCAGCAAGGACGAGACTATTTCATCAAAATGCAAGGAAGTTGCATTGCTACCTATTGCAATAACCAGACTATCCCACGAATCTGGTAGAGAATACAACAAACTGATGCACTTATCTTCATTTTAAATTTTAATATCAACAGATTCTAACTGACTTACCATAGTATTGAATGTGTTTAGATGCTCCTTCACTGAGTCTCCATCTTTCATCCTCAAGTTATATAGCTTTTTCCACAAGAATAATTTATTCACCAAAGACTTAGATTGGTACAAAGTCCCTAACTTGTCCCATAAAGCCTTCGTTGTAGCTTCCCCTAATACATTCAACAATACTGAATCTGAGACACACAATCGTATTGTGCTCTTTGCCTTCCGATCCAACTTCTTCCATTCTTCATCGGACACTCTGTTGGTTCAGTACCCGGATCTACTGCAATCCACTGATCTTTATCCACCAACAGATCCTCCATCTTGAGTTTACACAACTCAAAACTCTGACCATTAAATTTCTTGATCTCTATCTTTCCACTGCTCGCCATCTTCTTTCACCGCCAGAATCGATCTCACAGATCTCCCACTGAACAGGGCCTACCACAGGCCCGAGCGAAACCCCTCAGCAACAAAGGCGTCCCCTTGAAGCCAAAACAACTCTGATACCAAATGTAGGTTTTAACCCCGTACAAAAATTACCTGCATACGGATTTTGAAACACAGAAAATAAACAATGCGAGAGCATAACACATAAAACACATATACAGAGAGATTTTCCCCTGGATCTCAAAACAGGGACTACCAGCTTGATTGTTCATATATATTCCTTTCAATGTTACAATACATATATATACATGCCGAAGCATCCAATTGCATGGACTGAAAACCATCGCGTCCAAAACCATGGATTGAAAACCATAGGTAGGTTCGCCCAACCTAGTATAGGGTCCAAGAAAAATTTTCCCAGGGCGCTACCCCGGACCCCGTAGAGGGGGGCTACCTACCCCCCTCAAAAACCCTGGACAAGGGGGGCTGGCACCCCCCTTGTGACCCCCTTGCTGCACAATCGATGCAACACAGGGGGGGCTCCACCCTCCCTCTAACCCCCTGGTTCACTACGTAGGTTAGTCGTGGAAAGAATATAACACAACCCAATAGTCTACTAGTCAAGGAAACCCATCTAATGGGAATCCTAATTATTTTCCTTCTTTAGGAAATACCGGTGCTTCGTATATGGCAACGTTGTCCCTTCCTGGATTGACCATTGGTCTGCCAGTTTGGTTACTTTTGACCTCGGTGATTTCGAGTGTCCAAAATTCTTTTCAACCAAGTTCTCCCCCACCTCAACAACATCAATCTCATGTTGATCCTACAATTGACCCCTTGCCTTCTTCGCCTATTTCTTCACCCCATTCTTCCTCTTTGCCTGGAGAAAGTCTGGATTCTAGTAACCAGGAAGCTAAGAAGAAGAAGAAGAGGGCGAAGAAGAAGAAACCAAATAGGCAAGGGGGCAACCAAACAACTATTGTTACCAATGCAATTAATGAAGAAAAATCTTCCAACCAGCCTCGAAAAGTGAAATTCCCTTGCATTTTATGTGGACCACCTTCTTTGAAATTGTCTTGGTATTCCCAAGGTCTTAGAAGTGTGGTCCACAGGTTCACATCGACCTTTTTCATCAGCCTCTAGCGATCATGCTCATGATAAACCTTCAACTAGTGAGAGTAAAGCTCATGGGAAAAAGGGAAAGTCAAATTTCCCTGTAATTTGTGTGAAGGTAATCATCCCATTCACTTTTGTCCTCTTATGGATGAAGCTTCCAAAGAGTTGGAAAACCTTATAGCTTCACAACCTCGTCTTCCAGTTGGTTATAGAAATATTTCCCTTGATCCTTCACTAGTTGATCCAGTGATTGATCAAAAGTCATCTTTAGTCAACCATGCTCTCTTTGAAAGCGAGTCTCACAAGTCTGTTCTCAACCAACCATTGGTTGAGAAACTAGTAGAATTGAATCTACCTTCAGTTAACCGTACCTTTCAGGTAGAGAGTGAACCCCATACCGCTCAGGTTCTTCTCATTTCTTCGGTTTCAAATGAAATGGAGGGAACTCCTCCCATTCCCAAGGTGCATGAGAGTAGTTCTCTTATTCCCGTAGAGAAAGAAGGCAACTCTCATGTTCCTACGACACCCCCTCCAAGTAGTTTGGTCACTTCTTTTGATTGGAGTCGACTGGAAGGATATCATCTTCTATCTTATGTGCCTTTCCAGATTACAGTACAAGCTTACCATATGGCCATGTCTAGCACAGTCATAGACGACGGCACATCTGTTAGCATCTTGTCCTCAACTGCTTGGCAAGCTTTAGGTTCTCCTCAACTTGTTCTCATCACCCAAAATCTATTAGATTTTAACAGAGGAACTAGTCAACCGTTAGGGATCCTTCCTAAGTTACCTATTAATTTGGGAGGAAATATTGTCTATTCAGACGTGATGGTTGTCCAAGGCCCATTGGATTTTAATCTACTCCTTGGTCGTGACTATGTTTACGTCATGGGAGTTCTTGTCTCTTCCCTCTTTCGAGTGATGTGTTTCCCGCATGAAGGAAGCATTGTGATCATCAATCAACTTACATTCATTGGTCCTGAATCCACTCCCACTCTACCATCATCCCTAAATGGTTCTCATTTGCAAGTGGTATCACCCTCGCCATAGGTTAATTACATGGCCACCTGTTCCATGCCCACATCTACTGATGATCTAGTAGGTGATGTAGTACACCATGTACTCGGGGCATTGGGGCCCGATTTTTCATTTGGATCCTTGGACTTGTATCCCCTCCAGAGTGTTTTTTTCCCATCTAATGAGAACCTCTTGGAAGCGATGGCCTATTTTGGGTTGTGATGAAAGGTATGGAGCAGAGTTCCCTGTCTTGTGTCAAGCTCCTTAAAAAATGAAACAAGGGATATGAGGATGGTTCTTTTACTATGTCAACCTCATTAAAAAATGAAATAGGTCTCCATGAGAAACTTTCTTTCACTTGTGTCAAGCTCATTAAAAAATGAAACAAGGTGCCATGAGGATGGTTCTTTTCCTGTGTCAAGCTGGTTAAAAAATGAAACAAATCCCCTTCCAATTCGAGTCTTTGATTAGATCTCGTTAAATTCTAGTCAAGTCTTTCACTTGTCCTCGTAAGTGAAACTTCATTTCATCCATCTATTAGTAACCAGTAGTCTACTTAGGTGAATGAAATGAAGCTTGGGGGGCATGTACCTCGAATTGAGTCTTTATGCTGGGGGCATGCAAACTTATCTCAAGCATAGTTTATCTTTGTTTCAAGCTTGTGTAAAAATGAAACCATTCCCACTTTACATCTCGTGATTGTCATTTTTATCAGTCTGTTTTTCTAGATGAGCCTTGGTTTTTTCATTCCATCGTCACCATCTCTTTGGCCAATCATATGCTTTCACTTGGTTTTTTTACCCTTGCCTAAGGAACATCTACGATGAGTGGTCTCATTATCCAACCTCTTGACCATTACATGTTTTGAGTAGTTCCATCATGACTGGAACCAGTTGCTATCCTTTTATACCACTCATTCCTCCAGGTAGAGTCATTTTTAAGCTTTTTTCTGACTCTCGAAATATGAAAAGATCATTGAGTACTTGTCTTTTCGAACTCGTTAAATTTAATGAATTGACGTCATCTAAGTATATGTTTACCCTTTTTTCGGGCTGAGATTGACTATTTACGAAAAAGGTACACCTTGGTCGAGATGGTCAAGAGGTTCTCTCGAATATTGTTTTCTTCCTTTTTGGGTTTGAGAGACAAATTACGAAAAGGGACCTAATGGAGTTTTATTTTTCGTCTCTTTTTCAAACTCTCTAAATATGAAAAAGAGACTGAGTTATTCTTTTGTCGAACTTGTAAAAATTAAATGAAGAAATACTTGTCACCATGATGAGCCTGAGTTTCTCCTTCCTAGGACTCGTAAAGCTTACTAGGATGGATTCAACTGAAGGGTGAACTTATTCGACGAGCATATGGTATCCTCTTCAAGATTGTGAAAAAATAAAGAGGTACTCACTAGAAATAGTGGCGAAAAGTGAAAGTGAAACATCTCTTGTATAAGCAGCATGTTGCTCTTGAACATGACACTCATCTGCATTTCGTGTCGGGTTTGGGATATCCTCACTCAGTCACTCGTCCTTTCGAGTTTGGCTGATCCATTTTGCCTCTCATCTGACTATTCCACTTCATCATTATGACCCATGGTCCTATTTTGAGCTAAATGCTACCACACTCTGGAGTCGTGTCGCCAATGTTCAAGAGAAGTCCTATCTGCAGTTTATTACCTATACATTGTCTGACCCTTTGCTACATTCTTGATCATAGTCATTTATTTCACTTTATTCCTCATTTCGTGTCGATGATGGGGGACTCATCATGGCCCTCCTTTGACGGGTCACTTCCTTTCGACTTCAACTCATTATCCAGGAAGATGACTTAGAGACTCCCTTTCAGTACCTTAGAGCTTGCATGCCTTAATGACAAGTTCTTCACATCCGATGATAGGTCTTCACCATTGGCCTTCGATCAGATGATTCCACAAGTGTTCAACTTCAACTTCATTTTTAACATTCATGGATTGTACTGTCACACCTTGAGAGGCATTGTCATTATTGGTGGTTTCTCTCGTGCATGTTAATGGTCCACATCATTGGTCGGTAATCAGGTGGTTTTATAGCATGTTCAACTTCGACACATTCATTCACATGTTAGAAATCATACTTTGATCAGGTTGGGATGGAGCGCAAGACCCTTTGTCTTGTCTGATATGACTCAGGCTGCGTGGAGTTATGTGTTATTCATGATTGTACACATGTTTCTGCTATACGGATGGCTGTGACCATACCGTGGGACTTTACATTTATGATGATCCTTCTATATAGGGTGGTTACGTCCATACCTTGGGTCTTAGATTTACAAATAATCCTTCTCATTTGGATGGTTTCGCCCATGCCATGGATCCTTTCATATAATCCTTATTATCCGGATGGCTACGTCCATATCATGGATTCATGTTTTGATATTAGATATGTATATGTATATGCATCCTTGATTTGCAGGTCTCCTGACAGTGTTTGTTCTCATCCTTGCAAAATCTTGTAAAGCATCTCAACCATCACTCCCCATTTTGCCTTCATGCTTTAGGGGGCATCTATTACACATTATTTTGTCACACCTCCTGCACTTCCCTATGACATACCCCGAAGTCCCTGAAACATGACTATCATGTAGTGTACTCATTCATATATGCAGCTTAGATCCTCCCTAAGACATTGATTGGAAAATGCCTTGAGATTTCTCTAAAGGAAATAAATCTAAAACCCTAATTTGAGAATCATCACTCTTATGAGACTAAAAACTGTGATGGTCACCTGTTGCATTATGCTTGACCGCGATGGCATCACTTTGTTTGCTTTTATACCCATGTTGATCCCAAAAAGGCAATTTTCCCAAAGAGGATGAGAAGCTTCGTGATCTAGAAGCTTCCAGACCAGCGAGTTGGATGTTGGTTGACATAGATGAGGTCGAGTTCTCCCAACTTGGCTTCTTCGTCTTATCCTAACTCCCTTTCCCTACCTATATATTCACCCTCTCCCATTCCCAAATGGTTGGTCTTTGTCTATTTTCACCCTTATGCTAAGATTGTGCCTATATGCTACTCATTTGGTTTGGAGAAGGAGTGCTTGGACAACTTAAGCTTGGAATTGGACATTCATTCAAGGAGAGCCTATTGACATCAAAGCTTGGTTGTATGCTTCCTCCTTTATTATATTAATATACAACTGTTGGTTCATTTTCCATAAATGTGTATGCTTATGTATCATTTATCTTAACTCTCCTTGATCTATTAAGAAACTTACTTTTGATTATGCTATTTGTATTTGCATGCCTTGTTGTGTCTTGATCTCTTGTGCAGGTGTTTAAACGTTGTGAGCAGCAGAACCGAGCCCGTGACACAAGTGATTCAAGGTATTCAACAAAGGAAGATGTGATAGCATCAGAACGAGGTAGGCCATCTTCTTCATCTCTTATTTCAATTTTAACTTAGGAAAGTGTCCAATAGATTGTCACATAGGTTGCTAGTACCACTCATTAGGCTAGAGGGATAGTCTCTGTCCATAGAGAGGATTGCCTACACAACAACTACACCCCATTTTTCTTTCTTCATAAATTTTGTCATCCCATTAGATATGATTATTTTTCATGGTTTCCCTGTGATACCCCTTAATTCAAATTCCTTTCCTTCCCAAAAAATTTCAAGAAAAGTTCTTGAAAATTAAAAGTTATCGTCCACAAAGATTGTAACCATTGGACTCCTAGTACAACATCAACTCCCCTCATTGGAATGGAAAGAATTGGACTATTCAACACATATTCCCCCATGGTTAGCTTGATATTATGGCACTTCCAGAGAAATTTATAATTCCTCCATTTGAAACCATCACTTGAAACTCTGGTGCTGGATATAGGAAACAATTCAATTCCTTGGCTATCTTACAATGAATAAAATTATGGGTACTACCTGAATCAATCAACACTATTACCTTTTTCTTCTTGATATATCATTCTCTCTTGAGAGTTTGAAGAGTGATAATTCCAACCAATGCATTACAAGATATGGTAAGATTCATTTCTTCTTTCTCTGGGGTTGGTTCCTATTGTATATCCTCCTCTTTTTATGTTTCTTGTTCCTTTTCTTCCTCCTCTTCACAATCTATGTAGAATAATTTCTTCTCAGCATACTTATGACCTTTAGTGTATTTTCTATCACAAATGTAACAAAGACCTTTTGCTATTTTTTTCTTCAATTATGGTGGTGTCAACCTTGTAGGTTCTGGAAGGCTAGGAGCAACAACACTTCCATCTTTATAGTTGTGAGTGGTAGACTTCCTTGTTTCCATAATTTTGCTTTCAACTTTTCTTTCCGCCCTGAATTCCTTCTCCAATGCATCGGGTTCCTAAAGACGAACCTCATGTTGGATTTTATCCTTTAAATTCCCTATGAAGATATCAATCCTATGCTCCTCTGGAATATCAGTTACCCTGATATTCAATTTTTGGAAGTCCTCAATGTGCTTCGCTATTGAGCCCTTTTGTTTGAGATTTATCAATTAGCTAAATAAGGTGTTGCTCTTTGTATCTTCATAATGTGCTATCATTTCCTCCATAAAAATTGACCAAGTGACAAGTGGTTTACAAGAACAAAGCCATCGATACTATACAAATTGATTGTGTTCTAAATATAAAGATGCAATGCATAGCTTTTGCGTGTGTTGCACATCATGGAAATCAAAATATTGCTCCATCTGTAGTATCCATGTTACCAGATCATTGCCATCAAACTAACTCATATTGATATTTTGAAGGTGGGGGATATTAAACCCAACATTGGATTCTCTAAAATCATAATTCATATTCCTTTTGTCCTCATCATGATTTTCATGGATTACCTTGTCACCATAGGGAAGCCTTTCTTCTAGCAACTTTGCCAAACCTTCCTTCAACCCTTCTATCTACTTTTAAAACATTATTCAAAACTCTAATGTATATTTTTATACCATCTATCTTAACATTCATCATGGCTTCCAATTTATTTTTTGTTACTTTTTGCGAGAGAGAAATTTGTTGCACTTGGTCTCATAATTTTGATATATCATGTTGTATGTCTTCCTCTTCTTCATGCACCATGGAAGAGCTTTCTGGTTTCTTACTAGGTGTGTTAATTTTATTCTTTCGAGGCATTTTGGAATCAAACAATGATATCTATGCTTCAATATGCCCTTTCAATCACTTCAAATTGTTTTTTCAAACAAAAGTTTTGCGAAAATTAAAAAAAATACACACCTTTTTCTTGTTTTTTAGGAGATCGATATTGAAAATCTTGTACCTTTGTAATTTTATATCTCCAAGGTCTAAAATTCCATCCTATGGTAGCGCTCTTAATTCTTTTTTTCAATCCCACAAGTCAAACTTAGATTGGATTCTTCAAGAAAGCGTTATGCCCAATATCTCACAATGACCTAATTATAGACTAGTTTAGTAGAGCAAATTTATACAGAGCTCCGTGTGTCATTGTTTCAACCTTTGGACTTGAAAATGATAAAAAAAAACTAAATTCCATGCATTTTCAGTAAATTTTTATGAAATTCAAATCTGATGCCTAGAGAGAAAGTTATGGCGATTTTCCCTAGGTCACTTGTTTGAGATGGAATTCTAGAGCCTGCAAAAACCCTAACTTCCTTGGATCATATATCTGAAAATATAGTGAACCAAGATCTGAGTTTTGTACAAAAAGTTCACCAATATTTCTTCTCCACGTGATTTTAATTTTAGCTTCTGAAGCCTTGTAGAAAAAATGTTATATTGAAAATTCCAAGATGGTGTTATAGCACCATTTACCACTCTTGGTAGACTTGATGCTCTAATTATGGCCTAGGGAAACCTTCCTTCTATACTTGGTCCAAAATCTAGAAAACAATGTTTTGTTCTCTGTATGCCACTTTTCCCTGTGATAAAAGAATGTACACGCATGTCAGCATATATCCAACTCATGTACATATGTTAAAACACTTAAAAAAATTAAATTTCCTTAATTTCGAATGGAGTTCATAGGTTTTACCTATTACTCACCTCCTATTTCCCGTGGCCCAACTGTTTCCCAACTAAAAAAAATAATTTGGATAATTATAAATAAACCTCCATGGGAAGGCTTTAAGGGAGAAGATACGAGATATTAATACTATAGTGAGATTATCCTTGATCGCGTCTAACGAATCCATATGCCTTCGGCACTCCCCAAAGCTTCAAGAAACCCTTGTTTTCTTGTTATAGATATCCTCCATCTTGCTTGAGATATCCTTGTATTGGTGATGGAGGAAGATTGCTGAAGTCTGGGAAAGGACGGATCCAGAGGACGGTTCCTCTTGGAGACGGAGACTTAGGTCATATTTCTCCACTTTACTTGTAGCTAACTTCAATAAAAGGAATGTTGTTATGTTTCTAATGTTAAACATGTTTATGCATCAAGTTATGTTGTAATTCATTTATGAATCCTATATTGATGTATAATTAGTCATTCATTTATATGATTTAATGTTAATATCATGAACATGCTTTATGTTTCTACTGTTGTGTATATTCCATTTGAATAATATTTAGGTTTCAAAAAAATCGGGAGAAGCTAAGGGTTTGCACCCTGTGGGATCCCTAGATGAAGGACATCCGGGTAAGGACACTCTTACAGGATTTAGTAGAATAAGCATTTTTGTTGATTGCCTGAACATTTATTGTTGTGGTTTTATCTCTGCTTTGTTGGGGTTCTCAACCCAAAGCCCTAGGGTGGTTTCACCCACAATAGATGTTTAGTTTGAAAAGGCGAAACCCTAGAATCCAAAGCTCTGATACAAAATGCTATGCAACCAACTCACAAAAAGATAGATCAACGACTTAAAAATTATCATCTTCAAGGGAGAAACCTCCCTTAAATTACATAAATGAAAAATTCTTGGATGATACAGATGATAAGACCTCCTTGGTATATATACGAATCTAAGGGGTCATAATATAATCAAATCCTACATGTTACACTAAAATTTGTCACCATGACTATCTACAGTTAGTATGGCTCCATCAACTGTCATACTATCCTCCTTGGCAAGTCTTATACCTCTGCTCCTCATGTCAAACTCCAAGAAAGAGAGAAAGTCCTTAAAAGGTCAATTAACTTTGGTTACGCAGTTTCTCTTAACCTTACCTGCGTGTACGCACCCCAAGTTCACATTACCTGCGTACTTGTACGCTCTGTCTGCAAAGGGAAGGGTGCGTACTCCTGTAAAGGTCAAAAGGCGCAGGTTTTAGTTCAAAAAAGTTACTTGCGATCGATTCTAGAGTATTCTAGAAGTTGGTTTGACGTGTATTGAGCGCCTCCATATGGTTCGTGTATCCCAAAGAAAGAGGAGCTTATCCCATCAAGAGGGGAGCTATCCCATTGAAAGAGGGGCTTATCCCATTGATGGTGGACCTGATTAACTTCCTCCAAAGCACTATAAATACAGACATTGGGCCAGAGGGAGGAGAGGTTAAAAGCTGAACATTCCTAAGGGTAGATGCTGCTGAAATTAGGACTCTCTTATAGAGCTTGAGAGGAGAGATTCCCATCCTTTCTTAGCTTCATTTGGAAGTGGGTGAGTTGATAAAAGTAAAGGAGAACTCTTGTTGGACCCTAGGAGGGACCTGCACAACACCAAGGCACTAGTTGTAATGGTTTCTTTTGTTTCCACTTAATACAATTAAGCTCATTTTTCTCAACAAGTTGTTATACATAATTTGTTTCATATACTCCTTGGTCTTTATGATGAATATGTTTTATTTTATGAGATATTCAGGTGCTATGTAATCGTTTTCTTGTTAGTGAATGCAAGTTTCGAAGAGAAGGAGGAGCTCATCCGGATTGGAGAGGCTGGACTGCTACAAACAGTGTGGGACTAAAGGTATGTTTTGAACACCTGATTACTTGTATTCTAAATGCATATTTAGGGAAAGATAGTGTTTAATTGTCTTGTTTGTCACTAGAAAGCCTTAGCTTCTAGGGAGGTCGGTTTTGTCCGAAAAATTGACTCTTTCCGCATGACAAAATGGCGACTCCGTTGGGGATTCCATGGATTTGATTGATTTCTCTTTTGATTGATACTTTGATTTGAGAAAAGTCGTTTTCTTTCTGGTTTTTTGCTGATTGACTGTGAATTTGGGTGGAATAGCTTAGGGTTAAGTTAGTTTTTTATTTTTCTTGGTTTTGCTAGCAGTACGCACCCTCTGAGTTAAGCACAGTGTGTACTTGTACGCACTGCAGCTTTGTACACAGAGCGTACACGCACCTGTGCAAATAGGTTTCCTGCGTACCCTGTCAAAAGTTGAGAAAATTTCAATTTTTTCCTTTCTGCCTCTTAGATTTTGTTTATAATTTGTTTTTGCTGCCCAGATCCACTGTTTACCTATCAGAAGTCTTCATCTAAGCTTGTTTCATTAGTATCAAAGGTTTTAGTGAAATTCATAGAAGTTCTAGCCCTAGGGTTTGATTTTTGCATTGGTCCTGTAGTGAGTTTGGCTTTAGAAGTTGTAAAATCTTGAATATCCCTGGTCTTTTTAGTCTTCTTAGGAGTCGAACCTTTCATAAAATCCACCTGTGTGAGAAACCTACCTTTGTGTTGTCTCTTTGCGGAATTTCGACAAAGCTTGTTTGTTAAAGCTGTGAATTTCATTCTTAAGAAAAAGAACAAAAGATTTTGATTTTTTGTTTTTGACCGGTTTATGATTCTGCATGAACTAGTCCTTGGTTGCATTCTAACTGAGTAAAACATTCGGGAATTATACTTTGTAGATTTTTGCCTCATTAGGTTTGCTTTTAGGTAAATTTCTCATTAGATTTGCTTTTAGGTGAAATTGATTTGATTGTCATAGATTTTTTAAATTTGATTTTTGTTAAGTAGTTTTACATGCTTTATTAAAATAGAAAAAAAAACAAAAATCTCTTTTGAAGAAAAGTTTGTTTTAGTAGCATTTGAAGTCTTTGAAAATAAAAAGGAGTTTTCGTGAAATAATTAGTGGTCGTGAGTTGTACGTTTTGGAAAAGATAAAGAGATTTCTTATTTGATTTTCGTTGCCAAGAAAGTTGTCTTTATATCAATTTTGCATTCTCAAACTCTCTTAGCTAGGGAATTCATTGAAAAAAGAAAAATAGTATAAATCATCCTAGGTGCATCTTTTTAGTGGATTTGAGTTGAGTCTACACACCATCCGTTTCATCTCCACTACCTTTTGTCCTAAAGAAAAGCCATAAAAATTAATGCTTAAAGTAAAATTTACTTAGTAACTTTTTATTTACTAGGGCTCTGAAACACCAATATAGATCAGGCTAGTGTCTTGGAGTAGGAGAGTAATTAACTCTCCAAGACAACAAAACCAAGCAAGTAGCTCATCTTGTGGTAGGATAAATCCAACTATTACATTTATGCTCTGGGAAAGCTCCTCTTAAAGGAGAAGCACGAGACCGTGTCCGAACCAGTAAGGGGATCAATCCTCCTTCATTGGGAAAGACGCCAGCTACGCACGTACTACAAATGGTAAACCTCGGATTATTGTCGAGGAGCCTGGGGTCACTTGTCGGTAAGCCTTGGATTATTGTCAAGGAGCCGGCAAGGGGATCGAGCTTGTTACTCTGCCCTTATGTGCTATCGGGTCGTAGACTATTCCCCTAGGTATATTTGTTGTTGTTGGTGACCTTATTGACCATTATCTTTAGGATTCTAAGCAAGGTGACGTGGAGGGAAGATCCCACTATACCTGGAGCAGACGTCGGCTAGACTCACTTGGATTTTCCGGGGGGTTCACTTCGCTCGAGACGGTTAAAGTGGAGGAACTTGTGGCGGTCTATTCATTAAGCAGGTTGTCGGGGTAACTGTTCCACCCACCACTTCTGTACTGAATTCGATGATGTTGGGCTTCATCACCAACTAGTGTTTTCGGTCCGGAAGGCTACTATTTGTGTATGGTTTGACGCCCTAGATTCTTTAGGCGTGTGATTCGAATTTGTTTGATTCTTTAGAGACTTTAGGCGGTTTGCTTTGAGATTTTACTTTGTTTGCGTGTGCAGTAGTTAAAAGTTTTTAACTGTGGCTGAATTACCGAGACAGTCCCGTAGATTTCGGGGCCAGTCTCCTGAGATTGTAACCGTGGCTGATTTTTTGAGGAAGTCTCGTAGACTTCGGGGCCAACCTCCTGAAGACGTCCCGGGTCATTACGAAGGTTTGAAAGTCCTTGTAACTCCTAGTGGCAGTAAAGTAGGTTGACCTGAAGAAGGAGAGTCTTCGTTGGTAGTCCATCCAGATTACCAAAGTCTAGAAACAGGTTATAATCCTGAAGCTATTGCAGTGTCTGAGTTTGCTGGTAGTTTTTCATCTACTAGTGATATAGGCGAAGAACCTAAGATATATGAACCTGTTACTCCAACTTCTAGTGCTCCTGATTCACCTAGGGTAGAAAGAGTCATCACTGAAAATCTTCCTTCTCGTTTGATAGCTATTGAAGAACTTGCTCCAGAAGAAGAAATAGGCATCCTTATCCCTGAAGATCAACCTATTATTGATCTAAGGGAGCATGAATCCATTTTTTACAGTCCACGTAGAAGTACAACTTGGTATCTTTCGTTAACTAATTATTTGGACAACTTAGGGTCAATTTTTTCTCCACCTCGTACTCCTTATCCACTCGGAGGTATTTATACTCCTGTAAATATGTCTGGTCAGTCGTCTATGTTTACTCAATCTCCTGAATCTTTCTTGTAGGGCGGTCCTTCTGTTCCCTCTGGGTATCAGTCACTTTCTGGTACTTTGCGGGAGCATCTCCTCAACCCATTGAACATGGGTTATTAACTGGAAACAATGGTAATAAACCATTGGGTGTAAGAGACATTTACATGATGTCAGGTTCAATTCCTAGTTCTCAACCTCAAGGTGGCTAGTTACCGCCTGGGGGGCAACCTCAAGGTACACGAAATTGCGTCTGGGGGGCAACCTTAAGGACAGTATGTACCCGTGGTGCAATACATTCCTCAAGGTCAACCCCAGCCTCAATATGTACCCCAAGGTCAACCTCAGTATCAATTTATACCTCAAGGTCAACCCCAGTATCAGTACTTACCTCAAGAGTATCTACCCCAAGGTCAGTACTCGAGTCAAAGTTATCAACCACCCCAAGGACAATCTTATGTTCAAGGTACGGGAAATGTACCTTTCAATTATCAATCCTACCCTCAATCCGGTTATGGATCTCAATATCCTCAACCTGTTATGGGTCAATACCCCGGAATGAACATAGTGTGGGATCCATCACAATTTCAACAGCTATTGCAGCCAAGTGTACAGTTGTCATCTCAAACTGGACAACCTTTAGTTTCTGGTTCACCCCAGCAACCAGTCCAGTCCAATGTTCAAACTTCTGTACCTTCGGTGGTTTCTCAGTCTGGGCCTATTGCGCCTAGTACTCCATCTCAAATGACTGCTGCAACTACTGCAACATCTGTTCAGTCTACCACACTTACTTCTGGAGTATCGACAGCTTCGGTTTCTACTGTCTCTGTAACTACTCCTCAGACATCTTTACCATTGTTTGGATCCACGATTCAAACTACGGTTCAGATGCCTGTAGGAAAACCTGGTTTAAGTACGGTTGTCACTAGTCAACCACAATTTTCTTACCAACCGTACCAAGGACAGTACCAATACGGGCCTGCTTTCCAGCAGCCAGTTTACCAATATCAACCGTATCCTGGGTACACTTATCAACAACCTCAACAACCCCAGTACTGTCCGGTTAATCCTGGTTTTCTGGGAGGATACAATATCCCGAACGCGATTCCTATTCCAAGTTATACTAGATATCCTCCTCCTAAGACTGGTCTTGTGACCCAGAGTTTTAGGGACCCTAATCGGAAATTACCGTTTATCGCAACTTTGGATTTACCAGACTTGTCGTGCCTAACGAACGATCCAATAAATTATCTTCCGTTTTGGCCGCCAATGTCGAATAAGTTGCCCAGTGACATACCCAAGTTCGAAGGTAAGTCTGGAGAGGACCCGTCGAATCATGTGATGACTTACCACCTCTGGTGTGCCTCTAATTCCATCTCCGATGATTCGATCCGCTTACGTCTTTTCCAGCGTACTGTCATTGGTCTCGCGGCCAAGTGGTACATTGAGTTACCAGGGGCCTCTTTTTATAATTTTAGCCAGTTAGCTACCTCGTTCTTAACTCATTTTCAATTGCTGGTCAGATATGATAATGGCACGGAGTTACTAACTTCATTAAAACAATCGACGTCCACTTATATTTCTGATCATATTCACGAATGGAGACGTCGAAGACAATTAGTGAAAGTTTTTATCCCGAACCAAATCTTAGCTGAATGGTTTGTTAAATCATTATTACCGAAGATTACTGAAGACGTAGCTAAGGTCGGAGTAGTTACTGAGGAGCAAGTGATTGCTCAAGCGCAGTACCTTGACTTGGTTTACACTCAGTCAGGTACGTTACACGAAAAGATCCCAGATCTTCCTAAGTCAAATCAAATCGCTGCTGCTCCTTCGAGGTCTCATGCCGCTGATGGCATGATTGGTACGGTGAATACTAAAAGCAAGAAGATGTCTTCAAATAATTCTTCGCCCATTATAACCTTACCAGAATCCCCGACAGGAGAATCTTCTGCTGAAGTTTCCGCTGATATTCACGCTGTAGAGTCATCTACGGCTAAATCAAAATCCGGTGGGAAAAAGAAAGGTAAGAAGAAGAATAAAGCAGACAAAGCTCCAAAGGAGAAAACGGAAAAGTCGGAAACCAATGACGAAAAGCGCAAACCTCGATATCCTTGTCTTATTTGTGAAGAGGACCATTTTACAAGAGATTGCCCTCATCGAGCCGAGGTTGTGAAAATCGTCAAAGGTTCCCCAACTCCTGCTGTTTTGAAAGATCCATTTCCAAAGCAGGAGAGTAAGATGATAGGTTCTTCCTCGAGTGCCAGTGAAGAACCCATATTAATGATGTCTCATGTAAGGATTGCGACTCGATCGCAAGATTATGGTAGTAAAAGTCCTGTTGATGGCAAAGAAGCAGAATCTTCTCATTCTAATCCATCCACCTCAGCTCCCGGTTCCGATCCACTACAGATCGAGAAGCCTAACCCAGAATTACTAATCAAACCGCCCGCTAAGGGTGTACTTCGAAGGTCTGCTTTCAATCCACATGCGAGAGCAACCGAGAATTACAACATTGTTGAGGATTTAGCTGTTTCACCCTCAGCAATGTCGGCTTTGGAAGTGCTGCAATCATGCCCAGCACAACACAAGTTACTTTTGTCGACTATAGGAGCTATTGATGTTCAGGACCCGACCCTAATAATCTTTGATCTAGAAAATAGTACACTGCGTTTACCTCATCAGATGGCTTTCCAGATCCTAGTGATAGTAAAAAACAACCCTATTCATCGGACTGTAATTGATGAGGGAGCTTCCACGTGTATTATGTCGATACAATGCTGGACATCGCTTGGTTCTCCTTCACTAAGTCAATCCCCGATAATTCTTAAGGCCTTTGATGGCCGTGGGTTTGATCCGTTTGGCATTCTACAGGATTTGCCTATAGGGGTTGAAGGAAAAACCGTTAGTCTGGATGTGGAGGTGGTTGATGCCCCTCTAGAATACAACCTTCTCTTGGGTCGAAGTTGGTCTTACGCTATGACAGCAGTCGTTTCATCGGTCTTCAGAGTAATAAAGTTTCCACATAATGGCAAGATCGTAACCATAGAGCAGCTGGCTTACTTTTCATCCGACCCAGCCTCTTCAGAAAGTATCTAGCATGTCGGTAAAATGACTATCCCTTATAAGGATGTTGGAGTAGGATTAGTTAAAGATGCCAGTTTACTGGGAACTTTTCATTTTCCTCCAATCAACGCAATGTCTTCGTTTGCATCCATTCATATGATTACTTCAGATACCATTGTTTATGACGATCCTTGGATCGTTCCTTCTGAATCTGAGATAGACTCATTTGGTGATGCTATGCCTTTGAGTCCAAATGAAATTGCCTATGAAGCCGTGCAGTCTTTTACCGACCCACGTTCAACCAAAATCGACCAAATGAATGTGGTCCGTGAGGAATCACTTTTCACCTCAACCTCGGAGTTAATAACGTTTCCTGAAGTTGTGTCATCTGACGAACAACTTTGTGAAGTCCTGTGTCTAGACGATTTACCATGGGAAGATCTCCATCACCGATTTTCGTTTTTACCTGAGGATGATCGTTTTGAAAACGATTTCTCATCAATCTTTACAGCTGAATATGTCAAAGAAGCTCAGAATCCAATGAAACATCTGGATTCAGAGCTGAATTTGGGAAACATTTCTCGTACTATTCCCATTCACATTTCAGTCAAGCCCGGAATTATTGAGCACATTCATATAGGTGCCTTGTGTTCAAATGACGAAATTTAGACATACAAGGCCCTATTTCAAGAATTCCGCGACGTGTTTGCCTGGTCCTATGAGGAAATGCCAGGAATTGATCCCGCGATTGTTGTCCATGAGATGAAGACTTACCCGGATGCTAAACCCGTCCGGCAACGTTTGCGTAAAATTCACCCACGAAAAGTGGCTGCAATTAAAGCAGAAGTTGAGAAGTTGTTGAAAGCAGGTTTCATTTATCCGATCCCGTTAACGGATTGGGTATCGAATATTGTTCTGGTTGACAAAAAACAGGGAACAATAAGAATATGCATCGACTATAGGGATATTAATCGAGCTTGTCCCAAGGACAACTACCCAACACCCTATATCGATCAAATAATTGACGATTGTGCCGGAAGTGAAATATTTTCCTTTATGGACAGTTTTTCCGGTTACAATCAAATCAATATTCTACCTGCCGATCAACCAAAAATGACTTTCATTTGTCCATGGGGGACATTTGCTTATTGAAAATTACCTTTTTGGCTTAAGAATGCCGGAGCCACTTTTCAAAAGGCGATGTCTTATGCGTTTCATGACATCAAACACATTGTGCAACCATATCTCGATGATTTGCCCACTCATTCATTACATCGAGCTAACCACCTTGTCCGTTTATGAGCAATCTTCATGAGGTGTCGATATTATCGTATTCGGTGGAACCCAGACAAATGTGTCTTCTGTATAGAAGTGGGACGATTTCTAGGATTTGTAGTTTCGAAAGCCAGCATTCACGTCGATCCCTCGAAGGTAGAAGCTATCATCAAATTGCCTCCTCCTTCGAGTCTTCGCCAACTCCAAAGTTTGCAGGGGAAAGCAAACTTTTTGCGCCGATTCATTCGTAACTACGCTGAGATTACAAAGGGTTTTACCAAGTTGTTGAAACAAAATGCTCAATTCACTTGGGATGAGATAGCTCAGAAATATTTTGATGCACTCAAACACGCATTGACCCATGCACCGTTGCTGCATCCTCCCAACTACAACCAGGATTACTTTTTGTACTTCGCCGCCGCTCATTCCACCATTGGAATGGTCTTAGTATAGGAAGACGAATTCGGAATGGAACATGTAATATATTACCTTAGTCGGACTTTAAATCCAAATGAGCTCAAGTATTCACATGTGGAGAAATTGGCACTGGCAGCCATTCAAGCTGTCCAACGTTTTCGTCACTACATTCTACTCCGTAAAACTACAGTTATTTTGGATTGCAACCCTATGATCTACATTTTGACTAAACAATTGGTAGGGGGCAAGTACTCTAAATGGGTCGTTATCCTGCAAGATTTCGACTTGGAATTTGAGAAATCTAAGTCTAAGAAATCCTTAGTTTTTGCAGAGTTAATGTGTGACTTCCCGCGTGCTGACACAGAAACTGTGGCAGAGGAACCCATTGTGGACGAATCTTTGTTTCTCATCAGCACTTTAGATCCGTGGTATGGGGATATAATCGTCTATCTCTAGACCCAATCCTTTCGTCCCGAAGTTCCAAAGTCGGAACGTTGGAAAATTCGTTTCCAGTCCCAACAGTACAAAATTATTGGAGATACTCTTTATCGCCGTGGGGCGGACTTGATTTTTCGACGTTGTTTAACTCACGAGGAAGCTGAAAGGGTTCTGAATGAATGTCACTCTGGAGCGTGTGGCGGTCATATGTCTGGGTATGCCACAACCCAAAAGATATTGTGCGCTGGCTACTTCTGGCCGTCCTTGTTTAAAGACTGTATTATTGCGGTCCGGAAATGCCACAACTGTCAAGTGTTTGATCGCAAGATGTGCGCTCCACCTGCTCCTCTCCACCCTATCATTGCCGTTGGTCCTTTTGCCAAATGGGGTATCGATTTTATTACATGTAACCCTCACTCGGTCGGGGGGCATGCGTATATCATCCTTGCGGTTGATTAGTTTACTAAGTGGGCCGAGGCGATGCCTACATTTGAGGCAGACGGCAAGAAAGCTACAATTTTTGTATTCAATCACATTATTGCTAGGTTTGGTGTCCCACAAGCGATAATCACTGACCATGGGCACCATTTTCGAAACGTTATGATGACAAAACTTACAGGCCTGCTTGGTTTGCGTCACGATAGCTCAACTCCTTATTATCCACAAGCAAATGGTCTGGTTGAGTCCATCAACAAAGTTTTAGTTATCATGATCCGACGAATCATTGGTATTCATCAGTCGAATTGCCACAACATGTTATTTTCCGCGCTTTGGGCGTACCGAACCTCAGTGAAAACATCAACAAGGTTCACTCCTTTCCAACTAGTTTATGGTTTGGAAGCTGTGCTGCCCATTGAATGCGAAATCCCGTCACTCCAAATGGCCGTCGAATTACTTCCAGCTACTTCCGAAGGGGAGAAACGTTTATTATACTTAGCTCAATTGGATGAGACTCGACGTGATGCTGCATTGGCAATCAAGACTCACGCAAAACGTATGAAAGCTCAGTATGATCGAAATGTGACCCCTCGAAATTTTTTGGAAGGAGACCTAGTTTTATTATACGATCAAGCGAACGATAAATTAGGTGCTGGAAAATTCGTTCCTATGTGGCATGGGCCCTACATTGTCAAGCGAAAGCTAGCAAAAGGGGCCTATGAGCTAGTAGACTTTGACGGGGACTCTTTGGGTAAACCCAGAAATGGACTTTACCTAAAGAGGTATTATGCTTAAATGATGGGTATGGAGAATTTAGTTAGGTTAGGTTTTTTCTTTCTAGCTGGTGTGTTTATTAGTTTAGACAGTGTGCTTAGCTTAGAAAGTGTTTTTCGTCATTATTCTGCTTATCTTGGTTTTACCCTTGATGTTTGCAGATTTCGATGCCTCTCCAAACATACATTGGATTTGCTGATGGTGCTTGTCGTAGTACACGGAATATCTCTTCCGCAGCTTGGGTTATCTATTCACCCTCTAACGAGTTAGTTTCTATGCATGGGTAAGCCTCGGTCAGACAACAAAAAACATTGCAGAATACAATGCAGTGATTGAATCTATTTCATTTGGGATTCAGAGTTTGATAGTGAGGTTAGATTCTGAACTCGTTGTATTACAGCTTAATAGAGTGTATGCCATTAGAAATCCAGTGTTATTAAGGTTATTTTTGAGAGTGTGTCTCTTGGAACGTGAATTTGATTACATTGAATATCAGCATATTCCAAGGTCTTTAAATACATTAGCAGATGCAATTGCTTCTCAAATGTTAGACAGACATTTACAATAATCATACATGTAAATTTAAAAACATTTCATCATACATGTTTAACAAGATAAGCCGGTAATAATGATATAGATAGGAGTGTGTCAAAAAATACATCGTCTTCGATCATAGGTTGAAAAACACCTTATGATCGGCAAAAATGATAAGTACAAAAAACCAAAATGTCGCATGTGTCTACAAAAACGACCATCCAATCACTGGTGATGCTCTCTATACGACACCACTGCACGAGCTACCCTACACAAGAACCTCCTAAAAGGTCCTGGGACTGCGACTACATAGCGCTGAAGTCTGATAGGAATATCGTCTATAGTAGTCTCTGGTATATCCGCCGTAAGACGCTCTAGGTCTTGTTCCAACTCAGCTAAGGTCTCTGTGGGCTCGTCCTGTTGGATCGGTGCCGGTGCAATTGGTAGTGTCTTCTCGAAAGGCCGGATATTGGCTAGACGACGTGGGCCTACATTTGCATTTTGAAAACTATTACTGTCAGTTTTGAGACGATATAAAAAAAAAAAAAATAGATAATTTAAAAACTTGTGAAAAATGAAGTGCCTGTGTCATCCCATTGTTCTCCCGGTGGAAGAACCATGTCCGGATCTCCACGAAAATCAACTCCGGCATAAGGAAAATCCTGTATCGAAAAGATCTGGTCCTCCAACCAGTGAAAATACTCCGGTCTAAATAGGACAACCTTCATGCCCTCGCAGGATGACGGGCCATAACCGTAACCCATCGCGTCAATTTGGGCTCTTGGGGAAGCCCAGCCTCAACAGTGAGATGTTGTGGGATCAACATCGAAACCCTCTCTAAAGAAAAACTCACAACTAAAGCCCCATAACCAAAGGTCTTCAGCTATTCGTTTTTGGCTTTAGTCAGTTGGCTTTTTACGTTAGCCAACACAGCATCACACCAATTGAAAATGGTGCCTCGATAACAATCAATCGCCATCCACATCTGGGATCTAGTGGCAATGTGCAAAGCGGCAACCCCGCAAAGTCTGGTAACTATAAAAGCAATGACCATAAGTTGACGGCGAGATATAGTTTTGATCTCTACCCCCTTCTCCTGGTTCTGCGTGTTGCACCACTCTAGTCGGAGACTAGCGATGGACTGGCCACCTGGCCTAGTCCCGGACAGAGTCAAGTGTTCGCCCCTCTTGGGCAAACCAGTGAGAAAGTAAGTATCTGAGAGCTCTATCTCGAGCTGGTGCCCTCCAATGTAAAAGCACTGGTCCTGGACGTTCCATGTCTCTACCAGCCACTCTAGAAAGCGCACCTGGGCCCTCATGCCAGGTATCGCCCAGTATTTGTAGAGGCTGCATGCCTTTAGAGCATCAATGGACGATTGATGATTAATGGTGGCCAAATCGACATCTTCGTGTTCTATCTCGCGCCAATCAAGCATGGTGGGCAATCTACACACCAAAAAACATCTGTTAGAATCAATGAAATCAAAAAAATTTGGTCCATTTTGAAGAAATTGGGGTTTAAAAATTCGTTTTGCGGGATACGCACCTCGCCTTTAGAAACAGGGTGTGCATACGCAGGTTCCCTTAAGGCAAGGTGCGTACGCCCAACATTTTCCCAATTGAGAAAATGTCGGGGTACGCGGGTCACCAGTGGAGCACCTACGTACCCCGAAAAGCGGACCTTGAAACCCCAAATCCTCCAAAAAAATGAAACTAGGGCCTAAAAACAAATTCTAAACGGATGGAAATGAAGAGGAGGATGTTGTAGAATACCTGATGAGAAAGCCTTCGATTTCGATGGTCGGATTCTCCGCAATGTCCACGGGAAGTTTCTTGCCGAAAGCCATTTTTCTCTCCTCAACAGTAAAATGGTAAAAGCCCTTTTTATAGGTTTTTTGAGTAAATAAATGTTAAATTTGTTTATTTTCCACCGTGAAAAGGTATTTTTCAAAGTATTTTTATCTATCTTTAAACAGGTCTGAGTAATGTGTTGGTTTTTGTGCAGGATAAAGGATTTTCAGGGAAAATTGTCATTTTTCACAAACAAAAACATCAGAGTCATCTTTTAAGCCCTTTTTTGACTCCTAAAACATGAAAAGATTGTCAAGCGTTTCTTTTACACTCATTAAAACGAAATTAAAAGACGGCCCTCTTATAGCCCTTTTTCTAACCGTAAAAACAAGAAAAGATTGCCGGACTTTTGTCGTTTCAAATTCGATATTGGAAATAAAATGACGTGTCCTTGATTGCTTTTTACTTTTCAGGTCAGAGACACTAATCATGAAAGTACTCCTTGGTCGTAAAGATCAAGCGGTTCTCTCAAGTATTATTTTATACTTTTTCGGGCTTAGGAGACACAAATTTATGAAAAAGCTCAACCCTGGAGTCTTCTTAATTTTTTCAGACTCTCTAAAATTGAAAAATGCTGAGTTTCTCCTATACTGGACTCGTTAAAATTTCACAGTAAAGGACCTGTTCGATTACAAACAGGAACGGACGACTCCTTCTTAGGGTTCGAATCTAAAACTAAGTTTGACTCATCCGAAGGATGAGCTTATAATCAAGCATATGTTATCCTCCTCAAGCTTGTAAAAAATAAAGAGGTACTTGCCACAAATGGTGGGGGAAAAGAGAGAAAAATGAGCCTATTTGTTATCCTTTGTCTCAGAAAAAGCCTTATCACCACTCTTGAACACGACACTTTTCATTCACTTGGGTTGGGAAATCCTTTGCCTAACCATTGATCAAACCACATTGAAAATCTTCAACCGGTTCCGGGTATTAACTTTGGGTCAATTGCCAGCAAGCCATCTGTCATGTCATTATGTGTTCAAGATGTCACTGCAAATAAACCATTCATCTGCAAAATACCTGTCATCCATCTCGACTATCCCTGAGTCAGTCCTTACAGCTACATTTCTTCAACTTGATCTATGATTTCATGTTGTGGGCTTGCCTGCAACGGGTCGCTTTCTATCGACGTCAACACATTATCTAGAAAGATGAACTAGAAATTGTCAGTACCTTGAAATCTACATGCATCAATGGCAGGTTTCTCCCGTTTGACGATGGTTTACATCATTGACTTTCGATCGAAGGATTCCGTGAAATCTTCGACATCAACTCATTCATTCACATCTCATGGATTGTACTGGGTACTTTGAGAACCATTGACATCACTGGTGGTCTCTCTCACACTTGCTAATAGTTTACATCATCGACTGGTAATCAAGTGGTTTCTACCATGTTCGAAATCAACTCATTTATTCGCATGGATAGAATTGTACCATTTCGGGAAATAAAAATGAAGACCCTGGATCTAGTTTCCACCATCCAGGCTGCGAGGAGTTTTGTATTCATTATACAGTAGACTAATCATAAACAAATGGCTGCGTCCATACTGTGTCTACAAGAGTCTATGATTATGATGTATTGCGAAATCACTCTTATATCAGAGCAGTAGTTAGTTTGTTAGTTAAAGTTTTCAATCTGAGTATGGGAATGCCTACCTCAATGATGATATGATCTTACATATGTATTTTGTGTTGAATATTTGCAGGTTCCGACTGGGCTCTCCACAAGATAATCCTTGAAATGATAAAGCACTTCACCCTTCCTAGATGATATGAAACCCTAATCTACTACAGGCTTCGCACTTTAGGGGGCAATCTGTTACACTAAAATTTGTCACCATGACTATCTACAGTTAGTATGGCTCCATCAACTATCATACTATCCTCCTTGGCAAGTCTTATACCTCTGCTCCTCATGTCAAACTCCAAGAAAGAGAGAAAGTCCTTAAAAAGTCAATTAACTCTGGTTACGCAGTTTCTCTTAACCTTACCTACGTGTACGCACCCCAAGTTCACATTACCTGCGTACCTGTATGCTCTGTCTATAAAGGGGAGGGTGCGTACTCCTATAAAGGTCAAAAGGCGCGGTTTTTACTTCCAAAAAGTTACTTTTGATCGATTCTAGAGTATTCTAGAAGTTGGTTTGATATGTATTGAGCGCCTCCAGATGGTTCATGTATCCCAAAGAAAGAAGAACTTATCCCATCAAGAGGGGAGCTATCCCATTGAAAGAGGGGCTTATCCCATTGATGGTGGACCTGATTAACTTCCTCTAAAGCACTATAAATATAGGCATTGGGCCAGAGGGAGGAGAGGTTGAAAGCTGAACATTACTAAGGGTAGATGTTGCTGAAATTAGGACTCTCTTATAGAGCTTGAGAGGAGAGATTCCCATCCTTTCTTAGCTTCATTTGGAAGTGGGTGAGCTGATCAAAGTAAAGGAGAACTCTTGCTGGACCCTGGGAGGGACCTGCACAACACCAAGGCACTGGTTTTAATGGTTTCTTTTGTTTCCACTTAATACAATTAAGCTCATTTTTCTCAACAAGTTGTTATACATAATTTGTTTCATATACTCCTTGGTCTTTATGATGAATATGTTTTATTTTATGAGTTATTCAGGTGCTATGTAATCGTTTGCTTGTTAGTGAATGCAGGTTTCGAAGAGAAGGAGGAGCTCATCTGGATCGGAGAGGCTGGACTGCTACAAACAGAGTGGGACTAAAGGTATGTTTTGAACACCTGATTACTTGTATTCTAAATGCATATTTAGGGAAAGGTAGTGTTTAATTGTCTTGTTTGTCACTAGAAAGCCTTAGCTTCTAGGGAGATCGGTTTTGTCCGCAAAATTGACTCTTTCCACATGACACTACATAACAATAATAATATAAGGGCACACCAATAGAAATAGTGGGCTTCTATGGGGCACAACAATAACAACATGGGGGATACATGGATACAACAATAACAATAGGGGGATACACTAACAATATCAATAAGGGGACTACACTAGTATTATAGGAACCTAACAAACTAGCAACAAAAACAATGATCAACTCTTTAGCAACACCAACATATATCCAACCAACTTTGAAGCAACAACAACAAACAAATCCTCTCCAAAATGTACTATAAAATAACATAAAACTCATACATCAACAACAATAATGACTATCTGGAAGCAAGATATCTCACTCCTATCTCAATGAGCAACTATAATATCCTTTGAGGAAAACATGGTGGAAGCAAATGCATGATGATAGGGTCACAATAGCATGACCAACCATACTCCAATGAATGCAAACATCTCCATGGTTGAATATATATATATATATATATATATATATATATATATAGATGCCGCCTTACCATATTCAAGAGGCTACTCCACATGGACCAATTGTAGAATTTAGTAGAATTTTTCCTACAAATTAGCTAGCTTTGATACCATGTAGAACTTTTTCTACAAATCAGCTAGCTCTGATACCATGTAGAACTTTTTCTACAGATTAGTTAGCTCCGATACCATGTAGAAATTTCCCACCTGTATATCACCTGGTAATGTAATTTACTAAAGAAAAACACTTGATCTACTTCTACAAACAATTTAGCGGAAGCTTAATCAACCATGAGAAACATCAATAAGAACACACATAACTGATAAGAAGGAATCAATCACACATAACATAGAAGAATTTATCCGGGGAAAGCACCTGCCTAAAACCCTATCTCTATTATGATACAAGTGGAAATATAGTTTGGATTACACAAAGCCTTAGCTTGGAAGATATCTAGCTCTCAGTACAATCCCTTTGCTGCTCATGGATAGTCAAAGGCTTCTCACAAACCTTCTCCTCTACCCTCTAAGCATCCTATTTCCTTGTACAGTTTCTTTGGGGTCCAGTGATGTCACATGTGTGAATTGGCCTCTTCACACACTCACTAAGCTCTGATCTAACTGCACAAACCTGAAGGAGATAAATCCTCATCATGGATGAGCTTCCTTTATAGGAAAAATATTCATCCAAATGATAATACACTGTCCCTTCTCTGATCTCAACTGGGTCTCTGTCTGAACTACCATGCTTCAGTTATCCATGAGAGAATACTCAGTTATCTGAAAATAACAGTTGTCACATGCATGCAAGCATGAACAAACTATATTGCATTAATTTAACAACTTGTTAAATTAATCTAAATGAACTGGACTAAGTTAAACTAAGTCAACTGATCCTCTCAAGATAGAATTCATCCTTAATTCCTTAATCAGTGGAGCAAATCAAGGACACATTCCCCAATTAGTGCATGTTCTCACAAAGACTTCAAGTTTGATTTTCCTTAACTAATTAACTCATGGAGAATTAATTAATTAATATTCAAACTACTGGTAAGACCAAATTCGAATTTTACTTCCTATTTTAGACCAGGGATTGTCTAAAAATAGGAATCCACACTGCACTGCTAAAAATAGAATTTCTATTTTTAGCACTTCCATTTTTCATTCCCTGTTATCAATGTAAACTTTGAAACGGGAACTGATACTATTACTCGTTTCATAGAGATAGCAAAAAAGTGACCTGATTTTGAAAAGGGGTGATGCAGAACAACCATGTTTTTTTAGAGCATATCTTTTGGCACTTCAATTTTTTTTATGTACATTACGTTTTAGAATGGCAGTGATTTTCATGCTGATTTAAAAAAGTGAGTATTTTGCATCACACCCTTTTTTTGAAAGACCTGTATTTAGGCTTTAAAGTTTCTAATGTATAAAATGTAAATAATTATTTTGTAAATTTGATCATTTTTGAAGTGGTTGTTTTCTTCATATTTTTTTTTTTTTTTTTTAGTGAGGCTTTTATTATTTTTCATTTTTAAATTAGAAGGTCGATATTTAGAATTTTCAATATTATACATCTTTATACATCCTTAATTATTTTTTCAATCCACATGAAATAATTGT
Source organism: Pinus tabuliformis (assembly GCA_031772625.1). NCBI lineage: Eukaryota > Viridiplantae > Streptophyta > Pinopsida > Pinales > Pinaceae > Pinus > Pinus tabuliformis. The sequence continues at coordinate 94,025,102 of CM062820.1, forward strand.
TTCTAAAAAACAATATTTTTTAACAATGGACATAAAAATAACCATTTTTAACATAAATATAACTAAAAAACTATACGTTTTGATAATTTTTTGTTAGAATTGACAAGTCAAAATCACAATTTTTATACGATAATTTTAACTAAAAATGGTTAAATAATAGTTTTTTTTTATGACTTTCATGTTAAAAAAATAATAATAATAATTTTTTTTTTCAAAAAATAATGATTAACTTAAAAATCAATGCGAAAATCACATATTACAAATATTGAACGTATAACAACCCTAATTGAGTCTTTATTCTTCTCATAAAATGTCAAAGTCAAAACATTGAAAAGCTTGATTTACAAGCATAGCTTAAATTTAATTAACAATGTCAGGTAATCCAAACTCTTCATCCTCCAGAGTTTCATCATTGTCTTCTTTCACAATATTTTCTGTTTCCTTTTGCTCATTTTCCTCTTCTAATAGATCTTTGATGTTTGCGAATCTCCCAATGTATGTCTTTCCAAACATTCCATGTAATGGTGGTTGGGGTTCTTTTTCCTTCTTTGCCACACGTGATTCACTAAAGTCCTCTTTTTTCAACCCAATTTCTTGCAATGCATCTAGAAGAAATTGAAGAGCATTAATTCTTTGCTGAATGAAATTGCACTGTACTGAATCTTTTTCAATTGCAATGCAATTTCTTCCGTTTTGAAGGCAACATGCTAGTGTTGTACCTAATTATCAAGCACAAAAGAAATAATGAAATAAATTAGTACAATGACATATTAATTAAAAAATAACATATTGAAATTCAATTCCATATAATAAAACTTACCTGAGCCAGAAAATAAATCTAGAACCCAAACTCTTTCATTTGAACAAATGTCTATAAGATAGCTAATCAATAATTGTGGTTTTTTATAAATGTTAACTATCTCTCCTTTTGCTTCTTTGTCTTCATATGTTAGTTTTCTCACAACAACATCATAAGTCAGTATTTGGGTATGACTCTTTCCGTCTACCGGATTAAAAATCATAGACATATGGCTTTCATCTTTTACCCAACTATCAATATGAATGAACTCACAATCATTTATAAATTGTTGATCTTCATTGTTAAGAAGATTTAACTTTTTCCTGTAACATGAAATAGTAAAAGTTCAATTAACTTGTACATAAATAAAATTTTCAACATTAATAAAATATACATTTTAAACGTCTTACCATGTAAGTTGTATCCTTGAATTTGTTTTTCTCTTGAAGCTTGACAATATCATTGCCAATTGTGTGTCTAAATGAAATGTCACAAATCTCCATAATGGTGATGACGTGACTTCTACAAATCCCGCAACCACTTTACTAAGATCTTGATAAGTATAAGGGTCACTATCATAGTCAACGTTTGGAATATTGAAACCATGGGGAATATCTGCAATGACTAGGGCATAATCCCTTTTAGGTATGAATTTAGCAATGTCTTCACAGTCACCTTGTATTACTTGATATTGAATAGTGTCTAGCCCATTCCAAATGAAATGATTAAGAGTTGGATCAAGTTGAACATTCTTAATATGTTGCTTCCTCAGTATTTTGATCTTTATTTTTTCAATAAAGGTTTTGAAATTATCTGGCGCTCCATTATCATCCTTCCTCATATTTTATAAAATAAACAAATATATCTGTAAGTTATAAATAAAAAATAGTACACAAGTGAATAAAAATGAATGTATAAATCAAGATACATTTTTAAATGCAAGATAAAAAGCTTTTAATGTTGATGTAGAACTTAAATCTGGATAGTTGCGTACAACATCATCCCAACTATCTTCATTCAACAATCTAACCATTTGTTCTTGAATTTACATGTAAACTTTGTGACTGCATAGATAAAGTAACAAAAAGTTAATATAATGATATGTATAACAAAAACTACCAAGAACAACATGTTTTATTTAAAATATAATTATAATCTAGAAATAAATAAAAATAATGCAACAAACTTACTTTTGAAATTCTTGAGACATTTCCTCTAATGATAATTCCCCTGACCTCACACGAGATAATATTGTTTTGACATTTTTTTCATCTTTCACTCCTTGCATCACCCTCCAAGGTGTGATAGTCATATCGTCTGGAAGCTGCTTCATTTTAGGAGCTAATTTACTATTGCTACATATCAATGGCTTAGGCTTTCTGACCCTCTGGTTTTTATTGGCAATGTCTTCCCACATGCTAAAAATCTCATCAATCAACTTCCAAACATCTCCAGTCCTAAATTCCAATTGGAAAATGTTATGAACACCTCTGAATAAATCACTATTTTTGTTGCCTTTTCCACCTTTTGAATTGGTTTTCTCTTCAATTTGATAGCTTATTTCCATACAACATTCCTTTTAGAAATATGCAGTAACATTTATCCTATCCCCACCACATTTTTCGTCCTCAAAAGTAACATGTTTACCTTTGCTAGATTTATCCACCAGAGGCCTTTCTTTCTGATTCTTTGTATGTAATTTTGTAGCATTATCAATTACTACATTTTTCTTGTTTTCCATATCTTCTTTTGACACTGAGTAAAAACTGCTGACAAATTTCATGATATCATGCTCTATGAAATGAATGCCTTCCAACCTAATTGAACAACTTTCAACAAAATTCTGCGAAACAAAATATCATATGTCAATAAAAAACAAAGTTAAAAAATATAGCGAGACACTTTCAAGAACGCAAAATACAAATATAAATAACAGTACTTACGATGTTTTTGTGTCATCTAATTTACAATTTGTTTACACAACTTTGTAGATACCTCTCTCGTGTCATACAATGAATATGATAGTCGGTATTTAATCCTTTCATGTGACTTGGGAGCTTTTGTAAGTATGTAAACAACTTCAGTGTTTGGTACCGAACACATATCTATGACTCTTCCCATCACCTCAAAAATTCCATTATCATTCGGTATATCAATATATAGATATATATTCACATTTGTGCTTTCTCTTTCTTTCACATACTAGATTCTTGATGGAAATTTCACCTCTTTTGAATTCTTCCAGTCTGAAATCATCTTCTTATCACTTGAGGCACTTGAAAGATTTGTAGCCATGAGCTCAGGTGGAGTTCGTTCACCAATGTTTCTTGAAGATGCACCTTTAAGAGTCTTTGGTCCAGAAAGATTCACTGAAATTTTCTTTGATGCCATTTTCCTGAAAAATAGAAACACATAAATCAATAAATAATAAAAACATATTAACTCAAATTAGCAACGAAAATATATCATAAATTTTTTATTTGTATGATTAGAATCGCCCAGCCACCCCTAACGGGTGGGCGAGCGGGTCGGTCGACAGGCGGGGGGTCGGGTGAGGGGTGGCGGGGCGGGGTGGGTATCCGGGCAGGGTCAGCAGGCAGGCCGGGTGAGTGTGGGTGAGAGGGGTGCACGGGTGTGGATAGGCGAGCGGTGGGTGGGGGCAAGCATGCGGAGAGGGCGGGGCGGGGTGGACCGGCCCCCAACCTCCCCATCCTCAATTGGCCCCCTTGACTGACCAACCTCCTGATCTCCACCCGCACTCGGCCCACTTCCACCCCCACGCGCCCATGCCAACCCTCTTCCCTCACACCCACCTGCCTCTGCCCCACCCCTCTCAACCCCCCCTCCTCCCCAACCCTCACACACTCCCTCACCCCCTCACACAAACTTGCCTCTCCCCTACCCCTATCGCCCCCCCACATACCCGACTCCTCCCACACCCCCTCACAACTTCCACCCCCTCACACACTAGGCACTCCTGTGCACCCTCGCCCACCTGACATCCCCACACAACCTTGCCCACGACCTCCACCTCCTTGCCCAACCTTTCACCCACCCTTGCCCTCCCTTGCCCTCCCCTTTTCTGCCCGCCTCCTCACTTGCACGACCTCCCTTGCCCTCCCCTTTTCTGCCCGCCCCCTCACCCGCACGCCCTCCTTGCCCACGCCTGCCAACGCTGCCCCCCTCACCCGCCCGCCCCGCGCCCACCCTTCCACCCACCCACGCCCTCTCCCTCACCCTCCCCCCCTCACATTCTAAAAGGGTATGCATTAACATTCTAGTGTAGAAAAAGTAAATCACGAATAAAACATTCCAAAATTAACTATGTATATATTATATGAAAGTAGTGAAAATAATAAAATTCTTATATTTTATTATTTTTTTAGTCGAAACCTTCATATATCAATCTTGATTCTATATTCAATAAAAATGTATAAGAATAAAAAATCATGTAAACATTTTTTAAACTTTACGCTCAAAATGATATTTACATCCTGATATTTACTATACCCAAAAATCTAATATTTTCAAATTTAAGACAATTTATTTTAATATTTCATTTAATATATGTCTGATTTGTTTAATAAGTACAAAAAAATATATATAATGAATAAAAAATATTGAAAATAAAAAAATATTTGACCGAAAGTAATTATAATATATCGCCAAAGGTTTTAAATGAAAAATATATCACTCCGTCATACACCAAACAAAATGAATCATGTACATTATAAATCTTCGAAAACTTAACCATAAAAGAAGTGAATAAAATTGTTTGTAAACAGAAGGTGTATAACAAAAGTTTCCATTAATTCAAAATGAATAATAGCCATCATTAGTGACAACCCTCCACCACCCTCCCCTTCACCCTCCGCCGCCTCAGCCGCACGCTCTTACCCCCACTCACCCTCTCCCTCCCTTCCCCTCACCCGAGCGCTCTGTCGCCCTTCCACACCCTCCTCCTCACCCGGCTGCCCCCCCGCCCATGCTCCTGCCCCCAACCCTTCCCATGCCCCCCTCACCCAGGTCCCTCGCCTTCCCCCATGCTCCCCCCCCCCACACCCCTCTTTACCCCCGCCCCTTTCCTTCCCGCGCCCCCCCCCCCCCCCCCCTCACCTGGGTAGCTCCCCTTCCCCCATGCCCCCCTCACCTGGGTCCCTTGCCCTCCCCCCTCGCGCCCCTTTAAGGGTCCCTCACCCTCCCCCATGCTCCCCCCCACCCTCACACCCCTCTCCCCACCACCCCCCTCACCTGGATCCCTCCCTCTTCCCCATGCCCCCCGTCTCCCCTCCCCCATGCTACCCCCCTCACACCCCTCCCCCTTCCTCTCCCTCCCCCTCCGCCATGCCCCCCTCGTGCCCCTCCCCCATGCTCCCCCTCCCCCTCCTCCTTCCCCATTCTCCCCGCCACCTCGCGCCGGTCTCCCCCCTCCCCCATGCTCCACCCCCCTTGCGCCCCGTACTCCCTCCCCTTCCCACATGCTCCCACTCCCCCGACTCCCCTCACCACCTACCCCTTCCCCCGGCCCACGCCCTCCCCCTTCCCCCTCCCTCACCCCTCCCTACCCCAGCCCATGCCCTCCCCTTCTCCCCCTCCCTACCCTCCTTCTCTCCCTCCCGTGGCTCGCCCTCGGCCGAGCGATTCCCAAGGCCTGCGCCACCCCGACAGCCCGCTCCCCCGCCCGACTGACGGCCGAGCGATTCCAGGAATTTCACGGCCGTCTGTTGGGCAGGGGGGGCGGGCCGCCAGGGTGGCATAGGCCTCGGCCGCGCCACCCCGACAGCCTGCCCCCCCGCCCGACCGGTGGCCAGGCGATTCTCGGAATCGCTCGGTCATCGATCAGGTGGGGGGGCGAGTCGCCGATTAGGGACGAGCCAAGGGTGGGTTGTGGGAGGGAGAGAAGGAGGGCGGGGAGGGGGAGGAGGTGGTGGGGATGAAGGAGGGGGGAGGGCACGGGGGAGGGGGAGGGAGATGAGGGAGTGGGGAGGGCACGGGCTGGGGGAGCGAGGGAGGGGGAAGGGCGCCGGTTTGGGGGGGGGGGGTAAGCGTGGGTGGGGGAGGAGGGAGGGCACCAGGGGGGGTGGGGGGGTAGGGTGCCGGGGGGTGGAGGGGAAGGGGTGAGGGGGAGGGAGCGTGGGGTGGGGTGCCGGGGTGGAGAGGGGGAGGGAGGGGGGAGGGCACCGGTGGGGTGGGGGAGGTGAGAGAGGGGGTTTGAGGAAGGGATGGGCGCGGGAGGGGGGAGGGTGCCCGGGGGGGGTGAGGGGGGTAGGGTGCTAGGGAGGGAGGGGGGAGGGCGCCTGCGGGGGGTGAGGGGGTGGGAGGGCGCCTGCGGGGGGGCGCCGGTGGGGTGGGCGGAGGTGAGAGAGGGGGGCTGAGAGAGGGATGGGCGCGGGAGGGGAGGGAGGCACCAGGGGAGGGAGGGGGGATGGGTATGGGGGGTTGAGCGGTGAAGGGGAGGTGGAGGTGCTGGTGGGGCGGGGTGGAGGGGGACGGGTGAGGGGGTTAGGGTGGCAGGATGGGGAGGGAGCAAGGGCATCGGTGGGGTGGGGGGAGGTTCGAGAGGGGGGGTGAGGGATGGATGAGCATGGGGGGTTGAGGGGGGAAGGGGAGGTGGAGGGGGTGGTGAGGGAAGGGGCGCGGGAGGGGGGAGAGGTGGAGGGTGCATGGGGTAGGGCATGCGGGTGAGGGGGTGAGAGGGTGGCAAGGGTAGGTTATGGGGAGGACACGTGGGTAGGAAGGAGGTGACGGGGAGGGCGGGTGAGGAGGAGGGCAGTGGTCTGGGTGGTGCGGTCAATGTGGGGTGCAGTCAGGTGGGTGTAGAGGGATGAGGGTGAGGGGGACGGTGAGTAGGTGTGGGTGAGGGGATAGGGGCGACGTGGGTGCATGGAGGTGGAAGGGGGTGGTGCGGGTGGGGATGGGAGGGTTAGCAAATCATGTGGGGATGTGGGGGTGAGGGGTCTGGGGGGCTGGTGGTAGGGGATGAGGGTGGTGTTGAGGGGGTTAAGGGGGCAAGGGTGCTGGGTATGGGTGAAGGGAGTGAGGGTGTCAGGGGGAGGGGGGGTTGGAGGTAGGGTGCGAGTCGAGCTGCGGCGCCCACCCTGGCAGCTCACCAGCCCGCCACGGGTGTTGGGAAATTCTGAGAATCGCCTAACCCAGTGATAGGTGTGCGAGCCGCTGGCCCCCCCCCCCACACCCCCTACCACCCCTCCACTCTCTCGCACCCCGCCCGCTCGCCCGACCTCTTTGCCCACCCCGCGACACCACGGTGGCCCACCCATGGGTATTGGGCGATTGCGTTTGATCAGGCCCACCATGCTCACGATGGATGTAATTGTTATTTTGGCTCAGAAAAATTATTAATTTAAAAAAAAAAAAAATCATTAAACTAATTTAATATGAAACTTTTCAAGGAAAAAAATTTAACTTACCTTTCAATTGCGAGAATTCTTTGTTGAATATGTTGTTGATAATGATGTAGCTGCTCCACAAATTCATGAGTCTTTCAACGATTTTCAGAAAACCTGGATGTGATGTGAGTAATAGTGATAATGAAATTTTAATATATAAGTGAAATTATGGAGATGTTTTACCATACGGTTAATGTGGGATTAATTTGTCTTAGAATATATTATAAAAATTAAAAATTCAATTGTTTAGTAAATATTATATACTTTAACTATTAAAATAATTAATGTAGAAGTTGTAGTTTACAATTTTAATTTTAATGATTTATTTCATAAAAAAAAATTAGTTTACATTTTTCAATAAATTGTAGAATAAAATAATGAAGGTAAATAAATCTAACAAATTTTTTGGAAGGAAATATTTTCGCGAAAATTTTTGGAGGGAAATATTTTCGCGAAAATTTTTGGAGGGAAATATTTTCGCAAAACTTTTTGGAGGGAAAATTTCATTCTTTAAGCTATATAATATCTTTAGGAGACTCTCCATTTGTATCATTCAACATATTCTATTTGAAAGGGATGGATTGTTCTGATAGTGAAGTTTCAATTTATACACCAACATCTTCATCGCGTAACAACTCTATTTATATTGATGAATATAGCGGTAATTCTTCCACTATGAATAGAAAGTCAATTCTTCCACTTAGTCCTTATTCTAAGGACTTTGAGAGCAGCACTGATGAAATAGGGGATGGAGAATTTCAAATAAATAAAGAGTCACAGATTCCACTTAGTCCTACTTCTAAGGACTATGAAAGCAACAGTGATGAAGAGCATGATGGTGAAGGTCAAAAGAATGGAGTGTCACGATGTCCACTTAGTCCTAATTCTGAGGACTATGAGAGAAGCAATTTTGAAGAGCATGATGGTGAAGTTCAAAAGAATGGAGTGTCGCGGTGTCCACTTAGTCTTAATTCAAAGGACTATGAGAGCAGCAGTTTTGAAGACCATGATGGCGAACAAAAGAATGGGGTGTCACGATGTCCACTTAGTCCTAATTCTAAGGACTGTGAGAGTAATAGTGATGAAGAGCATGATAACGAATTTCAAAAGAATGAAGTGTCAAAGTGTCCACTTAGTCCTAATTCTAAGGACTATGAGAACAGTAGTGATGAAAAGCATGATGATGAATTTCAAAAGTATGGAGTGTCATGGTGTCCAATTAGTCCTAATTCTAAGGACTATGAGAGCAGCAGTGATGAAGAGCGGGATGATGAATTTTAAAATATTGGAGTGTCATGGTGTCCACTTAGTCCTAATTCTGCGGACTATGAGAGCAATAGTTATGAAGAGTGTGATGATGAATTTCAAAAGAATAGAGTGTCACTATGTCCTCTTAGTCCTAATTCTAAGGACTATGAGAGCAGCAGTGATGAAGGACAGGATGATGCACTTAGTCCTAATTCTAATGAGTATAAAGGTAGCAGTGACAAAGGACAGGATGTAGCATCTTCAATAAGTAAACAGTCACATTTTCGACGTAGTCCTAATTATATGGACTATGAGAGTAGCACTGACAATGCACATGAGGAAGAATATCCATTAAACATCGACTCAGATTTTCCATTCAGTCTGAATTCTAAGGACTACGACAGTAGCACTGAAGAAGCGAAAGATGAAGAATATCCTCCAAGTCAATATTCGAAAAGCAGAGTTGATCATAGTGTGGATAACATTCCTCTTAATGATGATGAAAATCCTTATACAAATGATGATGCAATGATGGAGATGTTGCCAAGAAATATTGTATCAAGGAGTAAGAGCAGACCTTTCGTATCAATGCAAGCTGTTCTAGTCATACAAGGGTTAGAGCAGAATATTTGATGAGAAGAAGTTCTATCAGTGCTCTCATTTCAAGTGAATGTTGCCAAAAAGATTACTTGAAACATATGGATTTCAAATTTGCATTAGAAAGCAGTAAGAGATATTTGTCAATGAATAAAAGCATGCAAAATTCATATTTAGTTGGGTGCATGCAATCTACATTGTCAGGTTATGATTATCATATTGGGACTTTATTTATTTGTAGAAAAGCTTTCAAAATGTTTCATTCGATTGGGAATTTTCAGCTTTCAAGAATTCAAGAAAATTTGGAAAAGGATCCCACATTTTATTCAGAAGAACATCATAAAAAACAGTTGGGCCATTATCAAATACTGCAATGTCATGGATGAAAGATTTATTTTCAAAGCATGGAGAGTGTACGCCAAATAGAGAGACAATACATATTCTAGATAATTTTTCAAGACGAGAAATCTACAACTTATACAAAGAATATGCAGAAGGTGCTGAGGGACATGACCATTTTATTACATATCAATATTTTTTGAAAGTATGGAAGAAAGAATTCAAAAATGTCCGTATTCCTAAGAAGACAAGGATGGGGATTTGCAGTACATGTGCTTCTCTTAAATAAAAAAGGGACAAATGTGAAGGGTCAGAAAGAGGTAAGCATTCATGACTTTAACTTTTAAAATTGTATAGTCATCAAATATGAAAACATATTTCTTAATGAATTTCTTTTATGTTGTGTAGATTTAATTGTCAAAGAACTTCAGGATCATCGTGAACAACAAACAAACGAAAGGAAGAAGTTGTACAAGCATCGAAAGAAGTGTTATGATAATCCAAATAAATATTTGGGTTTGATAATTGATGGTATGGACTAGAAGAAAACACTTTTACCACATTTTGTTTGCACACCCAAAAATTTACAGGAGGAAAATTTTATTCAGTTTCACTTGGTCAGTTGTATGGTCTTCAATGGGAAAATGTTGCCAAGGGTGTACTTCACAGCTCCAAATATTCTTAATGATGCAAATCTGACCATAACCATAATTCATGATGTGATTTCTCATTGGTCTGGTACTCTTCCTAAAGTTTTGTATCTACACTTGTACAACACTTGCCATGAAAACAAAAATCAGGTTGTTTTTGGATATCTAAACATGCTTGTTGAATTGAGAATTTTTTAAAAGGTAAAGGTTGGTTTCCTTCTTGTTGGGGACACTCATGACCATATTGATTAGATGTTTGGTCATTTTTCAGTCATATTGAGGAGGAAACAAGTTGGGAGCTTGCCATCACTAATTGAATGTCTTAAGAAATTAGACATGCCAGAGCCTACTTTTGATGTGTTGGAAGAAACTGTTGACATGCAAAGGTTTATTCTGGCATCATATGGTGAGGGGAAATGCATTGAACAACTTAATGACATTAGCTTCCAACATGAATTTCGTATCAAAAAAATTGATGGGAAAACACTAATATGGGGCAAGAAGTATTCAACTACTGTAGAATGAGCACCATCATTAGGTTTGCAATTTTTGAAGTTCATTCCAGATCATCCAATATTTGCATCAAAAATATTGTTATTACAATCAGTTGGTGAAGTTCAGAATGCATGCACACAAAATAGAGATATAAATTATTTTGATTGCCTGGAAGCAATTAAAAAATGTATTAGATATACATATGAGTACTTTGACATTTCTAATTCAATTTGGTGGGAGTCATTTTTCAATAATCAAAGTGATATCATTTCAACAACAACAAATGAAGATATACCTTTGAAAAATCCATTTATTTGGCCACAAAATGTTTCAAATGAACATGAGGAAATAAACATTGTTGAACAACAACAATCTCAAGGTATTATTAATTCTTCACAGGCAGAGGAAAGAGAGATGTATATTGGTTTTGGAAGATCTCGTGCACAATGTGAAGCCATGGAAGACCTTTACAGGGGTTCAGTACATGATATTAAGGAGGGTTTCATTATTGCAGTGCTAGCAGATGGAGATCCCAATGGCTATCCATTATGGGTTGCTTAAGTTATAAAGGTCTTTACAGAAAATGAGGTTGTTACAAGTGTTGAAGTACATTGGTATGCCACAAATACACACCCATTCAATGGTGTGTATAAGCCAGAGATGGTAGTTGACAAAAAAAATGACAGAAAGAGAAAAATAAAGGGTACAAAGATAAATCGTCGCTGCACAGACATATTAAAATTGTAGGATGTTGAAATACTTGTTTATGACTTCAATTTAACAAAGAGAGGAACTCTTCGCTTCAAGACGATAGAGATTCTGAAAAGGTTGTTACCAGAAGGAACAGTGTTGAGATGGGAGTCTGCTGAAACTAGTTATAGATATAGAAGAATTTTGAAACCTGAAGTGTTGGGCATGCATGTGGACTCAGATGGGGCACTAGTGGATGAAAGAGAATAATATGGAACATCTTCGTCAGCATCCATTCACTCATATGAAGATATAAATTCTGATGGCGTGCAAGAAAATATGAGTGATTTTGAATAATTGTTTAAGATAGTTTATATAACTGATGTATGCATCATATCTTGAAATAAAATTAATGATTTCCATATGGTGTTAAATGAGAAGTTATGAGGCATTTTTATGTTGTTGGATTATATGTCTTAATTATGATATTTTTTATTGTTTAAAATATCTACAATGCAATATTAAATTAGAGATATAATGTATGTTTTATTCAATATACAAATAATGACTTTTGAATTCATTTAGTGATGTAATTCATTCATAATGTCATGGTTTTTTAATTTTATAGTTGAAAAAAATTCAATTTCTTTTGTATCTAGAATGTTATGGTTAAAAACATGTTGAATTAATACTTAGGAAAGAAAAATGATATTCTAGCAGAAACATTAATGTGTTTTTTTCCTCATAAACAACTTTGTTTGGCACAAAAAATTTTGGTTTTACTAGCATTTTTTAAAAAGTTTGAAAATTGACCCTAAAAAAATTCATTGTTCCAGTATCATAACTTTCGTTTTGAAGCTATATTTTGCATGAAAATTTTGTAGTAAATTTCGTAGTCTCTGCCATTTTTAAAACATGTTCAAAATTGACCCCTAAAAATTAAAATCATCGTTCCAGTATACACACTTTTCATTTTTAGCATTGTTTTTGATGTTTTTTGGGATTTTTTGTCCAGAGTTCCTGTTTTGAGTTTATAGTTCCCGTTTCAAAGTTTACATAGTTTGTTGCCCAATCTAGCATTGATGCCAAAACTGCTATTTTTAGCACTTCTATTTTTAGCAATTTCTTGTTGCCAATTTTCCACCCAAACTGCTATTTTTAGCACTTCTATTTTTAGCAATTTCTTGTTGCCAATTTTCAACACTCCCTCTCAAAAAGAAAGGCTTCCTCTCGAACCCGATCCTGTACCTCTGGAATGTTCTGCATGCAACACATATACCAAGTGTGGTTGCTCCAGTAACTCTCACAACAAAAAAAACTCCCAACTTACCACTCTGTTGGGCTAGAAACATACTCTGGTGTTGAAGCTCTACTTACTGCTGACAAGTGCTCCCTCTCTGACCTTTTCGTTACTGCAACATCTCCATGCATCTCGCACCATTTCACCCTTCTTTGTGCTACCTTGCATAGTGCAACACACTTGTGCCTCTCGCATTGCTGCAACCTGCATGCTCTGCACTGTCTTGGGATTCCTTGCACTGTAGCTTTCTCTACCGCTCCATCCACATCTATCTCTACCCAACCAGTCAGTCCCAACTACTCCACATCGAGGCTCCTGTAGCAAGGTATCATCTAAGAGGTTGGGTACCTCAAGGATCCTACCCCTCCTCCTTGGGACGATCACTCTACATCGCCCAACCTCCTACCTGGAAGTATGGCTGCATGTGATCCCTCAGCCCACCTAGCTCGAATTTTCCCCCTACTAGAGGTCTCTACATGAGTAGATGTCTCTACTCAATCTCCTCGCAGCTTCCCCTATTGTGGCTGCTCCACAACCTCCTGAAGCTGCTGCACCAACCATGGCTCCTCCACAATTGTTTGAGACTTCTTCTAGCGTTGCATGTTGAGAAGTAATATACTCCCCCTCTCAACCACCAAGTCTCTAACCTTTGCCTTACTCCTCAATGCTTTGCATGCATCTTGTACCTCGAGTGCATACAGGTTCTTAGCTAGCACACCAATCTATTTCCACTTTCCCACCGTTACGAAATTTTCTAGAAAAAGAGATGATTTTAAATCAGCGATATCTCCCTCATCTGAACTCTGATTCAACCGATTTTTTTTTTAATTTTTTTATTTTTGGGTATTTCTCCGCAAGGAATCCAAATCTGCTATTTTTTTTTGAAAATTTTGTACAAAAAATTTCAGATCTGCTCTGCAAACTCTCAACCCAAAACTCAAAACTTTGAAATCTCCTCTTTTCGTATATTGTTCTTCCTTGATCAGCTATGCTTTGATACCATGTAGAATTTTGTACAATTTTTCCTACAAATCAACTAGCTTTGATACCATGTAGAACTTTTTCTACAAATCAGCTAGCTCTGATACCATGTAGAACTTTTTTTTACAGATCAGCTAGCTTCGATACCATGTAGAAATTTCCCACTTGTAGATAACTTGGTAATGCAATGTACTAAAGAAAAACACTTGATCTACTTCTACAAATAATTTAGCAGAAGCTTAATCAACCACGAGCAACATAAATAAGAACACATATAACTGATAAGAAGGAATCAGTCACACATAACACAAAAGAATTTACCCGGGGAAAGCACCTACCTAAAACCCCATTTTGTATTATCATACAAGTGGAAATATAGTGGATTACACAAAGCCTTAGCTCGGAAGCTATCGAGCTCTCAATACAATCCCTTTGTTGCTCATAAACAGTCAAAGGCTTCTCACAAACCTTCTCCTCTGCCCTCCAAGCCTCCTATTTCCTTGTGCACTTTCCTTGGGGTCTAGTGATGTCACATGTGTGAATTGGGCTCTTCACACACTCACTAACCTTTGATATAACTGCACAAACCTGAAGGAGATAAATCCTCATCATGGATGAGCTTCCTTTATAGGAAAAATATTCATCCAACTGATAATACATTGTCCCTTCTCTATTCTCAACTGGATCTCTGTCTGAACTTCCATGCATCAGTTATCCATGAGAGAATACTCAGTTATCTGAAAATATCATTTTTCACATGCATGCAAGCATAAAAAAACTGTATCTCATTAATTTAACAACTTATTAAATTTATCTAATTGAACTTGACTAAGTTAAACTAAGTCAACTGATCCTCTCAAGATAGAACTCATCCTTAATTCCTCAAACAGTGCAGCAAATGAAGGACACATTCCCCAATCAGTGCATGTTCACACAAAGACTTCAAGTTTGATTTTCGTTAACTAATTAACTCATGGAGAATTAATTAATTAATATTCAAACTACTTGTAAGACCAAATTCGAATTTTACTTCCTATTTTAGACCAAAGACTGTCTAAAAATAGGAATCCACACTGCACTGCTAAAAATAGAGCTTCTATTTTTAGCACTTCCATTTTTCATTCTCTTTTTCCCAATCTAGCACTGATGCCCAAACTGCTATTTTTAGCAGTGCTATTTTTAGTACTTCTTATTTTAGCAATTTCTTGTTGCCAATTTTCAACACCAATGACTATGACCAAATGATATGCAATAGAGTAAAAGGCTTCATAGGCCTATTACATGGCTACCAAAATGATAATACATGATTGTACAATGACAACATAAGGCCATATATGCATAAACCAACTCTCATGACTCATAATGAAACATATGCCAATCTTGGCTCATGACTCTATGACCAAGACCAAAAGATTTATAATAAGAATGCAAGATTTCATGAGCATAGTACAAGGCTTTATCAATGAGATAAATTGCAAGTAAAATGAAACCAAGACCTCATACATGTGTTAAAAAAACATTACACGAGCTTATTCATGGATGTCATACAATCCTCTCATCAATGTATGCCCAATACAATGACATAATGCAAGTACATGACATGTATGAGTAACAATGTGTACTCAACATAGTAGCAACATATTGATAATATATATCTCATGAAAAACATGTGTCAGCCTCTCCAAATCACTAGTCATATACTAAAATCACATTAACAACAAGCAACAACTTATAACAGTGCATAATGGCCCAACCCAAGGCATATATCAGTAGCATTAGAAACCTCGTTCTATCATGAAAATTCTTATAGTAGTGACATCTGTTGGACACCTAATCCTAAATGGGTTAGTGTGGAAGTCGAATGGACAAAAGCAGTCCAAGAGACCTTGGGATCTGAAACCCAAGAGTCATATGTTGTACTATAAATGTATAACTCATGTTAATAAAAAAATGAACTGCATGATTTATCTTTCCTATTCTATGTTTCCATGTGTGTTTAACATGGTATCAGAGCCATGATGTGTGGCCTTTTGCATGGGTTTCTCAACCTCTAATTCCGTAGTTTTTTATCTCACCATTTATGCATTAGGTCTTCTACCATGAAATTCCCTGCCAACCCTGACATTTACTCAGCGTTGTCGATTCTCTGTAATAGCGATGGTCTCTGTTGCATGCAGCGCTGCCCTATCTGATTATCATAACTGAGCGTTCTATTCATCGTACACCTGTCCGTAAGAATCTTAACGCTCCACTAATTTGGGCTCTGTCAGAAAGGCGTTTTCTCATTTTTGGGCATTCTCTGCCATTGTCAGCGCTCTTTCTTTACAACGTCCACTGTTCGCTTGGCCATTTCATTAATTATAACCTCTGTCACTGTGTACGTTTTTGCTGCATGAGGAGTCGAAATAATAGTCAATTGGTTTCTGGCTAAGCCTGATAGCACATAAAATGTTTTGAGTTGAACGTTTCAGCTTCTGTCCATTGCTCCTGTGCTGCTCACCTCATTTCGAGGACCGTCCGTTCGCGGGCGTTTTGGTCCAGAGTTTCGACTATCTCCCTGCACCATCGTGAACCCAGTAATGGGAACAAGCCGAGACAATGAAAAGTAAAATAGGGCTGGGAGACGAAAAGTAAGGGATCCTCAGCGATCTTTCGCCTTGCTGATAATATGTTTGAGAAAAATGGATGGAGCAGAACAAAGCTTCGAATGAAGCAGAGTACAAATGTTGTTTGTCTTGTGCAAGGATTTTGGAACTGAGTGTTGTCATTGCAATATTCATCAGGTCGGACCGGAAGGATTCTGTGGAACGGGCTTCGAACCTCGGCGGGCTGTTTAGGCATATGCATTTATGATATTTGCTCGTATATATCTGTAAAGACGGACATTGCAGGCGACATCTAAAAGTCTGTACAGAAAAGCTTTATATAGGAACTCGTGCAATTTTACGGAGATATTTGTATAGATAGAAATCTTCCATCCGGCCCGCGGTGCCTCTGTGTTCTTCTCTCAAAGGGGGGATTCATAAACCTCAGCATCATCATCTTGTTGCTACACAATACCGGCTCTAGCTCAGAAATTCGTGTGAAGGGGATTTTAGTGGGGTCGGTTGCTTCGACCATCGAATTGCTGTGGTGTTCACTTTTGTATTATGATTGCTAATGTATTCGTTTCGTGCTCTTTATATCTAAGTTGAAGCCCAAAGAAACGAGTTGAAGCAATCTTGGAACCAAGGAAGCATCATCAAATCCAAAGATCGTCAAGTCCTCTCTTCGCTTGCCTTCCTTTGGTTGACAAATAGTTTTTCGAGGCCAATAAAGCCCAGATGCGGTTGGTGGAGATGCCATTTCAGGCACCTGTGCAAGACAGTTTTCAGAATTATCTTCCTCCGTGCTAAAGGAATTTGCAGGCCATTCTTCTACAAAGTTGGCATTATCTGCCCTGGAAGAACCTGCCTCGCCAAAGCCATAACCATTGTCCAAGTCAGGCAAATTGAGAAATTCATCCATTCTCCAGAGCGGTAGCAAATCCGAAAAATACTCAGAAACAGTACCTCTTCGGGATATGCCTCCTCCTCCTATTCCCTTCTGTACTCCTTGATGCAACGATGCAGGGACTTCCGTTGGACCATTTCTCAAGGTTTGTGGTTTTTCGTTGGTGATATCAGACGACTGTGTAGAAGTTTTTGTGGAAGGAGAAATGGTGTTCGAGGGTTCAAGGCCAACCTTAACCCCTGTCACTAGAAATCTTTGATGGGCAGCTACAAGATTGTTAAGAGAATGTATTGAAACATCGCATTGCCGGCAAAGAAGAGCTCGGTCTTCCAGACAGAAAAAATATCCCGTCTTCTCCTGGCAAATGTCACATTTGGGCGACTGAGAAGAAGGGTTGATGAGGGATACTCTCTGATGTTTGCTAGCTAATTTGTTGGCAGCGTGGACATTATTGTCACAGGCTGAACAGAGAGCAGCCTCATCAGCACAACACAGGAAAGTGGCCTCTGCTTTTTCACAGACATCACACTAGACCTTCGTCTTCATCTATTTATGCACAACACCTTGATATCTGTTTGATATAGCTAGACCCTGGTTATAAATTCCTATTGTAAGCCTCAATTATCATGTGTGGACTATGGTGAAAGTTGTGGAATTTTGTTGAAGCAATCTTGTTTAAACCTATGTTGAATGAGGCATTGAAGTGTTTGTAAGGGTGGCAAATGTGTTCCTGAATATCTCGTGTGGAAAATGTCCATGCTAAGAACGCTTTTCTAGCTACAGGAGGAACATGACCAGAAATATGTGCTCCACAATCTGAGTTTGAATTGGTATTATTCTCCATGTATGTGAAGAGCAAGAGGCATCCTGTACTGCTGTAGTAGATGAAAGTTCTTCTGGTTTGTTGATCATAAAGATCTTCTTTTTGACTTAGTTGTAAGCTTTTTTTGACATCAAGCTCACCAGTTTTATTTCCAACGATTCTCTTTGCTACCAGTGGTTTTTTAACTGTACTTGCAATAGCTGGAGGTGGAAGACCTACTTCAGCTTTAGAAGTAACTGCTTGAGATACATTGCTGCAATTTTTGATACTCTATTCAAGAGACAGTGTTGATGAGCTAACGAAATTGGGTGTCAGAACTTGGTCTATTGTGGATGCTATTACTGAGATTATATGTCTATATCAAGTGTTGAGATATAAAAGTTTTCAATAAGAATGAATCTGAATTATCTAGTTTGCTTTCTGGTATTCCGGTTTCAGCATCTTTGCATTCTACCTGTTGCTTCTTGTTGCACACTGATCATTTGTTGCACACTTATAAGGATATTGCTGTGTACTGTGAGTGGGTATTACTTTTCTGCATTAATTAGTAGTTTTGATCAGTTTTTAACGCATAAATGGCTAGAATCAGTGGAGTATTAGAGTTCATGAAAACTCTTATACAATCTACTGTTGATGACACATTACAAATCAGCAAAGGATCTCTCTCAGAAATTCAGACATGCTTATATAATGCACAGGAAAAGATTGATTTTTTACAGCTTGAATCTCAGCTTCAGCAAGAAGAATTAAAACAAAGGAGTCATCATTCTGAACCTGTTTTTGTTCAGAACAGTGAAATAGACTCCCATAAGTAGCAAGTTCATTTAGATTCAATGCCCAATAAAGCAGCAGTTGAACATGCAGATGCAGAAACTCAATCTGCACTTCCCAAGCCCATCATCAGACCTTGGGAACAGCTTGTCCACAACAAGCACAAAACTGGTCTTGGATATGACAAGGACTTGTCCTTTCACATTCCAGACTACACCAAGCCCATTCAGTTTCAGAGTGCTGGATTCATTCATGACAGTTCACCTGCTCTTCATGACAGTTCAGCTTCAGCTGTTCCAGATTCTGCCCCTCTTCTACAACAACAACAGCAACAACAACAACAACAAAAACAATAGATCATGAAATGCCAACACTGTGACCGAGTTGGCCATATGAAAGATCACTGTTTTGATCTTCATCCATGTAAGCACTGTCATAAAACCAGTCATTCTTCAAATAGATGCTTCAGAAATAAACGTCCTGCAAGAACAAAGATTCATCTTGGATGGATCGCTTCTTGGCAATGGGCATCAACAACCAAGAAGATATTCCAAACACATGTCAGAACTTGTTCCAGAATATTGAACAATCTTGCAGTTGAGTTTTCTCCATCTTCTCACCTTGTATCTGACAGGGGGGGAAATGATGGTCATCTACAAGCTTCAAAGTCACATCAAGCGAGCCTGAGCCACAACCTGCCACACCAGTTTCAGAGTTGTAGCCAGCGACAAAGATTCCCCTGAACATGCCTTCAGTTGGCAATCTGGGACACTTCCTCTAGCAGAAGACTCCAGCTTCTTGCCAGTTTTGGAAGAGTTCCAGGAATTGCGGAGTTGTTGGTCATCCTTAAACCATCACAAATTAAGAACACTTCCTCTAGCAGAAGACTCCAGCTTCTTGCCAGTTTTGGAAGAGTTCCAGGAATTGCATTAAGCATTCCAGAGTTGTTTGTTATCCTTAAACCATCACAGGTGAGACTTCCCTTTTCAGGTTGAAGTTTTACCTTTTATGCTGGGTGAGACCTCCCTTTTATGGTTGAAGGTTTCCCTTTTTAAAACAATAGGATCACTTCCTCTAGCAGAAAACTTCAGTTTCTTGCCAATTTTGGAAGAGTTTCGGGAACTGCACTAAGCGTTCGAGTGTTGGTGGTCATCCTTAAACCACTACCCTTTATACCAACATTTCATAAAGCACATTCAGCCTAGTGCTGCCATGCATTTTTTTCACATTTTGTATTACAGCTCTCTTCTTGGACTCATACATAACCCTTCGGATTAAGGGGGGAATGTTGGACACCTAATCCTAAATGGGTTAGTGTGGAAGTCGAATGGACAAAAGCAGTCCAAGAGACCTTGGGATCTGAAACCCAAGAGTCATATGTTGTACTATAAATGTATATCTCATGTTAATAAAAAAATGAACTGCATGATTTATCTTTCCTATTCTATGTTTCCATGTGTGTTTAACAACATCAATAACCACAACATATATCATCCCTCAATAGGAATTTATAGCAGGAATAATAATCATCATATGAAGCAAAACATTTCTACAATATAAACTATACTGGCAACAACAACAAGCATAATGATGTAAATACAACAACAATATCACATAACAACTATACTCATAAATATATCCATCATGATCAACTTCTAGTTTTTTTGCATATAAGCTACAAATCTCTAATGCATGAATGCAAGAAACTATAACCATACACCATCATCATACTAATATCCATGGCATCAATACATGCATAGGATCATTAACACAAAATGCATAATACAAACTAACTACATGCCAACTCATATAGGAAACATATAATCCATGCACAACTAAGTTTCAAGCTCCTATAAGAAACTATGATGCCATCAAAACCATCGAAATATTGGAAGCATATAAACTGCCCCCCTGAACATGTGCCATCACATTTTTTCAAACTTCCCTTCTTGAGAGATTTGTGCTCAAGCTCACATCACAAATCCTGTATCATAATCTGATCACAACAACTTTGGAAAACACAACATTAGTAGCAAAAAGAAAATCCATCATCATGAAATCATAAACATCATCAACATCACATCCTAACGGTATGCATAAAAAAAACTCCTCAACAGATAAATCTATTCATGCACACATCACAAGGTATGGAAACACCATCAGTGATTCTACATGCAAAACAAGATGCACCATAGCTCCCCTTGGGCCATGTGAGCCTCGACTTCTTCTTTCCCATTCTTGTTGCTCCTTCTTCCTCCAAACTTTGAGTGGGTGCTATCTTGCATTCAAATCTCTTCTTATCCTTATAGTTGGCCCATTTTTCATATTCTTCATTCCTTGATTAGGTGGACTCAAGTGTATTGGAGTCTTGCAATCCTTGGCCATATGACCAAGATTATCACATATGTAGCATATGATATGACCAAGAAATAGAGGACAATATCAAATCTCTTGCTATTCCTTTTACTCCTCATTGCATGCAACCTTGATTCAATAGCCCGACGGCCAAAATCATTGCATGAGTATCAATAACCATAAAAGTGACCATTATACCTGATTTTGGATGAACTCTATGAAGTGGGCTATCATTCTTGCTTATTTTCTTGATGAGATCTTCTATACCACTGCTTCTCTTGCTACATGGATCTACAATTTTCTATAATATTTTCGAGCTTCTAGAAATTGTAGCATTTCACATCACCCAAAGGTGAAGATGATCTTCTTGAAAGCAATTCAACCATTAGAAGTTGGACCCAAAGACATAGCCAGTTGAGGGGGTGAACTCCGTTATCATTTTTATCTTGATGTTGCATGTTTTATCTTTGCTCATTGTTTGACTAAATTATTATGGTTTCTTAAGTTACATTGTTATGTGTTAATTTACATGCTTGCGTGACAATTTGTAACTTAAGTTTACAAGCCCTTACAATCAATTAAAAGGAATTTTACTGCAAGTTTTATGTTCTCCATCTATCAGATCATGAAGATAAATTTCAAACACTTTAATCTTGATGATGAACCTTTGTTTGTCAAGAAAGTTGGAAAAAATATTGTATATCTTGTGGTGTATGTAGATGATCTTTCAAGAAAACAAGGAAAAAAGAAGAATACATTTCATACAAAAAGAAATAATTGAACAAGATTTTTGAGATGACAAGCTTGAGACATATTCACCACTGCTTAGGTATTAATGTAACTTATAATCATAGCTATATATTGATCTCCCAAAATAAGTACTTTGGAGAGTTTTTGAGTAACTTTGGAATGGTTGATTGTAATTCTCTCTTTACTCCAATGGAGGAAAAAATGAAGCTATCATCAAAATGAGGGAATAAATTTGAGGATGAAGTTATAGATAGCTTGTGGAGAGTCTCATCTACCTTACCACTAATAGGCCAGATATTTTGGGATCCTTATAGGTTCATGCAAAAACCTTTAGAAGGACATTGGTGTGATGCAAAGAGATTTTCAAGGTACTTGAAGGGAACTGGAGATTTTGGGTTAAATTAATCTAAGGTGGATGACTTCAAACTAGTTGAATATGCATATGAAGATTTGATGGGGATAAGGAGAATCAAGTGTTTACTTTAGGACACCTCATGAGTCTTGAATCAATAGCTATCTCTTGCAGATCACACAAAAAATAAATTCTAGTAAATTTCACTATAAAGTTAGAAAATGTGGCTACTGTACAGGAAATAGAGGATATTGTTTGGATACTTGATGATTTGTAGGAGAAATAGGTGATTTCTCCTCCATGTTTGATGTAATGCCCCTAGTAAAGCGATAATGTTAATTAAGACAGTAAATTTAACTGTGGACTAAATTTCTGTTCGGTAAAATTAAAATAACTATGTTGCTACTGTTGTTAATTAATTATGATAATTAATTGTTGCTACTACTATTTAATTAAGTATGTTGATTAATTGTTGTTAGTAGCTATTGAGGTAGTTGAAAAAAAAGAAAAAAACCTAACTACCTTCATGAGACGGTTGAGACCCCAGAGGAAAAGGGGAAAAGGGTTATGCCAAGTCTGGTAGGGATCAGATGGAAGAAAAACAAAAAAATGTTATGTCTGGTCAAGATCAGATGGCCTGTGCTTGGAAGGCGGAAGCTTCCTGAACCGCTACATCTGGTAAGGACCAGATAGCGTGACTCTGGTATAGCCAGAGAGTTGCAGACAGTGAGGATCTACAGAAGTGCTTGGGGGTGGAAGATCGAGGAGGATCTTCCTAAGGTTAGGTGGTTGATAAGCGCAAAAAAGAGGTTTGCCTATGCTCAGGTATGGTTTACTAAGGAACCTAACAGTTAAAAGAATTTGTTTATAAACTGTGAAATTACTTAAGGTTTATGACAGACAAGTCTATGCATGGTATTCTGCAATTATGCAGGCAATGGTAGAGGCAGAAAACAAAGTAAAACGTATTGATAACTTTAAGAACTAGTTTTTGTGCAACTAGCAGAGATGAAACTAGATTTTTAATTAAAAAAAAAAACAGCAATTCCATGCTGGAAGAAATCCCTGTAGCCTAAGTGATAATGAAACAGGAAAACCAAACACTGTGCGAAATCATCTCCTGTAGCTTAAGTAGTAATCAACCGGAAAACTCAATACTGTGTATAATCATTTGAGTTTACAAATCAAACCGAGAACAACAAATATCGTGCACAGAGACACCCAGAATTACTACTGAGGAAATAAGAGTTGTTCAGATCAAAACTGGAATAATGCATACACCTTAGACCAACAACCATTATCAAATTCACGATACAGCATTTTAACAGAGTATTTAGGAATGCATGAAAAATGTTAACGAAAATACTCCTGTGCATGAGGAACAGAGGAGTAGTCGTGCCCACCTTACGTACTTAATAAATGATAATAGGCATCTCTGAGCCTGTAAAGAACGACCGAAGTTGTATGTGAATTATCAGATAGCCAGCAAGGGATTTCATTGTCAAGCCGACGACTCATGATAAACTAATAGGAGAAGTAATTATAAACCAAGAACGAACATGGACGCATGTTTCATAAATAAATTCACAGTAAAAACCTCCGATAGGGCAGGTACTTCCAGATTACACTGAATAAAAAATACTGGAACCCAGGTAAGGGTTTATCCACCATGAACTAGCAGTATTTCTTTAAAAAAAAAAAAACTAATCTGAAAATAGTACTATAGAGGAAAACTCAATATATGAACCAGACAATGTTCGACCATCTGTAACGATTGACAACCCTTAATAATGGAACAAATTATACAACAAAAGTCGGGCATCCAACGCCTTTCAACCAAGGTTTCTGCCTGAATGATGGCGAAGAAACCAAGTTAAATTACAAACAACAAAGACGGGAGAAACGTAAATTTCTTCATGGGAAGAAACCCCTGAACACGGCGATGGGCTTCCATTGCACATGCAAACTCAGATATCCTGTCAAGATGGACAACGGTTCAGTCCGTTACCCAGGGAACGCCCTACAAGTTTAACCATGGATGCATAAACTCTTACCCGGAACATGGAATGGGTAGGGAAGCGGAGCAGGCTCTCCGACGCCCGTCGGCCTCAGCAACCGAACTCTTCACCTGAGACACATTCAAAACCAGAGCAGTGAGAATTAAAACCTGCGGAAGAGACTAAACTCAAACAAAAAGAATTGTAACCAAGAAGATTAGGAGAGCAGCTTACCTTGACCGGCATTGGGAGATAGAGAATTCCTACCGCACATCAGACCACCTGAAGGGAAGGTGTTCTGTACAAATGCGAAGCGCCATAGAACTGTGAACGACAGGAGGTCACTCCAACAATGGGAAGAGTTAAAGAATTAACCAACGCATAAAGACTTTCAATCCTTACCACTGCCCCATGGCTCGATGTCAGCCCTCGATCTGGGCGGGTTCATCTCCGCCGTGGGATCGAGCCTAGAAAACCCGGGAAACAACTGCCAAGAGGTAAGTTCGAGGTAAGTGTCAGTCCGCATGAAACCTGGAGTACTGAGCACATGGTGTCAACTGGCCGACCGTTCATCATGCCAGATGGACGATGTGGAGAAAGCCAGTTGGGGGCAAGCGTCAGTGCCTGAAGTGACTCACGACAACATTTATTCCAGGAAGCGTAAACCAACACCCATTATAGATATTTCCATATGTTCAATATATCCCGTAGTATCAGCGATCAGCTCATTTATCACCTTGTACGTATAGATGTTAATGTCAACTGCATGATAAATCCAAGATAGAACAAGAGACAAATTAATGCATATTCGCCTTAGTTATCATGGATATTTGTATTGTGAATTAGCATAGCTAATCTCAGCATTATTACCTGTTTGTGTAGATATTGATATAAAGATAATTACATAATCCTTATTGCATTTGATTGGCTAGTAATTAGATATATAAACTTTATTGCACTCGAATGACCAATAATCATATATACTTATATATACTATGGTTAAGGTAAAAAAAAATTTACTCCTATACTATAGTGTTACAAGTGGTTTCAAAGCCCAGGTTACAACTCTGTGACCTCGGGTTAATCATAATGGAGATAGCAATGCATAAGTAACTCACTAATAAGCAAGCAAGGGGTATTTCTAAATATTGAAAATCACATCTGTTGAAATGAGCTAATTTTGTTTAGGTGATAGCAGAATAAGGAGAACAAGTAGCGCTCCTCATGGAAATATGAATCGACCAGACAACGTTACTCACCCTCAGGGAAATCTTGAGATATGGGTACAACTGGGAGAGGAAGGCCGCAACACTAATTTGACTATATTGGAGACAGTCCATGAACTAAAGAACGAAATGGCCCGTTTGCATGAGGACAACGCAAGACTAAGCATGGAACAAGAGAGGATCCTGAAAAGTTTATCAGATAAACAAAACCAGCAATAGTCTCATCCTAGACCTGAGCAAACACGAGTATCAGATGAATAGGGCTATCACACCAAACAGGAGGAAACAGAGGAAAGAGCGGAGGTTCGAGGAGAGAAGTCTGATAACGCTTCTAAACATCAAACCCCAAAGAGACAGTGGATAGAACTGCAAGGGGAATTTCGGAAGATTAAACCACCACATTTTGATGGGGAATCTGAGGAAGCTGCAGAAGCTTGGCTAATCAACATGAACAAGTATTTCCAAGTTTACGAGTATGATCACCATCTTAAGGCACGGCTGGCCATCTTCCAGCTGCAGGCCAAGGCTACATTATGGTGGGAAGAAGTCAAGATGGTGTGGGGGGTGAGTGAGCAAGATGTAACTTGGGAAACTTTTCAAAGATATTTCAAGGAAAAGTACCTGACAGAACGTTTCTATGATGAAAAAGCACGGGAATTTCATGATCTGTGGCTTGGGCAGCAGACCATGGATGAATTCATTACTAAATTTACATCTCTGCTTCGCTATGTACCGTATATTCGGGAGGAAAAGGCTAAAGTGCAGTGGTTTGTTAGCAGCCTACCCCAGGAAATATGGGAAAGGATCGAATTTTATAATCCGAAGACGATGGACGAAGCGATACGGAAAGCTAGAATATGTTATCAGTAGAATAAACAAAAACGAGAGAATTCTGGAAAGCACTGGGCATATAAAAAAGGCAGCAGAATGATTGTAGGAGTTAAGGGAGCTCGCAGCAATTTCAACAAGGGATTCTCAAAAGGGGTTAGCAATAGAAACCCGTCGAGGAATCAGATCAGACTAAAGCCACCTAATGAATCTAAATACAATGAACAATCGGGTAGAGTTGATAATGAGGGTTCAGCTAGGCCACCAGTACAGTGGTGGGGTTGTGGCGGGCCACATTATATTAAAAACTGCCCTCACCGAAAGGAAAGTGATAAGGTGTCCCAGGTTTACGAAGCCTCCACAGTGGGAGACGTGGCTCGGTCCATACCCAGAATAAATGCCGCCCTCGAGGATCGTCAAGCTGATTACTAGCCAACAATGATAGAATTTGAAGGTAAGATCTTTGATCGAACTATTTCCATTTTAGTAGACCCAAGAGCTACCTTAAGCTACATTAGTCCCAAAGTTGTGGAAAATTGTAGTTTGCAAGCCATTAAGTTTAAGAATCCATGGTTAGTACAGCTTGCCACCGGGGCCAAAAGACGAGTGCTAGCTAAGGTCAGCAACTGCCCATTAAGGATAGCCGCTCAGACAGTAATGACAGAATTGAATGTACTCCCTCTCGGTTCGTACGATGTGTTGATAGGGATGGATTGGCTGGAAAGGCGGTGGTCTATAATAAACTGCAAGACAAAAACAATATCTTACCGGGATGAACTGGGAAAAGAAAAGGAAATTCAAGGTATCTTGAAACCAGTGCAGATCCGGCCAATTACGGCCTCACAGCTAGCTAAAAGTATCATGAAGAAATGTCAAATATATGCAGTACAAGTAGGATATGTTAGATCTGAAGATAAAATTGCGGCTGTGGAAAGCATACCAGTAGTGCGAGATTTTACAGATGTATTTCCTGAAGAAGTACTAGGGCTGCCGCCCAAAAGAGATTTAGACTTCACCATAGAATTGGTACCCGGTGCAGCCCCAGTATCCTGAGCACCATACCAGATGAGTGTGCCGAAATTAACAGAATTAAAAATGCAGCTGCAAGAGTTGTTAGACAAGAAGTATATCCGTCCCAGCGTATCTCCTTGGGGAGCCCCTCTATTGTTCGTTAGGAAAAAGGATGGAAATCTCCGTATGTGCATAGATTATAGACAACTGAATAAATTGACAGTTAAAAACAAAAATATCCGTTACCCCACATTGATGAACTGTTTGATCAAGTGAAGGGGGCGACAATCTTCTCAAAGATCGATTTGAGGTCAGGTTATCATCAAATCAGAATTAAGGAGGAGGACATAGCCAAAACAACTTTTCGAACCCGTTACGGGCACTACGAGTTTGTGGTACTGCCTTTCGGGTTGACCAATGCACCTGCGACATTTATGTGCCTGATGAATAGTGTATTTCATCAGTACCTAGACAAATTCGTGTTAATCTTTATTGATGATATACTTATATACTCCCAGAGTATTAAAGAGCATGAGGAGCATCTCAGATTAGTGTTACAGACACTACGGGAACATCAGCTATATGGTAAATTTAGCAAATGCGATTTTTATAAAGAGCAGATCCAGTATTTGGGGCATATCATCACTAAAGAAGGCATAGCTGTGGACCCTGAAAAGATCAAAACCATAATGGAATGGTCAATACCAAAGGACGTGGCAGATATCAGGTCTTTCATGGGGCTGGCTGGATATTACAGGCGGTTTGTGGAAGGCTTCTCCAGGGTTGCATACCCTATCACCTCCTTGCAAAAGAAACGAAAAATATTTAAGTGGACAGCAGAATGTCAACGGAGCTTCGAACAGCTCAAAAACCTTCTCACCACTACACCTGTGCTAATTATTACAGACCCAGAAAAAGAGTACGTAGTCTGCACAGATGCAATCAAAGAGGGTGTAGGTGGGGTGCTGATGCAGGAAGGGAAAGTGATCGCGTATGAATCCAGAAAATTGAAAGAACATGAGCAGAAGTATTCTGCCTATGATCTGGAACTAACTGCTGTAGTACATGCACTGAAAATGTGGCGCCATTATTTGGTGGGAAGAAAATTCTTATTGATGACCGATCACCATAGCTTAACTAGCTACTTTAGTCAACCAACTTTAAACGCTAGGCAAGCTAGGTGGGTAGACTTTTTGGGCGGTTTCGATTTTGAAATTAAACATCTAAAAGGAAAAGAAAACCGGGTGGCCGATGCACTGAGTCGAAAAGTGCATTGTATTTATGAAGTTGGCATTAGTGAAGGACAGTCCACCCTTGGCAAAGAAATTGAAGAGGCCGCTGAACAAGATCAAATCTACCAACAAAAGAAGCAACTGGTGCAGAATTTAAATACCCACATAATACAACAAGGTTATGAATTGAATGCAGCCGACATTCTGTGCTACCAGAAAAGAATATATGTACCCAATCAGAGCGATATTAAGGAAAATATTCTGGATGAATATCATAAAAGTCCTTATGCGGGACATCCGGGTTATCAAAAATTAATCACCTCGCTTCGGAAGGAATATCATTGGCCAGGTATGAAAAGGGATGTGGTAGAATATCTGGCGCGATGCTTAGAATGTCAACAGGTTAAGGCTGAACATCAACACCCTGCGGGTTTACTACAACCATTACCTATACCAGAATGGAAGTGGGAAACTATCACCATGGACTTTATTACAGGGTTACCAAAGTCCAAGAGGAATAATGACTCTATTATGGTTGTAGTGGACAAACTCAGTAAGTCAGCTCACTTCATACCAGTTCAATCTACGTATCGTGCAGCTCAAATTGCAAATGTTTTTATGCAGAACAGATTTAAGCTCCATGGACTGCCAAAAACTATAATATCCGATCGCGATGCTAAATTCACATCAGCCTTTTGGAAGACCTTGTTTGAAGGTCCAGGGACTCAATTGAATTTTAGCACTGCTTATCATCCGCAAACTGACGGACAAACTGAGCGGGTGAATCAGGTGGTGGAGGACATGCTGAGGTCATATGTGATGGAACAACCCACTCGATGGGAAGAGTATTTGCACCTTGTAGAGTTTGCCTATAACAATGGATATCATGCATCCTTGCGGATGAGTCCATTCGAAGTACTTTACGGCCAAAAATGTCGTACGCCATCCAGTTGGGGTGGACCAGAAGACAGTCTCATGCTGGGTCTTGAAATGTTAAAAGAGATGGAAGCTATGGTTAAGAGAGTGCGGGCTAATTTAAAAATATCTCAGGACAAACAAAAAAAATTTGCAGAACGGAAAAGTACCTTTAAAGAGTACCAGGTGGCTGAACATGTATATGTCAGAATTCGGGCAAGGAGAATTACTTTACAATGGAATGGTTGTGCCAAATTGGCACCACACTTTTGTGGGCCCTTCCATATTTTAGCACGGGTGGGGCTGGTAGCTTATCAGCAAGCCCTACCTAGCCACATCCAGGTCCATAATGTTTTATATGTGTCCGTTTTAAAGAAATATGTTTATGACCCTAGACACATAATAAGTTGGCAGGACATTCAGGTAAGAAGATGTTGTAAGATAAACATAAACCAAGATGGATTGTTAAGAAACTGCTAATCTGAATATTATGTGTTTCAGGTGGAACTGGAAGGAGAATTCCTGGTCGAGCCAGTGAACATACTAGATCGGAGAAGGGTTGCGCTGCGGAAAAGAGTCATCAACCAGGTTAAAGTGCAATGGCAGCACTTTGGGCCAGATGAGGCCACCTGGGAAGATGAGCAGAGTATGAAAGAAGCCTATCCCGAATTGTTTCTGGGTGAACAACAACATCGGGACGATGTTGAACTTCAGGAGGGGGAGATGTAATGCCCCTAGTAAAGCGATAATGTTAAGTAAGACAGTAAATTTAACTGTGGACTAAAGTTCTGTTCGATAAAATTAAAATAACTATGTTGCTACTGCTCTTAATTAATTATGATAATTAATTGTTGCTACTACTGTTTAATTAAGTATGTTGATTAATTGTTGTTAGTAGCTATTGAGGTAGTTGAAACAAAAGAAAAAAACCTAACTACCTTCATGAGACGGTTGAGACACCAGAGGAAAAGGGGAAAAGGGTTATGCCAAGTCTGGTAGGGATTATATGGCAGAAAAACAGAAAAATGCTATGTCTGGTAAAGATTAGATGGCATGTGCTTGGAAGGCGGAAGCTTCCTGAACCACTACGTCTGGTAACGACCAGATAGCGTGACTCTGGTATAGCCAAAGAGTTGCAGATAGTGAGGATCCACAGAAGTGCTTGGGGGTGGAAGATCGAGGAGAATCTTCCTAAGGTCGGGTGGTTGAAAAGCGCAAAAAAGAGGTTTGCCTCTGCTCAGGTATGGTTTACTAAGGAACCTAACAGTTAAAAGAATTTGTTTATAAACTGTGAAATTATTTAAGGTTTATGACAGACAAGTCTATGCATGGCATTCTGCAATTATGCAGGCAATGGTAGAGGCAGAAAACAAAGAAAAACGTATTGATAACTTTAAGAACTAGTTTCTGCGCAACTGGCAGAGATGAAACTAGATTTTTAATTAAAAAAAAAAGCAGCGATTCCATGCTGGAACAAATCCCTGTAGCATAAGTGATAATGAAACAGGAAAACCGAACACTGTGCGAAATCATCTCCTGTAGCTTAAGTAGTAATCAACCGGAAAACTCAATACTGTGTATAATCATTTGAGTTTACATATCGAACCGAAAACAACAAATATCGTGCACAGAGACACCCAGAATTACTACTGAGGAAATAAGAGTTGTTCAGATCAAAACTGGAATAATGCATACACCTTAGACCAACAACCATTATCAAATTCACGATACAACATTTTAACAGAGTATTTAAGAATGCATGAAAAACGTTAACGAAAATACTCCTGTGCTCGAGGAACAGAGGAGTAGCCGTGCCCACCTTATGTACTTAATAAACGATAATATGCATCTCTGAGCCTGTAAAGAACGGCCAAAGCCTTATGTGAATTATCGGCTAGCCAGCAAGGGCTTTCATTGTCAAGCCGAGGATTCATGATAAACTAACAGGAGAAGTAATTATAAACCAAGAATGAACATGGACGCACGTTTCATAAATAAATTCACAGTAAAAACCTCCGGTAGGGTAGGTACTTCTAGATTACACCGAATAAAAAATACTGGAACCCAAGTAAGGGTTTATCCACCATGAACCAGCAATATTTCTTTTAAAAAAAAAAAAACTAATCCGAAAACAGTACTATAGAGGAAAACTCAATATATGAACTAGACAATGTTCAACCATCTGTAACGATTGACAACCCTTAATAATGGAACAAATTATACAGCAAAAGTCGGGCATCCAACGCCTTTCAACCGAGGTTTCTGCCTGAATGATGGCGAAGAAACCAAGTTCAATTACAAACAACAAAGACGGGAGAAACGTAAATTCTTCATGGGAAGAAACCCTTGAACACGGCGATGGACTTCCATTACACATGCAAACTCAGATATCCTGTCAAGATGGATAATGGTTCAGTCCGTTACCCAGGGAATGCCCTACAAGTTTAACCATGGATGCATAAAACTCTTACCCGGAACATGCATTGGGTAGGAAAGCGGAGCAGGCTCTTTGATGCCCGTCAGCCTCAGCAACCGAACTTTTTACCTGAGACACATTCAAAACCAGAGCAGTGAGAATTAAAACTTGCGGAAGAGACTAATCTCAAACAAAAAGAATTGTACCCATGAAGATTAAGAGAGCAACTTACCTTGACCGGCATTGGGAGATAGAGAATTCCTACCGCACCTCAGACCGCCTGAAGGGAAGGTGTTCTGTACAAATGCGAAGCGCGATAGAATCGTGAACGAGAGGAGGTCACCCCAACAATGGGAAGAGTTAATGAATTAACCAACGCATAAAGAATTTCAATCCTTACCACTGCCCCATGGCTCGATGTCGGCCCTCGATCTGGGCGGGTTCATCTCCGCCGTGGGATCGAGCCTAGAAAACCCGGGAAACAGCTGCCAAGAGGTAAGTTCGAGGTAAGTGTCAGTCCGCATGAAACCTGGAGTACTGAGCACGCGATGAGCAAATGGTGTCAATTGGCCGGCCGTTCATCATGCCAGATGGACGATGTGGAGAAGGCCAGTTGGGGGCAAGCGTCAGTGCCTGAAGTGACTCACGGCAACATTTATTCCAGGCAGCGTAAACCAACACTCAATATAGAAATTTCCATAAGTTCATTCATACCCCGTAGTACCAGCGATCAGCTCATATATCACCTTGTACGTATAGATGTTAATGTCAACCGCATGATAAATCCAAGATAGAACAAGAGACAAATTAATGCATATTCGCCTTAGTTATCATGGATATTTATATTGTGAATTATCATAGCTAATCTCAGCATTATTACCTGTATGTTTGGATATTGATATAAAGATAATTACATAATCCTTATTGCATTTGATTAGCTAGTAATTAGATATATAAACTTTATTGCACTCGAATGACCAATAATGATATATACTTATATATACTGTGGTTAAGGTAAAAAATATTTACTCCTGTACTGTAGTGTTACATTTGATTGATGACACCTATGTAATCAATTTGACCATGATTCCTAGATTCCATGATTGAACAAATCACATCAACACGAAATATCATGTGATTCAACATCATGTAGAGTCCAAGACCATTAATTTGAAACATTGCTCTACAAGTGAGAAGATCACAAACATCATCATTAAAGTGCTTAGAAGACAAAATTTCAAATTTTTTAGAAAGATGCTTGGACTCACAAACACCCATTCAGGTTTGGGGAGAGGGGGAGGAGGGGTATGTTAGGTACTTAATCCTAGGGATTATGATGTATTATAATTTCTATTATTATTATTATTCATATAGGAGAAATAAGAAAAGTAATAAGTGAGTAAGAATAGAAATTAAACTTCATGCAAGAGAAAACCAACAATGATCGAATTTATTAAAAATATAACATAATCGTTGGACAATATATTGCTTATTTTTCACAAAGAAACAAGTTAATTGAGTCTTCAAATAAAAATTTAAAGAAAATCTTTAAAAAAAATGTGCATGGTATAAAGAAGAGAAAATGAAATTCTAAACTAAAATATGTATTATGGATAGATATGATTATTATTAATAAATATATTAGTACTTCCCTATTCCAATTAACCTACAAAGTAATTTTTCATTTAAGAATCTCAATAATAAAATTTATGCAAAATATTCAAGAAATTAATGATATACAATTCAAAATTAATCAAACTTATCCATGTGAACTGTAACATCCCTACCGTAATAACTCGTCATAATAAACCGTTATGAAACATTTACGGGTTGGTTGTAACTGAAGGTCCGTAGTAACTCAACGTAAATTAACAGTTATGAATAGTTAACAGTTAGTATTCGGAACAGATTCTTGGATTCGGAACTGATTCTTAGATTCAGAACTGATTCTCGGATTCAGAACTGATTCTTGGTATTCGGAACAAAAGAAGAAAACGAATGGGATAGGAGGAGGCTTACAGTTTTGGGGGAAACATTCTGATAAGGGAAATGTTTTATCTGTTAATACATTTTGTTCTTTTTTTTGGAAGCACCGAATGACTTCACCGCCATTTTTTGGACTCGGCAGAGATTTCTCAATTTGTTGATCAGGTCTTCTGGAGATTTGAGAAATGAAAAACATGGTGGGAAATGTGTAATCAGCTGGAGTCTCCACGACAACAAAGAGATGAGTGTCGTTACAAGGTTCTGGAGAGGTTCGACAGTGGAACTATTTGATTGCGTACAGAGGGCGGTGCATAGGAAACAAGATTTGACTTCCGTTTAGATAAAGTCTGATGTTGCTGCCTTGTGTTAAGGTTTCCCATTTGGGAGCAAGGAGTCGGCAGAGGAGGTGGATGTATTTCGGATCTTTCATTTGCAAGTAAAAAAATTCGTATTCTGAATTTAGGTTACGAATTCTTTGAAATCATTATATGTATCCCTTGACTGAAGGTGCAAGAACACCCAGAAAATATGCTGGCAGTTATAGTTATCTTTTGCGTGTATTTGGATTTGAAGCCTGAGGAATCGCTGAGAAGGTGAGGCAGTTGCTGCAGCTTCTTTTGCTCTTTTCGGTTTCAACTATTAGCAAAATGAATGCAGTTGTGAAGTCATAGGTCTGGCATCCCTGTAATCGCAAGCGTTAGAATAGTGAGAGGCAGGGACAAAGATCCACAGGCGAGGTTACCCTGTCCTCTAAGTGTGTACATCCTGAGACCATTATTCCAATCGCAAGCAAGCTTGTTTTCTCTTCTTTGCATTGTGTGTCTGTGTTTTGAGAGGAGGGAATGAGCTTGCGGAGCGCAAGAACTCGTCTAGGCAAGTATGAGTTGGGACACACCCTTGGTGAGGGCAACTTTTCCAAGGTCAAGTTTGCTAAAAAAGTGGATACTGGCGAGGTTGTGGCTATCAAGATCCTTCTCAGAGCTCAACTACTCGAAAACAAGATGGTGGAACAGGACCTCAGCATGCGCTATGGTGACCAGTTCCTGAAGAACGTGGAATAAACGTGTGGACATAAAAGCTAAGTATATGTAGTTTTTCTTCTAGAAAATTACATGTGAATCTTGTGTTAAATGCTTTAAGAATCTAGTTAACCTTCGATGTTTTGAATATGTATTACATGCATGAAGCTATTCATGTATTTATGTTGTTATAGTTCTGTTTGCAAGACCATGGGAATACTCGTGTACGAGTATTAATTTCCGACTTGGTTTTAGAATGAAGTTTAATATACAAGAACGACCATGTTTATTCACTGTTTTGCTGCTATTTATGAAGATTTATCTTGGAAAATAGGAATCTGGTTTTGATTCTTTTCTTGGTTTTACATGAGATAATGAGTTAGAACTCTTAAAAAGAGCTATACATTAGTAAACATTGTGGAGGTCAAACAGTAGTATTTGGGTATATATTGTTGTGGGGAAAAATGCCTATTTAGGACGATCCTATCCACCTAAGGTGTGACAGTGCCTTAGCAACAAACGAATACAGCTATTATGATTCCTTCCTTTATGAAATGTGAAAGAGGAGAGATTGACAGACTTACCGTTGTCTTCCGGTTGTCCCTCGATCTAGATCCTCTTCTCTTTGTGCGTCCACAGCTACTTGCCTCCTCGCTTGATCAAGAGAACAGCTACTTGAATCCCACGAGATCACAAGAGAACAGCTACCTGTGACAAGAGAACAACTACTTGCACCAAGAGAAGAACACAATACAAAGGAAAATATACATATTCATAAATGATTCAGGATTAGAAGTAAATCAAATATACTAATGCAATCATACAAAATACACCAGCATATAGGGAAGAATCAAGATAGCTTTATTGAAAGTAACAGGATTCAGGAAGAGATACAACCCATAGGGCTCCAACCCAGCATCTCCTTCCCAGCAGAATGGAATTCCTTCTTCAATTCCCTTCAAAGCATAACATACCCAATGTTTCTAGCCACAAACCAACAACAATTCTTTGCAAATACCAAATTCCAGCCTCTGGATCTCATGGAGGAGAGATCCATATATAGATGTTTGGAGAGAGGATGAGTCAGCTTGAGATCTGACTAGTGTCCTCTCCCACTTCAGTTTTTGAGTCCACTTGGAGGTTCTTGCTTCCACTTGGAGATTTGGAACCTCTTACTCATCACCAGTCGAATTCCTTGATCCAAGTGTCATTTTGGAAGCTTCCTGGGCATTGACACCTTGAGAAATGAGCCTGCCACTTGTCCAGTTACGCTCAGCGTAGGTAGCCTTCTTTGCAGTTGACATTCAATGCAGGTAGACAGTGGAGCAGTTGACATTCAGCGCAGATGCTCAGTGGAGCAGTTGACATGATCCAGAATTGCCTTGTTTTTGAGTGTTTTCTGGTGGAGAACTTTTGTGAATTGCTGTGGTTTGCTGGCCTCGTTCCTCTAGGGGTAGGAACAACATGTTTAGGGACTTTGGATCCCTTGATTATTGACATTTCATGCTCAGTGATGCAAGGCACAAAAATGTCTATAACAGCTGCGCCCTAAAGTATGAGGCCGTTTATCGGGTGAAATGCTTTATCCAGGAGGGTCCGAAGTTCATCCATCTGCTGGGAGGAGACCTGTAATAAAATACAATACAATACATTATGATTCATACTGCTTTCATGATCTAGCTGAGGCAG
Source organism: Pinus tabuliformis (assembly GCA_031772625.1). NCBI lineage: Eukaryota > Viridiplantae > Streptophyta > Pinopsida > Pinales > Pinaceae > Pinus > Pinus tabuliformis. The sequence continues at coordinate 94,061,470 of CM062820.1, forward strand.
GCATTCCCATGCTCAGCTTTATAAATTCATTTTTGTACATAGAACAGACGATCGTCTGATGGTAGACTGATAATTTTGGTGAAATTATCATCCTTTGAATAGGATGATCATCTACTGCAATGATGTACATGTCAAATGTCTTTATTTTTCCTGAATATATATCGCAGCCCGGATGGATGAAACTAGATCCGGGGTCTTCAAAATCGTTCGATCTTCACTCTAAGTACAAGTCGATCCATGTGATAATTGCGCTGAAGTCGAACATGGAAAGACATCGCTTGATTGCCAGTCGATGATGTAAACCGTTAACAAGCGCGAGAGGAATCACCGATAATGATAATGACCCTCAAGGTACTGTAGTACAATTCACGTGGTGTGAATAAAGATCTTGGCGTCGAACACCACGCAAAATCTTCTGGTCGAAGGTCATTGATGTATACCTGTCGCCGGAAGTGAGAAACTTACCATTGAGGCATGCAAGCTTCAAAGTACTGAAAGGGGTTGTTCCTAGATCAACTACTTGGATAATGAGCTGATGTCGACAAGGAGCGATCCATCAAAGGAGGGCCTTAATGAATCCCACATCAGTGACACTGAACGGAGCTAATGATTTTAATGGAGTTGAAAACAATCTGTGACATATGATTCATGGTGGCGGTCATGAATGGATGAAGGATAATGTATGGCAGTGGATGGAACCTGGTTGACTCTTTCTGAATGACTTCTCTTGAACATATGGTGACACTGATGCGATGGATCGGTAGCATTACCCCAAATATGGATGGTATGGAAAGACCATGGTGATGTGACCGGTGAATGAAACAACCCAACCCGAATGTGATACGGAGGAAAAGTGTCATGTTCAAGAGCGACCTGCTACCATCAAAGTTTTCTTGATTTTTTCCCAATTTTTCCACAGTCATTGCTGACCAGTACCTCTTTATTTTTGTCAAGCTTGAGGAGGATAACATATGCTTGTTCTATACCCTGCCCTTCGGGCAAGCCTATCGCTATGTTTTAACGAGCCTAGCGATAGTGAAACTCGTTCTCGTCTAAAGACAAGTTTGTCGCTATTTAATAATTTTAACGAGTCTAACGACAAGGATAACTTGGTCCTTTTCATTTTTAGAGAGTCTATAAAGGCACATAAAGTTAACTCCAAAATTCCTTTTTCGTCATCTAATCCCTTAAGTCTGAAAAAGTATAACACAATACAGAAGGGATGAGTTTTCGATAACTTTAACGAGCCGAATAAAACAAGCGCTCGACCTTTTTGTGCAATAATCCCTCAGGTCCAAAAAGATTAAAATCTAGAGGAGGGATAGCTCTTCCTGTCCTTTTAACGAGCTGGAAGGCCAAAACTCGACAATCTTTTCATATTTTACGAGTCAGTTGAAAAGAGCTTAAAGAAGACTCGTCTTTTGAGGAACGAGTGATAAATAGGGATAGCAACTGATTCCAGGTACAGGTTGGAATTCTCAAATCACGACAGTGTCACAAGGATGGCTAGGTGAAATCACTCTTCGCAGCTGTTCCTCAAAATGGGTAAACAATCATATGGGGGTGAACGATCGGCCAAATGAAAGATGGACGTGGCAGGTGAAAACACGACCAAGGTTTTTATGGCTGATAAATTTACGATCACAGTGGTTATTTACCGGAATAGGTTCATTTTTTAGATAAAAATGAGCTTAAACTTTGGAGGAAACATTGCTCACTGCTTATATTTATTTTTTAATGAGCATGAAGACTGCGTTAAAACTGCTCGGATCTTGCGTTTATTTTTTAACGAGCATGAACTTTATGCTAAAACTGCTCGATTACCCAGTCTTTTGATAAGAGTGTCTCATGAAAGATCCCATTTTTTATAGAGCTTGCACCTTACCAAAGCTATGCTCACTCTCCTTTCTTTATGCAAGTTCGGAAATGGCTAATCCTACGAGTTTAAAGGGTTAGACCTACAGGTTTAAAGGGAGGACCTAAAAATTTAAAAAATAAATAGTCACCCCTTGCTTGCACTCCAAAAGGTTTGCATGCCCCCAGGTATAAAACAGAGTTTCAAGGTTACCTCTACTTACCCTCCGCCAAAACATTTGTTTTAATCGAGAGAGGCTTACCTCTTTCAGGTCACCCAAAGATTGTCTCGTTAATATTTCAAACAAAACACTTCCTCGGCAATGTCTACCAAAATAGACAAGGGTGAATGACTGGTGCTAAACACGTAACTTTGACAAAAGAATCTTATTCTAGAACAACCCCTCTTCCATCCACGGACAGGGTACGGACTAGTCATATTCTCCCGCGGAAACCTACCCTATACCCAAAGTTTCCCTGCCGAAGCAGGTCAGGATGCATGCCCCCTGGGTTCCAGTCATATCCTCCCGGATTACTCGCGCTCATCAGGAGGACGGACCGTGGGTTGAGACACTTCTTGCATGAATAGACCATTTAGGGATGGCACATGACTATTTGCGATGTGTGATCCGGGAAACGAAAGTTGGTCCACGAGCTTGACCATTCTTCCTTCATGCGGAAAACACATTCCTCTAAAGAGTGAGGAGACTACAACTCCCATGCAATATATATAGTATCGTCCAAGGAGTAGGTTATAATCCAAGGGTCCTTGAACGACCATCACATTCATTTGAACGGTTTTCCCTTTCAATGTTATAGGCACATTGGGGAGGATCCCTAAAGGTCGACTGGTTCCTTTATCAAAACCTGATAGATTTCTCATCTCAGGTAAAAGCGCCGGCGAACCAAACGCTTTCCAAGAAATAGAGGAAAGGATACTCACAGATGCCCCCTCATCAATGATAGTGCAAGCCATTACCATTCTATATATATTGACAAATAATTCTGAATGGCACACTGGCTGGAAACCGGGGTCTGCCTAGTTGGTTCCAATCAAAGGACACAACCAGGTTGCTTGCTGGTGGGACCGAATATACGGCCAGATAGCGCTCTGATGAACTTCCTTCCTGCGACAAAGGAATGGTGGCATTGCCCCCTTGATTATCAGAGTTAGTGCTAATGAAGAGAACCTGGACGGTGTCATCTGTATTCTCCTCCGTGATGGTGTCATTCGAAGATGGAGTCTCTGAAGGCAAAACCGGGTCAACTGCCGTATCAACCTTTTGACTTTCGTCAGGCATGGATCCAGATGGTTCTTCTTCAATGAAAAGTGCTTCGGCTAACCATCTAAGTAGCTCAGTCGGATTCTCAACTAGTGAGGGACTTGGCAGGAGTCTTTGATATCCAGGAGGAAGATTCGCTCATAAAATCGGGCGATCTTCCAGAACTCTTTTTTCCTCGTCTAAGAAGGGACAATGGTGGATGGCGTGATCGCCTTCATAGAGTCTGCAAGGAAATTTAACTCTCCCATTCTGTCCTGGAGCTTCACTCCCACTAGTTGACGGTGAGCAGTCGACATGGCTATCAGAGGTCTATGCTCCCGAATTGTGCAAACGGGGGGACCAAACTCTTAGTATCCGTGGGATACAGGGACAATATCTATGGAAGTGGTCTCCCCTGCATATGACACATGGCGATTTAGGCCTTACGAGTGCGGTGTGTGGATTTTTGTTAGATGACACTTGTTTGCCCCCAGTCGCCTTAGGCTCCTTCTTCTTCTTTTCTTTCTTCTTCTTCTCCTTCTTCTCCTTAGGAACCTAATTTTTTGATCGACCAGTTCCGTCAAGCGAAGAGGAAGGAGGGGAGGAAGATGAAGTGGAAGGCTGGGAGGAAACTCTTGTCTGATCTAACTATTGACTCGACTGTTCAGGAGTGGTGGTATTCTGAACGACATTGGTCGAAAAGAGCCAAACTGGTAGGTCAATTGTCAGCCCTGGAAGCGACAATGTGGCCATGTGCGGCGCACCAACATCTCCCCAAGAGGAGAAGGGACTAGGATTTCCACCCAAGGGAACTCCTTGGTTGGTGTGCTCCATCTTTTCAACCTAAAGATCAACACAGGATTAAAGGGTGATTGTTCCATTTAAAATAAATTGTTAACGATGCTTTTTAGACACAACTTGCTTTTTCAATTTTAAAGAGTCGAGAAAAAGCTAAAGATGACTCTAGTCTCCTTCGATGTTTTAACGAGCCCGAAGTGACAAATGCTCGGATGGAATTTTTCTGTTATAGAGTCTGAAAAAGGCCAAAAGAAACTGCTCTGGAGATCTAGGCAGAGGGTGTGTGAAACTTTTCGCAAAACCACAGAATACGTTTTATGGTACGGGTGGTCGATCTTCGTGAATGCTGTGTTCACTGCATTGCGATCAGTAGGGCGGCCGACATGACTTCCTAAGGATAAAGGATATATTCCTATAGGGGTCTCCCAATATATACGCGACGGTATGTGGGAGCACAATCCGTATTAGCGCCACCGACTCTCAGGAGGAATAACCCACCTTCTTCGAGATCGACAGTCACTATGTTTAACGACGCCGGAACACGTCTCTAGCCTAGACCTCTATGTTGGCCGTTATGTTACAAAGCGTTGTTAGGTTCATTCAGTTTATTTTAGGTTGATCTTTTTAAAGTTTGCCTTTCAAGGTTCACCACGAGATGTATGATACAAATTCCTAAATGCAGTCTAAGATGATAAGCAAGCTTTACAATCTTTCAACTTTGAAAATCCTAGCTACTAAGGGAAAAGAGAGCGACTATCTTTTCTCAAAGAGCAATCAGCACACTCTAATGCACTTTCCCTAAATCCAACATGCAAACTTATCAAATGCAAAATGCACAATGCAGGTGTTTGTTTTCAACTTTCTTAGTATAAATGCCTACAAAGAAAGATTTTTGCACAACTTTGAATTTGCTTTTACAATGATAAAAATAAACAAGTTCTCTTTCTTCGAAATCAACAAGGGTAGAAGAGATTACAATCACTTTGCGATTTTCGAAATAAAGACTCGTTTTTGATACTTTGAAAAGAACAAACTCAAACCAATAAGCAAAAGTAAAACTATGATCAATCTGAACAAACAGGCAATGAACTCTCTTCTACGATCAATCTCAATCACATCTGAATCAAAGGCTACAGAAAGACTACTTTACTCATGCAAAGGAAGACTGTAAATGATGCCACAAACACATAAAAACATTCACAATCTTTTTTTACAAAAATGGGGCAGAATTCAGGCAAAGAAAAGGTTTATCAGGCTAGTACCTATGTTGGTTAAAGGCTGCAAAAAACAGAGATCAAAACAGGGCAACAAAGGACAAAGAACCCCAGCTGCTCAAGGCCACACTGGTTCAGCGCAGGTCCAACACTGTCAGTTTGACATTCAGCACAGGTAGCCCCTTCGGGACCTGCGTTGAAATGCAGACTGCCTTCACAGTGCCTGCGCTGAAGAGAGAAACTCTCGTTTCTCTTGGTTTCTGGGTCACAAAATGCTCAAAAATCAACTGTTTCAGGCCAAATCAGAAACACAAGCAAGGTATAAACAGAGGGATGCTTTGATAGGGTACTAAAGACTATCACAAGGATCAATCAAATCATTTGTGGATCTAGTTTAGATCATAGAAAAGTCCAACATACTGGATCAAAGCAGCAACTTTTACTTTGCATCCGGGAAAGATGCAGTTCAAGAATTGCTGTCAAGTCTATGAAGTAAACAAATGACGGAAACACAAATGAAATGAATAAACAAGTTCTTCCCCAGTGGAGTCACCAATTTGTTGTGGGGAAAAATGCCTATTTAGGATGATCCTATCCACCTAAGGTGTGACAGCGCCTTAGCAACAACCGAATACAGCTATTATGATTCCTTCCTTTATGAAATGTGAAAGAGGAGAGATTGGCAGACTTACCGTTGTCTTCCGGGTGTCCCTCGATCTAGATCCTCTTCTCTTTGTGTGTCCACAGCTACTTGCCTCCTCGCTTGATCAAGAGAACAACTACCTGTGACAAGAGAACAACTACTTGGAACAAGAGAAGAACACAATACAAAGGCAAATATACATATTCATAAATGTTTCAGGATTAGAAGTAAATCAAATATACTAATTCAATCATACAAAATACACCAGCATATAGGGAAGAATCAAGATAGCTTTATTGAAAGTAACAGGATTTAGGAAGAGATACAACCCATAGGGCTCCAACCCAGCATCTCCTTCCCAGCAGAATGGAAATCCTTCTTCAATTCCCTTCAAAGCATAACACACCCAATGTTTCTAGCCACAAACCAACAACAATTCTTTGCAAATACCAAATTCCAGCCTCTGGATCTCATGGAGGAGAGATCCATATATAGATGTTTGGAGAGAGGATGAGTCAGCTTGAGATCTGACTAGTGTCCTCTCCCACTTCAGTTCTTGAGTCCACTTGGAGGTTCTTGCTTCCACTTGGAGATTTGGAACCTCTTACTCATCACCAGTCGAATTCCTTGATCCAAGTGTCATTTTGGAAGCTTCGTGGGCATTGACATCTTGAGAAATGAGCCTGCCACTTGTCTAGTTACGCTCAGCACAGGTAGCCTTCTTTGCAGTTGACATTCAACGCAGGTAGACAGTGGAGCAGTTGACATTCAGCGCAGATGCTCAGTGGAGCAGTTGACATGATCCAGAATTGCCTTGTTTTTGAGTGTTTTCAAGTGGAGAACTTTTGTGAATTGATGTGGTTTGCTGGCCTTGTTCCTCTAGGGGTAGGAACAACATGTTTAGGGACTTTGGATCCCTTGATTATTGACATTTCATGCTCAGTGATGCAAGGCACAAAAATGTCTATAACATATATGCTAGTTAAATAGTAAGTCATGCTTGCTGACGCATATGAGTGGATGCTAAATAATCTCTTTCAGACATTGTTTATTGATTCTTTAATACGGTATCTAATCTTGTTTCCCAAGCTTGTTGTCAACAGCATTGACAGGAAACGATGGCGGTTGGTGCCAACGAAAAGTGATGTTTAAGGTTGTGGCAGGAAGAGGGTCAAGGGTCCATGCAGATGAGTTCGAGTTGCAGGAACATACATTGCTAGAACAATCATGCCACAAGGAATATTGTATGTGGCGGTATGTAAGTGAAAGATTACATGAGAACTGTATTAGCCTTTAGCTAGTTATATGACAACTTAATGATAATTCATTGTAAAGATTTTATGACAATGGTTAAGGTATGGAATCCCTTATAAGCCATTGAGTGAGGGGTGAAAACCCTCACGAACGTTTAATAATAAGATTAAACGTTTGTTGTTTTTCACCCTACGGGGTTTCCAGGGTATATCAGTGTTCAATGGTGTGATTGATGTGATTGCCTTTTGTGTCAGTTGGATGACGTTGAATCCTTGATGTTGATGGTTCTTTATTTGATGGCATGATCATAAAGTCCAAGTATGAGATTAATTAATATGGTTATGGAAATCATGAAATGGATGCAAGGATTCATGAGATAGTTTATGTTATTACACTACCACGGTGGTGGTTAATGGTTATGCAACTTATTGTCTTTTACTGCAATTTACTTGATGTATTAATGAATGTTATATCTAATGGTTATTGATGAATTGAGGAGTTGAGATTCGGATAATTACTTGTGGGTAATTTGTATAAAAAATTCTAACTCCCTACTTTTACATGCGAGGTTACCAGGATATGTGACATGAACATATAAAAAAAGATTAATGATAAATTATAACATTATTTTATAAAATAAAAAACTCTTTATCTAAAATTTTAAAGATATAATTTTTTCATTTAAATGATTTAATATTTAAATAAGATAAATGAAAACAGAACTTGAAAAAAATGGAAAATTTGATAATGTTTGTATAAGGAATTTTACTGTGGAATCTATCAAATATCACAATTCTTATTCATTGTAAAATTTGCAAAATAAAATATTTTATTAATGAATTTATTAAACATTAATTATTTTTTAATTGCAAAATTTGCAAGTATACTAAGGAAATCTTTTAAAAAATTCCGTAGTTACTGAGTTTTCAAACCCATAAAACAAAATAAATTAAAAAAATCTCATTATTGTATATATCTTTCTTTTTACATTTGTGATAGTTTTTTTTTTTTTTTAATTATTTAAATAGAAATCATGGCTTTCAGTTTTGTGCATGCTCTTTTTTTCTTGAATTTACAAAATTAAATGGTTTATTTTGTAAAAAATCATTACTAAATAAACCATTTCACAAATTCTAATAAAATTATTTCTTAAATATTTATAAATTTTATTCTATTTTATTTTTTAATAAATTTTTATAAACATTTTAATTCACTAGATTAAAATTAAAATTAAAAAAAAATTATTTAAAAAAAAATAACAAAAAAAAATTCAAATTTTAAAAATTATTTAAAAAAAAATAACAAAAAAATTTCAAATTTTCATAAAAATATTTTGAGTTTTCCTTCTTTTGAGATTAAAGACGAAATCCATAATATTTTAACTGGTGAACCTTTCTCTCGACAAGGTAAGCTTTCAATTTCCTCTAAAGGGCCACAATTCTCCTAAAATATTCTCTAAACTACAGAAGCAATTGGCGCTATTGTAATTAGATTTTTAAAAGAAAACATTTCATCTCACTTTACTTGTGTAAGAAAAATAATTACTAATAATGCAAGGGGATTTACATTTGCAACCATGAGCAAATTTGTGATAAATTCATTATAATTCTTGGGAATTAAATTACATCGCTTACTGTATATCTCAAGGCTTCAAATAAAAAATAAAATGAAGATGAATAAAAATGGACACGTGAAAAAAGAAAAATCCAGATTCTTATGTATTGTGCACAGATAGAGTTAGTATTAAAAGATTTATTGATATTATCCCATTTCAATTAGCCTATAAAATTGATGTCATTGTACCTATTCATTTAAAAATGTTAGTAATGAAATTTCTATGAGTAATTCAAGAAGAACTTAATAAGAATTTAATGATAGGCAATGTAATATGATAAAAAATGGTAATGTTTGTATTAATAAAAATAAAAACCATTGGTTAACTTTATGAAAGAGAGTTTAAACTAAGAGAGTTTGGCTTTGTAGAATGTTTTACATTGTTCATGCACATTACACATTAAATATAATACATGGTTTTAGGAAAGTTAAAACAACATCCTAAGAAATAGAAATTAATTCCTATCCAGGTTATGTGAACCAATTCTACCTATTCTAGGATATTTTCTATTATCTTCAACACTCCCCCTTAATGGAGAATGAATTCACAAATATGTCTAACATCTCCCTAAACATTTGAAACTTAACTTTTCCAAGAGGCTTAGTGAAGATGTCTGCAACATTATCACATGTACTACAATATTCCACAAGAATTTCTTTGGATTGCACTTTCTCCCCGACAAAGTGAAATTGAGTATCAATATGTTTAGTGTTTTTGTGGAACACCAGATTATTGGCCAGCTTTATTGAACTCTGATTGTCGCATCTGATTGTGTTGTGACTGTTTGTTCTACCCCAACATCCTAGAGAAGCCTCCACAATGAAATTGCTTCACACATTGCTACATACATGGCTTGATACTCTGCTTCGATTGAAGACAAGGAGACTGTGTTCTGCTTCTTGCTGCTCCATGTGATCACCCCGGATCCAAGACTGAATGCATAACCTGTTATAGATCTGCGATCATCTACATTCCCAGCCCAATCTGAATCTGCAAATCCTGCCAATTTAACATCAGAAGAGTTAGTGTAAATAATTCCATAATCTACAGTACCTTGTAGATACCTCAAAACACTCTTCGCTGCATTCCAATGGCTTTCAAGTGGCTTAGACATACATTGGATTAGCACATCGACTACATAAGCCAAATCAGGTCTAGTGGTGGTTAGGTAGATTAGATTCCCAACCAGCTGTCTGTAAAGTGTTGCGTCCGCCACTTTTGATGCATCCTCGCACTGCAATTTGATGTTTTGATGAAATGGTACCAGTGTAGGCTTACACTGATCCATTCTTAAGTTTTCTAACAGGCCTTTGACATACTTTGCTTGGGACAGAAATGTTTGACCTGAATCTCTCCAGATCTCAAGACCCAAACAATATCTTAGTTCACCAAGGTGCTTCATCTCAAACATCTGTGACATCTGTTGCTTGATTTCATCAATTAGATATGTAGCATCACCTGTAATTACCAAATCATCTACATATAATGAAATCAACACTACGCACCCTTGTTCATCTTTCATGGTGTAAAGATTAGGGTCATTCTTGCTTCTATTATAGTCAGCTTGTAGAAAAAATGAATCATTTTTCTCATACCATGACCTGGGAGCTTATTTTACTCCATAAAGTGCTTTCTTCAATTTACAAACTAAATGTTCTTTTCCTTTCTAGACAAACCCTTCTGGTTGCTCTAGATAAACCTCTTCTTTTAGTTGTCCATTCAAAAATTCAGACTCTACATCTAGTTGGTGCATCATCCAATGTTTCTTAGAAGCTAAAGAAATTAAAATTCTGATAGTGTTCAATTTAGCTACAGGGGCAACGATTTCTTCATAGTCTATCCCTTCTTTTTGTGAGTACACCTTTGCAACCAACCTAGCTTTCAGTTTTTTTATAGTTCCATCTACATTAATTTTTGGTTTATATAACCATTTGCAACCTATGGTCTATTTTCCTCTAGGGAGTTCAACCAATTCCCAAGTGTTATTTCTGATTATTGAATCATATTCCTGTTCCATGGCTGTTTTCCATTCACTACATTCATTTTCTTTTTTATAACTAGACGGTTCAACCACATTCATCATAATAGTTATAAAAGCATTTTCCCTATATCTTGCAGGCATTTGAGCTTTCCTACCTGATCTCCTGAGTGGTGGGGTAGTGGTTTCAAACCTTATTTCTTGTTGTTGTTGTTGTTGTTGTTCATCCTCTGCCTTTGTCTGCTGTTGACCTTGATTGTTCTATGTTTCTTCTTCCTCAAAGTATGGAATGTCCCATCCATCATAATTCTCATCAGGTTCTTCATTATCCCACTCATGGAATTTAACATTTCTACAAACAAAAATTTTGTGAGTAGAGGGATTAAATAGTTTGTATGCTTTATATAACGAACAATACCCTATAAAAGTACATCTGATGGCTTTCAAGTCTAATTTTCTTCTATCTTCCTTTGGAATGTGGGCAAATTCTTTAGATCCAAATATTCTTAAGTGTTTTACTACAGGCTTATATCCATATAATGCTTCAAAAGTAGTTTTAGACTCAAGACTTCTTGTAGGAATCCTATTTTTTAAATAAACTGCAACATTCACTGCTTTAGCCCAAAAACCATGTGAACGATTCTTACTTTTAAGCATACTTCTGGCACATTCCACCAGTGTTCTATTCATTCTTTTTGTTACTCCATTCTGCTGTGGAGTATGGGGTATTGTAAACTGCTACAAAATTCCATGATCTTCACAATATCTGATGAGTTCATCCTTCCTGTATTCTCTCCCTTGATCAGAGCGGAGAATTTTTATCTGTTTCCCTCTTTGTCTTTCAATCATATTTTTAAACTATTTAAAGTATTCGAATGTATGACTCTTCTTGCTTAAGAAATACACCCAAGAAAACTTCGTACAATCATCAATAAATAGTAGAAAATACAGTGCACCTCCTAAAGATTTTGTCTGCACGGGACTACAAAGGTCTGTGTGCACTAATTCCAGTATATCCCTCTATTTCTTTTCAACTCTAACAGGGAATTCTTCTCTATGCATTTTTCCTAAAGTACAGGCATCACAATCATTATGTACTTGCTTTAGCATAGAAAGATGTCTTACCATTTCTTTCTTTTGTAATAACAACAAATCATTGTAGTTGATGTGGCCGAATCTTTGATGCTAAAGCTATTCTGTAGTCAGGCTCGCTGTTGTCAATGCTTGAACTGATGTAGGTCTTACATCCAATTTATACAAACCTCCTATTCGGATCCCTATAGCAATTGTCTTCATGCCATCTAGCAGATCTTTAATGTAGCAGTTAGGTTTTAAAAATTCAACTTTCAAATCTTTATCTAAAATCATAGATACAAAAATCAAGTTCTTTGTTATGGCAGGTACATACATCACATTATAAATTTGTTTGATATTACCATCAGGTAGAATAACAAAAACTTCGCACACCTTTTGATTTGATGGGTTTTGTCATCACCTAGGTATATCTATGCACCATCATTGATTTCTTTGAAATCCTCGAGCCAATGCTTATTCCCTGTCATATGTGTTGACGCTCCTGAGTCTACATACCAGATGTCTGCATCAACATTTTCATCACAATTTGCCATGAACAATCTTAAATTCTACATCTGATCACCATTCGCGAGATGTCCTACATGTCTTTTTGGCTTCTGTTGTTCTTCATGATACTTCTTTTTCCTAAACTCCCTAGCAATGTGACCCAATTTTCCACAATAAAAACATTTAGTTTCAAAGTAGTTTTTATTGGGATGCATACCTTGAGTCAGATTTGGCCATTTATGTGAACTTGCTCCATTTTTTTGTTGTGGACCTCCTTTCCCTTTGTAGAAGTTCTTCTTCGCCATCAATGCAATATTGACACTCTGGGGCTTTAGGGTCGATCTCCTCTCTTCTTCCTACATCAGTATACCTGTCAGCTCTTCAAAGTGCGGGATCTTCTCTCTGGCATTTATCCCAGTGATGAACATTTGATAATCATCAGTGACACCATTCATTGTAATGGTTACAAGATCTGTATCATCCATTGTATGACTAATATCTGATAATTTGGTCTTCATATCCTTGATCCTTGCTAGGAATGAAGAAATTGTTTCATTCTCCTCCATCTTCATGGACAGGATCTTACTCTTGAGGAACATAAGATGAATTGAATTCCTGATCTTGTACAATTCCTTCAAAATTCCCCAGATCTCGTTAACTGTCTTACCTTCTCTGATGTGCAGTATAATGCAGTCTTTCACTGACATCTTTAACATTGTCCTTGCTCTACTTTATCCTTTCTCCCAATTTGGGATTGATGTTGATCCATTCGCGGGCCTTGGCTCATCCCCATTCACAATCGTCCAAGCACTCTGCACTTCTAGCAGAGACTGCATCTTAAACTTCTAATTTGCATAATTGGAACCATCGAGCTTGTTATGCTCATTCATGCATGCTTCAAATATATTGTTATTCATCTTGGGGATTTAGAAAAAAAATTCGACAGGTAAAAGATGTTAAATTTACCCCAGATCTGTGACAGAGACAGATCACTGATCTTCAATGTTGTTTGATCTTGCAGCACACCTGCAGATCACCGTGGCTTTCTTCTCAGCCTCTAGACAACCTTCTGTTGTCAGCTACAGCCTTGTTCTTGGCTTTCCCATGCATTCACAGCCTTGTTGTTGGCTTCCACGATCGTCGCAGAATTGCTTGTCTTTTCTGCGACGTCGTCGCAGCTGTACACGTCTTTCCTATGATGATAAAAGAATAAACATGTGTGAAGGAGCTACAGTGACCTCGTCGCAGAGGTACACTCATAACCAACGACGATTTCAGAATCGTCGCAGTTATCTTCCTCACAACTATGATGATCTTGGTTCAACGAACCACCCACCAGCCAGCGTACAGGTTCCTCAGCCTTGACGCTCTAATACCATGATAAAAAATGGTAATGTTTGTATTAATAAAAATAAAACCCATTGGTCAGCTCTACGAAAGAGAGTCTGAACCAGGAGAGTCTGGCTTTGCAGAATGCTCTACATTGTTCATGCACATTACACATTAAATAGAATACATGGTTTTAGGGAAGTTAGAACAACATCCTAAGAAATAGAAACTAATTCCTATCCTGAGGTTACATGAACCGATTCTACCTATTCTAGGATATTCTCCATTATCTTCAACACAATATTAATCAATTTATCCATGTGAAACAAACAAGATAATATGTTAATGATAACTTATAAAAGCATTTAAATAAAACAAATAAAAATCGAATAAGAAAAAATAACATCTAAAAGATGATAATTTTGATAATCTTTGTATAAAGTATTTTTTTATAGAATGTATTAAAAATAAAAAAAATTGTTCAGAAAGTTTAATTTTTTTTATCAATAAATATATTTAAGAAAAAAGTCTTAATTATTGAGGCTTCACACATACATACACAATAATAATTAAAAAATATTTTATTATCATAAATATATATTTTTTATCCTACACCGTTTTTTTTTAAATGGCTTAAATAAATTCATTTATTTTCTTTTTAAGTTTGTATATAAAGTTTTTGAAATCATCAATCTCACATATTATATTTGCTTTAGGTATGATATTGATCATTCTATTTTTTAGTAGGGTATTACTTTGTTTTTTATTAAAAAAATATGTAATTTTTTTTTTTATGGTTTAACATTATGAATTAAATTTTATTAATATTTAAAATTATTTATTTACAATATGATTGATTTAAATCTTATTCTATAATGATTGTTATTGTAATTTTTGCACAACACAATGTCCCATGTGGATAAGTGGCTCAGATTTTTTCGCCATAATTTTTGGAAACACAACATTTATTGCATTAGATATTTTTAGATTTTTCATTGCTAAGATTCATAGGTAAAACCGAAAATTAAAATCTTCAAGAAAAGAGTTCATACTCAAGTAAATAAATAATGGATAGTAACAAGATGTAAATAAATACACTTAGCAGGAATTGTTATTGCCCACCATAAAACGTGTAGACTTAATAAGTAGGAGTAAAAATGTAAATGTGCAAACTTTTTAGTGGTTACTACCCACCAAAATTTATGCAAGTCTATGCCCGCAATTAATATTTTAGTTTCATATATCAATTTGTAATTTTTTCTGAAAGCATAATTTCCACTTAAATGGCAGGCCCTCCAACACTTGTTTTTATCCATTTTTTTAGCGAAGACTTACTCAAATTATGTTGGGAAGTAATTGATGGTAAATGTGTTTAAATTGTGTTGGGAAGTGATTGATGATAAACGTGTTATTTACAATCATACAACCTTCTCAGAAAAAATAATATTCACATTATTATTGTCTTTGGGTACGAATGTGTGCCACAATGCAGAATTACAATAAACAAAATACCTCAATTTACCAATTAGTAAAACATAAATTGATTAAACCTTAGCACTAACTTAAAATGTAATATTTTACTTTAATTTAGTTATATTTAAACTAAACGACAAGTATAGCTACTATGTCACACTTGTTGTTTTTTTTTTCGAGGAAAAAATCTGTAACCTTTTATTTAAAAAATGAAAAGTTACAATTGCAGATGCATGATGCATTTCCGTAAGCTGCCCAGTGGGCTCGAGTGACATGGCACCCTACGCAACGTTACTGGAGTAATGTGCAAAAAATGATGAGAAAAGAAGAGAGAGAAAGGGAGAAAAGAGAGAGGAAGAGAGGGAAGAGAAGTGAAGGCAAAAACTGAATTACATATGTGAGTGTGACTCACGCTTCAGGTTTTCCTTCCTTTTTTCTTTTCGACCTTGCGCCATCCTCCATGAGTGGGCTCGATCGAGGCTATGACTAACTGTGTTTCTGCTTTCTGTATGCCTAATTCCTTATCTGAGTTTGATGTGTCTGATTGGTGGTGCCGCTTAATCCCTCCCATGTTCTGTTCATCGTTTGTCTTCTCTGCCTGATTTTGGTGGAGTTGTGAAGCCTTGGCGTCTGTTGTGTTTTCCTTCTGATTCCCCGTTTCTTGGGGGACCTCAGCTATCTCTTTGGTAGTATCTTCCTCTTCAGCTTCTGATTCATCATCTTCTGAGATCGGAGGGGAAAAGAACCATCCTTTCTTCTGCTTCCCTTTCTGCTTTCTTTTGCTGTTTACTTTTTTGGCTTCTGGACATGTGCTTTGCAGGTGTCCTGTTTGTCTGCATAGCCTACACCTAAAGGCAGTATTTTCGTAGTATAGTGCTTGCAACCAATTTTGTTGTTTATATATCAGCGTTATGTTGTCAGGCAGACCTTTACTTAAATCCACTTCCACGCAAATTTGTGCGAAACTGAAGATCCTCTCATCAATTCTTTCCATATCTGTTTTGATGTATTTCCCGATGTTGTTCCCTATTCCTTCTAGGACTCGTTCACTCCAGAAGTGTAGGGGGAGGTTGTGAAGACGAACCCATACCGGCACTTTGGTGACTGTCATTTTGTTTGGATCGAAGTCTGTGAACCATGGGGTTATAAACAGCCCTGTCGTTCCCCAGAACCAAGGCCCTGCATTGATAATTATATCTTTGACTTCCCTGGATGCGAATCTGACTACGAAGAACCCTTTAGAGCATAAGTGTATTTCGCATTCCATGGTCCAATTTTTGAATATCCAGTGGAATAGATTCATTGGAGTTGGCCAAAAGCTGTTGAATCGACATATGAGGGCCTGCGATTCATATGACTTAACATAGTCATCCAGCCCCGTGGAGTCGAAATTAAGGGCTGGATTTTGCCCTAGTTGTTCAACTATGTATGGCCGAGGTGTATATCCACCTTGATCTGGGGAGGATCCAGATTCTCTGTTTCCTTGGAGAATGTTTTTATATGATGAAGCTCCCTTGGGTTTATACTTGGGTACTGGTTTTCCCTTTTCCCCTCCTGAACTGCTTGGCTGTCCATGAGATGGTGCCCCTCCTCTCAGCCTGAGATTCAGGACAATGGTTTCTCCAGGGCTGATCTCGTAGCTTCCCAGGGTTCTGTGGTCCTGGAGAGACCACCTACCACTGACTAGGTGTTGGATCTGGCCCGGATAGCCAGTCAGAGCACAAATTTGTTGCTTTAGCAGTGAAACAGAACTATCTCCACTTACCCATACTAAAAAAGATTTCTTCTCAGGGGTTTTAATAAAAATCTGAAAACTATTTTTGGTTACCTGATGTCTGCGTTCTGGCTGAGCTCTACCTGAACCAGCGTCTATATTGGTTTCCAGATGATCTTGTTGTATACAATCTTCAAGATCTTGCCTCTTGTTGGGTCGATCTGCCTTTTGAATGGCGAGAAAGGCGTATCCTCTGATCATTCGGTGCCTATTCCCGTCGATCTGAAGACTGGGTGCTGTATAGTATTCAAGCTTGCTCCAATATTTTAGATCCGGCCTGGATCTGTGGATTTTGAACCATGCAATTGAGAGATGGTTTGGATCTGCTGCATGCAATCCCCCATTATTGCATGCAGAGGGCAACAGTGGGGTTAGCGGCCTGATAAACAGCCAACAGGTTATGTCTGCATAGATCAACCCAAACCCGGAGGATTCTCCACCCCAGAGATGAATTCTGTGCCGAGAGACAGAGATTGTCTGCCGATATCTGTCCTCCTTCAACTTCCCGGTCTTGTCCTTCCAATCTTCCTTCAATTCGTTCAATCCTTCAATCATTTCTGCTATGGCAGTGGCGTTGGGATCTTCCCTAGTAGTGGACCGAGTAATCATACCCTTGCTTGTTGATCGATAGGGTTTCAGTGGCTCCTTCAGCACGTGCTTAAGTCCGAGGCTGCAGAGGCCAGGGCCTATGGACATCCATACCGCGTCACCTCCAAACATCTCCCCGTCGACGGCTCCATTCCCAGCGTAGAGAAGGCACGCTACCATGGCCATCTTCCATCCTGCGATCGATTCCTCTCATGTCACACTTGTTGTTACGTATATTCTTTCCTCATTTTTCTACTTGAGTAATTTATTTTACAAAAAGTCATTATTAAATAAATAATTTAATAAAATTTATAAAATTCTCTTAAATAATATATATATATATATATATATATATATATATATTTCTCATTAGAAATAGATTTAGTTTTAGTGGAGAAATGTAACTATTTTCATTATGGTTATGGATGTTTATTGGAAATAGAGCAAGGTTTGTGGTATCAGGATGACACTATCTAAACTATGAGAATTCATAGGTAGTGTGTATGTGTGTGTGGGGCATAGAAAGGAGACTTAGTTTTTAAGGGGAAATCATTTTTTGTGGGGCATAGAAAGGAGACTTAGTTTTCAAGGGGAAATCATTTTTTAAGATCCAAATATTATTCCTATGTATAGTATTATAGGTGACTATCCTAGTTAGAAAAGCCATACATGTAGAAAGTAGGTGAATATCCAATAAAAAACATGTAATTTACATTTAAAAGTAATAACTTTTAGTGAATATCAACCATTTAATCATATGTAAAAAATAAGTGAAATTTTAAACAAATGGGCAATTTTTTTCGTCAAAAAAATGTCAAAAAACAATCAATCTACAAAATTTTACCCCCATAGAAACACAAATATCTTCATCATAGTTATTGATATTTATGTTTGGAAATTAATGAGAGAGGGGGTGAATCATTAATTTAAAAATTTTACTTTTTTCTCAACTTAATTTTATTCTTATGCAGTTGATGGTTTATGTATATGGTCCATTATTATTAGACTCCTTTTGCATGTGTCAGAGACAGAAATTTGTAGATATGCTTATCCAGAATTCAAGAACATTCACACAACATTCAAGAACCAACACATGAAGACACCATATATAAGTGGAAACCTTGAAGGAATAAAACCACAAATTTTACGCTGAAAGTGATGTGAAGAAAACTCTTATATTCCTTATTACATCATATTTTTGTAAGCTCTAACCTACAAGAGGCTCCTACTTCAAAGGAAACTCCAACTCCCACAAATTTTTTGCACTAGGCTCCAACCCACAAGAGGCTCCGACCTCAACACGCTATAACATTTTCTTTATCAAGCTATAACATAGAAAGGGACAACAATCTATAAATCACAATATCAAGTCAAAATCTTTGGTTATGCAAATCTTCACTGCTTCTCCTTTTCAACTTTGTGCCTCTTCTACTGTTGCTCATAACCTTTCCCACACTAACTTATTCACTTTAAAAGTTCTCTTCCCATTCAACAATTTATATTTTATAAGCAATCCTCATTGTTTGTTTGTATTATTTGCAGGAATATGAAATAAGGCATTGTCTCTTGGTCTTCTAAAACTATTCACAAGCTTGTCATTTCATTTTCAGTTCTGAAAAAATTTGTAATATAAAATAGAGTTGATAGCTCAACCAATAATGATTACAAGAGACAAATCAAATTTTTATTATCTTGTATCATACATTTTTCTATTTAATGAAAGAATATATTTTTCAACTTGTGTCTCAATATTTTGTTCCATTTGAGAATGTTCATCCTTCACATTCATTATCATAGCCTTTGCACTTCACATCAATTATCATAGCCTTTGCACTCCACATCACTTTTAGCCTTTGCAATGACATTAACAACATTCATCAACATTAATCAATCATCTTAATTACAACAAGTTTCCATGTCATGACCATTTGACATCAATGCCAACATTACCAATATTCTCCCCCTTTGGAGTTGATGGCAACACAGTTATTCCTCCTCCTAGACAAAAATAATATCTCTTCTTCTACCTCCATCTGCCTGGTTGTGACCAATTACTCTCTCAGTTTAATGCCCCAAAAAAAATTCCATAAATATGGAAGAGTAAATGATGCTCCAATGTGTATATGATGAGAACTATTATTTCCAGTGCTATTTCAAGATAAAATCTTACCAATGCAACTTGTAAGAAGAGGTTGCACATAGATAATTGGTTTGTGCTATGAAGGATTTTTACACTAAAATGTATTTAGAAGTTACCCAACAAATAGCTTAGTGTCATGCAATATTATATGTGTTAAATACACCATTGTGTAGTTGGAAGTACAATCTCATGATCTTTAAAAAAAATTGGCCCCAACACTAGGTCAAATACAACTACAACAAAGAATTTCCAAGTCCAATATATATGCATAATGATATATGCAGGCTGGTCAAAAATAATATTTGGATTAAAACTTTGTAGTATTAATTTTGATGTTGTTATCATAAGGGCTCCATATTCGCTTCATAAAGGCTCCATAATAACTCCAGTTCGATAACATGTCGAGAATAAAAACCAAGGCATTGTAACATATAAGTGATGAAAGACCAATCAACACTATCATATGATTTATTAAAATCAATTTTAAGGAATAGAGAGTCTTGATTTATCTCTCTATCCCATTCCATAGCTTCCCATGCATATATCATTGTGTCTAAAATCAATATTCCCTGCAAAAAACCACTATCATCCTTGTGGATACAAAGAACCAATCCATTTTCCAATATTTTATAGGAGACGTTGAGAAGAGTGATGGGTCTCCAACCCCTGATTGAACGTTTGGCCACATTCTTAGGAATTAGCTTTATTAGGGAAGTTGTCAAGGAAGAGAAAGGCCTAATTTACAATGCAACACATACCATCACATACAATGTCCCGCATTGCCTTTGAAAATGAACACAGCGAGCCATCAATACCGGGATACTTATCATTCTTCTTGAGTAAGAGCAACAAGAAATTTATCTTTGGAAAGGTCACATCCATGAAACTATGGTCCATTAATGCCAAAGCAACCTTAACGCCAAACTATAATGATATCATCTATATCTTAATGTTGGATTTAAGTGTTGAAAACATTATCGCTGGTCGATTATATGTTGGAGTCATATGCTGGTCGATTGTAACGATGGAGCAATATATATGTTGGTTGATATGTTGAATATATATATTAAAGTTGAATATTCGTTGGTTGATATATGCCATAGACATACATTGAACACTGTTGGTCGAAATTGAACAAAATACCCTATTGGCCCTCCAGCTTAATATATAATCCCATATTTTAACGTTGAGCATAACCATAGAGAATGCAATGATATATGTAATTTATTTAGGGCACTGTAATGGTTATCAGATCATATTTATTCAACGCTCTAGGGCACAAAACCCTAATATTGAAGCGACCATTGGATTAACGTTGTCTCTCATATTGCTTTTCATTGGATGCTTCCATTCAGATACTAAATGTCAAGCTCCTCCTCTTAGCTGTTTTCTTTTTCATCTGAATCATCATCGCTAGACAAGTCATTGTTGAAAATATAATTCCAACTGCCGCCCAATCAAACAGCGTTTAATTCAGCAAAACCGCCATGAGTTTATCGCACCGCTTTTCACAAGTTGGTGGTATTCTCTCAAACACCCCCGATACAATCACTATTTGACGCGTGTCCCCTGTACGTTTTGCAAAACAACTGTTTATCGGGATGAAATGATCATTTTATTTGGGCAAGCGATATCCATTTGATTAAAGTGAAGACTGCCCACCCTTGATTGCATCCAAAGCTGCATACAAGCCTGCAACATGACATTGCGTGAAGTTTTTGAGTTTGACCGCCAGTTTGCCAGTAAAATAATTAATGGAACTTACAGCGGTTCGTAAATTGTTGGTGAGATTTTTAATTTTATTATTTTCTATCAGCGGAAGTATGGGCACAAGTAAACTTTGGTAAAACCATTTAATTTTATTGTTTTTAATTATTCATGTGAGTATGATAGGTAAAAGCGTGAAAGTATGTGTGTAAGTTTTTTTTGTTAAGAAAACACAGGGGGAGCATGTAATGAAAAAAATGGAAGCACGCATCAGTGCAATCATGAAATCTTTCACACAACAGTGAAAAGGGTAATGTAAGTTTTTTTGTTGTTGGAGAATATGTAGTAAAAACACACAGTAGTGTGAATATGAAAAATGCAGCAGCATGAAGATTTTTTTTTGTTAGAGAAACAAAATGTAATGGGAAACAACACATGTAAAAGAAATTTTTTCTTTACAGCAGTAAATGTAAGATTTTGTTTTTACACAGCAGTGAATGTAATTTTCTGTAGTTGAAGTCTGTTTTTATAGCAGTGAATGTAAAAAAGATTTTTACACACAGCGGTGTAAAATCTCAGGAGGAGACAGAGTAATTTTTTGTTGAAATGTTCTTGGTGAATCCCTCTGAGAGAGGAAGAAATTTGTAACTGAAGTTTTCTTTGAATAATGAATACAAGCTTTATTTTGTATGAGGAAAAACTTTGTCCGCTCAGAAATTTTGTTTTTAAAGCTTCCCTGTGATAAGATCCTGTGGAGAAAAACAGAGCATTGTCTTTGTGCTCAGTGAATTTGGTTTTGGAATTTTACTAGAAAAATTCCCAACAGTGGTATCAGAGCTTGTCCAGGCTCTTTGAAGGTGTCAAAGAAGCTTAAGGAAAGTTTTTTTTTTTTTTTTTGCTGCAGCAGCTTCTCCAGTAGAGTGAAGACTTAGAAAGAAAAGATTCAAAGGTATTTCTCAAGTTTTTTTGTTGTTGCTATTGAAGAAACAGTCAGTTATTTTAAATACACTGTTAGATATTTGAAGCATAGCCTAGAGTGTAAGAATGGCTGGCTCCAGCACTAGCATGGGTATTTTTAATACTCAGCTCCCACAGTTTAATGGGAAAAACTATGACTATTGGGCAATAACCATGAGAGCCCTGTTTGCCTCACAAGATTTATGGGAACTTGTTGAATATGGATTTGAAGAACCAGCAGATGAAGAAGAGTTTAATAACTTGACACATGTAGGGAAAGATCTGTTGAAGAGCAATAGGAAGAAGGATTCAAAAGCCCTTGTATTTTTCTATCAAGCAGTGCATAAAAGTGTGTTTCCAAGGATAACAACAGCCAAGACATCCAAAGAAGCATGGAAAACTCTCAAGACAGCCTATCAAGGCATGGAGAAAGTGAAGACAGTAAAACTACAGTTGCTAAGAAGAGATTTTGAGAATCTATGTATGAAGGAGTCAAAGAATATTGACTCATTCTTCACACATGTGATTGCTCTGGTCACACAGATAAGGACTCATGGAGAAGTTCTTGAATAAAGGAGGATTGTGGAGAAACTATTGAGGATCCTACCCTCAAAGTTTGATGTGATTGTCACCACCATAGAAGAGAAAAAGGATCTCTCAAACTTTTCAGTTGATGAACTTCATGCATCACTAATAACACATGAGCAAAGATTGAGTAGAAATGAAAACTCATCTCTAGAGCAAGCCTTTAAGACCCAGATGTCCTTTGGAAGAGGAAGAGGTCAAGGCAGAGGAAACAAGAGAGGAAGAGGCAGAAGCCAAAACAAAGGTGGAAGAAACGGTCCAACAAATGCACAAAGAAGAGGTAGCAATCCAAATCAGAACCAAGGCCAAGGCAACAGCCAACAAAGTGGACAACATCATGCTCAAGGACAAAGGTATGAAAAATCAAATGTTCAATGTTATTACTGTAAAAAATATGGGCATTATGCCAATGAATGTAGGAAGAAGCAACATGATATGACTAATAGATCAAGTGAAAATATCACTAGAGAAAATATCAGCCAAGATAATGTTTTGTTAGCTTGTAATATGGCTGAAACAAACAGTGATGATATATGGTTTCTAGACTTCGGTTGTAGTAACCATATGACAGGAAACATAGCCCTATTTTTTAAGTTAGATCAAAGTGTGAAGTCACAAGTCACACTAGGAACTGATAGTAAAATTTTTGTTATGGGAAAAGGAGAAGTAAAAATATTTACAAAGAAAAGTGAAAAGAAAACCGTAGCAGATGTCTATTATGTTCCTGGAATGAAATGTAACCTCTTGAGTATTGGACAGCTTGTTCAAAAGGGTTATAATGTTTTCTTTGAGAATGATGTATGCACCATCATGGATAGAGCACCCAGCAAAAGATGTATTGCTGAAGTGAAGATGACGAGAAACATAATGTTCCCTCTCAGAATAAGGGCAGATTTGAAAAATAAAGAAGTAATAGCAGCAGTGACACAAGAGGCTTTCCAAAGCCAACCAAAGGATGAAAATTGGTTGTGGCACTTGAGATTTGGACATCTCAACTTTGAAGTTCTTAACTTGTTGAGTAGAAAAGGAATGGTAAGAGGATTACCATTGATAGAGAAACCGGATAGCCTTTGTGAAGGTTGCATCTTGGGGAAACAACATAAAGAAAGTTTTCCATCAGGGAAAAGCATAAGGGTAAAGGCACCCTTAGAGATTTTCCACTCAGAGTTATGTGGACCGATGCAACCTCCATCACTAGCAGGAAGCCAATATTTTCTAACATTAATTGATGATTTCACCAGAAAGACTTGGGTTTATTTTCTAAGGAACAAAATTGAAGTGTTTGAAAAATTTCGAAATTTCAAAGAACTTGTAGAAAACCAAAGCGGGCTGCATATCAAAGTCCTAAGAACTGATAGAGTAGGTGAGTATATCTCCAAGGAATTTCTACGTTTTTTTAGAGAAAATGGAATACACAAACAATTTACATCTAGGTACACGCCGCAGCAAAACGGAGTTGCTGAAAGGAAGAATAGGATCATCATGGATATGGTGAGGAGCATGTTGAAGGCAAAGCATTTGCCAAATGATTACTGGGTTGAAGCTGTACAATGTGCAGTATATATTTTGAATAGGTGTCCTACAAAAGCAGTGATGAACAGAGTGCCGAAAGAAGCATGGAGTGGGAGAAAGCAAGGAGTCATGCACATGAAAGTTTTTGGTTGTGTGGCTTATGCACACATTCTAGATCAGCTAAGGAGGAAGTTGGACAGTGAAGCATAGAAATGTATTTTCATTGGATACAGTGAGGAATCCAAAGCTTACATGTTGTATATCCCATCTACCAAAAAGTTTTTTGCGAGCAGAGATGTTCAGTTCATTGAGGAGGAAGCTTGGGATGGAAGCATAGAGAAAATAGTGAATGTTAAAACCTGTTTGTCTCATGATGAAAATGATGAGGAGATGACTGAAATACATCCCCAAACAACAGCGCCAACACAAGGATAGCAAGAGACACCCTTGAGGAGAAATGAAAGTGCTTCTCCAAGCGCACCAGAAGGAGGAAATTCAAGTGCTTCTTCAAGCACTTGTACACCAAATGAAATAGGTAGGAAGTTCAGAAATTTAAGTGACATTTATGATGAAAGTATGAATTCCTTGTTTGCTTTGTAATGTCATGTTGATGACCCTATTAATTTCGAAGATGCAATTAAAGATAGGAAATGGATAGAAGCTATGGATGAGGAGATTAATGCCATAGAAAGAAACAAGACATGGGATTTGGTTGAACTACCAAAAATAAAAGAAGTCATTGGATTTAAATGGGTCTACAAGACCAAGAGTAATGTTGAAGGAAAAATAGAAAGACATAAGGCAAGGTTGGTTGTCAAAGGATACAAGCAACAGTATGGGAGAGACTATGAGAAAACTTTCGCACCGGTTGCTAGAATGGAAACCGTGAGAGTAGTGATGTCCATAGTAGAAAAAAACAAGTGGAAAGTTTACCAAATGGACGTGAAGTCATCATTCCTAAATGGAGTGTTAAAGGAGGAAGTTTACATTGAACAACCTCTAGGATATGAAAAGAAAGGCCAAGAGCACAAAGTGTGCAGATTGAGGAAAGCTCTTTATGGACTGAAGCAAGCACCAAGAGCATGGTACAGTAGGATAGATTCCTATCTACTGGAAAATGGATTTGAGAAGTGTGAGGGAGAACCCACCCTCTACATCAAAGAAAAAGATGGTAAAATATTGATTGTTGTGTTATATGTTGATGATTTTATTTTCATAGGTAATGATGACTACATCATTAAAAATTTCAAAACAGTCATGAAAGAAGAATTTGAGATGACTGACCTGGGTTTGCTGAGATACTTGTTAGGAATAGAAATAGATCAAAATGAAAATGGAATTTTTATTTCATAAGCAAAATATGTTAATGAAGTATTGGAAAGATTTAACATGCAGGACAGTAAGCCAGCAATCACTCCCACAGTGATGGGATTAAAACTCAGCAAAGAGGACAACAACAAATATTTTGATCCTAGCTTGTATAAGAGCATAGTTGGCAGTCTAATGTATTTGATTGCAACTAGGCCAGATATAATGTTTGCTGTTAGCTTATTTTCAGATTCATGGAGAGGCCAAAAGAAGCACATTGGCAGGCAGCAAAAAGAATTCTGAGGTATGTTAAAGGTACTAAAAGGTTTGGCATTTTATATACTGTCTCAGAATGTTCAGATTTAGTTGGATACACTGATAGCGATTGGGCTGGAAGTGTAGATGATCGGAAAAGCACATACGGTTATGTTTTTCACATGGGTTCAGGACCCATTTCATTCGCTTTTAAGAAACTACCTATTGTAGCGTTGTCTACAGTAGAGGCAGAATATGTGGTAACTACAACAGCAACATGTCAAGCAGTTTGGATGAGAAGAATGTTAAGGAGCTTAGGCCAAGAGAAGGCAAAAGGAACAGTGATTTTTTGTGACAATAGCTCAGCTATTGCATTCTCCAAGAATTCTGTGTTTCATAAGAGAACGAAGCACATTGATACAAGGTTTCATTACATCAGGGAATTGGTAAGCAATGGAGAAGTTGTTTTAAAACATTGCAGGACTCAGGAACAGGGTGCAAACATTCTGACAAAGCCATTGGACTAGAAAAGCTTTGAAATTTTGAGGAAATGTCTGGGTATGACTGATAACCCAGCAGTTGAAATTAAAGGGGAGTTGAAAATATAATTCCAACTATCGCCTAGTCAAACAACATTTAATTTAGCAAAACCGCCATGAATTTATCGCACCGCTTTTCACAAGTTGGTGGTATTCTCTCAAACGCCCCCAATACAATCACTATTTGACGCGTGTCCCCTGTATGTTTTGCAAAACAGCTTTTTATCGGGACGTAACGATCATTTTATTTGGGAAAGCCATATCCATTTTATTAAAAAGAAGACTGTCCACCGTTGATTGCATCCAAAGCTCCATACAAGCCTGCAACATGACATTGCGTGAAGTTTTTGAGTTTGACAGCCGGTTTGCCAGTAAAATAATTAATGGAATTTACAGCGGTTCGTAAATTGTTGGTGAGATTTTTAATTTTATTATTTTCTATCAGCGCTAGTATGGGCAAAAGTAAACTTTGGAAAACCCATTTAATTTTATTGTTTTTAATTATTCACGTGAGTATGATAGGTAAAAAAGAGTAAAAGTGCATGTGTAAGTTTTTTTTGTTAAGAAAACAGAGGGGGAGCATGTAATGAAAAAAATGGAAGCATGCATCGATGCAATCATGAAATCTTTCACACAACAATGAAAAGTGTAATGTAAGTTTTTTTTGTTGTTGGAGAATATGTAGTAAAAACGCACAGCAGTGTAAATATGAAAAATGCACCAGCATGAAGTTTTTTTTTTAAAGAAACGAAATGTAATGGGCAGCAGCACATGTAAAAGAAATTTTTTCTTTAGATTTTGTTTTCACACAACAGTGAATGTAATGAAGTCTGTTTTTACACCAGTGAATGTAAAAGAGATTTTTACAGACAACAATGTAAAATCTAAGGAGGAGACAGAGTAATTTTTTGTTGAAATGTTCTTGGTGAATCCCTCTTAGAGAGAAAGAAATTTGTAATTGAAGTTGTCTTTCATTAATGAATACAAG
Source organism: Pinus tabuliformis (assembly GCA_031772625.1). Lineage (NCBI taxonomy): Eukaryota > Viridiplantae > Streptophyta > Pinopsida > Pinales > Pinaceae > Pinus > Pinus tabuliformis. The sequence continues at coordinate 94,088,824 of CM062820.1, forward strand.
TTTTATTTTGTATGAGGAAAAACTCTGTGTGCTCAGAATTTTTTTTTAAAGGTTCCTGTACTAAAATTCTGATGTTCAGTTAATTTGTTTTTGGAATTTTACCATAAAAATTCGCAACAGTCATCCTCCATGAATCTGTTGAGGCCTCGAAAATCGCTACCACAACAAAGGGGAAACCACCCGGTCCGGACCGTAGTGCAGCTCCTTTTCCGTTTGGAATAGTGGTTCCAACTGGGGATAATGGGACCAATTTCCCAAGAACTATAAGTGAATGGGATGGATGAATGACTTATGACATAAGATGGTAATAAGCGGACAGCTAAACTATAAACAAAATGTAATAACTATAATTGGATCCCGGGACTTATCACTTGGCAAAGCGTAGCGTTTGATGATCTGTGCTTTAAGACAGGCATATAGATGACTCTAACACTTTAAGCATAGACGTTTAACCATTTAAACATTGCTCTGCATAATTAGTTATGCAGAGCGATTAGAGCGAATTAATACACTTAATCATTCATATCATTGATACATACATGAGTGAAAGAGATAACAAATCACCAAAACATTCAATAGTGAAACGAAATGAAGATTCGCTGTTATATCGCATACATGCATTCAACAATAGCAAAGATAATAACACAGCAACTCATATAATAAGAAAGGACATAGATACAGATAATAGTACCATGTAAGCTGATCGATCAATCCAGTATATTAATCACTATGTCGTAGTCCTTCCTTCCAATCGGAAAGCATTCCAAACAATAGACAGTCGTGCGCAATTGTATAAAACAGCCTTCTAATCAAAATTAAGAACCGTTGGTCGAGTTTAACAAAAAGAATATAGACTGAAGCACAATAGTGCAAACTTCAGCCTTTAAGTCTTATTACAAAATTTTACGATCCTTTCCAAAACAATGAAAGGGTCTATAAATACTATACTAATCTAAATATCTAAACAACTGAAAAGCTATTAAATTGGTATCAATAAATGTTTTTTCCATCTTTCCTGGCGATCTGGCAGTTGGCAGCAATGCTTCATTCGGTGGGTTCTTTTCCTTTACTACTTAGCTGACATATCGCCAGCATTGGCTCTACTTCTGGTGGAGTGTTGAGACGCGAAGTCAGCTGAGCATCATATGTAGCATCCTGAATGTCGGGAATCAGGCATCCGAGGGCATCCGTTAAACACTTGAGAGCAGACCTTTGAGTATGTGGCTTGACTAGAAAGAGCCAATATGCTTCAGAGGTTAAAGTATTTACTCCGATAATTAACTTCCTCTGTTCCTCGAAAATCGCTGCCACAACAAAGGGGAAACCACCCGGTCCGGACCTTAGTGCAGCTCCTTTTCCGTTTGGAATAGTGGTTCCGACTGGGGATAATGGGACCAGTTTCCCAAGAACTATAAGTGAATGGGATGGATGAATGACTTATGACATAAGATGGTAATAAGCGGACAGCTAAACTATAAACAAAATGTAATAACTATAATTGGATCCCGGGACTTATCACTTGGCAAAGCGTAACGTTTGATGATCTGTACTTTAAGACAGGCATATAGATGACTCTAACACTTTAAGCATAGACGTTTAACCATTTAAACATTGCTCTGCATAATTAGTTATGCAGAGCGATTAGAGCGAATTACTACACGTAATCATTCATATCATTGATACATACATGAGTGAAAGAGATAACAAATCACCAAAACATTCAATAGTGAAACGAAATGAAGATTCGTTGTTATATCGCATACATGCATTCAACAATAGCAAAGATAATAACACAACAATTCATATAATAAGAAAGGACACAGATACAGATAATAGGACCATGTAAGCTGATCGATCAATCCAATATATTAATCACTATGTCGCAGTCCTTCCTTCCAATCGGAAAGCATTCCAAACAACAGACAGTCGTGCGAAATTGTATAAAACAGCCTTCTAATCAAAATTAAGAACCGTTGGTCGAGTTTCACAAAAAGAATATAGACTGAAGCACAATAGTGCAAACTTCAGCCTTTAAGTCTTATTACAAAATTTTACGACCCTTTCCAAAACAATGAAAGGGTCTATAAATACTATACTAATCTAAATATCTAAACAACTGAAAAGCTATTAAATTGGTATCAATAAATGTTTTTTCCATCTTTCCTGGCGCTCTGGCAGTTGGCGGCAATGCTTCATTCGGTGGGTTCGTTTCCTTTACTCCATAGCTGACATATCGCCAGCATTGGCTCTACCTCTGGTGGAGTGTTGAGACGCGAAGTGAGCTGAGCATCATATGTAGCATCCTGAATGTCGGGAATCAGGCATCCGAGGGCATCCGTTAAACACTTGAGAGCAGACCTTTGAGTATGTGGCTTGACTAGAAAGAGCCAATATGCTTCAGAGGTTAAAGTATTTACTCCGGTAATTAACTTCCTCTGTTCCTCTAAGCCAGGATAACTTGCTTGTTCAAGCATATCTGCTGTTGTTATACTTCCAGGTGTGCACTTGGAGATCATATTTGCCAGATAAAGTGTATCATTGACTAGGTCGGTCATGTTGCTGGCAATTATTTTACACCTGGAAGCCGCCCTTTCTGCTTTCATTACCTGAGTATTCCATTCCGTGAAGAGTATGTCCTTATACGTTTCATGGATTCGGGACAATTTCGCCGCTTTCCCTTCTGGAGTGTCTTGCCACTCAACATATTCAGATATGGCATCTTCGGCCTGATCTAACTCATTTCTGGCTCTCTCTATTTGCTCACACACTGTTGTCGATATTTCGCATAATGACTCAGCCTTAGCAAGTTGTTGACATAGAAGTCTGATCTGAGACAGTAATGCGCTGTTTATTTGAGTTGCCTCTGCTCTGAAATTTTTTACGTTCTGTGTGCTTTTGATGCCTTCGAGCTGTGCTGATAGTTGAGCTATTCGCTCATCTTTCGATTGCATCATCAGCTCATTTGATGCTTTCAACTGTGACAATGCCTCTGACAATTCTTTTGCCTTCTGTGCTTCACTTTGGTTTATCCTCTGTCTTTCAATTTGCAGTTGCTGGGTTAACAAATTGTTTTCCTGTTGTTGAGCCAGCAACTGCGCTTCCACCTGTGTTGCTTTATTTTTCCCTTCAATCAATTCTGCCTGTAATGCATATATTTCATGGTCCTTAGTCTTCAACAGAAGACTTACCTCTGACGCTTTGTCAATAGTTGATGCGGAATAAGCTCCCGCGAATTGAGACAGTTTAGTTAGATCATCGGAGGGATCTAAATCCTCCTTCCAGACCATATTGCCCGTGACTGTTTGTTCAGGCAAGATAGAAGGTTGATCAAACCTTCGTCTTTTCTTAGAGCGCTTAATAAGGGCTCTATGCTTTGGGCTGTAGAAAATATCCAGGGGAGGAATTTCTTCCACCTGGAGAACAATTTGATCGGAAGGGTCCTTATTGATGATCTCAACATCCTGCGAAATGGGTGGGCCGCTGGTTCCTCCTAGAACCTGAGAAGAAGTGGTATCGGGCGCATCACTTGTTTTAGAGGAGCCTGTGTCTTTGGAGCCTTCCTTACCACTGATAATGGAATCGAATTGATTCCATTGCTTAATCAATTCAGGATCGATGGAGGTTTGCTTATGTTGCTCTGTATGGGCTTTGCTCCGTTCTTTCTCTTGTTCTAACTTCTGCTGTTCTTCAAGTGTTTTTCGCTGTTGCTCCTCTTGCGTTTTCCACTGCTGCTCCTCCAATTCCTTTTTCTGCCTATCTGCTAGTTCTTTCTTTAATCTCTATTCTTCCTTCTTCTTCCTCTGCTCTTCTTCCCTCTGTGCCTTTTGCTGCCTTTCTATCTGCTCCTTTTTCTGCTTCTCAGCTTGCAGCTTCTTCTGCCTTTCCTCCTGTTGTTTATCCTGTTGCCGACCAGGATCGCTTGAGGAAGACGTTGGGGTTGTGGATAATAACTCTAGGGGCAGAGTTTGCAACCTCTGCTCCCTATGTTTATTAAACTCTATCAACGCCTCATCATTGTATTTCATTATGGCAAGCTGTTTGGCTTGGCTTATTGTCTCGGCACCTACGAACAAGTCATTAAACATATCCTCTTGATGATCAACTTTTGTTAATTTTGCTTGTTCTAGGGCAATGTAGGCAGTTTTCTTTGGATCATAGAGTCTGCTTGGGAGAGTGGCCAGGGATAAATCTTGGATTTTTGTCGCTTCTTTTTCTGCGTGCTTGTAATTAAGCAGAGTAAAAACCCCAATTCTTAAAGGAAAAGAGGGCCAACCTTTCTTCTTCTCTTCTTTGAGAGTTTGTGTGGCACTCTCAGCCATAATCTGGTAACAGATTTCCCGGGCTAACAGCTTGTCTGGGATATATAAAGGGAGGACATGCGGCCTAGCCTTACTCCCAAAAACTCTGATATAGGAGAAATATTCTTCACCAAACCAACTCGCTACGGCAGGTAAGTCAAAGGAAGCTTCATAAGAAATTCTGGAAATGGGTCTGTCATAAATAGAATAGTAAATGGGTGCCATGAAACCATTGCAAATTTGGTACAAGTGGTCCTTGTAAGAGGACTTCCACAACTTCTGATGGTATAAATGAATGGGTGTTGGATCTTGGGTGGTCCATCTCCAATCGAGGACAGGAAACTCAGAATTGAGACACAGGGTATCCATAATGTAAGCAGAATAATAAAATGGCGGGATTTTCCTTTCAGAGACTATAGTTTTGTTTCTGAATTCACGAACAGCTACGGCCAACTTATCAGAAAGAATAGTGGCCCAATCCATGATTATAGCATTGATAGCCGCTTCCATTAAGGGAACCATGTCAATATTGATATTAACGGAGTCATGCAATCCCCACAATCTACACATCATAATCCCTGCATAGCAATAGGGAGAAGCCAAAGAAACGTTGGAGTACTTACCTGAACTTTCATGCTTGTGCTTGGCTGGGTTCTGCCTCCAATCTCGGAGGGGTTCGGATGGCGATTCATTTTCTTTTGCGAATTTCTCCACGAAGGTTCTGTTGTAGACTAGCTCCGGTTCAGGCAGATGATACATTCACCTCAGGTCATCAGGCTTGAATGACCCGAAAATCCTTCCGTCCCTTGTATAGAAAGTTCTATCAGTAATGGGGATCTCTTCAATTTCCCAGCGCACGACATCTGTGTAAGGGAGAACCTGCTCTCTAGCCGCTATTCTGTGTAAAAAGGAGTCGGCCAAGTCTTTGAGCGTTGCATCAGACTTCCTTAATACATCTACACTAGCCGTTCTCACTGTCACTTTTGGTTGCTCGGCCTCCAACAGATTATATGTGCCCTGCCATGTGGTCCTAGCAAGACCAGTGCACGTAGTGTCCGAGATTAGGCCTTTCTTCGAAATTGAAGCAGCTTGACCTGCAACAAGTGTTGTAGTAGAACCAGAACTCCTCTTATTTTTCTTCCCCATCATGTTCAGGCTTTTCTCAACAAACGAACTCTACACAAGTGCAAGAGAAATCGTAACTCGAGGAATAATGAAGACAAAGCATAATTGGAAAGATATATATCACTTGAAGCGTGGCGCTATTAATTTTCAAAAAGTGGTTGCGGATCCAATCACTGGTAAGAGATCGCATATGCATTAATGGCGATTTTAAGGCCTGCTACCCATTAAATGACCTTTACGCTGTTATTCAATTGAATGACCTCCCAACGCGTGCAACAGATATGATATGCCTTAGACGCAAGTATTCGTTAATCGAAGGGGCAAAGTTATTAATTACGCATGCATTACCTTATCCCTGCATTTAACGGTATTTTGAAGTCTGCGCCTTACCAACCGGATTTAAATATAACTTTAAAGCTTAAAACAATCACTTTTTGAAAATGTCGATTGCCGATGAACAATGTCGCATCGCATGGGGGAAAGAGTTACACTATCGTTTGAAAGTAGCCCTGGCGAACGCCGATTGCGATATTGCATCGGACTAGCATGTGAACACATTACCAGATACATATTAAGTGATTTGCCGACTTCCGATAGCGAATTCGCATCGCATCGGGGAAAGACCTGAGCGCCTTATAAAAGTGCATGGGATACCACCGACGGCCGATAGCGATATCGCATCAGGTCGGGGTGCATAACTTAAAGCGTTTTCTCACAAGAGGCAGTGCCGATAGCCGATCGCCGATATAGCGTCGCATCGGGGCATGAGATATATGCTCTTTTTTGTGTATGCAATGAATATCACCGATTGCCGATAGCGATATCGCATCGGCAAAGACCAAAGTGCCGTTTTAGTGCATCTCTCTTGTCATTGCGATATGCGATCTTGCGATCGCTTTATCGCAATAACAAAAGATTGTTTTATTTTGGAAATATTGTTATTTGAAAAAGGCTTCAATTCACAAACACATTCGATTATCATACTTTTTTCGAACAAATTCATTAATACCATTTAATTTTTAAAAGGGACCCATTTCATATGTTAATTGTTTGTTAATACAGATGGTATGAAATGGGGGGTTGTTGTAGGGCACAACAATTGGCGATTCATTGGTAGAACCAGTTATCTCTGAAATTAATATAAACACTTAAGCTTTTCCAAAAATAGAAACTCAATCAGAGGGAGAAATTTCTAATATAACTAGATACTCATGTGTTCTGACTAAAGTGAACTCCATTTCGTTAACTTCGTCCCATTCAGTTTCAAGAAACTAAAAACATAATAAGTTTCTAAAACAAGTCTTTATTGGTTCATAGTTATAAAAATAGAAAACTTTCCCAAATCAGCTTTTATAATTAACTCCTTTGTCATAGGTAGAGCCTCTGTTGCCAGCAGACATTTATAGTCTCGACAGGGATACCTTTTAACCATAGTATTGTCAACTTTTCCATTCACATAAGAGTATGATTAACAGAGTGAATCCATAAAATATTGTCATATTTTATTTTTTTATCTGCTTTTCTTTGTAATTAATAAGATAAAAAGCCACTGTCCTGGTTTGGTAGCCAGCTTATGACAATGCCATTCACTGGTAATAATTTAACTGATCAAGCTGGCTCGTGATGAGACCCCTTGTCTTGAAATTTCAAGCCATTACCCTGTTTTGGTAGGCAGTATTGGTAATGTCAGTTAAGCTATTTCCCTATGAACATGGTAAGCAGGCTTATGATAAGACCTCTCATCTTCAATCTTTTATATTTTAGAATTACACTCTAAGTAATCATAACCTTTAGTGAATGGGGTGAACAATTTTCTCCTTAAGAGCAGATGGATGACAGGTGAAGAGTTGAAGATACTGAAAATGGGTTAGCCTCTATCTTTTAACAGATAACCTTTGGAGACTAGTTTTGGAGACAGAAAATGATTCAGAACTTTTACCTCTTGAGAGGAGTTTTCAAAATTTAGATTATAGTTTCAGAGCACAAGGATATCTAATTTCCTAGAAAATATTTCTTTTGATTGAGGGTTCTATTATCTAAAAACAAGTATTTATATTATTTTGTGAGACAGCTCTCTCAAACACAACAAAAGGTCAATGGAGATACTCTACAGTTTTATTTTCTACTAATCTTACAAACTACGCAAATCTACAAAAGGGAGAAGGGGTTACCTTCTCAGTTAAAGAATTTCTTCAGGATCAGGCCATTGACGGGGAGAGAATCTCTCAACCCTGATAGGTCTTGCAATATAAAAGTTGAATGGCCTATCTTTTCACAGATCTGAAATGGTCCAAGCCACATTTTCTTAAATTTGGTATGCTTGCCTTTATCTTCATGGGCCTTGTCCCATTTGAGAACTAAGTCACCAACTTGAAGTTGTTTGGAATCGGATGATGCTGAGTCAAAAGATGCTTTGATGATTTGTTGATGTTTGGCATGAGTGATTCTAGCCTTTTCCCTTTCTTCTTCTAATTTGAGAATTTGGTCATGTCTAAGTTGGATAGAAGAAGACGGAGTCTCTTGAATGAACTGCACTAGGGCTAAAGATGGAAGAACAAGATTTGTAGGCAACACGGCTTCTTTTCCATATACTAGATTGAAAGGAGAGGTCCCTATAGAAGTCTTGTGTGTTATTCTATCAGCTCATAATGCAAAGACCAAAGATTTATGCCAGTTTCTATGATTCTGTTCAATCGTTTGCTTAATGATTTTGATGAGGTTCTTATTAGTAGATTCGGCTAAACCGTTTCCCTGGGGATAATAATTGGAAGAATATTTCAGTTTAAACCCCCTTTTAATAGCAAAATCATATATAGCGTTTCCTGAGAAATAAGAAGCATTCTCAAAAACAAGAGCGTTTGGAACACCAAACCTGGTAATGATGAATTGGTCAATGAACTCGATGATTGCCTCTGCATTTGCCGCCTTCAAAGGAATAGCCTCTACCCATTTAGTAAAGTAATCAGTAGCGGTAAGGATATACCTATGTTGTTTGGAAGATGGTGGAGTAATTTCCCCGATGATATCTAATCCCCATTGTTCGAATGGTTGTTCAATGTTGACAGGTTGAAGAGGGAAAGCCGCTTTTCCTTGTCTTCCACCAGATGTTTGGCAATTAAGGCATTTTCTTACGTGCTCGTGGCAATCTCTAAATAGAGTAGGCCAATAATATCCAGCATGAATAATCTTATGAGCTGTTGGGTCAGCTCCAAAATGTCCTCCAGCTGGTCCATCATGTAGCTCCTGCAAAACCTTTTGGGCTTCAGGTTTCTCAAGACATCTTAACAGGATAGAATCATAATTTTGTTTAAACAATACATCATCAATGAGAGTGAAATTCTTAGCTTTCAACCTAATGGCCCTCTTATTTTTGTAAGATAAATTTAGAGGAGCATAACCGTTCTTCAGATAAAATATCAAATCAGCATATTGAGATTCAGAATCAATGACACTTATCTGATTGATGGATTTAATCTGATCTTCATCGCTTGATTCGTGAATGTTCGATGCTCCTGCCAATATCCTGCAAAAACCTTGGCCCCTAACAATCTTTGCTGGCTTTATTTCTAAGTCATACTCTTGAAGCATTGTAACCCAATTGGCTCTTTTTTCACCCAACTCTTTCTGAATCAATAGTTGTCTTACCGCTGGGAAAGGAACTATAACTTTCATGTGGGTTTTCAAAAGGAAGGGCCTATAATGTTTGACTGCTTTGAACACAGCAAAGGCTTGTTTCTCCACATCTGAATAATTCAATTCGGCACCTTGAAGATTTGAACTGAAAAATGATATGGGTGCTTCTAGGTTGTTATCATTCAGTTGTGTGAGTACTGCAGCATATGAAGTGTTGGATGCGATAGTATATAGTGTAAAATGATTAGAAAAATTTGGAGTATTCAAGGCTGGGGAATTAATTATTGACTGTTTGATAACATCAAAAGCTTGCTTTTCGTCTGATCCCCATTTGAAGACTGAATTCTTCTTGATCATTGTCTGAAGTGGTAATACAATCTGTGAAAAATCTGGAGCAAATCGTTTGACAAAATTTATCTGACCTAAAAAAGATTGCATTGATTTTTTGTTATGTGGGAAAGGGATTTCAGAAATTTCATTAATCCGATCAGGATCGATATAAATACCATCTTTGGATACTATAAACCCTAAGAGTTTTCCTTGGTCTAGAGCAAAGAAGGACTTTTTTGGGTTTAGAGAAATACCATATCTTTTGCATCTCTGAAAGATCTGATTTAAGTCGTGCAAATGATTATCTCTCTTCTTAGAATACACAGTAATATCATCTAGGTAGACGACTACTGATCGATTAATTAACCCTCTAAAGGCCATGTCCATGGCTCTCTGAAATGTCGCTCCGGCGTTTATAAGACCAAAAGGCATTTTCTGATATGCATAGATTCCCCATTTTGTTCTGAATGTAGTTTTAAGCTGGTCATCGGGATGTACCAGAACTTGATTGTACCCTGAAAAACCATCTAGAAAAGACATCAATTCAGAACCTGCCACCGATTGGAGAATTTGCTCCATAGTGGGCAATGGGAAGTTGTCTTTTAAGCTTGCTTTGTTTAAATTCCTGAAATCAATACAAATTCGAATGTCGCCATTTTTCTTCCTGACTGGCACCATGTTAGAGACCCAGTTTGAATGTCGGACTGGAAAAATCATTTTGGCTTTCAAAAGCTTATTAAGCTCCGACTTAATCTGGCTCTCCAAATTTGGGTGTATTTTCCTTAATTTTTGTTGAATTGGTTTTTTATCACGAAGCATAGGAATTGTATGCTGGATAATAGACGTATCATATGTCTTTAAGTCATCATATTTCCAAGCAAAAACCTGTTTGTTCTTTCTCAATAATTTAATAAATGCTTCCTTTTCATTCTGAGATAGCCCTGTTCCTAAATTGATGTTTTGAGGAGACTCGTTGGTTCCTAGATTTATCAATTCAAACCTAAGGGTAGAACTTTGAAGCTTTGTGTTGATTACAGGTTTAAACCTGTCTTTAATATCATAAAGATCTTCTAATTTTACCACTGGTTTGGGGATCGAATTTTCTTTGGGCACTCCTTTCATCTGGGAATCATGATCATCTTCCTCAATAACTTGCTTATCATAAGAATTCTCAGAAGTTAAAAACTGCAAAATATAATCATCATGATTAAATACTCTCCAATTAGTGACATTGTCCGGAATTGAAGGTCTGAAAAGTAATTCAACAGAAAATCTATCAAGGTTGTAGTCTTCAGAAGGTAGAAGCTTTGAAGCTACATTGGCTAGTAAATCTGCGGCTGCATTTTGAGATCGAGGTATAGAAGAAATGTTGAATGCAAGAAAGTGTGAGGTAAGCTCTTGAACGAGTGATTGGTAATGTTTAAGGTGAGTCGAAAGGCAATGAATTGCATTTCTAACCTATTTGACAATGATTTCCGAATCGCCGAATACCTTTAGATATCGCACCTCCAGGCCGATTGCTTTGTATAACCCTTGGATTAAAGCCTCATATTCGGCTGTGTTATTAGTGCACTCGAACTCTAACCTACAAGATAACATTGTCTTTTCTCCTTGCGGACTAACCAATATACATCCAGCTCCTGAACCCTCCGGGGACTTAGAGCCATCAAAATACAAAGACCAAAATAAAGGATTAACTAAAGTATCTACATTTTTCTCAGCATCATTAAAACACCTGGACCTATCAGTTTGTGAAAAAATTTCTATTTGAGATGTAAAATGATTAACCGAAAAAGGAGATGGTTGGGCAACAAAGTTGCCAAAGAATGATTCTGCCGAATAGTTCCCCAAAATGTTATTATTGAATGCGACAGGCTGGTTTTCTTGCTCGAATTCAGTAACTGTGTGGGTCATATGCTTCTCACGATCGATCCTTATTTGATTTGGCTTTCCCTTGTAGGGAAGCCACATATGTGACCAATCTGTAGAAATATACCCGTGCAGTCCTTCGGACCAATCTCTGCTCAATATTAAACCATAAAATTCAGGTATGTCAGTGATTAAGATGTCAATTCTTTGAACAATTCTGGGGTCGGCTAACAACCCGATGGTTACAGAATTAATTTCTCCCACAACCTGCACTTTAGTTCTATCTAAATGTACAATATGGATTGCAGATTTCTGGGGTTCAATGTTCAGCTTAGAGCAAACTGAAGCTGGCATTATATTAGATGAGGCCCCTGAATCTATTAAACAGTTGTGTAAGTTTCTATTATAAATCTCATAAGTGAGCAGGAAAGGTGGTGTATGAGAATTTGATTTATCTCTGATTAAGACTGAATCGGTAATTTCAACCATGCCTGCAGGAGGCTGGCCTGAATCGTTGGCAGCTCTTGCACTGGGAAGGGGGTTAGAAGGAACAACATTTAATTCTTTGAGGAGTAGCTTTTGCTGATGCTTCAGTTTACTGAGTTCAAACATGGTTATATTTGCCTTGGTTTTCTTCATATCATCAATAATGTTATATTCCATTGAATCGGATACCACTAGAGTCTTGGATGTCGAAGGAGCACTAGAAGTTGTAGGCTGGTTTTGAGGGACTACCACAGGTGACTTCTTTGGGGGAACTTTTTCCTTTGCTGTAGTAGCGCCTGCGCTCCTTTTCTTTGAAATTGCCTGGGGAAGTTCAGAAGCAATTTTGCTTCTTGTAGTAACCGGAAAGGCTTCTTCTTCATTTTCAGTGTCAGAATTTGGGAGTATAAAATCCCACATTCCATGACATTCAGCTAGCTCTTCTTCATCATCGGTCTGTGAAGGTGTTTCCTCTTCCTCTTCTTCCTGGTCTGAATCGGCGTTAGATATAACATTAGGTGGCTTTGATTCAGTTTTCTTAAAAGTCCTAAATGGTCTTTTGCTTGAAGTTTCGGCCACCTGCTTTTTAATCTCAACCATTTCATTAGACAAAGTTTTAAGGACCTTTTGTAAACCTTCCATGTCATATGGGTCCTTTGGGGTTTTCTTCTTGGAATCTTCTTTAAACGAGACTTTTTTAGCTTTTCTATCTTCTAGAGCAGCTTTCTTTTCAAGAGCATTGATGCGCTTTTCAACTGCAAGTGCTTCTCTCATATTTTCAGCTAAGGTAGGTTTGCCGGCCCTGTCTACAAAGATAGCTATGTTGGCAGGTAAGGCAGTGATGTACCATTCGCTTCGGATTTGCTCACTTGGTTTAGAAGCGGTAGGGATTTTATTCAGTAGTTTATTAAATCTGGCATTAAACTCCTTTATTGGTTCCCTGTGCTCTATTCTCAAATTGGAGAGGTCATTTATTAAAGTTGCTAGGGACCGATCATCTCCATACTTGGTGAGAAACTGCTCTTGGCATGTAATCCAACTGGTAATCGAACCAGAGGGTAAGGAAAAATACCAGGATCATGCTAATCCTTGTAAAGTGTAAGGGAACAGTCTTACTACCACATCTTGCTCTGTTACTCCTTTTAGGTTTACTGCTAACATGAAGTTGTTGATGTGTTCTTTAGCTTGGGTTCCATTATCTGGATTAAATTTAGGCAGCCATTTTTTGGGTGCATCTGGTATATCATGTAATGGTCCAGGCATGTTGACAGCACCCGGTCTAGTCCATGGATCTGCCATTATGCTAGCGACAGTGGTTGTCACTACTGTCGGGGTTCTAGATGTTTGGTGAGGTATTGGAGATGAAGAGTGAATAGGTTGGGATATTAAGGCTCCTGTTCCCTGATGAACAACAATTTGTAATGGAGGGGTGGGTGGTTGACTTTGCAGATGAGGAGATGAAATGGATGATGTGGAAGAAAAATCCCCACTGTCAGATCCTTCAGTATCTTTCTTTGGCTTTTTCCTTTTGGGTAAAGGAAACTCAGTAGGTTCAATACCAAGTTTTTCGCTCTGAAGTCTGGTAAGAGGATGAGTGAGGTTGAACTGCAAAGTCGCACTGCTTTCTGATATCTCAGATTTCTGTGGTGAGATCGAGAAGCTCTGAAGTTTATGGATTAGGGACTGAACTTCAGGATATTCAAGACTTAGTTGTTCTGGGATATGATGGGATTGAGCAGTGGTGATAGATTCCTCTTCTTCTTGGTTATGGGCTGGCGAACCAGTATGTAATTGAGAAGAACGAGGAGATTTGGAGGGAGAATTACTCTTAGAATGACTTGCCGATTTGGTTCGGCTTGCCATTCACAGTCAGGCCCTCCTTCTAGCGCCAATTTTGTTGAGGCCTCTAAAATCGCTGCCACAACAAAGGGGAAACCACCCGGTCCGGACCTTAGTGCAGCTCCTTTTCCGTTTGGAATAGTGGTTCCGACTGGGGATAATGGGACCAGTTTCCCAAGAACTATAAGTGAATGGGATGGATGAATGACTTATGACATAAGATGGTAATAAGCGGACAGTTAACTATAAACAAAATGTAATAACTATAATTGGATCCCGGGACTTATCACTTGGCAAAGCGTAACGTTTGATGATCTGTGCTTTAAGACAGGCATATAGATGACTCTAACGCTTTAAGCATAGATGTTTAACCATTTAAACATTGCTCTGCATAATTAGTTATGCAGAGCGATTAGAGCGAATTACTACACTTAATCATTCATATCATTGATACATACATGAGTGAAAGAGATAACAAATCACCAAAACATTCAATAGTGAAACGAAATGAAGATTCGTTGTTATATCGCATACATGTATTCAACAATAGCAAAGATAATAACACAACAATTCATATAATAAGAAAGGACACAGATACAGATAATAGTACCATGTAAGCTGATCGATCAATCCAGTATATTAATCACTATGTCGCAGTCCTTCCTTCCAATCGGAAAGCATTCCAAACAATAGACAGTCGTGCGAAATTGTATAAAACAGCCTTCTAATCAAAATTAAGAACCGTTGGTCGAGTTTCACAAAAAGAATATAGACTGAAGCACAATAGTGCAAACTTCAGCCTTTAAGTCTTATTACAAAATTTTACGACCCTTTCCAAAACAATGAAAGGGTCTATAAATACTATACTAATCTAAATATCTAAACAACTGAAAAGCTATTAAATTGGTATCAATAAATGTTTTTTCCATCTTTCCTGGCGATCTGGCAGTTGGCGGCAATGCTTCATTCGGTGGGTTCTTTTCCTTTACTCCTTAGCTGACATATCGCCAGCATTGGCTCTACCTCTGGTGGAGTGTTGAGACACGAAGTCAGCTGAGCATCATATGTAGCATCCTGAATGTCGGGAATCAGGCATCCGAGGGCATCCGTTAAACACTTGAGAGCAGACCTTTGAGTATGTGGCTTGACTAGAAAGAGCCAATATGCTTCAGAGGTTAAAGTATTTACTCCGGTAATTAACTTCCTCTGTTCCTCTAAGCCAGGATAACTTGCTTGTTCAAGCATATCTGCTGTTGTTATACTTCCAGGTGTGCACTTGGAGATCATATTTGCCAGATAAAGTGTATCATTGACTAGGTCGGTCATGTTGCTGGAAATTATTTTACACCTGGAAGCCGCCCTTTCTGCTTTCATTACCTGAGTATTCCATTCCATGAAGAGTATGTCCTTATACGTTTCATGGATTCAGGACAATTTCCCCACTTTCCCTTCTGGAGTGTCTTGCCACTCAACATATTCAGATATGGCATCTTCGGCCTGATCTAACTCATTTCTGGCTCTCTCTATTTGCTCACACACTGTTGTCGATATTTCGCATAATGACTCGGCCTTAGCAAGTTGTTGACATAGAAGTCTGATCTGAGACAGTAATGCGTTGTTTATTTGAGTTGCCTCTGCTCTGAAATTTTTTACGTTCTGTGTGCTTTTGATGCCTTCGAGCTGTGCTGATAGTTGAGCTATTCGCTCATCTTTCGATTGCATCATCAGCTCATTTGATGCTTTCAACTGTGACAATGCCTCTGACAATTCTTTTGCCTTCTGTGCTTCACTTTGGTTTATCCTCTGTCTTTCAATTTGCAGTTGCTGGGTTAACAAATTGTTTTCCTGTTGTTGAGCCAGCAACTGCTCTTCCACCTGTGCTGCTTTATTTTTCGCTTCAATCAATTCTGCCTGTAATGCATATATTTCATGGTCCTTAGTCTTCAACAGAAGACTTACCTCTGACGCTTTGTCAATAGTTGCTGCGGAATAAGCTCCCGCGAATTGAGACAGTTTAGTTAGATCATCGGAGGGATCTAAATCCTCCTTCCAGACCATATTTCCCGTGACTGTTTGCTCAGGCAAGATAGAAGGTTGATCAAGCCTTCGTCTTTTCTTAGAGCGCTTAATAACGGCTCTATGCTTTGGGCTATAGAAAATATCCAGGGGAGGAATTTCTTCCACCTGGAGAACAATTTGATCGGAAGGGTCCTTATTGATGATCTCAACATCCTGCGAAATGGGTGGGCCGCTGGTTCCTCCTAGAACCTGAGAAGAAGTGGTATCGGGCGCATCACTTGTTTTAGAGGAGCCTGTGTCTTTGGAGCCTTCCTTACCACTGATAATGGAATCGAATTGATTCCATTTCTTAATCAATTTAGGATCGATGGAGGTTTGCTTATGTTGCTCTGTATGGGCTTTGCTCCGTTCTTTCTCTTGTTCTAACTTCTATTGTTCTTCAAGTGTTTTTCGCTGTTGCTCCTCTTGCGTTTTCCGCTGCTGCTCCTCCAATTCCTTTTTCTGCCTATCTGCTAGTTCTTTCTTTAATCTCTCTTCTTCCTTCTTCTTCCTCTGCTCTTCTTCCCTCTGTGCCTTTTGCTGCCTTTCTATCTACTCCTTTTTCTGCTTCTCAGCTTGCAGCTTCTTCTGCCTTTCCTCCTGTTGCCGACCAGGCTCGCTTGAGGAAGACGCTGGGGTTGTGGATTATAACTCTAGGGGCAGAGTTTGCAACCTCTACTCCCTAAGTTTATTAAACTCTGTCAACGCCTCATCATTGTATTTCATTATGGCAAGCTGTTTGGCTTGGCTTATTGTCTCGACACCTACGAACAAGTCATCAAACATATCCTCTTGATGATCAAATTTTGTTAATTTTGCTTGTTCTAGGGCAATGTAGGCAGTTTTCTTTGGATCATAGAGTCTGCTTGGGAGAGTGGCCAGGGATAAAGCTTGGATTTTTGTCGCTTCTTTTTCTGCATGCTTGTAATTAAGCAGAGTAAAAACCCCAATTCTTAAAGGAAAAGAGGGCCAACCTTTCTTCTTCTCTTCTTTGAGAGTTTGTGTGGCACTCTCGGCCATAATCTGGTAACAGATTTCCCGGGCTAACAGCTTGTCTGGGATATATAAAGGGAGGACATGCGGCCTAGCCTTACTCCCAAAAACTCTGATATAGGAGAAATATTCTTCACCAAACCAACTCGCTACGGCAGGTAAGTCAAAGGAAGCTTCATAAGAAATTCTGAAAATGGGTCTGTCATAAATAGAATAGTAAATGGGTGCCATGAAACCATTGCAAATTTGGTACAAGTGGTCCTTGTAAGAGGACTTCCACAACTTCTGATGGTATAAATGAATGGGTGTTGGATCTTGGGTGGTCCATCTCCAACCGAGGACAGGAAACTCAGAATTGAGACACAGGGTATCCATAATGTAAGCAGAATAATAAAATGGCGGGATTTTCCTTTCAGAGACTATAGTTTTGTTTCTGAATTCACGAACAGCTACGTCCAACTTATGAGAAAGAATAGTGGCCCAATCCATGATTATAGCATTGATAGCCGCTTCCATTAAGGGAACCATGTCAATATTGATATTAACGGAGTCATGCAATCCCCACAATCTACACATCATAATCCCCGCATAGCAGTAGGGAGAAGCCAAAGAAACGTTGGAGTACTTACCCGAACTTTCATGCTTGTGCTTGGCTGGGTTCTGCCTCCAATCTCGGAGGGTTTCGGATGGCGACTCATTTTCTTTTGCGAATTTCTCCATGAAGGTCCTGTTGTAGACTAGCTCCGGTTCAGGCAGATGATACATTCGCCTCAGGTCATCAGGCTTGAATGACCCGAAAATCCTTCCGTCCCTTGTATGGAAAGTTCTATCAGTAATGGGGATCTCTTCAATTGCCCAGCGCAGGACATCTGTGTAAGGGAGAACCTGCTCTCTAGCCGCTATTCTGTGTAAAAAGGAGTCGGCCAAGTCTTTGAGCGTTGCATCAGACTTCCTTAATACATCTACACTAGTCGTTCTCACTGTCACTTTTGGTTGCTCGGCCTCCAACAGATTATATGTGCCCTACCATGTGGTCCTAGCAAGACCAGTGCACGTAGTGTCCGAGATTAGGCCTTTCTTCGAAATTGAAGCAGCTTGACCTGCAACAGGTGTTGTAGTAGAACCAGAACTCCTCTTATTTTTCTTCCCCATCATGTTCAGGCTTTTCTCAACAAACGAACTCTACACAAGTGCAAGAGAAATCGTAACTCGAGGAATAATGAAGACAAAGCATAATTGGAAAGATATATATCACTTGAAGCGTGGCGCTATTAATTTTCAAAAAGTGGCTGCGGATCCAATCACTGGTAAGAGATCGCATATGCATTAATGGCGATTTTAAGGCCTGCTACCCATTAAATGACCTTTACGCTGTTATTCAGTTGAATGACCTCCCAACGCATGCAAAAGATATGATATGCCTTAGACGCAATTATTCGTTAATCGAAGGGGAAAAGTTATTAATTACGCATGCATTACCTTATCCTTGCATTTAACGGTATTTTGAAGTCTGCTCCTTACCAACCGGATTTAAATATAACTTTAAAGCTTAAAACAATCACTTTTTGAAAATGCCGATTGCCGATGAACAATGTCGCATCGCATGGGGGAAAGAGTTACACTATCGTTTGAAAGTAGCACTGGTGAACGCCAATTGCGATATTGCATCGGACTAGCATGTGAACACATTACCAGATACATATTAAGTGATTTGCCGACTTCCGATAGCGAATTCGCATCGCATCGGGGAAAGACCTGAGCGCCTTATAAAAGTGCATGGGATACCACCGACGGCCGATAGCGATATCGCATCGGGTCGGGGTTCGTAACTTAAAGCGTTTTCTCACAAGAGGTAGTGCCGATAGCCGATCGCCGATATAGCGTCGCATCGGGGCATGATATATATGCTCTTTTTTGTGTATGCAATGAATAACGCCGATTGCCGATAGCCATATCGCATCTGCAAAGACCAAAGTGCCGTTTTAGTGCATCTCTCTTGTCATTGCTATATGCGATCTTGCGATCGCTTTATCGCAATAACAAAAGATTGTTTTATTGTGGAAATATTGTTATTCGAAAAAGGCTTCAATTCACAAACACATTCGATTATCATACATTTTTCGAACAAATTCATTAATACCAATTAATTTTTAAAAGAGACCCATTTCATATGTTAATTGTTTGTTAATACAGATGGTATGAAATGGGGGGTTGTTGTAGGGCACAACAGAATCCCGCAGTGATTGCCAAAAACCATGCATTTCCTCCTCGCTCAACATGATTTTCCTCTTCTGTTCTACATTTGATCCGATGTCTTGGCGTTGTAAAATGTCTATTCACTCTTTCAATCGGCTCTCCTCAGAATGAATGCACTTGCAAAGCTCCAGATTCTGGCTTGGTGCGAAGTAATCTTGCGATGATTGAGATGAGTAACCTATGCTCTTAATAAGGTTATCTCGTTGAAATGATAATAACGCTAAAGTTGGGGCATATATATTAAAGCTGAAATAAATCCATATCAAGGCTGCAGCATATGTATGTATCGATATTTATAATTTTCTGGAGCATATATGGATATTTATAATTTGCTGTAGTATATATTGATATTTATCATTTGCTGGTGCATTTGTATCATTTAATCATTTGCTGGAGTATATATTGATATTTGTCATTTGCAAGAGCATACATCGATATTTATGCATTTGCTGGAGTATTTTATGTCAGCGCTGGAGAATTTGTGTCATTTTTATCATTTTTGAAGCATTTAGCTTTGTTTTTAGGTTGCAATAATGATTTTAAACTATTTTCCAAGAATAACGCTGATACCATCCTTAGAATAGTCCCATTTAATAATCACTCCGTGCCAACCATTAGGAAAGATAGTACCAACAATAATTCTGAGCCAGAATAACAATAACAATGTTGTGCCTGTGGAAAAATGCTATTTAGCGTTGAAGTACGATAATAGATAGAATTATTAAATGAAATAATTTTAGGCTCTATGCTCATATGTAAAATATAAGCTTTCATGAATATTGTTGCAGTGTTCATAAGAGGATGCTAATATCATTCATAAGGATTTTCAATTGAATTAAAAAGGTTGCAATATATATGTCATTTTCAATGAGTAGAATTAGGGTACACAACCCTAATTATAATATACTCATTATATATTTAAATATACTTGTCATGTGCCATATCATAATTGACCATTTGCAACAATAACCAATTTATGATGGGTTGTCTATATTCATTATTCTTCTGTCTCCTGCCTTTATGTTCTAGTGGTTACTTTTTTCTTGCTTTACCTTTCTTTCAACAATTCATTCTTTGCACTACATACCAAAGTTACATTGAGTGCTCAATTCTCTTTGAGGTGCCATTTATTTCTTTGATATGCTTGCTTAATATTTTAGAGTTTGGTTTCAGTTATTCAATCCTGGTGATGCATTTTTCAATGGGATTCACTAGTGAAGAGAAGTGATTGTAGAGAATATCTTCTGCAACCTTGAATGATTGTCCATTTGCTTCATTTCCTTTTGTAGCTTTTGAATGTATGCAATTATTCAATTGTTGAATGTATCAACGCTGGTGATGTTCCTTTTCAATGGCATGCACTGGTAAAATTTGTGTTCTCTCCTCTTTTTTTATTCATGTATTTTAGTTTGCTAGTGAAATGTCCTTCCACAATTATGCTTAATGGTAAGCTTTAGATTTCTGCAATGGCTCATTAACTATCATTTGAATTTAGAATTTTCTTTTTCCCTCTTCTTATTTTTCTTTAAAAAATATATTCAACACATTGTGCCAAGGAGCCAAGGATAACTAAGAATACCACATGTTGCAGAAGCAGTGAAAGGAATTTCTTTTCTAATACTTCCAACATTCATCTTTCGAATTCATTCAAATTCCTGCATTATAATATAGCATAGCATAAGAATATTTACTTTCATGATACATAGCTCGTAATGCTATGGAATTAAGCATTGTATTTTAATTTTGATTGCAAAGCCTTTCTCATTTCTATAGTTATCTTTGTATAAAGGTTGCAAGTAATATGGTTGAGATGTAGATCATGATGAAAGCTTCTAAAAAAAATGTATAGAATTTGTTCCTTTGCTTGATGGCCATAAGTTTGATTTTGCTTGCATATATATATATATATATATATATTTGAATTGAATAGGATCAACTGAATACATGAGTTATACATTGATGCATTCCATATATTTAAATTCAACAAAAGTTGAAGAGTTTTTGAGAAAATTATGATGATGCCAATATACAATGAATTAGATTCATGTTTCAACATGGTTTGAGAATGTCTAACTGAATTATGTACATTATCAAATGTCTATTTCCATGCTTATATACAAAATATACAAATATGTACAATTAAAAAAATTTCTTGAGTTAAATGTTGCTAGTTTTATAAAGAAGATGTCTTGATCAATTTGATGATAGTCCTTTGCTCTTGTTGCTTCTGGACCACTTCAAATTCTGCAAACAATAATATACTTCTTGTTTCCATAGTCTCCCCCTTATATTGTGCACTCAATCCCATGTTTTCTATAATGACTTAGATTCTCCTTTTGAAGTTATATTAGTGAGAAGGATCTATAGGAATTATCCCTAATTTATTTCTTAATATTCAAAAGGTTCTCTGGCAAGAGACTCTATAAATATATCTCCTATTTGTTATTTTGTGGGTATGTACTCCATTTTCACAGTTTTCTAAGCTACTTGTTCTCTGAGGAAGTGATACTTTATGGGAATGTGTTTGGTGTTTGAATGTAGCATAGGATTTTTCGAAATGCTTATTGCACTTGTATTGTAGCACTTGATAGATATAGGTTCACTAAAATTTACCTTCATATCATGTAGTGTTTGTTTCATCCAAAACACTTGTGTGCAACAAGCAGCTACTATGTATTCAAATTTACATAGCAAATTTTGTTGTAGATAGAGAGTTTGATGTCTGTTTCTTACTTAACCATGTGACCAGAGACTCTCTTAAGTAGAAATCACCACCACTTGTACTTTTTCTGTCATCCACACAACTAGCCTAGTCATATGTGTATGTTTTCAATGTAAAGTCCTTCCCTTTTGGGTACCATAGTCCACAATATATAGTCCCTTTTAGGTATCTGAATATTCTCTATGTCTGGCTGCCAACATTATGTCTGGTCTCGAAGCTATTAGGTATAACAAACTTCCTATCATGCTTCTGATCAACATCAGGCAATTCATCATCTGCACATAGCTTGCATCCAATTTCCATGGGGGTTGAGATAGGTTTACAATCATCCATTTGAAAAAATTTCAACATATCTTTTAGGTATTTCTCTTGAGAAATAAATATTCCTCCAAAATTTTGTAGAATTTGCAGCCCTAGATAAAAGGTAAGTTCTCCAATCATTGACATCTCGAACTCAAATTTCATCTCTCTAGAAAACTATTTTACTAGATGATATTTATTGCTTCCAAACATAATATCATCCACATACAAAACAACAATCATTAATTCACCTCCATCAACCTTGATGTATAAATTACTATCAGCTCCTCCTCTCCTGAAACCTTGTTTTTGAAGGTACTTGTCCAATCTAGAGTACCATGCCCATGGTGTTTGTTTAAGATTATACAATGCCTTATTTAACCTGCAAACATAGTTAGGTTTATCTGATAACAAAAACCATTCAAGTTGTTCCATATAAGCCTCTTCCTCAAGTTCTTCGTTTAGAAAAGAAGACTTCACATCCATTTGGTATACTTTAAAATCCTTGTAACAATCAAAAGAAAAAAACATTTTGATTGCCTTCAATATCACAACTGGTGCAAAGGTTTCTTCATAATCAAGGCCTTCCACTTGTGAGTACCCCTTGCATACTAGTCTGGATTTGTTTCTCACAATTTTACCCTGTTCATTCATCTTGTTTTTGAATACTCATTTTGTGCCAATGACATTCTTTCCGAATGATCTTGGTGTTAGTTCCCAAGTCTTATTCTTTTCGATTTGGTCTAACTCGTCATTCATAACATCTATCCAGTATTTGTCTTTACTTGCTTCATCAAAATTCTTTGGTTCAATCTGTGACAACATAGAAATATGAATTTGGTCTGTCTTTTTTGCAAGTTGCCTCCTTGTTTGCACTCCTTCACTTTTATCTCCAATAATTTTACTTTCAAGATGGTTATTTTGTGTGTGTCTTGAGGTACCTTTTGGATGAGTCTTTGTATCTTCTAATTCTTCATCTTTTGCTTCATTTTCTTTATTTTCATGATGGTGATGATCTCGAGGATTAATAAAATATGTTCTTTTGTTCTTATCAGGTAGCTCTTCATCAAACTTTAAATCTATGCATTCCAAAATATTATGCAATATTTTATTATAGCACCTATATCCCTTACTTTTTAATGAATATCCCAAAAATATTCCTTCATCTGATCGAGCATCAAACTTCCCTAACTTTTCATCATTATTTTGATATAGCATTTAGTCCCAAATACTTTAAAATATTTGAATGATGTTGGCTTCCCATGCCACAACTCATAAGGTGTCTTATCATAGTTTGGTCTGAGATGTGCCTTATTGAGAATATGTATTGTTGTATGTACTGCTTCTGCCCAATAGATTTGAGGAATGATTCTTTCTTGCATCATGGCTCTGGCCATTTGCTAACAAATATGTTTTTTTTCTCTCTACAACTCCATTTCGTTGAGGTGTGTCTACAATAGTATATTGTCATTTTATGCCAATTTCATTACATAGGTCTGAAAACTCATTTGAGGTAAATTCACCTCCTTTGTCTGACCTTATGCACTTTGTCTTGCAAATTGTTTGGTTTTCTGCGAATGCCTTGAATATTTTGAACTTCTCAAATACTTATAACTTATTTATGGGAAATTCCACCCATGCTAATCTTGAACAGTCATCAATTATCAGCATGAAATATTTTTCTTCTCCTGGTGCATCATTTCTAAAAGGCCCACACAAATCCATATAAACTAGTTGCAAAGGATTACTACTTGATAGCTTATCTTTGACTTTGAATGATGTCCATGTTTGTTTTCCCATTTGAAATGACTTGCAGATAGTTTTTTGAGAGTATTTTTTTTTGGTAGATCTCTAACTTCTCCCTTCTTATTGATATTAATAATGTGATCAAAATTGATATGCCCCAATCTTCTATGCCATAGCCACGATTCATCTTGTTTGTTGATGTAACATTCTTCACTCTCTTCCTTCAAGATATATACATTTTTTCTTTTCTGTTCAAACTCCTTTAGCCAGAATATTCCCAGTAGTTGTTGACCCAATTTCATAGTCTTAAGCTCTGAAGAGGACATCAAAACCTTTGTCACACATCTAACATACACTCAATAAATTATGTTTTATACCATCTACAAAGAGTAAATCCTAAGCCTTCCCTCTTCCATTATTCAGGATAACTATGCCCTTTCCTCTAATTCTTCCTGCTTCATCATTGCCGAATGTGACATTTCCAGTTTTATTTTCATCTAGGGATACAAACTTTCTTTTATCTCCTGTCATATGTCTAGAGTAGCCACTGTCCACGTACCATTTATTGTTTTGATCTTGAGCATACAGAACTAGGTCACACTTATCAGGTTTCTTTTCTTCCTTCTTCTTTCTCCATTGCATGCATCCATCTATTCTATAACTATTTTGAGATGATAATCTATTGTTTTTAAGCTGACATTCATATGACTTGTGCCCAAATTTGTGACAATAGAAACATTCAGTGATATCAAGGAGAGGAGCCAATGCATTTTTTTTATATTCATGTTTGTTTTAATGTTTGTGAATCCATTATTAACCTTACTTCTCGTATAATTTCCCAAATCAATTCTTTTGACATAAGCTCTACAATATATGGCTTTATGTCCAATTTTTTTACAACAATAACAATATCCATAGAAAGAATATTTGTACCTGGTACTAGATGTTGTTTGAGAATATAACCATCTTGACATTTGATAATCTTGTCTCCTAAGGAAGTATGGTCTTTGATAGTTTGTTGTTTGATTGTCCATTCCTTTTGTCTTTTATACTTTTCCGGCAGTGTTTGTTTGCAGCTGTTCATTTTATGTTGAAGTGTTGTTCAAACTTTGGTTCTCAAATTGATGTGAGCTATCATTATCTCCCTTAACAAATTTTAAAAAAGTGATTGTCCTTTTATCCTTTGCATTGGATTCACTAGATTCTCCTTCATAGCCTAACCCAGTCTTTATGAGTGGAGACCTTTGAGCATTTAATATCACATCTATTTTTTCAGATCCTTTTATCTGCTGAATATTCATGTTTAATTCATTTTGTGCCTTCTCTAGCCTCTTCTTCAGACTTACCATCTCTTCTTCCAACCTTTCACACTCCTGGCTTTTCTCTTTTATTTGTTGCATAAAAATGCCTTCCACCTTCTTTTCTTATTCAATTTCAACTTTCAACTTGATAATGTATTCTGAATTTGATTATTCTTTTACATATTTCAATAGGATCTATTTCTGCTTTCTGTTACTTAGTTTAAGCCTTTCTATTTCATCTAGGGCACTTATCAACTCCCTCTTAAGATATACCTCACCTTCCTCTTCTTCTCCATATTCCCAGAAATATTTTCATGTTCTTCCAAAGCCATCAACATGAATTCACTGGTTCCATCTTCAATAGGGGATTCATTGGAACTTTTAGATACACTGTTATCTTCTTGAGCATAGAAGCTTTTTCTTTTAATCTTTTTCTCTTTCTTAATTTTATTAGACTTGTTCTTCTATTTCCCTTTAGGATGATTTTCTTCTTTCTTATAAGGAAATTTTGAGGCATAATTCCCCACTCTTCCACAATTAAAACACTTCAATGGAAGTTTTCCTTTGTACTTACTTGTACCTTTCTTCAACCTTATGACAAATTTTGCTTCTTCTTCATCAAAACCTGAGCATGAACATTTATTTTCTTCTATGGACTTGTCTTACTTGAAAGCTACCTCTCTAGTGATTGACTTCTCTTTCAGAATTCTCATCTCATATGTTTTCAAAGAACCAAGTAGTTGATCCCTATTCAAAGTCTCAAAGTTTGTTGTCTCTTCTATAGTTGAAACCTTAGGATTGAATTTAGAAGGTAATGACCTCAATATTTTCTAAACTATTACACTTTCTTTGATTCTTTCTCTTAGACCCATCATGACATTTACAACTTCATCAACTCTTAAAAATAATTTAGCTATATCTTCATCTTCATTTAATTTTAAGGTCTCAAATTGCATTCTATATACTTGTAATTTGGCCATCTTTACCTTTTTCTGTGCTTCATGAATATTTTATAATTTAACCCAGATATCTTTGGTTGTCTCACAATGCATTACTGTAATAAATTCATACTCACATAGACCACTCAAAAGCACATTCATATCTTTTCATTAGCTATAAAATTCAGTTTGATAACTTTGTCACTAGTCATTTCCTTTGGTTCTTCATACCCTACCATCACAACAACCCATACTTCTACTCCTAGAGACATTAAATATGTCTTCATTCTCACTTTCCAGAAGGCATAGTTTGTACCAGTAAATAGAGGGGATTTATTTGTTGAGCATCCTTCTTGACTAGCCATTTTACTGACTTAGGACCTCCTTCTAGTTGTTAGACTGCTACTGAAGGAACATGCTCTAATACCAATTGATATTTATGTTTGGAAATTACTAGGGGGGTGGTGAATCGGTAATTTAAAAACTTAAATTTTTGCTCAACTTAATTTTCTTCTTATGCAGCTGATGGTTTATGTATATGCTCTATTATTATTGGACTCCTTTGGCAGGCGCCAGAGAGAGAAATTTGCATATCTACTTATCCAGAATTCAAGAACATTCACACAACATTCAAGAACCAACACATGAAGACATAAGATATAAGTGGAAACCATGAAGGGAGAAAACCACAAATTTTAGGTTGAAAGAGATGTGAAGGCAAGCTGCTACTCCTTATTACATCATATTTTTGTAGGTTCCAATCTGCAAGAGGCTCCTACCTCAATAGACTACAAACTGTTCTTTATCAAGCTATAACATAGAAAGGGACAACAACCTCTCAATCATAATATCAAGTCAAAAACATTGGTTACCTGATATACAATGTTGTTGCCAAGTCTACTGCAAATATTCACTGCTCCTCCTTTTCAACTTGATGCCTCTTCTGCTACTGCTCATCAAATTTCTCATGCAGACTTCTTCAATTCAAATTCCATTCAACAATGTATATTTTATAAGCAAGTCTCATTGGTTGTTTGTGTTCTTTGTAGGAATATGAAATGAGGCATTGTCTCTTGGTCTTCTAAACTATTTACGAGCTTGTCTCTTCATTTTCAGTTGTGAAAAAAATTGTATTATAAAATAGATCTGAAAAAAATAAAATACAAAAATACAAAAACAAAAACAAAAACAAAAAAGAAAAAAGAAAAAGAACAAAACAAAAAAAAACAAACTCAACCAGTAATGATTACAAGAGACAAATCAGATTTGTATTATATTGTATCATACATTTTTCTATTTAATGAAAGCATATATTTTTCATCTTGTGTCTTAATATTTTATGCTCCATTTGATAATATTCAACCTTCACATTGATTATCATAACCTTTGCACTTCACATCGATTATCATAGACTTTGCACTGCACATCACTTTCAACCTTTGCAATGACATCAACAACATTCATCAACATTAATCAATCACCTTAATTAAAAAAAGTTTCTTTATCATGACCATTTGACATCAATGCTAACATTACCAACAATTATGAATGCTTATTAAAAACTAGAATGACGAACATGAAGAAATTGTTTATATGAATTTTCAATTAAAACTTATATATTTAAATATGTTTTAAAAAGAAATATTTGAGTCGTTTCCATTAAATTGAACAAAAATAAAAATATATTTTACTTTCCTTCCATACAACTTAATTATGTGAAAATGATCATGAAAAATAAATTTTGTGAATAACATTAATAAAATGAAAAAAAACCTTTATCCAAATTTATCTCAACATTATATAAAAAATATGTATCATTATTACTAATAAATATAAAAGATATGTATCATTATTACTAATAAATATTATTACTAATAAATATAATGATAGGTAAATAAAAACGAAACAACCCTATTGTGATAATTCAAAATTTAGTGTTCAATACAATTTTATCTATTATTTCATTATGAACACATTTAGATAGTATCTTTATTTTCGGCATGTCGTTAATTTTTTTTGATTTTATTTCTTTTATTTAACTTCAATTTTAATGAGAAATTTATAACTTATACCAAAAATCCATAATATGTATTCTTATTTAAAACCATATTAAAGAGAGAAAATCCAAATATCAAAACAATATAATTTTCAAATTCCTAAGTCACATAATCTCTCAAGAGGGAGGCTAGTGGTTCTAGCCTGAAAAGCAATGCAATTCCTTTCAAATAAGTTTTGTTCTATCTGAGCAACATCTTATATCAGAATATCCATATTTTTCTTAGTTACTTTATTGAACTTGGGATTGGGTTTAGACGCAAATCCTTGTATTTTTCTCAATTACTTTATTGAAAAGTTTAGATGCAAATCCTTGAATCTCAACTTTATGGATATCTTCAATCATGTTGTCATTCCTTATAGGTTGTTCACACTTCTTCCTAGCCACCTCATTGCTCAAAAGCTTTTTTTTCCTTAGACATTGGAATATTTAACACATGATAACTGGAATATTTAACACATGATAACTTTTGTAGAAGTAGTAACTTCTTTTAACTGATTTATTTTTGTTCACACTTCTTCCTAGCCACCTCATTGCTCAAAAGCTTTTTTTTCGTTAGACATTGGAATATTTAACACGTGATAACTTTTGTAGAAGTAGTAACTTCTTTTAATTGATTTATTTTTCCCCATTAAATGTAGAATTTTAGTTCATCAATAGTTTGGACTTGCAACTTTTATAAACTAGGTATAGTCATTTGGATTAATGGTTATTGTTAGGAAGTAATTCATCACCTTTTTGGGTGAATAAGTGTAGGAAACTAAGGTAGTGGCTAGTTTTTTAAGGATATTAAATGAGGTTATTCATGGACAAGTATGTATTTAATTTTGAAGTTGCAAGGAAAATATAATTTTTATTTTATTAGTGTTTTTGATAATTAAATTTTCATTTATTCGTTAGTGATTATTGTGATGACAGTTAGAAGATTTAAAGATATATTGAAGTTTAATAATTAATTCATTCTTGATCTAAAATCTAATTAAGTACACCATTATCCAACAAATTACATACTAAACTATAACCTGTGAAATTTCATTGAGAATCGTCACCCTGAGTGGAGCTAAATGTTATAATGTAACTATAATTGAATTTACAACAATAAATAATGAAATAATATTCTAATAAAGATATTATAGTGAACATTGTTGAAATTTAGTTAAATTTTAGTTTAAAAAGGAAGAAAAGTCTAATTAAATTTGAAAAATCGTTTTTGATTAATTACAAAATAGTACATCTTAAATTTAAGAGTGTAATGAAAAATCATAAAGCAATGGTTTGTATTAAAGTTATCACTTATTAAATAAAATAATAGCACATCTTAAATTTAAGAGTGTGATGAAAAATCACAAAACAATGGTTTGTATTAAATTTATTAATGAGTATAGAATGAACACTCATAATTCCTACGCATTGTGAAGCACAAAGGTATAGAAAGTAAATATCACCCTCTTTTTTCACAAATTATACTTTTTCACAAATTATAACAACAATCACTTAGATACATGTAGTGGTTTCTTATAAATTGTGAAGCCAATAAAAACCATCACTTTAACTTTTATAAACTTTTTATACCATTTAAATAAAAGTATTTAATGATATTTCTAATAAATATAGATTATTTCCTCTATATCAATTTATTGAAATCAAATTAATAATTAACTAAATTATTATCATATAATGATTTTTTTTAATATAACTTTTAAAAACACAAAAATACAGTTCCCAAAACACAAAAATATAGTTTCCAGATAAATATAATAGAGCCTCCCTTTTATTATCAAATTTGTATAATATAATATATCTATCTATTAGACAAGTAAAGGTTAATATATGCATTTATTTTAATGCAAAATGGGTTGGATCTTAGGTAGTAGGGTAATATGTGCATTTTTAATACAAATGCATTTGATTTTGGTGATTCTAAATCATCGTTCTATATATTTTAAAGTGATTTAATATAAAATTATAATTTTTTATATATAATAAATAAATGTTGTATTTTGTAAATGATTTAAGCAAATTTTATAAATAAAATAAAAATTATATTTAATAAATAAATATTAATATTAATTTTTTTTAAATTTAAAAATAATTATTCATTTTATTTTTTAAAATTTATGCCATTACAAATAATAAATAAAATTAATATTAAATATTAATATTAATGGTATGTATATGTCATGCTTCTAATAAAAAATAAAAAAAATAATATTGATATAGAATAAAAATGAAAATAATCATTAAATAAAAAAAAACTATAATATAATTCAACACAAAGAATCAAAAATCATGTTTCAATTTTTTTAATATTTTTTAATTAAATATTTATAAAATAAATTTTTAAAAAGAAAAATCATATTCTATAAATATATTAAATTATTTAAAAACATAAATATTTCCACGTCAAAATTGTAATATTTAAAACTATTAATTGAATGTAGTTTTATTACAGATTTTGTTATCATATAAAAAAACATGATTAAATCTATTATTAATGTTAAATATAAATATAATACTAATATTCATATATTATAATATTAATCTTATTAAATTTAACAATTTTAGATTAATAATTTGAATGTTTTTATTTCAAAAAATTTGATCCCTAAACACAAGATAAATCTAAAAGTAAATAAATCTAAACTAGCATTTTCACTAGATGTTGCAAAGGAAACGTTGTAAGACATAAAGTGAGGAAATCCATTATCCATGTAGTGTGTGTATTACGTCAATGACCTAAATATCAACACATCTATTCACTTTTTCTAAATGTTGTAAACAACCAGAATTATAGAAATATTCTTAAATGTGTACCAATATTTATAGGGAAAAATATTTTTGTCTTTTGGATTTTGTAACACTTGTCAAGCATTTTCATGTTATAAAAAAAAGTCTAGAAGTCATAAAACTTACAAGGTGGTGGAAAGTTTAAAATGGTGCAAAGAAAGATCAAGTTCAAGGGATACTCATGAAAACATTTAATGTTAGTAAACTAATGCTAGCATTAGTTTATTTGTGAAAAAATGTTAATCAAAATGTAACTTATAACATAAGATATATGGGTTGAAGAATGGGATATCTATCTTGGGAAGAGGTTAAATAAAGTCTCAGACTTAAACATAAGGTATAATGTGAAATGCAATATGTGATTTTGACAAAACTTTAATTTAAACAATGGTATATCATCATTTTTTGTAACTAATTAATTAAAAAACAAAAATAGAATACTATAGTCTTTACAACCCAAAGGGGAAAGACTTGTAACATTGTAAAGGTACTAACAACATTGTAAAAACAGTTGATTCTTAAAGAGAAAACAAGATACTCCAAAAGAGAAATCACACCAAAAATCAAAATCAAAATTCTCTCCTTAAACTATTGGTCAAAATATAAGACATCATAGAACCATCACATCACCATAAAAAAACAATAAAATACATACAAATTAGAAACCAAGAGTGGTGGTGCTGCAAATTGCTACTTTCCAATGAAGGATTGAAGCTCTATATTATTCATTTTGCGATAGTCTAACTAGACTGTTTTTTTGCCCTGAAAATCATGGAAATTCTGGCAATATTTTGATAAATTCTGGCAGGGATTTTTGTAAATCCAGGTTACAGCTGTCAAACTTTAAGATTTTGGGTACCCCGAGGTTTTTGATGGTGTTGAATCTATTTCCACCATCAGAAACATGATTTAAACACTGCTTCTACAAGATTTGTTGATTTTTTTTGCCCGGATTCCGGCCACTTTTGACTGTCCGGGCAATTCCTCCGCCTCGGTAGACTTGTCCATTTCTTTTTCCTTTGAAATGAGTAAATTATTAAAAGTGAAATAAAATCATATACATAATCGGTAAACATAGAAAATAAAAACAACCAAATATTTTATGTAAAAGCAATAGAATATTAAGCATCATTGATATTAATTAAATTTCAGTTAAATCCACAAACCAGCTCTGAACATCTCACCACGGAATAATGAATGAAAATCAAGAGAACTATCTAACCATTGGTTATATTCTTTATTAAATAAGTGTGGAATCCTTTGTCATGTCATGAGGCACAATCAAGCACCTCAACCTCTTCCCCTTCATCACTAAAAAGAGATTAAAGAGTGCACAGGTAATGGATTAAAATGTTGCAATCATCATTCACATAATAGTGAGCAAGCGTCAAGATTGATTCTATGCTTTGAAATAGAAGGTTGTCAACTTCATGATTAAATGAGACTAAGATCTACAACAATATAAAATTGCTTTCTTAACAAATGGAAAGGAGTGATAATCAATGGAATGTAGAAGATTATTGCTCGCTACCTCATAAAAATTTGCAATGTTCACATGTTCTAAGTATTGTTGCAATTTTTGCTACTGAAATACTATTGTATTTCTATGGATGGTGCAATTACAATCTTTATGAAAATGAGGAAACAACCTACTCTTCCATGTAGCCTTCAATGATGGATATTTAATCTTGATATCGTCTAACAACCCTTTGTAATTCTAGGCCTTTTGGGTAATTAGGCCTATGATGTTTCCCTTGTCTCTTACATGGCTTGAAAGCAGTATGCTCTTTTTTTTCTGGCAGGAGTTGGGAATTATTTCTGCTAAACCATCTTCAATATCTACTTTGGGACTGACTAGAATTTATTCTGGGATTAGGTTGGATTGGGGTTGGAGCTAATGGAAAAATATTTATGGGATATGTTGCATTGGGATCAGGTTGGATCATTGTATAAGTTAATGGAATTGCACCCTTGGGACATGTTGGTCTGGAATTGGGTCACATTGGGGCTACAGTTAATAGAACTACACCCTTGGGACATGTTGATAGTATTCTGATTGAAGTAAATGGAACTAAGATCTACAACAATATAAAATTGCTTGCTTAACAAATGGAAAGGAGTGATAATCAATGGAATGTGCTTAACAAATGGAAAGGAGTGATAATCAATGGAATGTAGAAGATTATTGCTCGCTGCCTCATAAAAATTTGCAATGTTCACATGTTCTAAGTATTGTTGCAACTGTTTTTATGGAATAATGTTGCTTTGGGATCGGGTTGGAGTTAATGGAGCCGCACCCTTGGGACATGTTAATCGGATTGGGTTTGGAGTTAATGGAACTGCATTCCTAGGGCGTGTTGCTCTGGCATTGAGTTGGATTGGGCCTAGAGTTAATGGAACTGCACCTTGGGACATGTTGCTCTGTTGTAGGGGCATTAGGTCGGAGAGGGGCCGGGACATGTTGCTCTATTGCAGGGGCATCAGGTTAGGTTGGGTTCGGGACATGTTGCTCTGTTGTAGTGGCATCAGGTCAGATTGGGGTCGGAGTTGAGGAAACTGCACTGTTGGGACATGTCGCTCCAAGGACTCCTAAGTTGTTTCCTGAGCAATTACTATTGCAAGGAGTCTCTGATCGTAATGACTGTGACACAGGTGGCGGCCCAACAACCTGTCCTAGATGCATTTGCAGAGCTAGATGTCTGACATTCTGCAATGGACGAGCCACTGATTGCATTGGTAAGGGGATGTTACTCCTTATGTTTCTGGGAAGGGT
Organism: Pinus tabuliformis; assembly: GCA_031772625.1. Classification (NCBI taxonomy): domain Eukaryota; kingdom Viridiplantae; phylum Streptophyta; class Pinopsida; order Pinales; family Pinaceae; genus Pinus; species Pinus tabuliformis. The sequence goes on from CM062820.1 coordinate 94,122,331, forward strand.
TGGGGACTTATTTCTCATGAACTCGTTGCTGGAATTTATTCTGTGATTGGGTCAGATTGGGGCGAGAGGTGATGGGAATAGGAGTTAAGGGGTTGCACCCCCACGGAATGCTGCTAGGACACTTGGTGGGATTGAAACCTGAGATAAGGGAGCTGCACCCCCAGGAAAAGTTGCTCTGACATTGGGTGGGGTTGAAACAGGAGTTAAGGGAGCTGCACCCCCAGGAAAAGTTGCTCCGACATTGGGTGGGGTTGAAACAGGTATTAAGGGAGTTGCATGCCCAGGAAATGTTGCTCCGACATTGGGTGGCGTTGAAGCAGGATTTAAGGGAGCTGCATTCCCATGAAATGTTGCTCTGACATTGGGTGGAATTGAAACAGGAATTAAGGGAGCTGCACCCCCAGGGAATGTTGCTCCGATATTGGGTCGGATTAAACCAGGAGTTAAGGGAGTTGCACCCCTCCGGACTCCTAAATTTCTTCCTCTTGATGGCTGCCCAACAGTCTGTCCTGGATGCATTTGCAAAGGTGGTTGTCTCACATTCTGCAATGGATGAACGACTGATTGCATTGGCAAGGAAGTGTTAAAAGGTTGTAGTTGGTGCTATGGATTCCGAGGAAAGCATCCCACACTAGGTTGTCTTAGATGAGGTTGCATATTTGGGATCACAGTCGACAAAATTGGATTGTTACTGGGTGACAATGACTGAGATATGGTATCAAGTGATGGAATAGGTGATGTTCCCAGATTTTCCAAGATATCCAAAGGAATACCATATGAAAGCGGCCATTCAGGTACGAAATTGAGCAACTGATATCCATAAACAGTCCTTAATTGATGAGGAATCATAAGGGGTCATGTCACAGGCACATTTGTTAAGGAGATAGAAGAGATGGAGCCAACACATGAATCTACAAGTCTAGGCATTTGCAGAATTTGTTGCATGGTAGACTGTAAAGTAGACTGAACACCAATACCTAGAGAAGCGATATTTCTATCAAGGTTGGGCAGAGGAATTTGCATAGAAGACAATTTATCACTAGAAATGGAAACATCCTGCACTATTGGTTGATCCTCAGGGCTCTTCCGCTTTCGATCATTTGTTCCTGTATTACATCATAATTGCAATACAAAGGATCTTAGTCCACATTAATAAACTGAACAACTTTTCTACAGCCAACACATGAATCTACAGGCCTAGGCACTTGGAGAATTCATTGCAAGGGAGACTACAAAGTAGACTGAATACTAGTACTAGAGAAGAGATATTCCCATCAAGGTTAGGTAGAGGAATTTGCATAGAAGACAATTTACCACCAGAAGTAGAAACATCCTACTTTGTTGGTGGACCCTTAGGGCTCTTCTGCTTTCGATCATTTGTTCCTGTATTACATCATAATTGCAATAAAAAGGATCTTAGTCCACATTAATAAACTGAACAAATTTTTTGCAGCCAACACATGAATCTACAGGTCTAGGCATTTGCAGAATTTGTTGCATGGGACGCTGTAAAGTATACTGAATACTAGTACCTGGAGAAAAGATATTCCCATCAAGGTTAGGTAGAGGAATTTGCATAGAAGACCATTTACCACCAGAAGAGGAAACATCCTGCTCTGCTGGTTAATCCTCGTGGCTCTTCCTCTTTGGGTCACTTGTTCCTAAATTACATCAAAATTGCAACAAAATAGAACTTAATCCACATTAATAAACTAAACTTTTCTGGATTCAACACATGAATCTACACGTCTATGCACTTGCAAAATTTGTTGCACGGAAGACTTTAAAGTATATTGAGCACTAGTACCTCGAGAAGTGATATTTCCATCAAGGTTGGGTAGATGAATTTGTAAAGAAGACAATTTACCACCAAAAGTGGAAACATCCTACCCTGTTGGTTGATCCTGAGGGCTTATCCTCTTTCGGTCATTTATTCCTGTGTTACATCAAATTTACAATAAAAAAGAACTTGGTCGACCTTACTAAACTGAAACTTTCTGAAACCAACACATGAATCTACATGTCTAGGAACTTGCAGAATGGGAGACTGTAAAGCAGACTGAACACCAGTACATGGAGAAGGGATATTTCCATCAAAATTGGGCACATGAATCCGTATAGAAGAGAATTTACCACCCGAAGTGGAAACATCTTGCTCTGTTGGTTGATCCTCGAGACTGTTCCTCTTTCGGTCATTTGTTCTTGAATTACACCAAAATTGCAACAAAAGGACTTAGGCCACATTAATAAACTAAACTTTTTTGGAGCCAACATGTGAATCTACCCATCTAGGCACTTGCAAGAAATGTTGCATGGGAGACTGTAATGTAAACTGAACACTGAGTACCTGGAGAAGCGATATTTCCATCAAGTTTAGATAGATGAATTTGCTCAGAAGACAATTTACCAGCACAAATGGAAACATCCCACTCTGTTCGTTGATCCCCAGGATTCTTCCTCTTTAGGTTATTTATTCCTCTATAATAACAAAATTGCAATAAAAAGGAACTTAGCCCACATTACTAAAATGAACTTTTCCCCTGGGATAAATGGATTAAACAACTTAAATTCAGGAAACGGGTTTTGGTTTAATTATAAATATGATCCATGATTTAGATTCACCTAAAATAGGTTGGACATTTCATAGATGAAAATTCGCAGGCATCTTCAACAACACCCAACACGAATCTGAAGAAAAATTTTGACAACGGAAATGGATTTCTCAATGGCTTTTCTTCCTCTGGGGTGGATTCGCCCTTGACTCCTGCAGATTCAATCACGAAAACCATTTGGACGCAGCAGTCATCGTTAGACGATTCATCTCTGACCTTATGTGATCCGGATCTCATTTCTACATTCAGGAAAGCCATGGATGAAATTTCCCCCAGAGATTCGATGGAGCCCATTAAGGTTAGGTAGAGGAATTTGCATAGAAGACCATTTACCACCAGAAGTGGAAACATCCTACTCTATTGGTTGCTCCACGTGGCTCTTCCTCTTTGGGTCACTTGTTCCTGAATTACATCAAAATTGCAACAAAATAGAACTTAATCCGCATTAATAAACTAAAAATTTTTGGATTCAACACATGAATCTACATGTCTATACACTTGCAGAATTTGTTTCACGGGAGATTGTAAAGTATACTGAGCACTAGTACCTTGAGAAGCGATATTTCCATCAAGGTTGGGCAGATGAATTTGTAATGAAGACAATTTACCACCAGAAGTGGAGCATAGAAGACCATTTACCACTAGAAGTGGAAGCATCCTACTCTGTTGGTTTCTCCTCATGGCTCTTCCTCTTTGGGTCACTTGTCCCTGAATTACATCAAAATTGCAACAAAATAGAACTTAATCTGCATTAATAAATTGAAATTTTCTGGATTCAACACATGAATCTACACGTCTATGCACTTGCAAAATTTGTTGCACGGAAGACTGTAAAGTATATTGAGCACTAGTACCTCGAGAAGCGATATTTACATCAAGGTTGGGCAGATGAATTTGTAAAGAAGACAATTTACCACCAGAAGTGGAAACATCCTACCCTGTTGGTTGATCCTAAGGGCTTATCCTCTTTCGGACATTTATTCCTGTGTTACAACAAATTTACAATAAAAAGGAACTTAGGCCACCTTACTAAACTGAAACTTTCTGAAACAAACACATGAATATACATGTCTAGGCACTTGCAGAAATTGTTGCGTGGGAGACTGTAAAGCAGACTGAACACCAGTACCTGGAGAAGCGATATTTCCATCAAAATTGGGCACATGAATCCATATAGAAGATAATTTACCACCAGAAGTGGAAAGATCTTTCTCTATTGGTTGATCCTCGGGGATGTTCCTCTTTTGGTCATTTGTTCCTGAATTACATCAAAATTGCAACAAAAGAACCTAGTCCACTTTAATAAACTGAGCTTTTCTGGAGCCAACACGTGAATCTACCCGTCTAGGCAATTACTAAATTGAAAATTTTCCCCGAGATAAATGGATTAAACGACTTGAATTCAGGAAATGGGTTTTGGTTTAATTATAAAGATGATCCCTGATTTAGATTCACCTAAAATAGGTTGGACATTTCACAGATGAAAATTCATAGGTGTCTTCAACAATACCCAACACGAATCTGAAGAAATTTTTTGACAATGGTAATGAATTTCTCAATGGCTTTTCTCCCTCTGGGGTGGATTCGCCCTCGACTCCTACAAATTCAATCACAAAAACCATTTGGATGCAGTAGTCATCGTCAGAAGATTCATCTCTGACCTTATGTGATCTGGATCTCGTTTCTACATTCAGGAAAGCCATGGATGAAATTTCCCCCAGAGATTCGATGAAGCCCATCAAGGTTAGGCAGAGGAATTTGCATAGAAGACCATTTACCGCCAGAAGTGGAAACATCCTGCTCTGCTAGTTGCTCCTCGTGGCTCTTCCTCTTTGGGTCACTTGTTCCTGAATTACATCAAAATTGCAACAAAATAGAACTTAATCCGCATTAATAAACTAAACTTTTATGGATTCAACGTATGAATCTACATGTCTATGCACTTGTAGAATTTGTTGCATGGAAGACTGTAAAATATACTGAGCACTAGTACCTCGAGAAGCGATATTTCCATCAAGGTTGGACATATGAATTTGTAAAGAAGACAATTTACCACCAGAAGTGGAGCATAGAAGACCATTTACCACCAGAAGTGGAAACATCCTACTCTGCTAGTTGCTCCTCGTGGCTCTTCCTCTTTGGGTCACTTGTTCCTGAATTACATCAAAATTGCAACAAAATAGAACTTAATCCGCATTAATAAACTGAACTTTTCTGGATTCAACACATGAATCTACATGTCTATGCACTTGCAAAATTTGTTGCATGGAAGACTGTAAAGTATACTGAGCACTAGTACCTCGAGAAGCAATATTTCCATCAAGGTTGGGTAGATGAATTTGTAAAGAAGACAATTTACTACCAGAAGTGGAAACATCCTGCCCTGTTGGTTGATCCTGAGGGCTTATCCTCTTTCGGTCATTTATTCCTATGTTACATCAAATTTACAATAAAAAAGAACTTAGTCCACCTTACTAAACTGAAGCTTTCTGAAACAAACACATGAATCTACATGTCTAGGCACTTGCAGAAATTGTTGCATGGGAGACTGTAAAGCAGACTGAACACCAGTACCTGGAGAAGTGATATTTCCATCAAAATTGGGCACATGAATCTGTATAGAAGAGAATTTACCACCAGAAGTGGAAACATCTTGCTTTGTTGTTTGATCCTCGGGGCTGTTCCTCTTTCTGTCATTTGTTCCTAAATTACATCAAAAATACAACAAAAGAACTTAGTGCACATTAATAAATTGAACTTTTTTGGAGCCAACACGTGAATCTACCCGTCTAGGCACTTGCAAGAAATGTTGCATGGGAGACTATAATGTAAACTGAACACTGAGTACCTAGAGAAGCGATATTTCCATCAAGTTTAGATAGATGAATTTGCTCAGAAGACAATTTACAAGCACAAATGGAAACATCCTGCTCTGTTCTTTGATCCCCGGGGTTCTTCCTCTTTAGGTTATTTATTCCTGTATAATAACAAAATTGCAATAAAAAGGAACTTAGCCCACATTACTAAACTGAAATTTTCCCCTGGGATAAATGGATTAAACAGCTTAAATTTAGGAAACGGGTTTTGGTTTAATTATAAAGATGATCCATGATTTAGATTCACCTAAAATAGGTTGGACATTTTGCAGACGAAAATTTGCAGGTGTCTTCAACAACACCCAACACGAATCTGAAGAAAAATTTCGACAAGGGCAATGGATTTCTCAATGACTTTTCTTCCTCTGGGGCGGATTCGCCCTTGACTCCTGCAGATTCAATCACGAAAACCATTTGGACACAGCAGTCGTCGTCAGACGATTCATCTCTGACCTTATTTGATCTGGATCTCATTTCTACATTCAGGAAAGCCATGGATGAAATTCCCCCCAGAGATTCGATGGAGCTCGTTTCAGAGGTCTGTCAGGGTAGCATGGGAAGCAAGAGAGGAGAAGACGAAAAGGGTACCACAGGCAAATATTTCAGGCTCCAATCTAGCAGCATTCAGGCGAGGGTGAATACTTTGCAGCAGATAATAGACAAGAGATCAGATGGTGCTGGAAACATGGAGTAGGAACCCGAGTCAGTAAACCACAACTATTTTGAAACTGTTTCAAATATCATGAATAGTTCCAACCACTCAACTACCTTCCCTTGATCGAAATATTAATAACCCTTTAATCGTCTAACACATAATCTAATGGCACACAAGGATGACAAGTAGATTTTAGGGAAGTTGATTTCAGAGGGAAATGCCTTACGGCGTAACTAATATATATTTAATTTCTCCAAATAAATAGTTGCTTATCCTATATTTACCTTATGGAACTAAGTCTAAAAAAATCTTATAGTCACATATGTTAGGTAAATAGGGAATGATTCACAAGAACACCGAAATGTTTATGACTGGAGAACTAACATGTTATTAGTTCCAACATGACTATCTTCTATGGTCACCATAAATAACATTGTTTCCTCACTTTATATTTTGGGTAATCATGAATAATATTCTAAATCTTTAATTTTGCATTGTTTACATTTCATTATATTATATAACACTAGAGCTTTTGTTTTCATTATAATTTTATTTAATATTTTTTTATTAAAACTAATCTTTAAATATGGAAGTATATAAAAATTTTAAATTTAAAAATGAGTCTCAATTATATTTTAAAATTATTTTTGTTTGGCTAAAAGCTTGTCTTCCTTAGATGTAAGAAACCAAGTTACCGACCCAAGGCTTAGAAGCATATGGAAAGAGTGAAAGCATGCCCCTTATGGGCCCACCAATGAGTTATTCTAAGTGGTGTGGTTTTTCTTGAATAATGGTGATGAGTCGGCTTGCATTTGCAGATAGTAGCCAGTGATGGTTGTCCTCACTTAGAGGCATCTGGAAAGAGTGAAAGTATGCCCCTTATGGGCCCACCAACGAGTTATTCTAAGTGGTCTGGTTTTCCTTGAATAATGGTGATGAGTCCGCTTGCATTTGCAGATAACATCCAATGATAGTTGTCCTCACTGTTGGTTTGACAACTAAATTATGATAAATTTTCCAACTATGGAAAAAAATTAAATTTAAAATAAAAATAAAAATTTATATATACATTTTAGCTACCAATCTATCAAATAAATTTAATTATTTCAAAAATACTTACTAATTTAAACTTTATAAATAATATATATTTAATTTTATATATAAGTAATTAATACAATAATAATTATTAATATCTCTCAAAGCATAACATATAAGAAGTTTTTTATTGTTTGAATATACTAATTATAACTCTTATCTCGATTAAATCATTAATAATTTTGTGAATGAGATGGGATTCATGTTTCAATTTAGGGGTTGGTTTATGTTTATTATTCAATAAATGTTGTTTTATATTGAAACGACCATTATTTATAAGTTATGTATGAGTTTAATGGTTAAAATATGTGTTTCATATGGTTGAGGGAGTCTTTTATTTCATAGATAAAGGATTTTATATATCAATATATAATTTTATATTATTATTATTTGAATAATTTAAATTAAAAAATAAAATTTTATTAATTGTTTGATGAATATCTTACTACATTGAAATAGTTATTATTGTGATTTTTACGTGGAATTTGAAATTTGGGTGTAAGTAAGATAAAACTAAACATTAGAGAGCTACAAGAGAATTAAGGGTTCAATAACTACTATGTAGAAACGTTTATCAACATAGGAGCATTCTCTTCCAATGATAACTCTTTTAGGGGAACAAATCCCCTTCTTTCCTTGATGTCTTATCCAAAAGAACATTTCGTTGATTTGGTAGCAGCGAATGGAGTCTCAACTGAGTCTTTGTTGCTGACAGATTAAGAAGTGAATTTGTTAGACAATAAAGGATAATAATCAAAAGTAGTGACTCCTATACTGATCATGAATGCATGGAAACTTGAGCAATGTGTCCCTCAAGTAGGGAAAGTGCTGAAGTATGAAATTAAAACTAAGTTAATGAACAACTATGTGTATTATATGAAAGAGCATGTTGTTATAAGTCATTTTCTAGGAATTTAGCCCTCTAAAAAGCACTTTATTAGTTTGATTAACACCCATTGGAAGATGGAAGGATCCATTGACCTCAAATTAGTATTTAAGGGTTTCTTTACTACCATATTCCATGATCAAGTAGATCGAGATACTATATTTGATAATCAATGATACTTCATTCATTATTCTAGTCTTCATTTGTAGCATTGCATGGATAAATTTAGACAAGGAAAACTTCACTTTTGCGCTAGTTTGGGTTAGATTATATTCCTTATTGCAAGAATATCAGTATGTGGAAACTCTTGATGGAATAGGTAAATACCAAAGGAAATATTTTTAAAATTATGAAAGCCACCAAATAGGGGCGATGGATGACCTATGATCATATATGTTTATACATAGACATCTCGTTGCCCTTACTTGCTCTAATTTTTCTCTCATATCAGGACGATAATTGGAGCCAAATGATTGATTATGAATAGATTCCTTTTCATTGTAGAAGGTGCTATGCCCATTGTAATATGTTCCATGATTTCTACTTAATCAACCACTAAAGGCATTAGGTCATACCTGAGGGAAGGATTAGGAAATATTCATCAAAGTGAGCAATAGAAGAAGATTTAGAAGAACGTCAACCCCTTTTAGCCATCCTAGCTTTTCTAGTTCTTTTATAACCAGGAATAGTTTTGAAACCCTAGGCATTCAATTAGAGGATCCCATAAATTCTAAACCCTTTTTACTCCTTTAGAACAACCTCAAATATATTTTGAAACATTCCATTAGGAAAACATACAAGATCCTAAATGTAGAAAAGTAATTCCTAGTGATACTCTAGGACAAGGAGGTCAAGATGCAGTTATGATCACTAAAGAGGATGCTCAACCAGATCATGATAGAGATATGAATCTTGATGGAATTACTGTGGAAAATTTCATAAATGTTTATCAAAGTCAGAAATATAGTCTATCCCTCTATAATACCTAGATGGAATCTACAAAGCACTCAACAATCATAAGATTTTGGAAAATCTTAGTCAACCATCTCCTACTAGAATCCCTAATCTTGGTATCTCCATAAAAAGGGATAATTAATGAAGAAAATATATAAAGAAGAAAATAAAAGAGGAAGTAAATCCAATATTAAGCCCTATCATGAGATTGGTGACATTTTAGTAAATTTAGGGGAAAATGATATGATTACAGACTCATATTACCCATACCAACCTCATAGTTATTGATGAAAGTATTGTCTTGGAACATAATGGGAATAAATGATAAAAACAAGCAATGTCTCTTATGAATGGAAGCTACCAAAAAAAATTTGACATTCTTTTTCTTTAGGAAACTAAAAGCTCCATTAAAGTAATGGGATTATTACGCAAGAAACTTTGGAAAAATAATAAATTTATGGCCATTGTTACAAGAGGTTCATTGGGTGGCATTCAAATTTAGTGGAATATTGACTTAGTCCTACTATAAAACTTCTTTTCAACTAAAAGTAGCCTATCTACCAAATTTTGGTTCATAGGATCCATCAAAGGTGTCCTCACAAATGTGTATGGACCTAAATTGTCTATTGAGGAGAAAAATGTCTTATGTTGTCTGTATGACCTTTAGGTAGTGATATGTGCTAAAATATAGATACTAAGAGGTGATTGCAACTTAATAACCTCTCTAGATAAAAGGTGGATTGGTAGTATTTGATTTGATCTAGAAAGTGAGATATTCTCCTCCTTTATACATAATATGAAACTCATAGATGTTCTAACCAACAATAATTTATTTACGTAGAAGAATTGACAAGTCAGACCTTGACAAAATGTAAGTATACATGACTAATTATTGAACTTAAAATCAATGATGTTGTTAGGTCAAAATATGGAGGCCAACATATTACCCTATATAGGTTCTAGACTGACCCATAACCTTAATTTGGTACATTCCAGTCATCCCCCAAAAAGAGACCCTTTTGCTTTGAATTTTTTTGGCTAAATTTTCATCTCGATTTTTAGTAGAACATTAGTACATGGTGGAATAAGTAGGGATAAACCATGTCACACTCATGTACAAATTTTAGCGATGACTCAAAAAATTAAAGAGATTCCATTATGCTTATTGATGGCTCTCCTTCTACTCCTTTTACTCCCTCTCGTAGTATCCACCAATGTGACCTTGTCTCCCCTTTCATCTTCATCCGCATGGTGGAAATACTAAGTCGAAACATCACAACAACAATTAACTCAAATAGGCTACATGGGCATTTCCTTCACTAAATGCCACAATCCATCTCCCATAATCAATTTTTGGATGATATTATGCTTATGGGACTGCCCATGATTAAAGAAGCTAGAGTTTTAAAAAATGGCATGGATGACTTGATGAAGGCTTCTAGGAATTTTATAAATCACCTAAATCCTAGCTCTTCTTTTATAACACACGTTTTCATGTACAATTTCACATGATAAAATATTTAACATTGTCTCCAATTTGAGACAAAAAACTTCTCAAAATCCCATCCCCAAAAAAAGTATGGGTCCTTTAAACCTTTTTATAAGATTCACACTAAACTTGGAAAGAGAGAAACATATATATTTTCAAAAATGAAGGATGTGTGTTCCCTTTTATCAAGGATATAATAAAGCTAAGCATGCTTGAAACCATTAGAGTCTTCAAATGGAATGAAGATATTTTGCAATGCCACCCACAAGACTAACTTGTTTTCAACAATTAGGGCCTCTCTCTCTCCTCCTTTCCCTTTTTCCCCCATCCTTTTGTTCCTTGACCCTCATTCCCTTCTTCTTGGTCACCTCCTATATAGGTATTTTTAGTCTTTGTACCACGATCAAACATGACATCTAGGTGTTAGTGGAGGAACCTAGCCAAATCATTAGACTACTTCCACCCCTTAATGCCACTTGTTGGAAACCCTTGAGCACTACAGGGGGGGTTGAATAAGTAGTGTTACTTCTTAACAATTTTTACCAATTTAAACTTCTCTACTGAATCACATATATTCACGAACAACTAAAATAAATGTCACATGAATATAAACAATGTAAGAAACTTAATCAAACAACCATGAGAGTAACTATACACAACAAAACCATCACACAAGAGACACAAGATATTTGGTGGAAAACCCTTCACCGGGAAAAATACCACCCTTGCAGCTGCTGCGCTGCTCTGAATATTCTATTAAGAAAATGACGTCTTTTACATAGATTTGTTGACTCCCATAAGCATCGAGGATTGATCTCATACACAATCAGATGACCCCCATCAACTAGGAGACTCGATTCTACTGATTAGTTCAGAAGACTATGTTCTCACACAGATCTACAGACTACCATCTATTGAAATCCACCATGATCAATGATCCTTTACCAACTCCGATTGGATGGAGAAACTGTTCCTTTCACTAAAGCTTTAAAATAACTGCTCCACTCTCATGAAGTCACCATTCCTCTACGCTGTGCAGACCTCGTTTCATATATTTTCACACTAGATCCAAAGAATTTATGCTCAACTCGATTCAACTCTGCAATATGATCTCTAGGAGCAAGACACCATCAATAAATCAAATAAAATTGCCACAATCGTATTCTCTCCACTCAAGCAAAATAGTGGCCACAATAGATGCATCAAATATGAATAACATATCACACATTAGCCACAACATCAAACCCTCACTCCAAAATATGATTTCTTTATAATATAATCAACAACATAAAACACAATGGCTATGTGCCAAAAGCGCTAACAACACCTACAAAACAAAAGTGAGGGTCACAGACATGGAGCTATACCAAGCTCCCCATCACTACCAACACACCCTGCAATCTGAAACTCTGCATCAATACTATGCTTCAGCTATAACAACCCTGATTTAAAATATACAAATAATTACATCAATTTATATGATTAATAATCAACACCCAATTATTCAACCATTTAATATAGTTTTTTAGAAAAACACAAGTAGAGAAAACTTACTTGTATCGACGATATTCCTTGTGCTTTTGGAGTTGAATTCTCTTTGAATTATGCTAGCTGCAATAAATATTTTTGGGATGACTCTCCACCCAACCATAGGCTCAGCTACACATAATATTTCTACAGTTGGCCACCCTCGAGCCTTCAATCAACATACTACTGCCATGTAATCCTTTGTCTCACAACAATTTTTTCCCAAGAGAATGAATGAAGGAATGGATGAATCCCGTCTTCCTAATCGTCCATTATATAGACCAAAAAATGAAAGGGGATCTACATGCATACATTCCATGTGTCAACATGTCAACTTTTATTTATTTATTTTAAGTTTTACTTAATTTAATATTTCTCTTAATTTAACTCTTTCTTATTTTATTCATTTTTACTTTTTTGTTAATTTTACTTATTCTTACTATTTTTATAGTTTACTTTTATATTTATTTATTTAGAACACTAGTTTATTATTTTCTATTTTATTTATTTATTATAATTATATTCTCTTCATTATTTATTATTTGTTTACTATTATTATATTTTCTTTATTTTTTACTATTTAATATTATTATCATCTCTTTATTGTTTACTATTTTTTTACTATTATTATCTTTTCTTTATTGTTTATTATTTATTTACTTATATTTTAATAATATATTATTTTATTTATTTATTATTATTATTATGGGGTATTACATACTCCCCCTCTTTAAGGAACTTCATCCCGAAGTTAAGTTGAATCATTTAACATTTTATTTTATTTAGTTATTTATTACTTGACGTTTTTCCCACACCCTATGTTGAACTAGTATAACTAGTAGACATCGAAAGTTTCCACAATAGCCGGGAAATCATAGGGAATCACTGTCCTTTTTATCATTTTCGAAACCAGGCATAAGACTCATCGATCTATACCATATTCTATGGCTGGCACTAAGGCTCACGCCAAGGCTTAGACCTCATCTTCCCCAAGGTAAGAATCCAATCCTAGTACTCAATGACTATGGGAATCTCACAAGGTTGGCCCACTCTCTCAACACTCACTAAGGTGCATGACCCTAGGCATCAAATTCCTTACACCCCCTCCAAAATTCGACATCACAATCCAATATCAGGCACTTGGCCTCCTCAAGATGGCCCCATAGCTCCTCAAGAGCTATCCATCAAGAGCTATACAAGACAAATAAACCACTGGAATATGTAGCATTCATTGAGTTTGTCCCCAACCCATATGGTGTTACATATTCTCCCTCGCAGGTATGGGATCCCACGAGATCATCAAATAAATCATCCCTCTTGGCCCATTTGTGGATTTCCTGTCAATCACCACATCTCAACATACATCAAATGCATTAGCTATAACATCATAGTATCATAGAAAATAACCCACAAGCCAAGTATTGCATGTCATCATGAGAACATAACATAATTGTTATCACAAAATTATGCATGTCATAAATCTACATACAATTACCACATGCTTCACTTCATAATATCCTCCTAAGTTATAACATCAACATTCAACATCAAAGACATATCATCAAATAAAAAATGAATCACATGTCAATATACCTCATTAACATAACATCATAATCCATATGCATATCATATTCATCATAAGCATACAACATCATTATCATAATAACTATATAAATAAGAAGCACATGTGCATCATTATCCTCATACCATCATATCATGAAACCTCATCCCAATATTATACTCAACGACCCTATTTTGACATAACAATTAGCTAAAACCATAATTGAAATCATAGTGGATGATTTAGAGGTATCAATAAAATTTTAACAATATGACATGATCTAGATGCTCCATAAAAGTATCTACCTTATCTAATTTATGCACTCTTATCTAGTTCACCACGCAATTTAATCAACTAGATAAGGAAATTCATTAAAAATAACATCTGCATCTTCCCTGTAGCTGACCTTGGGCTATATTGGTCCCACTGGACCTTGAATTGCTCAAACTCATGATTCATGAGCTAACGAACCCAATGGTCTAGTATACAGAATGGTTCAGCTTGAAAGACTCCCTCCTTGAAAACCTGTAATTTCTCAAATTTCAACAAATGGGATGGGTCAGGTATATATTTTCTAAGCATATAAATATGAAACACATTATGCATCCTTCTTAGATGGAATGGAAGTTCAAGCTTATAAGAAACTGGTCTGATCCTCTCTAGGATCTTAAATGGGCTGACAAATCTAGGGGATAACTTTTTTCCCTTGCCAAATATGAAGGAACTCTTAGAGGGTTTGACTCTAATAAAAAATTGGCTTCCTTCCTCAAAGCTTCTATCAATTCTTTTTGCATCTGCATAACTTTTCTGGCGATCCCTGGATTCTTTTAGCCTTTTCTTAATTGTAGCCATTTGTTCTTCCATTTCTTGGAGAATTTCAGGTCCCAACATGACTCAATCCTCTAATAAATCCCATATAAATGGAGTAAGACAGGTTCTTCCATATAAGACTTCAAAGGGAGCTGCCTCGATTGAATTGTGATAATTATTGTTGTATGCAAATTCCACTAAGGGAAGGTATTTCTACCATTGATTTTGTTTATCCATGACATACATTATTATAATTTCCTCTAATACTTTGTTTACTCTCTCTGTTTTCCCATCTGTCTCTAAATGATATGCAGTACTGAAGTTCAGTTGTGTTCCCATAGATTGTAAAAAGGATTTTCCAAAATCTAGAAGTAAAACATGCATCTATGTTGGATATTATTTTCCGAGGCACTCCATGAAGGCAAATTATTTCTTTCAGGAAAACTTGAGCAATAGTTGGTGCCTCAAAGGTTCTCTTAACTGGAATGAAGTGAGCACTCTTAGTTAATTTATCAATAATGACCATAATGCACTCATGTCATCGAAACAACTTCCCACTTAGTTTTTGGTATATCATGGGGTTGTAAAAGCCTTGCAGGGTGACGATGTTCAGCTTTAACCTGTTGACATTCTACACATCGGGCCACGAAATGCATTATATATTTTTTCATTCATGTCCAGAAAAATAGTTGTTTTAAATCTGCATACATTTCTGGACTCCTAGATGTGCAACATATGGAGCTTGGTTAGATTCATTCATTATTAATTTATGAAGTTCATCATCAGCTGGCACGTGCATCTTACCCTTATATCATAGCAATCCATCATTATCTAAGGTGTATCCTTCCCAGTTGGATGCCACTGGTACTCCTTCTTGTACGAAAATTTTATTTTTTGGTATTGTTGGTCCCCTATTAGGTGGTTTAGAATCCATCTTCTCAGACTTATCTTCAATGATAGTATTGAATGAACTCTGGGTCTCCTGCATAAATCATCTACAACCTTATTTTCCTTCTCCTTGATGTAGTATATCCTGAAATGATATTCACTAAATAGTTCACTCCAGCATCGTTGTCGAGCATTAAGGTCCTTTTGGGTGAAGATATGCTCAAGAATTTTATGATCCATTCTTAATTCAAATTCATGCCCCATTAGATAATGTCTCCATAGTTTCAAGACCATTACAATTGTAGCTAATTCTATATCATGTGTGTCATAATTTATTTCATGGGTCTTGATTTTACATGAAGCATAAGCGATAACCCCTCCATCCTACATTAAAAATGCACCTAATCCTTCTCCTAGTGCATCCCTGAATACACAAAAATCCTTGTCCATGTCGAGCACCTTTAATATTGGGGTAGTTTTTAATCACCATTTTAGCTCATTGAATGCCCTCTCACACTCAACTTTCCATTCAAACTTAACCCCTCTCCTTTGGATGTTTATGATGGTACTAGATATCCATGAGAATACTTCTACAAATGTTCTATAATAGCCTTCCAACCCCATAAAGTTGCATACTTATTTGACCTTCTTAGGAGTAGGCCAATCCATTATAGTTTCAATATTCCTACGATCCACTGCAATGCATTTCCCACTAATGGTATGGCCTAGATATTGATTTCCTTCTCAAAGAAAGAACACTTAGTAAGTTTCCCATATAGCTTATGTTCTCTAAGGTATTGAAGTACCAATCTCAAGTGCTCTTGATGCTCCTTCTCATTGTGAGAATAAATAAGGATTTCATCCAAGAACACATGAACAAAATGATCCAGGTATACGTGGAAAACATTGTTCATCAAGTTCATGAATGTTGTTGGAGAATTATTCAAAATAAATGGCACCACAATAAACTCATAGTGTCTATATCATGTTCTAAATGTTTTCTAAGGCATGTCCTCCTCTTTGATTCTTAGCTGGTGGTAACCTGACCATGAGTCTATCTTGGAAAATACTGAAGCTCATTTTGGTTGGTCAAAGAGGTCATTTATGCGAGGCATAGCATACTTGTTTCAAATAATGGATTTTTTAGATCTCTGTAATCAATACATAACCTAAGAGTTCCATCCTTTTTCTTCACAAATATCACTTGCGCACCCCAAGGTGATACGCTGGGTTGGATGAATCCTTGATCAAGCAGTTCTTTAATTTGTATACTCAACTCATTAAGCTCTAAGACAACCATTCGATAATGTGTTTTGGATATGGGTTATGTTCTCGGTTTCAAGGAAATGGTAAAATCAATTTCTCAAACAGGAGGCAAGCCTGGTAGCTCTAGAGAAAATACATATACAAATTCAAAAAGTAGCGGGTGAAACTTATCAAAGGACTTCCCATCAACATGAACCATATCTACAGCATAAATATTTCATCCTTTTCTCATACACTTATTGGCCTTCTTGGCTGATATGAGGCACATAGTAACATCATGTTTAATTCCCTTAATTACTGTGGGTTATCCCTCATCATTTTTTAAGAGAATTATATTATTATAACAATCCACTATAGATTGATGAGATTCAAGGCAATCCACTCCTACAATTAATTCATATGTCCTTAGAACCATGCTATATGGGTTCATCTTGGTGTCACATCCACCAATGTTAACAATGCAATCCTTTACTATTGATCCTGCTGATTTTTGAGAGTTTGATGCCATTTCTACCATCTTGAAGTTACTTTTCTCATGATTTGTCAATCCACATCGAAGCAGTGCTGAAGGAGAAATAAAACTATCGTTGGCATGTGGATAAATTAACATAGATAGAGGAATGATATTTATCATACCTGTGGACTCCACAATTGTGGCTTGGTGATGGTTTATGGTGGGGTGAATTCGATGTGGGTTTTTTTATCTTCCTCCTTTTGCTTTACATCCCTGTTGTTTAATCCCTGCTTGATACCTTAGACAATCCCTTCTATAATCTGGACCTCTACATTCCTAACATTTTTTTTGAGCTCGATTCTCAATTTGTCCCTGTCCTTGGCCACCAAATCCTCTACCTCCACCATTAGTTCTTCTCAAGTAGTGATGACCCCTACGTCCTCCTAGAGGCAACCCAAAAGTTGCACTGGAAATCCAAGAAACATTGTTTCATCTTCCGTAGGATCCATATGGGTGCCCCCTATTTTATTTACCCTCACCTTGTGGGGTTCCTTTCTTGTGATTCCATCATCCACCATTTCCTTTTTCATATTTATCATCCTCATGACTTATTTGGATAAACTATCGGTTGCTTCCATAGTGGTGGGTTTCCACATGACGACCTACACACGAACCAAAGGATCAAGCCCATGAAGGAACCTTTCAGCTTCATGTTTATCATCTTCCACATAGTCCACATGATGGACCAACATATAGAATTCAACTTCATTGTCTTTGATAGGTCTACCATTATGTCACACTACATGGAAAGCCCCTATTTGTTGGTGTTTTTATTCCTCTGATAGGTACATGGTTCTGAAGGCTTCCTCAAACATTTCCTAAGTAACTTGCAATGGGGTGACTTGCATCTTTGTTTCTTCATTTACCCACCATAATAAAGCTTCTCCTTTCATTAGAATCATTGTTATTTGGGCCTTTTCCTTTGAAGTATATGCCTTAAAGGTAAGTGCTCTCTTGACATTGATTACGCAAGCTTCTACTATTTTACCCCCATCATGACCTGTGAACTTTGGTAATTTGGATTTTTGGACATCTTTCATAATATCAAGGTTTGTTTGTCTATCCTAGAAATTGAACTGAGAATTTAAGTCTTATATCTATTTTTTTTCCAACTCCTCTCCTTAACCTTGATCATTTCTTTAACCTTGACCTTGACTTGTGACCCAATCCTTAAACATATTTGTCATTTCCCCAAGGGAACATAATATATCTTGCTCAACTGCGTTTCCAATCTATGCAGTGGTGGGAGGTGGGTTTTCCACCTTAGGGGTGACTTTGGTTTGTCTTTGATGATTAGGAGCCATGATCTCCCCTATATCAAACCAAGTTTGAATTCCACACAACTTCCAATGTTACATTTATCTGATACAACATTGCATAGAAAATTCACACTTACACAAATAACACATCACAACCATATAATAAGACAATCAATAAGCATTCAAAAAATTTATAGGAAGAAAATTATAAAATAATCATTCAATGATAATTTCATAATCATTCACTATTCTCTAAATATAATTCATTTTTATATAAACATCAAAAGAAATCATCATTGAAATGTTTTTCTACATTTCCAATTTCTTATTAGCTCAACATTAGATATTTTCATATATTAAGAATATAACAAGTATTTAATAAATAGAATTTGACATCTAATTAATGCTATAGATACATGTACTCTTTCATCATGTGATTTTTTTAAATATCACTCAATAACATTCATTAAATCTAATTAGTTTGATTACTGAGCCAACCTAATTATACTTTTTCTTTTCATTTAATAAAAATAAGAAATCCATCCTATCTACTTAAGTTATACTCTATAAAATAAATAAGCATAATAATTGTATAATTTATGATTTAGAATATTCTCTCAAAATAAAATATAAAATCACTTTTATAATTTCTCCCATATATAATGACTTAGACATAAAACATAATTAAATTAAAAAAAACACTTACAAAATTTAATTATAATTAATATTTAATATTCATTACCTTTATCTTATTTATAATCATTGTCATTTAAAAATAATTTTATTTTTATACTTTATTAACCAAAATAAAGCACCTCTTATAAAATCCAATTTTATTTTGATTCAAATATATATATACTGGGTAAGGCATGAAAAACCTCCAATACTAAGATCTCACTTGAATTAAAATATCAAATAAATACTAAAAAAATGATGTTTGAGATCTTAGAAAACATACTAGTGGTGGCATGAGATGAGTATGACCCACTACATTGTATCAATATACGGGAACTCTTCTTTATTTAAAAATAGGAACAATAATAATTTTAAAGTATTTTTATGTTTCTATTTTTACTAATACATAACTTTTATATTATTAATAATTATGTATGTCATTTCAAATTAACTAAAACTTCTCTTTAAGTTTTGGGTTTTGGTTTCCAGTTTGAGATATAATTTTAGTTATTTATAAGTAGTTTACACTTTATAATGTAAATTTTAATGATTTATAATTACTTTTTTATTTTAGCTATTTCTAAAATAATATTTTAATTCAAAAATAAATCATAAAGTTTAAGATAACAATCAAATAACTTTTAGTTATTTATGACCAGTTTTATATATATATATATATATAAATAACTAACTTAAGATAACTTTTAATTTAAATGAACATGAATAATAAAATTTAAATACTTTTTACTTCTGAATAAGACAACTAATTTAATTATTTATATATTGTTATTGTTTTTAAGAGTGGTTGCTCTGTGGTTTCAATATATTTATTATATTTATTTTTATAGTTTGTACCAAAAGTAATAAATAATATATTTATGCATAAAAGTCAATACTGATTTATTAAATAAAAAATCTTATTACAAATAGTATAAGATTTAGAAGTCTATTATCATTATCATTGCTGACATGCAACTTCTCACAAAATTTATTTGGACACTACTTAATCCAAAATCTAAATTTAATAAGCCAAATACAAAATTTATCTATTTTCTTAAAGAAATGGTATTTATTTAGTGTCTTATATAACAATGATTTATTTTACAAAATATATATGTATAATTATATATATTTTTATATATTATTTTGAATGCATCATTGAGAATATTTTTTTTTTAATTTTTAAATTGTATTATTTTTCAATCACTTTTGACTAAATTCCTCTTTGTCAAAAGAAGAAAAACTATTGAACTCGGGGTTAAATATATATTTTTTTCTTTTAAACTTGTACCTGGAGGTCACATAGAAATTTTGAAGCCAACCATGGACGATAAAACTCCGGGGAGTATTGTAACACCCTTCCACCTTGTAAATAATAATCAAGAGCATTTAGTATAGTGAAATTAATAAAGTGGGAGAAGCAAAATATATATATATATATATATATATATATATATATATTCGAGGAGCCCGAGTGAAAGTTTCTAGAGCATAATTATCTTGTTACATTAAAGTTCCTCTTTGGGAATATGAATAGATGTAGTTATTAAATTCTTGTTCCTTATTCATAGTCTGTACTTGATTATATTCTATGTTTGAGAAATTCCTTAAGGTTTATTTCCATATTAATAACATAATTAAAGGGGTAAGTTGCAACCCCCTTAGCTATGGAGAACCCTCAAGAAGTTGAAGGTCACATCATCGGTCTTTATGACAACCAGCCTTGGTGGATTATAGTTGTTCTCATCGTCACTGTCAAACTATCAGTGTGTGATTGAATGGGGGGGCTTTCAACCAGATGGTTGATGGTGTTATCACTCAGGTTGTCCCTTGGCTCCTTAAGGGATATGAGCGAGGTAACCACAAACCAATCTTTGGATTGTAGGTTCTAGCCTACCTGCAATCAGAGAGGGCTCTCTCTTTGTAATTTAGCTTTGTTTTGATATGATTTTAGGCTAGTTATGGTGTACATGGGTTTTGTTTTTATTTTGGTCGGCAGGATGATGTCTTCAAGCAGAGTTGGCATGAAAAGTGAGAAGTTTAGACCATTGGGCATGGAGTCAAGGATTATGGGCTACTAGGTGTGTTTTCTTTGGCAAAGAAGGATTACAGAGCAAGATAGCTAAACAAGGAACAATTTCAAGCTGGAATAAGGGTGAAATGGTGGTCAGGGAATGAAAGGCAACTAAGTATCTCTCATTATGCTAACAGAGGGAAGGTGAGTGAACAATATATACGAGCAATCAAGGATTCCTAAACAACATTCATATACGAAGGAACTAGTGCAAATATGAGCAGAGAAGTATTTATATTCAGGACTAATTCAGAGGAAAACATAGATAAATCACAAAAATTGAGAACGGAGTACAACTAAGTAACCTCTGAACTATTCTTTCTTCCTGCAACCTAGATCATGACGCATAGATGATATTACAAACATAGAAACTGAAAACAGGTAAGAAAGACTTATTTTTCCATGAAGTAGCACTAGAATTCTGTAATCAGCTCTTCAGCCATCAAATCCACACCGGATAGTTCAAAAGCAAAGCATTCCAGCTATCTTTGTTCATAAAAGTTCTCAAAATATACAGCACAAGTCTAGAATGAGTTTATCAACCACCAACCAACCCTTATTATATAGCCAGGGTGGTATATATAGGAAAAATATCTACAAAAATAGATCTGATAGCAGGTCTGGGGAAGTAACTGCGTTTAACATAATTTTTGCTGAAATAAATGCAAAAATATTTATCTAAGCTGCGCTGGAGGCAAAAACATAAAAAATGAGGTTTTGAGGTTCCCTTTGAGCTCTGCGCTGGCCATCTTGCCATAACTGTGCTTTGGAACCTGAAGCGCTGCTCTCATGTGGCTTTAATGCATTAAATGGTGATCTGTTGAGCCTTAAATGGGCTTTCACTGCTTCTTTGACTTGGATGGAGGCCCTTTATTGCTTATCTGCCTCAGCTTTAAGTCTTTCACTGCAAATCTCTAACTGATACAATTTGTCGCTACTCTGATACTCTTTAATACTGAATAGGGGTGTTTTCTCCACTACTGATACACTTTTCACTGCAAAAACGGGCATTGGAGGAGTTTCGGCGCTTGGCCGATCAAAATATTGTTAACTCTTAAGAAAAATATGCAAAATAGAGGAGGACTGCCATTGATGGCTTGTTGGGGCCAAAATCCTGCTGTTTGGAGCCAATCTGGGATGGAGCGATAAAAAATGGGCAAAGAATGGCCATGTTTCCTTTGAACTGGAAGCGTTCGTGGGCACAAACTGAATAATATGAAGAAATAGCCTTTTTACCTTTATAAGGCAAAAGACCACCTTATACGTGAAATTCATGAAAAATGGAGCGGGAGCGATCACTGTAGCAGAGAAAATATTAGGGCCGTTGGATCTAGCGTGGGTAGATCCAACTGCTGCGATCAAATCGTAATATCGCAATCGGCGGGGTCATGGGGGCAGAGACTTATATATGAGCGATAGCGAAATGGGGACTTGCAACATAATTTGAGTCGTTGATGAGGGGGTAGATCGGACGGCTAGCGCGCGATCGCAATATTGCATCGGCGAAGGGGAGGGGTGCAGAGGCTTTATATTATTGTGATTGCGATATAGCGATAAAACATGCGTTTTGTGATGGATTTGCGATAAAGGTGAAATATGGCAGAAATGCGGGTTTTTGCAATAAAACCAAGATTTGCGGTAAAACGATAAAGCGCAGATATTTGGAAAAACATGGGATATGCGATGGAAAGGCCTCCCGGTAGCGATATCGCATCCGAGCATGAGGAATGTGTTAGCGCTTGAATTTGGCCTCAGGCTCAAAAAGACAAAATCCAAGGCAACATCAAACCACTTAGCCTCGTAGCTAGCCGTACGGGGATAGGAGAGGGCTCTCTCCGGGTCTATCTCAGCAAAAGGTATTCAAAGGGCTGAGATGACCAATAAAGAACACTGATTTTAGGCTAGTAGACTGATAGGGAAAATTTGATTTTAAAGTTTTAGGGTTTTGTTGGAAAACTGAGCACAACAATTTTGGGTGCGGGGATGAGACACAGTTTTTGCAGAGGTTTTTTTGGGGCAAGGTAGGAGATTTCCTTGATGCCTTTGAAATAAGTGAATGGATAGATATGACCGGTGAGGAGCTAAGAAGAGCAAGAAACCATCGAGATTTCTCCTTAAACAGATGAAAACATAGATATTAAGCAAACTTAAAGGCAGAGCATAGAAACCATGAATTCTACCTTAACACTTCATTTACTTAATTTGCAGAAGAGAGGAGTAGGAAAATGATACACATAACAAACTTACAAGTACATGAGAGAAGCACACAATCAACACAAATCACCACAGGAATCCCAAATAGTGCTGCAAAACCCTGGTCTTTCCTTTGCCAAAATTGTAGAGATACAAAGAGTAAAACAGTCTAAGCTTATCCCTCCAGAGTCCAACCATGAAAATGACTAATAAAATACATAATATAGGCAAGCTAACACATTCCCTTGCCTCTAGGGGTCGAGCTCATCATCCTAGGAGCTGTTTCAACCAATTCTAAACTGAGCACTACAATCTAGGCAATCAAAACAACTTGCCTCTATAAGCCAGGAAACCAATTCATTCATTAATTTTTTGCCATATTATGAATTAATCTTCTAGAATAGGTAAAAAAAGGGTCATGTCAACATGAAATTACATCAATTACATCAAGAAGGATGAAAAATCCCACCAAAAAGTCAAAACTGGTCAAATGTTGCGTTTTCCTGAGCTGAAGGTGAAAAATTGAGAGAATGTCCTGATGCGTAGCGCGCCATTTCTCAACACGTAACGCGCCTTTCAGCCCACTTTTGAGGCACTTTCCGGCATCCAAATGAGGCACAAGTGGGCTTGCTAGAAAGGTCTGGATGTCTACTCTCCAGCCCAAGTGGAATTTCTGAATTTGGTGGCCATTTTCCCTCTAAAAATGCAATCTCCCAAGACTGCTTCCTGTGTGTCCAAAAAGTGGCAGAAGGTCATTTTTTTCTTGTTTTTTGACCTTTTGGGGGCTCAAATCTCCATGAAATGTCTTGGCAGTGGCTGAGCAAGTGTAATTTGTCATGAAAAATCCAAAAATTCTGAGTTTTTGCGAAATGGACCTCCCCAACTTAAGGGTTGCACGCGGCGCGCTACGCATTGAGGGCAAAAACCTGTTTTTAGCAAAAAAAAATCAAAATTGACCAAAATTACTGCAAATTTTCTGAATTTTGAGCTGAGGGTGTATCATTGAGCACCATGCTCCTTCAAGGTGGCTTCGGCCAAAATTTGAAGTGGATCGGGCCTTTTCCTCCGTTTTAGTGCCTTGGCCAAGCGTGCTTTGAGTACCTTCATTTTTTCTTTGCACACATGCATGCGGGCCCAATAATGATTCTTCATGTGGTGGAGCATATCTTTGTCCCTATTTGCCTTGGCTATCAACCTCTCTAAATGAGTGTTCACCCAAATGAGCATAGACCCTTGCTCAATAGGTGTCAAATCACCGGGTCTCTTGCGAGCCAAGTTACGGTCTTCTTAGATCCTCCGCAACTCATCAAGAGTGTGTTCATCCTCTAACTGCTTGTTGCGCTACTCTAAGTATGTGATTGTCCAATTTGCCATTTCCAAATTTTGCTGCAACAAGTGATTTTCAGCCTTTAGTTTCTGAATGATCTCCTTTGGCTCCGAGCTAGGAGAAATGATGTCAAGGTCAACAATATCTATGTTCGAATCACCTGATGGCCCCTCATCAATCATGGGCTGCTTGCCTCTCTCTTCTACCTGTGCTACTGTCGAAAACAAGGCCCCTTCCACCTGATGTGGAGATAACACTCGCTGTGTTGATGACGAAGGCGAGACCCCTTCCACCTGGTGTGGAGATAATACTCGCCGTGCGGATGCAAATAAGGCCCTGTGGCCTCTCTGATATGTAACACATGTTGGAGTGCTGACATGCTCGGGCTCTGGAATATGAAACTTCTGTGAAGGCCCTCCCTCATCATGGACAATCTCAGGAGGTGGCTGTGGCACGATGAAGAAGTCGCGAGAAATGAATTCCTCCCAGGCAATACCCTGTTGTGCCAACTTATGCATCAATATGATCTCGATCAGTGCATAATGATATATACTTTTGTGTTGCTGTGCGGGGTTCTTCCTTTGCACTACGGGCACCATCTTCTCTATATTTCGGCACATGAAAAATGGAATGTTCATCATTCGTACCCAGGTGAAATGCATCAACAAATGGATAAGGTACGAATATAAACGTGAAAATCTGCCCTCACAAGTGAAATAGCGCATAATGAGCCTCATCAAGGGTGCATACTCATCGCTTAGGAATCTGAAAGGAAAAACAAAAGTTAGGTGTCTCATGCATCCAGGTTTGATGTATGGTTGATAATGAAATCTTTCTAGCTGCTTGCGCTTGGTCCACTCCTCCCCAACATTTGGTATCCCGGTGTCTTGAGCAACAATTTCGGGTGATAGAGTGAAATCCACTCCTGCAAGGTTCACATGAACATTGTGCAAATGTAGGACAAACAAGCGGACTAGTTCTCTGTGATGTTGAATTTGTGAGATCCGCTCACAATATCCAAAGCATGACTGATACTAAAAACATGTCATTGCAAGTGGACAAGCTTGTAAATGAGCCAGAGAAGTGGGCTCCTCCCTGACATGCCGACCACCCTTACCACCCTTGTGATGCCTCCTTGGCACTTCTACCTCCGGTGTTGAATCACTGTCATAACTCTGCTGATAATCTGATTCGGTTTCTGACATGGTTTTGAAGACAAGATGGCTGAAATATATTGCTGACTTTGCACCCAATTAACTGTTTTTTGAATTTTTCAAATGCTATCACCAAGGGGACATAAATACAAGGGGATTGTTAGGGATAGGGGAACATGAGGGAATTAGGGACAATAAACATAAAAAAGGAATTTAGGGAAGGCAACATGGGAAATGATAAAATTGTGGGACTTTAAGGTGGAAGTAGGGTTTGGGAATTTAATAGGTTTTAGGGATTTTATAGAGGAAGATTATAAAATTTTATGGGAAAATTTGAAAGAGAATGTTAATGAAAATGAGGGAAAAGAGGGATCACAAATGGGCAACGTTGGACAGCAAAAAAAAATTGAAACCCTAGCAACATTAAGTCTTTAAATCTTCCACAACAATGTATAGTTTTGACTTCTCATTTTCATGGCATTTAAACATATTAATTTCTCATTCATCTTGCAAAACCAAATCTAGCCATGGAGGAGAGGCCTACCTGCAATTTGCTTGAGAGAAAAGTGGATTTGGTAGCTTGTTGACAGTTTGTTTGGCGAAAAACCAAATGCGTAGCGCACCTCACCCAACGCATAGCGCGCCTCTGACACGTAGTGCACGATCCATTTTGCTATGAGAAAGGCAGCCTGATGCGTAGCGCGTCCCTAACGCGTAGCGCGCCCTCCCTGATGCGTAGCGCGCACCTAGCTACATAGTGCATTTTGCAGAAGGCTTTTGGAGGCCTTCCCGGTGTCTAAATTAGGCGCAGGATAGCTCGTTGGAAAGGTATTTGAGTCTAATTTCCAAAAAAACTAGAATTTTTCAATTTGGAGTTCATTTTCCTTGTCAAAAATCAAATCTCCCAAGACTGGTCAAAATGTGCCAAATGAGGCTGCCTCAAGGCAGAGTGCTGTTGCAGTCAACTTTTGAATGCCTTCCTCAACTCCAAATTGATCTCATGATAGCTCATTGGAACTATCGTTGTGTCTAGTTATCATTTAACTCATCAAAAAAGTCATTTGGCCAACCAATATAGGAGAAAACTTGATTTTCCCAAGGTCACTTCATAGGTGCATTCAATTCTCCTGAGGCAACGGTATTTTTGACATTTCCCTAAAACCATGACACCGGTGTAAAAAGTAAAGGAGGTTTTTCTTTCGTGGCCAGTTGGGAACAAAAACCTCTCTCAGTTTTCTAAAATTCATCCTTTATTTCTCTGAAACACCTTTTGAGTGAAACTTATCCCGATGTGTGAAACAAGGAATTTTGTGGAAATGAAGCGAAATGAAGGGGATAAGGGGCTTCTAAATTCTTGGGGAAATTTTTGGAAGTATGGAGGGATGTTAGGAAGCAGGGGAAAGTGGAACCTCGGAGATCGAGTGAGGGGAAGGGGTCCAAAAGGGAAAAACACAGGCCCAACCTAGAAAATTGCCAGGTTGTAGCAAGAAACTAGGGTTTGTGCAAAAATGAGGAATTTGGGGGATCGCAGTGATGGGAAGCATTTGATAAGGTACTTTAAGGATAGGGGAAGGCGTATGAACATCAGGATACAAATTTTGCCGATGATTTTACCGTCCAAGAGAAATTGCCTTCAAAACCCTAGGAGAGGGAAATGACCTTACCTAGGCGCAACTAAAGCATGAACAAGGTGTAAAATGACTCATTAGACACTGACATGATAATGAAAACCCTATGAATGATGATAGACTCAGCTGAATAGTGACATAGATTGGCATTTGGACAATTTTGAAAAGAGTGAAAGCAAACCCTAGACCTAATGCCTAGTGACCAAATTTTGCTTGAAAACTCTTTGAAATGACAAAATTTGACCTGGAAACTCTGAGACCACTTTGTAAGAGCATATTTGATCACTAGAGGAAGGCTAGAAAGATTGACACTAACAGAATGAACTGTGGGCATATATATGGGGGCATATAATGTTGCGATTGCCGATTTGCGAAATCGCAGTCGGGGGAAATGGGTCAGAGGAATATATAAAGGGGCCAATACTTGTGACTGCCACCTTCGACAGCGATATCTCATCGTGGGGGGAGGGGGGGGAATGAAATTGGAGGAGGATTCTTATGCTCGGAAGAGGGTTTTATGCCTTGGAAAAGGTTAAAACAAGATTAAAGAGGGCTTTTATGCATCAAAGGAGGGATTTATGCAATGGAAGAAGTCCAAATGCATTGGAAGATGGTTAAGGAGGAAAACTGAGGGTTCTTACTAAGTTTCAAGCAAACTTAGTAATTCCCAAGGCATATTTATGGTTATGTTTCAACCAGAGGGAGGGGATATGTATATAAGGGGGATATTTAACATATTTTTAGTAGGGGAAGGGGAAATAGATAGGGATTTACATAGTAAGTTAGAAGCTAATGTGAATTTTGATCAGAAAGCGCTAAGGATAGAAATCTTAGGCTACAAAGGGGAAATAGGACTTTATAGAAGAAATATGAGAACTCCTAAGTAAATCAGATCTTTACTTAGGCAAATGTTTATGGAATATGATGATTTTTAAAGATATCAAGCAGATCTTAACATCTTTTACGGGAAATTAGTGAATGATTTGGGGAAAAGGAAGAAGGGGAAGTTAGTAATGCCTCGCTTGAGCTGCTCCAAGGGAAAATTGCCTTGCACTTGTGATCTGAAGTAGATTAGCACTTTGAAACACAAAACTGATCACAATCCTTGATTCTGCAACCTCAAAACTGCCTACCTAGCCTACTTACCTAGCATTTTGTCTTCTTTTTGTTTGGGTGCACTTGAACTAGCAAACCCAGCTTTTCATCTTTTCTTTTGGCTATCCTCCTATCTAAATCTACCCTTATATCTTCCTGGGGCTCAGATTAAGCTATTGAGCACCCCTGCTTCTCTACCTAGCTAATAATCTACCAAGATTAAACAGTTTGGTCAGATCTTAATTCTCTATCTTCTAGAACAAGCAATTTACACCTAGGCAAGCCAAGATTAAGCTGTTTGGCCTTCCCTTAAGTATGAAATCCTTCAAAAATGGAATAATTCATCAAAAATGGAACATAGTAGTGGCATTTGAGCTTGCACACTTTCCTGGCCTTTGTTTGGGGTTCATTTCAGTTATTTTTCTCTTTGGCCAATTCTTCTTTTTGCCCTTTGATTTTTCTTCTAGGGCATACCCTCTTTACATTTTTTAAGTTTTCTGAGTTTTCTTGGAAATATGGAACCTTTGTCGCATGAAAAAGATGAAATATTTGGCATTTCCACTGTCAATCATGAAATATGAAAACATATTGCAATAGGAGGCTAACAGTGGCTCCACTTAGGGATGGCTTTTACAGATGAAAAGCCAAGAGCAGCAGGTCAGAATGCCTTGATCTTCAATTGTTGCTATAAACTGAAACCCTCCTTTGTTGGCTGCTATATGATCTCACTCTTTTGCAACCTACATGCGGCACTTTTTAACTGAATTGCTGTAAATCTACAGTGTTGTTTCTTGCCTTTTGGGTGCTTGTAAATATATTCAAATCTGCCTGAGCACTTCCTTGAAATTAATTCAAAAACAGAGATCTGAATGATGCATTTCATTTGATCCTTCCTTCAAAACTTTGTTGCGTTGGTCCCTCTTTGGACTGCTAAAAAATAAAAACGCTGAACATACAAATAATAATGTACAAAAACAATATATACCTGCATTATGTACATCAAAATGGGTCATGATAGTGCTTGAGCATTCGGCCATTGACAGGGCCTTCTTCAGCTGTGCTGCCATCCAAACGTTTGAGGAAATATGTATTGTTGCCTTGCACAGCATGAATAATAAAGGGGCCTTTCCAAAGGAAATCAAACTTGCCATGCTTTCCTTTGTCCTCTCTTCTTGAGTCCCATCTTAGCACTTTGTTGCCTATGTAGAAATCTTCGGCCTTTGTCCCTTTATCAAACATTTTCTTCAGCTTCTCTTGTAAAACTTGAGCTCTCTGATATAATTCCTCCCTTGCCTGCTCTAAATGAATGGTTTGATTTATCCTCCTTTGGATATCATTAGCCCCAGCTTGTATCCCTTGCAGTAATTTGATAACAGGGATTCCCAAAGATGAAGGAAACTTTGCCTCCATGCCATAGACTAACTCATATGGGCTTGTCCCAATGGATCTCTTGGTTGCCAATCTATCTGCCCATAGGGCATTTACCAGTTTTTTGTGCCAGTTCTTTTTATTCTCCTCCAAGACTTTCTTGATGATGTTGATGAGGTTTTTATTGGATGACTCGGCTAGGCCATTACCTTGAGGATAATAGGTTGTGGAGTGACCTAAGGAAATGTGGTATTTGTGGAAAAAAATAATAATTTTCTTGGATTTAAAGGCATCAGCGTTGTCTGTGATGATTTTTTCGGGACAGCCAAATCTGGACAGAATGTTGGATTCTAGGAATTGGATGATGGTTGAGTCATTGGCTTGCCTACAAGGGATGGCCTCAATCCACTTGGTAAAGTAATATGTGGCTGTTAAAATCCATTTATGCTGGCCAGAAGAGGATGGGTGGATTTCACCAATGAAGTCTAAACCCCACTGCTGGAATGGTTTCTCGGTTGAAATGGGCTTAAGGGGTAAGGGCAACAGCTTTCTTTTGCCTTCAAATATCTGGCACTTATGGCATGAAACAACAAATTTCTTTACATCGGCAAACAGAGAGGGCCAATAAAAACTAGCCCTTAATATCTTATCAGTAGTAGACTTCCAATATAAATGCCCTCCACAGTCCCCTGCATGAAATTCTTTCATAACATTGTCAGTTTCATTCAAAGTTAGACAATTAAGAAATATTCCTTCATGGTTTTTCCAAAATAGGGCACTATTTAAGACACAAAACTTTGATGCTTTCATCTTTAAAAATCTCTTTTTGGTTCTGGACAACCCTGGAGGAGCATGCAGGTTTAACAATATAAAACAAATATTAGCATACCAAGGTGATTGCAAGAAGGCCTGACTGATCTATGGAGTTGCCAGCTCTTGTTCGTTGTCCAGTTCATTTATGTCTAGGGCTTGAAAATTGGTTTCGGACATCATTTTGGCTAAACCTTGTCCTTTTATCAGTTTAGTGGGCTTTATCTCAATGTCATATTCAAGGATATTGGCAATCCATTTGCCTCTTTTTTCCTCAATTCCCTCTTGAGTTAAGATGTCTTTTACAACAGAGTTCGGAACATATGCAATGACATCGGAGTATAATATATAAACTCTGAAATATTTGATGGCCTTAACAAGGGCATAGGCCTGCTTTTCCATGATTTGATACTTCAAGGGCGCATCCCTAAGGGCTCGACTAAAGAAAGCAATGGGCTTTTCATTTCCCTGGTCATCTTTCTGTAATAGGACAGCAACAATGGCGTGTTGAGAAGCAAAGGAAAAAATGATGAAATCTCTATCGAATTTGGGGCTAGTGAGGACTGGTGTTTGCATTAAGGCTATCTTGATGCCCTCAAAGGCTTGCTTGGCCTCTAATGTCCATTTGACTTTGGAATCTTTCTTAAGCATGTTGTTTAACAATCGTATCAGCTCGGCCAAGTTTGGGATAAATCTTCTTAGGAAATTGATCTTTCCTAAAAAAGCTTGCAGTTCTTTGATGTTTCTTGGATAAGGGACTTGAAGAATAGCTTGAATTTGGTTTGGGTCTTTCCTAGTGCCCTCTTTTGAAATAATATGACCTAGAAGTTTGCCTTCCTCTAGACCAAACAACGATTTCTTGGGGTTTAAAGATATGCCATATTTTCTACAAGTTAGGAATACTTGCCTCAGATGTTTTAGATGTTCTTGGTCTAATTTTGAAAATGGGGTAAGATCATCAAGGTAGACTACTAAGAAATCATGGATTTCTTTGGCAAAGGCAATGTCCATTGCTCTTTGAAAAGTAGCACCTGCATTCTTAAGTTCGAAAGGCATTTTTACATATTTAAAGGTTCCCCACGGTGTTGTGAATGTTGTTTTATCCTGATCATCCGGGTGAACTAGTATCTAATTAAATCCTGAAAAGCCATCAAGCAATGAAATCCTAGAAGACCCCACAACCCTTTGTAAAATATGGTCCATCTTGGGAAAAGGGTAGTGGTCTTTGAGAGAGGCTTGGTTCAAATTTCTTAAGTCAACACACAATCTAATCTCACTTGTTTTCTTCCTTCTGGGCACTAAGTTGGATACCCATTCTGAAAATCTGATTGGTGCTATAATTCTAGCTTCAAACATTCTCTTTACTTCTTTCTCAATCAAGGGGAGAAGCACAGGATTGATTCTTCTTAATTTCTGTTTGAAAGGCTTTTGATTTGGTTTCAAAGGAATGGTATGTTGAACGACTGAAGTATCATAGGACTTAAGGTCCTCATAACTCCAGGAAAAAACATCTTGGAACTCTTTAAACAAGTCAACATATTTTGGCTTTTGATCAGCAGGCAAAGACTTGGACAATTTTATCATTTTGGGGCTTTCTATTGTCCCAATATTGTATTCTTCAATAGCAGCGTTTAAGGGATACATCTTTGGCATTTTGGGGACATCGTTTGAATCAAAAAATATCTTCTAAGTGATTCAGGCCCGTGGGCAGAAAGTTATCTTTCAATTGAATAATTTCAGTCTCTGCCTCAGCTATTTCATCCAAATTCATTTGTTTCAGCTCTTCTATATTCTTGTCATCAAAAATGGTTGGGCGCAGCATTTGATTTGTTGCTTCAGCTGTTATAGTCTGCTCATTTTGGCTCATTTTCTGTTGTGGGTCATCCATGGCATCAGCATCAATGTTTAAATTTGAAAATTCTTGCTGTAAAGTGAGGAAATTGTTGATCTGTGCATCATTTTCAAAGACTTGCTAGTCTTTGACATTGTTTGGGACTGCAAGCCTGTGCTTAATTTCGGCAGTAAAATGGTGATTGGGCTCAAAAGGTAGCTTGCAAGTGCTGGCAAAAGTTGCTAGGTTGTGTGCATGTAAGTTATGGCTTCTTGAAATTTTGGTAAGTTGGGATTCTGTGAAGGTATTGACTATTTCAGTGGTTGCCTTCCTATAAGCTCTCAGCTTATTATCATTAGTGACAAAATTGCCTCTCATTTGCTGTATAATCAGATCGGAGTCTCCTAGAATAGAAACTTTTGTTGCTCCTAGATCTCTGATTAGTTTAAGGCCTAAAAGGAGGGCTTCATACTCTGCCATGTTGTTGGTACATCTGAAATTTAATCTATAAGCATGACCCTCTGCGTGGTTGTTTTTCTTGTTGTGAATCCATACTCCTGCCCCTACTCCTAGTTTGTTTACCGAACCATCAAACTCCAAATACCATAGGATTTCATGCTTGTGGTCAGTATTGGGAGTTGTAATCATTTTTGGAGTGGGCAGATTTGAATTTTCTATTTCAGGTAGTGTGTCTTGTGTGCTCGTTGCATCAATTGTTTCAACAGTTTCTTGGTTATGGGCAATCGATTCTTCATTTGTGCAGATTTCTAGCTCTAAAGCCAAAGGTTTATGATCAGTTGGAGGGCAACTATCATCATTAAACAAGATAAAAGAATCCATATCAGAATGGATTGAATAGATAGGAAAGTTTTGGGGCTTTTCCTCACTTCTTACCACATATTTCATTAATGTTTCCCTATACAGTCTCTTTGGTTTCCCAAAGACTGAAATAGTGGCATAGGAGGGGTCTAATTGCAAAGATTCTTGGAGTTTGACTCCCCAAGATCTTGATAAGAGCATACCATATTTGGATGGAATATCAGCTACCACCACATCCATTAAGATTGTTTTTGCTAGATATTGGAATAAGATACACAAAGGTCTTTGATTAGGCCTAGACACTTGACTTGACTGGAATCAAATGAAAACAAGTCTTTGTATGGTCTAGTGATATCTAGGTTTAGTTTCTCCATTACAGATTTGGGCCTTAGGTTGTGTGAAGCTCCTGAATCAAACATTGCATTGTGTAACACTTTGTCATGGATGTTTAAACTGACATAAAAGGGTAAAACTCCTCCATTTGTTGTTTTGCCATTAACTTCAGGACCAAAAACTAATTCGGGTTGATCATCTAAAACATTAACATCATCCCTATTCTCTGGCATTTGCAGCGACCTTTTGATTTGCTGTCTATATGCATCATGTTTAGCAAGTTCAGAGAGAGGGATAGATATCTTCAGCTTACCTATTTCTGTTTCCAAGTTAAAGGGTTTTTCTATCTGCAGCTTTGTGTTGGGGACAAAAAGATTTTCTTTTTCAGCTGGATCTTCAATGATCTTCTCTTGATTTTGACTATTGTTCTGAGCTATCTCTACTTTGGGAATATTTTCAAGAATACTGCTTGAAATTTCTTTTGAGGAAGGGAATACAAATGGCTGTTTTTTAAAGGTCTGCATGTCTGATACATCTTCCACAGTTACTTGTTTTAGGCTTCGGTCTGTTCTATCAGAGGGTTTTGTGAAGATAAACTTGTCTTTTATTTTCTTAGGTTGTTTAGCATCCTTTGGTTTGATAGGTTCAGGTACATCTACGGTTCTGGTTCTCAACTTGTACTGCTTGTGAACCTCATATACTGTTGCATCATAGCCTTCTCTAAAGTCAAATGACTCTCTGAATTTAGTTTGAAATTGATTGATATCATGATCATCTTGGTCTTCTTGGGTTAGAAAAATTTGTTGCTCACTGTTTAAACCCATTATGTTGATGTGAGAGTCCTCTGGTGGCTCACTAGATGTTGATGCTTCAGCATAGTTTTCATGAAAAGGAGGTCTTATATCATGGTCAGGACTAGCCCTTCCAACATTTGGATTTTGGTTTTTTCTAAAATTTGGGTTTCTGATAGTATTATTTGGTGGTCCTTCCCATGATGATTTTCTTTCAATAGTTCCCACTCTATCTCCAATATTGCGCACGTCATTGAGGATTGCATCCAATTTTTGCTCAAAAGGTGAAGGCTCATCTTTAAAAGTAGTTCTTCTCTCAGCTCTTGCTCTATTTCGTTTCGCAATCAGGTTTGCCTCCACACTAACAGCTATATTCTGCATGTCTGCTAAGGTTTGAGGGGCTCTTTCCCTCAGTTGATATGCCATGTCAAATCCATCAGGGAATTTTTATAAAGCTAGATCAGGTGGAGGTCTAAGGTTTTGTGGAATAGCATTGTAAATATTGTTGAATCTAGCACAATAGTCTAAGACAGCTTCTTGTGGGCCTCTTTTGATAGTGTCATACTTAGATAGAATGTGCAGTGGATCTTTCTTTTTCTCCCATCTGTTAAGAAATGTTTGGTAAAGAGCCTCTGGGTCAGCTATGGAATTTGCAGGAACAGCTCTAAACCAAGGCCTTACATCTCTAGTCAAACTTTGGACAAAAATCTTCATTCTTACACCATCATCATCTATTTCATAATTCTAAAAATAGTCTTGCATTTTCTTGGTATGTTGTAGGGCTGTGCAAGAACCAGTGCCATCAAAATATGTGATTTTGGTTTGATAATCCTGAGGCATAGCCCCTAGATTTGTAGGTAACTGTAAAGGTGCATAACGATTCACCATATTTACAGGGATAAATGGAATAGTAGGAAGAAATGGAACAGCTGGAACAGCTGGGATGGAAGAGGAAATAATAGGAGTATGTGTAGTGGATGAAGTTGTAGCAGAGGTGTTTTGGGAAGTGGATGATGAACTAGGGGAAGTTGGAACAGTGTGAGGATGGAGTGAAACTTTAGCAGGGGTAGGACTATAGCCTTGGGGGATTGCTTCAAGACTTGAATCGGTAATATCCTCTTTTCCCTCTTGTTTCCTGAGGTTTCATGGGATTAAATTGTGATTATCAAAAATTGCTGGGGGATTTGGGTTTGGATTTGACCTGGTATTGCGAGTTTTTTTCTTTGGAGCCAGCTTCCAGCTTATTTTTTCTTTGGAATTTTCTGAAGATGTCCCCAACGGAGTCGCTAATGATGTTATCACTCAGGTTGTCACTTGGCTCCTTAAGGGATACGGCTGAGGTAACCACAAACCAATCTTTGGATTGCAGGTTCCAGCCTACCTGCAATCAGAGAGGGCACTCTCTTTGTAATTTAGCTTTGTTTTGATATGATTTTAGGCTAGTTATGGTGTACATGGGTTTTGTTTTGAGTTTGGTGGGATGGATGATGTCTTCAAGCAGAGTTGGCATGAAAAGTGAGAAGTTCAGACCATGGGGAATGGAGTCAAGGATTATGGGCTGCTGGGTGTGTTTTCTTTGGCAAAGAAGGATTACAGAGCAAGATAGCTAAACAAGGAACAATTTCAAGCTGGAATAAGGGTGAAATGGTGGTCAGGGAATGAAAAGAAACTAAGTAGCTCTCATTATGCTAACAAAGGGAAGGTGAGTGAACATTATATAGGAGCAATCAAGGATTCGTAAACAACATTCATATACAAAGGAACTAGTGCAAATATGAGTAGAGAAGTATTCATATTTAGCACTATTTCAGAGGAAAACATAGATAAATCATAGAAATTGAGAACAGAGTACAACTAAGTAACTTATGAACTATTCTTTCTTCTTGCAACCTAGTTCATGACACATAGATGATATTACAAACATAGAAACTGAAAACAGGTAAGAAAGAGTTATTGTTCCATGAAGTAGCACTAGAATTCTGTAATCAGCTCTTCAGCCATCAAATCCACACCAGACAGTTCAAAAGCAAAGCATTCCAGCTATCTTCGTTC
The DNA here is from genome assembly GCA_031772625.1 of Pinus tabuliformis. Lineage (NCBI taxonomy): Eukaryota > Viridiplantae > Streptophyta > Pinopsida > Pinales > Pinaceae > Pinus > Pinus tabuliformis. The sequence continues at coordinate 94,158,873 of CM062820.1, forward strand.
ATAAAATTTCTCAAAATATACAGCGCAAGTCTAGAATGAGTTTATCAACCCACCAACCAACCCTTATTACATAGCTTAGGGTGGTATATATAGGAAAAATATCTACAAAAAGAGATCTGATAGCAGATCTAGGGAAATAACTGTGTTTAACCTAATTTTTGCTGAAATAAATGCAAAAATATTTATCTAAGCTGTGCTGGAGGTAGCAGCATCAAAAATGAGGCTTTGAGGTGTCCTTTGAACTCTACGTTAGCCATCTTGCCATAATTGTGCTTTGGAACCTGAAGCGCTACTCTCATGTGGCTTTAATGCATTAAACTGTGATCTGGTGAGCCTTAAATGGGTTTTTACTGCTTCTTTGACTTGGATGGAGGCCCTTTATTGCTTATCTGCCTTGGCTTTAAGTCTTTCACTGCAAATCTCTAACTGGTACACTTTTCCGCTACTCTGATACTCTTTAATACTGAATCGGGGCCTTTTCTCCACTGTTGATACACTTTTCGCTGCAAAATCGCCCTTGCCTGCCACTTTATGGCAAGATTTGACTGCTGCTGCGCTTTTTGTGGCCTTCTGCGGGCTTTGGAGGAGTTTCGACGCTTGGCTGATCAAAATATTGTTAAATCTAAAGAAAAAGCTGCAAAATAGAGGAGGACTGCCACTGATGGCTTGCTGGGGCCAAAATCCTGGTGTTTGGAGCCAATCCGGTCTGGAGCGATAAAAAATTGGCAAAGAATGGCCATGTTTCCTTTGAATTGGAAGTGCGCATGGGCGCAGACTGAATAATATGAAGAAATAGCCTTTTTACATTTATAAGGAAAAAGACCACCTTATACGTGAAATTCATGAAAAATGGAGCGGGATCGATCACTATAGAAGAGAAAATATTAGGGTCGTTGGATCTAGCGTGGGCAGATCCAACGGCTGTGATCAAATCGCAATATCGCAATCGGCAGGGTCATGGGGGCGGAGACTTATATATGAGCGATAGCGAAATGGGGACTTGCGACATAATCTGAGCCGTTGATGGGGGGGTAGACCGGATGGTTGGCGCGCGATCGCAATATTGTGTCGGCCGAGGGGAGGGGGTGCGGAGGCTTTATATTATTACGATTGCGATATAGCGATAAAACATGCGTTTTGCGATGGATTTGGGATAAAGGTGAAATATGGCGGAAATGCAGGTTTTTGCAATAAAACCAAGATTTGCAGTAAAACGATAAAGCGAAGATATATGCAAAAACATGGGATATGCGATGGAAAGGCCTCCCAATAGAAATATCGCATCGGAGCATGAGGAATGAACTGTGGGCATATATATGGGGGCATATAATGTTGCAATTGTCGACTTGCGAAATCACAATCGGGGGAAATGGATTGGAGGAATATATAAAGGGGCCAATACTTGTGACTACCACCTCCGACAGCGATATCGCGTCGGAGGGCGGGGAATGCAATCGGAGGAGGATTCTTATGCTCGGAAGTGGGTTTTATGCCTTGGAAAAGGTTAAAACAAGATTAAAGAGGGCTTTTATGCATCCAAGGAGGGATTTATGCAATGGAAGAAGTCCAAATGCATTGGAAGATGGTTAAGGAGGAAAACTGAGGGTTCTTACTAAGTTTCAAGCAAACTTAGTAATTCGCAAGGCATATTTATGGTTATGTTTCGACCAGAGGGAGGGGATATGTATATAAGGGGGATATTTAACATATTTTTAGTAGGGGAAGGGGAAATAGATAGGGATTTACATAGTAAGTTAGAAGTTAATGTGAATTTTGATCAAAAAGCGCTAAGGATGGAAATCTTAGGCTACAAAGGGGAAATAGGACTTTATAGAAGAAATATGAGCACTCCTAAGTAAAGCAGGTCTTTAATTAGGCAAATGTTTATGGAATATGATGATTGTTAAGGATATCAATCAGATCTTAACATCTTTTAGGGGAACTTAGTGAATGATTTGGGGAAAAGGAAGAAGGGGAAGTTAGTCATGCCTCGCTTGAGATGCTCCAAGGGAAAATTTCCTTGCACTTGTGATCTGAAGTAGATTAGCACTTTGAAACACAAAACTGATCACAATCCTTGATTCTGCAACCTCAAAACTGCCTACCCAACCTACTTACCTAGCATTTTGTATTCTCTTTGTTTGGGTGCACTTGAACTATCAAACCCAGCTTTTAATATTTTCTTTTGGCTATCCTCCTATCTAAATCTACCCTTATATCTTCCTAAGGCTCAGATTAAGCTGTTGAGCACCCTTGCTTCTCTACCTAGCTAATAATCTGCCAAGATTAAACAGTTTGGTCAGATATTAATTCTCTATCTTCTAGAACAAGCAATTTAAACCTAGGGAAGCCAAGATTAAGCTGTTTGGCCTTCCCTTAACTATGAAATCCTTCAAAAATGGAATAATTCATAAAAAATGGAACATAGTAGTGGCATTTGAGGTTGCACACTTTCCTGGCCTTTATTTGGGGTTCATTTCATTTATTTTTCTCTTTGGCCAATTCTTCTTTTTGCCCTTTGATTTTTCTTTTAGGGCATACCCTCTTTACATTTTTGTATTTTTCTGAGTTTTCTTGGAAATATGGAACCTTTGCAGCATGAAAAAGATGACATATTTGACATTTCCACTTTCAATCATGAAATATGAAAACCTATTGCAATAGGAGGCTAACAGATGGCAATAATTTCCACCCTAGTCTCTCTCCATCATCGCCATTCTGCCTCCTCACTAGAGAAGCTCTGTGATTTTCTCAAACTTAGGGTTTGGCTCGATTCATGCCAATTTGTCCACCTTGGTGAGTAAAATCCATCACTATTTTGTACATATTTCTCGTTTATTGCTCCAGGGTCCTACAAGACAATAAATATTAGTAGTTACTAGGTATTTTAGGTATCATTTCTTAGAGTTTCAGGCTTGGCCAATCCCTTTCCATCATGTGGCATAGTCTCACTTCACCAGGTAACACGATTTTTTTTCTTTTGAATTATTTGTCTCATTACTCTTTTGAATCCTAACCCCCACCTTGTCTACAAGGATTCCTCACAGTGCTTCTAGGACATTTCTTAAAGTATTCCTATACTTCCACTATAGTCTGGTTCATTCGTGCATTTAATGTTCTTAATCATTCATTCATGCTAATTCCCTTATGCCCCTTGTATATCCTGCAGGTGAGTGATTTCCATCCAGCTACAACACTTTAGTACATCTACTGGGTTTTTCAGTCTTAACATCTGACGAATACATGGGTCTTATACTTGTAATAGGTTACTGGGTTTCTTTCCCCTTTAATTGAGTTCTTTCGATGGTTAGGGTTTTGACCCAGATTCAGAAATTACTTTTCAAGTTGCCTATCGAGAATTGAAATACTTGTTTTAGGAAGGAACATTATGTTTCCCATTATTGGGCTTGAATTCACTGATTTTGTGCTTTAAAAAAAACCCCAGAAACTCTTTCAAAGAGTTGAGGTTTCAATCTGTAATCTTCTCTCTCTTTTTTTTTCAACCTAGAATAGTCTGGTCAGAGAACTGTGAATTTATGAGAAGAGTTCCACTCAGTCTCTTCTATGGATACAAGGTTTTCGTGCTTTGGGCTTTTGATAGTGTCATTGTCTTGGCCATTTACCAATTTCCTATAGAAATGTGTTTCCATGACACTCATAGTTATTCTTATTGTTTATTATTTGTATATTGTTGTCAACAAGGTTTTCCTTGCATGGTTTATAATATTAAAACATAGATACTTGTTCGTTTCATCACTTTATTTTATTGGCACTGGAAGTTATGGTTTACTGGGTTATATTGGAATGTTTCTTGAAATTGTCGCATACCATTTCTTGGGGCATTGACCCCTGTCAGTACGTATTTTGGTATTTTATAGATATTACTGTTTCATTCCAATCCCCCGGTACTTAAATGAAATAATTCTGTGTGCACAATTTCTTTGTTCATGGTGAGTAATTTTACTTATTATTATTTATTTAATAGTGAAAAACCATTCCACAGTGGAACAAAGTCTGGTTTCCCTCTAACTGGTCACCAAGGCTTCTACACTAAAAGAGGACTGGTTCCTTGAAGCCTCTAGCTCGCAACGGGAACCTAACCTATTTCTAGCATCTGAGGTTATATATATATATATATATATATATATATATATATATATATATATATATATATATATATATATATATATATATATATATATATATATATATATATATATATATATATATATATATATAGATAGATAGATAGATAGATAGATAGATAGATAGATAGATATATATATATATATATATATATATATATATATATATATATATATATATAATAAACTTAATTAGGAAGAATTTAAAGATTTCCTTGTACTTCTACAAATCCAAACAAACATACTTTTTGCTTATACTAACACTCTCTGTGACTCATATGACTCAAGTATTTCCATTGTTCTGTTCTCTAATATTTTACCAAGCCTAAATTGCGCCAATGTTATTTTTTCTTTCAAGGAAATAGCCTAGCATTTTCCTTATCACACACAATTGTAGGAACTAGATCTCACTTATCACAGGAAACATATTTTCAGACATTACACTGTAACAACAACTGGGTTTTCCTCCAGCCTATTTTATCCAGAGCATTTACCAGAAAAATAGAGACAAAAGAATTCTCTATAACATTTTAATGCTTCAAATTCTTTCTTTTAGATTCATTACAACACTCTATATTATTCTGTAAAAAAAACATGTAGTAATAACACCAAGTTCACTTATCTATCCAGTTTAGCTCCACCAGAGAAATAGATCCAAGAAGAAACTTATTTATCCTCCCAACCTATGAGACTGGAAATTGCGTCTAGGTCTCCCCCTGAGTTTTTTGTTTTTTAGAGAATTTCAATAGAGTAAGTATTCTAGGACCTCAAGACCTCTAATCCAGACCATATTATTCTTCTTAAGGCCTTCCACTGGTTATGAACATCTGAAGAAGACCCTCTAGCAGTGAAACTACTTTCCTTGACAACGTCCTGTCACAATTTCTCTTTTCTTCTCCTCTTACTTCCTCACTCAACCACTCGTGGCCTCTACCACAGAGAGATTTTTCTTTTAATTCTCTCCAAGGAAGGAAGTTACTGTCTAACGACCTGGAAACCAAAGATTTTCCTCTTTTGAAGTATTTCCCATCATTTCTCTGACCAAGCATAACTTTTTCTTTTAAAGCAAACAAAATAAAATGATAATCACTACACTTAATCTTAACCAAATCGAATTAGTGAGTCCTACACGGTGAAAAGGTAAATTTGTTTTCATGACTAGAGGTGTCACATCTTCCCCCCTTGAATGAAACAATGTCCATGATTGTTATGAAACCAGCTCACAAAAACATAGAAAAGATAGATCAACGCCTTAGAATTTAGCCTCTTCGAGGGGGCAACCTCCTTTACATTACACACATGAACAATTCTTGGATGATACAAATGACAAAACCTCCTTTCTATATATAGGAGTCTAAGGGGTCACAATATAACCAAGCCGACTTAACAATAATAATATAAAGTCACAAAAATAACGATAGTGGGATTCTATGGGGCATAATAATAACAATAAGGGATACAATGACAATAGTAATGGGGGAATCACTAGTATTATAGGGACCTAACATGCCCCTCTCCTTCAAAAAAGTGGTGTCCTCAACGCTTGAGTAGTTATGGGTGTTTCTGTATAAAATTCTCATCCTCCCATGTGGAATCTTCAACGGGTAAGTTCTTCCACTTGATGAGATACTCTGAAATTGATCGATTTCGTAGCTGTTGAGTTCTTGTTTCTTTGACTGCTTCAGGTTTCAATATGATTTTTCCTTCCTCATCAAGTTCTGGTAATATTGTTTGAAGTAGAATATTGTCACCTATAACCTTCTTTAACCATGAAACATGGAAAACTAGGTGCACTCAAGAAGCTGCAAGAAGCTCCAATTTGTATGCCATAGTACTTATCTTTCGCAACACCTTGTACAGACCATAATACTTTGGTGATAATTTATAATCCTTCTTAGCTTGCTTGAGAGACATTTGTTTATATGGTTGTAGCCGTAGGAATACCCAATCACATACATCAAAACTTCTTTCCCTGTGATGTTGATTTGCCTGTTGTTTCATTCTATTTTGTGCCAAGGTGAGGTTATCCTTTAAGAGTTTGAGAACTTGTTTCTGATGCTCGTTGTGATCTTCCATTGCTTGAACCTTATAATTTTCTCTTAAATATGATGTGATGGATGGTGGATGATATCCATAAAGTGCCATAAATGGGGTCATTTTTGTTGCAGTATGGAAGGAAGTGTTATACCACCATTCAGCTAGAGGCAACCATTTGACCCATTGTGTTTGTTTATCAGATACAAAGAAACAAAGATATCCTTCCAACCATTTGTTTACTATCTCAGTTTGCCCATCAGATTGAGGAAGATAAGATGAGCTATGAGCTAACTGATTACCAAGATAAGAAAATAATTATGTCCAAAAATTTCCAGTGAAAATGGGATCTCTGTCGCTTAGACAGTAACTTCCTTCCTTTAATTCTTTTAATTCTCTCCAAGGAAATGATGGGAAATACTTCAAAAGAGGAAATATTTCCCAAAAATTTCCAGTGAAAATGGGATCTCTGTCGCTTAGATAGTAACTTCCTTCCTTTAATTCTTTTAATTCGTTAGATTGGAAATGATGGGATTTTTCTTTTAATTCTCTCCAAGGAAGGAAGTTACTGTCTAACGACCTAGAAACCAAATATTTTCCTCTTTTGAAGTATTCTAAGTCTGTCAACTACCACCATGATAACACTCTTTCATTCAAACTTGGGTAAACCTGTGATAAAATCCATTGAAACCTCCTCCCAACATTGGCTTGGAATCAATAAAGGTTGTAATATTCTTGGGGTCTTAACTATTTCAACTTTATTTTGTTAGCAAACCAAACATTCTGCCACAAACTTTTGAATATCCGATTTAAGGCCATCCCAAAAAAAATCCTTCTTAACCTTGTGGTAGGTTTTTAGAAATCCTGAGTGCCCTCCTGAACGAGAGGTGTGCAATTACCTAAGAATATTTTGTTTGAGTTGGGAATTCTTACATAGGTATAACCGATCCTCATGCCATAATGAATCATTTTTCCAGCTAAATGTATCAGATGTACTAGGATCTTGTTGTATCTTTTGAATGAGTGCCCACACTTCCTCACCATTCTTCCATTCATCCCTTGCTTCGTTTATCCAATCTAGTTGGATAATAGAAATGGTGCAAAGAAATGCTTCCACATCCTCATCCTTTCTTGACAGTGCATCTGCCACAACATTTTGCTTCCCTTTTTTGTAGATGATTTCAAAGTCATAGCCCAACATCTTTGTGACCCATTTTTGTTTCTCTTCTAAAGATAGTCTTTGTTCTAAAAAGTATTTAAGACTATCATGACCTATTTTTACATTGAAGTGTCTTCCCATTAGGTAGGGTTGCCATTTCTTAAGTGCATGTAGTATTTCCAGCATTTCCTTCTCATAAATAGCTTTGTGTAAATACTTTCCTTCGATTGCACGACTTTCGAAAACAATGGGTCTTTTTTCTTGCATTAAAACAACATCAATTCCATTTCTCGAGGCATCACATTCCACAATAAAGGTTTTTTTGAAGTCCAGTGTAGCTAAGACTAGTGCTTGGCACATTGCCTCTTTAAGATGTTCAAAGGCCTTTGTTGCTTCTAGAGTCCATGAGAATGCATCTTTCTTCAATAATGTTGTTAGAGGTACTGCTATTCTACCATAGTTCTTAACAAACTTGTGATAATACCCTGTCAACCCGAGAAATCCTCGCAGAGGCTTTATGGATGTGGGGATTTTCCATTCCTTAATGGTTTATTTTTTGATAGGGTCTACCTTAACACCTTCATGAGATACAATATGACCCAAATATTCCACCTCTTGTACTCCAAAGGGACATTTGGAGATTTTTGCATATAATTGTTTCTCCTCCAATAGTCTGAGCACCATGTCAACATGTTGGACATGATCCTTGGAAGACTTGTTCTAGATTAGTATATCATCAAAAAATACTAACAGAAATTTTCTAAGGAAGGGTTTGAAAATGGAATTCATCAAACCTTGAAATGTAGAAGGTGCATTAGTAAGACCAAAAGGCATGACCAAAAATTCATAATGACCCTCATGAGTTCTAAATGTTGTTTTTGGAATGTCTTCAGTCTTCATTATGATTTGATGATATCCTGAATGAAGATCCAACTTGGTGAAGTAAATTGATCCATGCAATTCATCCAATAATTCATCAATGACAACAATGGGAAATTTATCTTTAATAGTGAGCTTGTTGAGCTCCCTATAATCTGGACACATGCACCATGATCCATCCTTCATGTGAACCAATACTAATGGAGCAGAGAAAGAACTTTGACTAGGTTGAATTATACCAGCCTCTAGAATTTCTGCAACCATACGTTCGATTTCACCCTTTTGGACATAGTGATATCTGTAAGGCTTGATGTTTGGATAAACACTTGCTGGAATCAAATTGATAGCATGATCATGATCACGAATAGGTAGGAGATCTTTGGGAGTCTTAAATACCTTGGAATGATTATCCAAGACTTTTTGGAGATCTGGAGAAATGGATGATTTCAATGTGGGAACCTCTAGTGAACATAATTGTCCAATTATGCCTCGTTGTTCTCTCTTTATAAGCTTTGTCATTCTGTTAGAGCTGATTATCTTTCTCGATTTCCCTGCGATACCCCTTAATTCAACTTCCTTTTCTTTTGTAGATAATTTCATGAAAAGTTCTTGAAAATTAAAAGCTATTGTACCCAAGGATTGTAGCCATTGGACTCCTAGTACAACATCAGCACCACCCATTGGAATGGAAAGCATTGGACTATTCAATACATATTCTCCCATGGATATCTTGATATTATGGCACTTTCCTGAGCAATTTGTGGTTCCTCCACTTGAAACCATCACTTGACACTTTGGTGCTAGATATAGGAAGTAATTCAATTCCTTGGCTATATTACAATGAATAAAATTATGGGTACTTCCCGAATCAATCAACATTATTACATTTTTCTTCTTGATATGCCTTTCTATCTTTATAGTTTGAGGATTGGTAATTCCAGCCAATGCATTACAAGATATGGTCGGATTCATTTCTTCTTTTTCTAGGGTTTGTTCTTGGTGTATATCCTATTCTTTTGACGTTTCTTGTTCATTTTCTTCCTCCTCTTCACAATCTATGTAAAATAATTTCTTCTTGGCACACTTATGACCTTTAGTGTATTTGTTATCACAACTGTAAAAAAGCCCTTTTTCTCTTTTTTCTTCTAATTGTTGTGGTGTAAACCTTGTAGGTTGTGGATGGCTAGGGGTAGCAACACTTCCATCTTTATGATTGTGAGTGGTACGCTTCCTTGTTGCCATAATTTTTCTTTCCATTTTTCTTGCCAACCTAAATGCCTTCAACAATGAATCTGGTTCCCAAAGTCGAACCTCATGTTGGATGTTATCTTTTAAAGTCCCTATGAACACATCAATCCTATGCTCCTTTGGAATATCTTTTACCGTTATATTCAATTTTTGGAAGTCCTCAATGTGCTCCATCATTGAACCATTTTGTTTGAGATTTATCAATTGGCTAAAAAAAGTGTTGCTTTCTGTATCCTCATAACATGCTATCATTTCATCTATAAAAATAGCCCAAGTGACAATTTGTTTATGAGATAAAACCCATCAATACCATACAAACTGATTTGGTTCCAAATATAAAGCTGCAATGTGTACCTTTGGTGTGTTTTTCACATTATGGAGATCAAAAAATTGCTCCATCTGTAGTATCCATGTTCCGAGATTCTTGCCATCAAACTTCCTCATATCGATCTTTGGAACATGGTGGTTCTTCCATCCAACGTTAGAGTCTATGAAATCATGATTAACATTAATTTTGTTCTCATCATGAGTTTCCTTTACTACATTTTTGCCATTAGTAAGAATTTCTTGTGGAAACTTTGTCAAATCTATCTTCAAATATTGCATGATTGTCTTCAAATCTGTCTTCAAATTGTCCGTCTTAGCTTCCACACCGTCCATCTTAGTTTCCACGTCATTCATCTTATCTTCTACACCTTTCTTTAAACCATCCATCTTAGCTTCGACGCCTTTCTTTAAACCATCCATCTTAGATTCTATTACTTTTTGTGCAAGTGACATTCGTTGCACTTGGTCTCGTAATTTTGATATATCATGTTGCATTTCTTGCTCTTTTTCATGAGTCATGCTAAAGATTTTAGGTTGCTTACTAGGTGTTTCCATTTTCTTTCTTCGGGGCATCAATTACTGATAATAATGCTTTACTATGCCCTTTGAATTCCTTCAAACTATTTTTTCAAACCAAGCTTATGCAAAAATTAAAAAAAAAACTGCACACATTTTTTTTCACTTTGTAGGAGCTTGATATTGAATCTAATTTATTTCTGTAATTTTGGATCTCCAAGGTCTGAAATTTATTCCTGCAATAATCCTCTGAGTAATCTTTTTAACCCCGCAAGTGTGATCAAGATTGGATTCTCCAATGAAGAGTTATGCCAAATCTCCCTCGATGACCTGAGTATATGCTTGTTTAGTAGAGCTAACTTGTACGATGTGCCGTGGGTCACTATTTCAACCTTAGGTTTTGAAAATGGTACCTAGAAAACTACAGTCTGTCCTCTTTTTGTAACTTCTTTCAAAAATTCAATCTGATGCTCAGAGCGAAATTTATGATGATTTTCCGAAGGTGACCTGTTTGGAATGTAATTTGGGGATGTGGAAAAACCATAACTTCCTAAGATTATATCTCCTAAAAGATAGAGAGACAGGATTTGAAATTCAGAGCCGAGGTTCAGACCACTTTCTTCTCAAATGAGTTTTTTTTTAGCTTCTGAAAATTCGTAGAAAAAGAGTTATAGTGAAAATTCCACGATGACCTTTTTAGATGAAATTCTGGCACTTGCAAAAACCCTAACTTCCTCGGATCATATCTCCGAACATATAGCGAGAAAAAATATGAAATTCAGACCTGAAGTTAAGCACTATTTAGTCTCAAATGGTTTTTTTTTTAGCTTCTGAAACGTCATAGAAAAAAAGTTATAGTGAAAATTCCATGATGACCTGTTTGGAGCAGCGAAACCCTAGAATCCAAAGCTTTGATACCAAATGTTATGAAACAAACTCACAAAAAGATAGAAAAGATAGATCAACACCTTAGAATTCAGCCTCTTCGAGGGGAAACCTCCTTTACATTACACAAATGAACAATTATTGAATGGTACAAATGACAAAACCTCCTTTCTATATATAGGAGTCTAGGGGGTTACAATATAACCAAGCCGACCTAACAATAATAATACAAAGGCACAAAAATAACAATAGTGGGATTCTATGGGCACAATAATAACAATAAGGGATACAATGACAATAGTAATGGGGGAATCACTAGTATTATAGGGACCTAACAACGATGTTTACTCATGCCCTTGGAATGGGTCAGGGTATGATTCCCACATCAAGCTTTCATCTTCCCAGGTGGCCTCTTATGGGCTAAAGTGTCTCCACTGCACTTTAACCTGGGTGATAGCTCTCCTCCATAACATTGTTTCTCTCTAACCAAGAATACGTAGAGGCTATACCAGACATTAGGGGACTTTTGAGGTCTAAAATGGGCCTCCTAAGAAAAATGTACAACAAAAATAAACTTTATAAGAACCAATAGGATTCAAGATGATGATGTTAACCATGGGGGATGATTCACCATTTTTGGACTAAAAAAGTAAAATGATTAAAAAACAATAAAATACTAAAACTACTTTTTCAACTCGCATTTTCAACTTATCTCCTTAAGGTTTTACTCAAATTTCGAGCGGGAATACTCATTGGATGCAAAATTTAATTCCTCATCCAAGGAGTACCCATGTTGCATACTTTCAACGAACCCTACTACACAAAAAATGAGAAATACATGAAAAAACGTGATTGCAATAACATTTTTCATGTATTTCTCATTTTTTGTGTAGTAGGGTCCATCGAAACTATGCAACATGGGAACTCCTTGGATGAGGAATTAAATTTTGCATCCAACAAGTGTTGTCACTCAAAATTTGAGTAAACCCATAGGGAGATAAGTTGAAAGTACGAGTTGAAAAAAAAGTTTTTTTCTCTTTTCCCTTCAAAATTTGATGATGTAATCTAATCTTATATTATTATTTCCACTATTATTTTATAATTTCCTTAGGAGGCCCATTTTAGACCTCAAAATTCCCCTAATGAATTATCCATTTGATTCTACCTATTCCACACACAAAAAAGATATTATCATCACTTGCAAATAACGGGTCAGGGTATGATTCCCGCATCAAGTTTTCATCTTCCCACGTGGCCTCTTCCAGGCTAAAGTACCTCCACTGCACTTTAACCTAGGTGATAGCTCTCCTCCATAGCATTGTTTCTCTCCAACCAAGAATATGTATAGGCTCTACCATAAATTATCCGTCTGATTCTACCTATTCCACACACAAAAATATATTATCATCACTTGCAAATATGTTAAAATATAATCAATTCTCAATAAAGGACATTTTTTTTCAAAACTATTACCTACACTTCTTTCCAGTCAATTATATGTCTAGAGTCATATCTATATATATATATATATATATATATATATATATATATATATATATATATATATATATATATATATATATCAAAAAATATAGTGAAATATGTCATGGGCTCACATGTAGCTCAGTAATGCTAGTTGGTATGCAACAGGTCCAATTCTTTCTAGGATTTGGAAAGGTCCACAATACCAAGGGGCTAGTTTCGCACACCCCTTCCATTTCAAGGTGCTTTTCTTGGGTTTAACTCAAACATACACATGATCCCCAACTTGGAATTCCTTATAAGTCCTTTTCCTATCTGCATATGCCTTCTTCCTATCTTGGGCGGCCTTCAAACTTTGCCAAACTTTTGTTCATAGTGGACTCCATCTTTGCTAAAATATTAGGTCCAAGCATTAATTTATCTTCAGGGTTGTTCCAATTAATGTGTGTTTTGTATCTCCTTCCGTATAAAAGTTCAGAAGGGCTCATTTTTAACGATTCATGATAAGTGTTATTGTATATGAACTCTACTAGCTGGAGGTACTCCTCCCATTTGCTTGGTTTCTATATCACATACGTTCACAACATATCTTCCAACACTTGATTTACCCACTCTATTTGTCCATCAGTCTGCGGACGATACACAATACTAAACTAGACCTGAGTCCCCAAGCCCATAAAGAGAGTTTTCTAAAATTCTGATGTGAATTTCACATCCCTATCAGAGATCATAATCTTTGGCATTGCATGGAGTCTAAAGATTTCCCACATAAATATATATGCAATTTGTACAGTCTTGTATGTAGATTGAACTGGAATAAAATGGGATACTTTACTCAACTTATCTACGACCACCATGATGGAGTCGTTCCACCTCTTGGTTTTAGGAAAACCTGTGATAAAGTCCAGAGTAATTACTTCCCACTTCCACTCTGGAATGGGTAACAGATGAAGCAACCCAACAGAGTGTTGATGTTGAACCTTAATTTGTTGGAATTCAAAACATTTGGATAGGTACTCAGTGATATCTCTTCTAATTTCAGGCCATAAATATTTTTTTTATAGCAGAGAACAATTTTTGATATCTGAGATGGGCATCATAATGCCTCTTATGAAATTCATCCAATATTATTTGTCTAATAGTTAGCTGTTTGGGAACATATGTCTTTCCTCTAAAAGTAAATAAATTATCTTGATTTAGGCCATAATCATAATGTTGTTCAGATCTATTTTTCTGTTTGGCTTGCTACCATAAAAACATATATTTTGGATCCTTATCGCAACCTCTCTAATAAGATCTAAAAAGTTAAACTCAACTTGGCAATATGAAATTTCATATATGTGATGCGATTTTCCATTCAATATGTCTGCTACACGATTATCCTTTCCTTTCAGATTATTAATATCAAAATTGAATTCACTTAAGAAAGTTTCCCATCTAGCTTGTCATGCATTAAGACTAGGTTGTTTAAAGAAACTGGTCATGCTACTATGATCGGTCATTAACACAAACTTTTTTCCTAGGAGATAATGTCTCCATACTTTTAGAGAATGTACTACAATAGTCAATTTTAAGTTGTAAATAAAGTATCTCTTCTCATCCTCTTTTATTTTCTGGGATTCATATTCAATTACCTTACCTTCTTGCATCAATACTCCTCCCACACCTTCCTGATAGGCGTCAGTGGAGACAATGAATTCCTTCTCAGGTTTTTCAATTTTTAACACATGATCTATGGTTAATAAATGTTTCAACAACTCAAAACTATGTTGAAAATCCATGGTCTATTTGAAATATTTTCCTTTCTTCTGCAAAGAGGTGATAGGATAAGCTATTTTGGAGAATCCTTCAATAAAACATCGATAATATCTTGCTAGACCCATGAAGGATTGGATGTCAGTAACATTAGCAGAAACAAGCTATTCCATGACCATTTTAATTTTCTATGGATTAAAAGTTATCCCTTCTATAGAAATTATATGTCCTAAATATTGGATTTGATCCTTATAGAAATCACACTTATTGTATTTACTGTACAATTGGTTTTCTCGTAACGTCTCGAAAATTATTTGCAAATGTTTCTTATGCTCCTCTAAATTCTTTGAATATATAAGGATGTCGTCAATAAAAATTAGGACAAACATCTTATCAAGATAAGGATGAAACACACTATTCATGAGACTCATAAAGGTTGTTGGAGCGTTGGTAAGGCCGAAGGGTAGAACCACAAATTCATAATGTCCATAATGAGTTCTGAAGGATTTTTCAGGAATGTCGTCCTCTCTCACCCTTATTTGGTGATACCCAGATCTCAAATCTATTTTAGAAAACACTATAGTCCCTTTGACTTGATTGAATATATTATTGATCTTGGGCAAGGGATATTTGTTCTTAATATTCATCTTTTTAAGTTGCCAATAATTGATGCACAAGCTCACAATACCATCCTTTTTCCTGACAAATAAGATAGGTGTCCCACACTAGGATACACTTGGATGAATATAGTCTTTATCAAGTAATTCTTGTAATTGCATTTTAAGCTTAGTTATTTCTTGAATACTCATTTGGTAAGGGGTTTTTGACACAGGTGTAGACCCCAGGATTGATTCTATGGTGAAATCGATATCTCGCTTGGGAGGTAGGCCTGGGATTTATTCCAGAAACACATCAATGAAATCCTGAATAATTGGTAGGTTATCTAGGGCAGCTGACTTATCTTTGGAGTTAGTATAACCCACTTGAACTACATATATTTGAAAGCCCTTCCTGTTACACTTACCTAACTGATGGTTTTATCCTTGCATTTTACTATTGACCAATGCTTTTCCAACCAGTCCATCCCATTAGAACATCATAAGACCCTAAAGGTAATACATTCAAACTCACATTAATTAGCTGACTCGTTATATCATTGGGACAATCATCTATTTTGGTTGTTACCCTTCTTTTTTCCCTAGTGGCCAACTGTACCAACCAGGGGTTCTTGAATATATAGGCTTGCATATGGCACATTTCCACAATTTTAGCACTAACATAACTTAAACTGGCTCTTGGATCTACCAAAATTGACACAACATGGTTATGTAACTTACCTTCAAGCTCGATCATAATAGGCTGATATTCAACTTGATGATCATCCAAAGTAGCGTTAATCTTGGGTATGTTTCAGGCTACCTCACCCACTGTAGAGGCCTCTTGGAGGTTGGCAGCTTACTCTGTCCTAGTGCGGTGAGGACAATTTTTGTAATAGTGAGGCTCTCCACAACCCCAACACTGCAATGGGGGGTTTTGTGATTAGCTAAAATATGGTTTGCTAGAAACATCCACCTTTTTAGTTTCATTTTGCAATTTAAATTTATGTTGATTCCTTCCAAGAAATTTATAATGCTGATTTTTGTGTAGAGTTCTAGCATTTCCACCCTTCACATTTTTCAGGTTCTGGAATTTTTTCGATTCCTTTTTACCAACCCAACTCTTAGTTCCTTCTCCCTTTTGTTCCATTTGTTGATAACATATTTGCACCTTTCTAATGGCCTCGTCCATAGTTTTTGGGTTATCAAATTCCAAATGTTATTTCATGAATGTTGGTAGACTTCTCATGAAATTTTGTACCTTGGCCTTCTCCACCCAAATATATGGTACATATCTCAATAGCGACATAAAATTGGTCACAAATTCTTCCATAGAAAGTTGTCCCAATCGAAGGTCATGGAATTCCTTCACCTTATCATCATCAAATTTCTCAATCAAGTACTTTTCTTTAAAATGTTTATGAAAATCTCCCCATGTCACCCCCTATTCATCAATTGCATGAACAACCTTCACCTCTTCCCACCATAATGTAGCCTTCTCTTGAAGTTAGTAGATGACCAATCACGCTTTCATATTTTCATCATATTCATAAATTTGGAAGTATTTGTTGATATTAATCAACCATGCCTCTGCAAATTCTTCCATTTCTCCATCAAATATTTGGGGTTTAATCTTCTTGAACTCCCCTTTCAATTCCATCTTTTGTTTCTTGTTTTTATGATGGTCTGACACATTGTCAGATTCTTCCTCATTGCCACCTTTATCCCCTTCTAGGCACTAGGTATGACTTCCATCAAGTTCATTTTCACCTCTTTGTCTTTTCTCTTCATCCCTATCTTCATTTCCAGAGTTGGGTATAGAGGTTTGATGATTCTGGCGATCAGAAATACTTTTCAGTATTCGCTCTTGATCTCACATTAATATCTCATTATCCACTCGTAGACTGGCCATCTTTATCCTTAATTGTTGAACAGTCTCCAACAACATGGCAGTGGGGTTTTGGTGGCCCCCTTCCAGCTGAACCCACATCTCTGGGTTGACACTTGATATAGGTATGGAACCGAATTCAACAGATGACCTTATTAGTTGTGTGCTTTCTGCTCCTCTCCACATTGTACTTTCTCTCTATGATCACAACACATACATAAGTGTTAATCGATTGCTCAAATCAAGCCACAATATTGCAGCGTGGCCTATGGTACCACATATAACACCCTTCTACCTTGCAAAATAATAATTAAGAGAATTTAGCATAGTGAAATTAATAAAGTGGGGAGAAGCAAAATATATATATATATATATTTGAGGAGCCCAAGTGAAAGTTTCTGGAGCATAATTATCTTGTTACATTAAAGTTCTTTGGGAATATGAATAGACGTAGTTATTAAATTCTTGTTCCTTATTCATAGTCTGTACTCAGTTATATTTATGTTTGAGCAATTCTTTAAGGTTTCCTTCCGCGCTAGTAGCATAACTAAAGGGGTAATTTTCAACCCCCTTAGCTATTCTCATCATCATCGTCCAAGTGTTATAGTTTGATCAAACGGTGGGGCTTTCAACCACACCGTTGATGGAAATGGTTTCCACCCTAGTCTATCTCTGTCATAGGCATTCCGCCTCCTCGTTGGAGAAACTATGTGATTTTCCTGAGCCTAGGGTTTGGCTTGATTCATGCCAATTTTTCCACCCTAGTGAGTAAAATCCATCACTAGTTTGTGGATATTATCGTATATTTCTCCAGGGTTCTACAAGACAATATTTTTTAGTAGTTATTGGGTATTTCGGGTAGCATGGAGCAAAGTTTCCTTTGGTCAATCCCTCTCCAACATGCAGCGTAGTCTCACTTCACCAGGTTACAAGGTTATTCTTTATTCTTTTCTTTTGAACTATTTGTCTCATTACTCTTTTGACTCCTAACCCCCACCTCTTCTATAAGGATTCCTCACAGTGCTTCCAGGACATTTATTTAGGTATTCTTGTACTTCCACTATACTCTTATTCATTCATGCATTTAATGATCTTAATCATTCATTCATGCTAATTTCCTTATGCCCCTTGCATATCCTACAGGTGAGTGATTTCCATTCGGCTACAACACTTTTGTACATCGAATGGGGTTTTCAGTCTTGGGATTTGACGAATACAGGTGTCTTCTACTTGTAACAGGTTATTGGGTTTCTTTCCTCTTTAAATGAGTTATTTCAATGGTTAGGGTTTTGACCCATGTTCATAAATTACTTTTCAAGTTTCCTATATGGAATTGCAATACTTGTTTTAGGAAGGAACATTATGTTTCCCGTTATTGGGCTTGAATTCACTGATTTTGTGCTTTTTAAAAAAAAAACCCAGAAACTCTTTTAGAGAGTTGAAGTTTCAATATGTAATCTTCTATTTTGTTTTTTTGTTTTTTCAACCTAGAATAGTCTGGCCAGAGAACTTTGAATTTATGAGAAGAGTTCCACTCAGTCTCCTCAATGGATACAGGGTAAATTCGTGCTTTGGGCTTTTGACAGTGCCATTCTCTCGGCCATTTCCCAGTTTCCTATATAAATGTTTTTCCATGACACTCATAGTTATGCTTATTGTTTATTATATGTAAATTGTTGTTTACAAGGTTTTCCTTGCATGGTTTTTAATATTAAAACAAAGATACTTGTTTGTTTCATCACTTTATTTGATTGGTACTGGAAGTTATGGTTTAATGGGTTATATTGGAATGTTTCTTGAAATTAATGCAAACCATTTCTTGGGGCATTGACCCCATTCAGTACGTATTTTAGTCTTTTATAACTATTATTGTTTCATTCCAATCCATGGGCACTTAAATGAGATAATTCTATGTGCATTGTTTCTTTGTTCATGATGAGTAATTTTACTGCTTATTATTTCTTTAATAGTAGAAAATTATGCTATAGGAGAACAAAGTCTGGTTTCCCTCTAATTGGGCACCAAGGCTTCTACACCAGAAGAGGATTGGTTCCCTGGAGCCTCTAGCTCACAGTGGGAACCTAACATGTTTCCAACATCTGAGGTTATATATATATATATATATATCTAGTTAATCAACTTAATTAGGATGAATTTAAATATTTTCTTGTACTTCTACAAATCCAAACAAACATACTTGTTGTGTATCCTAACACTCTCTATGACTCATATGACTTAGATATTTTCACTGTTCTGTTCTCTAATATTTTACCAGGCCTAAATTGTGGCAATGGTATTTTTCTATTTCAAGAAAATACTCTAAAATTTTCCTTATCACAAATATTTGTAGGAACTAGATCTCACTTATCATAGGAAAAATATTTTCAGACATTACACTGTAACAACATTTGGGTTTTCCTCTAGCCTATTTTATCTAGAGAATTTACAAGAAAACTAGAGACATAAGAGTTCTCTATAACGTTTTAATGCTTCAAATTCTTTCTTTTAGATTCATTACAACACTCTATACTATTTTGTAAACAAAACATGTAGTTATCACACCAAGTTTACTTATTTGTCCAATTTAGCTCTGCCAAAGAAATAGAACTAGGAAGAAACTTCTTTATCCTCCCAGCCTATGAGACTGGCAATTACATCTAGGTCTCCCCCTGAGCTTCTTGGTTTCCAGAACAGTTCAAGACAATAAGTATTATATGACCTCAAGACCTCTAGTCCAATCCATATTATTCTTCTTAAGTGCTTCCACTGGTTATGACCAGCTCAAGAAGACCCTCCAGTAGTGCAACCACTTTCCTTGATAGTGTCCTATCACAAGTTCTCTTTTCTTTTCCTCTTACTTCCTCACTCAGCCACTCGTGGCCTCTCCCACTGAGATATTATTCTTTTTATTCTCTCCAGGGAAGCAAGTAACTGTCTAACTACTTGGAAACTCAATATTTTCCTCTTTTGAAGTCTTTCCCATCATTCCTCTAACCAAGCATAACTTTTTCTTTTAAAGAAAACAAAACAAATTGATAATCACTACACTTAATCTTAACCAAATCTAATTACCGAGTCCCACACAGTGAAAAGGTAAATTTGTTTTCATGACCAGGGGTATCACAAGTATTCTCCTATGGAAGCAATAATTGGAAATTCTTGAAATAATCAAATTTTTCTGCATTAAAATGCCCATAGGCCCTAAGGGTTGATCCTAGGCTCTGATACCATATGTAACAACATCGATTTAAAATATACAAATAATTACATCAATTTATATGATTGATATTCAACACCCAATTATTCAACTATTTAACATAGAATATTAAAAAAACATGCGTAGAGACAACTTACTTGTATCGATGATATTCCTTGTGCTTTTGGAGTGGAATTCTCTTTGAATTTCATTAACCGCAACAAATATTTTGGGGACGACTCTCCACCCAACTGCAGGCTCAGTTGCACATAATATTTCTATAGCTAGTCACCCCTAAGCCCAAAATCAACATACTACTCCCATGGAATCCTTTGTCTCACAACACTTTTCTCTCAAGCGAATCGATCAAAGAATGAGTGAATCTCATCTTCCTCACCGTCCACTAAATAAACCAAAGAATGGAAAGAGATCCATATGCACACATTCCATGTGTCAACATGCCCACTTTTATTTCATTATTTTAAGTTTTATTTGTTAGCTCTGCTACATAATCCAACATTTGAGGATCTAATTTAGTCTTGATTGGGTTGTTTGCGCACAGAAGGATGCCCAAAAATGGATACAAAGTGCCCCAAAAGCCCTCAAAATCCTCTTAATCCCTCCACCGATTGAAAAAATTGCAAGAGGAAAGCCCTTTGGAGGGTGGAAATACACTATCGGGAGGCGAAAATACCCCAAAAACCATGTAAAAATCAAAATTACAGGCTTAAAGATCCGCATTAATCTCAGCCATTGGATCTGGCCGATCAACGGTCTAGATCGCGTCGGCATATCGCAAGTCGGAGGATTTATAGATGAAAGTTACCTTGCTGTAAGGTTCAACTTCTGGAGACTGTAACTACCTTGTAGCCTGCAGCATCTGGTCTTCATTTCCAGCTAATACAAGCTTCTTTTGCAGTTAATTGCTCACTTTCCACTTCTCTTTCTTGTTCCAGGCTGTGCCTGTTTGCATTGATTCGTGTTCTATTAATGTTTAACATTAGAGGGGTTGTCATCCCACCTCTGTGTTAGGATTTAGTTGTATCATTGAATGTGCATGCAGGTTTCTGTTGTTTCAATACCAGAGAGCTGTCATCCTGTCTGGGTATTAGATAATAGATTTACAGACCTCCTAACTGGTTGCAGCCGGCCATCACAGGGTCCTGTGCATCTGCTGGTGTGGTCAGTTTTCTCCATTATCACCTTATCCTCAAACTGTGAGTAGTTGGTGGTTAAAAGCCTTGTAGTCTGGGGGTGTTCACCCATGTCTCGGGTCAATCATAGTAGAAGTGGTTATCTGGCTTGAATATGCAGCATTTGTTTCATTCATCCATCATTTATCCAACATATTTGTTGAGTTTGTAATGTTCCCGAGCATCACCGATATGCAACCTAGGTGAGTTTCTTGGGGTGATAACATTAAATGGCGTCGTTGTCGGGGAGAGGAGAATCGAAGCTCAGCTTCCCTGTGAGATGACACAGCTTCAAGCTTTGATGACAGACAAGGTTTGAACACAGATTTTGGTTGTAATCTTCTGTCTGGCCACTTCACTGGAGGAAGGTCATCCTTTGGCGACTCCACATTGAAGTTCTGGGGGAGTTCGTGAAGCATGCTCGGAGAAATCTTCAGAAATCACTAGCTGTCCAGTGCCTAATCCTGAGAAGATTGTTAATCAAAGAAAACTTTGCAGACGGGAGCATCAGGATTAGGTAAGCCTTAAATAATTTGATGTGTCTCTGTTAGTGAAGTTCACCTTCGGAAATTCATACAGCTCCCGTTTATTCATTTCCCTTTTGGATCTCTATCCATAAAAGCATTCTATGTTGTCCATCATTCTCCTCAGTCTCTGCTATCCTTTTCGTTGATTCATATCACTTAGGTTACTAGTATCCCTTTAGAATACCTCAGTCATGGTAGGCTAGCAAGCCCTTTCAAAGATAGAACGAATAATTTTTGCTAGGTATGGACCCTTAGTCTTGCCTACACCTTTAAATACCATGCTTGCAGGAGATTATCAAGAATTTATGCCAACGTTTACTGGTGCAGAAGGAGTATCAGCTGAAGAGCACCTTGAGTCATTTTATTGTTATGCTGATAACTTCGATATCAATGAAGAGGATGTTTGGATGAGGATTTTCGTTCAAAGCCTAGATGGGGAGGCTAGAAAATGGTTTAGAGATTTACCCCCTAGGTCCATTGCAGACATTAATGCTTTAGATGATGTATTTTTAAAGCACTGGGGAAATAATAAAGATCTACTCTTCTATCATGATGAATTTGGGAACTTGCAGAGAGAAGATGGTGAGCTGCTGTCTGATTTCAATATCAGATTCAATCATTTGTCCAGAAGAATGCCAGCAGAAATAAAACCCACCCCTACTTCTGCCTTCAATTCTAGGTTCTGCCTACTATTAAGAGAATGAATATGTACTTCTTTGGCTGATATGCAAGCTGCAGCCTTTGAAGTAGAAGCAAATATTATGGCTACAGAAAGACTTGAAGGTGATGATGAATGCAGAAGTCAGGGAGGTGAATCCTCATCATCCTCAGAGCCTGAGATTGATAAATTAGCTAGGATGATCGAGCTTTTGACCTCTGAAGTTTCCAAATTAAAGGCTGAGCAGTATTCAGCTCCTTGTTCCATTTCTCTTCCAGCTCCAAATCTATATAAAGGAGCACAGGAGCAATTGCAGATTTTGCAGAGAAACAGGGATGCAAATGAGGATCAAAGGGTGAAGACCCTTTGTCAGAATATAGTCATGAAAGAAGATCTGTTTGAAGAAGAGGAGGAGGTCCATGGTTTGGGAGGTGCTCCTTTCCTAACCAGAGTTGCATATGAAGAAGCAATAACTAGAGGAACTGCTCGTGAGATTGTTGTAGCTGTAGAACAACAAGCTGATCAGCAGCAACAGATGGCAGCAGATCCCTTCATCCTCAAAGAATTTGAGCCCGAAGCCAGCTTAAATTCCCATGACTATGCAGATCTGCCAATTTTACAGCCTGCTTTCGTCCCCAGCCTAGTAATCAAGAAGGGAGAAGAATTTCCCCCATCATATTTTGTTTCCTTATCTGCTCAAAAGGAAAGCCCTCATTGTTGCCCCTTGAACACTGAGGCAGAACATAATTCAGTGCTCAAGACAGATACTGATCACTTCAGTCTTGATTTTTTGATGCCTGCTCAGATGGCCAACACTCGGAATGAAAGGGTAGCTTACCAGATGGCAGAAGAAGAAAATGCACAGTCATGGGACTCCTCTTTGGAAGAGGGCTATTCAAACAAATATTCAGGAGCAAATGTTATCTCTGTGTCCCCTGCACAAGAAAACAATGATGCATCTTTCATATTTATTTTGCACGCCACAGAAGATAAAAATAGGTACACAACAATCATGGCTATCCAGCAGGTGTACAAAGGCTCCTCTGAACGACATCCAAGGAAAAAAATACGCAGAAGGGAAGTGAAATATGATCCCTATCAAGCTCAAATGTCTCAAACTGTTTGAGGTAGGGGATCAAATCAATCAAATCCTGCTGATCTATGATGAACCGAGCTAAGAGCAGGAGAAACAGTTTGGTTTCCCTACAAATGGGCAAATTTTGAAGTTTAAGTTTTCAGGCTTTTATATTTGTAATTAAGTTCTTTTACAGTTTTATGTTGTATGTTTAGTTGACTCCATGCCCAATGGACACTAGGCAAGTGCTTTTATAGCTGTTTTTGTATGAAGGCATTGGTATGTAGGTTCTTGAGACCTCACAGGGAGGATCTCATCCCTAGAAGGAGCCAGTGTTAGCTTTGCTACATAATCCAACATTTGAGGATCTAATTTAGTCCTGATTGGGTTGTTTGCGCATAGAAGGATGCCCAAAAACAGATACAAAGTGCCCCAAAAGCCTTAAAAATCCTCTTAAGCCCTCCACTGATTGAAAAAATTGCAAGAGGAAAGCCCTTTGGAGGGCGAAAATACACTAGCGGGAGGTGAAAACACCCCAAAAACCATGTAAAAATCAAAATTACAGGCTTAAGGATCCGCATTAATCTCAGCCATTGGATCTGGCCGATCAACGGTCCAGATCACGTCGGCATATCACAAGTCGGAGGAGTGTTAGATGAAAGTTACCTTGCTGTAAGGTTCAACTTCTGGAGACTGTAACCACCTTGTAACCTGCAGCATCTGGTCTTCATTTCCAGCTAATACAAGCTTCTTTTGCTATTAATTGCTCACTTTCCACTTCTCTTTCTTGTTCCAGGCTGTGCCTGTTTGCATTGATTCATGTTCTGTTAATGTTTAGCATTAGAGGGGCTGTCATCCCACCTTTGTGTTAGGATTTAACTTTATCATTGAATGTGCATGCAGGTTTCTGTTGTTTCAATACCAGAGAGCTGTCACCTTGTCTGGGTATTAGATAATAGATTTACAGACCTCCTAATTGGTTGCAGCCGGCCATCACAGGGTCCTGTGCATCTGCTGGTGTGGTCAGTTTTCTCCATTATCACCTTATCCTCAAACTATGAGTAGTTGGTGGTTAAAAGCCTTGTAGTCTGGGGGTGTTCACCCATGTCTCGGGTCAATCATAGTAGAAGTGGTTATCTGGCTTGAATATGTAGCGTTTGTTTCCTTCATCCATCATTTATCCAACATATTTGTTGTGTTTGTAATGTTCCCGAGCATCACCGATATGAAACCTAGGTGAGTTTCTTGGGGTGATAAGATTACTTAATTTAATATTTATCTTAATTTAACTCTTTCTTATTTTATTATTTTTTACATTTTATTAAATTTACTTATTCTTACTATTTTTATAGTTTACTTTTATATATATTTATTCAGATCTCTAGTTTATTATTTTCTATTTTATTTATTTATTTATTATTATATTGCATTCTCTTCATTAGTTATTATTTGTTTATTATTATTATCTTGTCTTTATTATTTACCATTATTATTTTCTCTTTATTGTTTACTATTATTATATTTTATTTATTGTTTATTATTTATTTACTTATATTTTAATATTACATTATTTTATTTATTTATTATTATTATTTTTATTATTATTAGGGGTATTACATCAGCAAATAAATCTACTCATTTTGTTGCCATTAGAACTCATACACTAAAGCAATCATTTTCACAAATAGGTCTGGAGCATATTCACTTTATGCAACCTTCTCTTACTCACATACACCCAATCAACCATCACTTAAATCCAATGTGAAGAATATAAAAAATCAGGGGTGAATTCCACTTTTGGCCTGGGTTCAAGAGTGCACAAAGATGATGAAATCCAACCATAATCGTCACTACTTGTGCACTAAAGGTGTTCACACCCATTGGAGGACTTAAGCAACCATTTTTTGACCTTTACCAATTAATGTAGAAGCTTATGAGAATAACAAGTTGAAATACATATGATGTGTGTGATGAATCCGAAGAATTTTTCATCAAGAAGCTCAACCGTATGCACAATATTGCCTTATCTCAATTGAAACCACATGCACAGGCTTGTCTCCATGCGGTTGGAGTCTTTCAACTGCATGCACAAGCTTGCATGGGTGCGATTGGGGTAGAGCATAATGAAAAACATAAAATATCTTATCATAACCTCTACCATGTGTTGTATCACATCCTCCAACATTTGACTTCACCTCAAAACCTCTTCCAAGTCTTGTGACACCTATGCAAATAGGCCAAACATGTCTCCCAAGTGTCACTACCAAGTTGACTTAAAAGCCTGACAAAAAAAGGGTGAATTATCTACCAAGAAGTCCTTTGCTCTCCTCTGACACTTGCAAAAGCTCCAACACTTCTAAACACACTTTGTAGTACCTCTGCAACATCATCTTTAGACCAACACACTACTGCAACAAGTCATCTCCATGAGCATAGATGAATACCTAGTATGCCAAATCAACTAGTGTGCCATCTCAACAACATGAATGACACTTGAGCCATCATCTCCATCACATTTAGATATGCATCATCCACCTATAGAAGTATCAAAAACCATCATAAGATATCTTGCAACCATGTCTACTCAACCTCCAGTTCCTACACTAGGTCATAACATGAACATAAACACAACTGGTACATGAAAAACCATCAATCACACCAATGCCATCATCTGACCATCATGAGTGTGACATCATACTTTTGACATCAATGCCAACACAACAAGATTAATTCTAACTCAACTAGTTGCAACAATGCTACAAGGAAGACAACCAAACTTCAGCTAGACTACATAGGGTTGACATCAATGCCAACATGAGCTAGCTACCATCATGAACTAATGCCAACATCAACTAGCTAAAACCATGCACACTGTAATGCCAAAAATCTCCCCCTTTGGCATTGATGGCAACCACACACAAACTCTAGACCAATCTCCTCTATCACTCCCCTTTTGACATCAATGGAAAAGGGTCAATTCCATCTGATAGGGAAGTAAGAACTAAAGAAAAAACACTGGAGAAACTGATCTCTACATGGCTAAAAATAATACATATCAACCAACAACCATGCCTCTCATACAAGTAGGAAGCATTATATTGACCAACCAACATCAGAGCAACATGTCACACCAAAAACCTTTAACAGCAAGAACGATGTGCACCAACAACCATAAGCACCATTAATAGTCAAGTTAATAATAGTTAAATGTAATATCTATTGCAATGGAGAGTTTAACTCATTAATTATTAAATATTAATGAAAATAATTAATCATTATAGTATTATAGGTTAGTAGGTTTCCTTGTAATAGTTATAGTATTATAAAAATGTAATAGTTTCAGGAAACTATTGTTGTTGTTCAATTATTACAATTATTAATAGTTATAGTTCATTTTTTTATTATTATTGTGGTGCTATCATTTATAGCTTCATAATTAAATCCAAACAACTAATTAATTAATAGATATTATTTATTCTTTATGATTTCATTTATATTTTTATTGTTAATACTGTGTGCAGAGATTTTTTCTCTCATTTTCATTGTGTGGTGGCACTGCTAAAATGGTTGAAATGAAAATAACCAATTTAAAAAGTCAAATGGTTGAAGAGTGTTTGATGGCATTAAAAAGGCACGTAGAGTTAGTAGTGTGTGAAGCTTTGCTATATAGTTTTATTTTTGTTTTCAAAATTAAAAGAAATTACATTTTTAATAAATTGAATATATAGTTTTATTTATGTTTTCAAAATTAAAAAGCATCATAAAGAAATGATTTCTCATGTTAAGCATAGACATAATAAATGATAAGATATCATTTTTAGTAGTAATGCGAAGAAGTTGATTGTGGGGAGAAATGTGTTTTCTCCGCACTGCCACACAACCATTTACTCATGTTGTGCAAATAAGTTTTTAATAATTTGAATATATAGTTTAAAGTTGGATTGAGTTACAATTGCATTTTTCATAATTTGAATATGTAGTTTTATTCATGTTTTCGAAATTAAAAAACAATTATGTTTTTAATAATTTGAATATATAGTTTTATTCATGTTTTTGAAATTAAAAAATGTCATAAACTAATGATTTCTCATGTCAATCATAGACATAATAAAGGATAAGATATAGTTTGCAGTAGTAGTGCGAAGAAGTTGATTGTGCAGAGAAATATGTTTTCTCTACACTCCCGCACAGCCATTCACTCATTGTGCAATTACATTTTTAATAATTTGAATATATAATGTGCAATTACATTTTTAATTATTTGAATATATATTTTAATGCTGGATTGAATTACAATTACATTTTTAATAATTTCAATATATAGTTTTTAATTATAAGCCAGTGTGCGAAATCTTTTTGTTCCAAGTTAATACCTTTTTGAAGACTTTTAATTATTAATATGTCTTCACACAAACTCAGTAGTTTGGAGAATGGTATTGTGTGGGGAGAAAAAGCTATCTAAAATTAGATTGTGCAGAGAATTGTAATGTGTGAGAAGCGAGTGTGCATATTTGCCCACTACCCCCTCTACTCCATGTTAATACCTTTTTGAAAGCTTTTAATTGTTAATATGTCTTTACACAAACTCAGGAGTTTGGAGAATGGTATTGTGCGGGGATGCAAAAGCTATCTAAAACTAGATTGTGCAGATGCAAAAGCTATCTAAAACTAGATTGTGCAGAGAATTGTAATGTGTGAGAAGCCAGTGTGCAGAGTTTTTCTCTTCAGAAGTGTGCGGAGCTTTGCCCACTACCCGCTCACCCACATAAGGAACCTGCAACATTGGGAAGAGCAGTAGTAGTGTCAGGAATAACAAGGTCAGGCATAACAATGTTAGTGTCAGAGCACTCACCGATGGGCTAGCCACTCAGAAAATTAGTTCTTTTAATTTAGATTTTAATTTTAAAATGAATTGTGAGGAATTGATAAATATTGAAAATAAAAAGCTCTCCACAATCCACAAGGATAATTATGTTCCATCAAAACTCACTCAGCCAATAAAAAATTAAAAATAATATTTTTCAGAAAATTACAAAATTATTTTTGAATTCACAAGAAAATAGAAATATTGAACATTTTCATGAAACTTTAGCTAAAAATGCAAAAAAAAATTAATACACTTTACCACAAAACAAATACTATAATCATTGACAAGATAAGAAATAATAATAACAATTCAAAAGAAAAACTTCAATATCTATAATTGAAGAACTGACATGTTATTAGTTCCAATAAAACTATCTTCTACGATCACAATAAATAACATTGTTTCATTGCCCTATATTTTGGGTAATCATGAGCAATACTCTAAAGCTTTAATTTTGCACTCTTTACATTTCATCATCTAACACTAGGGCTTTTGTTTTCATTACAATCTTATTTAATGAATTTGTATTAAAATTAATTTCCAAATATAATAATAATTATTAAAAATATTAAAATTAGTTAAATTAATATTTATTTTGAAATATAAAAATAAAATATTATTTATTTATTTATTTATTTAAAAAGTATGTTTTTTAAAATTAAAATTAAATGTATAATAAGAATAAATTTTAAATTTTATAAATAATTTATATTTAATTTTATATATAACTCATAAATACAATAATCATTATAAATAACTTATAAAGTATTTTTCGAATATACTAATTATAACTCTTATCTTCATTAAATCATTCATAATTTTGTAAATGAGATGGGACTCATGATTCAAATGGAACTTGGTTAAGGGTTGGTTTAGGCTTATTATTCAATAAGTGTTGTTTTATATTGAAATAATTATTATTTATGTGTTATGTATTAGTTTAATAGTTAAGAGTATATATTTCATATTGTTAGGAAAAAAATTTATTTCATAAATAAGAGGATCTCGTATATCAATATAGTGTTTGGCTCCATAACCTTAAATTATTATTATTATTATTTGAATAATTTAAATTAAAAAATGAAATAATATTAATTTTTTGATGAATATTTTACTACATTGAAATAGTTATTATCATGACATCTAAGTGAAATTTGAAACTTAGGTGTAAATAAGACAAAGTTGAACATTAGAGCACTACAAGGGAACTAGGGTTTTGATATTTACTATGTAGAAAAAATTATGAGCATAGGAGCATTCTCTTTCAATGATAGCTCCCCCAAGGGGAAACAACTCCCTTTCTTTCCTTGATGTCCTAGCCAAAGTCACAGTTGGTTGATTTGGTAGCAGCCAATGGAGCCTCAATTGAGTCGTTGTTGCTGACAGAGTAAAAAGCACCTCACTAGACAATAAAGGAAAATAATTAAAAGTAGTGACTCCTTTATTGACCATGAATGCATGGAAACTTGAGAAATGCATCCCTTAATTAGAGAAAATTCCCAAAGTATGAAATTAAAAATAAGTGAATGAGCAATTGTGTGTATTATATGAAATATCATGTTGTTATAAGCCATTTTATATGACTTTAGCCCTCTAAAAAGCACCTTATTAGTTTCATTAACACCCATTGGAAGCCGAAAGGATCCATTGAACTCAAATTAGTATTTAAGGATTTCTTTACTATCATTATTCCATGATCAAGTAGATGAGATACTATATTTGATAATCAGCGATACTTTGTTCATTATTCTAGTCTTCATTTGTAGTATTGGATGGAAAAATTTAACTTAGACAAGGAAAAAATCACTTGTGCACTAGTTTGGGTTAGATTATATTCCTTATTGTAGCAATATTAGTATGTGGGAATTCTTGAAGGAATAGGTATACCAAAGGAAATATTTTTAAAATTACGAAAGCCACCAAATAGGGGTGATACATGACCTATGCTCATATATGTTTATACATGGACATATTGTTTCCCTTCTACAATGAAAATATGGAGGCCAACATATTACCCTCTATAGGTTTTAATCAGTGGCATATAACCTTAATTTGATACATGTCAGACATCCCCTAAAAAATACCCTTTTGCTTTAAAATTTCTTGGTTAAATTTGCCATCCCGATTTTTAGTAGAACATTATGAAGTGGTGGAAGAAGTAGGAATAAACCATGCCACACTGATATACAAATTTTAACGATGACTCAAAAAATGAAAGCGACAACTTAAAATTTTGAAGAAGATAGTCTTCAAAAATATTTTTCAACCCAAAGATATATAAAAATAAAATTGGATTAAATAAAACAAGAAATCATTTTGCATGGAGGAAAGATGAGGAAATATGTGCTAAAGAGAAACATATTCAACAACAGTTAGAAGAAATATACTAATAAGATGAAACTTTATGGAGATAGAAAACTAGAATTCAATGGTTGAAAGAAGGTGAACATAACACCAAATTCTTTCATAGATCCACAACACAACAAGATCACTCTATTCAAGAGAAGGAGCTTTCCAGCTTCTTTAAATCCCTTTTGGAGAAGCCACTTGTTGGTTGTTCCCTTGTTATCTCCAAAATAACTTGACACATCCCCCAACTTATCACTAAAGATCATAATTATAGTATTTTTTGGCCGATCACTCTATAGGGAGTCGAACTTGTAGTAATGGATCTATTTATTAGAAAATGACTAGGTCTTGATGAATTCACTTTGGAATTCTTCCACTTCTTTTGGAACATGATCAAGCATGATGTCTAGTCATCAGTGGAGGAACTTGGCAAAATCATCCAAGTACTAATAACCCTTAATGTCACTTTCATCACCCTCATTCCTAGAGAGGATGAATTTGTTGAACCTAGTAAATTTAGACCTAATACTCTTTGTAATGTAATGTATAAAATCATATCCAAAGTCATTACCAACTAAATTAAACCTCTTATTCCTTTCTTAATATTCCCTAAGTAATCAGGATATTTGGAAGGGCATCATATCCTAGATATCATTATCCTTTCCCATAAGGTGGTTCATTCTCTCAAAGAAATGAATTCCCTTAGGATGCTCATAAAATTGGACACATCCAAACATTTTGAGAAACTTAGTTGGAAATACATTCTTTTGATCCTCTTGGATTCCATCATGCTTAGATTTATTTGGTTCTTATTCTTATCTCTTCAACTTCTTATCCATCCTTATTGATGGCTCTCCTTCTACTCCTTTTACTCCCTCTCATAATATCCACCAATG
Source organism: Pinus tabuliformis (assembly GCA_031772625.1). Lineage (NCBI taxonomy): Eukaryota > Viridiplantae > Streptophyta > Pinopsida > Pinales > Pinaceae > Pinus > Pinus tabuliformis. The sequence goes on from CM062820.1 coordinate 94,190,548, forward strand.
TGATAATGTCTCCCCTTCCATCCTCATCCTCATAGTGGAAAGATTAAATCGAAGCATCACAAAAACGATTAAATAAAATAGGTTACATAGGTGTTTCCTTCACTAGAAGTTGCAGTCCATATTCTATAATCACTTTTTGAATGATATTATGCTTATGGGAGTGCCCATGACTAAAGAAGCTAGAGTTTTTAAAAATTGCATGGATGCCTTCATGGAGCCTTTTAGGACTTCTATCAATCACATCAAATCCTAGCTTTTCTTTTATAACACCCCTCTTCAAGTACAATTTCACATGACAACATATTCAACACTATATCCACTTTGAGACAACAAACTTTTCAAAATCCCATCCCAAAAAAGTATGGGTCCTTTTTCTAGGATTCAATTTAAACTTGGAAAGAGAGAAACATACATATTTTAAAAAATGAAGTATATGCATTACCTTTTATCTAGGATATAATAAAGCTAAGCATAGTTGAAACACTTGAGGCCTCTCTCTCCCATTTTCCTTCTTTTCTCCTCCTTTTGTTCCTTGATCCTGCCCCCTTCTTCTTGGTCACCTCCTATATAGGTATTTTTAGTTACTAGACCACAATCAAACATGATGTTTAGGTGTTAATGGAGGAACCTAGCCAAATCAATGTAGTACTTGCACCCCTTAATGCCACTTTCATCACCCTCATTCCCAAAGAGCGTGAAGTTGTTGAAGCCAATAAATTTAGACCTATTACTCTCTATAACATAATCTATAAAGTCATCCCCAAATTCATTACCAACTAAATCAAACCTCTTAGTCCTTTCACAATATTCCCTAATAAATGAAGCTATGTGGAAGGGCATCATGTCCTAGATATCATTTCCATTTACCATAAGGTGGTTCATTCTCTTAAATTAATGAAATCCCCTAGGATGCTCATAAAAATGGACATGTCCAAAACTTTTGAGAAACTTGACTAACAATACATTCTTTTGATCCTCTTAGTCATTGGATTCCATCTTATCTGGGTTTCTTTGGTTCTTGTTCTTATATTTTCAATTTATTCTCCATCCTCATTGATGTCTCTTCTCCTTCTCCTTTTACTCCCTCTCACAGTATCCACCAATGCAATTTTTTATCCCCTTTCATCTTCATATTCATGGTGGAAGGACTAAGTCAAAGCATGAAAACAATAATTAACTAAAATATGCTACATGGGTTTTCCTTCAATTGATTCCTCAACCCATATCCCATAATAATTTTGTGGATGATGTTATGTTTTTGTGAGTTACCATGATTAAAGAAGTTCTATTTTTCAAAACTTGCATGGATGACTTCATGGAGGCTTCTAGGACTTCTATAAATCATATCAAATCCTAAATCTTCTTTTATAACACCCCTCTTCAAGTACAATTTCAAATGAAAACATGTTATGAAACCAACTCACAAAAAGATACAAAAGATAGATGAACACCTTAGAAATAAGCCTCTTCGAGGGGGAAACCTCCTTTACATTACACAAGTGAACAATTCTTGGATGATACAAATGACAAGACCTCCTTTCTATATATAGCAGTTTTAGGGGTCATAATATAATCAGAGCCGACATAACAATAATAATGTAAGGGCACAATAATAACAATATGGGGACTACATGGGTACAACAATATAATAAGGGGGTTGTACTAATAACAATAAGGGGTTACACTAGTAGTATAGGGGCCTAACATGCCCCTCTCCTTCAAAAGGTGTTGTCCTCAATGCTTGAGTAGTTCCTGATGCTTCTATATAAGATTCTTGTCCTCCCATGTGGAATCTTCAGCGGGTAAGTTCTTCCACTTGATGAGATACTTTGAAATTGATCGATTTCGTAGCTATCAGGTTCTTGTTTCTATGATTGCTCCAAGTTCCAATATGATTTTTCCTTCCTCTTCAAATTATGGCAATATTGTTTGAATTGGGATATTTTGCAACTTTTGAATGAGTGGCCACACTTCTTTTTCCTTCTTCCATTCATCCCTTGCTTCGTTTATCCAATTTGGTTGGATAATAGAAATAGCACAAAACAATGCTTCCACATCCTCATCCTTTCTTGAGAGTGCATCTGCAATAAAAATTTTCTTCCCTTTTCTGTAGATGATGTCAAAGTCATAACCCAACATATTTGTGACCCATTTTTTATGTTCTTCTAATGATAATATTTGTTCTAAAATGTATTTAAGACTATCATGATCCATTTTTACCTTGAAGTGTCTTCCCATTGGGTAAGGTCACCATTTCTTAAGTGCATGTAGTATTGCCAACATTTCCTTCTCATAAATAGCTTGCTTGAGATGTAACTATAAAAATACCCAATCACCTATATCAAAACATTTTTCACTACAATGTTGATCTACCTATTTTTTCATTCGATTCTACACCAAAGTGGCGTTATCCTTTAAAAGTTGGAGAACTTGTTGTTGATGCTCAATGTGATCTTTCATTGCTTGAACCTTTTTCTTCTTGATATTTCCTTCTATCTTGAGAGTTTGAGGAGTGGTAATTTCTTCCAATGGTTTACAAGATATGGTTGGATTCATTTCTTGATGCTCGATGTGATCTTTCACTTCTTGAACATTTTTCTTCTTAATGTGTCCTTCTATCTTGATAGTTTGAGGAGTAGTAATTCCGGCCAATGCATTACAAGATATGGTTGGATTCATTTCTTCTTTCTTGATGTGATATTTCACTTCTTGAACCTTTTCTTCTTGATATGTCCTCCTATCTTGAGAGTTTGAGTGGTAATTCTTGTCAATGCTTTACAAGATATGGTCGGATTCATTTCTTCTTTCTCTGGGGTTAGGTCCTGGCGTATATCCATTTCTTGTGATGTTTCTTGATCCTTTTCTTCCTCCTCTTCATACTCTATGTAAAATATTTTTTTCTCAGCACACTTATGACCTTTAGTGCAGTTTCTATCACAATTGTAACAAAGCCCTTTTTTTATTTTTTCTTCCAAGTGTTGTGGTGTAAGCCTTGTAGGTTGTGGAAGGCTAGGAGAAGAAACACTTCCATAATTATAGTCATGAGTGGTGGGATTCCTTGTTTTCATAATTTTTCTTTCAATTTTTCTTGCTAACTCGAATGCCTCCTCCAATGAATCAGGTTCCCAAAAACAAACCTCATGTTGAAAGTTATCCTTTAAGGTCCCTATGAAGACATCAATCCTTTGCTTCTCTGCAATATAATTTACCCTTCTATTTAATTTTTGAAAGTCTTCAATGTGCTCTTTCATTGAACACTTTTGTTTGAGATTTATCAATTGGCTAAACAAGGAGTTTCTCTTTGTATCCTCATAATGTGCTATCATTTCCTCCGTGAAAATTGACCACGTGACAAGTGGTTTACGAGAACAAATCCCTTTATACCATAAAAATTGATTCAGTTCTAAATAATTAGATGCAATACATACCTTTTGTAACAGTGGTACACCATGTGGATCAAAATATTTCTCCATCTTTAATATCCAATTTACTAGATCCTTGCCATCAAACTTCCTCATCTTACTTTTTCTTGATTTTAGGAGCTCGATCTTGAAACGACTGTAACTCTGTAATTTTAGATCTTCCAATTCTGAAATCGAAAACTGCGGTTTTGCATCCTATTTCCAATGCCACCAGTCTGATCCAAATTGGATTCTCCAAGAAAGAGTTATGCCAAATCTCCCACGGTGGCCTAATTATAGACTAGTTTAGTAGATCGAACTTGTACGATGCAACACGTGTCACTATTTTTACCTTTGGATCTAAAAGATGTACACAAGAAACTATAGTCCGTCCTCTTTCTGTAACTTCTTACGAAATTTCAATCAGATGCCCAGAGAGAAAGTTATGACAATTTTCCCCAGGTCACCTATTTGGAATGTAATTTGGGGATCTGCAAAAACCCTAACTTCCTCATACTATATCTCTGAAAATATAGTGATACAGGATCTAAAATTCGGAGCCAAGGTTTAGAACCATTTCATCTCAAATGGGTTGTTTTCTTAGCTTCTGAAACTTTGTAGCGAAATAGTTATAGCAAAAATCCCACGATGACCTATTTGGAGCAGCGAAACCCTAGAATCCACAACTTTGATACCAAATATTATGAAACCAGCTCACAAAAAGATACAAAAGATAGATGAACACCTTAGAAATAAGCCTCTTCAAGGGGGAAACCTCCTTTACATTACACAAATAAACAATTCTTGGATGATACAAATGACAAGACCTCCTTTCTATATATAGGAGTCTAAGGGGTCATAATATAATTAGAGCCGACATAACAATAATAATGTAAGGGCACAATAATAACAATAGTGGGCTTCTGTGGGGCACAATAATAACAATATGGGGACTACATGGGTACAAAAATATAATAAGGGGGTTGTACTAATAACAATAAGGGGTTACACTAGTAGTATAGGGGCCTAACAAAACATATTCAACATTATCTCCACTTGGAGACAACAAACCTCTAAAAATACCACCCCAAACAAAATATGGGTCCTTTTTTTAGGATTCACTCAATGGGAAACCTGGAAAGAGAGAAACATGCATATTTCCAAAAATAAAGAATGCAAGTTTCCTTTTATCTAAGGTAGAATAAAGTTGAGCGTGATTTAAACCATTACAGTCTTAAAATGGAATGAAGATGATTTGTAATTCCAACCACAAGACCAAATTATTCTTAATAATTAGGGCCTCTCCTTATCCTTCATTCCTTACTTTGCCCCTAATTTTGTTCCTCGATCCTCCTCCCCTTCTTGTTAGTCACCTCCTATCTATATATTTCGAAAGATAAACTTTCACGGTGCATCTAAAGGCATCCCAGGGCTAGCTAGCTATGGGGGAGTCTTTTGAGATCACATTGGATAGATCCTTAAATCATTCTCTAGAAACCTAGGCATCTCATCCAATAATGTTGTTGAGCTTTGATATCTTATTTATGGCTTCAAAATTTCTCCTCAATGTCACTTCTCCAATCTCATTGTTGAGGGAGACTTTCAATTGATTATTTCAATGTTCACTGAGCTATATAATGGTCAACCTCCAAACAAGATATCAATTCACTGGAGGCTTTAAGCAAGATCGTACATTATGTCTACTTGAAGATACTGACAGTCTGGGTGGTATTTGTACAGAATGAGGGACTCTAACTAACTGACTTCTTGGTAATTGTTTTTGCGAAGTAGTCGAATGGAAACGTAAACTAGTACTACCAGCAGGGTTTGGAACTAACTTTAATTGGTTTGGAGATGAAGATCTTGCTAGTTGTGGATACTTCTGAGACATCGATGTATACTCACTATTCCATTCATATGGCACACTTAGTTCACAAAATCCTACTTACAATGGAGTAGTATTACCAGGACCAACAATGACACCTTATTTTAATGCTCACTGTGATAGATTGGGATGTAGTGGAGGCATAGTAGAGGAGACAAATCCAATACAAACATTAGATTGGAGTTGTGCTATTTGTGTATGAGGAGCGGGATCATATCCATGGAAATATATGTAAGCTTGGAGAAGTTCATTAATGTATGGATCTGTAAGTGACACTTGGTATCTTGGGATGACTGAAGACCAAACAGGACCATTATTTGGGGACTTTGGAATCCTCCTATCAATGCATCTTCAAACTTATTATGTCTGGTATCAAGAACACAAGTTAGACATGAGTTATTTAACCCTGGTCATACAAGAGGATTAATCCCAAATTGTATGAGTCCGATATGTATGTATTTGTAATCATGACTCATACCCCATTCTACATATTCCTTTCTAATGAGAGGAATTTGATATACACTCTGACCAATAGAAACATGAACATTTACAGAGGAAAATATAAACATTGTAGTAGCGTGAAAATGAAAAACTAGGAGTTTATATATCTTTTCCATCTCAATGTTTGGTAGTTCCCAATTAGGTTGTGGATTAAATTCCTGCTCTATGACTCTAGTATCAAACAAAACATTTATATTTCTTTTGTTCAAAAACTTTGTAAGCCATGCCCATCTTTTCTCATTTGCTGCTTTATGAGATTCATTAGAGAAATTAAAACTTTTCCTAGCATCCACACTGATGAAGATAAAAGGATTAAAAGCACCTGAAAAATTGCATATTTGCAATCATGGGTCATGCCCTATGCCCAACAACACCTTTCCTCAACAACAATGGAACTTATCGCGACAGACACCTTCAAATTTCGCTTACAATAGATACGTTTCTCCTTTATACCTTGAACAGAATGGATAGAATGGCTTTGATACCAATTTTATAATGCACGATAACACAAAATAACTCAAAGGGATAAAGAACTCAAAGATCACAGAACACATAATGCAGAGGTTTTGAACTTAAAACTCAAAGAAAACTTCTTTCATATTATGGAAATACTCATAATTTTATAAGTATCTTGAGCTGAGGCTAATGCTTCCTTATATAGGATGAGCCCTCGGAGTGTTGCTCAAGCTTTTGATTGTTTCCCATTCCTAAAGTGAAATATCATATCCCACAAAATCTTCATGATATGATACAAAGTGGAGATTCTAACTGGGGAAACCCACGAAAGCCATAATGTATGTAGTAAAAGGTTATATACAGTAGATATTCCTTTATGGAAGAGATCATATCTATACTAAAAGCTAATACACAGTGGATATTCTAATTTCTTGAAACCCACGAAAGCAAAACTAAATGTAATGATTATTGACACAGAGGAGATTCTTTTAAGGAGAACCCTCGAAAACCTAAAATAAAATCTCTTTGAAGATTTGGTCACCAAACTTTGGGGCTATGGTCAGAGTCATAGTCAGAATCATAATCGAACTCATATTCTTCAATATATCTGTCAAGACTTAACCGAGGAACCCACGAAATCCATAATGTATGTAGTAAAAGGTTATATGCAGTAGATATTCCTTTACGGAAGAGATCATATCTGTACTAAAGCTGATACACAGTGGATATTCTAATTTCTTGAAACCCACGAAAGAAAAACTAAGTGCAATGATTATTGACACAGAGGAGATTCTTTTATGTAGAACCCTCGAAAGCCTAAAATAAAATATCTTTGAAGATTTGGTCACCAGACTTTGGGGCTATGGTCAGAGTCATAGTTAGAATCATAATTAGACTCATATTATTCAATATACCTGTCAAGACTTAACCCAGGAAGTTGTTTTAACCATAATGGTTCCCTTCCGAAGTTGGCTGAAAAAGATGAGAAACACATGAATGGATCTAGCTTATCTAGGGGAATTCCCCCTCGGAGTGTTGCTCAAGCTTTTGATTTTTTCCCATCCCCAAAGTGAAATATCATATCCCACAAAATCTTCATGATATGATACAAAGTGGAGATTCCAACAAGGGGAACCCACGAAAGCCATAATGTATGTACTAAAAGGTTATATACAGTAGATATTCCTTTACGGAAGAGCTCATATCTGTACTAAAAGTTGATACATAGTGGATATTCTAATTTTTTGAAACCCACGAAACCAAAACTAAGTACAAAGATTATTGACACAGAGGAGATTCTTTTAAGGAGAACCCTCGAAAGCCTAAAATAAAGAAAACTAAGTACAATGATTATTGACATAGAGGAGATTCTTTTAAGGAGAGCCCTCGAAAGCCTAAAATAAAATCTCTTTGAAGATTTTGTCACCAGCCTTTGGAGCTATGGTTAGAGTCATAGTCAGAATCATAATCAGACTCATATTCTTCAATATACATGTCAAGAATTAATCCAGGAAGTTGTTGTAACCATGATGGTTCCCTTCTGAAGCTAGCTGAAAAAGATGAGAAACACATGAATGGATCTAGCTTATTTGGGGGAATTCTGACTTCACCAAAATAGTTAATTTCAATAGTAAAATTATATCTTGTAGGAGAAGCACTATCTTAGTTGACCTTCATGTTGGTGCCTTTAAATAATAGATCAAATTCAAATATATCATATCTTTGTTTAGAAAATCTTCGTCAAATTCATTTATATATATTTATATTTTTTTATTATTATTCTATAATCCTTTATTTATATATTTATATATTTATTTATTTACCTTACACCTAATATAACTAAATTTATATATAAAAAATCATTTTTACCTACTAATGATTCCATTTATTTTTATTAAATAAATTATTTTATATTTTTTCATTTAATTATTTATTTAATAGATAAATAATTTATTTATTATTATTTTATATTGCTTCATTTATATATTTATATATTTATTGAATAAATAAATAATTTATTTTTATTTTATATTTCTTCATAAACTAATTTTATATATTTATATATAAATTTATATATATTTATTTAATTATTATTATATTATAATTTATTTATAATTTTATAAATAAATAATTTATTATTAATCTATAATTCTTTATTTATATATTTATTTATCTTACACCATATAAAATATATATATATATATACCTACTAATGATACCATTTATTTTTATTAAATAAATAATTTATAAATTTATATTTATTTATTTATTTATTTAAATAATTTATTATTATTTTTCTTCATTTATATATTTATTTAATAAATAAATAATTTATTATTATTTTATAATTCTTCATATTTTTATTTTTTTATCTTACACCTAATATAACTAATTTTATATATTTATATATAAATTTATTTATTTATTATTTTATTATAATTTATTTATTTATTCATTTTATACCTAATATAACTGAATTTGACCTTGCTCCCTTAGTCAGGTAACCGTTGGTGTCTCTGCTCTACCTATTTAAACAGGCTAAGCTGGATCTGTTTTTCAACTTGTCCTTACGATGAACCACACTAGTTGGTTCCAAACGCGTCGACAAAAGATTGATTATGTGATTTTGCCGAAGATTTTCTAAACAATGTTATGGATCACAGAAGTCTAAATTCCTTAATATCATATCTTTTTGCTCCATCCTGCATGTCATTATACAAAATACAAAGGCCAAACAACTGACAGAGCTTGCCTTGATCTTCTTTTCTGGGAACAAATGAAACAAGTAGGAGATTCATCCAACTACTCTAATGACTGAATGGAGACATGATGTCTTCACAATACATAATGATTGAAATTCTTTCATAGGCATGGGCATAATGAAGAATGGCAAAATAATCCATCCATCTCAGGTTAGGATCATAAATATAAACAAGTCTGTGATATGGATATCTTACTGCACCAAAATAAGCACGGTTGTTGTTGATGGGTGCTAATGGAATATCATAGATGTGCCTTGTATCTGAGAGCCAAAACCATTTCTCAAGAATGATCTTCTAGATTTCCATGGGTAAAGACAAAACCTTTTCTAAAAGACAATCTACACAAAAAGAATAATGGCAGGAAGGGCATAATGTAACTTGGGATTTGTTCTGGAAGGATGATGAACATTCACCAAAATCAAATTTTTTAATTGTATATTATGTCTGAATAATTTCTCCTTCTCTAGTCATTAAATCTGCAAGATAATTCTATTTACCGGCTTTATATATGATATCAAAGTCATATCCATCTAACCATAAAGCCTGTCTTAAAATTTTGGAATTACCTTGTTCAAGCAATCTTTTGTTTTACATCATTCCTTTCATGTGCCTGAGATCTGTCTTAACAATGAAGTGGACACTTTTAAGGAAAAACCTGAATCTTTTTATACCTTTCTTTTCTGCTATAATTTCTTTATGGGAAGATGGATATTTCTTTTCAGCGTCTGAGAATGTGCCTGAGGCATATGCACACACTTCTTCCTTTTCTCCATGTTTCTGCAATAAGATTGTTTCCCAACAGTAATATGAGGCATATGTTCCAAGAATGAATGGTAGGTCACTATGGGGAAGAGCCAAAGGTGGTAACTATTTGATTTTATGCTTTATATTTCTTACGGCTTTGGTCATCTGCTCATTCCAACTGCTGCCCTTTTTTAGCCTTTGTTGCAGAAGCTTTGTATCTGCGGCCTTCTTTGGATAAAATTGCCTAATGTAATTCAAACATCCTAAAAATATTTGTACATTCTTAACATCTGGAAAATAGTCTGGAAAATTTGATAAAGAATTCAATACATGTGGTTGTAATTCTATTATGCCTTGGGATATGATTAAAACCAAGTACTCAACCTGGGTTTGTGCAATAATGAACTTATCTGGAGAGGTAGAAAGAACTAGACCATGCTTGAAAACAACTTGATAAAATATCTCTAAGTGTTTTTTATGTTCAGTAATATCCTTGTTGAAAATTAACAAATCATCTATGTAGACAATGATAAAAGAATAGCCTCGAAAAAGATCTTTCATTCTCTTTTGGAATTATGATGGGGCATTCTTCAAACCAAATGGAACAACTGTCCATTGAAACTGTCCTCCAGGTACCACAAAAGTTGTTTTATATATGTTTTCAATATTAATGTCAATTTTCCAAAACCCACTTTTAAGATCAAACTTACTGAATACATTTGCTTTGGCGATCTTTGATAACAACATTTATTTATTAGGTAAAGGATATTTAGTGGGCACAAGAATTTCATTTAGATCTTTGTAGTTGATAACTAACCTCTTTTTCCACATTTTTTCTCTAAGTGCTTGTTGACATAAGAAGTTGGACATGCCCAAGAACCCTTGCATGGTTCTATCAGTTTTCTCTTTATCAAGTCATTAATTTCTGCTTTACAAAGCTCTTGTTCAAATGGGCTCATGTGATTTGTTGATTCCTTTTGTGCTTTGAAATAGCCTTCTCTCTCAAATGGAAGTGAGACAAAATATTTTTCCTTGAACCAGAATGCATCAGGGTGTTTTGCTGTACAATCATTTTTCAACTTATTTACAATATTAGATAGAACAGTAGGGCCATGGACTTCTTCATTCTTAACAATTTTCTGTATCTTGGAAAGATTTGTTACTGCTTCATTGAAATTTCTTACCTCATCATGTTTTACTCTGAGTGTGTATTTATTCTTAGCAGGGACTTGCACCTTTTCACCTTGAATGCTGAAAATTATCATGTTCTTTTTAATGGTAATTGGCATGAATTTTTTCATAAAATCCTGTCCAAGCAACATATCAACACCAGTATCATAATTATATAAAGTGACATATGCTTCTTGTGATCTTAAGAGTATTGGAAAGTCTGGAGCAATATATGGAGCTTTTATTAGTTGTTTTCTCTAAACTGGACTTGAGTGGGTTTCCAAAAGTAAGCAGGAATGGCCTTGAATTTGAAACAGCTGCTCATAGCTCCAGTATCAATTTGAGCTTCAAGAATGTATTTTTTGTAGCTTGGAACTTTTATTTTTACAGGGATGACCATCCTATCATCAATACTACTGATGTCATGAATGTCTTCATTACTATGTTGATTAGTTGATAGTAATGGAGTTTGAGAGGAAAGGAAAATAGAAGAAACAAAGTGTGAGTTCAGACTATCAAGTTCTTGCATGTTGGCTTGAATCCTTTGTGCAAGCTGCTTCATCTGGTTTCTGTCTCTTTGGAGATCTTATTCTACCCTTTCAATCTTATCCAATAATTTTTCTGCAATATTACGAGTGGATTCTTATGATGCTTCTGGTGTTATATGCCAATCTGAAATCTCAAAGTCCTCTCCATCAGTTATCTTGTGAGGAATAGAAGCCTCCAAATGGTCAATCTTTTCTTGGAGGCGTCTTCGAGGAATAGTCAAGCTAGGATGAAGAGAGGCATTTTGTCTTTGGATTTCTTCAATTTGATGTTGGAGATCATAAAATGAAAATGTGAAACAATTGGACAGATATATACACTCACTACTATCACTATTATTGTCTGAAAGAGAAACCTTTTTGGAATTTTTCATCAATGTCATAACTATTATTTGAATCAGTACTATGTACAGAAAAACATTCAAAATCAGAATCTTTCTGAGAAACTAAATCCCAATCATCTGGGTCATAATAGGATTTAAAAACTTCGGCAATATTTTTCTGGATTCCTTTCTTTCCTTTGTTGGGATATCTGTTGGCCCAATGACTAGCTTGACCACAAATAAAGCATTTAGACTACTTTAGGTGGTTTAGACCTTTACTTGAAAACAAATCGTGATCTTCTGGCTAGAGGATATCTTGACCTATATTTCTTTTTCTTAGTAGTAGAAGGTTGAGACCTACACGAACACTTACCACTTTGGTCTTTTTGAGAACCCTTTCTGGAGTGGTTCTTATGACACCCAAAATTATATGTTTCAGTAATGGAGTCACAGATGGTGGGGTTGAAATGCAACCTCTTTTTGACATTCTTATGAGTCTTGTTGGTGGCACGTTCATTCTTTAGAATGGTAAGAATGTCTTTGCGAAGTGTGACTAGAGATAATGTATCTATGGAAATGTGTTGTGCAGACAGTGACTGTTGAACTAATTCAGGCATTTTACCTGGCATGGAGGCTGTGGAGTGCCAGAGATAAGCCACATTATAGTGATAAGGGATTTTATAATAAATATTTTCATTGTGCAATAATATTCTAATCCGGATGCGGGTGCACAAGGCAGATGATCGGAGGATGGCGGCGGAAGTAGTCGGCGCGTGGAGTATGCCTCGTGCCACCTGGTTCCACCTGCAGATGGCATTCAATTCTCTGCCAAGTTCATTCAAAGCCGAGCTCTCTTGGTTTGACATTCCCCACAGGTTCTCTGGCATTAAACCAATGGTGCATAGCCATCCCAGATTTGTTCCCTCCTCTCGCATTTTCGGCTTCCACGCAGATGCAGAGCTCTGTCTGGTGGAGGTTTCAGGTATCCAAGGTATACAGGCTCGTGATACTCCTTCTGTTAAGACTCTACTGGAACGCCTCTGCCCATTCAGCATTCTCCTCCCCTGTAAGCTCTCCAGCTCTCCTAATTCTCTGATATTCAAGTCAATTCTCCCCCTTCTCATTGATCCTGTTCAGCCCAGTTCTGTTGTTTGCTCTATTCTCCATCCTCTGGGCATTATGACCATCCTGAGACAGAGAATGAGTTGCCGCATAGGAGGCGTTCATGGTTGGCGCCTACACCATGCCTCTGCCTCATTTGAGGATACCACTACTGAAAGTCCGCCTGTTCATGGTCGTGGCCATGGTAGGGGACATCGGGCTGCAATTTCGAATCCCCATCATTCTCATGAGCACTCAGCCCACTTTAAAATCCCCTGTAGGCTTAGCAACAACTCCTTCGTCGCTACTATCACGATTCAGCTCAGTGAAGGCGTCACAGATGTGGATGTTGCTACTATGCATGAAACTTCAGAGCAGAAGACGAATGATATGCCAAGCACATCTCAGAATCATCGCCAGCAGTCTCAGGTACCTAAAAATTCTTCTCTCCTAGCTCAGCTGGCTATGGCGCACTCAAATCCTCCGGATGCTGGGCATCAGCCATATGATAAAGGCCTTTCATCTGACGAGGATGACCTCTCCAGTTATGGTTGCCAAATTGTGGAAGAATCGCCCTCCTATGCTCACGATACCTGATCTGGATGTCGTCATCCTTTGGAATCATAGTGTCTGGTCAAAGAACATGCTTACTGGTTTTCTGTCTCTGTTTAATGGTCCACTGTCTATGTAAACAGTTCGCGTCAATAGTTTTACTTATGTTCAGCAGTTTTGGAACCTCAGTTAGTATGCGTTTTGTAATGACAGTTTGGGTTTAGTCTCAGGCAGTCTAGTTTTTAGTTTTTCAAATCCTTCAGGTGAGATAGCCAATATCTTGGCTAGACCTCAAGAGGTTGCCGCCCCTATGTAAAAATTTTGTATCATTAATAGAAATAGTCTGATTCAAAATAAAAAATAAAATTAAAACATTAAAATATATATATATATATATATATATATAAAATAAATAAATAAAATAAATAAATAATAAAAATTATTCTAATCATAAATCTAAATTTCATAATCTTTGACTCATAAACATGTGGGCATAATATTCATTGTCAGAGGAAATAACTCCAACAAATTCATGCGAGAGATCCATCAAGATAGATTCCAAAGGACCATCATTTTCAAGAATTTATGTTTCCTCTTCCTTCTTAATAGTTTCCCACCATAGTCTGGCATTCCCTGTTAGGTTCCATGTGATTAATATGACTACCTCTTTCCATGAAGCTTTAGTGTATGCTTTCTTCTGAGGAGCCCATGCATTAATCTATTGTAAGAGAATTAATGTCTGATCCCTATTTATACAATCAAAATTATAAAAAAAGTATTGTTTTGATTTCCAAATTTTGTTTGGACATTGATATCATCTCTAACTTTTGCAGAGGCAAGATGTTTAGTCCAAAAATGGAATGGTCTCTTTTTATGTTGAGAGCTAACACCACCTTCTGATGTCTTTGCAGCTTTGTTAGAAAAGATTAAAGAAATTGCTCTTTTTTGCCTAGTTGTAGAGGATTTGCCTTCATCCTCTGACTGGCTTTCCATATTTATTTCTCTCATGTAAAATTTTGAAATTTTATTTTTAAAAAGGTTTAATTTTTCTCATGCTAGCTCGATACACTTTGCTAAGGCTTCAAACTGGCTTTCATTCTTTTCAAAAACTTTGAGAGAGAGACTGGATGAGGACTGGGAAGATTTTATCAAGGTGAATTTAAGGCCTTCTTCTTCTATCTCAAAATATCTAGGGGGAGATCTTGATCTACTTATAGCAGTTTAAAAACTTGTGACTTCTCTGCTTATTACCCCTAATTGATCATTAATTGTTCTTAACTGATTTTCATGAGTATTCAGGTGAGCATATATTGTATCTATGCTCTGGTGGATATTTCTGACATGCTCTTTTACTTCTGCAATGTCTCTTCCCAGATCATATATGTTTTGTGCCACACATACGGACATGTAGTTAGCATAATTCTACATTTTTAAGTATTCTATTGGTTCAGGCTATGTGGCTGATCAATAATGCAAAAATTGTAGATCACTCTGGATAGCACCATCTCTGAATTTAAGTGTACTATTACCAGGTTCTAGTCTCCTTTCCGACAATTCTTCATTTGCGCCTGTCTTTTCTCTAGGTAGACTGAACATTTTCTGGTCTCAGACAGGGAACATAATGCATTTAAGACAATCTGAATGTTGTCCTTGAAGTGATGTAGAAGTGATGGTTTGGTATTTATTTTTTGAATTTTCTTTTTATTTTTCATGTAAATATACACAATCTAGTAACTGACGATGATTATGGCTACTTGGAGATACTAACATTCTGGGTGCTATTTCTACATAATGAGGGACTCTATCTGACTAACTTCTTGGTAATTGTTTTTGTGAAGTACTCGGTTGGAAATGTAAATTGGTACTACGATCAAGGTTTGGAACTAACTTTAATTGGTTTGGAGATGAAGAGCTTGTTAGCTGTAGATACTTCTGAGACATCGAAGTATACTCACTATTCCATTCAGATGGAAGGCTTAGTTCACAAAATCCTACTTGCAATGGAGTAGTATTACTGGGACCAACAATGACACCTTATTTTAATGCTTGTTGTGATGGATTGGGATGTAGTGGAGGCATAGTAGAGGAGACAATTCTAATACAAACATTATATTGGAGTTGTGTTATTTGTGTATGAGGGGCATATCATATCCATGGAATTGTATGTAAGCTTGGAGAAATTCATTAATGTATGGATCTGTAAGCGACACTTGGTATCTTGGGATGACTGAAGACCAAACAGGACCATCATTTAGGGGACTTTGGAATCCTTCTATCAATGCGTCTTCAAACTTATTGTGTCTGGTATCAAGAATGAGTTATCTAACCCTAGTCGTACAAGAGGATTAATCCCAAATTGTATGAGTCTGATATGTATGTATTTGTAATCATGACTCAGACCCCATTCTACATCTTCCTTTCTAATGAAAGGAATTTGATATACACTCTGACCAATAGAAACATGAACATTTATAGAGGAAAATCTAAATAGTGTAGTAGCGTGGAACTGAAAAACTGGGAGTTTATACATCTTTTCCATCTCAATGTTTGGTAGTTCCCAATTACGTTATGGATTAAATTCCTACTGTACGACTCTAGTATCAAACAAAACATCTGTATTGCTTTTGTTCAAAAACCTTGTAAGCTATGCCCATTTTTTCTCATGTGCTACTTTATGAGATTCATTAGAGAAATTAAAACTTTTCCTAGCATCCATACTGATGAAGATAAAAGGATTAAAATCACCTCAAAAATTGTGGATTTGTAATCATAGGTCATGCCCTATGCCCAACAACACCTTTCCTCAGCAATAATGGGACTTATCGCAGCAGACACCTTCAATTTTTTCTTACAACAGATACGTTTCTCCTTTCTACCTCGAACAGAATGGAATAATTTGCATTATATTATAAAATTATGAGTATTTCCATAATATGAAAGAAGTTCTCTTTGATTTTTAAGTTGAAAACATCTGCATTCTGTGTTCTATGATCTTTGAGTTCTTTAGCCCTTTGATTTCTTTTGTGTTATTGTGCATTATAAAATTGGTATCAAAAGCTTGAGGAACACTCCAAAGGCTTATCCTATATAAGGAAGTATTAGCCTCATCTCAAGACACTTGTAAAACTCCAAGTATTTTCATAATATGAAAGAAGTTCTATTCGAGTTTTAAGTTCAAAACATCTGCATTCTGTGTTCTGTGATCTTTGAGTTCTTTAGCCCTTTGAGTTCTTTTGTGTTATCGCTCACTATAAAATTTGTATCAAAGCATTATAATATGAAAGAAGTTCCTCCTATCAATGTGTCTTCAAACTTATTGTGTCTTGTATCAAGAACACAAGTTAGACGTGAGTTATCTAACCCTCGTCGTACAAGAGGATTAATCCCAAATTGTATGAGTTCGATATGTATGTATTTGTAATCATGGCTCAGACCCCATTCTACATTTTCCTTTCTAATGAGAGGAAATTGATGTACACTCTAACCAACAAAAACACGAACATTTACAGAGGAAAATGTAAACAATGTAGTAGCACAGGACTGAAAAACTGGGAGTTTATATATCTTTTCCATCTCAATGTTTGGTAGTTCCCAATTTGGTTGTGGATTAAATTCTTGCTTTATGACTCTAGTATTAAACAAAACATATGTATAGCTTTTGTTCAAAAACTTTGTAATCCATACCCATTTTTTCTCATGCGATTCTTCATAACACAAATTAGGATCATAAATAAAAACAAGTCTGTGATATGGATATCTTACTGCACAAAAATAAGCATGGTTGTTGTTGATGGGTGCTAATGGACTGTCATAGTTGTGCCTTATATCTGAGAGCCAAAACCATTTCTCAAGCATGATCTTCTGGATTTCCATGGGTAAAGACAGAACCTTTTCTAAAAGACAATCTACACAAAAAGAATAATGGCAGGAAGGGCATAATGTAACTTGGGATTTGTTCTGGGAGGATGATGAACATTCACCAAAATCAAAATTTTTAATTGCATATTCTGTCTGAATAATTGCTCCTTCTCTGGTCATTAAATCTACAAGATAATTCTCTTTATCGACTTTATATATGATATCAAAGTCATATCCATCTAACCATAAATCCCATCTTAAAATTCTGGAATAACCTTGTTCAAGCAATCTTTTGTTTTGCAGGATTCCTTTCATGTGCTCGAGGTCTGTCTTAACAATGAAGTGGACACTTTTAAGGAACAATCTGAATCTTTTTATACCTTTCTTTACTGGTAGAATTTCTTTATGGGAATAAGGATAATTTTTTTCAGTGTTTGAGAATGTGACTGAGGCATATGCACACACTTCTTCCTTTTTTCCATGTTTCTGCAATAATATTTCTTCCCAACAGTAATCTGAGGCATCTGTTCCAAGAATGAATTGTAGGTCACTATGGGGAAGAGCCAAATGTGGTAGTTATTTGATTTTCTGCTTTATATTTCTTATGGATTTGGTCATCTGGTCATTCCAACTGCTTCCCTTTTTTAGCCTTTGTTGCAGAAGCATTGTATCTACGGCCTACTCTGGATAAAATTTCTTGATGTAATTCAAACATCCTAAAAATATTTGTACAGTCTTAACATATGGAAAATAGTCTGGAAAAATTGATAAAGAATTCAATACATGTGGTTGTAATTCTATTCTGCCTTGGGATATGATTAAACCCAAGTACTCAATCTGTATTTATGCAATAATGAAATTATCTGGATGGGCAGAAAGGACTAGACCATGCTTGAAAACAACTTGATAAAATATCTCTAAGTGTTTTTTATGTTCACTAATATCCTTGCTGAAAATTAACAAATCATCTATGTAGACAATGATAAAAGAATAGTCTTGAAAAATATCTTCCATTCTCTTTTGAAATTCTGATGGGGAATTCTTCAAACCAAATATCATAACTGTCCATTGAAATTGAATTCTGGTTGAGGGGAAAGTACCCCTATGGTCCTTTGGGTTAAGACTCTACCAGACTGAAAATTGCTTATTCAAAGAAACACACACACATCCATTATCTATACTATAAGCAAATTCTAATGTTTAGGGTATGTACCTAAGGTCCTACGTTCGAGAAGGCCTTTAGGGTCCAAACCCTTCTTGGAGTTCCCTTCTTCTCCTTTGACCTGTAAAACAAACAAATCAAAGAACACAACACTACATGGACAAATACTTATATGAAAACCATCTTCATGCTATAAAGTTAGTTATAAAAATCTTTAAGTAACTACTTGCATAAGAATTCAAAACAAGAATCTCATAAGCATAAAGAAAGATCGTTTCGGGAACCAAGACGTGTTTCTTTATATAAACGCAAGTAAAGTACATATAACGAAAAGATTTCACCTGAAACACCTTCAGTAGGCTCCAAACAAAGCTTCCTCCCGGATTCGTTCCAGCCTCAAGCCTCCAACAAGAGCTCCTTCCAAGTCTTACTCAATGGTGATATAAAGGATGAATGATCACCAATACACATGGAAACAAGGGCTTCCTATGCAAAATGGGGGAAGTGCAGAAGGCACCAAGGACTTCAGACCTGGTCTAAGGGGAAAATATCAGCATAATAATCTTGCTCTTCTTTTCTCTCTCCCTTAGGCCTTCCCTTTGATGTCTTTTTATACCATCTCCAAAGTAGTTTTTTAGTTAGGAGTTGGTTGGGAACAGTTGGGCCACGGGCACTAACAGGTGATCAGCAGGTAAAACCCGCGATCTCCACCCGAAAATAAGGAATTATTTATTTTTTTAAGTGTTTTAATACATACACACGGGTTGGGTATACACAGACCCGTGTGTACACGTGTTTAACTCAGGGCAATGTCACGTATAGGGGATAAAACACTGTTTTTTAAATTTTAGGACCAGGTCTAGAAGGAGGGGTTGCCCTAGGCCATGAGTGCAGCATCACAAACCATAAGAGTGAGATTTGGAGCTATAACAGATGCCCCCTAATGTATGAGGTCAGAAGGGGAACATGATGGCCGAAATATATTATGTAAGAACATGGAAAGGAAGTCTTGTCGAAAAACAGAGGAGGGCTTCACCAGAATTCAGCCTGCCAAGCCACCAAAAGGAGATCAGAAAGAAACACTGTCTGAGGCGGGCATACCCATGCTCAGAAAAAGTAAAGCATGTCCGCATATCGAGTACAAGCGGATCCACTAAATATACAAGTATAAATGACTGGAAGATACATAATCGATCATCTGATCATAAGGAGCAAGTACATGTCTGAATATCACATATAAGACTGTCAATGATGCTGAAAAATGCAATGGATCACT
Organism: Pinus tabuliformis; assembly: GCA_031772625.1. Taxonomy (NCBI): domain Eukaryota; kingdom Viridiplantae; phylum Streptophyta; class Pinopsida; order Pinales; family Pinaceae; genus Pinus; species Pinus tabuliformis. The sequence goes on from CM062820.1 coordinate 94,210,284, forward strand.
GATATCAAAGACTGATCCCAAAAGGTACCAACTGAACATGATGGAATAGGATGGTACTACACTGCAAACTCAGGTGCCAGCATATAGAATGTCGCCATAACTGACTACAACAATGTAAGGTGGAGTGGTATCAACTAGCAGCAACAGGAGCAACTGTCAAGTGAACCAATGAATGCTGATACAACCTGAGGTCTTCACCGACCGCCGTGGTACATTTCTACACCATGGGAATAAATGATCTGAATTCGACCATGTGAGAAATCGTTTGATTACCGGTCATTGATGTATACCGTTAACAAACGCGAGACTACTCACCGATAATGATAATGAGCGTCAAGGTAACCAGTACAATCTAACAAGTGTGAATAGATGAGCTGAAGTCGAACACCTGTAAGAATCTATCGATCAGGAGACAATGATGGTTTCCCACTGTCGATAGTGAAGGATCTGCCACTAATGACTGCAAACCCCAAGGTACTGCCAAATGGACTCTAGATATTTGCCCCAAAGCAATGAGTCGGAGTCGATAGGGAAAGATTCGCTAGAAGGAAGGAATTAAGGCATCCTCCATCAATCTAGCGCGAGTGTAACCCGTAGGCCAATAATGTGGAAGGAATCGGACGAAAAAGATGTAGTAACCCAACCAAAGTACGTTTCCGGTGTACACAAGATGTGGCTAGCGCACGTCAGAAACCCTATGAACCAACCAATAATGAAAGTTGACACAGAGGTGAGGTATCCACCAATAGAGTCAAATGGAAACCAAGGTACTGCACGAATCCCAATGTTTGATAATGTATGCTGACGTCGAACACAAGGGAAACCACTCAGTCAAAGACCCATGATACTGATCGATGCTGAGCACAAGGTGACCTATCAATAATGAAAATAGGGCCAGGGTGCAGCTCTAGGCCTGTCCTCAGAGCAAGGTGTCGCCGTCGATAAGGACAAGACCCGCCAGCAAGAAGTCAATGGGGACATTCTCAAACCGGCACGAGTAAAGGACCAATATAGCTGATGTGATGATGGACATGATACTGACAAGCAGGGATGGCCGACTGAAAAATGAGTCAAGAGACACCGCAGAAAGGCCGACTCAGGCTAACTTCCCTTGAACAAAAGCACGACTCAATGTGACTATGTGGCAGCATATGATGACTCTGTATAAGTTCGCCATGCAGGAGGCACAAACGAACCCTCCATATTATTGGAAGAGATAACCAATCGGGGGAGAACTGACTCAATAACAAGGTTGTGGCATACCTAAGTCAAACTAAATCCCACCCATGCGGAGGAGACTTTGTTTTGAGTGCTTTGTTCAAGGGCGACATGACTGACTCTAGCTGCCAACAATAAATGGAAATAATGTCCCTGTTCCCGCTCTTTTTTGGAATATTTAATTTTTTTGTCTTTTTCTGTTAAGCCGGAAAAATAATAAAAGAATGCTACGGTACAGTGGAAAGAACGAGTGTCGATGAAACATATGATCTAGTTCCTGGGGAAGGAACGTTCCTATGCTCAATGCAGGGAGGTGAAAACTGGTCAGTGACACTCAGAGGTATGTTCTTTTCACGGATCGGGTATGTCAAGCTGCAGAAGTCAAAGGTATGCAAGGTTGATTTTGCAGATGTCATGGTCAAAATTTGGCTTAAACACGAGTCCAAGTGAAGCCGGCTCTAGGCCAAAAGGTGCAAATGGTCAACATGCAATGCAGAAGTGAAACTCGACACACACAGGAGCCTCTAGGGTATAAGGCCAGAACGAAGCGAAGAAGCAAAGAGGAATGAGTCTTCAACGCATAAGTCATGGCGGGACTACAGAGGACTCCCAAGCCTACTCAAAACGAAGCAGCATGGGCAATAAATGTCAGTGAGGTGCTAACTACGATGCCCATGTAAAGGGATGGCTCTACCATCGTTTCATTATTTAAAGAGTCGGCGAGTGAAAATGGCTTACGAACCATAACACGATGGGGTGGACCCTACGGCAGATGTAACGGAAAAATGGTGTCCCTAACCTATATGCCAGTGAAAACACGATACCTGCCATGATGGGTCAGCGGCCATGGAACCGACTCGAACTGTCGAAAAATGTCCAAAATGTCCTGAAAACAAACCAAACTCGGCATTCCAAGCTCCCAAGTTAAAAGTCACATGAGGCCAAACAAAATAAAATTTTGAAAAAAACTTTTCATTTTCAAAACTTATAAAAGGCATTTTTGACTTACCATTTTCACCATTTGACTCGGAGAGCAAAAATTGTGGAGCAAAAGGAGCAAACTTCCCTGTGATCAATTCAACCGTTCAAACTTGCCGAAAACTTCCAGGTAAGCCTCAAACCTGTCTTGCAATTAATTGTGTTAGTTTTTAAGAATTTTATTTGATATTTTACCATTGGATTTTTGCAAAAAATTCTTTCGCGGCGTACACGCGGGTTGGAAATATTGAACTCGCGTATACGACGGCCCTACACGCGACTGTGTATATATGAACCCGCGTGTGCGCAGCGAAGTAATTTTATAAACAAAACTAACGGATGAAAATGATTTTTTCTTCCAGGATGACTATCACATGGCGTGAAAGAGAGCACTAAGTCGTGGATAATGAAGTTATGAACAATGATGAGGCATTAGATGCCCTACGGGGATGCGGGTTGCTAAAATTCTTCAAATTGCCAAATATGAAATCAAACACGCATTTGCTCGAGAGGCTCATTGATTATTGGGATGTCGATGAGGAAGCATTTGTGATTGATCAGATGCCACTCAGGGTAGAAGTGGAAGACATATATTTTATGACGGGCCTTTCCCGAAGGGGAGAGGTAGTACATTCCCGGGGCAGGACATGGAATAGCCTCAGTGTAGATGACTATGTACAGCTTTACTGCCCGGGTCATCGAAAGGTCGGGAGCCAGATCTTTATCCCACATGTGGAGAGTTTGTCACTCAAGATAATCTTGTTCACCATAGCTCGAGTGAACGGATCATCCTCACTACATCAGGCGTCACAGGTAAACATGAGCGTGGCAGTGGACTATCTCACTACTGTGTTTGACTGGTGTACTCCTCTCCTTGCCAACATGAAGGAACAACTCACTTCTATCAGGAGGGGAGAGAGCAAGATCTTTGGGTTCAGAACCATCTTGTGAACTTTCTTCTTCGAGAAGGTTCCCGCACTCCGCCCCAGGGTAGCAGTTTCCATCAATAGTCCACGTGATCCACGCATGGGCCGGTGGGATGACTTGATGAAACGTCTGGGGTGTGGGGAAGTCCCAAGGAATGCATTTGACGATGACTTCTTTGCCGGGTGGGAGCAGCAGATCATCGCCGTGGATGACTACCCCTATGCTGGGCTGGATTTCCGAGGAGATCCTGATCTAGTGTTACCACCAAATGCAGCATGGGGCGAGATTGGTAAGAATTTTTTATGATTTTATGATTTTATGATTTTTTGAATTTTTCAAATATTTTGATGAGATTCAAATGACTAATATGATGATCATGTTCCAGACATTGGGCCCGTACGACCAGATGGATTCCCACGGCATGGACGGCGTGGCCGAGGAGCTGAAGAGGAGGCTGCGGATACGGAACGGACCTTAAACAACATCCAGCGACACTTGGCGAGACTGAGCTGCCGAGTATCGATGGCCGAGATAGAGGACCTTCCTCCGGATATGCAGCGTCATGTGGTTGGGATGCCACGTGACTGGGTTTGTGTCTTTCGGCGCGTGGCCAATGCTATAGTTACATATTTAGATGCTCATCCAGAGCCAAGGCGTTAGATATGCCTGACATGATTATGGGCATTTGAGTACCAATTTTGTATATTTTTGGACACACATATGTACACTCGAGACGCTTTATGATATATATATATATATATATATATATATATATATATATATACAGTTTGACTTTTTGATGCATGATTTTATGATGATGAATGATTGATATGCCAGTCTAATGCTTGATTAGCGATAGAATCAGCTAACCAATTTTGAGATCTTGGAATGTGCAAATAATTAATGTAAATAAATGATCTTTGCAACAACCTCACCCTTAAATATTGGCGACATAATAAAGGATCCCTAACCCGATAAATGTTATTTAATTGAGACACTATCAATTGAGAATCAAGATATACTACCAACGAGTCGATCCCATAAGAGATTGCCTCGCATAATAAATTGATAACAGCTGTATACTCGGCCATATTGTTTGAAGCGGGACCGATACACACGCCTCTCGATACCATCAATTGACTAGTTGGATAATAAAGTACCCAAGCTGCGGAAGCAAGATTCCGAGTGTGCCGACTAGCACCATCGGCGAACCCAAAATAAACCAAGTCATCCATCAACACCTGCCAAAGCAGACCAAAAAGTGTTGATATCAGAAAACGCTCGATAATATATGTACAAATATACATAAAATACAAAGAAGCTATTGCCTGGTAAAACTAAGAAAAATACTTCTTTAGGTAGAGCCCATTTCGGGGCTCCGCCAGCTTGTTTCCTTCGAAATCAATTAACTCATACGATCCTTTTTCTAAAACTCGTTTGATAATTAAAGGACCGTACCACATAGGCTTGAATTTGCCTGCCCCCAAGGCGTCCTTATCTTGGTCATAGACCAAGACAAGGTCACCTTCCGAAAAGACTCGAGGAAGGACAGACTTATCATACTGCGTTTTGACCCTTTTCTTATGGGCCTCATTCATCGTGGCAGCATCTCGACGCTGCTCATTGAGATGTTCCAAGTGAACTAGGCACTCCTCGAGACTTGAAGTCTCAGGAAGAAGCTCAACAGCCAACTTCAGAGATGGGATTTCACATTCAACCGGAAAGATAGATTCCATCCCGTAAACCAACGGAAAAGGAGTAAAACCAGTAGCCGTTTTGACGAAGGTTCGGTATGCCCAAAGAGCCGAATACAACATAATGTGCCAATTGGACCGATTTTTATCAATTGTCCGTTGTAGTATCGTCTTAAGAGTTTTATTGACCGCCTCGACCTGTCCATTGGCCTAAGGATAATAAGGGGATGAATGCTCCTGACGGAAACATAATTTAAGAGCCAATTCGGACATTAGCTGATTTTGGAAATGACTGCCATGGTCAGTGACAATCTCCCTTGGGATACCGAATCTTGAGATAACCTGATTGAAAAGAAACAAAGCTGTTGTGTCACTATCGTTCTTATAAGTAGGCATGGCCTCAGCCCACTTCATGAAGTAGTCTACATCCACGATAATGTACTTGTGATTCGTCGTTGAAGGCGGATTACAAGTCGTAAAATCAATACCCCACTTAGTGAAGGGACCGACGGTGACAACGGGAAAAAGGGGAGCTGGATGCGCGTGCATCTTGCGAGTAAAAATTTGACACGGGTGACAACGTTTGACCGCTTCCACACAGTCATTAAAGAGTGAAGGCCAAAAGTAGTCGGCACGTAAGATGCGCTGGGTTGTAGCAAGCCCTGATAGATGACCACGACAAGCTCCACTGTGGCAATCATTGAGCACGGACTCTACTTCCTCTAAGGTTAAACAACACCGAAGAATTGAATCAACCCCTCTACGGTATAATGTGTCACCAATGATAACATAGTTTTTAGCCAGGTGACGTAATTTGCGACGTTCATCCTTGGAGAAAGTAGAGGGAAACTTCGAAGTCTGGAGATAAACAATGATATCTCCATAGCAAGGGTCTTGTGAAGAGATGAGGAATATATGTTCGTCGGGTAAACTTTCCTCATAAACAATATCCTCTCCACAAGGAAGCTCAGAAATTAGCTCCGCGAAGACCATAGATTTCTTAGACTTGGCAGACAAGAACTCGAGATCGAATTCTTGCAAAATGACTATCCATCTATTATATTTTCCCCCAATCACTCACCTACTGAGGAAAAATTGAAATGGATTGACTGTCGCTAAGACAAAAGTTTTACGTAGCAAAATATAATGACGTAGCCGTTGGACAGCATGGACAGCTGCCAAGGCCAACTTCTCAACCGGAGAATAGCGAAGCTCAGGGCCTATTTAGCCTCGGCTCAAATAATAAATGACGTGCTCGGCGAGAGCATCGTCCTCCTGAACTAGAACCATACCAATGGTTGATTCTGCCGCAACGAGATATAAAAGGAAGTCTCTACCATAATCCGGTGGACTCAAAAGCGGGACAGAGACTAATGATTTTTTCAAAGCATCAAACGACCGCTGCGCAAAGTCATCCCATATAAATGGAACTCCTTTCCGTAGTAGACGCATGAACCCTTTAGTGATCTCAGCGTAATTTGCTATAAACCGTCTTAATAAATTAGCCTTCCCTTGAAGACTTTGAAGCTGCCGAAGTGAAGACGGGGGAGGCAACTGCATTATTGCCTCAACCTTGAAGGGATCGACCCGAATCCCTTCATTGGACACAATAAACCCTAGCAGCCAACTGGATGTAACCGCGAAAACGCACTTGTTGGGATTCAACCGGATTTTATAAAAACGACATCACTCAAAGACTAATCGAAGATGACTAGGGTGATCTGTTCTCTTTTGAGAACGAGCAGTGAGATCATCTAAGTATGCCTCGATGACATGTTTGATGTCGTGGAAAGTGTATGACATGTCCCGCTGAAACGTGGCTCCAGCATTTTTAAGACCAAAAGGCATCTTTCGATATGCAAAGGTACCCCAGGGACATATGAAGGCTGTCTTATGCTGATCCTCAGGACGGATAGAGATTTGATTATAACCTGAAAAACCATCCATGAAGGAGAAAATCTCGTTACCCGCACACTCATCAATAATTTGATCAATAAATGGCGTGGGGTAATTGTCTTTAGGACAAGCCTTATTTAGATCCCTAAAATCGATGCATACATGGATTGTTCCTTTCTTTTTATCTATGGGGACTGGATTAGAAACCCAATCGGTAAGAGGAACAGGGTATATAAAACCCGCCTTTAGCAGCTTCTGGACTTCAGCTTTGATAGTTGCTGCTTTCCTAGGGTTAACCAGACGAAGTCTTTGACGAACAGGTTTCGCGTTTTCATATGTCTTGATCTCATGTTGAACTATCGAAGGATCAATGCCAGGCATTTCCTCATAAGACCAAGCAAATACCTCACGATATTCCTTAAAGAGGTCGGTGTATATTTGAATTTCTTCAGGGGAACACTCGATCCCGATGAAGATATTCTCAATGATGTTAGGATCCCTAGAGATGTTGATGGGTATCGTTTTTGAAATTACCGACATATTACCTTCGGCGCGAATGTGTGCTGGAGCCAAAGGGTTCGACACCATATCAACATCACTAGTACAGAGCTCGGAAAACCTAGATTCCACTTCCTGCAAAGGAGGAAGAAAGTACGAACGATGGTGTAAGTCTTCCCACGGTTGATCTATACCCATCATTGCTTCAAGGATTACTTCTTCAGAAGGTAAAATTGAATCCAAGCAATCCAAGGTAGAAATAGAGTCTAGGCTCCAGGCTGGGGTCACATGACCATCCAACTCTTCTTCAGAAAAAGGAGTGGAATGGTTATCTGCAGAGTCTACGATAGATTGATATCTAAGCTCAGCTGCAGATATAGGAAACGCCATTCCATTTACTTGTCCTTCAACTAATGTGGTCGTAGGTTAAGGCAAGGTCCAAGGGTTGGAAAAATAATGAGTTCGGAAGAACTCTTCTCGAGGAGACTCCTTGGATGATGAAATGACATTGATTTTTGCAAAAGGAGAGGGAAGATCAAACATACCCATCAATGAGGAATACATCCCTACTCCTAAATTCTCAATCGGCGGGTGAGGCTTATCCACCAAAGGAACAATAGAGTCGGAGCTTGCTTGAGGATCAATTGGAGAATAGTCCAATTGATCAACCTTAACGATTTTCCCCTCATGAGGAAAGAAAATGACACGAAACAGAGTCGATACGACGGCTTCCATTTCGTATACCCAGTTCCTTCCTAATAGGAGATTATAGTCTAGGTTAGCATCTACGACTTCAACTTCGATATTAACGACCTTCCCTCCAACACATATAGGAAAGGCCGGGATAATACCATGCGGCTTGTGAGAATGACCATCAAATGCAGTTAAGACGGTTGGTGAAGGAACAGCCGAAGGTGAGCCAATAGCCTTCCAACATGACATCGACATGACACATGTGGAAGCTCCTTCATCTATAACGGTGTGGAAAATATTTATTTTCTGGTATGTAGACTTTATCTGAAAAGCCATATGATGAGGGAGTCTCTTTTTGACTTTTGACATGTCAAAAGAGAGCACTAAAGAGTTAGCTGGATCGACTGCTCCAATTGCGGAGAGTAAAGCACTTCTCTGAGACGGACATGACTGGAGAACCTCTAAAGCGGACATAGCACATGGGCTTTGAGCCAGATCCTCCACAATGGAGTAATTCTGGGTGGCCCTAGCATTAGGGTTAATTGTCGTGCGTTTGGCGGATAGGGGGCCTCTCAATATGAAGGTCATTACCTCCGGGAACAGTTTTATCCTTAGATGTTTCGGCTTCACCATAATCACGTGACCGAGTAGTCACATGGACATTTGAACCCATCATAAAAACATTTGATGCTTTTTCCCCTTCCTGGTTGCCCCTTGAGGAGGTCCCAGATTCGAATTTGCGCCAGCAAGAAGTTGCTGCCCTTGGGGAAACGGGTTAGTTAACACAGCTTGCGAACTAGAAGTCCCTTGCTGTCCTAACAAGCGTTGAGCGTCTTCAATTCTAGGGTAGAGATGAGTTAGATGGTCCCCACTGCATAACTTGCAAGGAAACTTAACTTTCTTTCTTGACTCACCTTTACCACCACCAACGTTGTTGACGGATTTATTTGCATCGGGCTTCCCATCTGAGTTCTTTTTCTTACCACGTCCTTTCTTTTTCCCATTGGAATTTTGATTTCCTTTGGGGTTATCGGATTGGACGGCGTTAATTGAAGAAGTTTGTGAAGTGGGAGGATTAGACAATGTGACTGGGTTGTTAGAAGCAGTTTGTAATGACAACTGCTGCAATTGATTCAACAAGTTCACTGTAGTTTAGTCTACTGACCCAACGATACCATCCGCGTGCGGACCTGGCTTTGGCTTAGCTAAATCAACCTTAGATCCAGGAGCATCTGGCAAGTACTTTTGGAGGATCCCAGACTGAGAGTAAATCAGTTCTAACTGCTGGGCCCTGAAAATGGCTTGCTCCTCAGAATAGACCCCAGACATGGAGACATCTTTGGAGATCTTGGGCTGCAAAGACTTCAAAAACCACTCTAGACGGTACTCCGGAGGGATTTCGGCTTTAATGAGCCTGTTTCTCCGTCTCCATTCCTGAATGTGATCAGAAATGTGGGTTGCCTTATCCTGACGAAAGGTGGCCAGAAGTTCAGTTCTGGCATCATAGCGGACAGGCAACTAGAAGTGATTTAAGAAGATATTGGCTAAGTAAGCGAACGATGTAAAGCTGCCCCCTGGAAACTCTATATACCACTTGGCTGCATTACGAGTCAAGGTGCGCTGAAAAAGTCTCAACCTAATCGAATCCTCGATGAGGGAGTTGGATGAGCACGACAGATGGAATGTGGTTACGTGGTCGCCTGGGTCCTCACCACTCTTCCCTTCGAATTTTGGAATGTCCGAAGGGAGTTTGGTTGGGACCGGAGGCCAGGCCAGATTATACCTGATTGGGTCATTTGTTAACTTTGTGAGATCTGGCAAGTTTAACGTTACCAGAAACGGAAGCCTAGGAGCACCTAGGGGATTCCACCCGGGCTGGGTAGAACTCCCAAAGCTCTGAAAAGATTGTCCTGGAATTTGGGAGGCACCAGGCTGCCCGAAGTGACCAGTAGAACCGGCTGAACCAAAAGGCAAGCCTTGTGGTCCAGCAAAATTCGGAGTTTGACCAACTCCAGCTGTATAACCTCCATAACCCGCAAAGTTTCCTTCTAAAGAATGGTAAGGAGTTGATAACCCCTAATATGGATTCCAAGCCGAAGCAAGGGGAGGGATACTTTGAAACGAACTGACTGTGGTGTACGGCCTATTCCCTTGTTGGCCGATAAATGGATTCCCAGTTCCTGCACTACTAACCCCAGGGTTATTACAACCTTGGAAAGGATTGCTGCTTTGTCCTATAGAAGAAAAAGGCATGGATCCTACCGTCGGGTTGGAATGTGGTATATGACCACTTCCGAAAGGAAAACCCTGGAATGAAGCCGATCCACCCATCATGGACGTAGCGGCACTAAACGGAACCGATGGAATACCCTGTGATTAGGTGCCAAAAGAGAAGAGTCCAGTACTAAAAGCATTGGTTTGGGCATTTTGCACTCGTGGACGGAATGGAGGTAGACCCTATTAAATATGTGCTAGCAAAAGATCCGAACAAGGAAGCAGAGGGGATGGAAATGGTTCCTCCCCCTTGCACCGATGTAGGCGTTTGCATAGTCGCAGCACTCGTAGAAGCCATGCTTCCAGTAGTAATCATAAATGGTAAGCACGTAGCGTAACCTGGACTCGATGGTCTATGTGACGGAGTCCCAACGTATTGCAATACGTCTGGATAACTAGATGGTAGAGGAGAATTTGGAACCACTAATGATTCTGAAAGTTCTTCTACCTCTACGTTATTCTCCGCTTGAAAGCGAACTCAAGAAAGGACTGGAGTATCCCTCTCTTGCTCAGAAGTGCCAAGCCTTGCTTGGCCGCTAATGTCCCCGACAGGAGGATCAATCCCCGATGCGTCAACCGGCGTAGGACGAACCCCACCGGTGGTACTCCCTCTGCGCCTTCTCGGAGAAGGCTCTAAACTTGGCGGCGAAAGACCACGAAGTCTTCGAGACCGTCTTGGAGATCGGTCAGCCACTTTGAATTTTTTGTTATGATCTAACTAAAGACTCAAAAAATTGAAAGCTAGGCCAACTAGGAGCATAGAGCACACACTATAAAGTCCCTAAAGATACAGCCAGTCAAACAACTCCCACGTATTTCCGCTCCGGGTGATTAGGACCGGACACCAAAATACGAGAAAGTGAATCAAAGGGCCTTCCGAAGATAGTCTGGGATGATGAGGGCCCAGTCCTATCAGTGAAGGTATCAGAGGAAGTTACGCTGACCTCCTAACAACAGCCTGCGCCGGTGGAAGCCCCCAAGCTTCGCAAGGGTGCCCTCCAGTAGTACTGTCGAGAGTGATACAACGTCAACCTCAGGTGCCACGGGATTCCCCTCCGCAGCCATCTCTGTAGATCCCTAGGAGAGGCAACTATGGGTACCAACTCGTCGCAGAAGCCAGGCGGAACAGTCGTGAGGTAAGTTCGGACAAGTAGGAGAGGGGGTATCTCTCTTCCCTGTCTTCACAGACCCTCGTGCTTAACTCCCAGATCCAGAGCTTTCCTGGTCTTCCTAATGCTATTGGATTTTCTCTCGTTAATCAAACTCTTATGTTTGACGTTTTATGTGGCCTTGGAGAGTTAACTCTCCACTCGCCTAATCCAAGGCCCTAAAATCCTAAACTTGTTGGTGTAACTAACTAAAACAAAACGTTCTAGTGGATTTTAAATTAGCGCTTGATTTTATTAGCCTGTTCTTTAAGTCACAGGGTAATGGAGATGAAACTTGTGGTGTTTTTATGGATGCAAAAGAAATTAATAAAACTTAGCTACATGCACATGCACTTTTTGTTTTCGATGAAGAGAAATTTCTATGAGGTTCAGAGGTACTTCTAATATAAACAAATTTTCCTTTTCTTTTCAGACTCCACACTCACAAAAACTAACAAAACTATATATGCCTACAAAAGAGATGCAAATGTATCCTAATGCAAGAACTATATGTCGATGCAAGATTTAAAGACTACTCTAAAAACAAAGAAGGAAAGTTGCTGCTTTATCAAATTTGTCTTGCCACTAAGATGCTTAGATAGAAGATGATGTGTTACCATTCATTTCGTCCAAACAATAAAAACAAGTTCGAAGATAAACGCAAAGCACTTTCACTTCGCAGAAAAGGAAATCAAATGAAAAGCAAGTTTAAGAAAGCGAAACTCAAAACTTTCAAAAGATTTTCTTTCAATGAAGACAAGAAGTCTTTTTTTCAAAGAATTCTCTCAAAAATACTGACACTAATGATTGATGAATAGGCAACCAAACACTTTTGTGAATTGACACCTTTTAAATGATGAAAACCCAACAAAAATAAATGCGTTTGAAATTGCTCATGACAATCAAAAGCAGCAATGAAAGTCCAAAAGATCAAAAGACAAGTTTCAAGAAAATGTTAACAAACAACTTTCCCGAAACGAAGGAGCAAATGGTCACAAAAATGGTTTCGTTAAGCAAACAAAAGGTCACCAAAACAAAATGAACACAAAGATTGAATCCAATCTTCCTACTCTGCCAAAACAGAGTAGTCAAGATTCTTAATCAGAAATCTTGTGCGTCAAAAAACAATGACGCTTGTAATTAACGAAAACAAGACTGATACTCCTTATAAGTAGAAACAGTTCAGAACAAGATGCCCCCTGTTAAACAGAGGACTATTACAGGAAAATGACTGCTTCAAACTGACCCAAACTACCAGACAAACATTCAGCAAAAAGAAAATTTATAAATCTTGAAAATTAGATAATATACGCGCCTGCAGTGATGTGTAGAGTGCTTGTACACGCAACTGTAACTGAGGAAACCTACGTATACGTGGGTTCACTTAGTACAACTTGCGTATATATGCTTTTGTAATCCAGAAAAACATCGTATCTGGGATTTTCAAGAAAAATAAAAAAATACAGACTGAAAAAACTGGAAAAGCTTAGAGTTCAAGAACAGATCAGACAGTCAGAGCCAGCAAATAGAGAGGCTGAGCCTTGATTGGCTTGAAGGCTACCCAAACTAGGAACAACAAGAGTGTTTTTCCCCAGTGGAGTCGCCAATTCTGGTTGAGGGGAAAGTACCCCTAGGGTCCTTTGGGTTAAGACTCTACCAGACTGAAAATTGCTTATTCAAAGAAACACACACACAGCCATTATCTTTACTATAAGAAAATTCTAATGTTTAGGGTACGTAACTAAGGTCCTACGTTCGAGAAGGCCTTTAGGGTCCAAACCCTTCTTGGAGTTCCCTTCTTCTCCTTTGACCTGTAAAACAAACAAATCAAAGAACACAACACTACATGGACAAATACTTATATGAAAACCATCTTCATGCTATAAAGTTAGTTATAAAAATCTTTAAGTAACTACTTGCATAAGAATTCAAAACAAGAATCTCATAAGCATAAAGAAAGATTGTTTCGGGAACCAAGATGTGTTTCTTTATATAAAGGCAAGTAAAGTATATATAACGAAAAGATTTCACCTGAAACACCTTCAGCAGGCTCCAAGCAAAGCTTCCTCCCGGATTCGTTCCAGCCTCAAGCCTCCAACAAGAGCTCCTTCCAAGTCTTACTCAATGGTGATATAAAGGATGAATGATCACCAATACACATGGAAACAAGGGTTTCCTATGAAAAATGGGGGAAGTGCAGAAGGCACCAAGGACTTCAGACCTGGTCTAAGGGGAAAATCTCAGCATAATAATCTTGCTCTTCTTTTCTCTCTCCCTTAGGCCTTCCCTTTGATGTCTTTTTATACCATCTCCAAAGTAGTTTTTTAGTTAGGAGTTGGTTGGGAACAGTTGGGACACGGGCACTAACAAGTGATCAGCAGGTAAAACCCGCGATCTCTGCCCGAAAATAAGGAATTATTTATTTTTTTAAGTGTTTTAATACATACACGCGGGTTGGGTATACACAGACCCACGTGTATACGCGTTTAACTCAGGGCAATGTCGCGTATAGGGGATAAAACACTGTTTTTTAAATTTTAGGACCAGGTCTGGAAGGATGGGTTGCCCTAGGCCATGAGTGTAGCATCACAAACCATAAGAGTGAGATTTGGAGCTATAACAAGGTACCACAAATGTTGTTTTATATCTGTCTTCAAGATTAATGCCAATTTTCTAAAACCCACTTTTAAGATCAAACTTACTGAATACATTCGCTTTGGCGATCTTTGATAACAACATTTCTTTATTAGGTAAATGATATTTAATGGGCACGATATCTTCATTCAGAGCTTTTTATTTGATAACTAACCTCATATTTCCACATTTTTTCTCTGAGTGCTTGTTGACATAAAAAGCTCGACATGCCCAAGAACTCTTGCATGGTTCTATCAGTTTTCTCTTTATCAAGTCATTAATTTTTTCTTTAAAAATCTCCTGTTCAGACGGTCACATGTGATTTTCTGATGCCTTTTGTGCTTTGACATAGCCTTCTCTCTGAAATGGAAGTGAGACAAAATAATTTTCCTTGAACCAAAATGCATAAGGGTGTTCAGTTGTACAATCATCTTACACCTTATTTACAATATCAAATAGAACAATAGGGCCATGGATTTCTGCATGCTTAACAATTTTCTGTATCTTGGAAAGATCTGTTACTGCTTCATCAAAATTTCTTACCTCATCAGGTTTTACTCTAAGTGTGTATTTACTATTAGTAGGGACTTACACCTTTTCGCATTGAATGTTGAAAATTATCATGTTCTTTTCAATGGTAATTGGCATGAATTTTTTCATAAAATTATGTCCAAGCAACATATCAACATCAATATCATAATTATATAAAGTGACATATGCTTCTTATGATCCTAAGAGTATTGGAAAGTATGGAGCAATATATGGAATTTTTATTAGTTGTTTTCTAACTGCTCTAAACTGGACTTGAGTGGGTTTCCAATAGTAAGCAGGAATCGACTTGAATTTGCAACAGTTTCTCATAACTCCAGTATCGATCCGAGCATCAAGAATGTATTCTTTGTAGCCTGACACTTTTATTTTTACCAGGTTGACCATCCTATCATCAATACCACTGATGTCATGAATGTCTTCATTATTATGTTGATTAGTTGATAGTAATGGAGTTTGAGAGGAAAGGAAAGTAGAAGAAAGAAATTGTGAGTTCAGACTATCAAGTTATTGCATGTTAGCTTGAATACTTTGTGCATGTTGTTTCATCTCGTTTCTGTCTCTTTGGAGATCTTCTTCTACCCTTTTAATCTTATCCAATAATTTTTCTGCAATATTACCAGTGGATTCTTGTGATTCTTCTGGTGTTATATGCCAATATGAAATCTCAAAGTCCTCTCAATCAGTTATCTTGTGAGGAATAGAAGCCTGCAAATGGTCAATCTTTTCTTGGAGGCATCTTCAAGGAATAATCAAGATAGGATGAAGAGAGGCCTTTTGTCTTTGCATTTCTTCAATTTGATGTTGGAGATCATAAAATGAAAACATGAAACAATTGGATAGATATGTACACTCACTACTGTCACTATTATTTTCTGAAAGAGAAACCTTTTGGAAATTTTCATCAATGTCATACCTATTATCTGAATCAATACTATGTACAGAAAAACATTCAAAATTGGAATCTGTCTAAGAAACTAAATCCCAATCAGCTAGGTCATAAGAGGATTTAAAAACTTCGACAATCATTTTCTGGATTCCTTTCTTTCCTTTATTGGGACATCTGTTGGACCAATGACCAGTATGACCACAATTAAAGCATTTAGACTATTTAGCAGGTTTAGACCTTTTCTTGAAAATAAATCATGATCTTCTATCTATAGGAGATCTTGACCTATATTTCTTTTTCTTAGTAGTAGGAGGTCGAGGCCTACAAGAGCACTTACCACTTTATCTTTTTGAGAACCCTTTTTGGAGTGGTTCTTATTACACCCAAAATGATATGTTTTAGTAAAGGAGTCACAGATGGTGGGCTGAAATGAAATTGCTTTTTGACATTCTTATGAGATTTCTTGGTGGCACATTCATTCTTCAGAATGGTGAGAATGTGTTGGTGAAGTGCAACTAGAGACAATGTATCTATGGAAGTGTGTTGTGCAGATAGTGACTGCTGAACTAGTTCAGGTATTTTACCTAGCATGGAGGCTATGTAGAGTCAGAGATAAGCCACATTATGGTGATCAAGGATTTTATAATAAATATTTTGCATTGTTCCTTAAAAGTGCCCACTTCATTGTTAAGATAAGGAGAAACGTATCTGTTGTAAGTGAAAGCTGAAGGTGTCTGCCGCGATAAGTGTCATTGTTGCCAAGGAAAGGTGTTGTTGGACGTAGGGCGTGACCCATGATTGCAAATCTACAAATTTTTAGGTGTTTTTAATCCTTTTATCTTCATCAGTATGGATGCTAGGCAAAGTTTTAATTTGTCTAATGCATCTCATAAAGCAGCACATGAGAAAAAATGGGCATGGCTTACAAATTTTTTGAACAAAACCAATACAAATGTTTTGTTTGATACTAGGGTCGTAGAGCAGGAATTTAATCCACAACCTAATTGGGAACTACCAAACATTGAGATGGAAAAGATATATAAACTCCCAGTTTTTCAATTCCGCGCTGCTACACTATTTAGATTTTCTTCTATAAATGTTCCTGTTTCTGTTGGTTAGAGTGTATATCAAATTCCTCTTATTAGAAAGGAATATGTAGAATGGGGTCTGAGTCATGATTACAAATACATACATATCGAACTCATACAATTTGGGATTAATTCTCTTGTATGACCAGGGTTAGATAACTCATGTCTAACTTATGTTCTTGATGTTAGACACAATAAGTTTGAATACGTATTGATAGGAGGATTCCAAAGTCCCCTAAATAATGGTCCTTTTTGGTCTTCAGTCATTGCAAGATACAAGTGTCTTGAGTTGAGGCTAATGATTCCTTATATAGGATGAGCCCTCGGAGTGTTGATCAAGCTTTTGATTCTTTCCCATCCCCAAAGTGAAATATCATATCCCACAAAATCTTCATGATATGATACAAAGTGGAGATTCCAACTGGGGGAACCCACGAAAGCCATAATGTATGTACTAAAAGGTTATATACAGTAGATATTCCTTTACGAAAGAGATCATATATGTACCTTTTATCTTCATCAGTATGGATGCTAGGAAATGTTTTAATTTCTCTAATGAATCTCGTAAAGCAGCGCATGAGTAAAAAAGGGCATGGCTTACAAAGTTTTTGAACAAAAACAATACAGATGTTTTGTTTGATACTAGAGTTGTAGAGCATGAATTTAATCCACAACCTAATTGGGAATTACCAAACATTGAGATGGAAAAGATATATAAGCTCCCAGTTTTTCAGTTCTGTGCTGCTACACTTTTAGATTTTCCTCTGTAAATGTTCCTGTAAATATTAATTAATTAAGATGAAATTAATATTTCATCTGATGCATTTAATTATATTAATTTGGATCTAAGATCATGTACGAGACTTTTCACTATTTTCATTTTTATATTAAAATCAGTTGACAGATAGCAAAATCGAGGTTTTCATATAGATAGAGCAGGGAGGAGCATAGGTTGGGCTAAAGGAACCATTCAATTTGCTAAATGAGGTTTTCATATAGACATGAGTGAGTTCAAATGGGTTAAAACAATCATTCATTTCGCTGCAGTCAATGAAACCAAGTGGTAATGGTGTCAATGAAGCCATTTGAAGCCTTTTTTGTATTTATTTATTGACAAATTCTAATGCAAAAAGAAATTTGAAAGTTAATTGTTGTGGAAAACAAGCTTGTGCTAATTCTAGTTACTTTTCTTTGTAGGACTAGATTAAATTGTTTGTGGATTATTGTGTATGATTATCTTGTTGTGTGAGTCATGCTACAAGGGTGTGAAATTTAACTAATTGATTGAGTTATTTTTTATTATGTTAAAAATAGGTGTTGCATGATTATAGATTTTATAAAAATTGTGTCATTATCTGTCGAGCATTTTTTTTAAAATCAATGCCTACATATGCAATTCCAATGATTGCTATAACTCCTCACATATTTTTTTAAATAATGCTAGCTTAATGGAAGAGCACCTGCCTTATAAGAAGAAGGGTGGTGGTTCGATCCCATTATGCCCTAACATGAATTAATGAATGATATTGTATTTTATTTTTAAATTAGATATTTTTTATATTGATTTATTTCAATGGTGAGATATTTTTCTAGATTCATTGTTTTATATTGTTTCTAAAGAGACAAAAGTGATATTGTATTGCTTTTAAATATAATTTTTTATTATCTCTAGAGAGACAATAGCTAGCATTAAAGACTTATTGTCTCTATAAAGACAATATGTCTTTAATCCCAACTATTGTTTCTGGAGAGACAAAAATGAAATTGTCTCTAAGAGACAATAACGTTTGTGTTATATATTGTCTTTATAAAGACAAATGTTTATGACTAATTTGAGACACCCACTTAAAGACAAAATTTAAGACAATACACAAATGTTTTTTGTCTAGATTTAAGACAATTTACCCAAACATTGACTCAAATATTGTTTTAAACACCCATCGTGTAGTAGTGTACTCTTGAACAAAAAATACTTATTACTTAAAAAAAATTAATTCTGATACAATAAAATAAATATAAGATGTTTTATATTAATTTGTACTTTTCTTAAAAGGAAAATTTATGCGAGTAATTTGGTAACTGTTATCACCCCAAGAAACTCTCCTAGGTTGTATATCAGAGATGCTCAGGAACATTACAAACTCAACAAAAAGTTGAAAAAATGGTGGATGAATGAAAGAAATGATGCATATTCAAGCCAAATAACCACTTCTACCATGCTTAACCACAAACATAGGTGAACACCCCCAGATTACAAGGCTTTAGACCACCAATTACTCACAGTTTTAAGGAAAATGTGAAGATGGAGAAGACTGGTAACACTAGCAGATGCACAAGACCCTGAGATGGCCAACTGCAACCAGTTAAAAGGTCTGTTAATCTATTTCTTAATGCACAAACAGGATGACAGCTCTCTGGCATTAATACAATAGAAACCTGCATACAAATTCAATGATACAGCTAAATTCTAACACAGAGGTGGGATGACAGCCCCTCTAATGCTAAACATCAACAACACATGAAATAATGCATAATAGGCACAACCTGGAACAAAGAAGAAAAAGTGGAAAGTGAGCAATTAACAACAAAAGAAGCTTGTATCAGAAGCTGTAGGTTACACAATAGTTGCAGTCTCCAGAAGTTGAAGTTTACACCAAAATAGCATTCATCAAACTCATTACATTTTGTCTTTTGGGTATATATAGAGTTTGTTTACAAAATAGCTTTGCTTCCCTATGCGTGGAGGGGTCATAACTGACCACCAACCACATTTACAATTAGGTATGGGTCTTTTCTGCAAACTATGCATTTTAATGAACAAAATCGGCCTTTTTGGTACTATGGTGTACTCCTCGAATAGGTAGAATGTTTCATGAATAAATGTCCATAACTGCTAAATGAATTCAACTTCTTGAGGCAGTACTTTCTTGTCCTTGACTGTGTTGTTCTTTGAATGAAGTTGCTGGGGATTAAATGTGTAGATTGTTGGGTCATCTCTTCCTTCTTCGTGTGCATGGGACAAGCCAAAAACTCTGAAAATGCATTGAAAATGGACGAAAATCCGAGAAAGAACGCTGGCCGTTGGATAGCTCAAACAGACAGCCGAGATCGGACTACAGAGACCATCGGAAGACATATGCAGATGGAATAATCTGCACCATCGGATCATGTGAATGAACAGTAGAGATTCGATCTGAGAGGCTATCGGGCGGGTAGCTGAAAAGGAGGATCGAGGGCCATCTGATCGCGGATGGACGATTGGATGGCTGATGGGCGGTGGAGGTAATCAACAGTTAACGGGCAGGGGACTGTACCAGAAGGGCGGTAAGTGGTTTCCTCGCACCGCTTTCCAGCGTCAGGCAGTTTATGTACACATGAGCATGATCTAGTAAAAATGTACCACCTGGCAGGCAGGTCGGCGGGGAAAACCACTTTCCGGCGAGCTAACAGACGAGCGGTTTACGGGAGCGGGGGTTGTGATAACCATTAGATCTTTGCAGGATGATCGGACGGCCCAGATTTAATACACGTGTTTAGGGTGATGCGATAGGTGAAAATACGTGAAAAGGGCAGTGAAAGGGTTATAACAGGGTTTATAGGGTATAAAATAAAAAATGCCCGGGAGTGGGTAAAAGAAGGGTTTAGGTGAGGTTTTGTAATGTTAATATGGGGTTTATAAATGTTAACGAGGGTTTATAAGGCTATTGGGGTTTTATAAAGGCAAACCACAATAATGAAGATAGGGAGAATAAAGAGAATGAAAGGGAAGGAGGAAATGAAGCTGTGGGGAGTTAAAAGAGAATAAGGCAAATGAAAGGGAGAGATAAAATAAACTACTGCAAACCCTTTGCAACCCAAACCAACATTGCCTAACCTGATTTCATCCATCAAATATTGCAAACTGTAGCAGAGCTAACACTGGCTCCTTCTGGGGATGAGATCCTCCTTGTGAGGTCTCAAGAACCTGCAGATCAATGCCTTTCCAGCTGAAAACAAATTAGCAAAAATTCCTAGTGTTCCATTGGGCATGGAGTCTACTGCATCTGTACTAAAACTGATAAAAACACAATATTTACAACTTTTAAGGCGAAAGACCTTAAACAACATAAACTTTCAAAAACTGCCCATTAACTGGGCCATCAAAAACTGCTTCTCCTCCCATACCTTTCAGTATAAAGGTGTTGTTCCTTTCAATCTGTGAAATAATGAAAGGCCCTATCCAAAAAGCATCAAATTTTCCATGATTTCCTTTCTTTTCTTTTAGTGCATCCCATTTCAAAACCAAATCACCAACCTAAAAATTATTTATTTTTGCCTTCTTGTCAAAGGCTTCCTTGATCTTTCTCTGATGTGCTGCAGACTTTTCAACCAGTTGTTCTCTAATCTTATGTAACTCTGCTAAATTAGTGATCCTTTTTACCATTTCCTCTTCTTCATTCTGCTCTTCTTGAAGGAATTTTTCCACAGGGAGAGTTAGCTGAATTGGAAATACAGCCTCAGTACCATATACCAGCTTGAAAGGAGAATTCCCTGTAAATTTTTTAATGGTCACTCTATCAGCCCAAAATGCATACTTGAGCTTGGAATCTCAATTCTTTTTATTGTCCTCTAACAACTTCTTAATTATCCTTATCAGACTTTTATTAGAGGATTCTGCTAGACCATTTCCTTGAGGATAATATGAGGTGCAATGAACAAGTTTAATACCCATTGAATCACACATTTCCACCAATTCCTTTTCCGTGAAGGCTACTGCATTATTTGTTATTAATTTATGTGGACAACCAAATCTGTTGAAGGTAGTATCTGTCAAAAACTTCATGACCACATTATGATCAACCTTCCTAGTAGGGACTGCTTCAATCCACTTGGTAAAATAGTGAGTGGCTACTAATATCCATTTATGTTGGCCACTGGAATGTGGATTTATTTCTCCAATGAAATCCAAACCCCACTACTAAAAATGTCTTTTTGCGTGAATTGGTTTCAGGGGCAGGGATTTCAACTGCTATTTTCTTTCAAATCTTTAGCACCTGTCAAAAGATTTAACAAATAAAAATACATCAGAAAATAAAGTGGGCCAATAATACCCAGCTCTGAGAATTTTGTGGGTTGTAGATTTCCAATAATGGTTCCCTCCACACATGCTATCACGTAACTGCTGCATCACTTGTATTGACTGTTCTTTGTCCAGACACCTTAAAAATATTCCAGATGGATCCCTCCAGTAGAGCAGATTTTTATTGATGCAATATTTAGCTGCCCTGAGTCTTAAATTTTTGGCTTGACTTGTGCTTAAGCCTGAAGGGATTTCTAGCTTCAGCAAGAAATTAATTATTGCAGAATACCAATCACATTTAGCTAGATTTTTGGCCACTAACTGCTCTGTTTTTGGTTCAGCTGCTTCCTCTTTTTCTGCCTGATTATTTTCTACAATTGTGCACAAGAAATCAATATCTAAAGACCTGCAATTTTCTTCAGCCAATAACTTGGCAAGCCCCTGACCTTTGACCAGCTCGGTGGGCTTCAGCTCTATATTAAATTCTATCATTTATGCAATCCACTTTGCCCTTCTTCCATCAACATCAGGTTGTGTTAAAACATATTTTATTGCAGCAGAAGGTACATATGCAATTATCTTAGAATGCAAGATATAAATTCTGAAAGCCTTCAAGGATTTGATAAGGGCATATGCATGTTTTTCAATAATATCATACCTCAGTTCAACATCTCAAGTTCTTATTGAAAAATTCTACTGGATGTTCTGAACCTTCTTCATCTTGCTGCAATAAAACTGCTGCAATAGTATCTTCAGAGGCAAATGAGAATACATGGAACTCCTTGATGTAATCTGGACTTATCAATGTGGGAGCCTCCATAATAGCTTTCTTAATTAACTCAAATGATTTTCTTACTGTATCAGTCCATCTTACCTCTGCTCCTTTCTTCAACATGGAGGTAACATGCTTCACTAGTTCTACAAAATTTGGAATAAACCTCCTGACAAAATTAATTTTGCCCAAAAAAGACTGAATATCTTTCTTTGATCTAGGGATAGACAAAGTGTGAATTGCTTTGACTCTTTCTGGGTCAATCTGAACACCTGCAGCAGACACAATATGTCCTAACAGCTTGCCTTCATTTAAAGCAAATTGAGATTTTTTGGGATTGACTGAAATTCCAAACCTTCTGCACTGCAAAAACACTCTTTTTAAATGTTGCAAATGATTTTGATGGCTGCTAGAGTATATTGTTATGTCATCAAGGTAGATAAGGAAAAATTTGTCCTTCTCACCCACAAAATCTATATCCATAGCTCTCTGAAAGGTAGCTCCAGCATTCATCAACCCAAAAGGCATTTTGGGATACATAAAAGTGCCCCAAGGAGTAGTGAATGCAGTCTTTTCTTGATCATCTGGGTGCACAACAATCTGATTGAAGCCTGAAAAACCATCCAAGAAAGACATAACTTTGGCTCCTGAGACCTTTTACAACAAATGCTCCATCTTTAGTAAGGGATAGTTGTCTTTCTTTAAGCACTTGTTTAAATTCTTGAAATTGACACATAGTCTGATTTCTCCACTCTTCTTCTTCACCACCACCAAGTTTGCTACCCATTTTGAATATCTAAGAGGAAATATGATTTTAGCAGCCAACAACTTTTTAATTTCTTTTTCAATTAGAGAAAGAAGCATGGGATTTATTGGTCTCATCTTTTGTTTGAAAGGAATAGTGTCTTTATCCAGAGGGATTTTATGCTGAATTATGTTCTTATCATATGTTTTTAGGTCACTATACTCCTAGGCAAGCACATCAGTAAATTGCCTCATTAAATTGCAGTATTCAGCACTTTGATCAGCAGACAAATGAGTGGACAAATTTACATATTTAGGCTGACCCGGACTTCATATATCATGGTTATAGACTGCAGATTGATCTTCTTTTTGGGCAGCGTTGTAAGGAACATCATTTTGGTCAAAGAGTCTTTCAAGAGGAATTAGACCCTTAAGAATATGGTTACTAGGAAGCTGGACAATGCTTTCTTTACCAATTTTATTTCTAAGTTGGGACTGGGGTTTTTCTAACAAGGCATCATTATCTTGATCAATTTTCACTTCAACAAACTCATCAATGACTTGTAGAAACCTATTTATCTCATCATCATCATTAAAAACTTTCCAATGGTGGACATTATCAGGCAAGGAAGCTCTGTACTTCATTTGGACTTCATAAACTAATCTGGGAGGCATGGGAGGTACAAATAGACTAGCAGAAACAGCAAGGGAATCAGCAAGCTGATTTTAGGCTCTAGGAATATATGAAATACAGAAATAATCAAAACAATCTCTGATTCTCCATACCTCATCTCTATATGCCTTCAACCTTGGGTGCTTTGCTTGAAATGTTTTATTTACTTGTTGAATTATCAGATCAACATCTCCAAACACCTTTATATTCTTGATTCCTCTGTCTTTTGTTGCATTAAGGCTGAACAAAAAAGCTTCATATTCTGGTATGTTGTTTGTGACTTGAAAAGCCAGCTTAAAAGACAGCTGAATGCTTTCTTGTTGTGGAGATACTAGCACCACCCCTCCTCCTGCAGTCTCTCTAGAACATGCTCCATCAAAGAAAATTTCCCAAACCTGACTTCCTTGCTCTTCTTCGACTTGAACTACTAGCGTCCTAGTCTACATTGAGGCGTTATGAGATTCTTCTATTTGGAGAATGCATGCTCCAAAATCAGTGTCCACAACATATATAGGATGATTTGTAGGATTCTTCTCGTCACTGATGATATATGCCATATGTGCTTCTCTGTACAATCTCTTGCTTTCCCCTCCAAAAACTGGGACAGTAGCATAAGATAGATCATTTTGTAGTGTCCCACCTAGTCTCTTAATCCATCCTCCGGACAACAGCATGACAAACTTAGGAGGGACATCTCCTACCACAATATCCATCATCATACTCTTCATGGGCAGCTGAGTTAAGGTAATGGCCAGATCTTCAATCAATCCAAGACATTCGACCTTCCTTGAATCAAAAGAAAATAAATCCTAATAGTGTCTAGTGATATCAAGGCCTAACTCTTCCATGATAGCATTAGGCATTAAATTGTGGCTGGCCCCTATGTCTAGTAGGCAATCGTGGAGGATTTTATCATGAATGGTCAATGAGACATAAAATGATGGAGAATTATTATCAGCAGGCTCAATCATGGGACTAAGCACAATGGCAGGCTTCTCATCTTACAAATTAATAGATTCAATGGGGTTTTGGGTTGCTTCTAGCTTAAGGGCTTCAAGGATAGGCTTTATAAAAACTTCACTATTCACCAACTCTACCATAGGCACAGATATTTTCAATTTCTGAACTTCTGAATCAAAGTTGAAAGAAGAAGATAACTTATCAGAACCTTTTACCTCTTGAACTGGAGCTTTGAGGATGATTGGATCAACTGCTGGTCTTCTTTGTTTGACATCATGTGATTCTGCTTGGACAACAGCTCTTTGGGTAGGATTCTCCTTGGCATTTTTTGCATTGGATCTCAGATTATATCTCTGCTGGTCACCAGTTTGTAGAACAGCTCCTCTATCCCATTCTTGATTGTCTTGTTCCTGCAACAATGATTGTTCATACTCAGCCAATGTAAAAAATGCAGCGCTGCCTTTATCTTCCATGCAGTGAATTTCATCCTCATCTTCTTCAAATTGTTCTTCCTCCATGACTACATTTTGGAAAGGAGCTTTAACTTTCTGTTCTTCTTTTGATTCTTCACCCCTCTGCATAATCTGTAACTGCTCATTTGCTCTTCTAAATGGAATAGGATTTCTTGGAGAAAATGTGTTTTGCTGCCTTGTTTTTGCTGAATTCTGCTCAACCTTTAACTTAGAAATTTCAGCAGCCAATGACTCTATCGTCTTGGTCATTTTGTCTAATTTAGGCTCTGAAGATGATGTAGAAGAAGTAGATGCCTGATTTCTCTGTCTTCTCCTATCAGCTTGACCTTTTAGCTTTTCTGCAGCCATAATATTGGATTCCACCTCTAGTGCTGCATCCTGCATATCAGCTAGAGTGGCACATCTTCTTTCTCTCAATAACAAGCAGAAATCAGAGTCAAAAGCATTGGCATAAGTGAGTTTGGCAGAGGTAGGAGTAGGCTTTACCTCAGCTAGTATCTTACTATACATTTGATTGAATCTTTTATTAAAATCAGGCAAAGATTCACCATTTTCCCTCTTCAGATTACCAAACTCAGTATGATAATACAACAAGTCTTTTTTATCGCCCCATTGCTTCAAAAATGCCTCATCTAATACTTCAATATCTTTTATTGATCTCTGGGGTAATTCTCTGAACCACTTCCTAGCCTCTCCATCAAGGCTCTAGACAAAAACTCTCATCCACACATCATTTTCACTTATATCTAAATTATCAGCATAACTGTAAAAAGCTTCAAGGTGTTCTTCTATTGTTACTCCCTTTGTGCCAGTGAATTTAGGCATATATTTTTTATATTCCCCAATATGCATAGGATTTAAAGGGACAGCAAAAACGAAAGGTCCATATCTGGCAGCTACAATTCTTTCTATCCTCGTAGGTGCTTGTTGTCCTGCCATGATTGGAATATTTAGAAGAATACTAGCAAATTGAATGGTATGGAGTAATGTGATGGATGGCAGAGATAAAGGGATGTTTTGGACTAAATGGGATTCTTTCTTTGGACTGAGATTCAAAGGGGAACTAACTGCACAAGGGGTTGATTTAATCTCTGAAGGAATTTCCTTATTAATAGTGTTGATTTCTAAATCTTCAATCTGTATGTCTTCAGCGACAACTTTATCTTTCAGAGATGAATGAGACTTCTTAGGATTACCTGATCTTGATGCTCCTTTCTGTGATGCTTTCTTCGATTTGACAGTCCTCTCAGGTCCAGGCACTGGTTCAGCAGGTGACTTCTGAGGATTTCTTTGAGTATGTCTCACAAATTGAGCCAGAACTTCATTGTGGAGTCGCCAAAGGATGGTCTTCCTCCAGGGGAGTCACCAGATAGATGATTACAACCAAAAACTGTGTTCAAACCTTGTCTATCATCAAAGCTTGAAGCTATGTCGTTCTCCCAGGGAAGCTGAACTTCAATTCTTCTTTCCCCGGCAACGGCACCAATTAATGTTATCACCCCAAGAAACTCTCCTAGGTTGTATATCAGAGATGCTCAGGAACATTACAAACTCAACAAAAAGTTGGATAAATGGTGGATGAATGAAAGAAATGCTGCATATTATAGCCCGATAACCACTTCTACCATGCTTAACCCTAGACATGGGTGAACACCCCTAGACTACAAGGCTTTAGACCACCAATTACTCATAGTTTTAAGGAAAATGTGAAGATGGAGAACACTGATCACACCAGCAGATGCACAGGACCCTGAGATGGCCAGCTGCAACCAGTTAAAAGCTTTCTTAATGCACAAACATGATGACAGCTCTCTGGCATTAATACAATAGAAACCTGCATACAAATTCAATGATACAGGTAAATTCTAACACAGAGGTGGGATGACAGCTCCTCTAATGCTAAACATCAACAGCACATGAAATAATGCATAACAGGCACAGCCTGGAACAAAGAAGAAGAAGTGGAAAGTGAGAATTTAACAACAAAAGAAGCTTGTATTAGTTGGAAATGAAGACCAGAAGCTGCAGGTTACACAATAGTTGTAGTCTCCAGAAGTTGAAGTTTACACCAAAATAACATTCATCAAACTCATTACATTTTGTCTTTTGGGTATATATAAAGTTTGTTTATAAAATAGCTCTGTTGCCCTATGCATGGAGGGGTCATAGCTGACCACCAACCACATTTACAATTAAGTATGGGTCTCTGCTGCAAACTGTGCATTTTAATGAACAAAATCAGCCTTTCTAGTACTCTGGTGTACTCCTTGAACAGGTAGAATGTTTCTTGAATAAATGTCCATAATTGCTGAATGAATTCAACTGCTCGAGGCAATACTTTCTCGTCCTTGACCGTGTTGTTCTTTGAATGAAGTTGTTGAGGATTAAACGTGCAGATTTATGGGTCATCTCTTCCTTCTTCACGTGCATGGGACAAGCAAAAACTCTAAAAATTGCATTGAAAATGGACGAAAAGCCGAGAAAGAATGCTGGCCGTTGGGTCACTCAAACGGACGGTCAAGATTGCACTGCGCGGGCCATCGGAAGACATATGCAGATGTAAAAATCTGGGCCATCGGATCATCTGAATGAATGGTGGAGATTCGATCTGAGAGGCTATTGGGCGGGTAGGCGAAAAGGAAGATCGAGGGCCGTCTGATCGCGGGATGGACGATCGGACGGTTGACGGGTGGCGGAGGTAATCAACAGTTAACGGGCGGGGGACCGTACCAGAAGGGCGGTAAGCGGTTTCCCCGCACTGCTTTCTGGCGTCGGGCGGTTTACGTACACATGAGTGCGATCCAGTAAAAATGTACCACGTGGCAGGGAGGTCAGCGGGGAAAACCACTTTCTCGCGGGCTAACAGACGAGCGGTTTACGGGAGCGAGGGTTGTGATAACTGTTAGATCTCTGCAGGATGATTGGACGGCCCAGATTTAATACACATGTTCAGAGTGATGCGATAAGTGAAAAGACATGAAAAGGGCAGCGAAAGGGTTATAACAGGGTTTATAGGGTTTAAAATAAAAAGCGCCCGAGAGTGGGTAAAAGAAGGGTTTACGCGGGGTTTTGTAATGTTAATATGGGGTTTATAAAGGTTATCGAGGGTTTATAAGGTTATTGGAGTTTTATAAAGGCAAACCACAATAATGAAGATAGGGAGAATAAAGAGAATGAAATGGAAGGAGGAAAAGGAGGTGTGCAGAGTTAAAAGAGAATAAGGAAAATGAAAGGGAGAGATAAAATAAATTGCTGCAAACCCTTTGCAACCCAAACCAGCATTACTTGAGCTGATTTCATCCATCAAATATTGAAAACTGTAGCAGAGCTAACACTGGCTCCTTCTGGGGATGAGATCCTCCCTACGAGGTCTCAAGAACCTGCAAATCAATGCCTTTCGAGCTGAAAACAAATTAGGAAAAATTCCAAGTGTTCCATTGGGCATGGAGTCTACTGCATCTGTACTAAAACTGATAAAAACACAATATTTACAACTTTTAAGGTCAAAGACCTTAAACAACATAAACTTTCAAAAATCGCCCATTAACTGGGCCATCAAAAACTACTTCTCCTCCCATACTTTTCAGTATGAAGGTGTTGTTCCTTTCAATCTGTGAAATGATGAAAGGCCCTGTCCAAAAAGCATCAAATTTTCCATGATTGCCTTTCTTTTCTTTTAGTGCATCCCATTTCAAAACCAAATCACCAACTTGAAAATTATTTATTTTTGCCTTCTTGTCAAAGGCTTCCTTGATCTTTTTCTGATGTGCTGTAGCCTTTTCAACCTGTTGTTCTCTAATTTGATGTAACTCTGCTAAATCAGTGATCCTTTTTGCCATTTCCTCTTCTTCATTCCGTTCTTCTTGAAGGAATTTTGCCACAGGGAGAGTTAGCTGAATTGGAAATACAACCTCAGTACCATATACCAACTTGAAAGGAGAATTCCCTGTGGATTTTTTAATGGTCACTCTGTCAGCCCATAGTGCATACTTGAGCTTGGAATCCGAATTCTTTTTATTGTCCTCTAACAGCTTCTTAATTATCCTTATCAGAATTTTATTAGAGGATTCTGCTAGACCATTTTCTTGAGGATAATATGAGTTGGAATGAACATGTTTAATACCCATTGAATCACACATTTCCACCAATTCCTTTGCCCTTAAGGTTGCTGCATTATTTGTTATTAATTAATTTGGACAACCAAATCTGCTGAAGATATTTTCTCTCAAAAACTTCATGACCACATTATTATCAACCTTCCTAGTAGGGACTGCTTCAAACCACTTGGTAAAATAGTCAGTGGCTACTAATATCCATTTATGCTGGCCACTGGAATGTGGATTTATTTCTCCAATGAAATCCAAACCCCACTGCTAAAAAGGTCCTTTTGCCTGAATTTGTTTTAGGGGAAGGGATTTCAACTATTGTTTTCCTTCAAATATTTAGCACCTGTCACAAGATTTAACAAATAAAAATACATCAAAAAATAAAGTGGGCTAATAATACCCAGCTCTGAGAATTTTGTGCGTTGTAGTTTTCCAGTAATGGTGCCATCCACACATGCTGTCATGTAACTGCTGCATCATTTTTATTGACTGTTCTTTGTCCAGACACCTTAAAAATATTCCAGATGGATCCCTCCAGTAGAGCAGATTTTTATTGATGCAATATTTAGCTGCCTTGAGTCTTAAAGTTCTGGTTTGACTTGTGCTTAAGCCTGAAGGGATTTCTAGCTTCGACAATAAATTAATTATTGCATAATACCAATCACATTTAGCTAGATCTTTGGCCACTAACTGCTCTGTTTTCGGTTCAACTGCTTCTTCTTTTTCTGCCTGATCATTTTCTGCAATTGTGCACAAGAAATCAATATCTAAAGACCTGCAATTTTCTTCAGCCAATAACTTGGCAAGCCCCTAACCCTTGACTAGCTCAGTGGGCTTCAGCTCTATATTAAATTCTATCATTTTTGCAATCCACTTTTCCCTTCTTCCATCAACACCAGGTTGTGTTAAAACATCTTTTATTGTAGCAAAAGGTACATATGAAATTATCTTAGAATGCAAGATATAAACTCTGAAAGCCTTCAAGGATTTGATAAGGTCATATGCATTTTTTCAATAATATCATACCTCAGTTCAGCATCTCAAGTTCTTGTTGAAAAATGCTACTGGAAGCTCTAAACCTTCTTCATCTTGCCGCAATAAAACTGCTGCAATAGTATCTTTAGAGGCAAATGAGAAGACATGGAACTCCTTACTGTAATCTGGACTTATCAATGTGGGAGCCTCCATAATAGCTTTCTTAATTAACTCAAATGATTTTCTTGCTGTATCAGTCCATCTTACCTCTGCTCCTTTCTTCAACATGGAGGTAACATGCTTCACTAGTTCTGCAAAATTTGGAATAAACCTCCTGACAAAATTAATTTTGCCCAAAAAAGACTGAATATCTTTCTTTGATCTAGGGATAGATAAAGTGTAAATTGCTTTGAATCTTTCTGGGTCAATCTGAACACGTGCAGTAGACACAATATGTCCTAACATCTTGCCTTCATTTAAAGAAAATTGAGATTTTTTGGGATTGACTGAAATTCCAAACCTTCTGCATTTCAAAAACACTCTTTTTAAATGCTGCAAATGATTTTGATGGCTGCTGGAGTACACTGTTATGTCATCAAGGTAGATAAGGAAAAATTTGTCCTTCGCACCCAAAAAATCTATATCCATAGCTCTTTGAAAGGTAGCTCCAGCATTCATCAACCCAAAAGGCATTTTTGGATACATAAAAGTGCCCCAAGGAGTAGTGAATGTAGTCTTTTCTTGATCATCTAGGTGCACAGCAATTTGATTAAAGCCTAAAAAACCATCCAAGAAAGACATAACTTTGGCTCCTGAGACCTTTTGCAGCAAATGCTCCATCTTTGGTAGGGGATAGTTGTCTTTCTTTGAGCACTTGTTTAAATTCCTCAAATCAACACACAGTCTGATTTCTCCACTCTTCTTCCTCACCACCACCAAGTTTACTACCCATTTTGAATATCTAAGAGGAACTATGATTTTAGCAGCTAGCAAATTTTTAATTTCTTTTTCAATTAGAGGAAGAAGCATCGGATTTATTGGTCTCGGCTTCTGTTTGAAACGAATAGTGTCTTTATCTAGAGGGATTTTATGCTGAATTATGTCCTTATCATATGTTTTCAGGTCATTATACTCCTAGACAAACACATCAACAAATTTCCTCATTAAATTGCAATATTCAACACTTTGATCAGCAGACAAATGAGTGGACAAATTTACATATTTAGGCTGACCTGGACTTCCTATATCATGCTTACAGACTACAGATTAGTCTTCTTTTTGGGAATCCTTGTAAGGCACATCATTTTGGTGAAACAATATTTCAAGAGGAATTAGACCCTTAGGAATATGGTTACTAGGAAGCTGGACAATGCTTTCTTTACCAATTTTATTTCTAAGCTCGGACTGGGGTTTTTCTAACAAGGCATCATTATCTTGATCAATTTTCACTTCAGCAAACTCATCAATGACTTGTAGAAACCTATTTATCTCATCATCATCATTAAAAGCTTTCCAATGGTGGACATTATCACGCAAGGAAGGTCTATACTTCATTTGGATTTCATAAACTAATCTGGGAGGCATGGGAGGTATAAATAGACAAGAAAAAACAGAAAGGGAATTAGCACGCTGATTTTAGGCTCTAGGAATATATGAAATATAGAAATAATCAAAACAATCTCTGATTCTCCATACCTCATCTCTGTATGCCTTCAGCCTTGGGTGCTTTGCTTGAAATGTTTTATTTACTTGTTGAATTATTAGATCAGCATCTCCAAACACCTTTATATTCTTGATTCCTCTGTCTTTTGCTGCATTAAGGTCAAACAACAAAGCTTCATATTCTACTATGTTGTTTGTGACTTGAAAAGCTAGCTTAAAAGATAGCTGAATGCTTTCTTATTGTGGAGATACTAGCACCACCTCTGCTCCTATAGTCTCCTTGGAACATGCTCCATCAAATAACATTTCCTAAACCTAACTTCCTTGCTCTTCTTCAGCTTGAACTGCTAGCTTCCTGATCTGCATTGAGGCCTTTTGAGATTCTTCTATTTGGAGAATGCATGCTCCAAAATCAGTGTCCACAGCATATATATGATGATTTGTAGGATTCTTCTCATCACTGATGATATATGCCAGCTATGCTTCTCTGTACAATCTCCTGCTTTCCCCTCCAAAAACTGGGACAGTGGCATAAGATAGATCATTTTGTAGTGTCCCACCTAGTCTCTTAATCCATCATGTGGACAGCAACATGACAAACTTAGGAGGGACATCTGCTACCACAATATCCATCAACATACTCTTCATGGGCAACTGAGTTAAGGTGATGGCTAGATCTTTAATTAATCCAAGACATTTGACCTTCCTTGAATCAAAAGAAAATAAATCATGATAGGGTCTAGTGATATCAAGGCCTAACTCTTCCATGATAGCTTTAGGCATTAAATTGTGGCTAGCCCCTGTGTCTAGCAGGCAATTGTGGAGGATTTTATCATGAATGGTCAAGGAGACATAAAAATATGGAGAATTATTATCAGCAGGCTCAATCATGGGACTAAGCACAATGGCAGGTTTGTCATCCTACAAATTAACAGAGTCAGTGGGGTTTTGGGTGGTTTCTAGCTCAAGGGCTTCAAGGATAGGCTTTCTAAATACTCCACTCTTCACCAACTCTACCAGAGGCACAGATATTTTCAATTTCTGAACTTCTGACTCAAAGCTGAAAGAAGAAGATAACTTATTAGAACCTTTTACCTCTTGAACTGGAGCTTTGAGGATGACTGGATCAGCTGCTGGTCTTCTTTGTTTGACATTCTGTGATTTTGCTTAGACATCAGCTCTTTGGGCAAGGTTCTCCTTGGCATTTTTTGCATTGGATCTCAGATTATATCTCTTTTGGTCACCAGTTTGTAGAACAACTCCTCTGTCCCATTCTTTATTGTCTTGTTCCTGCAACAATGATTGTTCATACTCAGCCAATGTCAAAATGCAGCGCTGCCTTTATCTTCCATGCAGTGAATTTCATCCTCATCTTCTTCAAATTTTTCTTCCTCCATGACTACATTTTGGAAAGGAGCTTTAACTTTATGTTTTTCTTTTGATTCTTCACCCCTCTGCATAATCTGTAATTGCTCATTTGCTCTTCTAAATGGAATAGGGTTTCTTGGAGCAAATGTGTTTTGTTGCCTTGTTTTTGTTGAATTCTGCTCAACCTTTAGCTTAGAAATTTCAGCAACCAATGACTCTATCGTCTTGGTCATTTTGTCTAATTTAGGCTCTGAAGATGATGTAGAAGAAGTAGATGCCTGATTTCTCTGTCTTATCATGTCAGCTTGACCTTTTAGCTTTTCTGCAGCCATAATATTGGATTCCACCTCTAGTGTTGTATCATGCATATCAGCTAGAGAGGCACATCTTCTTTCTCTCAATAACAGGCAGAAATCAGAGTCAAAATCATTAGCATAAGTGAGTTTGGCAGAGGTAGGAGTAGGCTTTACCTCAGCTGGTATCTTACTATACATTTGATTGAATCTTTTATTAAAATCAGGAAAAGATTCACCACATTCCCTCTTCAGATTACCAAACTTAGTATGATAATACAACAAGTCTTTTTTATCTCCCCATTGCTTCAAAGACGCATCATCTAATGCTTCAATATCTGTTATTGATCTCTGGGGTAATTCTCTGAACCACTTCCTAGCCTCTCCATCAAGGTTCTAGACAAAAAAGCTCATCCACACATCATTTTCACTTATATCTAAATTATCGGCATAACTGTAAAAAGCTTCAAGGTGTTCTTCTGTTGTTACTCCCTCTATGATAATGAATTTAGGCATATATTTCTGATATTCCCCCATAGTCATAGGATTTAAAGGGACAGGCAAAACGAGAGGTCCATATCTGGCAGCTACAATTCTTTCTATCCTCGTAGGTGCTTGCTGTCCTGCTATGATTGGAATATTTGGAAGAATACTAGCAGATTGAATGGTAGGGCGTAATGTGATGGATGGAAGAGATAAAGGGATGTTTTGGACTGAATGGGATGCTTTCTTTGGACTGATATTCAAAGGGGAACTAACTACACAAGGGGCTGAATTAATCTCTGAAGGAATTTCCTTATTAACAATGCTGATTTCTAAATCTTCAATCTGTATGTCTTCAGCTACAACTTTATCCTTCAAAGATGAATGAGACTTCTTAGGCTTACCTGATCCTGATGCCCCTTTCTGTGATGCTTTCTTCGATTTGACAGTCCTCTCAGGTTCAGCGGGTGATTTCTGAGGATTTCTTCGAGTATGTCTCTCAAACTGAGCCAGAACTTCAATGTGGAGACACCAAAGGATAGTCTTCCTCCAGTTGAGTCGCCAGATAGATGATTACAACCAAAAACTGTGTTCAAACCTTATCTATCATCAAATCTTGAAGTTGTATCATTCTACCAGGGAAGCTGAGCTTCAATTCTTCTTTCCCTGGCAACGCCGCCAATTAATGTTATCACCCCAAGAAACTCTCCTAGGTTGTATATCAGAGATGCTCAGGAACATTACAAACTCAACAAAAAGTTGGATAAATGGTGGATGAATGAAAGAAATGCTGCATATTCAAGCCAGATAACCACTTCTACCATGCTTAACCCCAGACATGGGTGAACTCCCCGAGCCTACAAGGCTTTAGACCACCAATTACTCACAGTTTTAAGGAAAATGTGAATATGGAGAAGATTGATCACACCAGCAGATGCATAGGACCCTAAGATGGCCAGCTGCAACTAGTTAAAAGGTCTGTTAATCTATTTTTTAATGCACAGATAGGATGACAACTTTCTAGCATTAATACAATAGAAACCTGCATACAAATTCAATGATACAACTAAATTCTAATACAGAGGTGGGATGACAACCCCTCTAATGTTAAACATCAACAGCACATGAAATAATGCATAACAGGCACAGCCTAGAACAAAGAAGAAGAAGTGGAAAGTGAGCAATTAACAATAAAATAAGCTTGTATTAGCTGGAAATGAAGACCAGAAGCTACAGGTTACACAATAGTTGTAGTTTCCAGAGGTTGAAGTTTACACCAAAATAACATTCATCAAACTCATTACATTCTGTCTTTTGGGTATATATAGAGTTTTTTTACAAAATAGCTCTGCTGCCCTATGCGTGGAGGGGTCATAACTGACCACCAACCACATTTACAATTAGGTATAGGTCTCTGCTGCAAACTGTTCATTTTAATGAACAAAATCGGCCTTTCTGGTACTTTGGTGTACTCCTTGAACAGGGAGAATGTTTCATGAATAAATGTCCATAACTGCTAAATGAATTCAACTGCTCGAGGCAGTATTTTCTCGTCCTTGACCGTGTTGTTCTTTGAATGAAGTTGCTGAGGATTAAATGTGTAGATTGCTGGGTCATCTCTTCCTTCTTTGTGTGCATGGGACAAGCCAAAAAATCTGAAAAATGCATTGAAAATGGACAAAAAGCTGAGAAAGAACGTTGGCCGTTAGATAGCTCAAATGGACAGTCGAGATTGGACTGCGCGTGCCATCGGAAGACATATGTGGATGGAAGAATTTGGGCCATCGGATCATGTGAATGAACGGTGAATATTCGATCTGAGAGGCTATCGGGCGGGTAGGCGAAAAGGAGGATCGAGGGCCGTCTGATCGCGGGATGGACGATCAGACGGCTGACGGGTGGCGGAGATAATCAACAGTTAACGGGCGGGGGACCGTACCGAAAGGGCGGTAAGCGGTTTCCCCGCACCACTTTCTGGCATCGGGCGGTTTACGTACACATGAGCGTGATCTAGTAAAAATGTAACACGTGGCAGGCAGGTCAGCAGGGAAAACCACTTTCCCGCGGGCTAACAGATAAGTGGTTTACGGGAGCGGGGGTTGCGATAACCGTTAGATCTCTACAGGATGATTGGACGCCCCAGATTTAATACACATGTTTAGAGTGATGCGATAGGTGAAAAGACGTGAAAAGGGTAGCGAAAGGGTTATAACAGGGTTTATAGGGTTTAAAATAAAAAACGCCTGGGAGTGGGTAAAAGAAGGTTTAGGCGGGGTTTTGTAATGTTAATATGGGGTTTATAAAGGTTATCGAGGGTTTATAAGGTTATTGGGGTTTTATAAAGACAAACCACAATAATGAAGATAGGGAGAATAAAGATAATGAAAGGGAAGGAGGAAACAGAGGTGTGGGGAGTTAAAAGAGAATAAAGCAAATGAAAAGGAGAGATAAAATAAACTGCTGCAAACCCTTTGCAACCCAAACCAGCATTGCCTGACCTGATTTCATCCATCAAATATTGCAAACTGCAGCAGAGCTAACAATAACAATTTGTTTCTTTAGTTGAGCAGGTTCAAGTATATGACACTTCTAAAATAGTTATATCCGACGTAATAATGATAGTGATGTAGTTTGTTGTATATAACACTTCTAAAATAGTTATATCCGATGTAATAATAATAGTGATGTAGTTTGTCTAAATGATATGGCGATGATTTGTTTGATGCGGTGAGGATAGTCTAAGTTCAAATATGACATTTTTGAAATAATTATATATAATGAGTTTAAGTATATAAGATTCTTAAAATAATTATATCTGATATAATAATTTTAATATATCTTTAAAAATTACTTATAATGTATCTTTAAAAATTACCAATTATTTTAATTATGATTTCCATTAAAATAGGAAATCGTGATTTCCATATTTTGTAAAGGTTGAGATATGATTCTGGGCAGAAAATGTTTTTAGATAAGAATTTGTATGCGGGGCACTGTTATTTGCTCAGACTTCAACGCTCGTGGTTTCGAAAAGGCTTTGAACGAAAAAATCCAAGTTCTAGAAGAGAAGAAATACTTAAACACCCTCGATATGTTTTGTAATAATTAGTGGTTTGGTGATAATTAGTTTCTCTTTAGTTCAGTTAGTCAAAGCATATGGCATTTGTGAAATAAAAAAATATCGTGATTTCTATATTTCGTGAAGGTTGAGATATGATTCTGCGCAGATATTTGCAACCTTGACAAGACATGCAGAGAGACGAGTGGCTATCGAGGGCGCATGTAAGCGGGCATTTGATGCCCTATGGTATATTTGTTGGCTTTTGTCCAAAGTCTAGCTCGCGTGCAGAGAAAATCAGAGAAAATCGTGGAAGGTGATTTCCGGGCTCCAACTGGACCATAATTTCACGTGTGTTGACTATGACCATACCCCCATCCTGTAAGTAATGAGACCAGAATTCAGTTACCTGACGTTTATGCATGTTCGACCAGCCTATAAGTATTTCCACCACTCTACAGAAAAATATGTCTAGTAGTTCATTGTGTTGGAAGTAGTGAGCGTGCGCCGCTGAGATTGATCATGGCGACGGAGTTGGGTTTTCACCAGTTCCCAGTTTCGTGGAACGTAGGTAATTACTTTGATATTAAACTACTCAGTGCTTTTATCTTTGTATTGACAGTGGCGGCATGGAGTTTCTTTTTCAAGGGGGGGAATGGAAAATCTGGTAGCATGCCTAAGGGGAGGCTGCCCCCGGGGCCGTTTCCGTTGCCCATCATCGGCAACCTTCACCTGCTGGGAGAGCTTCCCCACCGCAGTCTGGCGGCGCTATCTAAGAAGTACGGGCCTCTCATGTCTCTCCGCCTCGGCTCCGCCCTCACATTGGTCGTCTCCTCTCCAGATATGGCCAAGGAGTTTCTCAGGACCAATGACCGCATTTTTGCCAGCAGGCCTCCATCCGCCGCTGCAAAATACTTGACCTATAATTCCTCGGATGTGGTCTTTGCTCCGTTAGGGCCTTACTGGAGGCAGATGCGCAAGGTCTGTGTTTTACAGGTGCTCCACTCTAAGCGCATAGAATACTTCCGCTACATAAGAGAAGAGGAAGTCTCCGCCATGATTCGCTCTCTTCTGAATTCAGTTCACCAGCCTGTAAACATTACTAAGATCGTGTCGGGTCTGGTGACTGATATAATGTGCAGGATGGTCTTCGGTAGAAAATATAGTGACCGGGACATAATTGGCAACATAGGGTTTGTATCAATGGTGAAAGAAATTGTTGCATTGTCTGGTTCTTTTAACATCGGAGACTACATACCATACTTGGCCTGGATGGATCTCCAAGGCTTCAGCCGTCGCTTCAAGAAAGTAAGGAAGTCGCAGGACGATTTCTTAGAGAAAGTAATTGATGATCACGCTGCGCAGAATGACGCCAACGCTCCACGAGATCTTGTGGATGTTTTAATTGCAGCCTCTGTTGATAAAAATGCAGAGTTCCAACCTTCACGAGATAATATTAAAGCCGTTCTTCTGGTAAGTATGTTGGGCTTGAAATTCATCTTCTCCCAGATTCATTCATCACATTGAGGTTAGGTTATTTTTTACTTTTTCTTTTTTATTTTGGAATTATAAAGTGTGGATTATCATTTTATCAGGAAGATGAATTATATTGGATAGTTTTAAATGTTAGGCAAAAATAATTGATGTTTGGAACCATATACTCTGATTTATCATTTTAGAAATGTTAGAAATGTCAAGAAAATATTGGCAAAAATAATTTCAAAGATAAACCATATTAGTTTGTTTAAAGTATTGACAAAAATAATTTCCATGTGTTAAAGATAATATTAAAAATGTT
The DNA here is from genome assembly GCA_031772625.1 of Pinus tabuliformis. Taxonomy (NCBI): domain Eukaryota; kingdom Viridiplantae; phylum Streptophyta; class Pinopsida; order Pinales; family Pinaceae; genus Pinus; species Pinus tabuliformis. Next base: position 94,249,194 of record CM062820.1, read on the forward strand.
ATTCTAGTAAATATGTTGATTTGAAATTTTTTTCCCCAACCAGATTATTTTGCCCATGTTTCAAACCATTCAATGTGATTCATCATTTTAGTGTGATAGATTTAGAAAAGATAATATTAAAGTTGTTAAAGATAATATTAAAGTGATTATTCTAGTAAATATGTTAGTTTGAAATTCTTTTTCTGATCTAGATTATTTTGCCAATGTTTTGAACCATCTGGTATAATTCACCATTTTATTCCAAAAACAAACCATACTAGATGGTTCTTTGAAAAAAATAATTTCAATGTGAAAGATCATGAAGAAATAATATTAAAATAAATAATATTAAAATTGTTATGGTAAGTATGTTAATTTGAAAATTTTCTCCCTATCTATCATATTGAGATTACTTTGTCAATTTCTCAAACCATCTAATACCATTCATTATTAAGCATTTTATCTGGAAAATGAATCACACTTAAAGTTCAAGGTTCAGAATATTTATCATATTGAAATTATTTTGTCAATTTCTCAAACCATCTAATGCTATTCATTATTAATCATTTTATCTGGAAAATGAATCACACTTAAAGTTCAGCGTTCAGAATGTTTGAAAAAAAAGTTGCCAACTAAAATAATAATTTCAATATGATGAGCAGAACTATGTACTAACTCTCCCGGGTTCAGAATGTTTCAAAAAAATGTTGCCAACTAAAATAATAATTTCAATATGATGAGCAGAACTATGTACTAACTCTTCCTTAATTCTTAGGAATAAGACAGGGAATATATAGATGGCCAAGAAAATAAATTTCAAATGAATCCTAATCACAAAGAAACCTTCATTCTAAAGTAGGTTGATTTTGGATATATTATTTCATCAATTATTCCAATGGTTTCCGATAATTCAATAATTGTGACCCCGAACTTATGTTTACAATGGTGACAGGATATGTTGGCCGCTGGCACGGACACGTCTTCTACAAGCTTAGACTGGACAATGGCCGAACTACTGAAGAACCCACCAGTGATGAAGAAGCTTCAGGGCGAGTTGGAACGTGTAGTTGGATTCGATCGCATGGTAAGCGAGTCTGACCTGCCTAGTCTCGTTTACTTACAAGCTGTGGTGAAAGAAACGCTTAGACTCCATCCAGCGGGGCCGTTTGGGGTTCCCCACGCTTCTGTGGAGGACTGCACTATATTGGGTTATCAAATCCCCAAGGGAACTCGCCTTCTGGTGAACCTTTGGCAGATTGCAACGAACCCTGAGTCATGGGGGGAGGATGCAGATACTTTCAATCCAGAGAGATTTATGGAAGCTGGTTCCATAGATTCTAGAATTCAGAACTTTGAGTGGCTTCCGTTCGGAGGAGGCAGGAGAGGATGTCCAGGACAGCAACTGGGAACTCTTGTCGTCGAGTTTGCGGTGGCGCAACTCGTGCACTGTTTCAATTGGAAGCTTCCTGAGGGCATGGATGTGAAGGACCTGGACATGACTGAAAAGTATGAATTTACAATGCCTAGATCCCACAAACTCTTTGCGGTTCCAACTACTCGATTTGCCGTAGCAGTGTAATTATGTACGTATCATATTTGTATTGCCAACTGCTCACATTACGTCGTGTGGGAGTAAAATAAAAACAACAGACCACGTAGAAGCTGTTGAAATAAAGCCCTGGTCTTGTAGAAACTTCTTACCAGATGGGACATTATAGTGTTTAATAGCTTAGTTATTAATTACGTAGATGTTATGAATTTTCATTTTCTGCTCTCAAGCTGTGAATTTCTGTGACCAATTCGCTGTGACCAGAATTGAAAAACCTGTAACTGAGTTTCGAGTCACTGATATAATATCCTCATTGCCACTAATACATTCTCACGGAATATTGTTGAATTAAAATCTTACCATGAATCAGATCCTTGAATAGGAACAAGTAGTGGCGAAAAGTAAGAAATCGTTGCAAAGTAATCAGATCCTTGAATAGGAACAAGTAGTGGCGAAAAGTAAGAAATCGTTGCAAAGTAATCAGATCCTTGAATAGGAACAAGTAGTGGCGAAAAGTAGAAATAGTTGCAAAGTACTTATTTGCTATTTTTTTTATTGGTGTAGGTTTAATAAGGATTTCATATTAGATATCATTTTTGGGATTCAACTGCGTTAAGTAAGTCATTCAAACGTATGACCATTTCCATGAGAGGTAGTCGTAACTGACTAATTTCTCATGATTTTTGAATAGTTCACTTAGCACTCATTGCATCGGGTGATGCTCACAGGGGTGATGCTATGTGATTCGTTCTCCACATTTCACTAGTTTCAATCCCACTTCTTCACCCCTGTGAGCATCACCCGATGCAATGAGTGCTAAGTGAACTATTCAAAAATCATGAGAAATTAGTCAGTTACGACTACCTCTCATGGAAATGGTCATACGTTTGAATGACTTACTTAACGCAGTTGAATCCCAAAAATGATATCTAATATAATGCACTGCCTAAATCCCCCATACTTAAATTCAAAAAGAGTCAAGGGATCTCTACTTGAATGGTTCATGAGGCACAATACTTGCTAAGGTTTTGCAAATGGGGTAGCAAGCTAAGTGGGCTTGATTGTGGAAAAACTCCACAGTTAAGCGCTCTTGAGCCAGAGGAGTTCTGGGATGGGTGACCTCCTGGGAAGTCCTGGTTACCGGGTGCAAGCCCCGGAAGTGATGATTGATGCTATGTGATTCGTTCTCCACATTTCACTAGTTTCAATCCCACTTCTTCACCCCTGTGAGCATCACCCGATGCAATGAGTGCTAAGTGAACTATTCAAAAATCATGAGAAATTAGTCAGTTACGACTACCTCTCATGGAAATGGTCATACGTTTGAATGACTTACTTAACGCAGTTGAATCCCAAAAATGATATCTAATATAATGCACTGCGTAAATCCCCCATACTTAAATTCAAAAGGATTTCATATGATTTTAGAGGGCTCTGTAATTTAAATTTTTTTATTATTTAAATGTTTTTTTATAGTTATTTAATTTTTAGATTTTTTTATAATTTTTATTTTAGTTGATATGAGTAAAATTTCAATTCAATTTTGATGAGGAATGACAAGATTACACATGGGTTGTAGAATGATTCTCTTGGCTCAATGAGGTTTAACTATTTTCATTGATATAGTTTCGGATTAGAATTTGGTAAAATAATTTTTAATTTAAATAAAATATTTTTTAATATATAAATAGATTTTTTTAAATACATAAACAGATTCAAATATCATAAAAAAATATGGAGTATTTAAATTGTGTAGAATTCATATATTGAATTTATAATTGTAACAAAATTTTGCTATATTTTGAACAAATTAACCTGAAAATATATAAATAATTATTTACAATTATTTATATTTATATTGTAAATATTTTTATTTTGTTTCTTTGTGAAATTTTGTTTTGAATATATATATAACTGATCGAATATTCTAAAATATGTATAATAGTATATACAAATCAATCCTTGAGATTTATTTCCAAATATTTATGTCTTTTTATTTTTTTAATTTAATTCATTATTTAAAAAATTGTTATATAAATAAATTTCATATGATGTGAGTTATTATTTTTGGGGCATGTGGTATTGATAATCTATATGGTATTGTAACAAAAATATATTTACAAATTAAAAATCCCCTTAATAAAGTGTTTGTAAGTTTCTATGATTAATGAGTTTGTTGCATGTTTTTTAAAATATTTATATCTTTAACTTATATTAATATTTTTATAATTAATACTAATTTAAAATAAATTCATAATTTAATTAGCTTTTATGATTTTTTTTTTTTAATTTCATTCAAATATGTACTTACCAGCATATGACAACATTAGTTATTTTATTTTATAATATCTTAACTTAAAAGAATAGGTTAATGGCCCAATCTAAAGAAATAGGTTATCCGACTACCTACATTTGTGGATAATTATTCCATTCATGAACAAGTGTAATATGCAACATTGCTTCTTAGTACCTGCCTCTTATGAAAAAAGTAATTCATAAGAGAAGTTATTTGTTCCAACAAATATTTCTATAAAGTAATGATGGTTAAGGGAGAGGCCAAGAAAAGCTAGAAACAAGGATGGAAGGGACACATTCAGAAGGGATAAGAGGAGGAGATACAAAGATGGATGAAGAGTGGTAGCGAGGAGAGGAATCAACAAGAGCTACCAGTAGGTAGCGCTTAAGAGAAGAGAAGAGAAGGGGATTGCTTCTCGATCCCTAGAGGTTGTGGGTTGAATATCTAGTCTCTTGAGCCTTGTAACAACTTAGGGTCCTTGGAGACAGTCGGTTGAGATAGGATCCCTAAATCCCGATAACAACTTGGGTCCCTAGAGGCTATGAGTTGAGACAAAGGTCTTTGGATCCCTGTAACAGCTTAGGTCTCTCGAGACTATGGGTTGGGATGGAATCTTTGGAGCCTTGTAACAAATTGAGTCCCCTAGAGGTTGTGGGTGGAGATAGCAGACTGTTGTGCCCTTTAACAACTTTGGAAGAGACCATCCTAGAGTAGTAGTAGAGGAAGACTAGAGTGAATACTTGTGGCTACCGCCCTGATCGAACAATGGATTTTGGACTCCTTAGAAGGGAGAGAATCACTATGTGTGCAATTGGGACTGAGGTTGGGAACCTATGGACTCCTGGTGTCAACCAAGCAAGTAGTTATCAGTTAGTGGGATTGAGTAAGGAAGTCCTGTGGGGTCCTTGATTCAGTGGCAGTTGATGTCTTAGTCCTAGAAGCAAGCAACCCCCACACTCTAGAATCTGGCTTGGGGGTGACAACTGCAAGTAAGTGTGGTTGCAACTGTCTACGGTTGGGTGGAGAGTCCTTGTCCTAGACTAAGCTACCCATCAAGTTCAAAGATAAGTATCTGTGTATGTCGTTTATCTTCTAATGAATCATGTCGAAGTATTATAGATTATGGTTCTGGATTCAGGGACTACACTATGTTTTTTATGCTTGCATATGTGGTACATTTTCCTTGTGGATATGTTATTGATATGTATATACATATATGTGTTGATCATATAGATGCATGTGTGTGTGAACGATGAAAGAAAGAATGCATGAAATGATTGCGGATGATGGTCACAGAACATCTGCTGCATAATAGGCATAAAAAACTACATGATAACAAAGGCTAAGCCACAACGCTGAGCTGAGCCTGGACCTACATACATGTTTAATAGTGTGGAAAGTAGCACATACATAAATTATTAAGGAAGAAACATAAATCTTTACATGTCACGACCAAGCTATGAGAGCTTGGATTAAAAGTTGAAAAATAGTGGGTTCTGAGACCCCTTTTATCAATATATAGATTACATGGAAGACCCTCTACATGCTAGGGCTTGTATTCACTTATATGTCATTTTTTGTCTAGTTACAAGTTCTTGTGTCGCATGGCAAGCAATGCATTAATGACAAGAAGAGTTTTCCCCTGGAACCAATTGAGCCGCCAGATTTCCTTGAATGTCCTTTAGCCTGGCATTTTCAGCAGGTTGGATACCTATTGTTGGCATCATTGGGTGGTTGTTGAGGCACCCGAAAGCTCCATGGAACTTATTGTAGGCTTGACACAAGGTCCACTATCGTTGGCGTGTGGCAGGAGAGGTAGGAACCTCTCAAGACTACACACCAATTCTGTGGTAGGTAAGTGATGTAGGAGCACCTACGCTGCCTTGGGTAGCATTCCCTCCCAGTGGGAAGGGAAGAATTGCTGGCCAAGTACCCAATGGAGAATCTATCACCCAATCTCAAGAGGGATAATGTCATAGACAACCCTAAGAAACCAATGACATCATCATGAAACCATGAATCACATCTTGGAGTCCACCATATTCGTAAAATAGAGCCATTGTCAGCAAGACTGACTCAAGGAAGCATGTGTGGCGGTAGAGAGGGTAGCCGAGGATGTTGTGGATCTCTCTGTCTAAGACACTACGTGATGTAGAGTCAAGTTCCCTCAACCGATTTATGACAGGAATGAGGAGGAAGGCCTTGTTGTGGTGTAGAGGAGTGAGGCCATGAACTTATAGGAAAAGTGTGAGCTAACCTTATCCTTTGCTCGGTAAAAACCCTAGTCAAGGGAGGGTTCCGATTGGTGGAACCATATTCCCCCTCATGTGATTGGTCGGAATGACGAGGCAAAAAATATGTAGAGCCAATGCCCAAAATATAATTTAATTTGAAGTCGGGGACTTGACAGTAAAGGGCACCAAAGGTATATCAAGAGATGGTGACGGAAACTTCTTCCTTCACTCGAATCCATTAGGCGGGGAAGCTACCAGAGGTGGCCACCCCGGAAGCCCAGAAGGTCGGAACCCCGGAGTGTTGTGAGATGGATTTCTTAAGTGGCTCTGGGTTCAAGGGTTCCCGATTACTAAGTAAAACCAAGTTTCAACCTAGTCACCGAGGAATCCCTCACTTTCCTTAAACCAGGCAAATGGAGACTTATCGTCAGGTGGAGATGACATCAACATGACATCATAAAGGACATGTCACAAGCATTTTGGGAGTTTTTGGTACACAAAGGAGCCACATACGAGTGACACGTGGACCTCTTGTAGAACAACACAGTGTGGATGATGTTGACATGATGTCACCCAAGCGATGGTGAGACCCCAAAGGTCAAAAACCTCGTAAATACGGATGGATGAAGGTCCCGGGAACCGCAAGTACTAGGGGCCATTAACCCATAAGTATTCTCATAAGGGCGTCGGGGTTGTGGAGCTCATAGGGGCACTAGTGGACAGTGTGTGGATGGTTGCGTGGTAGCCGAAATATTGGAAGTCCTTAACTATTGCAGAAAACAATATCGAAAGTGGCGGGGTAACAAGATGGATAGAGAATCGGTGGTCAGACCCACACCAACATGGCAGGTCATTGATGGGAATGAAGGTCATCACCGTAGAGTAGTGGTCTGTGAACCGAAAGGTCAAATTTTGGGGGGAACCTCAACTTGAGAGTTCAAGACACACTGAGCATCCCAAAGTCATCACATGCGAGCCAAAAGATTGAGATTTCAAAGGAAATTGTGGATTGCAATTTCAAGGTGTGTCGAGGACCCGGAGCTGCACTGAATTAGTTAGCAGAATATATATATTCCCCATTCCTTGAATGCAAAATGAAGGGGTCAAGTACATTACAATATTTTATTCTGGAATTTATTGTAGGTCAAAATTCTTATTCACTACAAAATATTTAAGGGGAAAATATAAAGGCACCTGTAAATGGTCACATTCCAAAACATTATTTTATTTATGGATTTTTCAAATATATATTAGAAAAAATTACATCATTGTAAATATTTTTCTTTTAAAATTTTTAAATAGATTTATTTTTCTTTTGAGTTTGTAGTTTTTGAAATGGAAAACTCATTGTTTTTCTTTCGTATATTCATTTTTTTGAAAATTTTGAGTTAAATGACGTATTTGGCATGTTCTTTTTCTATAAACTTTTAAGTTAAATGACTTATTTTGCAAAAAAAAATCATTACTAAAGAAATAATTTGGTAAATTTAAATTAAATTGTCTCTTAAATATTTATATGCTCTAATCAATTCATGCTTTCTTTTTAATGAATTTTTATAAAAATTTCAATTTAAGGAATTATCTTTTACAAAACTAAGAATAGTTAATCTTCTTAGATTTTTTTTAAATTATTTATTAAAATAGAATTTTACTCTTTTGAGATAAAATCAAATTAAAAATATCTAAATATACAAAAACATTTAACCATTTCCATTTTACCAAAATTCTAATACTCCCCGTACAATTTGTAATAAAAAAATGAAACACATATGAAATTTTCTTTAATCGACATATTAAATATATATATATATATATATATATATATATATATATATATATATATATATATATATATATACACACACACACACACATATGAATTAATTCTACGAGGAACGAGAATTGAAGTAACTCCATTGAGATACTAAGGAAGGTGGTGTGGGAGGCTAGGGTTTTGAACAGGGAGCGACAGGTGCAAGCTGGCAACAAAGGAGGGGCACGAAGGGGGGAGCTCCACTCCCTCCTATAGTAATGTGGTATCAAACAGAAGAAAGGAGGTGAGTCTGAACAATTTCTGGAAACCAACGGAGGCAGAAACAAAGAAAACAAGCACTCAAAATTCGTAAAGAAGAAAATCCCATGAATAGGAAGGGATCCACAAGGAAGTCAGGAGAGAAATAGAATCAGGAAACAATAGTAAGAGAACTGAGAACACATCTACAAAGGGACCCTGTAAACCCAAGACAAACATTAAACCTTGGGTGGTCCTAAATGACCCTGCACTACAGGTGCATAGAGATTACATGGTGACATACGCGGTCATATGTAAGTTTATGGGCATATGGCCTACGGAGAAGGCTCTGTACACTTGGATAAGAAACAACTGGAAACCAAAGGGAGAAATAAATCTGCATCTTGGGTCCAAGGGTTTTTTCACAGTGGTTTTCACTAACCTAGAGGACAAAGACAAAGTATTTGAAGGAGGACCCTACTTCTATGCTGTTGATGGCCTTTACATGCGACCATGGGTGATGAACTTTGTCCCGAAGCGAGAAACGTTCACTTCGGTCCTGGTATGGATTAGAGTATACTCCTTACCTTTAGATTATTAGCTGCCTGAATCCTTAAAAGCTATAGGAAATAAATTAGGGCATTTTATAAAGATATCAGAGGCGACTCTCCGAGGTAAATATACCTCCTTCACCCACATATGTGTAGAGATGGACCTATCGGGAGCACTCCCTGATGAAGTCATCCTAGAGGATTATGATGAGGAATGGGTATAGGCGGTAGACTAAGAACATGTCCCATTTAGATGCCGTAAATGTCATGAACATGGGCACCTCTTCAGAGAGTGCCCACTCAAAAAAAGGGAGGACAATTTTAAAGTCAACACAGGAAAAGACCCTGAAGGTTTCACCAAAGTGGGAGGTAGAGGGAAAGGAGGGGGTAAAAAGTACCAAGAGAAACCTAGTGAGAACAAGCCACCAAGTCATAACAGTTTCAAGATTTTAGAAGAAGAAGGGGAGGGGGGAAATGGAATGGACATGGAACCGGAGGACAATCATGCAGAGAAGGAAAAAGAGGATAGCATGGAAATAATACATGGAAACAATGAACAAAAGGAGGAGCTACCAAGCACTATGGAACTCGGCAGGGACCATGAGATGACCCCAAGTGAAGGAGGCATGGAGGACCACGACCTTCAAGAGATTCTTGAAAGGGAGAATATTGATCTAGAAAAGTTTCTAGAGCAAGGAACCAACAAAGGGATTGACTCTCTACCACAAGAGGAGTTTGATAGAGTACAACAACTATTTCTCTGAAGATCTCAAACTAAGGCTGTTGGAGTCAAAAGGAATCACGACAGCCAGGAGAATAGAGGGGTTAAATCTATGGAGGTAACATTAGGACACTCCACCAAGAACCCAAGCAAGAAAAGAGGAAGGAAGAGAGGGAACGAATTGCTGACAGAGTGTGGGAAACTCATGATTAATTCAAGCAAGATGAAAGATCTTACCAGTTACTCTTTTACAAACCCATCATTATGAAGCTCATAACCTGGAACATGAGGGGACTAGGAAGTAAAAGGAAACAAAGAAATCTCAGTAATAGAATAAAAGAAGGAAAACCAGATATGGTGTTTATACAGGAAACAAAATGCTAAATAGACAAAATCAGAGAAATTCATAACAAATGTCTTATTAAATATGAGTACCTGGAAGTCAAAGCAAATAATACAACAGGAGGAATTCTCACTCTTTGGAATCCTCAGAAATTTGGTATCCTGGATGCTGAGGCATCTAGGAACCATCTTTCAATGGTTATCCAACCTTTGGGGGACAAGGAATGTTACATGATCACAAGCGTCTATGGTCCTCAAAAACTTGAAGACAAACTCAGTCTCCTCACCTCACTGGAGGAGCTATTCTGGGAGGGGACTTCAATATGATTAGATCTCTCATGGAAAAAAAAAGGAGGGACCAAAACACTAGGAAGAGACTCCATTGCCTTCCAGAACTTCCTAATCAACATGAGGCTGGTAGACATGGAAACAATAAATGGCACCTTCACATGGAACAATAAGAGATGAGAAGCTTCTCAAGTTGCCTCGAAACTAGACAGGTTCATAATCTTGGAGGACCTCCTTCTCAATGGCCGTATCCTAACTGCTTTTATCCTCCCTTTCAGAGGCTCGGACCACTGGCCTATTCAGCTAGAAGCTTCATGTATTGGCACTCTGAGGAACAGACCTTTCAGGTTTGAAAATGTCTGGCTTACTCACCCTGACTTCATCACTAACATTAGGAAATGGTGGGTGGAAGACATGCCCATACAAGGCACAAAAATGTTCCTCCTGCAACAGAAACTCAAACTCATCAAGATAAGGCTTAAAGAATGGAACAAAAATGAGTTTGGCAACATTTTTAAAGCCAAAAGAGAAGTGGAAAAGAAATTACAGGAAACTAACCAAAGTCTCATCACAGAAGGCTTCACAGAGGAAAGGAAAATGCAAGCTAACTCTCTTCAACAAGAATGGGACGACAGATGCCAGCAGGAGGAAATCTTCTGGAGATAGAAATCAAGAGTGCAATGGATTAAAAAAGGGGAAATAAACACAAGGTTCTTTCACAAGTCTACCATGGAACACAAGGCACATAATCAGATCACAAAACTCATAGATCCTCAAGGGAAAGAACTAAATACTCACAAAGAAATGGAGTCTGTACTGGTACAACATTTTCAAAGCATAGCAGAGGAGACTATCATAGAAATATCTCAATTTATTAATAGCTTCACTCAGCATATTCCAAAACTGGTAACCAGGGAAGATAATTATAATCTTAACAGGCCAGTGACTGAAGAGGAGGTTACTGAATTAATCAAAGAGATGCACAATGGGAAAGCCCCAGGCCTGGATGGTTTCAATGTAGACTTCTTCAAAACATGTTGGGAAATAGTCAAACATGATATTCTTGATGTGGTGGAGGATTCGAGAAAATCAAGAACAATTCTAAGAGCGCCTAATGCATCCTTCATAGCCTTAATCCCTAAGCAGGAAAAAGCCATGACACCAGACAGATTTAGACCCATAGCTCTATGCAATGTGGTGTACAAAATCATTTCTAAAATTATTGCTAACAGACTTAAACCCCTTCTTCCAACGCTCGTGTCAAAGGAGCAGACTGGATATGTGGAAGGTAGACAAATTCTCAATAATATCATTCAAGCTCACGAAGTGGTTCATTCTCTCAAGAATAATAAGCAAGTGGGCATGATCATACAGCTTGATGTAGCGAAAGCTTATGATAAGCTTAGCTGGTCTTACATCAGAGAGGTTCTAAAAGCATATGGCTTTGACCACAACTGGATAAGATGGGTCATGGCCCTGGTTACCACAACTGATTGTTCAATCCTTCTTAATTGCTCTCCATCCAGAACCTTTTGGCCTTCAAGAGGTCTCAGGCAAGGAGATCCACTTTCCCCTTTCCTCTTCATTCTCATGATGGAAGGATTAGGCAAAGTGATCAATTTAGAGAAGGCGGAAGGAAGAATCCAGGGACTCAAACTAACTCAGAATGGGGACACATTGACTCATCAACAATTTGTGGATGAAACCATGCTACAAGGCACACCCACAGTCAAGGAAGCCAAAGCTTTCAAACAAATCCTGCACAATTTTGCCATGGATGCTGGCATAGAGGTAAGCCACACAAAATATAAAGTTTTCTTTTTCAATACTAACATTTCTATTCAGAGAAATCTCTCGAGAATTCTAGGCTTTCAAAGAGATCATCTTCCCTCCAAATATCTGGGAATACCTCTCACTGACAAACCTCTGAGTAAGGAAGTTTGGGAGCCAATGACTAATAAATTGAAGGACAAAGTCAGTAAATGGACAAGAAGATCTTTGAATTTAGCAGGTAGGTTAGTTCTTACAAAGGTTTTCCTGCAAACCATTCCAATTTTCATGTTCTCAGCTCTCCCGGTCCCAAAAGTAGTTACTCATCAAGTCAAGAACATCCAAAGAGATTTTCTTTGGGGTAAAGGGGAAGAGAAAAGGAGATGGGCTCTAGTAGCTTGGGAAAAGCTATGCAAACCCAAAACCCATGGTGGTTTGGCTCTCCATGACTTGGATACTCTAAGCAAAGTTTTGGGGGCACAACTTTGGTGGATATGGATAAAGGAAATGAGAAACCCCTGGGCTAAGCTCTAGAAACAGAAATATGCAAAGGACTGGCAAGAAAGGGACCACATTTGAATGATAGGACACATCAGGGGCTCCCACATTTGGAACAATGCCTGGGAGAACAGAGCCTTAGTTCAGAATCATAGTTTTTGGGAAATCAGAAGTGGGAATCTAGCCTGGTTTTGGGAGGATAACTGGTAGCAGGAACCTAACCTATGTAGAGAAGGACTAGACATTATCAAATAGGATACCATCAATAAAGGACTGAAAAGGGTAAGTGACTTTTGGGATCAGACAAGGGACAATGGTAAATGGAGAATATGGAAGGTACCAGTGTACAATGAAGAGACCCCTTTGAAGGCCCAAGCTGAAGTTCTTGAAGCGATCCTGGAAAAGAGGAAAATTTTGGTTTCGACCTCAAATGACCAACTAAGATGGGGGAGAAACAGTGAGGGCAACTTTAACCTCAAAGAAGCCAAAAGAATTGCCACCGGACTTAACTATCCAAGCCCTAATAAGATATGAAAGGAACTATGGCAGAACCCACACTGGATGAAGATCAAAATGTTCATGTGGCTGGTACAACAGAAGAAGATTCTGACTTGGGAAAATCTTAGAAAGAAAGGTTTTGTCGGCCCATCAAGGTGCCAGTTATGTGGTCTGCAGGAAGAAACTATGGATCACCTTCTCAACCTTTTCTCATTCACCTCCACCTTATGGAACTGGGTGGCCTCAATATTCAGACGAACTGACAGGAACGAAAATGACATCACTGGAAATTTAAATAATTGGAGCAAATACTTCTCAGATTATGAGACAGTCAACACAGCGTGGACTCTGATTCTAGGATTTTTGATCTGGGATGTTTGGAAAGAACGTAACAACAAGATTTTCAAGGATAAATCTGGCACAACCCAAAGCATCATTACGCAAATCTTAAAGCAAGTCAAAGAAACTGTTAATGCTAAAGCATCCCCCCGAGAAACCCCCTTGTCACCAGGATGCTCACATTCTAGGATTGTTGGGGCTCCAGCTCCTTGCCCCTTAAGGCATGAACAAGACCGCAAGACTGACTACAGAGGGAAAGCCTTTCTGGCAACCCCCTCCCCATGGCTTTTTGAAATTCAATATAGATGGAGCCTCAAAAGGGAACCCTGGGGATGCTGGTTACGGAGGAGTCATAAGAGATGAAAATGGTAACATAAAAGTCATATTTCATAATCATTTGGGGAATGCCACCAACAATATGGTGGAACTCATGGTCATGGAGCAATGCTTAGAAATTCTGATTGATTCCAATTTACAGAACACAATCATAGAGGCAGACTTTGAATTAACAATTAATTCGGTCAAAAAGATAGGCACTGGCACAACACCAGATAAAGTTTCAAACCACTGGAGACTTCTGCAGGTCTATCATTGCATTCAATCTCACCTAAGATTCCTTAGAACTCTTAGATTTGTTCATGTTCGCAGAAACGCCAATATATTGGTGAATCGGCTGGCAAATGAAGGGGTGCTCTGTATAAGAGACAACAAGAGTTCATGGGAGTCGATTCCCTTAGGGAAACTATGTGAGGATTGCTACACTTTGGCAAACGCAGACAGGGAGCATTATCAGTGCAGGAAGGAGAAGCAGCCAATTGAAAATCAAGTAGATGGATGATAAGGGTTCGTCAAGCAGAAGACCCAAAAAGCAGAGCAAATGGAAGAGCATGAAGCGAAACCACGGCAAAAAGAGTTTCGCTATAGTTAAAGTGGTTTTCGGGCGCCCTAATTACCCTAAGCGGTTTAATAGGAACGCGCCCGATGCCAAATACCATTCAACACGTGGCTCAGGGAGGAGAGAGAATATCGCCCTTATCGAGCAGGTATTCCTCATACTTCTTGTCAGCCCGATATTCTTTATAGCCGCTGGATCTAGTAGAAGCAGATCAATGGCTGAGGTTCGTTGTGCAAGTTGGAGGGCCCGAGTTATCTTCCTTGCTCGTTTCTCCTCAAGGTTGGGATCAGTGGAATTTGGGCTGACAACTTGCTCGATGATTATCCCCATAGCGGACCCGAATTCTTTTCACTGCGGTCTCTATTTCATCGTCGGGTCCGCTTGAAGACTTTTTGAGTTTACTTGTTTTCGTTTTGTTAGAGATCCCCATCCGTCAATTCTCGGAAGATGGATCGAACGGTTTAGGCGGTTTGTTTTGTTTTGTGGGCCCTTGACCCGGTTTTCGAGCTGTTGGCTCAGTACCCAAAGTTCAGGGTGCTAGTTAACTCTTAGACCCTCTTCACCTTTGGGTTGGTTATATTCTATGTAAACTATTTTTTAGCTACAAGTGAATAGAAAAAACGACTCTTACTTCAACAATATATATATATATATATATATATATATATATATAATTCAATTTCTAATAAAAAAATATAATTCAATTTCCAATGCGAAAATATAGATATCTTTATTAGAGTTATATATTTTTGTTGACTACATAGCAAATCCTATGATTTAAATTAAAAAGATATATACATATATAAATTTTTAATTAAAATCTCAAATTTCAATATGCCTTTAAAAATATGATTTAAATATTTTACATTAAATTAAATTAAAAAATAAAAATCATATTTTACTTTCCTTATTTATGTCAAAATGATTGTAAATTTGATTAATAGCAAAGCAGGCGTAAAAGGATATTTTCAACAAAAAAAAAATAATGGTCATTTCATTAATTTTGAATTTTAAATATTAAAATTTAATTTTCTTTCTTTATACGATTTTCATTGAAAATAATATTTTCATAAAGCTTGGTAAACATTATGGAAAATTTTGCAAGTTGATAGAAGTCAAAATCACACTTTCAATCCCTAAGTTATTTCCCATGCAGCCAGGAACAAATAATGGAACGTGATCGAAGAATTATATGAGACAAAACGCATCATCTTTTGGTTCCCATGATAGTTTCACGATGGATTATGTTTCTGGTTTGAATTGGCGATAATTATCAAAGTTCAAATTTTGTTCGTGTAAGTTAAAATTTAAAAATAAAAATATAAAAAAATAATAATAATATAAATTTATAAAAAAAATGCACTCAAAGAAATTGGATTCCCTTCAATTCATATTAGATTAGTATTTAAGATGGATCTATGCTGGTCTTATTTTCAATATTAACCATTTATGTCTATTTAAGATAATCTTAAAAAATGAAAGATAGAAAATAAGAAAACATGTAAGTAATATTTAATAATATGAATGACAAAATCCTAAAACTCAAGTGTAAGGTAAAAAATGAAATACTAGATATCAGTAAGCTTCAAGTGATCTCCATATACCAAAAAAATTATATGTTAATCATTATTCTTTTTTGATCTAAATTTATTCATCAATAAATATGTCTAAATTAATCCTTATAATAGATCACAAAAAAAAATCTTTTAATTGAATTCCAAACAAATTATCATCTATTACATTAACAACTATTCTCGATTTTCGAATCGGAGAGCTTGAAGCAAGGATGGCTAGGGTTTGTGGTGCCGCCGTCACGCTGCGCTGCGAAGAGGTAGAGACGACAGACAATCCATGGAGGTCGAACGCCGGACCAACCCAACTGAGTGCGCCGATATGGATCTGGCACTGCAGAGGACGAGATCAGAATCCCTCAGTAACAAATTGAGCCTCGGATGATTAATGGCCTGCTCACAGGTCATGGTCGATTTCCCACTATCTGATTAAAGGTTATTTTCATAATAAACCTCTTGCCCTTACTGTAACAGGTTACGACCAAGAAGATTTACACCGTAAACGCCTAGATCTGGAAGCGATAACGCAACCCTACCTTGATCCGCAACTTCTAATTGCGATTAAGGGTAAGAACGGAGCGGATTGGCCGGAGATGGCTGCGCGAGCAGGAGCCATAAAGAATACTGGCCCATTTCCAGTTGGAAGAAGCAGGAGCGGCTCAGATCTGATATCAGAGAGCCCTGGGGAGAAAAGAACACGAACCTCCGGTCCTGAATCAAATAAGGCACGCTCAGAATCTAAGGCTATTGAATCTAAAAAATGGATGATAGGAGGTGGAAGATCGCCAGATCTGGAGAACAATCATGGGAATCAGGGCTTGATTAAGGCCGATCCATCAGATCTGAAACAAATATTTATCAGATCTGTAGAAGGCAAACACTACTGTGTACAAATCAAGGAGGGGATGGATGTCCAGGAGTTAAAAAAACAGATCCAGATCAAATTGGGAATTCTGGCAGCATTCCAAAGTCCCATATTCTCAGGGATCTGTATGCAGGACCAACACATTGTCGAGCATTACGAAGTTGTCAAAGATTCGACCATCATCCTCAACCTAAGACTCCAAGGCAGATGCAAGGGAACCAGCTCAAAAAATTCAGGCTCTTTCCGCGATGCAGTTAAAGGAAAAGAACCAATGCAACAGAGAACAACATCCACACCAGAGCTTCCAGGACCCTACATTGTGGAACAGAAGTCAGAAGCACCTATGCTTACTGTATCATTGCCGGAGGTAACAGATCTATACTCAGATCTAACTCATAATGTTGTTATATGCAGATTTAACGGTTATTGGCCCAAAGCTGATGCACTACACCAATGGATCTACACATCATGGACAACCAATTGTGAAATATATCTATGCCCTAAGGGATTCCTCATAGTCAGATTTAGCATAGAGCTGGAACGAGACAATACCATTAATCAGGGGCCTTGGTTCTAGGACAATGCTGGTCTCTTTCTCACACCCTGGTTCCCGGATTTCGATGCCAATACCATGGTAGTATCGACAATGCCAGTTTGGGTAAGGCTACACAACCTACCACTGCATTTCTGGCATCGAAAAGCTTTAACAACAATTGGGAACTCCTTAGGAAAACATCTCAAAATAGATGAGGACAGAGCAAACCGGGGAATTTTCACATATGCCAGAATATGTGTAGAAGTGGATCTAAGTCAAGGACTCCCAGATCACATCACATTGAATTTTAATAATTCATTTTGGATGCAACAACTAGATTACGAGAACACGACTTTTAGATGTCGCAGCTGCTTGCAGACAGGGCACCTACAATATGCATGTCCATTGACTTGTAAGGAGCCTAAGGGAAATAAGAAACAACAGAAAAAGCCAAAAGGTTGGTAGCACACTGAACCACTGGAGGAGGAGGCACTAAACACGGAACCCACAGACATATACAGGAGCCAGGAACAAATGCAGGAAGAGAACACTGAAGGGCCCAAACTCGAACCAAACATCATGGTATGGCAGCAAGAACAACAGCTGGAAATAAGCGGTGCCAAACGAGCACATAGTACCGAAGGATCGGACTCGGACAAAGATCAACCTAGGCACATAGAGGAAAACCAACTTGCCATAATTGCCCCCACTGCCAATACTGGAGGCTGGGGAAAAGTGGAGAAGAAAAAAGGAAGGAAAATATAGGCCGGTAGACACAATATCTTAAATTTTGCTGCATTCCTGTCATTACGGGAATAGTCTTATACTATTTTATGTTCTTATTTCTGTTATGCTGCCTGTTATTAAAGGAACAACCATATGCATATGCTTCAAGCATCTACAAAATGTAATTTTATCAACATGAATAAAATTACGATTTTTTCCTAGGGGAAAAAAACAACTATTCTCCAACCAACCAATTTCTATTCTTGGCTGAGAATAACAACGGGGACAATTTGAAGTCCGACTAGAAAAGGGAACTGCGCTCGCTGCCAACTTCAACTAATTTCATAAATCAAAATCTCGTACCATATTGAAATCAACGTATTAGGTTGCGAACCGAATCAACCTATTAGGTTGGGTATCAACGAATCTTGGTAACTATGGATTGAAGACGTTGAATATTGACCAAACGAAATTCAAAATCTTGAAAATTTTCAACTATAATACAAATTTTTAAAAATTTCTATTTATCTAAATCTTGAAAAAATATTCATTTTTATTATTATGGGAACAAAAATAGTGGTAACCCAAACTAGTAGTTGAGACTAGAAATAATGGAGTTGTTTTTAGTGGGACTTTTTCACTTTTCGGTGCTTGATGTAAATGTGTTAGAAAACCTGCACAGATGAATCTAGCTAGTAAAGGTTGAACACACAGCTTTGCAGAGCAAAAACACTAAAAGAAAATCGAAAGAAGAAAAGAATGATTCTATTGAAAATTATGTTACAATGCTCATGATATATAGCATTACTGGGTGAAGATCCCAAGGTAATGACTATAGTGGTGATCAATGAGAAGACTCAACACCTATAACAAGTTCCGGAGATAACTAGTCAGTTGTGGAGTTAAAGAAGGAGCAAATCAAGGAGTAAATCAAGGAGTAAATCATGCAAAAGGAATTTTGCATGCAATCCCATGCTCTAACTAAAAGTCCGCATGTAGATGTGTAGTAGTTCCAACATGCAAAAGGAATCTTGCATGCAGTCACATGCTCTAACTAAGAGTCTGCATGTAGGTGTGTAGTAGTTCCAACACCCCCCCTGAACACCACTATGGGGAAAAATAGAAAATGGGCCCTGGAAACTAAGGCCAAAGGTCACCCAAAATACAGTGCAACTTGTACTAAAATTGAGGAAACAGGGAAAACCTCGTGGGAAAAACCCCCCCTCAAAATACAATGTAATCAAAAGAGAAGAGGAAGAAAAATACAGTTGCTAAGCAATCGTGTCCTTCACTCCAAGACGATCACGCAAAGAGCGAAACTTTTGCTCAGTGAATGTCTTGGTGAAGATGTCTACAGTCTGTTCTGCTGAAGGACAGAACTGCAAATCAATGACCGGATCATGTACTAAGTCTCTGATGTAGTGCATATGGATCTCTATGTGCTTCGTCCGCTGTCGCTGTACTGGATCCTTGCAAAATTTGAGAGTGCTCTGGTTGTCACACCAGATGACAATGGGCTGGTGGAACTGGATGCCCAACTCAGTGAGGAAGTGTTGTAGCCACAGAGCCTGAATGGTGATGTTGACTACTCCTCGGTACTCAGCCTTAGCTGAAGAGAGAGCAATAGCAGCCTTCTTCTTGTTCGACCAACAGATAGGGCCAGAACCTAGACTGAGTGAATATCCGGAGGTGGACTTGCGATCAATGCTGTCTCCCGCCCAATCAGAATCTGTGAAGCCACGGAGATTCAATGAAGTTCCTGCTGCATAGTGAATCCCGAAGGTGATGGTGCCCTGCACATATCGGAGGATGCGCTTGGCAGCATTCCAGTGTAGCTCATGCGGCTCCTGCATGTATCTGGAAACTGCCCCTACTGCATATGAGAGATCTGGTCTGGAGTGGGTGAGGTACAATAAGCTCCCCACTAGCTGTCGGTAGAGAGTGCTGTCAACTAATGGAGTATCACCTCCATCCTCAAGGCGGACCCCAGGATGGATGCCCAGCAGCCTCAGCATAAGACTGTGGATCAGAAGACTGAACCAAATGACAATGCCAGGAGGGCGATGGTTCAGTGGCAGTGAGGACAAGAGGAGGCTCAATAAACTCTGAGCTGGTACTCTGTAGATCAGAATTATCCCCCACAAGACCATTTCTAGCAGCTGGTTGGTCTTGTGCATATATCTCACGTAAGCTACTTGTTCTCTGATTTATGACAGGGGAATATGATTCACTGCTGGAAGCCCAATCTGGGCTTGGATGTGGATCATCATTTGCATGCACTAGATTTGTATCTGTAGACTCTGTCTTTGCATCTGCATGCTCTTCCTCGGCATCTGCTTGATCTGTATCGGCATCTGAATGCACTGAGTCATCATCTCGGACATGAGGTAGATAAAAAGTGTCTGCATACGGCACTTGAGGTGCATGCGAGAGACTTTCCTCAAATTTGACACTTCGCTCAATGATGAGCTTGTCCGTAGAGGGAATCAGGAGTCGATATCCCTTCACACCATCAGGGTATCCAACAAATATTCACTCAATGCTCTGTGGATCAAGAGCTTTCCTCTTTTCAGAGGGAATCCGGGCCCATGCTCGAGAGCCGAAAACACGGAGGTGAGTGACCTCTGGTTTAGTGCCGCTCCAAGCCTCAAAGGGGGTCTGGTCCTTGACAGACCTATGAGGAGATCTGTTCTAGATGTAGTTAGCACAATTAAGTGCTTCGTCCCAAAGCTTATGAGGCAGTGACTTGGCATGCAACATGCATGAAGCCATCTCTTTGAGAGATCGATTCTTTCTCTCAGCAACTTCGTTCTGCTGCGGAGTGTATGGAACTGTATACTGCAACTGTATGCCGGACTAAAGGCAAAGGTTCTGAAGTGCTGTGTTAACATATTCCCCCCCATTGTCTGTACGGAGGGCTTTGATCTTTCTCTCTGACTGTGTCTCAACTAGTGCTTTGAAATCTTCAAAGTGCTCAAAAACTTTAGATTTGTTCCTGAGAAGATACACCCAAGTATACTGTGAGAAATCATCAATAAACGTAAGCACATACCTTGCTTTGTTGATGGAAGGATGAGGAAAAGGCCCCATGAGATCACTATGGATCAGATCTAGAGGAGAGGATGCTCTGTGAGTCTTGCCGATGTCAAACTTTTCTCTAGGATGTTTGCCAAGAACACACCCTTCACAAACTCCTTTGGATAAACTGATATTTGGCAAGCCTTCCACCATCTCATTCTTGCTTAGCTGCTGCATATACCTGTAATTTAAGTGACCAAACCTCTCGTGCCAAATCCTACTACTATCATCAGCATGTGTAAGCAATAAGAAGGATTCAGATTCAATAAATTCAGAAAATGTATACAGTCTGGCTCCATTGTTTACCTCACCAGTTGCAATTTTGTAATTTCTATGTAGATCATATATGTTCACTGCATCTGGAGTGAATTCCACTCTCTTTCCGGTGCCGGAATGAGTGATCTGATAAACTGAAAGCAGGTTTACCGAAAGTTTTGGAACATGAAGCACATGTTCAAAGCTTCCGTGTAAAAGTTCCACTCTACCTTTTCCGGTGACCTCAATAGGTGAGTCATCTCCCATCAGGATGGGAGGTCCTTTGCATACATCCAAAGAGGAATATACTTCCTTTGCAGCAGCCATATGATGTGATGCACCAGAATCTATAATCCATGCATCAGGAGAAGAATTAATTGCAACTAAAGCATGAAAATTGTTACCTTTCCCGTGTGGCGGATCCTCAGTTTTCTTCTTGGCGCCCTGAGGGATGTGGTCCCCAAGGTTGTGCTTCTGAAGGATTTCTGCCATTTGGTCAATTTGTTTCTTCATGCAAGAGGATTCTGGATGGAATCCTCTTTGACAGTAGGTGCATCTGTTTCCTTTCTTCCCTTTCTCATTTCTCGAGCCGGAGGAGTCATTGAAGGGCTTGGTGTACCCTTCCTTCTTTGGATGGGAATGTGCTTTTCCTTTGTCTTTTTGCTGCTGATTTTTCTGATTTGAATCAGATCTGTGATTTTTATTATGGCTGCCATCATGCACAGCAAGTGCATGTGCTTTTGGAGGTTTGATTTTCCCCATGCCAATGAGTTTATCTTGCTAAAAAATAAGAGACTCCATAAATTCTTTGAGAGAAGGCATAGTGTAGGATTTACCTGTTGCGAGCCTTACTGAATGAAATGTAGACACAAAGACGGAGTATTCCGGTCCGAGCTTTGACATAATAGAGAGAACTTGGCGACTCTCCTCCTTGGATTTGTCAATTCCACAACCCTTGAGTTGCAGCAATAAATCATTATATTTGGTGAAGAAATCTTGAGTTCTGTCATAGTTCCGTGGATCCAATGATAACAGTTCCACTTCGAGCAGATGTCCTTTCATCTCATCCTGTTTCCCGTAGAGCTCTTCAACCTTTTTCCAAATCTCATTGGGAGTATTGCAGGCAGATAGATGAAACTGCAACTCTGGAGAGATGCACATGCATATGGATCCGTGGGCCTCATCCATACGGTTGAGGTACTTGGATTTCTCTATGGCTGAAGTGGGTTCCACTTCTGTAGCCATGGTAATCCTGTACAACCCTTTATGACGAAGGTATCGAGCCATTTGATCCTTCCATTCATGATAGTTGTACGGTGTTAGGATCGATGCTTTGGGAAACTCCATTTTTCTGTCAATCTTCGATCTCCAAGCTGTAATACTTGCAAAATAAAGGACTGATGCGCCTTTTATCTAGCAACCTGTGGGCTCTGATACCATGTAAATGTGTTAGAAAACCTGCACAGATGAATATAGCTAGTAAAGGTTGAACACACAGCTTTGCAGAGCAAAAACACTAAAAGAAAATCGAAAGAAGAAAAGAATGATTCTATTGAAAATTATGTTACAATGCTCATGATATATAGCATTACTGGGTGAAGATCCCAAGGTAATGACTATAGTGGTGATCAATGAGAAGACTCAACACCTACAACAAGTTCCGGAGATAACTAGTCAGTTGTGGAGTTAAAAAAGGAGCAAATCAAGGAGTAAATCATGCAAAAGGAATTTTGCATGCAATCCCATGCTCTAACTAAAAGTCCGCATGTAGATGTGTAGTAGTTCCAACATGCAAAAGGAATCTTGCATGCAGTCACATGCTCTAACTAAGAGTCTGCATGTAGGTGTGTAGTAGTTCCAACGCTTGAATCATGTCTAAAAATTTAAGGTGAAATCTTAATTTGTGTTATTTAAACTTATTTGTTGACTATATATATGGATTTAGCACCTTTAAAAATCCCTAGATATCTTCCATTGTGGGGTGTTACCCATCAAACTTATGATTTCAATAAATTCCTGTCAGATTTTACAGAAATTAGACCAAAAAACCCACCTGAAAAATTTCAAAAATTTCTCACTAAAAACAACTTAAAAACACACCACTTAACATTGAGTCTAATGAATTCTTGGTCAGAAAGCATCATTGATTGTCTTATAATTGAACCTGAAAATGACACGTATTCTTGTCATGATCTTACATGTGTTCAATAATTTTGACTGGCTACCAAAAAAATCCAATGCCCGTGAGGACGTGCTGGTCGACTAGGGTTCCAGCAACACTTCGACTGAGGAAAACGCACGATCATGAAACACAATTGCAGCATGAGCAGGCACATGACCGATGCGAAGATCTGATGACGCCGGGGACCATTAGAAAAAAACAAGAGTAGATCTGAAGAGTCTCTGTGGCCGGGGCATGAAAAGTTATTTAGAATGCATGTACGTTCATCAAAGATCATTAAACAGATTATCATTCAGATTGTTAAAAAATTATAGTTCATGAAAATAGAAATAATAGAAAAATTAAAAAATTAAAATAAAGAAATAAAATTAATAATTAATAGAAATAAATGTTATTAAATAATATATAATAAAACCTCAACTAATCACTTTACAAATAAATAAATTTAAATAATAATAAAAATAACAAAAATTAAATTCCTCATATTAAATTATAGATAAACATCATGAAATTTTAATCTCACACTAATCTCACATCATAATGCTTAATTAAAACCAATAACACGTTAGTTAGAATGGAACGCCGCTGTTTAGATTACAAGGTAGGATTGGAACGTCATTTCTGCTATCAGATTCGTATGTACGTATGTAATGATAAAAAGTTTGTGACATTTGAATTTATTTATTTAGATTTATTAATTTAAAATTTATAAACTTTTAAAGGAATTTTATTATTATAAAAGTTTTACATCTACCATACCAAAGAATTCATCATAGTTTTGTATTGTGAGACCCATTCATCAAAATCAAATTTGAAAATGACTTGACACGTGAAAAATAATAATAAAAAGAGAAAAATTGAGAAAAGAGGATGTTATGGCTTCGTGACTCTGATTCATGGGCAGGAGAGTTTAAACATAGATTATACTACATCAACCAATAACAATGAACAAATACTCTTAACTCATCTCCTCAATTAAGGCTTCTAAAACATCATATATTGGTTCAATGTATGTTTAGTATTGTGGGCAATTTTGGTATGAGTGTTAGTGTTTGATTGAATGTCTTTCAAGTTGCTAGTTGAGTTGTTTGATTGAATGTCTTTGAAGTTGCTAGTTGAGTTTATGTCTTGGGTTGGATATTCCGGAGAAAATAATTGAATTTGTGCTTTAGTTTGGATTTTTCTTTTTATTGAAGATTAGTTTATGTTTAGGTTGAGTGTAATTCAGATTTTGTTTGTTAGTTTAAATTGTCATGGATGAGTTTGGTTTTAATAGGATAATTATTTCAAAATATTATTGGTGTTTATAAGTTATTTTTGAGTGGATTTTTAGGGAAATTTTGCAAGAAAAAAGAGATTCAAATATCTTTTGGGCACAAGCCTAAGCATTAATCTCTCTTAAAAAATTTAGATGCACTTATGTACCTACAAATTTAAAGGGAGGGGGTTTGATCCCCTAACCTCTTCCTGCCTCACCCTTTTTCACTTGGAAATTTCCATAAAACAAATCAAATTAGAGGAAGGGTTCAAACCGGTTACCTCTTCCCCCTCAAATTTTGGTATTGAACTATAATGAAAACCCCGTTATTCGAGGATTAGGGGTGGAAATATATGTGTGTGTGTGAGTGTGTGTGTGTGTGTGTGGCGGGGGGGGGGGGGGGGGGGACGGGGCGCTTTCCACCCCTCATCCGCAAATAGTGCCTGCAACTAACCACCATCAAACAACTTGAAGCACCTACCTCCCAACCCCTCTAAATGGTCCTATCACCCAAGGATATCATTGCTCGTGACATGAAAACCTCCTTCAGTGATGGTTTCTACAACCCATTGCTTACCCACCACTCATCAACCATCATTTCCACTTCTCTATCAGTTATTGCAATGCAGAGGGGTTAGGGGCATATCTTACCACTTGTGTGAGGCCATCATAACTACTCTTGTCCACCACCAAGGGTTTTAGTTTTTGTTTATTTAATATGTAGTTTGATTTTTTATTCATGTTAATGTTTTACTTTTTATTTCCTATATATATACATATATATATATTCCTAAGGAAAATTCGTAATTTTATTAATGAAAACTAAATTACATGTTACAGATGCTTGAAAGCATTCCATCATCTAGTCAATGACTAATGATCATAAATTCATACAAAATAATAAACTAGTCGAATGAAGAGAATATATTAAAGTTTTCTCCATTTCTTTTTTTCACCCTTTCGCCATTCTCCTTGAGATGGTGATGGGGAGACGATGGCTAGTTGATTTCCTTATCTGAATCAAAATTATCTGATGTGTGATGACATTTATATCCACTAGAATCCTTTGCTTCTGATATCCTGGCTAGTTATGTCGCAGTGACCTGTAAATCAGTTGGTTCTTGGGATACTTCCCCCTTTCCTTCATTGTCTTGTGATTTCTGATTTTCCACATTGGGAGTGGGTACTTTTTCTGTTGTTCCCTCTTCCTCATCTAGCTCATTTGGTCGAAATTGCCATCCTTTGGGTTGCTTCCTTGGTTTCTTCTTCCTTCGTGGTTATTTCTTGGCTTCAGGGCACAAGTTTTGTAGATGTCCTATTTGTCGGCATATTCAACATCTAAAGGTTGTGTTCTATAAATATAGGAGCTGAGTCCAATTCTACTTGTTGTGTATCAATTGTATGCAATCCCGCATGCCTTTACTGAGGTCCACTTATACGCATATTCGAGAAAAAGTGTAGATTTGTTCCTCCATTCTTTGTGTATCTATATTTATGTATCGTCCTAAAATATTCACAATGCCTTCTAGCACTTGGTCATGCTAGAAGTGTAGGGGGAGGTTATGAAGTCTAACCTCAACGGAATTTTTTATACAGTCATGGTGTTTGCATCAAATTTTGGGAACCATGGGGTAATGAAAAGCCCCATAGATCCCCAAAACCATGGGCCTTCCTAAAGTACAATTTCTTGATCCTCCGATGATGCAAACTTTACGATGAAGAATCCTTTACAACAAAGATGTATTTCATATTTTTTTGTCCAATTTGTGAAGATCCACTGGAATAGATCCATTGGTTTTGGCCAGAAACTATTAAATCTGCAGATGATGGCTTGGGCTTCATAAGTTGTGCATAGAATGATTGTTTCTAAAATATATATGACCAATTATGGAATGTAATTCACTTGTTCCACTATGTATGGACTTGGAGTGTCAGGAATTTGTCCTGGCCATGTTGTAGTTGTTGGATCTCCTTGTTGATCCAGGTGGATATTGGTGGCCACCCGCCAATTCCACTTGGACCCTCACCATTGTTTCTTTCAGTTTTTCAGTTTCCTTATTTGTAGCACAACTTACTATTTTTGGCATTTTTTTGGGTCATGAACTTCTGGAGCCATTTTGAGGCCCTAAACGACATTTTTTGGGAAACTAGGAGCAACATGGGTGCATGGATCGATGATTTTCATCCAAAAGTTGTAGTCCTCGGATAAATATTTCTAACGAGGTATTGTGCGCATCAAACGAAGATAGTATGCCAAAGTTATGACCTTGGGAAGTTGATGTACCAATTTATCTAAAACGGGGCCCATAGTTTGGCGCTTCATCTCCTAGGGTTAGGGTTTTGGATGTTTAGGGCTTTCCATGGTTTCTCAACAATAAATAGGCATTCGAGATGTAGGTTTTAACCCCGTACAGAAATTACCTACATACGAATTCTAAAACACAGAGAATAAACAATGTGAGAGCATAACACATAAAACAAATATACATAGAGATTTTCCCCTAGATCCCAAAACTTAGACTACTAGCTTGATTTTTCATTATATTCCTTTCAATGTTACAATACATATATATACATGCTGAAGCATCCAATACCATGGACCGAAAACCATCGCGTCCAAAACCATGTGCGAAAACCATTCACAAAACCATAGGTAGGTCCGCCCAACCTAATATAGGGTCCAAAAAAAATTCCCAGGGGCGCTGCCTTGAACCCCGTAGAGGGGGGATACTTGCCCCTCTCAAACCCCCTATGACCCCCCCGCTGTGCAATTCGCGCAACGAAGAGGGGGCTTCGCCCCCCCTCTAACCCCCTGGTTAACTAGGGAGGCTAGTCATGGAAAAAATATAACACAACCCAACACGAGCCTCATTGTAAGACAGTTCAAAGGCATGTAGCCGCCACATCTCTTCTCAGAGATAAGATACCATCGCCCTACCTAGTTTATTTCCATATCTGTTTGTAAGCATATTTTAGTATTTCACATTAATGAAATGAAGTATTATTTCTACTGCATCTTTGTATTTATGGTTAAATCTGTAATTTGTTGCATTCCTATTTAAATCCAGATCACTTGTAGAATGTTTTTGTAGAAGAGACCACCCTTGATATGTTCCTTGTATGGTTTTGTACGCTTGGGTAAACATGATCCGACAACCTCACTTGCTGGCTTTGACTTACTTGATCCCACAGCTCCACCTCTCAGTCTCAGATTTAGGATAATGGTGGCTGCGGGATGAATGTTGTAATCTTGTAGACTCCGATCATCCTGCAGAGATTTGTCGCCATAGATCAGGTTTTGTAGATGCGTTGAATAACCCAGATTGATCATGATGTTCTGCTTCAGTTGAGAAACCTTGTCCAATGTTTGTACCCAAACTGATGATGATTTTCTAGCAGGGGTTTTTACAAAAAATTGTATAGTATTATGTTATACCAATTCTTCCTGATCCAGGGGGGACGTATGATACAATTTTAGTATCAGTGATATATGTCGCCTCAGAAGCCTCCAATGAAGTCTTCATTGTGGGAATAATCCATATTGTGTTGCATGTTCTAATGAAAGAGGTTTGAGCCTCATAAAAGGGTTCTAGTGGGCATAGATTTGATTTTGATTCGACCTGGCCATGAGAGAAAAATTTTGGATCTAAAATGGACAGAACTAGAATAGATCGACTTTGCATTATACTAGTTATCTGCATTCGTGGTGGTGCCTAGATGAAATAGAGAGCCTCTTTGACAGAGAGAAAAATCTCAGTAAGTTGATAATATCTTTCGACAGGTTCGATCACAAATGTAGATATCCAAAACTAGACAATGCAGAGGGTAGATCTGAGCATGTATTAACGCGTCTCTACAGGTGTGTGTCTAACCCAGAACAATAAGTCAATTACAATATAGAAATTTTCCTCCCTTTCGCATATAGAAACCAAATCAGATCTGTTGTTCGTAAGAAATCAGAGGGAGATCTCATGGATTATTGATCTATTTGGCTCAATACAAAGGTTCTAGATGTGTCCATCCACATACTGGGCAAGAGATGCAATCCCATTGTCAACAATCTCCTCAACTGCAGAGATCTGTGAAACCCTAGCTTTCTTCATCCTTTGAAGGTAATCATAGTTTCGATTTGCATCATGGTGGAGGAGGGATTTATATAAATTCACTCTCATGACAGATCCTTCGTCGCAAATCTTCGCCTTTGTCTCACGCCTTCCATTGTCGCATATCACCAACTCCTCAGATGCTCCGTTATTGTAGATCTTTGCCATCACAGATCTATTTTTGATATCTTCCTATCTTAATTCAATTCTCTTTGTTGTTGCCTTATATATGTGTATGTGTGTGTGTGTGTGTGTGTGTGTGTGTGTGTATATATATATATATATATATATATATAGATATATATATGAATTTAATAAATAAAAAAATTGTATATATACTTGAAACTCTATATTAAAAATTCATTTTTTCTTGCATCCTCAAGGTTATTGGGCAAAGTAATATTATATATTCCTCATGCAAAGGTGGTTTTTTTACCATGTTCAGGAAATCACACAAAAGCATTGAAGGCATCTACAACCATATTACTTAGTAATTCAACCTATATTCTCATAAAAAAATTCAAGAGTTATATGGGCAATAAATTGCTCCTTGAGGTAGGTGTTAGAAGGGGGCATAATTGGATGCCTCCATGAACAAATTTCACCAAATCAAAAGGAATCTATTTCAGTTATATTGTAGCAACATATCAATTCTAGAATTTGTTTCAAACTTTTGGTTTAATTTAGAATCCCCTGAATCCCCACCTATATTGGCCTTTCAATTATTCTTTTGCATAACTTTTATAAGCCCATATCTCACTCATCATAAGTTGATTTGGTGCCAAGGGAAAGGCACATGGAAGATGGTGTGAAACAATACAACATGAAGGCAACACTTAGGTCTCCATAAGTTCCACAACACCTGAGTCAAAGGAAAAGGCTTCATAACACTATGACTAAGTGATCATTTAGTCTCTTCGCATCATGGCTATTTTTCTTAACCTTGAGTTTAGTGGGAAGGACAAATTGGCACTCTTTTTAGTATATATATTACTTATTTTTCACTTTTTTCTCTTCCTAAAGGGCCCCACATACTAAAAAAAAAAAAAACGCAAAAAACCCCAAAAACATTAAAAACAAGAGGTTGGGATCCATCCAATGAGAGAAAACAAAAATATCTAGTTATTGTACTTGCATATATACATATATGTTATATGTGAGTCTATGCATGAAGTTGGGTTACACTTTTTGGCAAGAAAGGGCACATTTTGGGTGTAAAACAACAACTCGATCAAGCCATTTTAAGTACTTGATTGAGCAATCTTTCAACCTTCGATCGAGTTGTTTGAGGGCCTAAATATAGCTCGATCAAGCATTAAAACAAACCCTCGATCGAGCTCTTGTGTAACCCGAGGTTATCTAGGAGCTTGATAAAGCCTTAAAGCTAGATTGAGCATCCGTTTAACCCCATTAAGGGCTCCATCAAGGTTTTCCTAAACCCTTAATCGAGCTATTTGAATTTTATAACTCAAGTGCTCGATAGAATGTTTTAAGTGCTTGATTGAGCTCCCGTGGTCCTAAAAATCACAATTTTAGTAGCCCTTTTGTAGATTTCTCTGCAACACCATTTTTTACCCTAACGGACTTAGGGCAGAATTTGTAATTAAGTTGAGGAGTTGATCATGTTGGATTCGTGAAGGAATCCTCTATCTAATGACATATGAGTTTCACATTTTTGAATTCACGTGATATTTTTCATCTATTTTCTTTTAAAAATAATGTTTGAAATTTTTTGGATATTTTCAAAGGGGTTGAATAAAAAATCAATAACATAAAATATACACAATGAAAAAATTTCAAAAAATACTAATATCTCGTTTACGAGTCCTTTTCAAAAGGGTACTCTTGGTTTTTCAATTTATTTAAATAGTTGAAAAAAAACTTACTTGAACAACAACAACATAATTCTTTACAAATTGTCTTTCTACCCCGAATCAAAATTCATACCTCTTGTAAGAATTTTGAAGGTTTCAATTTGAGAAAATAGTAAAATTTTGAAATTTCATTGCCACATTTAGCCCATAAGTGTAAACTTATATTCATGAATTCACCCATTAATTAGATACATTTAAATTTTAGTTTTTTTAACAAAGAGACATGATTGAAAAGCAATACATGATCTTACCACATGGATGGTTTGGTATTTTCATTTATGCATCAACAAACTTTTAGAATACTAACAATTAAAGCTAGGGAATTCTCATGAGGGGTCCCTTGAAAAATTGTCTTTCCTATATGAATTGAGTGAGTTCTTGATTCAAATTGGTTTTAATATATATTTTCAATCCTTTGAACTCTGAATAGTTTAATCCAAATTAGAATACTACACTACTTAGGTAATATCAACCAAAATCCCTTGTGGTGGCCTTGAGCCCCTTCCTTTGCACATGTATCCTATTTTCATCTATGAAACTTTAAGATCCTGAAAGAGTTAGTGATGAGAAAGGGCCAACCCCTCCTTTAAATTGTATGGAGAACTCATTGTTCCCTTAAAGTGGTGTATGCCAACTCACTCAACTTATACTAGTTACAAGATAAAAGATATGTGCCTACTCAAAATGACCTTCATAACCGAGTGGTAGCTTGCTTGCTTAATTATCTAGATTGAAATCATAAAACAACACATAGTTAAAATACCAAAACTTGCATTAGTCCACCCAACATCTTGATAATCTTATTTTGGAAGCCAATTACCCTTTTTCCATAGCTATAATAGCTTATTGAGTGGATGGAATTGAGATTTGAAACCCAATTTTTATACACAACTACCCAAATCATTTTCTTAGTGATTTTGATTATTTTTAGGGTAGCTTAAATCCATTTGAAGTGAAAACACTTTCTATTCACAATCTCTAGTCATGTTAAATCGTGTTTCTATAGCTTTCCTAGGTATTTTTTAATCCTAAGTTTGATAATTTTACACAAGCCATTTACTATTTAATTGGTTTCAAACTCAATAATTGACCTCAATAATATGTTTAGACTATCTTTCCAATGTCACAAGTATGTGAACATATTTTTGTTCACTTATTTTAGTTCACAGGTTTGAAAATCAACAAGCTCATTCTCACAACTCCTTCCCAAAAAAAATCATATTGTCCTTTTTGGCAAACTAAGCAGCTAAGGGAGGAAAATATCTATGTTGGGCAGTCCTAATAGGGCATGCACACAAGTCCTCCACCTCTCTTTCTTCCCCTTTTCGTCACCTTAAACACAATACCATCTAAGGTATATGTAGCTTATGACTTGTGCTAAGTTACCAAAGAGATTGTAATTGGCCTCACTACAAGATAAGTGGGATTTGTCTCAATAGATCATTTTTTGTTATAACAAACACTAAGGGATTTATTAGTACTTCCACATTTTAAGTATTTTATAAAGCTAACATCATTCTACCTATTCATATAAGAATCCTAGTAATGAAAATTCCACAAGAAATTCAAGAAAAACCTAATGATACAAAAATTAATTGATTTATCCATATGTAACAAACCAAATAAAAAATACAAGAGGATAAATGAAAAGAGGACTATGGGAGATATGAGAAGCTTGATAATCCTTGGATAAGGTCTTATATTATACATAATTTGTTGAAGGTAAAAATTCTTATTCACTACAAAATTTATAAAAAAATGTTTGAGGGCATTTATGAATGACACTTTTCTAAATATTTTTTTATTTATTCATTTTTCAAATATATATTAAAAATTATACGAGCACAAATTTTATTTTATTTTAATTTCTTAAATAATATGTTTTTTTATTATTTTGAGTTTGTAGTTTTGAAGTTTTAAATCTCAATTTTTTGTTTTCTACGCACTCTTTTTTCTTGAACTTTTTGAATTAAATAACTTATTTTATTGAAAAACACATTACTAAAAATCAATTCGATATGCATTTTAATAAAATTATCTCTTAAATATTATTATTTTTTATTTTATTTTATTTTATTTATTTATTTATTTATTTATTTT
Organism: Pinus tabuliformis; assembly: GCA_031772625.1. Taxonomy (NCBI): domain Eukaryota; kingdom Viridiplantae; phylum Streptophyta; class Pinopsida; order Pinales; family Pinaceae; genus Pinus; species Pinus tabuliformis. The sequence goes on from CM062820.1 coordinate 94,281,712, forward strand.
ATTTTATTTTTTATTTATTTATTTTTTGATATATATATATATATATATATATATATATATATATATATATCTATATATATATATATATATATATATATTGCAACAGGAAAAAAATTGTCTTTTATATTATGATTAAAACAATACATATATATGATGGACAGAATGTTAAAATTGGAAACTAGGGCCAAACTCAATGTGGGTCGTCTTATTCATGGCTGATAATATTTTTATTAGATTCCTCTCGTCGAGAGGTGTAGGATTGATCTAAGGATCATTCGATTCCGATAAGTATTTATGGAGATATGAATTTATTTTGATTATGGAACAATTATCAAGCCGACCAGCGACTCATGTAGGCTCAGAAGCCCAATAGACGCATCTATTCATCATCAAAATTTGTATATAAATATAGGAGGTCTTTTCCTCATTTCGACACTCAATCTCATCACATCTCTCTCTCTCTCTCTCTCTCTCTCTCTCTCTCTCTCTCTCTCTCTCTCTCTCCTGCACAGAAAAGAGGCTCTTCTCCTACTGCACAAAGAGGGACTGTTCTCTCACATGTGTGGAAGGAAGGACACAGAATTTAGCGCCACAACTGTAAATCAGAAGTTTTACCAGCATTGACCATCAAAATCTCTCTCAGAACTACGCTATAGGTGGAACTGACTCTCCTAAGAAGGCCGCATTTTTTGATGAATGAGTCAAGCCGATCTGACGGACGGTTTGCAAGATATTGTTTGCCCTAGTTTAGGGCTGATCTAGGGTTTGCTGCTGCTGATGTAAATCAAATTTATGTAATATTTCTCTCTACTGAATTATTGAAGATAAAGGAAGATTTGATCAAAGGGTTTCCCCATATTGAGGTTTGTCCCTGGCTAGCTGCCACATCTTGTGTCTCTTGTCTTGGCTTGTTTTCTGTCAATCATTTAATTTTCTATCTGCACTTTACTTATTGTACATGTGATTTCTAATCTGTGGATAATAATAATAAAAAGAAGTAAACTACTCTAAGCATAGAACATACCATAACTTAACATGGTATCAGAGCTGAGGTGAAGACAAAGCTCGAGCAAGAGCAAGAGCAATCACCGAAGAGAAGATTGGCAAGGCTATCCTAAAAGAACTATGGGGTCCTCAACACTCTTCCCTGCCAAAGACAAGCTTCATGAGAAGTCTGACTATCACGGATGGAAGATATCTCTTGATCTAACCTTAGAAGATCAAGAAGTGTTGTACCATGTGAGAGGCAATATTGTTGAGCCTCCATCAAATGCACCCGTTACTGCTAGGAACAAATGGAAAACCAGTGAAGTCAAAACAAAGAAGATCATTCGAGACTCTATCAACAAGTGCTTGGTGGCCTACATCTCTGACCTAAACACCTCCAAGGAAATCTATGGTAGACTGGTGAGTTTATTTGAATTTAATGATGCAAATCAAGTCTTGTTTCTTAGAAATAGGCTGAAGGAAATTAATAAGGGAAAAGATGATAGCATGCAAGCATACTTCCTAAGAATCACTAAGATCAAGAACGATCTCCTATCTATTGGGGAGATTATTACTGATACAGGAATGTCACTCACGACTCTTGAAGGATTACCATCCGAATGACGCGTGTTTAGGACTACTCTTCTCAACAATAACATAATTATTGGATTCAAGGAATTGATAGCAAGATGTATTCAAGAAGAAACAAGGATAGAAGAGAAAGAAATGAACATGCCTAAAGGTCCTCCTGCTGCCTTTTCTTCTCATGCTAAGAAAAGAAATAATCCCAGGACTAAATCAAAAAGAAAGGCTAGACCTAAGGGTGGAAGAAAAGGATGATGTTACATTTGCGATAAAGTAGGTCACTATGTAAGGGAATGCCCTGATAGAAGGAACTCTCACCAGGACGATGATCGAAATCCCTCTCATGGAAATCAAAGAAATGGAAAATCTAATAGTAGAGGTAAAAGGAATTCTGGAAATCAAGAAAGAGGACAACCATTCAAGAAGGCTAGAAATTTCAGGTATGAATCTAACACTGTTGACAATAAAAAAGGAGGAATATTATCTACCAACTGCTCTATCTACCTCTGCTCCTCCGGACTCACTGGGAAATTGGCTTATTGATAGTGGTGCCTCAAGGCACTTCACTGGTCATAAAGAAGTTCTCCATAATCTGATAGAGAAAGAAACTAACTTGGAAATTTTCCTTGGTGGTAGTATGAAATGTCCCGTGAAAGGTGTAGGCAATGTCTCTCTTAAATTGAATCAAGGTAATACGATCCAATTACAGGATGTATTATATGTACCTGATCTCAAAAATAACCTAGTGTCCATCTCTGTAATGGAAGATAAAGGCTACAAGGTGACCTTCATCAATGGCAAGGTACGTGTATGGAAAAACAATGTTAAGATGCCTTTACTCTTGGGTTTCGAGTTGATTCATTATATCAGGTCGGTGGAAGTCCGCTAGGTGTCATGTCCTGTGACACATCTCTTCAGTGTGAACTTTGGCATCAGAGGTTTTCCCACCTTCATTATAAAGCTATACCTGATGTAAGCCAAATGGTGACAGGGATGCTCGAATTCTAGGTAGAGAAAGAAGGTGTATGTCTGGGATGTGTCGAAGGAAAGCTCAAAAGGGGACCATTCCCTTCAAGCCAAAGCAAGACCTCCGATATATAACAGTTGGTTCACTCAGACATATCTGGTATGATGCCTCTGAACTCCTTGGGAGGATATTCATGTTACCTTACTTTTACCGATGACTATTCTCGAAATACTTGGATATACTTCTTGAAAAATTAGGATGAAGTGTTCTCTTGGTTTTGACACTTCAAAGCCTTGATTGAGAATCAAAATGAAAAGAACATCAAGATCTTAAGGACTGATAATGGGACTGAATATGAATCTAACGAGTTTCATGACTTTTGTAAAGAGGTAGGCATTAAGAGGGAGACTACTACACAATATACTCTTTAACAGAATGGTGTGGCGGAAAGGAAGAACCGTATGATTGTGGAAGCTGTTTGTGCCATGCTCCATGATCAAAGACTTCCGAAGTTTCTATGGGCCAAAGCTGCAAACACCGCTGTATATGTGCAAAATTTATGCCATCATCAAGCATTGGGTTCCAAGCCTCCTGAAGAAATTTTCACTCGTAAGAAACCTAACATATCTCGTTTTAGTATTTTTGGAAGCCCTGCATATTTTCATGTGCCAGAAGAGAAAATGAATAAATTGGGTGCATCTAGAAAGAAAGGAATCTTCGTGGGCTATGGTGAAAATACTAAGGGCTATAGAATCTATGTAGCCAATCAAAGGGAATTCATGACTAGTCATGATGTCACCTTTGACGAAGATATGTCTCTCAACAAGGTGAAAAATCTTCCTACTTTAAGGAGCTCACAAGAAGTTGACACCAGGGAACCAAAAGAAAAAGACGATGTAACAATGTTCGATGTGGATGAACCCATGGATCCTATTGATCCACCTAAGCCTTCCTCTTCTAGGAAGAGGCCCTCTTGGCTTAGGGGGCTACTCGATGATGCTAAAGGACACACAGCACCCTGAGGAACCTTCCGTGAAAGTAAGAAATATAACACGTATTAGGGATACTTGACCATCATGAGCACAATCATACAAAATGAGCCTTCATCATTCTCAGATGCCGTCAATCATCAAGTATGGAAGGATGCTATGACCGAAGAATATGAGTCTATTATGAAGAATTATGTCTGGGAAGTAATTTCCAGACCCCAGGATAAGACAGTTGTCACTTCTAAGTGGCTTTACAAGATAAAGCATGCAGCAGATGGAAGTATGGAAAAGTATAAGGCTTGTTTTGTCGCTCGTGGCTTCTCCCAGAAGGAAGGTATAGACTATGATGAGATATTTACACCTGTTGCTAGATATACCACCATCCGCTCAATCATAGCCCTTGCAGCTACACAAGGATAGAATCTACATCAGATGGATGTAAAGACCACGTTCCTGCATGGTTCAATCAAAGAAGAGGTCTATGTGGAGCAACTCGAAGGATTTGAGATTCATGATCGAAAATCTCATGTGTGCAAGTTGAAGAAGGCCCTCTATGGGCTGAAGCAAGCACCTCAAGCATGGTATGAGAGGATTGATAGCTACATGATGAAGCTAGGATTCACTAGGAGTGAAGTCGATCCTAACCTTTACTTTAAGGTTGTAGATGAAAAACCTCTCATACTGGTGTTGTATGTTGACGACCTCTTCCTAATAGGTGCAAACCCTCTCATTCACAAATGTAGAAGGGAGTTGGATTCTAAATTTGAAATGAAGGACCTAGGACTGATGCACTATTTCCTAGGACTTGAAGTTTGGCAAAAGCTAGGGGAAATTTTCCTATCTCAAGGAAAATATGTGGTGAAGATTCTAGAAAGATTCGGTATGGTGGACTGCAAGCCTGTAACTACGCCGATGAAGCTTGACTTCAAAAAGTTAAACGGTAGTGTTGCTGAACCTATTTTACAAAATGCCACCGAGTTTCAGCAACTCATCGAAGCATTAATGTTCCTAGTGAACTCCCGTCCAGATATATACTTTGCAGTCAACAAATTAAGTCAACATATGGTTGAACCTCACCACATACATTGGATTGGTGCCAAGAATCTATTAAGGTATCTTCGTGGCACAATTACTTATGGGTTGAGATACACTACCGGAGATGTGAGACTACTTGGATACACTGATGTTGATTGGGCAGGCAATGTGGTGGATCGTAAGAGCACTTTTGGGTGCTGTTTCTCCTTTGGATCTACTTCGATATCCTGGATGAGCAGGAAGCAGAAGTTGGTGGCTTTGAGCACCACCAAAGCAGAGTATATTGCTGCTAGCATGGCCTCCCGTGAGGTAGTCAGGTTACGAAATCTCTTTAGTGAGATGTTTGGATTTACATTGGATATCACCGTGATCCTATGTGACAACTAGAGTGGGATTTGTTTGTCAGAGAATCCTGTATTTCATGATTTCTCCAAACATATCGATATTAGTTACCACTATATTCGAGATATGGTGCAGCGAGGAGCAATAAGGCTCCAACATATCAGTATATATGAACAGGTCGCTGACATTCTGACAAATCCCCTAGGGAAGGTCAAATTCCTGACTTTCCGAGAATGACTTGGTGTCATTCAAGGACCCTTTGATGAGGGTCCTATATGATGTATTTAGCTCTAGGAGCTCTGGGAGAGGCATGGGGTACTTCTTGGAGTGACATATGACCACAGGGTGACTCACCATCCCCTGGTGGTACACCTTGTGCAGGGTAAAAGGATCAAAGTTTCCCTGTGACACCCCGTGGCGACTATGGAACAAGATGATTAGTTCTCCTGTGGGCTTGGATGATATGTTCTCCATGGTGATTGTGGAGAAGATGATTTGTTATCTTGTGGGACAGGATGATTCACTCTCCTATGGACAGAATGATTCACTCTCCTATGGACAAGATGATTCCCTCTCCTGTGGACAGGATGATTCCCTCTCCTGTGGACAGGATGATTCGCTCTCCTGTGGACAAGATGATTCGCTCTCTTGTGGGACAAGATGATTCACTCTCTTGTGGGACATGATGATTCGCTCGCCTATGGACAAGATGATTCGCTCTCATGTGGACAAGATGATTCGCTCTCTTGTGGGACAAGATGATTCGCTCTCTTGTGGGATGGGATGATTTTCTCTCCTATGGATAGGATTGACTAGTTCTCCTGTTGAGGCATCCTGCCCATGCAATCTGGGACTCAAGGGAAGTACCTCTCATTTGATCAATGAGCAGGGAAATGAGGATAGGGACCATAGTAGTACCGATGGACGCATCACTATATCTACCGTACTCCCTATGCTAGGATGACCTTCATTGATCTGGGATCAATGATACTAGTCTCGGACCATTGGTAGGAGTTGTACCCACTATCACACTGACTTCAGGTCCGTTGAGGACTGGTCTAGGACCAGTGGTACACACTCTGAGACTGAATTAGAGTCAGTGGAGGATGGTATGATACATCCTCGATCATTTCTTCTTCTTCATAATTCAGACAAAGCAGAGAAGAGCAAAGCAGAACAGAGCGTAACAGAGCAGAGCAGAGCAAAGCAGAACAGAGCATAGCAGAGCAGATCAGAACAGGGCAGAAGAGGAAATAGTAGAGCAGGTAGAATAGAGCATAGTAGAGAAAGGGTCAAGTTGTACAGGGCAATGCATTTGATGGATGAAAAGTAGCGACCGACAGACAAATTGCAGATGGAGTTCTCCCTAGTTGAGAGGGACTGTTAAAATTGGAAAATATGGACAAACTCAATGTGGGTCATATTATTCATGGTTTATAATATTTTTATTAGATTCCTCTCCTCAAGAGGTGTAGGATTGATCTAAGGATCATCCAATTCCGATAAGTATTTATGGAGATATGAATTTATTTTTATTATGGAATAATTATCAAGCCAATCGGCAACTCATGTAGGCTCAGAAGCCCAACAGATGCATCTATTCATCATCAACATTTGTATATAGATATAGGAGGTCTTTTCCACATTTGGACACTCATTGTCATCACATCTCTCTCTCTCTCTCCTGCGCAAAAAAGAGGCTCTTCTCCTACTACGCAACAAGGGACTCTTCACTCACACATGTGGAAGGAAGGATGCAAAATTTAGGGTTGCAACTACAGATCAAAATTTTGACCATCAGACTCTCTCTCAGAACTACGTTGTAGGTGGAATTGACTCTCCTCAGAAGGCCACATTTTTTGGTGAAGGAATCAAGCCGATCCGTCAGTCGGTTTGCAAGATATTGTCTACCTTAGTTTAGGGGTGATCTAGGGTTTGTTGTTGTTGACGTAAATCAGATTTATGTACTATTTCTCTCTGCTGAATTATTGAAGATAAAGGGATATTTGATCAAAGGGTTTCCCCATATTGAGGTTTTTCCCTGGCTAGCTGCCACATCTTGTGTCTCTTGTCTTGGCTTGTTTCCTGTTGATCGTTTAATGTTCTATCTGCACTTTACTTACTGTACATGTGATTGCTAATCTATGGATGATAATAATAAAAAGAAGTAAACTGCTCTAAGCATAGAACATACCATAACTTAACACGGAACATCATCATAAATATGATATTGTATCCACAATATGACTACACAGGGAATTATAATTCTCAACATTCAAAAGCTATAGCTATATGCTAATAAGCAACAGAGAAATAGTTTCTACAACTACTCTTCCCCTTCCAAATATTTCTCTGATTCACACAATGGGAACGAGAAGGCTTAAATGCACATCTAGTCTCTAACATGTTCTACATATAGCTACATATAAGTGATCTTTTTTCTGTTTTTTTTATACAAGACCATATACAAAACTTTTACAAAAAATGGTACAAAAAGTTCTAAGGTACTTAACTGTGCAGACATTCTTATCCTTTTTGTTGATCTTCAAAAATCTATCCCGACAGCTTGACGTTTCCTACTTCTGTCACAGTTGATCCCATTTTTATCTGGATATGCATACCTTCTTCTGTGGCTAGTAATCCTTTCTTCGACATTTCATCTGCTTTCTTGTTGTGTACCCTGCTGATGTGTTGAATGGAAGATTGATCAAGAGTGTTCCATAGGCTTTGTATATGTCTCAACCAGCCTTGCAGATAATTTTGTTGAATATTATTCTTCCCCAAAATGTGATCAATCATACCTCTCGAATCTCCATATATTTGCATTTGTGGGATATCCAAAAATTTGATAAACCATAGTAATCCCCACAAGGCTATTTCTTCTGCTTTCATATGTGTTCCCTCTCACGCATTCCAGTGAATCCAGTACTCTTGTTCTTCTTATACTTTTAGCCAAATTCCACACCCACATCTCCCTCCTTGTGCTGCCCCATCAAAAAAGCATGCCGAGTATTTGGTAACATGTACCCTCCCCTTTTCTGCCTTCTCTTTTTTCTTGGTGCCGTCTCTCTAATCTGATATAAACCACCGTTCTATGAATTCGCAAATTACATTCTCTCTCCATCTATTGGATCCAAAAATCAATTGATTTCGACCTTTCCAGATCTCCCAGAAGACAACCAAGGCGAGCGTTCGCCAACTTTTTCTTTGTGTACTCCACCATTTTAAACATTCCTCAATTGTATTAAACTGTATGTATGAGATCTACATCTTGGTGGTGAAGTGCTTCTAGATGCTTATAGATCTTGGATAGTGTAAGAATAAGTGGCAATTATCCTCACCATCTTTTCTACATAGATAACAAATTCCAGGACCATGATGATTCTTCTTTTGTAAGTTTTCCCATGTAAGATTCTTATTCTGCGAAGTTAACCAAAGGAAAATGATGATCTTTATAGGGATATTAATTTGCCAAAACTTGTAAAACCAACAATATTCCTCATCCTGTAGCCCCTTCAAACATAATTTGAGATAGCAGTCTTCCACCTCAATCTCTCTGGATTTCTTCTTTTTACCAGCCCATGTGATGCAATCCCCTTTTCTGTCATAACATATCCCTGCATCTTTTAGTGATTTTACAAGCTCAAACCAATCCAATTCATACTGTCCTGTAAGGTTTAGTTGGATGGAGTCACGCCAAATTGGAATATTACCATTCCAGTCATGGATCATCTGACTCAGGATGAATATGCCCTTTCTATTCAGGTGGTTTATTAGTTCCATTGTACCAAGTGGAATCTCACTAGATCCTATTATGTTGTCTTTACCCAAAATAATACTATTACCGGATCCAAAAATCCACGAGATGTTCTGGAGTAGGATATTCTTGACCCTGTTAAAACTGTTCCATATCTGAGAACCATATTTTTTCCCAATTACACCATGTCTCATCCAAAAGGAAAAATCCTTATTCTTCATGTACTTAAACCGAATCAACTTTCCCCATATGTCAATACTGTTGATGCCCCGTCATAATGATTTTAAAATCAACACCCATCCAAAAATTTTAAGATTTAAAACACCCCATCCACCCAGCTTTTTTGGTCTAGTAATCCTCTCCAACTTGACCAAGTGATATTTGCAGCTCCTTCTTTCTCCTGACCAAATATAGTTTTCCATTATGCGATTCAGTAGTTTTATTATCATCTGCGGGATGTGGAACAAGTGTGCCCAATATATCCCCAACTGCGTGAGAACTGACTGTATGAGGGTGATACGACCTCCCATTGATAAACATCTATGTTCCCACCCCTTAATCTTGGAGTGGAATCTTTCCACCAACCACATCTAGTCAGCATTTTTGTAGTTTCCTAGCTTTAGGCAGTACCCCAGATATTTCATTCCATTATCTAAATTTACTACATTTACCCCAAAGCACCTCTGGATATAGTTGATATCGTCATGGTTACATGATCCATATAATATGATGGATTTGTGTTCATTTTGAACAAGACCAGTAGCTTTTCCAAACTTCTTTAGAATTAATGAAAGTTCATACCACTTAAGTCTGTTTAACATACCCATCAACAAGATATCATCAACAAAGAAACTGTGAGAGATAGAAATATGACTGTTGACTTTTAGCACTTCAAATTGACCTGTGTTCATAGATTTTTTAATTTTCAAGCTTAGTCCATACATCGCCAGTATGAAAAGAAGGGGGGATAAAGCACATCCCTGTCTAAGTCCCCTGCCTGCAACAAAAAACTTTGATGGGTATCCATTAATTATCACAGCATAATGTACTGTTGTTACACATCCCATAATCCATTCTGCCATGTTTGTTTTTATTCCAAATTTATGAAGGACCAGAACTCCAATCTAAGCAGTCATAACAGTTCCCAAAAACATTCCTGCTCTTTGTAAGGAGAATACAGATTAAGGATGTGCGTTCTTCCTTGGATATCTCTAATGTTACCAACCAAAAAAATACCCGCCGAGCAGGAAAATGCCTTTAGTTTTTCCCACCTTGGGTCCCAGAAAGCTGCTAAACCCCCAGATCTTCTTGTGGCATCAGTTGCCACAATATACCATGTCGGAAACATCCTCCTAAAATAATTGATTTTTTGTGATGTAGAGTGCATTGATTCTTGGATGAGAATAATTTTGGAATGAGATGTGATAAACAGGTCTCTTAATGCGAGGAATTTTTGAAGGGCCCCCAAACCCCTTATATTCAGTGAAAGGATGGAGTTCATTTGAGCCTGTAGGTATGGGAGAGGAAATGGGGATATCAATGAGAGACGACGAGTTTGTCAAGGTTGTATGGCTTTGACATGAGCAACCTCTGAAGTGTCTAGTGCCTCTGTTGTTTGTACGTCTCACAGTGATATTCCCTGTCGAGGAGGGACTTATTACAGGAGAACCGGATCCCTTTGGCTTATGAATAGTGAGCGATTTGAGGTCAAGGGTTTTCCTTTGAAGAAGGAAGTTGAGATCGTTGTCCACAAAGTTATTTGGTGATGAGACCAGAGATATTTGAGCGGGAGATTTAGCAATGGGAGAATTTGGTTGTGTAGCAAGAGAATGGAGCCTTTGGGCTTGAGTATACGTGGCATATGAGGTAGATGGAATATCTGCCATAGTGTGTTGTGACAGTACCGATGGAGGAGGCAAGACTGGAGTGGAAAGAAGCTGGTGATGCTCCCGATATGGAGAGTTGGCAGCAATATCAGAGCCAGACTGTTATGACGTCGGGGAGGAGGAGTGAACATGAATAGGAATAGGAGAAAATACATTTTTTTATAGAGCAAGGAGAGGGCTCAAAACAATCCACATTGTCCTCCTCATTAAACATTGTAGGGTATTCATTTACTGCCCCCACCTGTGAGTCTGCTTCCTCCACTTCCATTCTTTTATATGCCTTTTTGAAATATGAAACCGCCAAGGCTGTAATTTCCAATTGTTTCTTATAGCAGTTCCCTTCACCATCACTCATCTGCCAAATCGTAGGCTATGCATGGTCTTTAAGGCCTCCTCAATATCTGTCATCTCCCTTCTCAAATTTTCCTTCTTCTTCCGTTCCCATTTTTTACCTTTGTTTTAAGAATTCGAAGCCTACTCATAAACCTTTCAGTATACGAGAGGTCTTCCTTTGTATCTCTTCTTTCTAGCCAAAATGATCTGATAAGAGAATCAATATCTATGTCTTCAAGCCAAACTATATTAAACTTAAAAGGCAGGCAGCTCTTATATCAGTGTTGCACCAGAAGAGAGTGATTGGGTGATGATCTGATACATAGTTTTCAATAATGTGAGATCTTACATCCCGCATATTTTCCACCATATTTTCTTGTATAGGGAATCTATCAAGTCTCTTTGATATATAGCTATTTCCACTTCTTCCATTATCCCAGGTAGGAGCATTATTTGGCAGACAAATATCTATTAAGTTGTATGAGAAAATAATGTCCCTTAGCTTTTGTGCCATCTTATCCACCACCCTAGATTGTCCCCACAGCTCCTCGACCCCTAGGGTATAGTTAAGATCCCCAACTAAAATCAGAGAGGATGAATGAAGGATCCCAGTTGCCTCCATTGTATCCCAAAAACATTCCCACTCTTTGTAAGGAGCATATAGATTAAGGATGTGCATTCTTCCCTGGATACCTCTGATGTTACCAACCAGAAAAATACCCATCGAGCAGGAAAATGCCTTCAGTTTTGCCCACCTTGGGTCCCAGAAAGCTGCTAAACCCCTAGATCTTCCTGTGGCATCAGTTGCCACCATATACCATGTCGGAAACATCCTCCTAAAATAATCGATTTTTTGTGATGCAGAGTGCATTGATTCTTGGATGAGAATAATGTTGGAATGAGATGTGAAAACCAGTCTCTTAATGCGAGGAATTTTTGAAGGGCCCCCAAACCCCTTATATTCAGTAAAAGGATGGAGCTCATTTGAGCCTATTAGAGGGCATACATGCTCTAAGTGCCCTGGGAGAGATGGGAGAGGAAATGGGGATATCAATGAGAGACGATGAGTTTGTCAGGGTTGTATGGGTTTGACGTGAGTGACCTCTGAAGTGTCTACTGCCTCTGTTGTTTGTACATCTCACAGTGATATTCCCTACTGAGGAGGGACTTATTACAAGAGAACCAGATCCCTTTGGCTTATGAATAGTGAGCGATTTAAGGTCAAGGGTTTTCCTTTGAAGAAGGAAGTCGAGATCGTTGTCCACAGAGTTATTTGGTGATGAGACCAGAGATATTTGAGCGGGAGATTTAGCAATGGGAGAATTTGGTTGTGTAGCGAGAGAATGGAGACTTTGGGCTTGAGTATATGTGGCATATGAGGTAGATGGAATATCTGCCATAGTGTGTTGTGACAGTATCGACGGCTGAGGCAAGACTGGAGTGGAAAGAAGCTAGTGATGCTCCCAATATGGAGAGTTGGCAGCAATATGAGAGCCAGACTGTTTTGACGTTGGGGAGGAGGAGTGAACATGAATAGGAATAGGAGCAAATACATTTTTTATAGAGCGAGGAGAGGGCTCAGAAAAAACCTGATTAGTGTGAAAGGAGTTACCTGAGCCCGAAATATTTCCAATATGTTTCGTGGCATATCCATGACGTGGAGAGAGGCATTCCAACTTGTTCTCCTTTTGTAGCCTTTGATGAGTCCCTTTACATTCCCACGAAGGCCACCACCCTCCTCTTGCTTTGGGACAATTAGCTATTAAATGTCCAGTTTGATGACAATTGAGGCACCAGAATGGAATTCCCCAAAAATCCAAGCGTTGTGTGAGATTTATGTCCTCCCACCTTAGCTCAATGTGATACAAAAAGGCCTCGCTAAAATATTTTTCTATAAGGACCCATGTTATCCTTTTATCCCTAGCTCCCAAACATCGAGGATCAACGTATATGAATTTACCAATGGCATTGCCAATATCAATAAATACTTCCTTCGTCCAAAATTCTAAAGGTAATCCAGGAAATTTAACACAGATAAGCTTGTTTTCGAGCATTTTCTTCAACGGATTAAAGCCTACGTACCATGCATACATTGCCAAAAATCCATGGTCCTTGACCCATGGCATTGCAATGATTTTTCTGACATCCTCTTCACTCAAAAAATGAAAGTTGTACTAGCCTCACCACCATGGGGACATAACCCAACAAGATTTTCCATTTTTTTGCCAGCCACTGCCTCATCTTGGCTTCTTCTATCTTTGTAAAATACCACCTTCCTACTAAGGCCCTCTTTTGGAGACTCATTACTCTATCGAGGAGAACATCGTGGCCGAAAGAATGTATAGGTGCATGTGTTGTTATCTTGATAGCACATTGTTTTTTTCCACCTCGCCTTTTGCCACCTTTTTTCCCTTCCAAATTATTCTGAAGCTGGAAGCCGGCATCTGCCCACATGTCTCTTCCGTCACCCATGGTTGTCAGCCGAGGGGAGCATGCCACATTCCATTTCACGTCCAGGTTTGTGTGGCATTGTGACTCAGCCGCCAATGTGGCTTGGATGAATGCTTCGTTTAAGGATGTTTTAGACTCAAAAGGGTCCATCAGCATATATGGAATAATTGGTACTCCCTTCAGGACTTAATGATGTCCCTCCTACCAAGACAAGCTATAGAAGTCGGGACAGTTCCCACGTCCCAACCCACCTGGAGACCACCTCCCAAGAGAATGTCAACGTTGCCAGGTAGGATAACCATAAGGATAGGTACATCCCCTTGGAAAATTTATCTTCCCAACTACAGGCCAGGCCATGGTAGACAATAAAGATCACCTGATCGCATGCAGTCACGACAGTTCCCACTTCTCAACCCTCCTGGAACTCGCCGCCAGATCGAATGCCTGAATTTGGAAGATATCACCTCGATAACGTAGACTGTCCGAAAACAGTAATTTTACATGTATGAGGGATAGGGGTAGATGTCAGGAAGAGTGTGTTAAGTGTAGGGGCAGGGACACCCGTCACCTCCAACGGGCGCCAGCAATTGGATCCAATTATTTTTAAACCTAAATAGTTTTGAAAACTCCCCCAGAATTTCCAGTGTCAGAATCCGGTAACAGCACATTCCCGGAATAACCAGTAAGTGCGAAAACTGCCTTCCGAGCCGGTTCAAGACTCAGGACCCTCACAACAGCAGATGCATTACCAACCCTGGCAAAACCACCACCTATAACAAATTTGAATGGCAAAGCTTTTGCAGGGACGTGATACGGAGAAAATGTTAATCCACTTATACCAACATGTGTCTAGGGGATGAGACTGTAAACATGAAGTATCTATTTGGAGAAAGGAAGGGAATGAGGGAGCTATAGGATAATTGCAGGCTATCATTTGGACTGTGAGAGGAGTGAAAGGATCATATCTAATGAATGCCTTTCAGAATGGCCCTAGCCAAGAGAATAAGAAGGAGAAATCATTATAAAACCATTATAACCAGAGACAGACATACGAACAAGAATTAATTCCTTTCCAGAGAGAAACAAGAATTAATTTCTAATTAACAAGAAAACTCCAGGTTCAAATAATTCAACCCAGACCCATTAATACAACATAACTTTGCACTATAATTGCTAGAAGACATACCTTTTCCTTTTTGCGCAGCGACTATGTTGTTCCTGGCCCGTTTCAGGTTCTCGTCACCAACAAACCAATGTGTATTTCAGGACGAAGCGGTATTCAGTTCCGTCACGACCTTTAAACGTTGATTACCACCACTGTGTGATCTAAAATCAAATAACTAATACCAATTCATGAAATCACCATCAGGTGAGGAGACAGAGTGGTATTGTTTTGTGGAAATTACCGTCAATCCTAACCAAGGACACTGATAAGCTCAGTGGCAAGCTTAAAGACGTGGATATTGTTCATCTGATAAGCTTGGAGAATTCCGAGAAGAAATTGTCAATTGATACTTTCTTTTTGTTGGTTCAAACAAATTGTTGATACTTTCTCTTGGTTCGTTCAAACAAATTGTACATTCGCTTGACATCTTCATATGGTGAACATGTTGATAGATTTGTCAGTGAAGTAAAGGATATTTTTAACTCACTTTGGATGGAAGATGGAGAAATAATCAATCTTGTTAACTCACTACATGCATAACCTGGTAAATGTCTTCGGTTCAATAATGAAGGTATAATGGTGGTCATCTGCATTTCTGATGGCATCCAAACAAACAACCAATGCGAGAAGAACGATCTCCTGATATCCTCAACACCAAAGCTTCATTGCCTGTACCATATTCTGCATGAAAAATCTTTTCAAATGTTTGGTTCTCATAATGCCATACATTGAACTCTTATACTTGATTTAAGCTATCTGTATACCCAGCTTTTTAATCATTACTCAAACCAACTATAACTCACGATTCAGTAGGAATCCCATTGTCTCTTAAATATTTATATGGCTTACCCTTTCATGTTTTCTTTTTAATAAATTTTTAGAAATTTTAGTTGAATGTATAATCTTTTTATTTAGAACCAATAATTCTTGATATTACTCTTTTGAGTATAAAATCAAATTATGGATATTTTATAAATTTTCATTTACATTAGATAATCATCCCAATTTGACTTAAAGAGATACCACTTAGCTATAAAATTAATTTTATATAAATATAATATGAAAATGAAATTCAATTCAATTTTTAATGGATAAATATATATGTTTTGTTGGAATTATAGATTTATATTGACTGCATAACAAAATATATGGTAATAGAATGACTTCACTAACACTATCATCACACATACAAAATAAAGAAATATTGAAAATACATAATTGACCTACTTATATAGAATTTTTAAATGTAACTCTGAGATTTCAATATGCTTTTGATTGAAACTCTGAAATTTCAATATGCTTTGAAGATAATGTTTTGAGTATTTTTCACTAAATTAAATTATAAAAATAAGAAATATATTTAGATTTCAATTATTAAATAAATATTTATGTCAAAATGATTATAGAGAATAAATTTAATGAATAAAAAATCATTAATCAAAAGAAATACTTTTTTCTAATTTTTTTAAATAACTATTTACTATAATATAATTATTATATTTTATATTTATATGTCTATTATTGATAAAAATTATAATAAGTAAATAAAATTGAAACATTTATACTATTATAATTGAAAATTCAATATTTAATATAGTTTTATACATCATTTTATCATAAACCTATTTAATATATTATTTGGCATGTTGATAAAATTTTTATTTTTTAATAAATTTTAATTTGTAAAACAACTATTGACATATATCTCAGATACATAACATTTACTCTTATTTGAAACCCTCTAAAAGAGAAAAAACACACATAAATTCTCATCATAACTTTTTATTAAAGAAAAGGAAATATTAAGTTACATAGTAGCCAAACAATTTAAAGATGATATATAATCATAATAATAACATAAAAACAAGATAATTTTCAATTGTTTATGTAAACTATACTCTCAATGAGGCACAAATTTTAGTTTACGGAGGCAGAGGAATTGCTTGGATGGTCAAAAAAAAATTCAAAAAACCTTGTAGATGCAGTGTTTGAATATGTTTTTGATAGTGGAAATGGATTCAGCACCATCAAAAATGTTTAGGGCACCTAAAATTATGAATTTTGATAGCTTTTACTTAGATTTACAAAAATCCTTGCTAGATTTTTTCAATATATGACCAGAAATTTTATAACTTTCAAGACAAAAAAACATAATTTTTAAACTAAAACTTAGCTTACTCATGAGAGCATTTCCATTTGAATAGCTTTCATTTGATTTTAACAACATCTTGCATTAAAATATCAATTTTTTTCTCAATTATAACATTGAAATTGGGCATGGCCCTTGACCTAGATCTTTTAGTCTCATCACTATGCATATCTCCCTCCACATTATCATTCCTTTTGGACGTCAATGTTTCTTCCTTGCTAGCTCATTGTCTAGGAGACTTTCTTCCCTAGTAACTAAAACATTGAAGGCATAATTCACTCATGCAAAATAAGCAGCATTCTCTAAAGTCAATTCATTATTTCTCATTGAATTTAAATGATCAATTTTCCAATATTATAGACCTGCAACTTCCATAGAAGTATAATCATTTAGATGGAAGGGAATAATTCATCAACATTTCAAGTGGATAAGCGCAAAAAATGAACAACTAATTTTTAAAAGTATTAAATTAAAATTTAATCTTAAACATATACTTATTCAATCTTGAAAGTAAAATGAAAAAGAAATGCCTATCATATGAATGCTCTTAATAATTCAATGCTCATTTACTAGTTAATAATTATTATGCGTTTGGAAGTTTGAAAGATAGATTAATGGATAATCTCACACATTTAATGCTTAATTCATGCAGCATGTGAAAATTTGTTAAGGACTCCATTACCCGATAAATTAGGCATTGAACTACAATCTTTGATGCTTCGTGGAGAAGAATCATCCCCATTTAGAGCTCGATGTTACAACAATAATTGATTTTACACAATTAATGATTATATATTAAGGGAATTGTCTTCTTATGAGGATATTATTATGATTATTGTTAAAGTTCAATTAAATTCTAGTTTAAATATTATTATGATTATTGTTAAAGTTCGGTTAAATTCTAGTTTAAAATTCATTATTGATAATATTTGTGAAAGGAGATAAAAGTTTGATTAAATTCAAAGAATTATTTTTGACTAATCATAAATATATATGTCGAAATTTTAAATATGGTGAATAAAAAAACATAAAATAATTGTTGAAATTAAAGTAATTGTATGTTAAAACAATTCATGAATATATAATTTGAGTGGGCTTAATGATTAAGAGCATGTGTTTGTTAGAGGTTACAAGTTCAAAATCAGAAAGGGGTAGAGTATGTATGTGTTCGTAGACTTAGTAGTCAATTTGATACCAATTTGATATCTGGCTTAGTAGTCAATTTGATATATGGTAGTCAAATCTCTGCACAAACAAAGAGGTCTCCTACACCAATTTGATATTTTGATATTTCATAGTCAAATCTCTGCACAAACAAAGAGGTCTCATACACCAATTTGATATCTAGCTTAGTAGTCAATTTGATATCTAGTAGTCAAATCTTTGTACAAACAAAGAGGTCTCATACACCAACTTGATATAATTTGATATTTGGTAGTCAAATCTCTGCAAAAACAAAAAGGTCTCATACAACAATTTGATATTTGGCTTAATAGTCAATTTGATATCTGGTAGTCAAATCTCTGCGCAAACAAAGATGTCTCATACACCAATTTGATATATGGATTAGTGGTCAATTTGATATCTGGTAGTCAAATCTTTGTACAAACAAAGAGGTTTCATACACCAATTTGATATAGTTTGATATCTTGTAGTCAAATCTCTGCACAAACAAATAGGTCTCATACAACAATTTGATATCTAGCTTAATAGTCAATTTAATATCTGGTAATCAAATCTCTACACAAACAATAAAATCTTATATATCAATTTAATATCTAACTTAACCATAACTATAAAATCAAATAATAATAATAATAATAATAATAAATTAAAAGTAAAAGATAAATAAATCCCGTATCCAATTTACATGAAATTTCGTAGTAATTGTGTTATATGAGATACCATTGATGGTATACTCATACCTAGATTTCTACGACCCTACAAGAACCCGCGTCAGTCAGCCCCTATGCTGATCACTGTCTACCATTTGTTCTTCAAAATCGCCCCCCCTCAAAACCAATTTTCTGCCACAAAATTAATGAAAAAATATAAGTCATATCAGAAAAATACAATTACAGCAATGTTGAAATTTTGGAGGTTTAAGATAATCTGAGTGTCACTTCTCAAACCTTGATGATTATTTGAAAACTTTTATAAGTAGTCCACTGTCCTCAAATTGTACAAATTTAACAAAATAACAGATTAAATTTTCATTCTGTTTAAACTTTGATTTAGTTAAATATATTTTAAATTTGATTTTTTAAAATGGTAAATATATTTTTATGGTTTAGACTTTCATTTAGTTAAAATTATTTTAAATTTGATTTTTTTGAATTATATATATATATATTTTGATGTAGTTAAAATTATTTTAAATTTGATTTTTTAAATAATAAATATTTTTTTGTTTCCCTTGTATTTAAAATAATAGTTTAAATTTTCATTTTTTTTCCAAATTTTGATTTAGTTAAATTTATTTTAAATTATATATATATATATATATATATATATTACTTATGTTTATTTAAAATTTGATAGATTGTAAATATATGTTTTTAGAAAATAATTGATGCAAAAGTAATGATCAGATTGTAAATATATGTTTTTAGAAAATAATTGGTGCATAAAAAATTGTCAAAGTCATAGAGGTGTACCTTTTTTTTCAAATTTTCATTCTACATTAAATATGGATCTATGTTAGTTATTAATATGTCACTTGTCAACTCTATGTTTATTACAAAAAATATTACACTTCTATCTCATGCTAAGTAACAGTTCATTTAAATGTATTAGCTACCATGCATTGTGAGGGATTAAGTTCTTAATTCTACAAACCTTTCCTCAAATTTTGATCTTTCTTTATGTGTGATGAATCTAGAGTTAACATAGATTTAAGTTGATTCTTAAAATGTTATATGTAAACTTCATATTAATTATAAACATAATTATACATCTCCCTTATTTATATTAAGCAACACATTATTCAAATATTTTATATTTTAACTATAAGAATCTCTATTGTATATTTAAAAAGATAATTTAATTTACTTCACATATTTATGTTATCTTCTTAAAAATTACTAATAAATCACTTAATATAATGTGATTTTTTAAACAATAATAATAAATAAAAAAACATGAAGTAATACCATTAATAATCACTTTAATAATTAAAAGCCAAACTATAATAATTATTATAGCTATTCAAAAATTGTAAATTTATTAAAAAGTTAGAAATGTGAAATATAAAATTAAGCATATTACCAAAGTTTACCTCATGGATTTTTAAATGATTAGTGACTAATTTCTTAGTAGCCACATGCCAAACAACCTAGTGACTAATATTTTATATAATGTGATTATTCTTAATATAATCATTTAAACCAACTTGTTTATTGTTGAAAACATTTGTCTATTTACAATTTTAGTTATTTATTGATTTTATTTTAATTAAGTTGTCAATTTCTTTTTACATAAGAGACAAATACAAACCAACAACGCTCCATATTACACTTGTTTTCTTATTGATTTAGATACCATATTTGAATTACACTTGTTTTCTTAAATACCATTTTTGAAATGTTTCTACTACCCAATAGCTAAAAATCCCTTAATAAATATTTTTTTATTACATATTTCAATTTTCCTATAGGAAATTTTTATTGGTGAATTTATTACTAGAAAATTTGATCATTCCTCAACTAACACTACTTCTTCTAACATTTCTTTCTCAACTTTCAATGTATTGTTTTATAATGAGATATAATAATGAATATACTATTGATGACACACTCTTAGAGTTTATCTTAGGATATCATAGTCCGAATTGGTAAGCTATGCCAAATATTTATCCAATGCCATCCATGATCAATTTGCCTAGTTTTATTCACTAAAATATTTTAGTTATCAATCTTACTTGATTTATTTGATTATGTATTACCAATTTTCTAATTTTGAGCATTTACGGTTGTACACCATTTATGCTAAATATTTTAGTTATAAATTTTACTTGATTTATTTGATTATGTATTACCAATTTTGTAATTTTGAGCATTTACTGTTGTACACAATTTATTAGCATGGTAAACCTTTTTTGGTTTTAGAGTGGACAAGGATTGTTCCAAAACCAAGGTTAAAAAACCGATTTTGAATATTTTATAGATGATATCATATTTATTGTTTTTATATGTGTATACTATGAGTACACACTAAGATTATTTTTAGAATGACAACATTTGTTTCAATTGAATCTTGATTTTATTTTTAGAATGACAACATTTGTTTCAATTGAATCTTGATTTTAGAGTAAGAGAGTAGTTGGTTTAGAGATCAACCACCCTTGCTTCAAGTTTTCATAATTCTTAATTTTTTTTCTTTGGAGTATATTAAGCAAATATTAAACTCATTCTTTATTATTTTGCTACAAAAATTTAAAATATTATTTTTCTTACCTACTAAAGTTTTCTCTTTTGTGATTAGAATAAAATATGCTCTACCCATGGTGGAGAAAATTATGAAATCTTTTAATTTATACAAGGGAAGGGTTAGACTTGTCATACATATAAGGTTACTGTTGAAAATGGCAACAAGAAATGCTATAAAAAGCATTTCAGGTACCAGTGTTGGATATAGCAACAAGGAATGATAAAATAGAAATGCTAAAAGTAGCATTGCTATAAATAGTATTTTGGGATAGATTCCAATTTTAGTTAATTCCTGAACTAAAATTGAGAATTAAAATTCGAATTTGATCTTAACAGTTGTTTGTAAAATAATTAATTAATTCATCTTGAGTTAATTATTGTAGAAAATCAAACATGAAGTGTATGTGAAGACATGCAATAGTTTCCCTCTTGATTAAGGAAGTTATCCCTTGATTAAAGGAGATCAAGATGAGTTGTACTTTGAGTAGTAATTAGTTAGCTTAGTTAACTGAGTTAAGTCCAATTAGATTAGTTCCAACAATTTGTGGAATTGATTGTGAGTTCAGTTAGTTAATGCATGCATGCATGTAACTGCTGCACTTCAAATAACTTAATATTCTCTCACAAATAACTCATGCATGTCAGTTCAGTCAAAGACCTAGTTGAGATTAAAGGAAGGGAAAATGTACTATCAGTTGGAGGAATTTTCTTCTAAAGGAATCTCATCCATGCAGAAGGAATTCACTCATTTAGGATTGTGCAGTTATCTCAAAGGTCAGAGCAGTGTGTGAGGGATTATTACACACAGGTGAAAACTTGAGGACCCAAGAGAAACTGCGCAAGGAAATAGGAGGCTTGTAGGACATAAGGAAGGCATATGTGTTGTCTATTCTGTCTATGAGCAACAGTGATGGATTGTACCAAGAGATGGATAGCTTGTGAGCTAAAGCTTTGTGTAATCCTAAGATATTTCCACGTGTATGATAATACAAATAGCGAGGTTTTTAGCCGAGGCTTTCCCCATATTATTCCTTTGCGTTTCATGTCTATGATCTCCTCTTCTCTGTTATATGTGTTCCTATTTAATCTTGTTCAAAACTGATTAAGCTTCTGCAAGTTTGTTTGTATAAGTAGATCAAGTACTTTGCTTTAGTATATTGCATTATCAAGTGATCTACAGTGAGAAATTCTACAGTTACTTCTAACTTGAGAGTTTTCATTATCTTCGTGCTTTATATTCATCATGCTAATATGAAAATAGGGATATTATCAAATAAGAAGAGCTTGTTAGAAGTTCAAGAGGTTCTACAAACTCATCACGTTATATCAAATGTAAGACAAGCTAATTAAAAAGAACTAGCCCATAAGAAGTAGATATTGAATGGGATTATTTCAATCGATGATGACCATCCTTCAAACATAGTAAGTTAAATAGTGAGTTCTATTGCAACAATGGTAGTGGATCCATATAATGGGACAACAATGAAAGAGATGGATTATATCATGGAGACTACAAGGAAAGTGTAAGTACTTAGGAAAAATATACAAGAGTATGATGCAATGGAGCAATATAAAAGTGATTCAACATCAAAAATAATGAGAATAAATTCAAATTTAGAATTAAGGGAATACTCACATAAACAAATTATTGAGAAGTAGAAAGAAAACAAGAAAAATGTTGGTGGACTGATTCTTCAAAAGTCTATGATTTCAATTTATTCAGACTCCATCTATTAGTATGATTTGAATTTAAATAGGAACACAACAAATTACACATATAACCATAAATATAGAGATGCAGTAGAAATAAGACTATCTCTCATTAATATCAAATAATGAAATATGCTTACAAACAGAATGGAAATGAGACTAGCTCGGGCGATGATAGCTTATCTCTGAGAAGAGATGTGGCGGCTACATGTCTCTGAACTGAGTTACAATGAGGATCAAGGGCCTTTTTATTATTGAACAATAAGAAAAAACCCTAAACAACCAAAACCCTAACCCGAGGAGATGTAACACCAAGAGTTTATGGGCCCCGTTGGGGTTAGTTGGGCAGCCAACTTCCCGGGGTCGTAACTTGGTCATATTATCTTCGTTTGATGTGCATGATACCTTGTTGGAAAGATCTCTTAGAGGAATACATCTCAAAATGTGATTTCATTAAAATTTCTTAGAGAGATCTTTCCAAAAAAATGTCGTTTAGGGCCTCAAAACGGCTCCAAAAGTTCAGGACCCAAAAAACTACCAAAAATAGTAAATTGTGCTACAATTAAGGAAACTAAAAAATTGAAAGAAGCAATGGTGGGGGTCCACGTGGAATAGGTGGGTGGCCACCAATATCCACCTGGATCGTTCCTCCCCCCTTAGGAAGAAATGGTCTCCTTTGCGTTGAGTTCCTCCATGAGATGAGGAAACCTCTGTTGAACTTGGTCCCTAGTGAGCCATTTTCCTTGGTGCAGGAGTTGGCTGGATTTGACAACTCAATACAGTTGGATCTTCTGTTCGCGAGTGTTCTTGATCTACGTGTCCATGATCCGATCAGTTGCAACTAGCCATATAAATATAATTCTCTTTATTGGCTTTATATATCATATCAAAGTCATATCCATCTAACCATAAAGCCCATCTTAAAATTATGGAATTACCTTGTTCAAGCAATCTTTTGTTTTGCAACATTCCTTTCATGTGCCTGAGGTCTGTCTTAACAATGAAGTGGACACTTTTAAGGAATAATCTGAATTTTTTTATAGCTTTCTTTACTGGTAGAATTTCTTTATGGGAAGAAGGATAATTTTTTTAGCGTCTAAGAATGTGCCTGAGGCATATGCACACACTTCTTCCTTTTTTCCATATTTCTGCAATAAGATTTTTTCCCAACAGTAATCTTACGCATCTGTTTCAAGAATGAATGGTAGGTCATTGTGGCGAAGAGCCAAATGTGGTAGTTGTTTGATTTTCTACTTTATATTTCTTATGCCTTTGGTCATCTAGTCATTCCAGTTGCTTCCCTTTTTTAGCCTTTGTTGCAGAAGCATTATATCTATGGCTTGCTCTAGATAAAATTGCTTGATAAAGAATTCAACACATGTGGTTGTAATTATATTCTGCCTTGGGATATGATTAAACCCAAGTACTCATTCCATGTTTATGCAATAATGAACTTATCTGGAGAGGCAGAAAGAACTAGACCATGCTTGAAAACAACTTGATAAAATATCTCTAAGTGTTTTTTATGTTCACTAATATCCTTGCTGAAAATTAACAAATCATCTATGTAGACAATGATAAAAGAATAGTCTCAAAAAAGATCTTCCATTCTCTTTTGGAATTTTGATGGGGCATTCTTCAAACCAAATGGCATAATTTTCCATTGAAATTGTCCTCTAGGTAGCACAAATTTTGTTTTATATCTGTCTTGAGGATTAATGCCAATTTTCCAAAACCCACTTTTAAGATCAAACTTATTGAATGCATTTTCTTTGGCGATCTTTGATAACAACATTTCTTTATTAGGTAAAGGATATTTAATGGGCACAAGAGCTTCATTCAGAGCTTTGTAGTTGATAACTAACCTCCTTTTTCCACATTTTTTCTCTGAGTGCTTATTGACATACAAAGCTAGACATGCCCAAGAACTCTTGCATGGTTCTATTAGTTTTCTCTTTATCAAGTCATTAATTTCTGCTTTAAAAAGCTCATGTTCAGATGACCTCATGTGATTTGCTGATGGCTTTTGGTCTTTGACATAGCCTTCTCTCTGAAATGGA
Source organism: Pinus tabuliformis (assembly GCA_031772625.1). Lineage (NCBI taxonomy): Eukaryota > Viridiplantae > Streptophyta > Pinopsida > Pinales > Pinaceae > Pinus > Pinus tabuliformis. The sequence continues at coordinate 94,306,555 of CM062820.1, forward strand.
AGTGAGACAAAATATTTTTCCCTGAACCAGAATGCATCAGGGTGTTCGATTGTACAATCATTTTTCAACTTATTTACAATATCAAATAGAACAGTAGGGCCATGGATTTTTGCATGCTTGACAATTTTCTGTATCTTGGAAAGATTTGTTACTGCTTCATCGAAATTGCTTACCTCATTAGGTTTTACTCTGAGTGTGTATTTACTATTAGCAGGGACTTGCACCTTTTCGCCTTGAATGCTAAAAATTATCATGTCCTTTTCAATGCTAATTGGCATGATTTTTTTCATAAAATCATGTCCAAGCAACATATCAGCACTAGTATCATTATTATATAAAGTGACATATGCTTCTTGTGATCCTAATAATATTGGAAAGTCTAGAGCAATATATGGAATTTTTATCAGTTGTTTGTTAACTGCTCTAAACTGGACTTGAGTGGGTTTCCAATAGTAAGCAGGAATGGCCTTGAATTTGCAATAGTTGCTCATAGCTTCAGTATCAATCTGAGCATCAAGAATGTATTCTTTGTAACCTGGCACTTTTATTTTTACATGGATGACCATCCTATCATCAATACCACTGATGTCATGAATGTTTTCATTACTGTGTTGATTAGCCAATAGTAATGGAGTTTGATACGAAAGGAAAGTAGAAGAAACAAACTGTGAGTTCAGACTATCAAGTTCTTACATGTTGTCTTGAATCCTTTGTGCAAGCTCCTTCATCTCATTTCTGTCTCTTTGGAGATCTTCTTCTACCCTTTTAATCTTATCCAATAATTTTTCTGCAATATTACCAGTGGATTCTTGTGATGCTTCTGTTGTTATATGCCAATCTAAAATCTCAAAGTCCTCTCCATCAGTTATCTTGTGAGGAATAGAAGCCTGCAAATGGTCAATATTTTCTTGGAGGTGTCTTCGAGGAATAATCAAGCTAGGATGAAGAGAGGCCTTTTGTCTCTAGATTTCTTCAATTTGATGTTGGAGATCATAAAATGAAAACATGAAACAATTGGACAAATATGTACACTCACTACTGTCACTATTATTGTCTAAAAGAGAAACCTTTTGGAATTTTTCATCAATGTCATAGCTATTATCTGAATGAGTATTATGTACAGAAAAACATTCAAAATCAGAATCTGTTTGAGAAACTAAATCCCAATCAGCTAGATCATAAGAGGATTTAAAAACTTCAACAATCTTTTCTGGATTCCTTTCTTTCCTTTGTTGGGACATCTGTTGGTCCAATGACCAGTCTGACCACAAATAAAGCATTTAGACTATTTCGTTAGTTTAGACCTTTTCTTGAAAACAAATTGTGATCTTCTGGCTATAGAAGATCTTGACCTATATTTGTTTTTCTTAGTAGTAGGAGGTCAAGACCTACAAGAACACTTAACACTTTGGTCTTTTTGAGAACCCTTTCTGGAGTGGTTCTTATAACATCCAAAATGATATGTTTCAGTAAAGGAGTCACAGATGGTGGGGCTGAAATGCGACTGCTTTTTGACATTCTTACGAGATTTGTTGGTGGCACATTCATTCTTCAGAATGGTAAGAATGTGTTGGTGAAGTGCGGATAGAGACCATGTATCTATGGAAATGTGTTGTGCAGATAGTGGCTGTTGAACTAATTCAGGTATTTTACCTGGCATGGAGGCTATGTAGTGTCGGAGATAAGCCACATTATGGTGATCAGGGATTTTATAATAAATATTTTGCATTGTTCCTTAAAAGTGCCCACTTCATTATTAAGATAAGGAGAAACATATATGTTGTAAGCAAAATCCGAAGGTGTCTACCACGATAAGTGCCATTGTTGCTGAGGAAAGGTGTTGTTGGGCGTAGGACATGACCCATGATTACAAATATGCAATTTTTCAAGTGCTTTTAATCCTTTTATCTTCATCATTATGGATGCTAGGAAAAGTTTTAATTTCTCTAATGAATCTCATGAAGCAACACATGAGAAAAAATGGGTATGGCTTACAAAGTTTTTGAACAAAAGAAATACAAATGTTTTGTTTGATATTAGAGTCATAGAGCAGGAATTTAATCCACAACCTAATTGGGAACTACCAAACGTTGAGATGGAAAAGATATATAAACTCCCAGTTTTTTAGTTCCACGCTACTACACTATTTAGATTTTCCTCTGTAAATGTTCTTGTTTCTGTTGGTCAAAGTGTATATCAAATTCCTCTCATTAGAAAGGAAGATGTAGAATGGGGTCTGAGTCATGATTACAAATACATACATATCAGACTCATACAATTTGGGATTAATCCTCTTGTATGACCAGGGTTAGATAACTCATGTCTAACTTGTGTTCTTGTTGCCAGACACAATAAGTTTGAAGACTCATTGATAGGAGGATTCCAAATTCCCTTAAATAATTGGTCATGATAGTTTGAAGACGCATTGATAGGAGGATTCCAAAATCCCCTAAATAATGGTCATGTTTGGTCTTCAGTCAGTGTCTTGAGCTGAGGCTAATGCTTCCTTATATAGGAGGAGCCCTCTGAGTGTTGATCAAGCTTTTTATTCTTTCCCATCCCCAAAGTGAAGTATCATATCCCACAAAATCTTCATGATATGATACAAAGTGGAGATTCCAACTGGGGGAACCCACAAAAGCCATAATGTATGTACTAAAAAGTTATATAGAGTAGATATTCATTTACAAAAGATATCATATATGTACCTTTTATCTTCATCAGTATGGATGTTAGGGAAAACATCACATGAAAAAAAAATGGGCATGGCTTACAAAGTTTTTGAACAAAATCAATACACATGTTTTGTTTGATACTAGAGTCGTAGACCAGGAATTTAATCCACAACCTAATTGGGAAATACCAAACATTGAGATGGAAAAGATATATAAACTCCCAGTTTTTCAGTTCCCCGCTGCTACACTGTTCTGATGTAATAGTGACATAGTTTGTTTAAGCGGTTTGGGGATGATTTGTTCCTTCAATCGGGTAAGTATGACACTTTTGAAATAATTATAGCTGTAATAGTGATAATCTATCTTTAGAAATTACCGATTATCTTAGTTCTGATTTCCAACAAAAAATATCGTGATTTACATATTCCATATTTCGTAAAGGTTGAGATATGATTCTGCGCAGATATTTGCAACCTTTACAAGACATGCAGAGAGACCAGTGGCAGGATTAATGGAGGCCCAAAGTCTACCTCGCGTGCAGAGAGAATCGTGGAAGGTGATTTCCGGGCTCCAACTGGACCATAATTTCACGTGTGTTGACTATGACCATACCCCCATCCTGTAAGTAATGAGAGCCAAATTCTTTTACCTGACGTCTATGCATGTTCGACCAGCCTATAAGTATTTCCCCCACTCTACAGAAAAATATGTCCAGTAATTCATTGGGTTGGAAGTAGTGAGCGTGCACAGCTTAGATTGATCATGGCGACGGAGTTGGGTTTTCACCAGTTCCCAGTTTCGCGGAACGTAGGTAATCACTTTGATATTAAACTACTCAGTGCTTTTATCTTTGTATTGACAGTGGCGGCATGGAGTTTCTTTTACAGGGGGAGGAATGGAAAATCTGGTAGCATGCCTAAGGGGAGGCTGCCCCCGGGGCCGTTTCCGTTGCCCATCATCGGCAACCTTCACCTGCTGGGAGACCTTCCCCACCGCGCTCTGGCGGCGCTATCTAAGAAATACGGGCCTCTCATGTCTCTCCGCCTCGGCTCCGCCCTCACCTTGGTCGTCTCCTCTCCAGATATGGCCAAGGAGTTTCTCAAGACCAATGACCGCATTTTTGCCAGCAGGTCTCCATCCGCCGCTGCAAAATACTTGACCTATAATTCCTCGGATTGTTGGAACTACTACACACCTACATGCAGACTCTTAGTTAGAGCATGTGACTGCATGCAAGATTCCTTTTGCATGTTGGAACTACTACACATCTACATGCGGACTTTTAGTTAGAGCATGGGATTGCATGCAAAATTCCTTTTGCATGATTTACTCCTTGATTTTCTCCTTCTTTAACTCCGCAACTGACTAGTTATCTCCGGAACTTGTTGTAGGTGTTGAGTCTTCTCATTGATCACCACTATAGTCATTACCTTGGGATCTTCACCCAGTAATGCTATATCATGAGCATTGTAACATAATTTTCTACAGAATCATTATTTTCTTCTTTCGATTTTCTTTTAGTGTTTTTGCTCTGCAAAGCTGTGTGTTCAACCTTTACTAGCTAGATTCATCTGTGTAGGTTTTCTAACACATTTACATGGTATCAGAGCCCACAGGTTGCTAGATAAAAGGCGCACCAATACTCTATTTTTCAAGTATTACAGCTTGGAGATCGAAGATTGACAGAAAAATGGAGTTTCCCAAAGCATCGATCCTAACACCGTACAACTATCATGAATGGAAGGACCAAATGGCTCGATACCTTCGTCATAAAGGGTTGTACAGGATTACCATGGCTACAGAAGTGGAACCCACTTCAGCCATAGAGAAATCCAAGTACCTCAACCATATGGATGAGGCCCACGGATCCATATGCATGTGCATCTCTCCAGAGTTGCAGTTTCATCTATCTCCCTGCAATACTCCCAATGAGATTTGGAAAAAGGTTGAAGAGCTCTACGAGAAATAGGATGAGATGAAAGGACATCTGCTCGAAGTGGAGCTACTATCATTAGATCCACGGAACTATGACAGAATTCAAGATTTCTTCACCAAATATAATGATTTATTGCTGCAACTCAAGGGTTGTGGAATTGACAAATCCAAGGAGGAGAGTCGCCAAGTTCTCTCTATTATGTCAAAGCTCGGACCGGAATACTCCATCTTTGTGTCTACATTTCATTCAGTAAGGCTCGCAACAGGTAAATCCTACACTATGCCTTCTCTCAAAGAATTTATGGAGTCTCTTATTTTTGAGCAAGATAAAATCATTGGCATGGGGAAAATCAAACCTCCAAAAGCACATGCACTTGCTGTGCATGATGGCAGCCACAATAAAAATCACAGATTTGATTCAAATCAGAAAAATCAGCAGCAAAAAGACAAAGGAAAAGCACATTCCCATCCAAAGAAGGAAGGGTACACCAAGCCCTTCAATGACTCCTCTGGCTCGAGAAATGAGAAAGGGAAGAAAGGAAACAGATGCACCTACTGTCAAAGAGGATTCCATCCAGAATCCTCTTGCATGAAGAAACAAATTGACCAAATGGCAGAAATCCTTCAGAAGCACAACCTTGGGGACCACATCCCTCAGGGCGCCAAGAAGAAAACTGAGGATCCGCCACACGGGAAAGGTAACAATTTTCATGCTTTAGTTGCAATTAATTCTTCTCCTGATGCATGGATTATAGATTCTGGTGCATCACATCATATGGCTGCTGCAAAGGAAGTCTATTCCTCTTTGGATGCATGCAAAGGACCTCCCATCCTCATGGGAGATGACTCACCTATTGAGGTCACCGGAAAAGGTAGAGTGGAACTTTTACACGGAAGCTTTGAAGATGTGCTTCATGTTCCAAAACTTTCGGTAAACCTGCTTTCAGTTTATCAGATCACTCATTCCGGCACCGGAAAGAGAGTGGAATTCACTCCAGATGCAGTGAACATATATGATCTACATAGCAATGCCAAAATTGCAACTAGTGAGTTAAACAATGGAGCCAGACTTTATACATTTTCTGAATTTATTGAATCTGAATCCTCCTTATTGCTTACACATGCTGATGATAGTAGTAGGCTTCGGCACGAGAGGTTTGGTCACTTAAATTACAGGTATATGTAGCAGCTAAGCAAGAATGAGATGGTGGAAGGCTTGCCAAATATCAGTTTCTCCAAAGGAGTTTGTGAAGGGTGTGTTCTTGGCAAACATCCCAGAGAAAAGTTTGACACCGGCAAGACTCACAGAGCATCCTCTCCTCTAGATCTGATCCATAGTGATCTCATGGGACCTTTTCCTCATCCTTCCATCAACAAAGCAAGGTATGTGCTTAAATTTATTGATGATTCCTCACGGTATACTTGGGTGTATCTTCTCAGGAACTAATCTGAAGTTTTTGAGCACTTTGAAGATTTCAAAGCACTAGTTGAGACACAGTGAGAGAGAAAGATCAAAGCCCTCCGTACAGACGATGGGGGCGAATATGTTAACACAGCACTTCAGAACCTTTGCCTTTAGTCTGGCATACAGTTGCAGAATACAGTTCCATACACTCCGTAGCAGAACGAAGTTGCTGAGAGAAAGAATCGATCTCTCAAAGAGATGGCTTCCTGCATGTCGCATGCCAAGTCACTGCCTCATAAGCTTTGGGCCGAAGCACTTAATTGTGCTAACTACATCCAGAACAGATCTCCTCATAGGTCTATCAAGGACCAGACCCCCTTTGAGGCTTGGAGCGGCACTAAACCAGAGGTCACTCACCTCCGTGTTTTCGGCTCTCGAGCATGGGCCCGGATTCCCTCTGAAAAGAGGAAAGCTCTTGATCCACAGAGCATTGAGTGCATATTTGTTGGATACCTTGATGGTGTGAAGGGATATCGACTCCTGATTCCCTCTACGGACAAGCTCATCATTGAGCAAAGTGTCAAATTTGAGGAAAGTCTCTCGCATGCACCTCAAGCGCCGTATGTAGACACTTTTTATCTACCTCATGTCCGAGATGATGACTCAATGCATTCAGATGCTGATACAGATCATGCAGATGCCGAGGAAGAGCATGCAGATGCAAAGAAAAAGTCTTCAGATACAAATCTAGTGCATGAAAATGATGATCCACATCCAAGCCCAGATCGGGCTTCCAGCAGTGAATCATATTCCCCTGTCATAAATCAGAGAACAAGGAGCTTACATGAGATATATGCACAAGACCAACCAACTGCTAGAAATGGTCTTGTGGGGGATAATTCTGATCTACAGAGGACTAGCTCAGAGTTTATTGAGCCTCCTCTTGTCCTCACTGCCACTGAACCATCACCCTCCTAGCATTGTCATTTGGTTCAGTCTTCTGATCCACAGTCTTATGCTGAGGCTGCTGGGCATCCATCTTGGGAGTCCGCCATGGAGGAGGAGTATAACTCCCTCCTCGAGAACCAGACTTGGGATCTGGTCCCCCTTCCTTCAGGAAGGAAACTTTTCCGATGCAAATGGGTCTACAGGACCAAGAGTGCTGCAGATGGGAAAATCACTAGACGGAAAGTAAGGCTAGTAGCCAAAGGCTTCCAACAAGTGCATGGCATTGATTATGACGAGACCTTTGCTCCAGTAGCAAAGATGGATTCCATACGCCTTACACTTGCCATTGCGGCTGCCCAACGGTGGGAAGTACATCAGATGGATGTGAAGAATGCGTTTCTTCACGGAGACCTATCTGAGGAGATCTACATGGAGCAGCCACATGGTTTCATTCATGATTCATCTTTGGTCTGCAGACTGAAGAAATCTCTCTACGGCCTTAAGCAAGCCCCGAGAGCTTGGTACGCGAAGATGGATTCTTTTCTCTTATCACAAAACTTTGAAAGATGTAAGTCTGATCCGAATGTTTACATGCTTAGGACACATGATTCTCTTCTTATCTTAGTTTTGTATGTAGATGATCTCCTAATCACTGGCAGCTCGGCTTCAGCCATTGCTACGGTCAAGAGGGCCTTGCATGATATGTTCTTGATGATGGACATGTGTCCATTACACTTCTCTCTTGGTCTTGAGATCAGCCAGAATGCCACAGTGATCAAACTCTCTCAGGCTAAGTATGCACGGGATCTCCTCGAGAGATTTCGCATGACTGACTGCAAGCCAGCACCGACTCCTTTTCTGTCTGGGGTTCGCCTTGAGGATGGAGGTGACACTCTATTAGTTGACAGCACTCTCTACCGACAGCTAGTGGGGAGCTTATTGTACCTCACCCACTCCAGACCAGATCTCTCATATGCAGTAGGGGCAGTTTCCAGATACATGCAGGAGCCGCATGAGCTACACTGGAATGCTACCAAGCGCATCCTCCGATATGTGTAGGGCACCATCACCTTCGGGATTCACTATGCAGCAGGCACTGCATTGAATCTCCTTGGCTTCACAGATTCTGATTGGGCAGGAGACAACATTGATCGCAAGTCCACCTTTGGATATTCACTCAGTCTAGGATCTGGCCCTATCTGTTGGTCGAGCAAGAAGCAGGCTGCTATTGCTCTCTCTTCAGCTAAGGCTGAGTACCGAGGAGTAGTCAACATCACCATTTAGGCTTTGTGGCTACAACACTTCCTCACTGAGTTGGGCGTCCAGTTCCACCAGCCCATTGTCATTTGGTGTGACAACCAAAGCACTCTCAAATTTTGTAGGGATCCAGTACAGCGGCAGCGGACGAAGCACATAGAGATCCAAATGCACTACATCAGAGACTTAGTACATGATCGGGTCATTGATTTGTAGTTCTGTCCTTCAGCAGAACAGACTGTAGACATCTTCACTAAGACATTCACTGAGCAAAAGTTTCGCTCTTTGCATGATCGTCTTGGAGTGAAGGACACGATTGCTTAGCAACTGTATTTTTCTTCCTCTTCTCTTTTGATTACATTGTATTTTGAGGGGGGTTTTTTCCCACCCTCTTTACTCAATTTTAGTACAAGTTGCACTGTATTTTGGGTGACCTTTGGCCTTAGTGGCCAGGGCCCATTTTCTATTTTTCCCCATAGTGGTGTTCAGGGGGGGTGTTGGAACTACTACACACCTACATGCAGAGTCTTAGTTAGAGCATGTGACTGCATGCAAGATTCCTTTTTCATGTTGGAACTACTACACATCTACATGCAGACTTTTAGTTAGAGCATGGGATTTCATGCAAAATTCCTTTTACATGATTTACTCCTTGATTTGCTCCTTCTTTAACTCCACAACTGACTAGTTATCTCCGGAACTTGTTGTAGATGTTGAGTCTTCTCATTGATCACCACTATAGTCATTACCTTGGGATCTTCACCCAGTAATGCTATATCATGAGCATTGTAACATAATTTTCTATAGAATCATTCTTTTCTTCTTTCGATTTTCTTTTAGTGTTTTTTCTCTGCAAAGCTGTGTGTTCAACCTTTACTAGCTAGATTCATCTGTGCAGGTTTTCTAACACATTTACACGGATGTGGTCTTTGCTCCGTTAGGACCTTACTGGAGGCAGATGCGCCAGGTCTGTGTTTCACAGGTGCTCCACTCTAAGCGCATAGAATACTTCTGCTACATAAGAGAAGAGGAAGTCTCTGCCATGATTCGCTCTCTTCTGAGTTTAGTTCATCGGCCTGTGAACATTACCAAGATCGTGTCAGGTCTGGTGACTGATATAATGTGCAGGATGGCCTTCGGTAGAAAATATAGTGACCAGGACATAATTGGCAACATAGGGTTGGTATCAATGGTGAAAGAAATTGTTGAATTGTCTGGTTCTTTTAACATTGAAGACTACATATCATACTTGGCCTGGATGGATCTCCAAGGCTTCAGCCGTCGCTTCAAGAAAGTAAGGAAGTCGGAGGACGATTTCTTAGAGAAAGTAATTGATGATCACGCTGCGCAGAATGACGCCAACGCTCCACAAGATCTTGTGGATGTTTTAATTGCAGCCTCGGTCGATAAAAATGCAGCGTTCCAACCTTCACGAGATAATATTAAAGCCGTTCTTCTGGTAAGTATATTTGGCTTGAAATTCATCTTCTCCCATTGGGGTTAGGTTACTTTTTACCTTTGCTTTTTTATTTTGGAATTATTTTAGTGTGGTTTTTTTAATTGGGATTATGAATTATATTGGATAGTGTTAGATCTGAGATTTTTGTGATCTATAATGTAGATAAGTGTTTTTAGGATTAATCATATTTTCAAGATTGGGTACATCTTTTGAACCAACTAATGTGGTTCATATCCAATCTTGAAAATATGATTAATCCAAAAAACATTTATCTATATATTGGATAGTTTTAAATGTCAAAAAATATTGGCAAAAATAATTGATGTTTGGAACTATACAGTGTGATTTATCATTTTATGGGTAAGATAAACATTATTGAAGATGAACCATAATATATAGTTAGAAATGTCAAAAAAATATTGGCAAAAATAATTTCAATGTGATGGATGGGAAGGGATAATATTAAAGTTGTTATTGTGGTAAGTATGTTGATTTGAAATTCTTCTTCATGATCCAGATTTATTGTGGTTTGTCATTTTATCCCAAAGATGAACCATACTAGTTGGTTTAAAATATTGACAAAAATAATTTTCATGTGTTAAAGATATTATTAAAGAAGCTATTCTAATAAATATGTTGATTTGAAATTCTTCTTCCCCAACCAGATTATTTTGCCGATGTTTCAAATCATCCACTGTGATTCATAATTTTAGTGTGATGGATTTAGAAGAGATAATATTAAAGCTGTTAAAGATAATATTAAAGTCGTTATTCTAGTAAATATGTTGGTTTGAAATTCTTCTTCCTAATCCAGATTATTTGGCCAATGTTTTGAACCATCTAATATAATTCATCATTTTATCCCAAAAATGAACCATACTAAATGGTTCTTTGACAAAAATAATTTCAATGTGATAGATCGAGAAGAAATAATATTAAAACTGTTATGGTAAGTATGTTAATTTGAAATTTATCTCCCTGATCTATCCTATTGAATTTTATTTTTTTCAATTTACAACATTTTATCCCAAAAATGAACAATACTAGATAGTTTTTTTACAAAAATAATTGCAATGTAATAAATTCAGAAAAAATAATATTAAAACTGTTATGGTAAGTATGTTAATATGAAATTTATCGCCTTCTATCATATTGAGATTATTTCGTCAATTTCTCAAACCATCTAATACGATTCATTATTAATCATTTTATCTGGAAAATGAATCACACTAACAGGTTTAGGGTTTAGAATGTTTCAAAAAAATTGGTCAGCTAAAATAATAATTTCAATATGATGAGCAAAACTATGCACTAAGTCTTCCTTGATTCTTAAGAATAACACAGGGAGTATATATAATATGATGGACAAGAAAATAAATTTCAAATGAATCCTAATCACAAAGAAACCTTCATTCTAAAGTATGTTGATTTTGGATATATTATTTCATCAATTATTCCAATGGTTTCCGATAATTCAATAATTGTGACCCCGAACTTATGTTTACAATGGTGACAGGATATGTTGGCCGGTGGCACGGACACGTATTCTACAAGCATAGACTGGACAATGGCCGAACTAGTGAAGAACCCACCAGTGATGAAGAAGCTTCAGGGCGAGTTGGAACGTGTAGTTGGATTCGATCGCATGGTAAGCGAGTCTGACCTGCCTAGTCTCGTTTACTTACAAGCTGTGATGAAAGAAACGTTTCGACTCCATCCACCGGGGCCGTTTGGGGTTCCCCACGCTTCTGTGGAGGACTGCACTATATTGGGTTATCAAATCCCCAAGGGAACTCGCGTTCTGGTGAACCTTTGGGAGATTGCAACGAACCCTGAGTCATGGGGGGAGGATGCAGATACTTTCAATCCAGAGAGATTTATGGAAGCTGGTTCCATAGATTCTAGAATTCAGAACTTTGAGTGGCTTCCGTTTGGAGGAGGCAGGAGAGGATGTCCAGGACAGCAACTGGGAACTCTTGTTGTCGAGTTTGCGGTGGCGCAACTCGTGCACTGTTTCAATTGGAAGCTTCCTGAGGGCATGGATGTGAAGGACCTGGACATGACTGAAAAGTATGAATTTACAATGCCCAGATCCCACAAACTCTTTGCGGTTCCAACTACTCGATTTGCCGTAGCAGTGTAATTACGTATGTATCATATTTGTATTGCCAACTGGTCACATTACGTTGTGTGGGAGTAAAATAAAAACAGCAGACCATGTAGAAGCTGTTGAAATAAAGCCCTGGTCTTGTAGAAACTTCTTACCAGACGGGACATTATACTTTATAGTGTTTAATAGCTTGGTTATTAATTACGTAGATGTTAGGAATTTTTACTTAATTCCAAAGATGTGATTTTCATTTTCTGCTCTAGAGCTGTGAATTTCTGTGACCAATTCGCTGCGACCAGAATTGAAAAACCTGTAACTGAGTTTCGAGTCACTGATATAACAGGATTATACCGGATATCTTATAATATCCTCCTTGTCAGTAATACATTCACACGGAATATTGTTGAATTAAAATCTTACCATGAATCAGATCGTTGGATAGGAACAAGTAGTGGCGAAAAGTAGAAATAGTGGAAAAGTAGAAATTTGTAAAGATTTATCTTTAATATGGATTTGATATGAGTGGAAAGGTTTTTATTTTCTTCCCTCGTAATTTTTTTATGAGTTTATATTATTTAATTGTTTTTTATAGTTATTTAATTTTTAGATTTTTTATAATTTTTATTTTATTTTACTTGATAGAGTAAAATTTTAATTAGATTTTGATAACTAATTACACATCATACCGCAGTGCAGAATGGGCTTCTAGGTTTTTTATTGGTATAGTTTTAGATTAGAAGTTGGTAAAATAATTTTTAATTTAAATATTTTTTTTTAATATATAAATAGATTTGTTTAAATATATAAATAGATTCAAATATCTTTAAAAAAAAATATGGAGTATTTAAATTACGTAGAATTTATATATCAAATTTATAATTCTAATAAAATTTTGCTATATTTGGAAAAACTTTAATCTGAAAATATATAAATAACTATTTACAATTATTTATATTTATATTGTAATAATTTTATTTTGTTTCTTTGTGAAATCTTGTTTTGAATAGCTTGCAGAGGTTGGGTCTCATGGCCAACGGACGATTTGCTAAGTCGTCGGTGTCACTGTGCAGCCTCCTCTTAATTGAGGGCAGTTCTTGTGGGCTGGGCGGTTTGTCCTAGAGGTTATAGTGGCACCCGGTGGGATTTGACCGTTGTTGCCACTAGTCAACAAAAAAAAATTTATCTTGTTTTGAATTGAGGGCCGTTCTTGTGGGCTGGGCCGTTTGTCCTAGAGGTTATAGTGGCACCCGGTGGGATTTGACCGTTGTTGCCGCTAGTCAACAAAATTTTTTTTATCTTGTTTTGCATATATATATATATATATCCAATATTCCAAAATATTTCTAATAGTGTATACAAATCAATGATTGAGATTTATTTCCAAATAGTTGTGTCTTTTATTTTTTTAATTTAATTTATTATTTAAAAAATGTTATATAAACAAATTTCATAAGATGTGAGTTATTATTTCTAGAGCATGTGGTATTGATAATCTATATGGTATTGTAACAAAAATATATATACAAATTAAAAATCTCCATAATAAAGTGTTTGTAAGTTTCCATGATTAATGAGTTTATTGCGTGTATTCTAAAATATTTATATCTTTAACTTATATTAATATTTTATAATTAATATTAATTTAAAATAAATTCATAATTTAATTACCTTTTATGATTTTTTTTATCTCATTCAAATATGTACTTAGGAGCCTATGACAACATCAGTTATTTTATGTTATAATATCTTAACTTAAAAAAATAGGTTAATAGCCAAATCTAAAGAAATAGGTTATCGACGACCTACATTTGCCATGAGTGAAAGTTTCTCAATTTTTTGCCAAGGGGGTATTTGTGGATAATTATTCCATTCATGAACAAGTGTAATATGCAACATTGCTCCTTAGTACCCACTTCTTATGAAAAAAGTAATTGATACGAGAACTTATTTGTTCCACCAAAGATTTCTATAAAGTAATGGTGGCGGAGGGAGAGGCCAAGAAAAGCTAGAAACAAGGACAGAAGGGACACATTCAGAAGGGATGAGAAGAGGAAATACAAAGATGGATGAAGAGTGGTAGCGAGGAGAGGAATCAGCAAGAGCTACCAGTAGGTAGCGCTTAAGAGAAGAGAAGAGAAAGGGATTGCCTCTCGATCCCTAGAGGTTGTGGGTTGAGTATCTAGTCTCTTGAGCCTTGTAACAACTTAGGGTCCCTGGAGACAGTCGGTTGAGATAGGATCCCTAAATCCCTATAACAGCTTGGGTCCCTAGAGGCTATGGGTTGAGACAGAGGTCTTTGGATCCCTGTAGCAGCTTAGGTCTCTAGAGACTATGGGTTGGGATGGAATCTTTGGAGCCCTGTAACAACTTGAGTCCCCTAGAGGTTGTGGGTTGAGATAGCAAACTGTTGAGCCCTTTAACAACTTTGGAAGAGACCATCCTAGAGTAGTAGTAGAGGAAGACTAGATTGAATACTTATGGTTACCGCCCTGATTGAACAATGGATTTTGGACTCCTTAGAAGGGGGAGAATCACTATGTGTGCAATTGGGGCTGAGGTTGGGAGCCTCTGGACTCCTGGTGTCTACCAAGAAAGTAGTTATCAGTTAGTGGGATTGAGGAAGGAAGTCCTACGGGGTCCCTGATTCAGTGGCAGTTGATGTCCTAGTCCTAGAAGTAAGCAACCCCCCAGACTCTAGAATTTGGCTTGGGGGTGACGACTGCAAGTAAGTGTGGTTGCAATTGTCTACGGTTGGGTGGAGAGTCCTTGTCCTAGACTCAGTTTCCCATCAAGTTCAAAGATAAGTATCTTTGTATGTCATTTATCTTCTAATGAATCATGTCGAAGTATTATAGATGATGGTTCTAGATTCAGGGACTACACTATGTTGATTATGCTTGCATATGTGGTACATTTTCCTTGGGGATATGTTATTGATATGTATATACATATATGTGTTGATCATATAGATGCATGTGTGTGTGAAAGATGAAAGCAAGAATGCGTGAAATGATTGTGAATGATGGTCACAAAACATCTCATGCATAATAGGCATAAAAAACTACATGATAACAAAGGCTAAGCCACAACGCTGAGCTGAGCCTAGACCTACATACATGTTTAATAATGTGGAAAGCAGCACATACATAACTTATTAAGGAAGAGACAGAAATCGTTACATGTCACGACCGAGCTATGAGAGCTTGGATTAATAGTTGAAAAATAGTGGGTTCTGAGACCCCTTTTATCAATATGTAGATTACATGGAAGACCCTCTGCATACTAGGGCTTGTATTCACTTATATGTCATTTGTTGTCCAGTTACAAGTTGTTGTGTTGCATGGCAAACAATGCATTAATGACAATGAGAGTTTTCCCCTAGAACCAATTGAGCCGCCAGCTTTGCTTGAATGTCTTTTAGCCTGGCATTTTCAGCAGGTTGGATACCTATTGTTGGCATCATTGGGTGGTTGTTGAGGCACCCGAAGGCTCCATGTAGTGTCATGTAACTTCTCGTAGGCTCGACACAGGGTCCACTACCATTGGCGTGTGGTAGAAGAGGTAGGAACCTCTCAAGACTACACACCAATCCCGTGGTAGGTAAGTGACGTAGGAGCGCCTATGTCACCTTGGGTAGCATTCCCTCCCAGTGGGAAGGGAAGAATTGTGGGCCAAGTACCCAATGGAGAATCTATCACCTAAGCTCAGGCAGGATAATGTTGTAGACAACCCTAAGAAACCAATGACATCATCATGAAACCATGAAGCACATCTAGTAGTCCACCATATTCCTAAAATAGATCCATTTTCACCAAGACTGACTCAAGGAAGCCTGTGCGGTGGTAGAGCGGGTAGTCGAGGATGTTGCAGATATCTTTGTCTAAGACACTATGTGATACAGAGTCGAGTTCCCTTGACCGATTCATGGCAAGAATGAGGAGGAAGGCCTTGTTGTGGTGTAGAGGAGTGAGGCCATGAACTTATAGGAAAAGTGTGAGCTAACCTTATCCTTTGCTCGGTCAAAACTCTAGTCAAGGGAGGGTTTCAATTGGTAGAACCATATTCCCCCTCACATGATTGGTCGGAATGATGAGGCAAAAAATATGTAGAGCCAATGCCCAAAAGATAATTTAATTTGAAGTCAGGGACTTGAGGGTAAAGGGCACCAAAGTTCTATCAAGTGTTGGTGACGAAAACTTCTTCCTTCACTCGAATCCATTAGGCAGGGAAGCTACCAGAGGTGGCCACCCCAGAAGCCGAGAAGGTTGGAACCCTGGAGTGTTGTTAGATGGATTTCTTAAGGGGCTCCGGGTTCAAGGGTTCCCGTTTACTTAGCAAAACCAAGTGTCAACCTAGTCATCGGGGAATCCCTCACTTTCCTTAAATAAGGCAAATGACGACTTATCGTCAAGGTTGAAATGACATCAACATGACACTGTGAAGGACACGTCATAAGCATTTTGGGAGTGTTTGGTACCCAAAGCAGCCACACACGGGTGACATGTGGACCTCTTGCAAAACGACACAGTGTGGATGATGTTGACATGATGTCTTCCGAGCGATGGTGAGACCCTAGAGGTCAGAAACCTTGTAATTATGGATGGATGAAGGTCCTGAGAACCGTAGGTAGCAGGGATTTTCAGTTGAAAGTGCACTGGTTGACAGATAAATTCTCTGTCACCTGGGGCCGTTAACCCAAAAGTATTCTGATAAGGGCATCAGGGTTGTGGAGCCCACAGGGGCACTAGTGGATAGTGTGTGGATGGTTGCGTGGTAGCTAGAATATTGGAAGTCCTTAACCATTACAGAAAATAATATCGAAAGTGTCGGGGTAACAAGATGGATAGAGGATGGGTGGTCAGACCCACACCAACATGGCAGGTCATTGATGGGAAAGAAGGTCATCATCGTAGAGTAGTGGTCTGTCAACCGAAAGGTCAAATTTCGGGGGGAACCTCAACTTTAGAGTTCAAGACACGCTGAGCGTCCTAGAGTCGTCACATGCCAGCCAAAAGATCGAGATTTCAAAGGCGACTCTGGATTGCAATTTCAAGGTGTGTTGAGGACCCAAAGCTGCATCAAATTAGTTAGCGAATATATATATATATATATATATATATATATATATATATATATATATATATATATACACCCCATTCCTTGAATGCAAAATGAAGGGATCAGGTACATTACAATATTTTATTTTGGAATTTATTATAGGTCAAAATTCATATTCACTACAAAATATTTAAGGGGAAAGTCTAAGGGCACCTATAAATGGTCACATTCCAAAACATTATTTTATTTATGGATTTTTCAAATATATATTAGAAAAATATTACATCATTGTAAATATTTTTCTTTTAAAATTTTTAAATAAATTTATTTTTCTTTTGAGTTTGTAGTTTTTAAATGGAAAACTCAATTTTTCTTTGGCATATTCTTTTTTTTGGAAAATTTTGAGTTAAATTACTTATTTTTCTTTTTTCTTTTTCTAAACAAATTAAATTAAATCACTTATTTAAAAAAAAAAAAAAAAATCATTAATTTGGTAAATTTAAATGAAATTATATATGCTTTAATCAATTTCAGGTTTTTTTAAATAAATTTTTATAAAAATTTCAATTTTAAAAATTATCTTTTACAAAACTAAAAATAGTTAATCTTTTTAGATTTTTCATTTTAATTATTTATTAAAACGATTATAAATTTTACTCTTTTGGAATAAAATCAAATTAGGAATATCTAAATATATAAAAACATTTAACCATTTCCATTTTACAAAAATTCTAATACTCCCTCATACAATTTGTAATCAACAAATGAAATAAATGCGAAACTTTCTATAATCAATATATTAAATACATATAAGAAATATAATTCAATTTCTAATAGAAAAATATAATAATTCAATTTGTAATGGAAAAATATAATTCAAATGGAAAATATAAATATCATAAATAGAATTATATATTTTTGTTGACTACATAGCAAATCTATGATTTATGGAAATTAAAAAATATATATACATATATAAATTTTTAATTAAAGTCCCAAATTTCAATATGCTTTTAAAAACCTGATTTAAATATTTTAAATTAAATTAAATAAAAAAAATTAAAAAAAACATATTTTACTTTCCTTATTTGTGTCAAAATGATTATGAATACTAAATTTGATTAATAGCCAAGCATGAGTAAAAGGATATTTCATCAATCCCCTTTTAACAAAAAAAAATAATTGTCATTTCATTAATTTTGAATTCTAAATATTTAAATATTAAAATTTAATTTTTTTTTAATAAAATTTTCATTAAAAATTATATTTTCATAAAGCTTGGTAAACATTATGCAAAGTTTTAGAAGTCAAAATCACACTTTCAATCCCAAGTTATTTCCTGTGCAGCCAGGAACAAATAATGGAACGTGATCGAAGTATTATATGAGACAAAACATATCATCTTATGATTCTCATGATAGTTTGATGATGGATCATGTTTTTGGTTTGAATTAGCCACCATTATCAAAGTTGATATTTTGTTCATGTAAATCAAAATAAAATAAAATAAAAATTAAAAATTAAAAAAAAAAAAAAATATGAATTTGTAAAAAAAATTGTATCTGAAAAAATTGGATCCCTCTTAGCTCATATTAGATCTGTATTTAAGATGGATCTATCCTATTTTTATTTTCAATATTAACCATTTATGTTTATTTAAGATAATCTAAAAAAATGAAAGATAGAAAATGGGAAAAACATGCAAGTAAAATCTAATAATATGAATGACAAAACCCTAAAACTCAAATGTAATGTAAAAAATGAGCTACTAGATATTAGTAAGCTTCAAGTGATCTCCATATACCAAGAAATTTATAGGTTAATCATTGTTCTCCTTCCATCCAAATTTATTCAACAATAAGTATGTCTAAATTAATCCTTATAATAGATCACAAAAAATAAATCTTTTAAATGAATTCCAAACCAATTATCATCATTATAATAATAACTATTCTCCAACTGACCAATTGCTATTATCAAATTAAATTATAACAATGAAAAAATAAATATTTTAAAATTTTTACAAATTTTTAAATATAAAAGTTAACCTTCTATGTAATTTTTTAATACAAAAATTCCAATTTTTATGAAAACTTATCCCAAAAAAAATGTATTGTAAATCTTCGTTAGGCTGTAGATGGATGCTTGCTCCTTAGGAAAAAAAAAGGAGAATTATAAGTTGTTTGGGAGTATCTTGATTGGAATAAAATGAGTGCAATATAAAAATGAAGTTGTTTTTAGTGTAATTTTTCAGATTTTCTAGTCCCTGAATTTTATGGAAAAATTTGAGGTGAAATTTTGATTTGTGTTATTTAAATTCATTTTTTTGACT
Source organism: Pinus tabuliformis (assembly GCA_031772625.1). Taxonomy (NCBI): domain Eukaryota; kingdom Viridiplantae; phylum Streptophyta; class Pinopsida; order Pinales; family Pinaceae; genus Pinus; species Pinus tabuliformis. The sequence goes on from CM062820.1 coordinate 94,325,734, forward strand.
GTATATATAGATTTAGCACCCTTAAGGCAATTCTATCATGCTAAGTTACCCATCAAACTTATGATTTCAATAAATTCCTACCGAATTTTACAGAAATTAAACCAAAAAAACTGACCTAAAAAATAAAAAAAAATAAAAACAACTTGAAAAAAAATTACGTGTCCACACCACTTAACATTGACGCTAATGAATTCTTGGTCATAAAGCATCAATGATGTTCTTATAATTGAACCTGAGAATTACACGTATTCCTGTCATGATCTTGCATGTGTTCAATAATTTTGACTGGCTACCAAAAAATTCCAATGCCCGTGAGGACGTGCTGGTCGATTAGGGTTCCAGCAACACTTCGACTGAGGAAAACGCACGACCAAGAAACACAATTGCAGCGTGAGCAGTCACATGACCGATGCGAAGGTCTGATGACGCCGGGGACCATTAGAAAAAAACAAGAGTAGATCTGAAGAGTCTCTGTGGCCGGGGCATGAAATGCATGTACGTTCATCAAAGATCATTAAACAGATTATCATTCTCTCTCCTAAATGTAAATAAATACTCTTTTCAAAGTAGTGTTAAATAGAGTCAATAACAAGTTAGAATCGAACAATAATTAAAAAAAGACTATATAGTAGTTAGTACTTGCGACTTAGTTTAAATAGAGTTTAATAAATAAAAAAATAACAAAGACAAAGATTTCATCACAAAATAAAACTACTAATAAAATATTGTATTGTTGAATGTCATCACCAAAAATTAAAAAAATTAATTAACTAATATTGTTTATATTAAGATACATATTTATTTTTTGTTTATAATTAAATTTATTAAAATATGTTTTTAATATAATAATAAGTTACTGTAGATTGAAAATATTGTGAAAATTTTATAATTTATGAAAAAAAACTTAAAAAAAGAAAAGAAATAAGATTAGTAACTAATAGAAATGGAAGGTTTGGCCTGGAGTATGCCGTAAAACTGCTTCTGCTTGGCTAAGAGCTCGTCTTCCTCGGACGTAAGGAAACAGGTTAACGGCCCAAGACCCAGAGGCATCTGGCAGGAGTGAGAGCCTGCTCCCGATTACGGACCACCAGCAGGGTTATGCCAGGTGGCGTGGTTTTCCTATTTAACAGTGATGAGTCAACCCAGCATTCGCGGATAGCAGCCAGAGATGGCTGTCCTCACTGTTGGTTTGACACCTGAGTTGATAGGTTTTACCACCTTCGGAAAAAAAAAAAAAATAGAAATGGAAGGCATTTGTACCATCAGATTTTTATTTGTAATGATAGTCATTTTTGCCATCAGATTTTTATTTGTAATGATAAAAAAAATTATGACATTTAAATTTATTAATTTAAAATTTATAAACTTTTAAAGAAATTTTATGATTATAAAAGTTTTACATCTACAAGACCAAAGAATTCATCATAGTTTGTTATTGTAAGACCCATTCATCAAAATCAAATTTGAAAATGACATGACACGTGAAAAATAATAATAAAAACAGAAAAGTTGAGAAAAGAGGATGTTATGGCTTCGTGACTCTGATTCATGGGTAGGAGAGTTTCAACATAGATTATACTACATCGACCAATAACAACGAACAAATACCCTTAACTCATCTCCTCAATAAGGCTTCTAAAACATCATATATTGGTTCAATGTATGTTTAGTATTGTGGGCAATTTTGGTATGAGTGTTAGTGTTTGATTGAATGTCTTTGAAGTTGCTAGTTGAGTTTATGTCTTGGGTCGGATATCTACGAGAAAATAATTGAATTTGTGCTTCAGTTTGGATTTTTTTCAAGTTTATGTTTAGGTTGAGTGTAATTTAGATTTGGTTTGTTAGTTTAAATGGCCATGGATGAGTTTGGTTTTGATAGGATAATTGTTTCAAAATATTATTGTTGTTTATAAGTTATTTTTGAGTCAAATCCTAGGGAAATTTTGCAAGAAAAAAGAGATTCAAATATCTTTTGGGCACAAGCCCAAGCATTAATCTCTCTTAAAAATTTTAAATGCACTTATGTACCTACAAATTTAAAGGGAGGGGGTTTGATCCCCTGACCTCTTCCTGCCTCACCCTTTTTGAATTGGAAATTTCCATACAAACAAATCAAATTAGAGGAAGGGTTCAAACCGGTGACCTCTTCCACCTCAAATTTTGGTATTGAACTATAATGAAAATCTCGTTATTCGAGGATGAGGGGTGGAAATATATATATGGGGCTTTCCACCCCTCATCCGCAAATAGTGCATGCAACTAACCACCATCAAACAACTTGAAGCACCTACCTCCCAACCCCTCTAAATGGTCCTATCATCCAAGAATATCATTGCTCACGACATGAAAACCTCCTTCAGTGATGGTTTCTACCATTTCTTACCTACCACTCATCAATCATCACTGTCACTTCTCTATCAGTTTTTGCAATGCAGAGGGATTAGGGGCATATCTTACCACTTGTGTGGAGCCATCATAACTACTCTTGTCCACCACCAAGGGTTTTGGTTTTTGTTTATTTAATATGTAGTTTCTTATTTTATTTATGTTAATTTTTTATTTTTTTCATATATATATATATTCCCAAGGAAAATTCGTAATTTTATTAATGAAAACAAAATTACATGTTGCACATGCTTGAAAGCATTCCATCATCTAGTCAATGATTGATGATCATAAATTCATACAAAATAATCAACTAGTCAGATGAAGAGAATAGATTAAACTTTTCTCCATTCCTTTTTTCAACCTTTCGCCATTCTCCTTGAGATGGCAATGGGGAGACGATGGCTAGTTAATTTCCTTCTTCTATTCTTGGATTTCCTTGTCTGAATTAGAATTATCTGATGTGTGATGACGTTTGTATCCACTAGAATCCTTTGCTTCTAATATCCTGGCTAGCTGTGTCGCAGTGACCTGTAAATCAGTTGGTTCTTGAGATACTTCCCCCTTTCCTTCATTGTCTTGTGATTTCTAATTTTCCACATTGGCAGTGGGTACTTTTTCTACTTCGTCCTCTTCCTCATCTAGCTCATTTGGTCGAAATTGCCATCCTTTGGGCTACTTCCGTGGTTTCTTCTTCCTTCGTGGTTCTTTCTTGGCTTCAGGGCACAAGTTTTGTAGATGTCCTATTTGTCAGCATATTTGACATATAAAGGTTGTGTTCTCGAAATATAGGAGCTGAGTCCAGTTCTGCTTGTTGTGTATCAATTGTATGTGATCCTGTAGGCCTTTACTGAGGTCCACTTATACGCATATTCGAGAAAAAGTGTAGATTTGTTCCTCCATTCTTTGTGTATCTATATTTATGTATCGTCCTAAAATATTCACAATGCCTTCTAGCACTTGGTCATGCCAGAAGTGTAGGGGGAGGTTATGAAGTCTAACCACGACGACATTTTTTATACAGTCATGGTGTTTGCATCAAATTTTGGGAACCATGGGGTAATGAAAAGCCCCGTAGATCCCCAAAACCATGGGCCTTCCTAAAGTACAATTTCTTAATCCTCCGATGATACTTTACGATGAAGAATCCTTTAGAGCAAAGATGTATTTCATATTTTGTTGTCCATTTTGTGAAGATCCACTGGAATAGACCCATTGGTTTTGGCCATAAACTATTAAATCTGCAAATGATGGTTTGGGCTTCATAAGTTGTGCATAGATTGATTGTTTCTAAAATATCTATGACTAGTTCTGGAGCGTAATTCACTTGTTCCACTATGTATGGACTAGGAGTGTTAGGAATTTGTTCTGGCCATGTTGTAGTTGTTAGATCCCCTTGTAGAAAGTTTTTGCAGAAGAGACCACCCTTGATAAGTTCCTTGTTTGTTTTTGTACCCTTGGGTAAACTTGATCCAACAACCTCACTTACTGCCTTTGACTTACTTGAACCCACAGCTCCACCTCTCAGTCTCAGATTTTGGATGATGGTGGTCGCAAGATGAATGTTGTAATCTTGTAGAATCTGATAATCTTGCAGAGATCTGTCACCATAGATCAGGTTTTGTAGATGCGTTGAATAGCCCAGATTGATCATGATGTTCTGCTTCAGTTGAGAAACCTTGTCCAATGTTTGTACCGAAACTTATGATGATTTTCAAGGAGGGGTTTTAAAAAAAAATTGTATTGTATTATGTTCTACCAATTCTTCCTGATCCAGGGGGACATATGTTACAGTTTTAGTATCAGTGATATATGTCACCTCGGAAGCCTCCAATGAACTCTTCATTGTGGCATAATCCATATCGTGTTACGTTTTCTAACGAAATAGGGTCGAGCCGCATAAAAGGGTTCTAGTGGGCATAGATTTGATTCTGATTCGACCTAGCTGAGAGAGAAAAATTTTGGATCTAAAATGGACAAATCTAGCATAGATCGACTTTGCATTGTACTAGTTATCTACATTCCCGGTGGTGCCTCGATGAAATAGATAACCTCTTCGACAGAGATAAAAATCTGAGTAAGTTGATAAGATATCTCAGCAGGTGCAATCACAGATGCAAATATCCAAAACCAGGCAGTGCAAAGGGTAGATCTGAGTGTGCATTGACGCGTCTCTACATGTGTGTATCGAGCCCAGAACAATAAGTCAATTAGAAGATAGAAATTTTCCTCCCTTTCGTAGATAGGAACCAAATCAGATATGTTGTCTGTAAGAAATTGGAGGGAGTTCTCATGGCTTACCGATCTATCCAGCTCAATACAAAGGTTCTAGATATTTCCATCTGCATACTGGGCAGGAGATGCAATCCCAATGTCAACAATCTCCTAAACTATAGAGATCTTTGAAACCCTAGCTTTCTTCATCCTTTGAAGGTAAGCATAGTTTCGATTCGCATCATGGTGGAGGAGGGAGTTGTAGACGCTCATTCTCTTGATAGATCCTCCGTCGCAAATCTTCACCTTTGCCTCAAGCCTTCCATTGCCGCAGATCACCAACTCCTCAGATGCTCTGTTGCTGCAGATCTTCACCATCACAGATCTATTTTTGATATCTTCCTATCTTAATTCAATTCTCTTTGTTTTTTCCTTCTATATATATATATATGAATTTAATAAATAAAAAAATTGTATATATACTTGAAACGCTATATTAAAAATTCATTTTTCTTGCATCCTCAAGGTTATTGGGCAAAGTAATATTATATATTCCTCATGCAAAGGTGGTTTTTTTACCATGTTCAGGAAATCACACAAAAGCATTGAACACATCTACAACCATAATACTTAGTAATTCAACCTATATTCTCATAAAAAAATTCTAGAGTTATATGGGCGCTAAATTTCTCCTTGAGGTAGGTGTTAGAAGGGGGCATAATTGGACGCCTCCATGAACAAATTTCACCAAATCAAAAGGAATCTATTTCAGTTATATTGTAGCAACATATCAATTCTAGAATTTGTTTCAATTTTTTGGTTTAATTTAGAATCCCCCAAATCCCCACCTACATTGGCCTTTCAATTATTCTTTTGCATAACTTTTATAAGCCCATATCTCACTTATCATAAGTTGAATTGGTGCCAAGGGAAAGGCACATGGAATATGGTGTGAAACAATATAACATGAAGGCAACATTTAGGTCTCCATAAGTTCCACAACACCTGAGTCAAAGGAAGAGGCTTCATAACACTATGACTAAGTGATCATTCAGTCTCTTCGCATCATGGCTATTGTGCTTAACCTTGAGTTTAGTGGGATGGATGAATTTGCACTCATTTTAGTATATATATCACTTATTTTTCACTTGTTTTTCCTCCTAAAGGGCCCCACATACCAAAAAAAAAGGCCCAAAAAACCCCAAAAACATTAAAAAACAAGAGGTAGGGATCCATCCAACAAGAGAAAACAAAAATATCTAGTTGTTGTACTTGCATATATACACATGTGTTATATGTGAGTCTATGCATGAAGCTGGGTTACACTTTTTGGCAAGAAAGGGCGCATTTTGGGTGTAAAACAACAACTCAATCGAGCCATTTTAAGTGCTTTATTGAGCAATCTTTCAACCTTCGATCGAGTTGTTTGAGGGCCTAAATATAGCTCGATCAAGCATTAAAACAAACCCTCGATCAAGCTCTTGTGTAACCCGAGGTTATTTAGGAGCTTGATCAAGCCTTAAAGGTAGATCGAGCATCCGTTTAACCACATTAAGGGCTCCATCAAGGTTTTCTTAAACCCTTAATCGAGTTATTTGAATTTTATAACTCAAGTGCTCGATCGAATGTTTTAAGTGCTTGATTGAGCTCCTGTGGTCATAAAAATCACAATTTTAGTAGCCCTTTTGTAGATTTCTATGCAACACCATCTTTTACCCTAATGGACTTAGGGCGGAATTTGTCCTTAAGTTGAGGAGTTGATCATGTTGGATTCATGAAGGAATCCTCTATCCAATGACATATGAGTTTCACATTTTTGAATTCATGTGATATTTTTCATGTAATTTCTTTTAACAATAATGTTTGAATTTTTTTGGATAGTTTCGAAGGGGTTGAATAAAAAATCAATAACATAAAATATACACAATGAAAAATTTTCAAAAAATACTAATATCTCATTTACGAGGCCTTTTCAAAAGGGTATTCTTGGTTTTTCAATTTATTTAAATAGTTGAAAATAAGCTTACGTGAACACGTGTCTGAAAAATGCAATTGAAATATTACTTCGCCAAATTTGAAAAACAATAAAAAATATATTTTTGCATAACTTAGTTCTTTCTGTGTAGATCATATATATATATACATACATACATATATATATATATATATATATAGAGAGAGAGAGAGAGAGAGAGAGAGAGAGATTACACATTTTAGACTAAGTTATGCAACAAGAATACACACATACCTCTTAAGATGTGCAAAAATTTGCAAGGACAAACATTTCATTTAATGAAAAATTGACAAATCATACGACACTAAATTCATTTTGCAAAAAATATCATTAGGGCAACATCATAATTCTTTACAAATTTCCTTTCTACCCCGAATCAAAATTCATAACTCTTATTGAATTTGAAGGCTTCAATTTGAGAAAAGAGTAACATTTTGAAATTTGATCACAACATTTAGCCCATAAGTGTAACTTATATTCATAAATTCACCAATTAATTAGATATATTTCAATTTTAGTTTTTCTAACAAAGAGACATGATTGTAAAAGCAATACATGATCTTACCTCATGGATGGTTCGGTATTTTCATTTATGCATTGACAAAATTTTAGAATACTAACAATTAAAGCCAAGGAATTCTCATGAGGGGCCCCTTGAAAAGTTGTCTTTCCCATATGAATTGAGTGAGTTCTTGATTCACATTGGTTTTACTATATATTTTCAATCCTTTGAATTGTGAATAGTTTAACCCAAATTAGAATACTACACTACTTAGGTAATCTCAACCAAAATCCCTTGTGGTGGCCTTGAGCCCCTCCCTTTCAACATGTATCCTATTGTCATCTATGCAACTTTAATATCTTGAAAGAGTTAGTGATCAGAAAGGGCCAACCCCTCCTTTAAACTGCATGGAGCACTCGTTGTTCCATTAAAGTGGTGTATGCCAACTCACTCAACTTATACTATTTACAAGATAAAAGATATGTTCCTACTCAAAAGGACCTTCATAACCGAGTGGTAGCTTGCTTACTTAATTATCTAGATTGAAATCTTAAACCAATACATAGTTAAAATAACAAAACTTGCATTAGTCCACCCAACATCTCGATAATATTATTTTGGAAACCAATTACCCTTTTTCCATAGCTATAATAGGTTATTGAGGGGATGGAATTGAGATTTGAAACCCCATTTTTATACACAACTACCCAAATCATTTTCTTAGTGATTTTGATTAGTTTTAGGGTAGTTTTAAATCCATTTGAAGTGAAAACATTTTGTATTCACAATGTCTAGTCATGTTAAATCGTGTTGCTATAGCTTTCCTAAGTATTTTGTAATCCTAAATTTGATAATTTTACACAAGTTATTCACTATTTAATTGGTTTCAAACTCAATAATTGAACTCAGTAATAAGTTTAGACTATCTTTCCAATGTCACAAGGAAGTGAACATCTTTTTGTTCACTTATTTTAGTTCACAGGTTTGAAAATCAACAAGCTCATTCTTGCAACTCCTTCCCAAAAAAAACATATTGTCCTTTTTGGCAAACTAAGCAGCTAAGGGAGGACAATATCTATGTTGGGCGGTCCTAATAGGGCTTGCACACAAGTCCTCCACCTCTCTTTCTTCCCCTTTTCATCACCTTAAACACAATACCATCTAAGGTATATGTAGCTTATGCCTTGTGCTAAGTTACCAAAGAGATTGTAATTGGCCTCACTACAAGATAAGTGGGATTTGTCTCAATAAATAATTTTTTATTATAACAAGCACTAAGGGATTTATTAGTACTTCCACATTTTAAGTATTTTATAAAGCTAACATCATTCTACCTATTCATATAAGAATCCTAGTAATGAAAATTCCACCAGAAATTCAAGAAAAACCTAATGATACACAAAATTAATCGATTTATACCTATGTAACAAACCAAATAACAAAATACAATAGGAAAAATGAAAAGAGGACTATGGAAGATATGAGAAGCTTGATAATCCTTAGATAAAGTCTTATATTATATAAAATTTGTTGAAGGTAAAAATTCTTATTCACTACAAAATTTATTAAAAAAAAAAAAGTTGAGGACATTTATGAATGACATTTTCCTAAATATGTTTTATTTATTTATTTTCAAATATATATTAAAAATTATATGAGCACAAATTTTATTTTATTTTATTTTCTTAAATAATATGTTTTTTTATTATTTTGAGTTTGTGGTTTTGAAATCTTAAATCTCAATTTTGTTTTTGTATGCACTCTTTTTTCTTGAATTTTTGAATAAAATAACTTATTTTATGGAAAAGCTCATTACTAAAAATCAATTCTATATGCATTTTAATAAAATTGTCTCTTAAATATTTATATGGCTTACCATTTCATGTTTTCTTTTTAATAAATTTTTAGAAATTTCAGTTGAATGTATAATCTTTTTTTTTTTGTAAGGTTAGGCATTCTTCATTCCATATGACAAAACAAAATTACAGCATATTAAAGTTCAGGCGGCGGGTCTACCCGCAGGAAACCAGACCGCCACCTTTCGGCTTTGAAGCCTAACCAAAATTTGAAAATGTTTTTCTCCTTTTTCCTGTCATAACCATGTTTTTTCCTATTACTGACTAAGCTAACTTCAGGACACAACCAGACACAGTTCTGATTTATCAACATTTAAAACAAAAAGAAAAGACTCAGCTCAGCTAGTCCTCGTCCGACGAGTTGACCGGGGCAGGCATTGAGGCGCTGGTGCCAGGCTTCAGCTGCTTCTGCTCCATGGCCCATTTTAGGTCCAGCAACGTTTGTTCCATGTTCTTCAGCAGTAGATGGTTTCTTGTTGCCTGGACTTGGACGGCCGCGATCTCGTTCAGGAGAGTGGTCTTGATATTGTCCGCTTCTTTCGCCAACTGGCTTTTGAGTTGCTCCTCTGCCTGTTTGTGTTCCTCGTCTTCCTCTTCGCGGATGACATGATTCACCTCCATAGCCTGGCCAACCACATGCTTCATTATCCAGTACTACTGAAGCATTTTATTGAACAGGGAGTTTCTGCCTCTTGTAGTTCCTGAGTCCGGGATCAGATCCTCCCAGTCTTTGCGGGGGATTTCTTTGTTATCACTAATCTCCCGCAGCTCACGCTCCCACCCATTGATTTTGGAGCGGATCTCTGGAGGGATCCCAGCCATGTACGTGTTTATCGTGTGCATGGTCTTTTCAAAGTCTGGTTTCCTGCCCCTTTTGCTTGGTTGGCTACTAGTGCCCTCGTCTCGATTCTTGGTAGGTTTAGCCTTCCTCAGTGCCATCTTTCCACGGGCCTGGTGCTTTGAAATTGTATGCCCTTTTCTACCTATCACAACAAAAAACCATAAGTCAGAGCTATTGTGGTGAGACGTTTTCCTAATCTGCTCGCTAGCCAGCCCGGCTTCAGCATGGCTGGTGCTCGGCACCCTCGAACAGAAAAGGTCGGGGCTGTGGTACCAATATTGGGGCATGGCGAGACTCAACAAAGCCCCCCTCGCCTCCCATCTCTCTGAATAATAACTAGAACTAGCGCCATGCAAAGCCTCCCCTGCTCGGGAGAGGAAGAGGAGATTCGACAGGGTACCGGGAAGGCCACTATCAGTTCTATTACTGATAGTCTGCTCACTGGGGCGAAGCATTTCTGGACGAACAAGGACAATGTAGTTGCTAGCTAACATAACGCCTGGAGGATAGGGATGATAGAATACATACCACCTTTTCTTGCCGAAGCCTGAGAAGGAGCCAGGTCGCAGGGTCGCACTGTCACATTTCCATTTTTTTCATGGTTCTTACTTAACTGAATGAGCATTCCCTTTGTCCCCTCAGGCATATGTTTGTTATGAACCCGCTATACTGCCAACCGGGCCTCTACTTGGCCATTTAATTTTTGGACTGACAGCCCTGGATCCCTACCTCGGGATGGGGCATGACTTGACTACCCTGCTTCATTCGTCATTACTCCAATATGCTCCCGGCTGCTCCTACCATAACTGCTCTGTACTCCTTGTGCCACTTGGCATCCTTCCCCTGTCATTTATCCCGACTTCCCAAGCTAACTCCAGATCCTTCCTTGGTGGTGTATCATGGCTCACTTCTCCTCCGTTTCCACGTCCTGTCCTACCTTGCCCCATCATCTGTCTGAGTCTATCATTCCCATGACTTCCATCCTTTCCCACGGATGTTATATCCATTCCCATCCGCTGTGATCTTTCCCCACAGCTGCTGCATGCCACCTGATCCTAGTCGTTCACCTCGGGCCTCTCTTGACCACCTATGTCGAAATCTAGCAATTGTTGAAGGCTGGCTCGCTCCTCCCGGAGTAGTTTGAGACAGACCTTCACTGTCGTTTTCTTTACCTCTGTTCCGACTGCCCCAGTCCGCGAGCCAGTCCGCTGGTTTGTTTGCGGAGTGTCTAATGTGAGAAGGAATTAGGTAGTCGATTTTAGGCAGGAGCTTCCCGATTTCTCCCACAAGCCATGTCGTTCTCCAGCTCTTGCTGATTTTGTCCGCTGGTTGTTGCTGCTGTAGCTTCCTGACCATGTCGACCACCAACTTCGAGTCCCCCTCAATTTGGAGTCACTTGTAGTTAGCCCGAAGAGCGATTTCCAGGCCACGTTTTAAGGCATGCAGTTCGGCTTTGTTATTTGAGGCTTCCTCGTAGTCCATCGCGAAGGTTCATAGAGTTTTTCCCCCAGCATCTCTGAAAACTTCCCCCAATGCCAGCCTCTCCCGGGTTATGTTTTGTTGCACCATCGAAATTAAGCTTAATGAATCCCTGCGGGGGGTGGCGATACTGGTTTCTTTCCGCCACTTCCCTGGCCCGGTCTGATCCTTTGACACACCCATTTAGCATACTCTGGTTTACCTCAAGTTTTTTTAGGATTGCCTCCTCCATTTGCGACGCCTGCCAGTCTTCTTCTTTCCAGCTTTCCGTTAGGATTGTTTCACGTATGTTCCTGGTGGTTTGTTCCCATATGGCTATTGGGGTTCTGGATTCCGCTTTGAAGATTTCCCTATTTCGTGCTTTCCAGATGTTCCATAGCAGGAAGCCGACAGAAAGGAGCCATGCTCGATTGACTACCAGATTTTGGTAAGGTTTTTTTGGCCAGTTTGTTATGGTGTTTACTATGTTCCTGTAGTTTCTGTGGCGGCGCTCAAACAATCTGAAGTGACTTTCCCACAGGGAGTTGCTGACTGGGAAATGGTTCATCAAATGTTCCATTGTCTCTTCTTGGGAGTTGCAGAGTGCGCAGTGGGATGGACCTTAACGCCCTTTCCTCTGCATCTGGTCCCAGGTAAGTGCTCTGCCATGTAGTAAAGTCCAAACAAAGAATGAAACTTTTGGCCAGTGTTTGATTTTCCAAAGATTTTTCCATTGTTTGATTTCTAGCTGTTGATTTTGATTGACCTTTTGGTAGTAGGTTTCTACTATTAAGAAATTGCCTTGAATTCGTTTACCCCATCTAAGAATGTCAGATCCTGTTTTCCTTGCTACCTTACGAGATGCCATCTATGTGTAATACTCGATCCATCTGTCAGTTTCTGGGGCCCCTTCCCAATCCTCTTTCTGTTTCCAATTGCACCAATATCCTTCTTCGTCTAGTTTCCAGAAATTGCCGACGGTTGTTGCCTCATCCTAGGACATGAAAATGTGGATGTCGTGAAGGTTGTCCTTTTGGATGAGTCTTTCGGGTTGCTGCCAGGATTCCTCCTAGAACCTGGCCTTGTCCCCGACTCGTATTTCCCAAAAGCTGTGATTTCTTATCAGGTCTTTCTTGCCCCTCGCCAGGTTCCAAATCACGGAACCTCTAATCTCCGTGTCACTTCTCAGTCTTCCTTCGGGTTCCCCTGCCGCATCATATTTTCTTTTCCATATCACCTTCCACAGGTCAGGGCCTCCCTGGGTCCACCTCCACCAGAGCTTTGCACCCATGACTTGGTTGAGGACGAAGGGGTCTCGGAGCCCTAAACCGCCATCTTTGGGGAGCCGACTTAGCCACTCCCAAGAAATTAGGGCCCACTTTCTGGATTTGCTGGTGCCCTGCCATAGGAATTTTTTGAACATGGCGACCAGCTTTTGGATTGCTGTCTTTGGGATGGCTTGGCACGAAATCTGGTAAATTGGCATAGCCTGCAGAATAGCTTTCAGAAGGATTAGCCGGCTTGGGGCATTCAATGAGCGAAAGGTCCAGTTTTCCATCTTTTTTCGGATTTTTTTTATTAGAAGTTCCCAGTTGGCCATCCTGTATTGATGCTCATGCAACATAATGCCCAGGTATTTTGACGAGAAGGTTCTGATGTTGAAGCCCAGAGTGCGCGCTAAGAACCTTTGGGCAACCTGCGAGGCGTTGAAGAAAAAGATTTTCTATTTGTCCTTATTAATCTTCGTTCCAGAAGCTTTGCTAAAATCAAATAGAATTTTGATGACGCCTTGGGCCTCTCTCAGCATGGCTTGACCATACAGCATCACATGGTCTACAAATTGCTGGTGCGAAACCGGTGTATCATTCCCACAGATTCGAAGACCCTTTAGCTGATCCGTGGAGACTTGAGCCTTAACCAACCTACCCAGGCCTTCCATAGCTAGTATGAAGAGAAAAGGAGATAGGGGGTCTCCCTGCCTGAGCCCGCGGGAGGGAGTGAAGGCTTCGGAGGGGGTGCCATTTAACAATATTGACATCACGGGAGTGCCAACCATGGATAAGATCCAGTTTATCCATCTTTGGTCAAAGCCATAGGCTTTTAGAATGCCTTCCAGATATCCCCAGCTAAGGCGATCAAACGCCTTAGCCAAATCAAGTTTAATAAGCATACCCAGGGTGCAGGAGTTTTTTAGCGAGTGAATCACTTCTTGGGCCACGATGATGCCATCTGTGATTTGGCGCCCTTTGATAAAGCCTGTTTGCTCCGGGGCAATGAGATCCAGCAGGATCAGCTTTAGCCTGTTAACCATGACTGTTGCTAAAATTTTATAAACAACATTGCAAAGGGAGATGGGTCTGAAGCCCTGCGGTTCCTCCGAGCAGCCATTCTTCAGGATTAGAGCTAGGAATGTGGCATTCAGGCCCTGGTGCATGCACTTTGAACACCTGGATTCCTCCACTATGTCTAGCAGGTCATTCCCCATAAAACTCCAGGCCGCCTGGTAGAACTCAATGGTGAAGCCATCAGGACCCGGGGCCTTATTTTTCGACATTTTGTTAACTACCTCTTCAAGTTCTTCCTTGGTGATTACCCTGAGCAAAGCCAGGTTTTGGTCTCTGGAGACTTTCTTAGGGATATGATGGCAGACCTTGTCTATGTCCTCAGATCTGTTGACATTTGGCTCAGTGAGAATACCTTTGAAGTGATTCACCACGAGTTGTTCTATTTCTGTCTGCTGCGTCACTCTATTTCCCTGACTATCTTTTAATGAGAAGATTCTATTGTGTTGGGGGTGACTCAGCATTGCTTTATGGAAGAATTTGGAGTTTTTTCCCCCTCTTTTATCCATTGGACCAAGGATTTCTGCTTCCACAGAATTTCCTCATGCTTTCGTCTTTCTTCCAGTTGAGTGATTACTCTGCCTTCCTCTTCAGCCAGTTCTTCATTTCGGCCTTCCGAGATGATTTGTTGTTGTATTCTTTCTAATCTGGACTGAAGTTTGCCTTGCTCCTGTTGGATATTGTCAAATTCTTCCCTGTTCCACTTCTTGATTTTGCTCTTGATTTCTTTGAGTCTGAGCTGAAAGGAGTGCATTTTTCTGCGGCCTTCCTTTCGAATTGTTCAAGGCTATTTCAAGCCTTATTGGCCAGTGATCGGACCCTATTGAGGGTAGGATGGAGGTTTCGTAGAAGATGTCCAGCCCAATTATGTGTTCTGAGACTAAGAATCTGTCTAGTCTTGAAGCAATTTGTTTGGTCCCACCTCTTTTATTATTTCAGGTGAATTTCCTATTTATGGTTGGGATATCAACCACTCTTAATTCTGTTTGAACGTCTCTGAATCTTTCCATCTCCGGGTCTTCTTTGTTTATGCCACCTTTTTTCTCTTCTCTGGAAGTGATTAAGTTAAAGTCACCAGCCAGGATCCATCTCTGCTCCTGGTGCATATTTCTGAGCTTTGCCAACTGGTTGAGGAATAGGCCTCTATCAGCACGGGTATGGGGCCCATAGACAGCTAAGATTGCCACCCATTCGCTTTGCCCTATGAGCCTGAATCTTCCTGTTAGCGTTCTTGGCATACCTATCCACCAGTCGGTTAGGACCTCTGTTAGATTCCAAATAATTGCTATCCCTCTTGCACTCCCTTTAGCATCTATAGTTACATGTTCATATCTCAGTTTTATTTTATTGAGAATTTCCTCCATCTTTTGGCCTGAGATTTTAGTTTCTTGCATTAGCATAATTTGGGGTTTGTCCTTCTTCAGTCTTGCTGCCAGATGTCTCTGCTTTCCTTTACTGTTTAAGCCTCTAATATTCCAAGATGTCAAGATCATTGGTTAACTTGGTATAGGTTTTGGAAAACCGCTGATAGCGGAACTGCTCTCCCTGTGTTGACTAACATTTCTCCCATGAGTTGGATGGAGTCCTTAAGGTTTTTTCTTCCTCTTCCCCCCCCGCCCCCCTTTACCTTGGCATTGCTGATCAGGTCTGCTTTCCTATTGGGTCTCTTGGAGTTCTTCGGGGAAGGCTTTGCCTTTTTCAAGTTTTGCTTTGTATTTCTGGAAGGTTTCCGCGTACAACCGCTTTTGTTCTTCCGGGATAAACCTCTCATCAAGGTTCTTCCATTCGTTCAGTAGTTTTCTCAAGACTACTTCCTCTTGGCTTAGGTCTTCTCTACTATTCTCTTGGTCTGTATCCATATGTTCAGCTTGTTCTTCTTGTTCTTTACCTTTCTCTGTTGGCTCGCTTGGGGCTTTTCTTTTTGAGTGGTTTCTTTCGCTGCTCTCACTACTGTCCGACCCCTTATCCTCTTGATTTTCCATGGGTTGATCTTCCTCTTCATCATCTACTTGCAGAACTGCAAAGCTGTTTGGTTTTTCTGGGGCTGGTTGTTTTTCCTGCCTTCCTTTCGAGGGGGTTTCCTTGTTTAGTCTCTTTTTGTTTTTCACCTCTTGGTATTCCTCTTGATCTGTTGGCTCTCTTTTTTTTTCAGGGAACTTCTACTTTCTTCTTCCTCCCGTGTTATCGGGCATTCCTTTGCCAGATGGCCATGGACATGGCACCTACGACACCTAAATGGGATGTGTTCGTAGTCTATATTCTGCGGCCAAACATCTTCATGATATTCAGGTTCTATGGTGTCTGGAATTGGGTTTGCTAGGTTCATATAAACACAGATCCTTGTGTACGAGGTGTATCTTCATTTCTTCGTGGTTTCTGCTATTTTCACGAAGCTACCTATGGAGTTTTCTATCCCCTCCAAGATTTCTGGGTCCCAGAAGTCTATGGGGAACCCGAATAAGCAAACCCAGACAGGCGCAGCTAGAAAGGTTTCTTTATCAGGGTTGTAACATTCTTCCCAGAAACGCATGAACAAACGAGCATTGTAATAAAAATATGGGCCATTTTCAAAGACCTTTCCCTTATCTTGTAGGTTAAAGAAGATTACCGTGAAGAAACCTTTCGCTCCTAGCTTGAGCTCGATGTGGCCTTAGAGCTGCATTTTTTGTTGGATCCACTTGGAAAGATCTCTTTCCAATGGCCAGACTCCTACGAACTTGCAGATGAGGGCACGATCCCTCATATAGCTTCTGTACTTTTCCAGTTTATTTGCTGGAATCACGAATCTGGGTCTCTCCGCTGCACATGGCAGGCACTTTCCTCTGCGGCCTGTTTGCCAGGCAGTTCCTAGCACTGGTCCTGCGCTCTTCCGTTCCTCTGTCTCCTGGCTGCTCTGTCCCTCTCCTGCCACCATATCGCGATAGGAGGGGATCCCTCCCCTCTTGACATCTTCTGTCATACCGTTGTTGCCCGGTTCGCTGTCGATTTCTACTGGTCCGGGTTGCTGTCGGCCTTCTGGGCCTTCCTTCGCGCTGCGCCAAGGGTTTCACCGTCTCGCCGCCATTAGGTTTTTTGTTGCAGAGCTCACTAATAACTGCAGCACTTCCGTGTTAAAATATTTTAATTGAATGTATAATCTTTTATTTAGAACCAATAATTCTTAATATTACTCGTTTGAGTATAAAATCAAATTATGGATATTTTAACATATAAATGGATATAAATTTTCATTTACCATTAGATAATCATCCCAATTTGACTTACACGGATACCACTTAGCTATAAAATTAATTTTATATAGATATAATATGAAAATGAAATTCAATTCAAATTTTAGTGGATAAATATATATGTTTTTATTGGAATTATAGATTTATATTTACTGCATAACAAAATATATGGTAATAGAATGACTTCACAAACGTTATTATCATACATATGAAGTAAAGAAATATTGAAAAGACATAATTGACCTACTTATATATAATTTTTAATTGTAACTCTCAAATTTCAATATGTTTTTGATTGAAATTCTGAAATTTCAATATGCTTTGAAGATAATGTTTTGAGTATTTTTTACTAAATTGAGTTATAGAAACAAAAAAAATATATTTAGATTTTAATTATTAAATAGATATTTATGTGAAAATAATTATAGAGAATAAATTTATTGAATAAAAAATCATTAATAGAAAGAAATAAATTTTTTAAATTTTTTAAATTAACGATTTACTATTATATAATTATTATATTCTATATTTATATGTCTATCATTGATCGAAAATTATAATAAGTAAATAAAATTGAAAGATTTATATTATTATTGTTGAAAATTCAATATTTAATATAGTTTTATACATCATTTTATCATAAACCTATTTAATATATTATTTGGCATGTTGATAATTTATTTATTTATTTATTAAATTTCAATTTGTAAAACAACTATTGACATATATCTCAAACACATAACATTTACTATTATTTGAAACCCTATTTAAAACACACACACACATAAATTTCTCATCATAACTTTTTATTAAATTTCAATTGGTAAAACAACTATTAACATATATCTCAAATACATAACATTTACTATTATTTGAAACTAATTGTAACTCTCAAATTTCAATATGTTTTTGATTGAAATTCTGAAATTTCAATATGCTTTGAAGATAATGTTTTGAGTATTTTTTACTAAATTAAATTATAAAAATAAAAAAATATATTTAGATTTTAATTATTAAATAGATATTTATGTGAAAATAATTATAGAGAATAAATTTAATGAATAAAAAATCATTAATCAAAAGAAATATTTTTTATTTTTTTAAATTAACCATTTACTATTATATAATTATTATATTTTATATTTATATGTCTATTATTGATCAAAAATTATAATAAGTAAATAAAATCGAAACATTTATATTATTATTGTTGAAAATTCAATATTTAATATAGTTTTATACATCATTTTATCATAAACCTATTTAATATATTATTTGGCATGTTGATAATTTATTTATTTATTTTTAAATTTTAAAACAACTATTGACATATGTCACAAACACTTACTATTATTTGATACCTTATTTAAAAAAAAAAAAAAAAAACAAACAAACAAACAAACAAAAACACATAAATTTCTCATCATAGCTTTTTATTAAATTTCAATTGGTAAAACAACTATTAACATATATCTCAAATACATAACATTTACTATTATTTGAAACCCTATAAAAAAAAACAAACACATACATTTCAACTAAAGAAAAGGAAATATTAAGTTAAATAGTAGCCAAACAATTTAAAGATGATATATAATCATAATAATAAGCTAAAAACAAATAATTTTCAATTGTTTATGTAAACTAGACCCTCAATGGGGCACAAATTTTAGCTTACTTGTTGGAACATTTCCATTTTAATAGCTCTGGTTTGATTTTAGCAACATCTTGCATTAGAATATCAATCTTTCTCTCAATTATAGCATTGAAATTGGGCATGGTCTTGATCTAGATCTTTGAGTCTCATCATTATACATATCTCCATTCACATTATCATTCCTTTTGGGACGTCAATGCTTCTTCCTTGCTAGTTCATTGTCTAAGAGACTTTCTTCCATAAAAACTAAAACATTGAAGACATGAGTGCTAAAACATTGAAGACATAATTCACTCAGGCAGCAGCTCAATTCCTTATTTCTCATTGAATTTAAATGATCAATTTTCCAATATTATAGACCCGCAACTTCCATAAAAGTATAATCATTTAGATTGAAGGAAATAATTCATCAACATTTCAAGTGGATAAGCGCAAAAAAATAAAGTAACAACTAATTTTTAAAGGATATTAAATTAAAATCTAATCTTAAACGCATACTTATTCAATCTTGAAAGTAAAATGAAAAAGAAATTCCTATCATATCAATGCTCTTAATAATTCAATGCTCATTTATTAGTTAATAATTATTATGCGTTTGGAAGTTTGAAAGATAGATTAATGGATAATCACAAACATTTGATGCTTAATTCATGTAGCATGTGAAAATTTGTTAAGAACTCCATTACCCAATAAATTAGCCATTGAACTTCAATCTTTGATGCTTCATGGAGAAGAATCATCACCATTTAAAGCTCGATGTTACAACTATAATTGATTTTACACAATTAATGATTATATATTAATGTAATTGTCTTTTTATGAGGATATTATTATGATTATGGTTAAAGTTTAGTGAAATTTTAGTTTAAATATTATTATAATTATTTGTTGGAATGAGGCTTCTGTGATCCATATTAAGTATGAAAATTTTTTCGGTGTAAATCACATTATAAAATATTTGTCCACATGTTTCGAACTAACGAGAGTGTGGTTCAACAAGTTGAAGAATCAGATCATGGCTGCATTTTAATAGGGAGAACAAATCTTCCAACAGCTAAGATTGACTAGGAAATGGCTACAAGCCACTGATGATTATATTTGACTAAGTAACAGCTAACTTTGACTAGACAATTAGACTAGACATGGACTAAGGGATAAGGACATAGACAAATATGTATATATTATTAAAATATATTTTGGGTTCTGAATGTTAAATTAATGATTTTATGAATATTTCATTTTAATATTATAATGCTTAACTAACTTATATTAAGAATAGTTATAGGAATGTTAATAAATAAGTAAAAAGTTACTATATTTAAGTTAAAATGTTTAATAGTGATTAATATTAATAATAGTGTGTATCTATTACCCTAATATCACTATAACTGTAATACTAATATTATAGATTTAAAATTATATTATTATTATTTAATAGTTAGTAATAGTATTATCCTAATGTTACTAATAGATTGTATAACCTATTAGTAGAGCCCAATAATTAAACATGTATATTTAATTTATCTAATAAATTTTAGATTAATAATCATTTATAATCCCATTATGATAGTCATAAAAGGGGTCATCAAATAAATCTAAGGGAAAGGAACTGATGGAAAATTATAAAAAGACTAGTAAGACAAAAACAAAAATTATGGACTTATAACTCCTAAAACATTGACATTGATATTATAACTTTAATTATTATTATATTCTTATTTAATCGTTAATAATAGTAATGTTTTTTTTGGATATTAATATTGTATAACTTATTAATAGAGCCTATTAAATAAAACTCAAATCATTCTAATAAACTCAAAGATTGGTAAGAAGACGGGAAAAAAACTAACTAGGGATCCAACAACAGTTGATCTTCTAGCCGTTATCTCTATTGAAATTGTTTGGCCTTTTTCAATCTCAATTGATTCTCTAAACTTCCCCTAGTAAAAATAGAAAACATTCACAATAACTTAAGCCTCCTCAATACAACCATAATACAACCATGATACTTGGTTGTCTCAACAATCCGAGAGCAAAAGACCGGGTCCTCCCATGTTTTAGGTCCGAAAACATGCGTGGCTTCGAGAGATCTATTATTTCAACACGACATTAACCTAAACCAAACACGATAAACATGTGTCTATTTTATTGAAACCAAGGAAGACCGTTCGGAACGTCAACATAAAATCAGAGTACAGAGAGTCGAGGAGTTGGAACAGCCACGAGTTCATAAGCCCGGGGCAGTGTCAGTCCATTAAACCTTTCACTCATATCCAACTCCTGCCCATTCATCTTCCCCGGGAGCCTCCAGTTGAAACAGTGCAACAGCTGCCCCATCCCAAACTCTACAACCAGCATTCCCAATTGCTGTCCGGGGCATCCTCTCCGTCCCGCTCCAAATGGAATCCACTCAAAGTTCTGAACATTTACATCCACCTCTTCCGCCCCAGTTTTTTCCTGCATGAACCTCTCTGGCTTGAAACTTTCTGCATCCTCCCACGACTTTGGATTCCTCCCAATCGCCCAAAGGTTGAGCAGAACGCAAGTGCCACCAGGGATTTCATAGCCCGATACACTGCAATCCTCCAAAGATAAATGGAGAATGGCAAGAGGCCCTGGTGGGTGGAGTCTAAGCGTTTCTTTCACCACAGCTTGTAAATAAACGAGACAAGGCAGATCATATTCTTGTACCATACGCTCCATTCCAACCACGCGTTCAAGCTCCTCCTGAAGCTTCTTCAGCAATGGCGGGTTTCTCAGCACTTCGGACATTCCCCACTCTATCGCAATCGATGACGTGTCCGTTCCCGCGGCGAACATATCCTGCAAAGACAACGTACACCAATCTTTACTTTTTAAAAGTCATTGAAATTGAATGTTTTATTGTGAAAAAACATTTGACGTACAGCAATGACGCCTTTAAAACGTCCACAAGATCAGGGGTGACGTTGGGGTCATTCCGCGCAACGTGTTCCTCTATCACATTGTTGAAGAAATGGTCTACCGTCTTGTGTATTCTCTTAAATCGCCGTCCCAAACCTTGCAAATCCAGCCACGCCAAGTATGGTATATAATCTGCGATATTGAAAGTACCGGCTAACAGAAAACTTTCTTTGATGCTCTCAATTGACCGTTGGTCCGAATACTTTCTGCCGAAGGCCATCCTGCAGATAATAGAAGTCGCAAGTGTTGACACAGCTTTGCTAATGCTTACGGGAACATGAGAGCCCTCACTGTCTGCAATAATAGAACGAATCATAGCAGACACTTCCTCTTCTCTTATGAAGCGGAAGGACTCCAAGCGTTTGGAGCTGAGCAACTGTAAAACGCAGATCTTACGCATTTGTCTCCAGTAAGGACCATACGGAGCATAGCCCACGTTAGAGAAATTATACGACAAATACTTAGCAGCCATGGATTGAGGTCTTCCAGCGAAAAGGCGATCATTATTCTTGAGAAATTCCTTGGCCATATCTGCGGAGGAGACGACTAGGGTGAGGGCAGAGGACCCCAGGCGCAGAGACATGAGAGGCCCGCATTTGAGAGAGAGAGTTGCTAGGGCTTGGTGTGGAAGGTGTCCGAGCAGGAGGTGTAGGTTTCCAACGATCGGCAACGGAAACGGCCCCGGTGGCAACCTCCGTTTTCTCACTTGGAACAAGAATGCCCATGACACCGCCAATGCAAGTAGGATAGGAAAGGAAAATTTTATACAAAACTCGGCACATTCCAGCACTGGCCGCTCAGAATACAACAAATTCGCCATTGCTAGCAAATTAGCCACCCACAACGAATGAGGTACTCCACAGGCTCGTCACATCTATATATAACAAGAATTGGATCGGGCACTCTTAAGTCGAGTTGTCTACCGAGGTCTCGGAATCGGAAAAAAATTCAAAACATTTTGTAAAAATAGTGTTTTGAATCGTATTTTTGATAGTGGAATGGATTTAGCACCATCAAAAACATTTAGGACACTTAAAATTTTGAAATTTAACCACTATAACTTGGATTTACAAAAATCCTTACCGAATATTCTTTAAATACTACCAAAATTTCCAGAAATTTCTAAACTATTCCTCCAGCTAGTTAGACTACGGCCTCCTGAGTTTATGTTCGAAAGTATACTGTAAAATGATGTGATTGACCGTAACTCTGCACCTGTAAACCAGCCGGAGGAACCGCATTTTCAAATAAATAAATAAATGTAACTAACTTCGTAAGTTTCATACGCACACACTTCCCAATAGAAAGGTATGACGACCTTCATAAAATTAATGATATTTTGTTCACTAATAACGCCACATTGTCAACATTTTCAATCTGCCACGAAACTGACAAGAATTCTTGTCGCCCTTTTATAAGACAAGAATCTCGGGAGTAGATGTCTCTCTTTTGCTGAAAGTTGATTAATATATGGAAGCGGAGTAATTGTTTTAACAGTTAAAAGTAGTTGGAATTTAGGTAAAAAATTTCAAAAAATCTTGAAGATGCCGTGTTTGAATCATGTTTTTGATGGTAGAAATAGATTCAGCACCATCAAAAACATTTTGGACACCTAAAATTATGAATTTTGACAGTGTTTAATTGAATTTACAAAAATCCCTGCGAGATTTTTTCAAAATATGGCCGAAATTTCCACAACTTTTCAGGGCAAAACGCATAATTTGTAGACTACGGCCAAAGGTAAAGTTGCCAAGGAAAGAAGAAAATCAATGGTATCTAATAAGTATGGTTTGTCAAAGTATGTTTTACTTAATATATATATGATTTTACGGTCAATTCATAACATAATTCATAATATAAAGATCATTAGAACATAATAAAAAAATTGATATGGGAAATGTTTTTATTTATTATTATTACTATTTTTACATAGTTAAAAAATTTATTATAATTTAGTTGCCAAATAAGTAATAGGGATATTTTTATTACTATTATTTAAGGTAAATTACATTACCGAGAATTATTAGCTAGTAGTCTATAAGGGACAGGTTTTTATAGTGCTATATGCTCTTGAGTTTTCCTTACTTTTGAGTAAAATAAACTCTTAGCCAATTAGAGAAAAAAAACACTTATGATATTTCATAGGAAATCAAGAACAAAATGCCAGATATATCTTATATCTTAAACATATCATGAAGCTTAACTAAATCTTATTTGAACAAGATCAAACAGTTTAAAAGACAAAATAGATAGCACATTACTATTAGACACTTCCGAGATGGATACTAACCCAAGATCTAATAGCAAAGCTTCTTGGATAACACACCCCAAAGAATTATTTTCCCTCTATGTATGAAAAAATTGCACATCATTATATTGCTCCTATAGCTAGAAGATTTTCCTTTCCCACAATTCTAAGTGAAGAATTCTTAAGACAACTCTTCCATTAAACTAGTCTACAAGGACTTTTGAATCTCATACAATCTGAATGTTTTTACCTGCTTTCAACGAACATTCCTTCTGGGACACTATACATTTTTTTTCCATTTATTTAACCATTATATATATATATATATATATATATGATTAAATATCCATAAGTATTTAATTAAATATTTAGAATAAATAAGCAGTAGTCTAACCACCTAGCAAGGTTACAATTGTCAAACTTCAAGATTTTGGATGCCCCGGAGATTTTTGATGGTGTTGAATCTATTTCCACCATCAAAAACATGATTCAAACACTCTTACAGTGAGATTTTTTGAAAAAAATTGCTGAATTCAAGTCACTTTTAAACAATCTCACTACTTTTGACCACTTTTTACCCTTGAGACAATTCTTCCTACGCCATTTCTTTATATTAACATATTGTTAAAACTGATTGTACACATAATTAATTCTTTTTTAATATAATCCTAATCAATAATAACAAGGTTTTATTAAATTAAATATTTTATATCAGATATAATATATAAATAAATATTTTAACTTAGATATAAATATGGAGTTGTCTTTAGTGCGATTTTTTGGACTTTACGGTGCCGGAATCTAGTGGAAAAATTTGAGGTGAAATCTTGATGTGTGTTATTTAAACTAGTTTTTTGATATATATGGATTCAGCACCGTGGAAAACTGATGTGTGTTATTTAAACTAGTTTTTTGATATATATGGATTCAGCACCGTGGAAAACCCGTCAGCACTTCGATTGCACAAGATTACCCATCAAGCTTGTGATTTCAGTGAATTCCCTGCCGGATTTTAAAGAAATTAGACCCAAAAAACCTACCGTAAAAGCTTCCAAAAAATCACACTTAAAACAACTCTATTTATATATAAATGTTTTAAGTATATTATTTTTTGGAAAATATTTATTTTAAATTTTTATGTGTGAAAATTGAATATTTAAATTTAATCATTAGTAAATAGGAAAAAATACGCCAACATTAATTTGGTTAAATATTCATTAGTATTTAAGTAAATATTTAAAATAACTATTATTTCTTTATATTAAGATAAATTGATTGTAGATTTAATGAGTTTTTTTTTAAATATAATCTTAATCGATAGTAATAAGTTCGGAAATTTAGGGAGGCGCTTGAGATTGAAAAGAGGCCGAGTAATCTCAATAGAGATGATGGCTGGAAAATCAGTCGGTGTTGGGTCCCAACACTCTCGTCCTAGTCTTTTTTTTTTTTTTTAATCTATTATTATTCTGAATTATTATTATTATTATTATTATTTTATTTTTATTTTATTTATTTCTTTATTATTATTATTATTATTATTGATGATGATGATGATGATGATGGTTAATGTCCGCTGAGACCAAATAATGATCTATCGGACCTAAAAAGACAAATTATTTATTTTGATTTAAGATTTTATTCCTATGCTCAAAAAGCTTGGAGAGAAGCCTCCCGAGTTCACTATAATTTTGGCATTGTAAAAGGCTAGGAAGGTCAGTATTGTAACAAAGGTTGTGAAATTGAGATCTAATGTGGTTGTATGCAGGGCACTCTAAGAGGAAGTGGTTTTCGTCCTCAATGCTCCTATTCTCAGAAATATGGCAGATCCTTTCCATCCATGGCGTTTTAGGAACTACCCAGCGGCGAGTTTCACTATGGAGCTCATGAGAATTCGTTCTAATCTTTGCTATATTAATTTTCTTTTTTGAGCTAGTTAGAATAGAGAGATACGTTTGATCTTCAAGGGTGGGGTTGATGAACTTCTTATAATAACTTAATTTTCTTTTAGACGCTAAATCTTTCTCACACCACAATTTTTCTTTGAACTTAGAAGTAACAATATCTTTAATGTTATTTATGTTTTGCAAAGCATCATTCTCATTGATCTCCCAATAGTTTAACCAGGCCCTTGTGTCCTTATGCCATCCTCGGTTAAGCCTTAGGTGATTTTGGCTGGAATTTAAAGCTAGCTTAGGAAGTCTATGATTGTCTATGTTATTGAGCTTGTTCTTGTACATCAGAAACCTGAGCATAGCTAGGCTCTCAATAGAAGAAAGACCTGCTTCTATAAGGAGAATAGGATAGGGTGTATTACTTTTAATTTTCAGGTTATAAGTTATAAAACGCTTTTAGATTTGCTCAATCTTCCTCCATGATTCTTTGGAGATGTTGCAGCCCCAAACTTCACAGCCATATAAGATAACAGGAGTGACTAAAGTTTCAAAGAGGAACTTCTTTTTATCCCACATTACGAGGTTTGCTGCTTTACAATTATTTTCAAGACCAAAATAAGCTTTCCATCCCCCATTGATTCTTTTCTCAATGCTATGGCTCCAGTTGAGCTTGTGATGGATATCAACTCCTAGGTACTTGTAAGAATACACTTCCTCCAAGTTATTATTGTCATACGTAAAATTAGCGCAAGTGTCCTTCTTAGATTTGATAATCATAACTTTTGTTTTGTCTGTGTTAACAGTCATACCCATGGTAGAGCAAAAATCCTTAAGAAGCTTGAGTTGCTTATCAAGATCAGAAGGGCACCTTGCCAGAAGAACAATATCGTCAGCATAGAGAAGAAGGATAATGACTATCCCAGCTAAGATTGTGCCACCACATCCTGCTTCTTCTAAATAACCTTCGAGCTTATCGATGTAAATGCCAAATAGAGTAGGGGAGAGGGGGCAACCTTGTTTAACTTCGATGCTACACTTAATATCTTTTGACCACCCCTCATTGTTCTTTAGCTTGGCAATTACATTCTCGTATAGCCTTATAGCCACAGCTCTTAACTCAAGAGGAACCTTTAGCTCTTCTAACCTATTCCAAAGGTTGTATCTAGGAACCGTATTGAAAGCCTTTCTAAAGTCTACAAAGCAGCAGAATAAATTGGATTTATCATTACGACATTCCTCCGCAATGATCCTTAGCGTAACAAGGTGGTGTGTTGTTGAGTGATGCCTTCTGAAACCTGCTTGGCCTTTAGCCCGCTTACCTTCACTTTTAAGCCATATGCTTAACTTTTTTTCCAGAATACTACCATATAATTTGGCTAAGAGAGGGCTGATCATAATTGTTCGATAATTAGAGGGGTTATTTGTATCTCCACTTTTAAAAATAGGGATAATGAGGCTCTCAGTGCAAGGTTTAGGGAACCCTTGCTTAACAGCTTGATTGAAAAGCTTGTGGATGTGGGGGATGAGGACAGGGCCTCCAATTTTTAAGATTTCTGCCTGGTAACCTTCAATGTCCTTAGCTTTCCCATTCGCGAGGCGATTAACCCCAAACTTAATGTCTTCTAAAGAGAAGACTTCTTTCGTTGTAAGCAGGGTTTCCAAATTATCCGTGACATTAGGAGATTCATAAAGCTTTTTAAGATAAGAATTCCAATCGTGAAGAGCAATTTTATTATTATCCTTAGTCTTCCTAGTCAGAATCTGCCTCCAAAATTTCTTAGGAGCTACCTTAGAGAGGTGTAAGAGATTCTCCTGTCTTTGACGAATGTACTGCCTCTTTTTCCTTTTAATTAGGGCTTTGTATATTCTTATCTTGTCCATTTTAAGAGAATAATCAACAGCTTCCTTAATTGCTCTCCTCGCATGTTTGCAATCTTTGTCATACCAAGGATTGGTTTTGCTATTTCTTTTATTATTTGAGACTTCAATTGAGAACTTTTTAATAGAATATGAGAGGGTTGTAGTAAAATTATGATATAGGTCTTCTATGTTATCTATACTAGATAAAGGAGGCAAATTAGTTTTTAATTCATTTAGAAAGAGGTCCTTTTTTTTTATCAAATATTAAGTTCTTTTGGTTGTGAGTATCATTTTCTATGGGAACTCTATGCATGAAAAAATTGAGGGTTATAAGTAAAGGCCTATGATCGGAGTCAGGCTCGTGGTCGTTTAAGATGTCAAAGTTTATCATTTCGTTGTATAATGGAAGATCGGCAATAACATAGTCTACCACACTGCTACCAAGTCCATGGATGCAGGTCATCTTGCTGGAATTGGGCCACTTTTTTAGACCGTTGCAAATTATGAGATCCTGAGCACTACAGAGCTTGACAAGCTCTAACCCAAACAAATTTTCCCCTAGGTCTTCAGAGCTCCTTTTGTACCTACTAGCCAGGGTAGGGTCTTCGTCTAACCAAAGAGGATTAGGGTTGGAATGATTGCTTAAAATAATAGCTTGGTTGCTTGAAGTTCGGGCATTGAAGTCACCTATTAAAAGGATATTACCATCATTCCTTAGGCTAGAAATATCGTTCTCTAAACTATTGTAAGGGTTAGTTTTATCTAGATTCTTCTTCTTATAGAGGTTAGAATTAATGGGGGGGAAATAACATATTGCTATGTAGGACTTTTTATTATTAATGTATTTGATCTCTATCCAACTAAATTGGTTGTAAGGGTCGTTTTTATAAAGCCTAACATAGGGGGAGATGTTCTTCTTAATGTAACAAGCTATTCCCCCAATGCCTCTACGGGAGGATCGCTTGTTCCATGTAGAGCATAGCGTAAAGCCATCTATGTTAGGGACCTTAGATTCTTCGTGCTCCCAAGTTTCAACAAGTAAAATAATATCAACATCATTTGAAATCCAACTTAGCTTGGGGCCTTTGTTCCATGGGAAGCCCTGACAGTTCCAAGAAAGGATCCGGAGCATGTTTAATTGCTATTGATTACTATCTTTTTGGTTTTTGTCCCGAATAAAGGCTTTTCTATTTCTGATTATTGCCCATTTTCCTTCCTTTCTAGCTTCTTTTACCTTTTGAACCTCCTTTCTTAATTCTGCTTGATCTTCTGGAATGAGATATTCATTTATGAATATTCCCGTTCCTTTTAGACTTGAGGTTTTACTAAGTATGTTGTGCTTATGATCAGTAGAGCTCACCTTTATGCGGATTAATCTTCCTTTATTCTCGGTTAATTTCCCCAACCTTGTTGCTTCTGTGAGACACACTGTTTCAATTTGTAATCTATTATGTAATTCTGTCTGGACTAAGGCTAAAGTATCCTCATCTTCTTCCTCTTTTAAACCGAAGATTATAAGGTTTAAGGTCCTTTTGTTACGTTCGTGGTCTAATTCTATTAATTTTTTCATTTCGTCTTTAATTGGTTTAATATCTAACTTATCTACCACACTATTTAAGGTGAGGCGGCTATTAACTTTTTCTTCTAATTCTTTAATCATGTCTTTCATTTTAAGACCCTCTAAGGTATCAACGTCTCCTTGCTGGGATGGTTGGTTAGTATCTTGGTTTTGTTTTTCTATAACATGCAATCTAGTCTCCATTGCCTCCATTTTATTCTCCAGTAGTTCTATTTTATTTTCTATTTGTTTCTGGGTAGTGTTTTCAAGAGATGCAAATTTGTTTTCCAGCACGGCTTCTAACTCTTTTTGTAACTTGGCTTCTCTTTCTTCTCTGCGTTTCTCTAAAGACTCTATATACTCATAGAGGCCTTGTAGGGTAACTGTGCTAGGTCTACCCTTGGTAATCTTTGGTAACTGTGGTGAAGTATTCATACTGGAAATTATATGAGCAAATATGTATTAAAAAAGAAAAAGATAAGGAATGTGTGCACCTGATATCCGAACCTGATGTGCGAGCCAAGATCTCCAAGCTTTGGATTGCGAGCTTTAGAACCAAGAGACTGTTTATATATTGCCGAGACGAGACTGTTTATATATCTTCCGAGACTGCTTATATATCACCAAGACTGTTCATATATCACCGAAACTGTGTATATCGCGAGACTGTTTATATATCACCGAGACTGTTTTGTGAGACTATATGCGAGAGTATATATATAACCGGAACTGGGACAGCGAGACTATATATCACCGAAACAGCGAGACTATATATCACCCAATGCCTATATATCACCGAAACAGCGAGACTATATATCACCCAATGCCTGTATATCACCGAAACAGCGGGACTATATATCACCTGAGACTGTTTATATATGTCACCGAGACTATATGCGAGAGTATATTATCACCGGAAACAGCGAGATCTGTTTATATGCGAGAAACAGTTTATATATCACCGGAGCCGGGACAAGAACACCGAGATCTGCGACTGTTTATATATGTCACCGAGACTATATGCGAGAGTATATTATCACCAAAACAGCGAGATCTGAGAACAGCTTATATAACACCGAAGCCGGGACAAGAACACCGAGATCTGAGACTGTTTATATATGTCACCGAAACAGCGAGATCTGTTTATATGCGAGAACAGTTTATATATCACCGGAGCCGGGACAAGAACAACGAGAGTATGCAAGAGTATATTATTTCCGAGACTGTATGCGAGAACAATTTATATATGTCACTGAGAACAGCGAGAGTTTGTGACTGTTTATAGACTATATATCACCTGATCAAAGAAAAATAGTGCAATGACTTATAGACTTTATATAACTGCGAGACTTATATACAATGCACTGTTCCGCTTGACTTATTTTTATAATAATAATAAAAATAATAATAATTATTATTATTATTATTATTATTATTATTATTTAAGGGGTTGGTCCCCCTAGGATAATATAACTTTAATTACTAAAATATAATTTTAATATAAATATAATTTTAAACATATTTTGAATTATATTTTAATATAACTTTATATAATTTTTAATATATTTAATAATTAATTGGAATTTTAATTCTGAATTATTTTTAGTTACTTAGGGGACCTAATTGCTTTGTTATAAAAATAAAATAAAATTAATTATTTATTAATATTGGTATTTAACTATTATCATAATATTATTTTATGGGACTGGTCCCTCTCTAGATAAATTAATTTATTTTTATTATTTTTATTTATTTATTTATTTATTTATTTTAGTAAATAGAGTTTTGATCTCTGGACCTAGTCAAAAGTAGCCGTTGTCTTTGGAGGCTTTGCTCTGTCTATTTAACCTGCTATGCTCGATCTGTCTCTTCAACTTGTCCTGACGATGAACCACACTGTTTGGTTCGAAACGCGTGGACAAATGATGTCTCATGTGATCTTCGCCGAAAAATCCTTTATAAGTTTTTATTTTATCATACATATTTTATATATATAAATAATTTTTTTAACTTAGATATAAATATTTATATATAAATAATTATATTAATTTAGATATAAATATTTATATATAAATGTTTTAAGTATATTAATTTTTTGGAAAATCTTTATTTTTTATTTTTATGTGTGAACAATCAATATTTAAATCTAATCATTACTTAATTTTTAAATCTAATCATTACAATATAGAATCCAAGAGGCTTCCAAAAATTGTTTCTAACTTTAGTCAAAACCCCCTCAATCTTGATTCAACCTTTGGGGGATTAAGGGGGAAATCATTATGGGAAGCAAGGACAGTATCAAAAATATGAGTACCTCCAATTTTAAGGACAAGATATGGGATACTAAGGAGTTGGAGGGTAAAAGGAAGCTAAGGTACTATAAGGAGGTTATCAACCCCACCCTCTATAACCAGAATTATCTCTCTATGTTGACTAGCACCAAGAAGAAAATGAACATCGCTAGGATCAGAACTAACTCTCATGAGCTTCAAAGTGAGACTCTGAGGTGGTCTACTCCCAAGACTCTATGGGACCATAGAATTTGTCAGATTTGTGATACTAAGAAGTTGGAAGATGAAAAGCACTTCATTTTAGAGTGCCCAACTCTTGCCCATATCTGCTCTCAATTGGCTATCATCAGCCGACCTCCAATCTTCTTGACTTATTAAGCTAGCCCAACTATAGCTATATTGGAATGCTTCTTCCCCTGGTCTTTGATCACATAAACAAGATTTTGAAGAATGACAATTAGACTCTCTTTTTTTGAGGTCCAATAGACCACATTAATCTTACTTACGTTAATCATCATCATCTTCATTATCAATAAAATAAATAGATAAAAATATAAAAACATTAAAATTTACATCGTAGATATTGTATTATTCTTTTTTTATTATTATAACTTTTTTATAACTAAAAAATATGTAATATAATCCCTCCCCACCCCCCCCCCCCCCCCCCCCCCCCCCACACACACACACACACACACATATATATATAATAAAAATTAAATTAAATTTAAATATAATAATATAAGTATACCAACCCTAAATTTAAATGCACTTATGTACCTATAATATAAGTATAATAATAATTTTAGATGCACTTATATACCTACAAAATTAAAGGGAGGGGGTTTAATCCCTTGACCTCTTCCTGCCTCACCCTTTTTCAATTGGAAATTTCCATAAAAGCAAATCAAATTAGAGGAAGGGTTCAAACCGGTGACCTCTTCCCCCTCAAATTTTGGTATTGAACTATAATGAAAACCCCGTTATTCGAGGATGAGGGGTGGAAATATATATATATGGGGCTTTCCACCCGTCATCCGCAAATAGTGCATGCAACTAACCTCCATCAAACAACTTCAAGCACCTACCTCCCAACCCCTCTAAATGGTCCTATCATCCAAGGATATCATTGCTTGCGGCATTCCATCATCTAGTTAATGACTGATGATCATAAATTCATACAAAATAGTCAACTAGTTAGATGAAGAGAATAGATTAAACTTTTCTCCATTTCTTTTTTTCAACCTTTCACCATTCTCCTTGAGATGGCAATGGGGAGATGATGGCTAGCTAATTTCCTTCTTCTATTCTTGGATTTCCTTGTCTGAATTAGAATTATCTGATGTGTGATGACATTTGTATCCACTAGGATCCTTTGCTTCTGATATCCTGGCTAGCTGTGTCACAGTGACCTGTAAATCAGTTAGTTCTTGAGATACTTCCCCCTTTCCTTCATTGTCTTGTGATTTCTGATTTTCCACATTGGGAGTGGGTACTTTTTCTGCTTCGTCCTCTTCCTCATCTAGCTCATTTGGTCGAAATTTCCATCCTTTGGGCTGCTTCCTTGGTTTCTTCTTCCTTCATGGTTCTTTCTTGGCTTCAAGGCACAAGTTTTATAGATGTCCTATTTGTCGGCATATTCGACATCTAAAGGTTGTGTTCTCAAAATATAGGAGCTGAGTCCAGTTCTGCTTGTTGTGTATCAATTTTATGCGATCCCACGGGCCTTTACTGAAGTCCACTTATACACATATTCGAGAAAAAGTGTAGATTTGTTCCTCCATTCTTTGTGTAACTATATTTATGTATCATCCTAAAATATTCACAACGCCTTCTAGCACTTGGTCATGCCAGAAGTGTAAGGGGAGGTTATGAAGTCTAAACATAACAGAATTTTTTATACAGTCATGGTGTTTGCATCAAATTTTGGGAACCATGGGGTAATGAAAAGCCTTGTAGATCCCCAAAACCACGGGCCTTCCTAAAGTACAATTTCTTGATCCTCGATGATGCTTTACGATGAAGAATCCTTTAGAGCAAAGATGTATTTCATATTTTGTTGTCCATTTTGTGAAGATCCACTAGAATAGATCCATTGGTTTTGGCCAAAAACTATTAAATCTGCAGATGATGGCTTGTGCTTCATAAGTTGTGCATAGATTGATTGTTTCTAAAATATCTATGACCAGTTCTGGAATGTAATTCACTTGTTCCACTATGTATGGACTGAGAGTGTTAGGAATTTTTTCTGGCCATGCTGTAGTTGTTGGATCCCCTTGTAGAATCTTTTTGTAGAAGAGACCACCCTTGATAAGTTCCTTGTTTGGTTTTGTACCCTTGGGTAAACTCGATCCGACAACCTCACTTGCTGCCTTTGACTTACTTGATCCTGCAACTCTGCCTCTCAGTCATAGATTTTGGATGATGGTGGTCGCAGGATGAATGTTGTAATCTTGTAGACTCCAATCATCCTGCAGAGATCTATCACCATAGATCAGGTTTTGTAGATGCGTTGAATAACCTAGATTGATCATGATGTTCTGCTTCAGTTGAGAAACCTTGTCCAATGTTTATACCCAAACTTATGATGATTTTCTAGTAGGGGTTTTTACAAAAAATTGTACAGTATTCTGTTCTACCAATTCTTCCTAATCCAGGGGGATGTATGATACATTTTTAGTATCAGTGATATATGTCACCTCAGAAGCCTCCAACGAAGTCTTCATTGTGGGAATAATCCATATTGTGTTGCATTTTCTAACGAAATAGGGTCGAGCCGCATAAAAGGGTTCTAGTGGGCATAGATTTGATACTGATTCAACCTGGCTGGGAGAGAAAAATTTTGGATCTAAAATGGACAAATCTAGCATAGATCGACTTTGCATTGTACTGGTTATCTACATTCCCGGTGGTGCCTGGATGAAATAGATAGCCTCTTCGACAGAGAGAAAAATCTCAGTAAGTTGATAAGATATCTTGGCAAGTGCAATCACGGATGCAGATATCCAAACCCAGATAGCGCAAAAGGTAGATCTGAGTGTACATTGACGAGTCTCTACAAGTGTGTATCTAGCCCAGAACAATAAGTCGATTAGAAGATAGAAATTTGCCTCCCTTTCCCAGATAGGAACCAAATCAGATATGATGTCCGTAAGAAATCAGAGGGAGATCTCATGGCTTACTGATCTATCCAGCTCAATACAAAGGTTATAGATATTTCCATCTGCATACTGGGCAAGAGATGCAATCCCAATGTCAACAATCTCCTCAACTACAGAGATCTCCGAAACCCTAGCTTTCTTCATCCTTTGAAGGTAAGCATAGTTTCGATTCGCATCATGGTGGAGGAGGGAGTTGTAGATGCTCGCTCTCTTGATAGATCCTCCATCACAAATCTTCGCTTTTGCCTCACGCCTTCCATTGCCATAGATCACCAACTCCTCAGATGCTCTATTGTTGCAGATCTTCGCCATCACAGATCTATTTTTGATATCTTCGTCATCACAGATCTATTTTTGATATCTTCCTATCTTAATTCAACTCTCTTTGTTGTTTCCTTTTATATATATATATGAATTTAATAAATAAAAAAATTGTATATATACTTGAAACTCTATATTAAAAATTCAATTTTTCTTGCATCCTCAAGGTTATTGGGCAAAGTAACATTACATATTCCTCATGCAAAGCTGTTTTTTTACCATGTTCAAGAAATCACACAAAAGCATTGAAGGCATCTACAACCATATTACTTAGTAATTCAACCTATATTCTCATAAAAAATTTCAAGAGTTATATGGGCACTAAATTGCTCCTTGAGGTAGGTGTTAGAAGGGGGCATAATTGGACGCCTCCATGAACAAATTTCACCAAATCAAAAGGAATCTATTTTAGTTATATTGTAGCAACATATCAATTCTAGAATTTGTTTCAAATTTTTGGTTTAATTTAGAATCCCCTGAATCCCCGCCTATATTGGCCTTTTAATTATTCTTTTGCATAACTTTTATAAACCCATATCTCACTCATCATAAGTTGAATTGGTGCCAAGGGAAAGGCACATGGAAGATGGTGTGAAACAATATAACATGAAGGCAACACTTAGGTCTCCATAAGTTCCACAACACCTGAGTCAAAGGAAAAGGCTTCATAACACTATGACTAAGTGATCATTTAGTCTCTTCACATCATGGCTATTGTGCTTAACCTTGAGTTTAGTGGGATGGATGAATTGGCACTCTTTTTAGTATATATATCACTTATTTTTCACTTGTTTCTCCTCCTAAAGGGCCCCACATACCAAAAAAAAAAAGCAAAAAACCCCAAAACATTAAAAAACAAGAGGTTGGCATCCATCCAACAAGAGAAAACAAAAATATCTAGTTGTTGTACTTGCATATATACATATATGTTATATGTGAGTCTATGCATGAAGTTGGGTTACACTTTTTGGCAAGAAAGGGTGCATTTTGGGTGTATAACAACTCGATCGAGCCATTTTAAGTGCTTGATTGAGCAATATTTCAACCTTCGATCGAGTTTTTTAAGGGCCTAAATATAGCTCGATGAAGCATTAAAACAAATCATCGATCAAGCTCTTGTGTGACCTGAGGTTATCTAGGAGCTTGATTAAGCCTTAAAGCTAGATCGAGCATCTGTTTAACCATATTAAGGGCTCCATCAAGGTTTTCTTAAACCCTTAATCAAGTTATTTGAATTTTATAACTCAAGTGCTTGATCAAATGTTTTAAGTGCTTGATTGAGCTCCTGTGGTCCTAAAAATCACAATTTTAGTAGCCCTTTTGTACATTTCTCTGCAACACCATTTTTTACCCTAACGAACTTAGGGTAGAATTTGTTCTTAAGTTGAGGAGTTGATCATGTTGGATTCGTGAAGGAATCCTCTATCCAATGACATATGAGTTTCACATTTTTGAATTCACGTGATAATTTTCATCTAATTTCTTTTAAAAATAATGTTTGAAATTTTTTGGATAGTTTCAAAGGGGTTGAATAAAAAATCAATAACATAAAATATACACAATGAAAAAATTTCAAAAAATACTAATTACGAGTCCTTTTCAAAAGAGTATTCTTGGATTTTCAATTTATTTAAATAGTTGAAAAAAAACTTACGTGAACACATGTGTCTGAAAAATGCAATTGAAATATTACTTCGCCAACTTTGAAAAATAATAAAAAATATATTTTTGCATAACTTAGTTCTTTCTATGTAGATCACACACACACACACACACACACACACACACATATTAGACTAAGTTATGCAACATGAACACACACATACTGATGGGGCCAGCCCACGTGGTCCCGCCGTTCCAAAGCTGATGTGTAATGCACTTACGATCTGGACAGTAATGTAATTGATTTGGTAATAAATGTTGTTTGATTTTCAATCTCCTTGGGTTACGGCATGGGTACCTTGATGGTTTGCTGGGTGGACATCTGTCCCTCCTCGGGATCTTGGAAACCCGCCTCGGTTTGGGTTTTACTCCGTTCGCGCTCCTTGGGTGGTCATTGTTGCACTGGTCTTTAGCTCTGCGAGCTCCTGGCGATTCTTTGTAACTCTTGTGTTTTCTGTGATGAAATGTATGAACTCTGCCTGCCCGGTCGACAGTGTGGTGTGCGTTTGGTTGCGGTCGTGGTCTCTGCTATTCCAAGTCTTGGCATGTATGCTATTGATTGTTTGGTGAAGCACTAGTAAGGTTTGAACTATGGTTCCGTTTGCATGTGTTTTCGCTGTCGTTGTAGTGTGTATCCGGCTTTGATATTCGCCTCTGTGTATTCTGGTCACTGTCTGCTCATATCTCACAAGGGTTTATATCTATGCGAGAGCTGTAAGGTTAATGTGGACATGGGTTTGTCAGCTTCCAACTTCGACTGGTCATGAGGCATGCTCTACCCGTCCCTTTGCCAACTCAACCGGTAAGCTTCCGTTCTTTGCTAGATTTTATTTCTGCTATTTGTTTTGAGACTAATGGCTCGGCTCCTCTGTGAGCAGGGGCTCGTCTGGTTACGGAATTTACAGCTACGGCTCGCCTATCAGGTAATGGCCCTTGTTAAACTTCCTCAATAGTTTCTTCCCGATTCTCCGTTCTGGTTTTCGTTTGCTGTGGTTGGTGACTGACCCTTTCTTCGTTTGCCCTTATGCAGGTGGAGCTGTTCGTTGGTCCGAACACTTGGACTCCCGGCCACCCTGAACAGTATACGGGTAGCTTCACCTTGTCGTTTTAACTGTGCTTGTTTGGGTTCTTGTATGGTCTGCTTGGTTTTCGTTGGCTCTGTGCCGCTGTCTGCTGTTGGTTTCTTAGGTGCGAGGTTCTGTGGTAACCTCAGGGGATGGGCTCGAACTCTTTATTGAGGGCTTTTGTTTACAACCGTGTCAGTTCCCCATGTCTGCGAACTCGGTTGGTTTTGTAGTTATTTTGAACAGAGAATGTGAATACTGATACAGACTTTTAATGACTATGTTCTATCCTGTGAATTCTATATGAAAATAAATCTGGAACCACTCGTATGGTTTTGCTTGCATACCTGTTAAATGTATATACACCTGAGCGCTATGTCCGCATGACCTGTGCTAGTCGTTGTGGCTCTTTGTTTGGTTATTGGGATTTTGTTCTGGTTCGGAGTCTGTAGTGAACCTGTTAACAATGTTTTTGTACCATAAAAGAAAACAAAGGAATACACAACATTGAATTTCTTTTCACAGTATTTGAGGACACTTGTGGAATTTTATGTGCACTAAAAAAATGAGTATATTTATTTATGTTACTTATCTTCTTCACTGGCCAGCCCCTATTGGGCTTATTTTTCCTCCTTTTGTATCACTGTCCTCGAACAGTTGGATAACTGCTGTTAGTTGTTTTGTTGTCAGTTACAATAGGTATTTCGTATTTGAAACTTATTCTTAACTGGCATGTTTTCCTTTGCGTGTATTTAAAACAGTGATATAACTGTTAGGAAACAAATGACTCTGACTAATTACTATTGTTCCTAATTAGAGTTCATTACATTATTCTTGGCATCTTTAATAGAAAAGTTAAATAACAAAAACAATAAATAAAAATAAAGACAGACACGCTGTCCGTCCAGTGAGTTGTGTTCTCTGTCCTTTTCAGAATCCA
The DNA here is from genome assembly GCA_031772625.1 of Pinus tabuliformis. NCBI lineage: Eukaryota > Viridiplantae > Streptophyta > Pinopsida > Pinales > Pinaceae > Pinus > Pinus tabuliformis. Next base: position 94,364,173 of record CM062820.1, read on the forward strand.
TATCAACCTTCTTTCTGTCTTCATCCTGTTAACCAGATGCTCCTGCATCAGGCTCCCGGGGTAAAAGAAAATCATGGCTCCATTCCATGAGTTCCTCCACCGAATAACCAGCTTTCTGTATCTGCGCCTCGTCGAGCCATGAGCTATCCTCCATCGGACGATCTCTCCACTTGATAAGGTAATGCAGATATTCCTTCCTGTGTGTCTTCTTGGCTACCTGGGTGCTGAGGATCCCTTCAATCTCATGGGACTTTACCAAAGGCAATTGTTTCTTCCAAGAACTGTCTCCAAATTGGGTGTCACGTGTTGGCTGTACCACACTATCATCCTCTATTTGGGCATTATATGGGAACAGATCCGCCACATTGAAAATAGGTGATATGCCTATGTCAGGTGGCAGTTGAATCTCATAAGCATTGGCTGAAAATTTACGTAGGATTTTGCAGGGACCAATTTTCTCATATTTCAGCTTATTATATGTGCCCTTAGGAAACCATTCCCGACGCAGATGCGCAAGGGCCTCATCCCCAACATTAAAATGCACCTCTTGTCGCTTTGAGTCCGCTTGCTGTTTGTATTTCTGTACGTTGTCCTGCAACCTTAGTTTGATTTTTTCATGTAGTTCGCTCATTGCTTCGGCAAAGTCTTCCCCATCCACGCTTCGTCGTTCCAGCTTTCCCAAATCTCGTAGTTCATGTATTCCCTGAGGATGCATGCCATACAAAATCTGAAATGGGCTAAGTCCGGTGCTACGATTGGGCGAATCGTTATAAGCGAATTCTGCCTGGGCGAGAGCTCGGTCCCATATTCGTGAATTTTCTCCAGTCAAACTCCGTAATAAATTTCCCAAGCTTCTGTTCACCACTTCCGTTTGTCCATCAGTCTGCGGATGATACGCAGAGCTGAAGTTCAGTTGCGTGCCCAACTTTTTCCACAGGGTGCGCCAAAAGTGCCCTGTGAACTTTACGTCCCTGTCTGAAATGATAGTTCTGGGTAGGCCATGTAATCTAACAACCTCCGTGAAAAACAGGTGTGCCACGTACGTGGCGTCACTAGTTTTCCGGCAAGGAATAAAATGAGCCATTTTTGAAAATCTATCTACCACCACCATTACTGAATCATACCCTCGCTATGTTCTAGGCAGTCCAAGAACAAAGTCAATGTTGACCGAGTCCCATGGCCTGCTTGGAACAGGTAGTGGTGTGTAAAGTCCGGTATTCTGACTGTGTCCTTTTGACAGTTGGCAGACTTTACACCTGTTTACATATCTCTGTACATCCCTGCTCATTTTAGGCCAATAATAGAAATGTCCGAGTTGCTCCAAAGTTTTGTTGATGCCAAAATGTCCCGGTAATTCGCTGCTATGCTTTTCCCGTACAATATTCTCCCTCATTGAATAGTCCGGGATACATAATTGCCCACCTCTGAATAATAATCCTTCATGTAAATTATAGTCTAACCACGGGCTTGCATTCCTTAATACGGGATTTTGGCAGGCTTCAAAAGCTTCCTTAAAATCCATGTCGGTTTGATACAAATATTTCAAATGTTCAAATCCCAATACCTGTATGCTACTCTCCTGTAAGAGCAAGGCTCTTCTGCTCAAAGCATCTGCCACTTTGTTGGCTTGCCCACTTATGTGTTTTAACACGAAAGTGAAACTCTGCAAGTATTCTACCCACTTGGCATGCTTATGGTTTAACTTGTGCTGCTGCATTACGTATTGCAATGCCGAATTATCAGAAAACAGAACGAATTCATTGCCCAGTAGGTAGTGCCTCCAATGCTTTAAGGCTTGGACCACTGCGTAAAATTCCTTGTCGTATGAGGAATATTTTTGCCGGCTTTCATTCAGTTTTTCACTGAAAAATGCCACTGGTCTATCGTCCTGACTAAGCACAGCACCAATCGTTGTTCCACTTGCGTCACACCGAACTTGAAAAAGTTTATTGAAATCAGGCAGCCTCAAGATTGGCCTCTCCGTGATCTTCCGCTTCAAAAGCTGAAAACTGTCTTCTGCCTTCTTGGTCCAACAAAAAGGCTGGCTGGCCTTTTTGATGGTCTCTAACATTGGTGCACAGATTTCACTGAAATTTCTAATAAACTTTCGATAAAAACTTGCCAATCCGTGGAAACTACGTACCTCAAATAAGCTCTTCGGTGACGGCCAATTTATAATTGCTGCAATCTTCTCGGGGTCCATCTTCAATTCATTTTCTGCAACTACAAACCCCAAATAGACCAGCTCCTTCTGCAGGAAAGTGCACTTATTTAAGTTTATCAACAGTTTGTTCTGCTGTAACTTTTTGAACATGTTGAAGATGCTCTCTTTTTGTTCTGCTGAAAATTAAAATGTCATCAACATAAACTATCATGAACTTACCAATAAATTCCTTTAACATCTCATTCATTAGTCTCATAAAGGCACTAGGAGCGTTGCTCAATCCAAATGGCATGACCAGCCATTCGTACAGCCCTTCATTAGTTTTGAAAGTTGTTTTCCACTCATCTCCTTCCCTGATTCTGATCTGATGATAACCACTCTTCAGATCAATCTTTGTAAAATAAGCTGCTCCACTAAGACAGTCCATCATGTCGTCCATCCTGGGTAAGGGAAATCTATATCGAATCGTAATTTTATTAATGGCCCACGAATCTGTACACATTCGCCATTCTCCACCCTTCTTAGGTGCAAGTACAGTTGGTACTGCACACGGGCTCAAACTTTCTCTGATCAGTCCCTTATCCAACAACTCCTGCACTTGTTTACGAATTTCTTCATTGTCTTTCAGACTCATCCTATACGCTGCCTTGTTTGGCAAGCTTGCTCCCGGTATAAAGTCAATGTGATGGCTAATACTCCTCTTGGGAGGCAACTTATCAGGTAAATCATCAACCACAATGTCTTGGAATTCTTTCAACAGCTCCTGAATTTCTACAGGCAGTTCTGCTTTTTCTGTGTTCAGCAACACCGGTCTTGTCCTCCTTACAATTGCATAATTGACCTCATTTTCCTCAATCTGCTTCACAAACTGTTTCCCTCCAATTAACAATGTTTTTGTGCCACTTGGTTCCGCTGCATCCTCTTCCTTGATGGGTACAAGCGTATGTTTGATCCCATCTTTCACAAATTTATAACAATTTGTCTTTCCATCGTGTGTCACCCTCCGGTCATACTGCCACGGTCTCCCAAGCAGTATATGGCACACGTCCATTGGCATAATATCGCAGACCACCGTGTCGTGATATTTGCCAATGTGAAATTCTACCTCGCACTGTTCATCAACTAATAACTGGTGGCCTTTCTGTAGCCACGACACCTTGTAAGGCGTGGGGTGTTTAAGCCGCTTCAAGCCCAGCTTCTCCACCATTTCGGTGGCAACCAAATTGTCTGTACTTCCGCTGTCTATAATCAATTTACAACACTTTCCCTGTGATTTGCAAACTGTTCGAAACAACGCTTTTCGCTGGGTCTGTTCAGCCTTCTCTTTGGCTGGTTTCAACAACACCTTGTTCAAAATTAGAGCTTCCCCCGTTTCTGCCACATTCTCTATCTCCCGGGGTTGTGCTTCAGCTTCCTCAGGCTGCGCAACAAATGCTCCCCTCTGGCCAACGTGTTCAGCTTCCGGACATTCGAAGGATCTGTGCCCCCACTTGTGGCACCTGTAGCACTGGACATTAGTCCCTCTTCCGCGACCATTTCCTCTTCCCCGCTGATATGGCCGACCTCCTCTAGTGCTTTCTCCCTTTTCTGCTGTCCCTGAAGCTCTGGAACTGCTACCTTCTTCGCTGTTTGTGGCAGTTCTCCCTCTGCCGTAGGACTGTCCTCGTCCTCTGCCATTCCCTCTCCCTCTCCTGTTGTTCTGCTTCCTGTTGATTTTCTCCTCAGCCTTTACAGCACTCTGAAAGGCTTCCTCAATATTTCGGGGAGAGAGAATACTGATCTCGTCCAATATTTCCAATCTCAAGCCATTTACATACCTTGTTGTTTTTTCTGGAGTATCGTCCGTATAACCAGCACGTAAATTTACACGGTAAAATTCTTCTGTATATTCCTTTACAGTCATACCCTTCTGCCTTAAATTTTGCACTCGTCGATAAAGCTCAACCTGGTAGTCTTTCGGCAAAAATCTGCCCTTCAGTTTTTCCACCATCCGTGGCCACCTTTTTATTGGCAACTTGTTCATTCGTCTCCTGTCCGCTTGGACACTATCCCACCATAAGGCGGCATGTCCTTTTAATTTAGTTGCAGCAAATCTAACTCTTTTATCCTCACTGACTTCCTCATTTTCAAAATACTTGTCTAATTCACTTATCCAGTCCAGCAAGACATCTACGGACAGACTACCATCATAGTTGGGAATCTCCGGTCTGGGTTTGCTGTTGGCTAACAGAATTGATCGCAACAGTCTTAACTCTGGGGCTTCTTCTTCTGACCCATCTGTAACAGTTGCTGCCTCATCTTCACTATCATCCCCAAGTTCCGGGTCTCTTCGCCTACCCGCCTCTACTGCTTCCAAGCGAGCTGTAAGGATTCTCAACTGTTCTCTCAATCCTTCGTCTGCTACTCTGCGTGCACCTCTCCCACGTCCTCGTCTTTGTACTTCCATCTTCCTCTACTTTCTCAAAAATGTTGCTCTGATACCACTTGATGGGGCCAGCCCACGTGGTCCCGCCGTTCCAAAGCTGATGTGTAATGCACTTACGATCTGGACAGTAATGTAATTGATTTGGTAATAAATGTTGTTTGATTTTCAATCTCCTTGGGTTACGACATGGGTACCTTGATGGTTTGCTGGGTGGACATCTGTCCCTCCTCGGGATCTTGGAAACCCGCCTCGGTTTGGGTTTTACTCCGTTCGCGCTCCTTGGGTGGTCATTGTTGCACTGGTCTTTAGCTCTGCGAGCTCCTGGCGATTCTTTGTAACTCCTATGTTTTCTGTGATGAAATGTATGAACTCTGCCTGCCCGGTCGACGGTGTGGTGTGCATTTGGTTGCGGTCGTGGTCTCTGCTATTCCAAGTCTTGGCCTGTATGCTATTGATTGTTTGGTGAAGCACTGGTAAGGTTTGAACTATGGTTCCGTTTGCATGTGTTTTCGTTGTCGTTGTAGTGTATATCCGGCTTTGATATTCGCCTCTGTGTATTCTGGTCACTGTCTGCTCGTATCTCACAAGGGTTTATATCTATGCGAGAGCTGTAAGGTTAATGTGGACGTGGGTTCGTCGGCTTCCAACTTCGACTGGTCATGAGGCATGCTCTGCCCGTCCCTTTGCCAACTCAACCGGTAAGCTTCCGTTCTTTGCTAGATTTTATTTCTGCTATTTGTTTTGAGACTAATGGCTCGGCTCCTCTGTGAGCAGGGGCTCGTCTGGTTACAGAATTTACAGCTACGGCTCGCCTATCAGGTAATGGCCCTTGTTAAAATTCCTCAATAGTTTCTTCTCGATTCTCCGTTCTGGTTTTCGTTTGCTGTGGTTGGTGACTGACCCTTTCTTCGTTTGCCCTTATGCAGGTGGAGCTGTTCGTTGGTCCGAACACTTGGACTCCCGGCCACCCTGAACAGTATACGGGTAGCTTCACCTTGTCGTTTTAACTGTGCTTGTTTGGGTTCTTGTATGGTCTGCTTGGTTTTCGTTGGCTCTGTGCCACTGTCTGCTGTTGGTTTCTTAGGTGCGAGGTTCTGTGGTAACCTCAGGGGATGGGCTCGAACTCTTTATTGAGGGCTTTTGTTTACAACCGTGTCAGTTCCCCATGTCTGCGAACTCGGTTGGTTTTGTAGTTATTTTGAACAGAGAATGTGAATACTGATACAGACTTTTAATGACTATGTTCTATCCTGTGAATTCTATATGAAAATAAATCTGGAACCACTCGTATGGTTTTGCTTGCATACCTGTTAAATGTATATACACCTGAGCGCTATGTCCGCGCGACCTGTGCTGGTCGTTGTGGCTCTTTGTTTGGTTATTGGGCTTCTGTTCTGGTTCGGAGTCTGTAGTGAACCTGTTAACAATGTTTTTGTACCATAAAAGAAAACAAAGGAATACACAACATTGAATTTCTTTTCACAGTATTTGAGGACACTCGTGGAATTGTATGTGCACTAAAAAAATGAGTATATTTATTTCTGTTACTTATCTTCTTCACTGGCCAACCCCTATTGGGCTTATTTTTCCTCCTTTTGTATCACTGTCCTCGAACAGTTGGATAACTGTTGTTAGTTGTTTTGTTGTCAGTTACAATAGTTATTTCGTATTTGAAACTTATTCTTAACTGGCATGTTTTCCTTTGCTTGTATTTACAACAGTAATATAACTGTTCGGAAACAAATGACTCTGACTAATTACTACTGTTCCTAATTAGAGTTCATTACATTATTCTTGGCATTTTTAACAGAAAAGTAAAATAACAAAAACAATAAATAAAAATAAAGACAGACACGTTGTCCGTCCAGTGAGTTGTGTTCTCTGTCCTTTTCAGAATCCATATCAACCTTCTTTCCGTCTTCATCCTGTTAACCAGATGCTCCTGCATCACATACCTCTTAAGATGTGCGAAAATTTGCAAGGACAAACATTTCATTTAATGAAAAATTGACAGATCATATGACACTCAATTAATTTTGCAAAAAATATCATTAGGACAACATCATAATTCTTTACAAATTTTCTTTCTACCCCGAATCAAAATTCATAACTCTTATTGAATTTTGAAGGCTCCAATTTGAGAAAAGAGTAAAATTTTGAAATTCAATCACCACATTTAGCCCATAAGTGTAACTTATATTCATGAATTCACCCATTAATTAGATATATTTCAATTTTAGTTTTTTTAACAAAGAGACATGATTGTAAAAGCAATACATGATCTTACCTCATGGATGGTTCGGTATTTTCATTTATGCATCGACAAACTTTTAGAATACTAACAATTAAAGCCAAGGAATTCGCATGAGGGGCCCCTTGAAAAATTTTCTTTCCTATATGAATTGAGTGAGTTCTTGATTCACATTGGTTTTGCTATATATTTTCCATCCTTTGAACTGTGAATAGTTTAACCCAAATTAGAATACTACACTACTTAGGTAATCTCAACCAAAATCCCTTGTGGTGGCCTTGAGCCCTCCCTTTCTTAAGATCTTGAAAGAGTTAGTGATGATAAAGGGCCAAACCCTCCTTTAAAGTGCATGGAGCACACATTGTTCCATTAAAGTGGTGTATGCCAACTCACTCTACTTATACTATTTACAAGATAAAAGATATGTGCCTACTCAAAAGGACCTTCATAACCAAGTGGTAGCTTGTTTGCTTAATTATCTAGATTGAAATCTTAAAACAATACATAGTTAAAATAACAAAACTTGCATTAGTCCACCCAACATCTTGATAATCTTATTTTGGAAACCAATTACCCTTTTTCCATAGCTATAATAGCTTATTGAGGGGAGGGAATTGAGATTTTAAACCCCATTTTTATACACAACTACCCAAATCATTTTCTTAGTGATTTTGATTAGTTTTAGGGTAGTTTTAAATCCATTTGAAGTGAAAACACTTTCTATTCAGAATCTCTAGTCATGTTAAATCGTGTTGCTATAGCTTTCCTAAGTATTTTGTAATCCTAAATTTGATAATTTTACACAAGTCAATCACTATTTAATTGGTTTCAAACTCAATAATTGACCTCAATAATAAGTTTAGACTATCTTTCCAATGTCACAAGGAAGTGAACATCTTGTTGTTAACTTATTTTAGTTCACGGGTTTGAAAATCAACAAGCTCATTCTCACAACTCCTTCCTAAAAAGAAACGTATTGTCCTTTTTGGCAAACTAAGCAGCTAAGGGAGAACAATATCTATGTTGGTCAGTCCTAATAGGGCTTGCACACAAGTCCTCCACCTCTCTTTCTTCCCATTTTCATCACCTTAAACACAATACCATCTAAGGTATATGTAGCTTATGCCTTGTGCTAAGTTACCAAAGAGATTGTAATTCGCCTTACTACATGATAAGTGGGATTTATCTCAATAATTATTTTTTTATTATAACAAACACTAAAGGATTTATTAGTACTTCCACATTTTAAGTATTTTATAAAGCTCACATCATTCTACTCATTCATATAAGAATCCTAGTAATGAAAATTCCACAAGAAATTAAAAAAAAAACTTAACGATACACAAAATTAATCGATTTATCCATATGTAACAAACCAAATAACAAAATACAAGAGGAAGGATGGGGCGCAGCAGGAAGGATTGGAGTATGTCAAGGATTATTGGCGCCAGGCAGAGCAACATGCTGTATGGCGAGCATGGAAGAGACCTCATGAATGGCAGGTGGGAATTGCTCCGGAGGTGCAACAAGTGTATATTAGGGAATTAGAGTCGCGGAAACTCAAGATACGTACCAGCAGTGATATCCTACGTTGGGGGAAGGCAATGAAGGGTATGTTCACGGTCAAAGAGGCCTATTATTGGCTAACAATGGACGACAGAATCGTCGACCCAATGCCATGGAAAAAGATCTGGGATGCTAAATGGTGGCCTAAAGTTACAACCTTCGCATGGCTGGTCTGTAGAGGTAGGATATTGACATGGGATAACCTACAGAAACGCGGTATGGTTGGACCATCCAGGTGTTCGTTGTGTCACAAGGAATTTGAGACACAAGAACATTTGTTGAATCGATGTCGGTATAGTCAGTATCTGTGGGAAGAAATCCGGGCCCTTTTCGGCTCCTTGCATAGGGATCCTGATAGCCTTAGAGGTACCATTATTCAATGGGGAGCGGGGCAGTTTCATAGTAAACTTATTAGGAGGCTATGGAGTTTGTCATTGGGCTTTGTAATTTGGGAGGTGTGGAAAGAACGAAATCGGCGAATCTTCAAGGCTCGAAGTTGCTGTGAGGCTGGCATTTGGGAGGCAGTTTGTCGATCACTTAAAGAAACGGTCCTCTCTGAATCTTGGGGAGAGGAAGATTGGAATTTGGCGGTGGAAGAACAAAGAATTTTAACTAAACTGAATATTGATTCTTCAATGTTATATCCCAACACCGAGAGATGTCATAGATATAGCGCGCAGAGTCCTAATTATTTTCGCTTCCCAGGAGATAATCAGATTAAATTATCCTTTGATGGTGCCTCAAAGGGGAATCCTGGGGAGGCAGGCTGGGGCGGGATATTTCGAGATTGTCGAGGGCGCCCGCATTGGGTATATGCTGAATGGGGTGGGGAAATGTCTAACAATGAGGCGGAGCTCTGGAGTGTCTTTCATGGCATCAGCATAGCTATACGGCATGGGTATCGAAACCTTGTTATCGAAGGTGACTCCCAAATGGTCATCGAATTACTTCGGAAATTACAGCAGGGTAAAACTTGGGATCAAGTTGCCAAGAGTTGGCGGGTGGCGGCCATTATACAAGATATTGAAGGCCAAATACGCCAGATTGATTATATAATACTTAGTCATGTCCTACGGCGCGGCAATAGAGCGGCCGATCATTTAGCTAATTGGGCAAGTGCTGCATCCCATCGGGCGCTGGACGGATGCTGGGCAGGGTTACAGGCGGATCCACGGTGGGCTGAGTTGGCCACCATCATTCGGCAGGACGTGGATGAGGCAAATGAACGTGGAAGGATGGAATAGATATGGCAGGTTGAAGTGGATACCATCCTACAATTGCATTCGGATGAGGCGATCATGGGGGGTAGGACAGCTACGAGCCATTTTTGTAATCATATGGAGGAGTGTTCGAAGCGGTGGGATCCGGTATGCTCCTGTCAAAATTCCCATTTGGCAGGCTGTTTTAATGCAGACATGGGATGAAATTACAATCCCAAGGATGACTACAGGGCGCGTACAGAGGGTGGTGTGTGGTGGCATCACGCTGCCAACAGATCTATCACATCAAGGCCTTTCTTTAGGGACGTGTTGTGATGCCCAGCGCTGGCCATTAATTACCACTCGAATCGGGAGGTGGACGAGAGGAGTGTTATTGCTGCATGGAAGGGTGAGGCTCCTGCCTGCGGGTAGAGGAATAAGGCTCTGCGTAGGAAGGTGGTCAAGTGACGTTGTCTTGGAGCAGGAGAGGGGGAAGTATCAGAGAGCCTATAGAGGAATAGAGCTCTGCTCTTATAACCGTGTGAAAACATTCAGTCGGGTAGAATTGGGATTCTGGGTTCGTTCGTATCCAAAGGTCACAAGGATGGCTGCACTTCGCACTGAGGGACGTAGGACGTGTAGTCAGGGGGCATTGCTGGAGGACACTGGGAAACAGTCGATGGAGGAAACTCTGCGGTCTATCTATCTAGACATTTCTGATGCATCATAAGAGTAGGAAGGAGCTCGGGAGCAATCTGTTGAAGCGCAGGCAGCAAGGCCGCCCTCGGGAGGCAAGGTGGGCAAATGGATGAAACAGTCTGAGTCAGCGGGTGATGCAGCTGCTGCTGTTGGGGAGGAGATTTCGGAGGATGATGAAGAGGGGGAGTATGTGGGCAGACGAGGTCGTGGTAGAGGCAACAGGGGTCGCGGAAGCATGAGGGGCCGTGGCAGGAATCGAACTTACGGTGAACAGTATGAGGAAGGCAATAGTGCTGGGGAGGCAGGCAGGAGGCGTGGGCATGGTAAGAAGGACATGCGTCGAAAGCTGCAGGAAGCTGAGGATGCATATGTTAATGAAACGCACCCCCATATTCGTAGAATAATAGATCACCTGGAAGAGGAGGCTTTGCAGGATCAGTCGGATCCTGAAATGGTAGATTGGGAGACTTTTCTCCTGGATCCGGGCCACACCCGAGGGAGGATGTCCCTCTATAAGCAATCCCTGCATGTGTATTGGGGGATGAAGCGTCTTCTTGCAAAGGCAATGGAGCAGGTTGCAGGGGAAATGATGGAGCTTGCCCAAGCAAACCTCAAAACAGCCACGAAGAGTCTTCAACTCACGCTCATGATGCAGGACAGAAAGCTGGATCAGCTAATTCAGATGCTCAGAGATAATGGCATAGTTAAGGCTGAACCTGCTACCCAGCCTGAGGATGTTATGAAGCCGTAACTCATCGAGGTTCATGCATGACTTTTTTGTATTTCTGATATCGTTTCTCGTTATAGCTAGGCAGAGTATGTTTCTAGGTAGATTAGGTGGTGTTATAATCAGATTTGACAAACTGGAACTCTATTTCTTTTGGATGGGTGTCATATACTTTCGAAGGCCACTCGGTTTCCCTTCTGGGCGGGTGGCGCCATGTTTAAATTTATGTACATAGTTTTGTTCTGGATATATTAATAGAACCATGCCTCAGCTTACAAAAAAAAAAAAAACAAAATACAAGAGGATAAATGAAAAGAGGACTATGGGAGATATAAGAAGCTTGATAGTCCTTGGATAAGGTCTTATATTATACAGAATTGGTTGAAGGTAAAGATTCTTATTCGCTATAGAATTTATAAAAAAAAGGCTTGAGAGCATTTATGAATAACACTTTTCTAAATATTTTTTATTTATTTATTTATTAAATATATATTAAAAATTATATGAACACAAATTTTATTTTATTTTAATTTCTTAAATAATATGTTTTTTTATTATTTTGAGTTTGTGGTTTTGAAGTTTTAAATCTCAAATTTGTTGTTCTACGCACTCTTTTTTCTTCAATTTTTGAATTAAATAACTTATTTTATGGAAAAACTTATTACTAAAACTCAATTCGATATGCATTTTAATAAAATTGTCTCTTAAATACTTATATGGCTTACCATTTCATGTTTTCTTTTTAATAAATTTTTAGAAATTTCAATGGAATGTATACTCTTTTTATTTAGAACCAATAATTCTTAATATTATTCTTTTGAATATAAAATCAAATTATGGACATTTTAACATATAAATGTATATAAATTTTCATTTACTATTACATAATCATCCCAATTTGACTTAAGGGATACCACTTAGCTATAAAATTTATTTTATATACATATAATATAAAAATTTCATTTTTATATAGATATAATATAAAAATAAAATTCAATTCAATTTTTAGTGGATAAATATATATGTTTTTTTTGAAATTATAGATTTATATGGACTGCATAACAAAATATATGGTAATAGAATGACTTCACTAACGCTATCATCATACATATGAAGTAAAGAAATATTGAAAAGACATAATTGATCTATTTAGAATTTTTAATTGTAACTCTCAAATTTCAATATGCTTTTGATTGAAACTCTGAAATTTCAATATGCTTTGAAGATAATGTTTTGAGTATTTTTTACTAAATTATCTTATAAAAATAAGAAATATATTTATATAAAATAAGAAATATATTTATATTTCAATTATTAAATAGATATTTATGTCAAAATAATTATATAGAATAAATTTAATGAATAAAAAATTATTAATCAAAATATTTTTTATTTTTTTTTAAATTAACCATTTATTCTAAATATAATTGATAAAAATTATAATAAGTAAATAAAATTGAAACATTTATACTATTATAATTGAAAATTCAATATTTAATATAGTTTTATACATCATTTTATCATAAACCTATTTAATATATTATTTCGCAAGTTGATAATATTTTTTTTTTTTTAATTTCAATATGTAAACCACTATTGACATTTATCAATAATACATAACATTTATTCATATTTGAAACCCTATAAAAGAAAAAAAACACACATAAATTCTCATCATAACTTTTTATTAAAGAAAAGGAAATATTGAGTTACATAGTAGCCAAACAATTTAAAGATGATATATAATCATAATAATAGCATAAAAACAAGATAATTTTCAATTGTTTATTTAAAAGATATCTTTAATGGGGTACAAATTTTAGCTTACAAAGTCGTCTACGGAGGCGGAGGAATTGCCTAGACGGCCAAAAGTGGCCGGAATCTGGGCATAAAAATTTCAAAAAATCTTGTAGATGCAGTGTTTGAATCATGTTTTCGATAGTGGAAATGGATTCATCACCATCAAAAACGTCTAAAGCACCTAAAGTTATAAATTTTAACAACTTTTACATGGATTTACAAAAATCCCTGCCTCATTTTTCAAAATATAAACGAAATTTCTATAACTTTCAGAACAAAAAAACATAATTTTTAGACACATGCTTAACATAGTCGTCTGATCATTTCCATTTGAATAGCTCTCGTTTGATTTTAACAAACATCTTGCATTAGAATATCAATCTTTCTCTCAATTATAGCATTGAAATTAGGAACAGGCCTTGATCTAAATCTTTGAGTCTCATCATTATGCATATCTCCTTTTTTTTTGTAACTTTCAGAAAAAAAAAAAAAACATAATTTTTAGACATATGCTTAACATAGTCGTCTGATCATTTCCATTTGAATAGCTCTCGTTTGATTTTAACAAACATCTTGCATTAGAATATCAATCTTTCTCTCAATTATAGCATTGAAATTAGGAATAGGCCTTGATCTAGATCTTTGAGTCTCATCATTATGCATATCTCCATTCACATTATCATTCCTTTTGGCACGTCAATGTTTCTTCCTTGCTAGCTCATTGTCTAGGAGACTTTCTTCCATAAAAACTAGAACATTGAAGACATAATTCACTCATGCAAAATAAGCAATATTCTCTAAAGTCAATTCCTTATTTCCCATTGAATTTAAATGATCAATTTTCCAATATTATAGACCCACAACTTCCATAAAAGTATAATCATTTAGATTGAAGGAAATAATTCATCAACATTTCAAGCGGATAAGCGCAAAAAATGAAGTAACAACTAATTCTTAAAGGATATTAAATTAAAATTTAATTTTAAACAAATACTTATTCAATCGTGAAAGTAAAATGTGTTAAACACACATGGACAACAAAGAATAGGAAAGATAAATCAGTGAGTACATTTTTTATTAACATCAGATATACATTTATAGTACAACATATGACTCTTGGGTTTCAGATCCCAAGGTCTCTTGGACTGCTTTTGTCCATTCGACTTCCACACTAACCCATTAGGATTAGGTGTCCAACATTCCCCCCCTTAATCCGAAGGGTTATGTATGAGTCCAAGAAAAGAGCTGTAATACAAAATGTGCAAAAAATGCATGGCAGCACTAGGCTGAATGTGCTCTATGAAATGTTCGTAAAAAAGGGCGGTGGTTTAAGGATGACCACCAACACTGGAACGCTTAGTGCAGTTCCCGGAACTCTTCCAAAACTGGCAAGAAGCTGGAGTCTTCTGCTAGAGGAAGTGTTCTTAATCTGTGATGGTTTAAGGATGACCATCAACTCTGGAATGCTTAATGCAATTCCTGGAACTCTTCCAAAACTAGCAAGAAGCTGGAGTCTTCTGCTAGAGGAAGTGTTCTTAATCTGTGTTCATGGGCATCTTTGTCTCTGGCTACAACTCTGAAACTGCTGTGGCAGGTTGTGGCTCAGGCTCGCTTGATGTGACTTTGAAGCTTGTAGATGACCATCATTTCCCCCCCTGTCAGGTACAAGGTGAGAAGATGGAGAAAACTCAACTGCAAGACTGTTCAATATTCTGGAACAAGTTCTGATATGTGTTTGGAATATCTTCTTGGCTGTTGATGCCCATTGCCAAGAAGCGATCCATCCAAGATGAATCTTTGTTCTTGCAGGATGTTTGTTTTTGAAGCATATGTGTGAAGAATGGCTGGTTTTATGACAATGCTTACATGGATGAAGATCAAAACAGTGATCTTTCAGATGGCCAACACGGTCACAGTGTTGGCATTTCACGATCTGTTGTTGTTGTTGTTGTTGTTGCTGTGGAAGAGGAGTAGAATCTGGAACAACTGGAGCTGAACTGTCATGAAGAGCAGGTGAACTGTCATGAATGAACCCAGCACTCTGAAACTGAATGGGCTTGGCATAGTCTGGAATATGAAAGGACAAGTCCTTGTCATATCCAAGACCAGTTCTGTGCTTTTTGTGGACAAGCTGTTCCCAAGGTCTGATGATGGGCTTGGGAAGTGTAGACTGAGTTTCTGCATCTGCATATACAACTGCTGCTTTATTTGAATGAACTGTACCATTATTAACATGCTGCTGATGGGTGGTTGTCTCAATGTTCTGAACAGAAACAGGTTCAGAATGGTGTCTATTTTGATGTAGCTCTTCTTGCTGTAGCTGTGATTCAAGCTGCAAAAAATCGATCTTTTCCTGTGCATTTTGTAAACATGTCTGAATTTCTGAGAGAGATCCTTTGCTGATTTGTAATGTGTCATCAACAGTAGATAATATCAGAGTTTTAAGGAACTGTAATACTTCACTGGTTCTGGCCATTTTTTTCTTCAATGTCTGATTTACACCTTAAAAAACTGATCACAACTACTACTCAATGCAGAAAAGTAATATCTACTCACAGTACACAGCAATATCCTTTATAAATGTCAGCAAATGATCAGTGTGCAATATAAAAGATTACAATCAGCTCACCAAAATCTTTATGCAGCAGTGGAATCAAGGAATCAATGCACTATAATGAGTTTTAAATACAATGCCACAATTGGGGCAGCAACAACTGCAAACTTGTTTGGATCCTTCAAATACTCCTTCACTTTCTCGGCCAGTGGAAAAGAATAGTCAACTTCAATAGCGACTGCTAATACATTCTTGTAACTATTGATGATAGCATGTGGAGCAGCTGCAATTGTGGGATTACAGATCGCTAGAGAAAGAGTTGTACATAATCTCATAAACTACAAATGGCTTGCTGTGGTGTGAAAATGATGATCTTCCAGAACAGAAAACAAATTCCTCCTGTGGCAATGATATTAAAAGCTCTCGGTCGCTTTGTCTTCAATATAATATGATAAATGCCACCAAAAATCTTTAAAAAGACTTTGATATCCAATGCCCCACATAAAATTCAATGCGCTATGGTAAATTCAAACTTTATTGTTTAATATAGGTGGACTCTGCAAGTTGTTACTTCTGTTGCCGTATAAATAACTGTCATGTTCAATGCTCCTCAAACAAATAATAGCTTGCAGCAACAAAATACAAAAATGAAGCTCTAATATCGTATTTTCAGGGATTATATAATCTTGCTGTGAGCAACAAGCCTTCAAGAATAGTTTTCCCTTCTCTGATGCCAGCTCCTGCAGCCTCCTCTGAGGTAAGGGCCTTCTTGCTGATTATCCTGGTTCTGCTGCCGTCTTGTGTATCAAACACAATCCCAAAAGCTATCAGGGCGCTGGAACAGACAAGGCCTGAGATTCCAGCTATGGAATACCCAACTCAGAAAATGGCAAAACAAGGAGAAAAAGACAGATACCAACTTGGGCTCTTAGCACATCAAGAAAAAGAAAAGAAGCCAGGCATTGCAGACCGCCATGGATAACAAATAAGCTATGAACAGAGAACGTCAGAACGATATACACAGAGCATATACCACAATGAACTGCATTGACATGATTGGCGAGGAGGGCGAATATATAGGGTGGATTCTGCCAATTTCTGAACTAAAATACTCAAGAGTGATACATGAGGTTCGACCTTGGCGCCAATAAACAACAAGGATGTGTTGAGTTGCAAGAGTGCCAGAGGAGAAATATTATCTGTCAAAGAATTTTCGAATTGTATCCTCCGCGCAACCTCTTTCTCATAAATCAGAATTCAAAAATGTGAAATGTGCGTACTGAACAATTTATAGACAGCCTTGGGAAGAAGGGGGCGCCACTACTTGCTTCATTCCAACATCTTCATTAAAATGTGAAATTCAATATAAAATTTGCCTATGAACTTAGGCACAGTGCTGACTACATGATTTTTGATAGAGCTTATTAAAACAAGCAATGATGACACGATACATCCAACATCAAATTACATAGTCAGACCACTCACTGATAAATGAAGTGTGATCCATCGTCTTGCTGGGAATCTCCTTTATCATAGAAGGACTACGCTTGCCTTCCACCAATCTTGCAGGGCTTTTCCGAGCAGGTTAGTATCCTTCGTCCGCGCCCTCTCACCTTCATATATACTTGAATTAAAACCCCGGGCTTAACATCGTGACATCTAGCAACAGCAGGTCCTTCTCACGCACATCCTCGAATTTGATAGCCTCTCTTTCCTCACACACTACACCTTTTTTTTTTTTAAAGATATTATGAGCAGTGTGACTTCACATGTCTTTCACTCACTGGGTACTGCTATCTCCTTGCAGGTTCAAGACAATATTACTCACACTTGACGCTCCGATACCGGTTGAAGGACAGGACAACATGCAGCTGTCATTTGAAACCTTTCGATCTCAAATGGACGCGAGGGGAAAATGGCTTGTATGCTAAAGCCCTTCACAACCTTGAAACCAAGAAAACGCACGAGGAGAAGCTGCGATACGATTCCACAGAGTGATTCATATCTTTTCCCAAATCACATTTCTGGTTTCGGGAATTCACTATGGCTTGCTCACCGTCCGCATCCTCATTCCCCACAAGCGACCCCGAAACTCAAATTCAAGTTGAAAGCAATCGGCCCTCTGCCTCCGCCGCTGCTTATCCCAGCAACGATTACTATTACCAGGTTTTCATAACCAACACGAACCAACATATAATCAAACAAAAAGATATCAAATTCGAGTATTACAATAGACTGGAGCACAAAGAATAATGGCAGAAGCATTTTTGCATTTTTCCATAGGAGAGTATATAAAACGCATAGCTGACAAGTGCAGAGATACCGTGTCAGGCCCAGAGCGCAGGTACAAGGAAAACGTTTCAAATCAGGTCAGCGCAACAGAAGAGCAAGGCGCAGGCCGGACTGTATTAGAGCAGAAATGCAGAAATGCACAGTCCCTAGTTTAGCGCAGGAGAATTAATGTGACCCCAGGATTCAGGACTGAGTATGTGGCAAAAAAATAGGAGTTGCAGGAGAATCTAAACATCTATGAGGCCAGCAGCGTGAGAGAGGGCAGCGTAGTATATGGAAGTCTGACAGTCAGAGAATAATCACAGTGACAGAGATAATGAAGACCACATTAGCGCTATTCAAGGCAGCTCAGACACAGGATTATGGGCAGAGGTGCAGGACTGACATGCACATAACAGGCCACAGAGAAACAAGCGGCTCTGATACCATGTTAAACACACATGGACAGCAAAGAATAGGAAAGATAAATCAGTGAGTACATTTTTTATTAACATCAGATATACATTTATAGTACAACATATGACTCTTGGGTTTCAGATCCCAAGGTCTCTTGGACTGCTTTTGTCCATTCGACTTCCACACTAACCCATTAGAATTAGGTGTCCAACAAAATGAAAAAGAAATTCCTATCATATCAATTCTTTTAATAATTCAATGTTCATTTATTAGTTAATAATTATTATACGTTTGGAAGTTTGAAAGATAGATTAATTGATAATCACATACATTTGATGCTTAATTCATGCAGCATGTGAAAGTTTGTTAAGGACTCCATTACCCAATAAATTAGGCATTGAAGTACAATCTTTGATGCTTCATGGAGAAGTATCATCCCATTTAGAGCTCGATGTTACCACTATAATTGATTTTACACGATTAAGGATTATATACTAATGGAATTGTCTTCTTATGAGGATATTATTATGATTATGGTTAAAGTTCAATTAAATTTTATTTTAAATATTATTATGATTATTGTTAAAGTTCAGTTAAATTGTAGTTTAAAATTCATTATTGATAATATTTGTGAAAGGAACTAAAAGTTTGATTAAATTCAAAGAATTATTTTTGACTAATCATAAATTTAATGTCAAAATTTTAAATATGGTGAATAAAAAAAACATAAAATAATTGTTGAAATTAAAGTAATTGTATATTAAAAAAATTCCTGAATATATAATTTGAGTGGGCTTAATGGTTAAGAGCATGTGTTTCATTTTAAGAGATTACAGGTTCAAAACCAAAAAGGGGTAGAGTATGTATGCGTTCATAGATTTAGTAGTCAATTTGATACCAATTTGATATA
Organism: Pinus tabuliformis; assembly: GCA_031772625.1. Taxonomy (NCBI): domain Eukaryota; kingdom Viridiplantae; phylum Streptophyta; class Pinopsida; order Pinales; family Pinaceae; genus Pinus; species Pinus tabuliformis. Next base: position 94,383,156 of record CM062820.1, read on the forward strand.
TGGATTAGTAGTCAATTTGTGCACAAACAAAGAGGTCTCATACACCAATTTGATATAATTTGATATCTGGTAGTCAATCTTTGCACAAACAAAGAAGTCTCATACACCAATTTGATATCTGGCTTAGTAGTCAATTTGATATCTGGTAGTCAAATCTCTGCACAAACAAAGAGGTCTCATACACCAATTTGATAGAGGTCTCATACACCAATTTGATATCTGGCTTAGTAGTCAATTTGATATCTGGTAGTCAAATCTCTGTACAAACAAAGAGGTCTCATACACCAATATGATATAATTTGATATCTGGTAGTCAAATCTCTGCACAAACAAAGAGGTCTCATACAACAATTTGATATCTAGCTTAATAGTCAATTTGATATCTAATAGTCAAATCTCTGCACAAACAAAGAGGTCTCATACACCAATTTGATATACGTCTTAGTAGTCAATTTGATATCTGGTAGTCAAATATCTGTACAAACAAAGAGGTCGCATACACCAATTTGATAATTTGATGTCTGGTAGTCAAATCTCTGCACAAACAAAGAGGTCTCATACAACAATTTGATATCTGGCTTAATAGTCAATTTGATATCTAATAGTCAAATCTCTGCACAAACAAAGAAGTCTCATACACCAATTTGATATACGGCTTAGTAGTCAATTTGATATCTGGTAGTCAAATATCTGTACAAACAAAGAGGTCGCATACACCAATTTGATATAATTTGATATCTGGTAGTCAAATCTCTGCACAAACAAAGAGGTCTCATACAAGAATTTGATATCTGGTTTAGTAGTCAATTTGATATCTAGTAGTCAAATCTCTGTATAAACAAAGAGGTCTCATACACCAATTTGATGTATGACTTAGTAGTCAATTTGATATCTAGTAGTTGTTGTAGGGAAAAGTATCCGACTCGGATGACCCTATCCCACTCTAAGGGTGACAGTTCCTTAGCAACAACTGTAAAACAAACTACTTAAGGTTTACTTCTTTATGAAAGCAAAAGAGAATGGAGAAAGCACTAACCGTTGCCTTGCGCTTAATGTCGAATCCAAACTCTTCTCTTTGGCCGCTTGCTCCTAGCTCTTTGTTCTTCTGCTCGCCCAGCTACAATGAGATCCTGCAAAATAACAAAGAAGGAAACTACAAGAGGCATGCAATCATAACTGGTTCATGGATTAGTGTAAACCAAACATGCAATCATCACAATATATAATTGAAACAAGAGCACATAGAAGAACCTCAATAGCTTTTATTAATGAAGAAATAAAGGTTCTGAGAGTATTACAACCATTGAAGGCTCCAACCCAGCAACACCTCCCAGCAGAAAGAATTGCTCTTCTTCACCTCTCTCAAACAATCACCCAATAACTCAATAGTGAAACCAACAGCATATCATTACTTTGCACAAAATTCCAGCCTCCAGAGCTCATAGGAGAGAGCTCAATATATAGATGAATTGAGAAAGGATGAGTCAGCTTGCAACTGATGTGTAGCTGCCTTATGTCCTCTCTCTCTTCAGTTAATCTTTAGTTGATCTTCAGTTCTTGAGTCCACTTGGAGAACTTTGCTTCCACTTGGAGAAACAGAGTCTCTGACTCATCACAAGGCGAAATACCTGATCCAAGTGTCATTTTTGGAAGATTCCAAAGAAATGACTCACTGTGCCACTTGTCCCTTCTCGCTCAGCGCAGGTGGCCTTTGTCCCACTTGCTTTGCAACGCAGGTACACCATGGAGCAACTGAGTTTCAGCGCAGAAACCTAGTGGAGCACCTGCTTTGATTTCAGGATTGCTTGTTTTTGAGTGTTTTCAGGTGGAGAACTGATCTGAGAGCTGTTGGTTTGCTGACCTTGTTCCTCTAGGGGTAGGAACATCATGTTTAGGGAACTTTGGATCCCTTGGATTATTGACAATTCATGCTTGTTGCTGTAAGGCACAAAATTGTCTATAACAGATGCCCCCTAAAGTATGAGGTCGTTTATCGGGTGAAATGCTTTATTGAGAGGATCCGAAGTTCATTCAATCTGCTGAGAAGTGTCCTGTAATAAGATACAATACAATACATTATTTTTCATACATTTTTCATGATCTAGCTGAGACGGGCATTCCCATGCTCAGCTTTATAAATACATTTTGGTACATAGAACAGACGATCGTCTGATTGTAGACTGATAATTCTCTGCTGAAATTATCATCCTTTGAGAAGGATGATCATCTGCTGTAATGGTGTACATATCAAATGTCTTTATGTCCTGAATATATATCGCAGCCCGGATGGATGAAACTAGATCCGGGGTCTTCAATCTCTTCCGATCTTCACTCGATGTACAAGTCGATCCATGTGAGAATTTCTTGAAGTCGAACATGGAAAGACATCGCTTGATTACCGGTCAATGATGTAAACCGTTAACAAGCGCGAGAGGAGTCACCGATAAGGATGATGACCCTCAAGGTACGGCAGTACAATCCACATGGTGGGAATAAAGGACTTGGCGTCGACCACCATGCAAAATCTTCTGGTCGAAGGTCATTGATGTATACCTGTCGCTGGAAGTGAGAAACTTGCCATTGAGGCATGCAAGTTTCAAAGTACTGAGGGGGGTGTTCCTAGATCAACTCCTTGGATAATGAGCTGATGTCGACAAGGAGCGATCCGTCAAAGGAGGGCCTTAATGAATCCCACATCAGTGACACGGAACGGAGCTAGTGATTGTGATGAGGTGAAAACAAACTGTGATGTATGATTCAGGGTGGCGGTCATGAAGTGGATGAAGGATAATGTATGGCAGTGGGTGGAACACGGTTGACTCTTTACAGAACCACATCTCTTGAACATATAACGACACTGATGTGATGGATTGGTAGCATTACCCCAATTGTGGATGGTGTGGCGAAGACCATGGTTATGAGACCGGTGAATGAAACAACCCAACCCGATGTGATACGGAGGACAAAGTGTCATGTTCAAGAGCGACTTGCTACCATTAATGCTGTGAGGTTCTCCCAATTTTTCCCCAGTCATTGCTGACCAGTACCTCTTTATTTTTGTCAAGCTTGAGGAGGATAACATATGCTTGTTCTATAACCTGCCCTTCGGGCAAGCCCATCGCTATGTTTTAACGAGCCTAGCGATAGGGAAACCCATTCTCATCTAAAGACAAGTTTGTCGCTATTTAATCATTTTAACGAGTCTAACGACAAAGAAAACTCGGTCCTTTTCATTTTTAGAGAGTCTGAAAAGGTACGAAAAGTTAACTCCAAAATTCCTTTTTCGTCTTCTAATCCCTTAAGTCCGAAAAAGTATAAAACAATACAGAAGGGATGAATTTTCGATTTCTTTAACGAGCCGAACAAAACAAGCGCTCGATCTTTTTGTGTAATAATCCCTCAGGTCCAAAAAGATTAAAATCTAGAGGAGGGATAGCTCTTCTTGTCCTTTAACGAGCTGGAAGGCCAAAACTCGGCAAACTTTTCATATTTTACGAGTCAGTGAAAAGAGCTCAAAGAAGACTCGTCTTTTGAGGAACGAGTGATGAACAGGGATAGCAGCAGATTCCAGGTACAGGTTGGAATTCTCCAATCACGGCAGTGTCACAAGGATGGCTAAGTGAAATCACTCTTCGCAGCTGTTCCTCAAAATGGGTAAACAAACATATGGAGGTGAACGATTGGCCAAATGAACGGATGGAGGTGATGGCATATAAACACGACCAAGGGCTTTTAATATGGCTTTCAAAGGTTACATTTCTCGAGGTTGTTTACCGGTTCATTTTTTCTGGATGAGCTTGAACTGTAGGGAAAGATTGCTCACAACTTGTGTTTATTTTTTAACGAGCATGAACTCTGTACAAAACTGCTCGATTCTTGCGTTTATTTTTTAACGAGCATGAACATTGCTAAAACTGCTCGATTATACCAGTCTTAATACAAGGAATGCTTTAGGTGAGGTAATCTTATTTAAGGAGCGATACCTCACTAATTACTCCAATTTGGCAGGTTTTAACTTTTGCCCTTCATCCTTTCTTTATGCAAGCTGGAAACGGCTAATCCTACGAGTTTAACGGGTTAGACCTACAGGTTTAAAGGGAGGACCTAAAAATTTACAAAAAATAAATAGTCGTCCCGTGCTTGCACTCCAAAAGATTTGCATGCCCCCAGGTATAAAGTATAATTTCAAGGCTCTTCTTCTCCTCTGTCCCACCTTTGTTTTTCTACTTGTCGTCTTGCTATATTTTTAACGATACTTGTCTTCTCGTTATTTTTCGGTGCCGATGGTACTTGTCTTCCCATCAGTTCACTTTTTGATTTTTGCAAGATCGCAAGAGATAAAACATTGGTGTTACGGGGGAGAGGTCCTCTTACTTATTATCCGAAAAATGGTTTTGTTTGCTGCCGTAAACTAAACTCTCTTCTCGACGATGTCTATCATTAGGTTGCTAAGGATGGTGACTACTTGTTGCAGCAATTTCCTCTCTTTCTTTGAAGACTGCCCCTACTTCTCTTTTAAAACATATTGTTTTAATGGGTGAGGCTTGACATTCAAAGATGGTGCCTTCTTGCTGCCACAAATAGATCCCCTCCTTAGGAGAGCCCACTTCTTTAGACAAAGGGAGCGATTCTTCCGCTTCAACATAACTTTGACAAAAGAATTTTATCCTAGAACAACCCTCTCTTCCTTTTTTGGACGGGGTACGGACTAGCCCATTCTTCTGCGGAAATTAACTTTATACCTAAGGTTTTCTCTGCCCGAGGCAGGCCAGGGTGCATGCCCCCTGGGTCCCCATTCTTTTCTTCTCGAATTACTCGCATTCATCGGGAAGTAGAACCGGAGGCGGTGGCATTCCTTGAGTGAATAAACCGTTAAGGGATGGTATTTGACTATTTGCAATGCGTGATCCTGGAAATGAAAGTTGGTCTACGAGCTTGACCATTCTTCCTTCGTGCGGAAAACACATGACTCTAAAGAGCGAGGACACTATTGCCTCCATGCAATATATATAGTCTCGTCCAAGGAGTAAGTTATATGCCAAGGGTCCCTGGACGACCATGATGTTCATATGAACTGTCTTCCCTTTCAATGTAACTGGAACATTGGGGAGAATCCCTAACGGGTGACTGGTTCCTTTATCAAAACCTGATAGATTTCTCATCTCAGGTAAAAGCACCGGGCAACCCAGTGCTTTCCAAGCAACAGAGGAAAGGATACTCACAGATGCCCCTTCATCAATGATAGTTCCAACCATCACCATTCTGTAGATTTGGACTATGATTCTGAATGGGATACTGGCTGGTAACCGGGGTCTGCCTAGTTGATTCCAATCAAAGGATACAACTAGGTTGCTTGGTGGTGGGACCGAATATACGGCCGGATACGACCCTGACGAAGTTCCTTCCTGCGATAAAGGAATGGGCGCATTGCCCTGATGCTCATCAGAGTCTGTGTTGATGAAAAGAATATGGACGGTGTCATCCTTATCCTTTTCAGTGAGGGTGTCATTTGAAGATGGGTCTTCAATGACGGGGTCATTGGAGGATGAAACCTCCGAATGAAGAACGGGGTCGACTGCCGTTTCGACCTTTAGACTTTCGTCTGTTCTGGATTCAGTAGGTTCATTTTCAATGACCGACACTTCAGCTGACCACTTGAGCGGGTCAGCTGGATTTTCAACTATCGAGGGATTAGGCGTGAGTTTTTGGTATCCAGGAGGAAGTCGTAACGGTGAAACCGGACGATCTTCCAAAACTCTCTTTGCCTCATCTAAGAATGGACATTTGTGGATGGCGTGATCGCCTTCACACAATATACAGGGTGATCTTGGTCTCCCTCTTCGTCCTTCACTCTCGCTAGTTGACGGACTGCAATCAACATGACTACCAGAGGTTGATGCTACCAGATTTTGCAACCTTGGGGACCAGTCCCTTAGTATCCGGGGAGTACAGGGACAATCACGATGGAAGTGGGCCCCTTTGCAAATGACACATGGCGATTTAGGCCCGGTTGGTGCAGTGTGTGGGTTTTTGTCAGCTGTCTTTTGCTTGCCCCCAGTCGCCTTCGCCATAGGCCCCTTCTGCTTCTTTTCTCTCTTCTTCTTTTCCTTCTTCTCCATGGGAGGCTGACTTTTGCCGGCTCTTCCTTGTGAAGATGAAGGATCAGAGGAAGAATTGTAAGAAGTGGAAGGCTGGTGGGTAGCTCTAGACTGTTCTGACTGTTGATTCGACTGCTCAGGATTAGTGGCGATCTGGACTACATTAGTTGAAAAGAGCCATACAGGTAGGCCAATTGTCAATCCTGGAAGTGACAATGTTGCCATATGAGGCGCACCAACATCTCCCCAAGAGGAGAAGGGATTTGAACTTCCACCAAGGTTGTTTCCTTGGTTGGTGGGCTCCATACTTTTCAACTGAAAGATCAACGTGGGAATAACAGGTGATTATGTTCCGCTTAAAATAAATTTTATTAACGACGCTTTTAGACACAAACTTGCTTTTTCATGTTTTAAGAGTCGAGAAAAAGCTAAAGATGACTCTAGTCGCCTTCGATGTTTTAACGAGCCCGAAGTGACAAATGCTCGGATGGACTTTTTCAGTTATAGAGTTTGAAAAAAGCCAAAAGAAACTTCTCTGGAGATCTAGGCAAAGGGTGTGCCAAACTTTTCGCGAAACCACAGAATATGTTTTACGATACGGGTGGTCGATCTTCGTGAATGCTGTGTTCACTGCATCGCGATCAGTAGGGCGGCCGACACGGCTTCCTATGGATAAAGGATAATTGCCTATAGGGGTCTCCCAATATATACGCGACGGTACGTGGGAGCACAAGTCCGTATTAGTGCCACCGACTCTCAGGAGGAATCACCCACCTTCGTAGAGATCGACAGTCACTATGTTTAACGACGCCGGAACACGTCTCTACCTAGACCTCTATGTGTTTGCGTTATGTTACAAAGCATTGTTATGTAAATTGGATTTATTTTAATGTTGATCTTGCTTATCAGTTTGCCTTTAAGGATCACCACGAGATGTATATAACAAATTCCTGAATGCAGTCTAAGATGAGAAGCAAATTTTTCAATCTTTCAACTTTGAAAACCTTAACTACTGAGGGAAAAGAAAGGCAAATCTTTTCACACAGATCATAGAGCACACACTAAAATGCAAATCTTTCCTAAATCGTCAAGCACACAGTCAAATGCAAAATGCACAATGCATGTATTTTCTTTTCCCTTTCTTAATGTGGATGGATTACAAAAAGAAAGTGGTTATATAACTTTGATTTCGATTTAAAGCGAAAGTAAACAAGTTTGTCCAAAATCAAAAGACACCTTAAGATTCACTTGCTTAATCACTGGAAATACATGAAATCAAACCATACTAACGAAAGTAAAATGACTAATCAGCTATGGACAACAAACAAGCTAACTCTTTAGACCAGCAAAATGCTTAACCCAGGTTCAAATCTAAAAGGCCAAAAGCATGACTAGTTTACTTTTCGTTATGGGAAATTGTAAATGAGTAAGAAATACAAAGAACAAGTACAATTTCGTTATATAACAGAGGCAGAATGATGGCAAGTAATATTGGTTTCAAAACAGGCACAAGACTGACACCTAGTAGCAAAACTAAGTGAAAACAGGCAAGAGAAAGGAGGAAACCCCAAATGCACTAGGCAAATTTGGGCCAACGCAGGCTCTGCACAGCCAAACTGGCTCTCAGCGCAGGTAGCCCCTTCGGGACCTGCGTTGCAAAGCAGGTAGCCTGTGTACTACCTGCTTTGGAAAACGAGAATTGCGTTTTCACAGTTTCCGGGTCATAATTTTCTCAAAAATGCACGGTTTTTGCTCAAATCAGAAGCAATCAGTCAAGCACATTCAAAGGGATGATTAAGAAGGTGCAAAGCTATCACTAAGAGCTTACAAGGATCCTTGTAGATCAGCTCTTCAAATCATGAATTTGCTGAGAAAATGAGCAAGAGTAGCTGCCTTCTACTTCGCTTTTGATATAGTCAAAAGCTTTTCGATTTGGTACTCTTTTGTTCAGGAAATGAATAGCAAAATACTACAAACACAATCAAACGGATACGATCCCCAGCGGAGTCGCCAGTTTGTTGTAGGGAAAAGTATCCGACTCGGATGACCCTATCCCACTCTAAGGGTGACAGTTCCTTAGCAACAACTGTAAAACAAACTACTTAAGGTTTACTTCTTTATGAAAGCAAAAGAGAATGGAGAAAGCACTAACCGTTGCCTTGCGCTTAATGTCGAATCCAAACTCTTCTCTTTGGCCGCTTGCTCCTAGCTCTTTGTTCTTCTGCTCGCCCAGCTACGATGAGATCCTGCAAAATAACAAAGAAGGAAACTACAAGAGGCATGCAATCATAACTGGTTCATGGATTAGTGTAAACCAAACATGCAATCATCACAATATATAATTGAAACAAGAGCACATAGAAGAACCTCAATAGCTTTTATTAATGAAGAAATAAAGGTTCTGAGAGTATTACAACCATTGAAGGCTCCAACCCAGCAACACCTCCCAGCAGAAAGAATTGCTCTTCTTCACCTCTCTCAAACAATCACCCAATAACTCAATAGTGAAACCAACAGCATATCATTACTTTGCACAAAATTCCAGCCTCCAGAGCTCATAGGAGAGAGCTCAATATATAGATGAATTGAGAAAGGATGAGTCAGCTTGCAACTGATGTGTAGCTGCCTTGTGTCCTCTCTCTCTTCAGTTAATCTTTAGTTGATCTTCAGTTCTTGAGTCCACTTGGAGAACTTTGCTTCCACTTGGAGAAACAGAGTCTCTGACTCATCACAAGGCGAAATACCTGATCCAAGTGTCATTTTTGGAAGATTCCAAAGCAATGACTCACTGTGCCACTTGTCCCTTCTCGCTCAGCGCAGGTGGCCTTTGTCCCACTTGCTTTGCAACGTAGGTACACCATGGAGCAACTGAGTTTCAGCGCAGAAACCTAGTGGAGCACCTGCTTTGATTTCAGGATTGCTTGTTTTTGAGTGTTTTCAGGTGGAGAACTGATCTGAGAGCTGTTGGTTTGCTGACCTTGTTCCTCTAGGGGTAGGAACATCATGTTTAGGGAACTTTGGATCCCTTGGATTATTGACAATTCATGCTTGTTGCTGTAAGGCACAAAATTGTCTATAACAGTAGTCAAATCTCTACACAAACAAAAAAGTCTTATACAACAATTTGATATCTAACTTAGCTATAACTTTAAAATCAAATAATAATAATAATAATAATAAATAATTAAAAAAAAAATTAAAAATTAATATCACCCTTTACCTTTCCATTATAAAATGGAAAGCTAAATGACATCATTTAAAGCTACCTCATGCTTTGTAAATCCCGTATCCAATTTACATGAAATTACTTAGTAATTGTGTTATATGAGATACCATTGATGGTATACTCATACCTAGATTTCTACGACCCTACAAGAACCCGCGTCAGTCAGCCCCTATGCTGATCACTGTCTACCATCCGCCATTACCGCCAAATTTGTTCTTCAAAATCGTTCCCCCTCAAAATGTAATGAAAAAACGATTTTCTGCCACTAAAATTAATGAAAAAATATAAGTCACATAAAAAACAATTACAGCAATGTTGAAACTTTTGGAGGTTTCTTCCCGAACAAGATGATCTAAATGTCACTTATCAAACCTTAATGATTATTTGGAAATTTTTATAAGTAACCGACTGTCCTCAAATTGTACAAATTTAACAAAATAACAGATTAAATTTTCATTCGGTTAAGACTTTGATTTAGTTAAACGTTAATGAGTATTTGGAAACTTTTATCGAGTAGCCGACTGTCCTCAAATTTAACAGATTAAATTTTCATTCGGTTAAGACTTTGATTTAGTTAAACGTTAATGAGTATTTGGAAACTTTTATCGAGTAGCGACTGTCCTCAAATTGTACAAATTTAACAAAATAACAGATTAATTTTTTATTTATAATGTTTTATTTATATTTCTGATATAAATGCAATCTAGCTTTTTTGACCTTAAAAAACAGATTAATTTTTCATTCCATTTAGACTTTGATTTACTTAAATATATTTTAAATTTGATTTTTTTAAATCGTAGTTTTTTTTAATTGTTTAGATTTTCATTTAATTAAAATTATTTTAAATTATATATATATATATATATATATATATATATATATATATAATTGTATATATATTATTTATTTATTTTTTATTTATAATTATTTAAAATTTGATAAATTGTAAATATATGTTTTTAGAAAATACCTGGTACATAAAAAATGGTCAAATTCATAGAGGTGTACTTTTTTTTTCAATTTTTCATTTGACATTAAATATGGATCTATGTTAATTATTAATATGTCACTTGTCAACTCCATGTTTATTACGAAAATATTACACTTCTATCTCATGCTAAGTAACACTTTATTTAAATGTATTAGCTACCATGCATTGTGAGGGATTAAGTTCTTAAGTCTACAAACCTTTCCTCAAATTTTGATCATTTTTTATGTGTGATGAATCTAGAGTTAACATAGATTTAAGTTGATTCTTAAAATGTTATATGTAAACTTCATATTAACTATAAAAATAATTATACATCTCCCTTATTTATATTAAGCAACACATTATTCAAATATTTTATATTTTAACTATAAGAATCTCAATTGTATATTTAAAAAGACAATTTAATTTACTTCACATATTTATGTTATCTTCTTAAAAATTACTAATAAATCACTTAATATAATGTGAATTTTTAAACAATAATAATAAATCAACAATAAAAAACATGAAGTAATACCATTAATAATCATTTTATTAATATCATTTTAATAATTAAAAGCCAAACTATAATAATTATTATAGCTATTAAAAAATTGTAAATTTATTAGAAAGTTAGAAATGTGAAATATAAAATTAGGCATATTACCAAAGTTTACCTCATGGATTTTTAAATGATTAGTGACTAATTTCTTAAGAGTCACATGCCAACAACAACCTAGTGACTAATATTTTATATAATGTTATTATTCTTAATATAATCATTTAAACCAATTTATTTATTGTTGAAAACATTTTTCTATTTACAATTTTAGTTATTTATTGTTTTTATTTTAATTAAAGTGTTAATTTATTTTTACATAAGAGACAAATACTAAACAACCACCCTGCATATTATACTTGTTTTCTTATTGATTTAGATACCATATTTGAAATGTTTCTACTACCCAATAGCTAGAAATCTCTTAATAAAAAAGTTTTGATTACATATTTCAATTTTCCTATTAATTGAACATAGGAAATTTTTATTGGTAAATTTATTACTAGAAAATTTAATCATTCCTCAACTAACACTACTTCTTCTAACATTTCTTTCTCAACTTTCAATGTCTTGTTTAATAATGGGATATAATAATGAATACACTATTGATAACACATTCATAAAGTTTATCTTATGGTATCATAGTCCAAATTAGTAAGCTATGCCAAATATTTATCCAATGCCATCCATGATCAATTTTCCTAGTTTTATTGACTAAAATATTTTAGTTATCCATCCTACTTGATTTATTTGATTATGTATTACCAATTTTCTAATTTTGAGCATTTAGGGTTGTACACAATTTATTAGCATGGTAAACCTTTTTTGGTTTTAGAGTGGACAAGGATTGTTCCAAAACCAAGGTTAAGAAAATGATTTTGAATTTTTTTATAAATGATATCATATTTATTGTTTGTACATGTGTACACTATGAGTACACACTAAGATTATTTTTAGAATGACAACATCTGTTTCAATTGAATCTTGATTTTAGAGTAATAGAGTAGTTGGTTTAGAGATCAACCACCCCTACTTCAAGTTTTCCTAACTCTTAGAATTTTTTCCTTTCAAGTATATTAAGCAAATATTAAACTTATTCTTTATTATTTTGCTACAAAAATTTAAAATATTATTTTTTCTTACCTACTAAAGTTTTCTCTTTTATGATCCGAATAAATTATGCTCTACCCATGGTGGAGAAATTTATGAAATCTTTTAATTTATACGAGGGAAGGGTTGGACTTGTCATACATATAAGGTTACTTATAACTTGAGAGTTTTCATTAGCTTCGCACTTTATATTCATCATGTTAATATGAAAATAGGGATATTATCAAATAAGAAGAGCTTGTTAGAAGTTCAAAGAGGTTCTACAAACTCATCATGTTATATCAAATGTAAGACAAGCTAATTAAAAAGAACTAGCCCATAAGAAGTAGATATTGAATGGGATTATTTCAATCGATGATGACTATCCTTCAAACATAGTAAGTTAAATAGTGAGTTTTATTGCAACAATGGTAGTGGATCCATATAATGGGAAAACAATGAAAGAGATGGATTATATCATGGAGACTACAAGGAAAGTAGAAGTACTTAGGAAAAATAGACAAGAATATGATGCAATGGAGTAATATAAAAGTGATTCAACATCAAAGAGAATGAGAATAAGAATAGATTCAAATTTAGAATCAAGGGAAGATTCACATAAAAAAATTATTGAGAAGTAGAAACAAAATAAGAAAAATGTTGGTGGACTGATTCTTCAAAAGTCTATCATTTCAATTTATTCAGACTCTATCTATTAGTATGATCCGAATTTAAACAGGAACACAACAAATTAAAGATATAAACATAAATACAAAGATGCAATAGAAATAACATTATCTTTCATTAATATCAAATAATGAAATATGCTTACAAATAGAATGGAAATGAGACTAGCTCGGGCGATGGTAGCTTATCTCTAAAAAGAGATGTGATAGCTACATGCCTCTGAACTGAGTTACAATGAGGCTCAATAGCCTTTTTATTATTAAACAATAAGAGAAAACCATAAACAACCAAAACCCTAACCTGAGGAGATCTAACACCAAGATTTTATGGGCCCCGTTGGTGTTAGTTGGGTAGCCAACTTCCCGAGGTCGTAACTTGGTCATATTCTCTGTTTGACGCACATGATACCTCGTTGGAAAGATCTCTCCTAGGACTACAACTGAAAATGTGATTTCAATGAAATCGCTTGAAGAGATATTTCCAAAAAAGCATTGTTTAGGGCCTCAAAACGGCTCCAAAAGTTCATGACCCGAAAAACTGCCAAAAATAGTAAATTGTGCTACAATTAAGGAAACTGAAAAACTGAGAGAAACAATGGTGGGCATCCACGTGGAATAGGCGGGTGGACACAAATATCCACCTGGACCATTCCTCCCCCCTTAGGAAGCAGTGGTCTCCATTGTGTTGAGTTCCTCCATGAGATGAGGAAACTTCTGCTGAACTTGGTCCCTAGTGAGCCATTTTCCTTGGTGCAGGAGTTGGACGGATTTGACAACTCAATATAGTTGGATCTTTTGTTGGCGAGTGTTCTTGATCTACTTGTCCATGATCCGATCAGTTGCAGCTTGTTCCATACATTTTGGATTTAAATATGTTGGTGTTAGTTGTTGGTGTGAGTATCAACGGAGCGCTAATAGATTGGTCTATTGGGTAACGACGCACCTAGGGTCAGATCGATGGAGTGCTTGACCTGACAGTGCAGAGGCACCCCTACGGGGGAGGTGAAGATGTCCTCGTACTCCTCCACAACCTTGTCCATCTGTTGTTGTCGTGCAGAGGGGTCCTGTCTGGAGGTCGTCAACATGATGATCATACACATTTTGTGCATGTACAACTCAAAGCATCCATGCACATGGGATGAGAGGCTCCCCTATGTCCAGCACAGCTACAACCGGGCTCTCCACAGCTCGACTAGCCACAACCCTTTTCAGGTGGGCTTAGGATTCCAACCACTATGTCCCATTGATGTGGCCATACCATTTGCAGTGACTCAGGCAGATTTGACTCATGTCCAGTCCGATACCGACAAGGCAAATAGCTTCGTTGAGCACATTCAACACATCCGCCAATAGGTCCATGACATATTGGACAAATCCAGTGCTAAGTACAAGTAGCCGCATTATTAGCATCGGGTGCCACACAAGTTCCACGTGGGTGACAAAGTTTGGCAACATTTGTAGAAGGAGCGCCTCGTTAGGCCCCACCGCAAGATTCAACTGCTTCGATATGGGCCATACACAATAACTAAGGCTGTGGGAGATAATGCTTTTGAGCTCAACATTCCTCCATTCCTTGGCATGCACCCAGTGTTTAATATGGATCGCCTTCGGCCATACTTCCACCATTACTGGACACATCCGACATTGCAGAACAGCTCACACCAACAGAGTTAAATCTAGACTGCATAAAACAAGCTGTAATTGATCGGATCATGGACATGCAAATCAAGAACACTCGCCAATAGAAGATCCAACTGTATCGAGTTGTCAAAGCCGGCCAACTCCTGCACCAAGGAAAATGGCTCACTAGGGACCAAGTTCAGCAGAAGTTTCCTCATCTCACGGAGGAACTCAACGCAATGGAGACCATTGCCTCCAAAGGGGGGAAGAATGATCCAGGTGGATATTGGTGGTCACCCGCCTATTCAACATGAACCCCATCATTGTTTCTTTTAGTTTTTCAGTTTCCTTAATTGTAGCACAGTTTACTATTTTTGGCAGTTTTTCGGGTCTTGAAATTCCTGAGCCGTTTTGAGGCCCTAAACGATGTTTTTTTACTATATGTAAATATAATAATAATATTATTATTATTAAATTCATTAATTAATTTACTTAGATTCTAATTTTTGTTAATAACAGATTTCAATTAAAAGAATATATATATATATATATATATATATAATCAAAAAAATATAAATATAAATAAATAAATAAAATCAAGATATAAAAATATATTTGTATATATCGAATAAATAAATAAAATGATAGATTAAAAAAAACTAACAAGGAAAAGGGACCCACTAGTTGTTTAATTTCCATCCATCGTCCCTATTAAGTGTTTTTCTCCTCTTTTCAATTTCAATGGCTTCTCTTAATTTTTAGTGATGGAAATAATCAACCCTTGTGAGGACCTTAGAATCCTCTAAACAAATATGGTGCTTCAATTTTTTCATTTTAATTTAAATAAATTAATTTAATTTTTAATTATTTGTTTAATTTAATTAAAAAAAATTAATTAATATTTAATTACTGTTACATTAATGCTTAATTACGTTTCATTAATGTTAATGTTTCACTAATGTTTAATTACATTTAATTAATGTTAAGTTTCATTATTGTTTAATGCTTCGTTAATGTTAATGTTTCATTACTGTTTAATGTTTAAATATTGTTTCATTAACGTTTAATTAAGTTTCATTAATGTTAATGTTTCATTAATTAATCACTATCTCATGGCAGCTTGGTTGTGATTGTGCTGGCGACATAGCGGACCCGCTGACGCATGAGTCTAAAAGTTTGGCATAGATGGGCAACAATATTTTTCACAACAACGGTTCATGGTCCCCACCGCCATAGCCATTGATCTCGAACTCAGACGAAAAAAATTCTATTGGGTTCAATGGCGGGCGTCCACAGATTTAAATATTTTGGTGATTAATAAAATCAACATCGGTACATCCATGGGCGGGGTCGATATAAACACGTTTATAGGCAAATAGTCAAATTTTATTATCGACTAAAATTGAAAAGATAATTCTCAAAGCCTTTTTATAAAAATTATTCGTATGTTTGCCATTTTCATACGCTGTAGGTAGCACAAGTGAACAACAATATTATCGTAATGAATCAAAATAATAATCTATAATAACGTTGAAAAAGCTAGCAACAATATTATTGTAATGAATAAATTAATAATATTTTTTTATAATTTTAATTCAACAAAATTAATAATAACTTAGGATAAAAGAGCAAAAAAAATTATTATAAAAAAAATATTTTTTTTCTCGGTAAAACTAGCTAATCTATTATATTATATTTACAAGTAAACTTTACATGCAGAGAGACAGGCCGTCCAAGGCCAACTGTGGCACCTTGGATAGCTTAGCTTGACACAAAATGCTCCCTCGCAGGGGCAGCACCTCCAAAACATACCAAAACACTTCCAGAACATACCAAAACATAAGACAGTAATGACACGGCTATACCAGAACATAAAACAGTATTGAGCTCAGACAGTAGCGAGCAGGGGCTTCCAACAAAAAACTCACGGTAAACCTTGCCCAGACGCATGACCGCCATACACATGACATGATTAAGAACTGAAAATATACATACACAGTAACGTAGCATAATCCAAATACCCACTGAGACCTTTGACTTAGACCATAGCCGAGAGAGAGAAGAGAAAGCCGGAGAGTGCCTCTGGGGATCAATCTTCAGGCTCTTCCTCAATGATGTAGCTCCAGCCTTGGCCTTTATGGGATGCCTGCCCACATTGCCATAGGATCCTTTGCAGTGGCCAGAGGTTCCTGCTCTGGAGGTTGGGGAGGGGCTTGCTTGGGCTCTTTCCCAAAAGTTCCTTCTTCAATTGGTGGCTGCAACACTGGACTTTCCTCACGATTGCCTTCTCAGCCGAAACTGGTAGCTTTCCATCTTCATTCTCCTCAGGAACCTTAGTAAAGAGAACTGAGATATGTGCACTGATGCCTGCATTATCCTTCGAGCTGCCCAAGGTGAAAACGACTGAGCCGAATGCTGGAAGCACGGGCTCTCCTCCACTGGAGCTGCCGACCTCCATGAACTGACTGGCCTGAATTGGGGTGGCTCTCGCCCTCCTGTGGCAGTAGCAGCAGCAGCAGTGATGGTGCACATTTGCTGCAGGGGGGCGTGAAGATGCACCTCGCCCCGGTCCCCTTCTGCTCGTTTTTCTTTCCCGCAATCGTGCCATAGACTCCACGTCTCCTTCAACTTGTTCCAGGACCGAGCTCGTGGGCTTGAAGTCCCCGCTGTGACTGCCAAAGGATTGCAGTACCCGGATTGATGCAGGGCAGAACTCAACTGCCCAAAGACCACGCACAGGAATAACAAACACGGAGCGGACTTTGCCCGAGTGAGTGTCTTCACTTTTCGCCTCAAATTCACTCCAATTGCTCTTGGAGCTCTGTTCCCACCTGAGGCTTTCACTGGAGTCGCAATGACGGATTGCAGTGGCTGCGTTTTGAGGGAGGAGAGCGCCCACCCGTCCAGAATCCTTCCGAGCCTGCACCACCCAGGCCTTACCATGCAAATGAGCCTGCAGTGATCCGCCTTCCCTGTGAAATCTCGCAACATTCCCTCGATAAGAACCCTCCATAACTGCTTCCTGCATCCACATTGCTTCACCCTGCGTAGCATTGAATGCCAAGAGCTCGGGCGGCTGAACATTAAACCTCGGCGGCAGTGAACCATTACTATGCATCGTTAGCACGGGGCGGCACATGCTGGGCATGTGGCTCGTCCCTGTCTGACGTGCCATCACCCGCATCCGGGGTATTATAAAAAAAATATTAATTTAAATTTTAAAAATAATTTGTTTTATATATATATATAATAAATTTATATTAAAATTAAAAGTAGAAAAGAAATGAAAACACACTTATCATATTTTATATAAAATTAAAAAAAAAAATTCTTGGTTTCCTAGCAACAAACATGATAAGTTAAATTAATAATAACTTATGATAAAAGAGCAAAAATAATTATTATAAAAAATATTAATTTAAATTTTAAAAATAATTTGTTTTTATATATATATATATATATATATATATAAATATATATATATATAATAATAAATTTATATTAAAATTAAAAGTAGAAAAGAAAAGAAAACACACTTATGATATTTCATATAAAATTAAAAAAAACAATTTCTTGGTTTCGTAGCAACAAACATGATAAGTTAAAAACTGAGTTGAGAACAAAATCCGAGATATATCTTATATCTTAAACATATCATGAAGCTTAACTAAATCTTATTTGAACAGGATCAAACAGTTTAAAAGACAAAATAGATAACACATTACCATTAGACACTTCTGAGATGGATACTAACCCAAGATCTAATAGCAAAGTTTCTTGGATAACACACCCCAAAGCATTATTTTCCCTCTATGTATGAAAAATTTTCACATCATTATATTGCTTATTAGATTGCTCCTATAGCTAGAAGATTTTCCTTTGCCACAATTCTAAATGAAGGATTCTTAAGACAACTCTTCCATTAAACTAATTTACAAGGACTTTTGAATCTCATACAATCTAAATGTTTTTACCTGCTTTCAACGAAAATTCCTTGTGAGACACTACACTTTTTTTTCATTTATTTAACCATTATATATATATATATATATATATATATATATATATATATATAAGTATTTAATTAAATATTTAGAATAAATAAGTAGTAGCCTAACCACCTAGCAAGGTTACAATTGTCAAACTTCAAGATTTTGGGTGCTCCAGAGGTTTTTGATGGTGCTGAATCTATTCCACCATCAAAAACATGATTCAAACAGGGCGATATTTTAATTATTAAACATTAATTTCGCTAAATATTCATAAGTATTTAATTAAATATTTACAATAAATTTTTTTTTTTTTATATTAGCATAAATTGATTGTACATGTAATGAGACTTTTTTTTTAAATATAATCTTAATCAATAGTAATAAGTTTTTTATTTTATCATACATATAATATATATAAATAAATATTTTAACTTAGATATAAATATTTATATGTAAATAACTATTTTAACTTAGATAAAAATATTTATATATAAATGTTTTAAGTATATTATTTTTCAGGATTTTTATTTTTTTTTATTTTTGAATGAAAATTAATATTTAAATCTAATCATTACTTAGTCTTTAAATCTAATCATTACAATATAGAATTTAAGAGGCTCTCAAAAATTGCTTCTAACTTTAGTCAAAACCCCCACTTGCACTAGCTTAGTCTTGATTCAACCTTTGGGGATTAAGGAAGAAATTATCATGGGAAGCAAGGACAATATCAAAGATATTAGTACCTCCAATTTTAAGGACAAGATGTGAGATGCTAAGGAGCTGGAGGGTAAAAGGAAGCTAAGGTACTATAAGGAGGTTATCAACTCCACCCTTTATAACCAGAATTATCTCTCTATGTTGACTAGCACCAAGAAGAAAATGAACATCCCTAGGATTAGAACTAACTCTCATGAGCTTGAGAGTTGACTAGCACCAAGAAAAAAATGAACATTGCTAGGATTAGAACTAACTCTCTTGAGCTTCAGAGTGAGACTGGGAGGTGGTCTACTCCCAAGACTCTGTGGGACAATAGAATTTGTCAGATTTGTGATAATATGAAGGTGGGAGATGAAAAAAACTTCCTTTTAGAGTGCTTGGTTCTTGCCCATATCATCTCTCAATTCCCTATCATCAACCCCACCTCCAATATTCTTGACTTATTATGCCCACCAAACTATAGCGATATTGGAATGTTTTTTCCCTTGTTATTTGATCACATAAACAAGATTTTGAAGAATGACAATTAGACTCTCTTTTCTTGAGGTCTAGATTAATCTTAGTGGACTTTAATCATCATCATCATCATCAATAAAATAAAAAATAGTAAATAAAAAAAATGAAAAAACATTAAAATTTACATTGTAGATATTGTATTATTCATTTTATTATTATAATTTTTTTATAATTAAAACATATGTAATAAAATCCTATTTTATATATATATATATATATATATATATATAGTATAAGCATACCAACCCTAAATTAGACCTTCAAATATTAGAATTATGAAAACACACATAATAAACCCCAACAAAAATATAAATACATCAATATGTGGTATTGGGAACCCTTTAAAAATTCACAGTAAAGAGCACAACAAAAGAGTGGCTAAGTTGAATAAAATAAAGTTGGGAGGACCCATCCGGGCCGAGAGCGTGGGATGTCACTTTGTCTTTATCTTTAAAGATAAGAAAACCAACTACTTACCTTCTTTTTAAGCTTCCTACTGACAACATTACCATACAGTGGGGAGGAACCCATCAACCATCTCATCCTGTCACTGGGATGGGACTTTGTCTTCTCTTTAAAGGCAATAAAACCAACCGTGAGCTGCTACCTTCACTTTTTAACGGAAACCAATCACGTGGCCGTTAATAATTTATTGGTGGCTTTCTTCCACATCACACGAAGAGGAAGTTGGAAATGGTATGCAACAGCTGCTTATTTTGTCACAATCAACACTCCATCAATGTCTTCAACCAAATGATAGCTTAACTGTCCTTGGTTGGGTGGTCTATGTTTATGATAACTACTTATTAGTCCTTGCCTCCGGCATAGCAGGGACTATAGCGTTCGATTGAGCGTTGAATCCATATTAAGTTGGGTTGACCAACTCATTTAACCAATCTTTTAAAAAACCATTTCACCAAAAAATCCTTTTATCCAAAGTTTCCGGTTTGAGGTCTTATTGTCGGGCTATGGATTTTGTTCCTCCAAAAAATGTTTTATCCAAAGTTTGAGAATACCCATCCACCTTTTTATCGAAAGTTTGAAACTGCAAAGGTTTTATCCAAAGTTTGAAGAAACACGCAAGTTTTTTTATCCAATGTTTTTAAAATGGAGGTTGAGGTAAGTATTTTTATCGAATGTTTTTAAAATGGAGGTTGAGGCAAGTATTTTTAACCAAATTTTTGTTTTTAAAGGTTAGGCGTGACTAGCTAAGACCTTCGTTTACACCTGCCACCAACATGCCACCATTGTACACATGCCACCGTCTGAGCTTCAAGCTCTGCCACCATTGTACACCTGCCACCAACATGCCACCATTGTACACATGCCACCGTCTGAGCTTCAAGCTCTGCCACCATTGTACACCTGCCACCATATGAGCTTCAAGCTCTACAGATTCTTAACTCCTCTGCCTCTGCCCTAGTTGCATTTTTTTCATGCCCTCCAGGTACTTGCGGAGGAATTTGCGGAGTGATTCAAAAATTCTGGAGTGGTTCTTTTGCTTCCTGCAAATATAGTTCACACAGATACATTAGAATTTGTAGAGTGTCATCTTGTCAATTGTAGAATGTAGTTAAACACTAAGATTCTGAGTAGCAGTGTATTCATAGCGTCCCAAAAGTCACTCAAAAGTGTTCATAGCAAGCTCAATAGTCTTCAAAGAAAAAAGAAATCCCAAAAGTTGCTCAAAAGTGTTCATGGAAAGCTCAACGATGTTCAAAGAAAAAAACAAAAACCAAGACAATGGAAAAACTGAAACCAACACACTGAAAGGTATGTTCAAATTTTAACAATTATTCAATACATAGTAAAAGAGCTAGAGTAAAAATATCAATCACCAGTAATTTTGTTATAATTACAAAAAAGCAATAGCAATACGTGCTTACATTTTCTAGGTTTTATTTCTTGTTTATACTTGCAAATCACTTTATCTCTATTCATTGTATTATTCCCTGGCGTTGATGTCATAGACTACATAACTTCGTACAAATATACAAAGAGAGAATGGAATTCGTGCAAATGTACAAAGAGAGAATGGTCGAAGGAAAAAATGGTGGCCTCAGTCATACCTAAATATGTTTAGGAAAGAAGAAAAATGTAATTTAAAATTGCAGGAAGGAAAAACTGGAAAACAATGTTTTTGTTTTCGTTTTGATGCTTTCAATGTTGAATAAGAAGGTATAAGAAGGTAAATGGTGGCCTCAATCATAGGTACAAATGTTCAGGAAGGAATAAGCATTTTAACTCTGTTATGATCTGTAAGAATTTCAAAATGTTGGTTATTCATACCTCTACTGTTATAATTTGCAGAGTTGGACTCTTCCGTCATCGCATTAGCATGTATATCAAAGGTGAAAAAATTCCTGAACCTCTGAACAGAGTCACGTCACCTCATCATTATGCATACGAGTTTGCATCTTCTTGGTATAAACACATATCTGCAACTACTACCATAAATGCATACGTGATCTAACAAAGAGTTAACACCCTCCCCTGCATAACCATACACATATGCGTTAGCCAGTAAGAATATAAACAACGTTTTATAAATGCATAAAAATGAATGTTTAGCAGCATCAAATATTGCTACATAAACCAAAACCCGCTCGAGCCTGAGAAAAGTTGGACTAGCCCTCAATTTCTTTTGACCAACCTGGGTTTACTTCAACCAACCGACCCTTTTCCCAACTAATGGGTTCGATGCATCAACTCAACTTGCGTCAAGCCAAAGGCATTAAATGTTCTGAGCCGAAGGTTGGACTAGCTCTCAATTTCTTTCGACCAGCCTTGGTTTATGTTGAAAGCAGTTGTCTTTTGCTAGGGCTCCTGCATGATTTTTATATTTCATTTTTCTCCAAACACAGTAACCTGGCGAGTGCAACCTCGCTGAGCTTACCCCCACACACTTGTATCTTTTCACTGGTCAAGTTGATCCACTGGCATTTGCTGCAACAAGTTTCCCTGACGCCTTCGCCTCTGTCCCAATCTAGCCTCCATATCAGTTGCTACCATAGCCCCTAAACCAGTGGATCTGCTTCCTATGGGATTCTCAAACGGTCTTCGCGACTGCCTCTTGTTAATTTTGATTAAGGGGCTTGGTGTGGGTGTCGTAAGAGAACAAGGATGGAGAAAAACCGTAATACATGGCTGGAATTGACGATGCATGTACCTCAAATTATCGCAACCCTTAATTAACCATCAACCAATGGTGAAGATCACAAAATTAGGTGACAGGAGATGTCTTGCATGTGCCCATCTGTTGACCACTTGTCCACGCTGACATAGCATGACCTTGCATGTGTATCTTGGCCATGCATGTGTATTTTTTTCCTTCCACGTGTTCCTCATACCTGTCTTTGTCATTCTCCAAAGCTGCTCCATCCATAGAGTAACTTGTCCCTCCCCAAATTTTCTCCATCCATAAAGTAACAAAGCAAAAGAAGCCATCAACTGATGCACCCTGTTATGAAATTTTTTCTACATAGGCTCTCTTAGGCGATGAAACAAAGGCACATCGAAGGAGTATCTGTTTAGAAATAGATGTTTCCTACTTGTAGTCCTTAATTTAAATAGTCATACAATGCTTGCAGGTGTTGGATGGTCGACAAGGACCCCCATTGACTAATGATGCAGCGATGCAGAGCTTTTAGATTCATATATCTATGTTACCTCCTCTGACTCTATCTATGTTTTTGGTTTTTACGCTTCTAAATTTGGCTTGACTAATGATGTAGCGATGCATAGCTTTTAGATTCATATATCTATGTTACATCCACTGACTCTATCTCTGTTTTTGGTTTTTAAGCTTCTAAATTTAGCAATGACACTATTGGTAATGACATGAGGGTTGAATATGGGAAATAATGGCTACGAGTTGGTCGTTATGTTGTTCCGAGATTGAATTTGCAAGTCGATGAGCTTTATCGACCATATCGGCACGAATGTAGTCGCATATTTTCAGGGCTCTGCAAATGAATTATATCCCCTCGCCTCCCCAGGAAAGAGCGAGCCCAAAGCTATACCACAGCTAAGAGAAGTATCATGCATGTGGGGTGGTTTTATGTTTCACACCACTGACCAGGGAATAGGCACAGTTAGGAGTAGAGATGGCTATTGCAGAGCCCTAAAAATTGGGTACAGAGAAAAATATTGTCAATAATGGCCGCTGCACACAGAGGTGAAACGCCAAGAGAAAAATATTCGAAAGGCCGAAAGAAAAAGATTGTCAATAATAATGGATGTTGTTATCTTCATTCTTGCCATTTCATGGAAATGGCATCCTACAACACTGTTTGTTTCATGTAAGTGCCATGCGAGAACATTGTTTGTTTCATGTAAGTGCCATGCGAAGACAATTGTTGGGTACATGCAAATGAATGACCACGTGGTTATCTTTTTCTTCACGTATGGACCCGCGTTCATAGACATTTTCCAATGTAAGGTTAATCATAATTATGATTTTCTGCTGACACTGCCTCATATAATATATGAGTCATATTTGACCTTTGCACTGGACAAAGTAGGTATGGGGCCATTGATGAGATCGTGATTGATGTCGCTGTGCCTACTTGAGTTACACAAAGAAATGGAATCAAAATGATTATATATTGATGTGTGCATTGACAAAAATTAATGAGATTGACTTTCTGTGCATTGTTTCATTATATTGCTTGCGGGATAAAGTGTGAATGTAGCAAGGGTTAAGCGATGTGCAATGACATGCTGCGCAATGATGGCAGCAGACAAAATATGTATAACAGAGTGGGTTGAATAACATAAATATTGTGACGTTCAAGCAACAAAAAATTATGTTTTGAAATTGCACATCTTGCACATCAGCAGGGACTGCCGCTACGCCAGTAGACCTTGTTGACTATCAACAACAACCTCACATTCACATTGGCCTGCTCAGATATTCAGATTAGCCTGCTCAGATCGGTGGACACCTGATCGAATCCTCAGACAAACAATAAACTTTTCGAATGCTCATTTCAGATTCAAAGATTTCATTGCCCCCTTAATAAAATGAACTCATCGTAATAACTAGATCATGAAAAGGATTACAATCTCGATATACAGATGGCATGGAATTTATTTTAGGTTATATAATGTGATTTGTGATTTATATTATGAAAAGTGAAAGGTAAAAAAAAATCTGTAAAAATCATATTATCAGAGTTTTATGGACGCTTTTTGAGCTATCCATTGTGGTTTATCTTGTTTTCAAAATAAATCAAACTAAATAGTTAGAAACACGTCAACAAAATTTTAATGATGTGATTTTTACCGAAAATTTTCTTATTTTTCAAAGTGATTTATATTTAAGTACCAAGATATTTTACAATTCAATACAGAGAATTTATCACAACAAACTAATCAACAAACAAAATGCTATGCTGAAAAGTTAGTTAAGATCCATTATAAATTTGATTGGTCAAATAATAATAGAGATCAAATTTAAAATCACAATAATGAATTTATATATTAATAAATTAATATTTAGTAATGTTCATTCATTGTTTTGATGAAGAATCCTCTTCTGTCCAATTGTTGACAAAATTTAAGTAATAGTGTGGAAAATCCGAACCATCTTTCTTCAAAAATAATGTTAACAATTTTTTAATTTAAAATAGATTTTGATTGGTTTTAATTTTTTTAAAAGTTATCTCTCTTATATATATTTAATTATTAATTATTTATTTTATTTTATTTTATGTTTTAATTTAATTTTATATTGTGTAAAATAAAGTTGGTTTTTTTCCCTAAAATGTTACCATTGTTATTTAGGGTTATAGAGTATATATGTATATGTATATATAAAATAAAAAATAAAAAACAACAGAAATATATATTAAACTTAATTTATCAATCAGTTGTTAAAGGGGTTTAATTTAGAAAATAATAATAATAATAATAATAATAATATATAAAATAAAATTTAATAATTGAATCTTAAATTTAAATTGATTTTAAAAACACAATATTAAGTATTTACTTTTCCTTATTTTTAAAAATTATAATTTATAAAAATTATATAAAAAAATAAACTTATAAAAAAATATTTATATATCAAAATTAATATAATTACCACTTCCATATATTTCTAAATATTTAATCTCAATCTCATATTTATATATTTATTATTTATAATTAATATAAATAAATATTTTGAAAATTATATAAATATAAATATAAAAGTTAAGAGATTTAATAAATAAACTTATAAATGTAATTGATGATAATTAATTAAAAGTTGTCTTAGGAAATGATTAGATATTACTAACATAATTACATGATAATGAAATAAATTTTATATTAAAGAGTTGTGTAATAAAGTAGAAATTGTATCAAAGGAGAAATTGCTTCTAAGGTCTCAATTTTTTTAAACATTTATATTCTAAATGATCCTTCAGATACAAGCTTTCCCATGAAGTCTTTTTAGCAAAAACTCAAATATCTAGAAAGCTATATCAAAATATGGAATAAGAATGAATTTGGGAAAATATGGAATAAGAATGAATTTGGCAACATCTTACAGGATTAGTGAGCTCTTGAAGATTGCATCCAAGAAATAAAACAAAAAATCATCATGGGTGATAGATCAAAAGGCATTGCGACAAAGGAAGAAACCCTCATCACTCATCTCGAAGATCAGAAAAATTAGGATGAGATTCTCTGGCATTAGAAATCATGCATAATATGGCTCAAAGAAGGTGAAAAAAATTCTAAAATTTTCCATTTATAAATACTTAATCACAAAAGTAGAAATAAAATCTTCTCCCTAAGAATTTCAGTAGGCATCAAACTCTAAAGCACATCCATATTGAAGATAAGCTTGTTTCATGTTACCAACATCTCTTATTGGATTCTTCCCCTTTAAAAGTTGAAGCAATTAGAAAAATCACCTTTGCATCCTTACTTTAGTCAATTTGGAGAAAAATTAGGCTCTACTTCATTATACTACTATAGAAGTAGAAGGAACCACCTTTGGAATGCCTAAAAGAAAAGCACTAGGGCCTGATGGCTTGATCTCTAATTTCTATTAGGCATGTTGGCCATTCATAAAAGAGGATGTCTAGATAGTTGTTGAGGAAACTTGATCAACAAAATTTTTCCTACCTTCCCTAGATGCTACTCTTCATACCCTTGTGCCAAAAAAGGAAAATTTATAGGACATTAATGGCTTTTGTTTATTTCCCTTTACAACACTATCTACAGAATTATCTATAAAGTCATTTCCAATCGTTTGAAACTCCTTCTTCCATCACTCATCTCTCTGAAGCATATATACTATGTTGAAGGAAGACAAATTTTGGATGGGATAATAGTGGCCGAAGAGTTGGTTCATTCCCTTCATCTTTCAAAAAAATAGGTATGATCATCACGCTCAATTTATCTAAGGATTTTGATAAATTAAGTTAGTGTTACATTTCAAAAAAACATTAGAGTGTTGCTTCCTTGGAAGCCTAGATCATTTGGATCATTTCCCTTATCTCGTATGGCTTCTTCTCTATCTTAGTTAATGGCTCTCCTTATAAGGCCTTTAAACCTCCTAGAGGAATTCATCAAGGAAATCATGTTTCCCCCTTTATCTTCAACCTAAGGGATGAAGGGTTGGGACAAGACCTAAAACAAACTATTACTACTTGTGCTAGCAAGGGTCTACATTTCTCCAACTCTAATGAGAAAGCTTCGCACCAACAATTTGTGGATAATACGATTCTCATGGGTATTCAAACTATCTAAGAATCATTGGCCTTTTGAAAATTCTTGGATGATTTCCTAGCTACCTTATGCATGGACATAAATTTGCAATATTTTGAGGTCTTATTCTTCAATACTCCCCTTCCTATTCATTGTCATCTCAGTGATATCTTTGTTTTCAAGAAAAGAACCTTAGCCACTACCTATCCAGGTTCCCCTTTAGATCCCAGTTCCATGTGTACCAAATTTTGGCCTAACCTCATTCAAAGTTTACCAACCAATTGTATAGATGGACTTTCTACTCAATTAACATATCTATCCTCCTTAAATTTGTCCTGCATCTCTTACCCATGTATCTTCTCTCCTCCCTTGTACTCCCAAAATCATCCTTCATCTAATCAAATTCCTTTGGTGAACTTTCTTATGGGGAGAAGCAAAAAAAGAGAAAAAATGGGAACTAGTTTCTTGGGAGAAAGTATATATCCCCAAAAAATCAGATGTATTGGGATTCTAGGATTTAGAAACTTGAACATTATCTTAGGATCAAACCTTTGGTGGTGTTGGCTACAAGAAGGTCAAGACTTTTGGAAGAAAATATGGTCCAATAAATACAACAACCGCATTTCTAATGAATAGTGCATCTATACAACTATATTTCCAAGAGGATCATCTATATGGAATCTGGCTTGTAATGAAAAACATTTTATACAATAAAATTGCTTCTAGGAAGTCAAGCATGAAATAATTACTCACTTTTGGGATGATTCTTGGCATCGATTTTGAAAACATTCTTCCTAGGAGCATATTCAAGATATACACTATGTTATGGAATCTCATGTGGGGATTCTTACGTCTAATTACTGGGAAACATTGTAAACCCCTCCTCCCACATCTACCTAAGCAACCGGCCAGGTGGGGTAAACATGCGACGAGAGGCAACGATGATAAGACTCAACCTCCTAGGTAACCTTAAGGAAATGGAGTCGATAAAACAAGACCTTACATACCTCCCTCAGGTGCTTCAGGAACCCCAAGAGCTAATCCACCACTCTAGGTGCCCAACTCCTAAGTTAACCTAGCATTTAGATGAATTAAACCCAAATTTTCTCCCATGACAAGGCATGCATGTGAATGTAACCCTAAATTCACTCTCACAAGCTTTCCTGCTAGTGATTAGAGACCCAAATTGTTAGTGCTATGCTAGCGACTCTGGGATTTGAGCCACTTTTTCAGGCCCAAGGCCCGGGTCACTACCTAGAACTGAACCATCTCTTCAAATAAGTAAAATAACATGGAAATGACAGTACTAAAGAAAATACTTGTTCACGACCTTGACTGGACCCATACTATCCATGACAGGTATTTTATCAAACACTTAGTAAATATGCAACCTACAGGTGTAAATAACAGATCTTAGCATAGGGGTCTCATACTTTTCTGAGATTCGCTTTGAAGAATTGTATCCTTATCACATTAGCTGCCATTTCATCCATTAGGTCATAGATACATTGATCATTCAATAACAAGTAAGAACATGATGATATCGATACATAACTGTTTTCATAAAATACATACATAACCAGTATAATAGGGACAAAAATTTCAATAAAATCACAACCATATACACCTCATATAATCCATCATAATATTCATAGAAATACCAAGAGATATCACCTTTCATTAATGATGCAGAATCCAAACCTGGGATGGGACTTCTAAGCTCCACTCGACCATAGAATGACTGAGCCAAATCTCTCTTCAACCATTCACCCTCGTGCCATATTCCAAGCATGAATGTGGGATCTCATAGAACACATCAATCAAAACTCATCCAGGGCTTCTAGAGGCCATCCGCCTCAACCCATTAAATAATGATTCCACCTCACAGTCGGACATCACAAAACCATCATCAGATCAGTCTCTATCCCATCCATCGAGGGCACCAGAGTGTTTGTTCCAACCTGGCTTCCAGGACTAGTAACTCAACCCACAGCTTTTACCGGGCTCCAAAGCATTTGTCCAACCAAGGCTCTAGGACTAGTAACTCAACCCACAAATTTTACCGGGCTCCAGAGCATTTGTCCAACCAAGGCTACGGGACTAGTAACTCAACCCACTAAGGGCTCCAGAGCGTTTGTTCAACCAAGGCTACGGGACTAGTAACTCAACTGACCAAGGGCTCCAAAGCATTTATCCAACCAAGGCAATGGGACTAGTAACTCAAACTAAGTTGTTACAGGGCTCTAGAGCATTTTTCCAACCAAGGCTTCCAGAAACTAATAGTTCAACCCAAGCTAAGGAAACATGAGAATCAACCAAAAACACAACAAGGAAATAAACCCACAATCACCATGGCTATCTAGGAAATGGAAAGGCTAGGCAATCCACTGTCATTCTTGGCCATCCTCCATGCCAATGATAGTTCACAACCAACAAACCTCATGCATATGCCATGCATGCCAAAGCTAGTGAAGGAAACATACATGCAACTCGGTACCTACAACAAAACCTGTTGTAGCTGCTGATATGATGCCCTTTTGTGCTTTCTTGCTCTTCCTTTACATTCTTGGTCCAAAACTCCAAGTATGCCACACCCTCCAAGAGTGCTCCAAGAAAAATCTAAGTATCCAAGAGTATGAGAGAGAGAGAGAATAATGAGAGAGCTCCAATACTGAATTGATCAAGTCCTGCCCACTGATCCTCAAAAGCCTTTTAATTAATGAGGCCTCTATTTTCTTCATTTTCCATTATTTTCCTTCACTTTCCTCCTCACATGCAACCTCTAACCTTTCACCTTACTTTTTTCCTAATTTCCATTATTTTCATAAATAAAATGGCAATAAATCCCTCATGCCTTTCCAAAGCCTTTGCCATTTCCTTTTCCAATTTCCTTAACCATAATAAACCGAAATCAACACCCATTAGGATGCTTCCCCCACAATTCAACTTGGAATACATGTCCCATCACCATGGCCTTATATATATATATATATATATATATATATATATATATATATATATATATATATATATATATATATATATATATATATATATATATATATATATATATACACACACATGGAATTCTCACTAGGGCTGTTACAGAACCCTCCCCCTTGGGGGAAAACCGTCCTCAATGCTCAATGACACCTATAACCAACAAGACTATTGAAAACAAAACATACTTCCCATGGAGCTTTATAACATAGCTCATTGCAATATTTACAATGAACAATGTTGAAACATGACAAAGATGCGGTTTACTGGAGCTTTATAACACAACTCATTACGGTATTTACAATAACCACATATACAAATACACATTTTCTTCAACCAGAAAATAACCATACTATCTATTGATTTTTATAAATACATCTCGATACAACATTTACAATAATATACGCATATATACATTTGCTCAACCATCAAATAAAAATATATGATGCCTGCACCTGCAACAAGGGAATCTAAAGGCTCATACATCCACCCTCAAGTAATTCTAGGATTCACCTCCTTCCTAGGAAGTCAAGAATCCACTACCACAATCAAACTGCATCTAATGTCCAAAACTATAATCCTCCAACACTTGTCCTCTTAGTGAACAATTACCGTCTCATTGTTCTAGGGTGTACTACCAATGTGCATCTGAATCCACCTAGTAATGCTAATGACCAAAAAAACTCCATCCTCTACCTTCCCTTCTCTGCTACATAGCCCCTGAGGCACTCCGGTCACCCTTTCTGTGCAGTCACTCACCTTCCAATTTCTGCTGGCACCCCCATCTTGGGAAGTCCATCCCTTGTCAAGGCTTCCTCATATCGGAAGATACAAAAACTAAGGCATATCCCTGCCTCAAAACCATCATACCGGTCATAGAATTCTCATGGAAATCAATGGAAACGATTGGGTACCAGTGTCCCACAATGGCCCTGTTCTCGAAGTGCTTTACCAACATACTACTGCATGTTCCAATTTCTTTTGCTACTGCTGCCAATTCTTGCAGTCGATTCAACCACCCAACTGGGCATGTTCATGCATTCCTGTACCAAGCACATAACTTCCATTAGATTCAAAATAAATTGAAATAAATTCACATCATACCTCATTGGTAGCTCATCAATAAGGTACATTTGCAATCCTATTTTCCTCCTATCACAACAAGTCAAACTAACATATTTGACCAAATCAACATGTAGAAAAATATCACATCGGGTTAGCTCAAAAAATAACCATCAAAATTATAAATCGCATATAACCATCATAAACTAAAATCATAGATCACATGTAATCATCATAAACCAAAATCATAGATCACATGTAATCATCATATACCAGGATCATAAATCACATGCATAATAAAACTGAAATAATATATTGATACTTATCCTTTAATCGATCCTTACTTCTGCCTTTGTTCTTATTT
The DNA here is from genome assembly GCA_031772625.1 of Pinus tabuliformis. NCBI lineage: Eukaryota > Viridiplantae > Streptophyta > Pinopsida > Pinales > Pinaceae > Pinus > Pinus tabuliformis. The sequence continues at coordinate 94,414,759 of CM062820.1, forward strand.
CCTATGCACACCGGATCGGTTTCCATACCCATCAAACACCCAGTTCCTTCTCCTCAACCAGGTGCACATATACATAATGTGCATCACACACATGTATACGACCACACCCAAAATCCAACTCCATGTAATACATGCACATACACCTGACATACAACACATACACCTACACCTAATGTATACAATATAATACATACGCCGACATCCAGTGCATAACATAATACATACACCTACATCTGGCATACAATAGAACACAATACATCTATACCCAATATACAACACCACACAATACATGCACCTACACAATGCACATACCTAGTACCACATGCCCTCAACACAACATGTATGACATGAACACAATCCCACATGTGCACTAGTACCATATGTACAACATGTACACAGTACCACCTGTACACGACACCACCTGCACAACGTGTGCACAACATCACATGTACACAGCGCCACCTGCACAACATGTACACTACACCACTATACAATGTGTACACAATACCACATATACATAGTACCACATACACGACATGTACGCGACACCACATGTACACATCACCACATGCAAGACATACACACAACACCACTTGTACAACACGTACACAACACCATATGCACACAGAGCCACTTTTACAATCATGCACACCACACCATATGTACATAGCACCACATGTACAACATGCATGCAACACCACATGTACATAGCATCATTTGTACACAACATCACATATCCAACAACGCAGAGCACCATATGCATACAACATCGCATATCCATCATGCACACAGTACAATATGTACACAACACCGTATATCCAACATGTACATAGCATCATCTGTACATAGCACCTCATATCCAACACGCACAGATCATCATATGCATACAACACCACATATCCATCATGCACATAGTACAATATGTACACAACATTGTATATCCAACATGTACATAGCACCATCTATACCCAACACTAAATATGCAACATTCATACAACACTATCTATACTAACACCCTATAGATACGTTGAGGGCCCGAAGATCGGGTCAACAACAAGGGGGATACCCACCCGGTCCGGAACCTGGTTGGTGGCTCCTTGCCCGTTTGGTGTAGCGGGTCTGACTGGGGATGATGGGACCAGCTTCCCAATTTAAAAGGATGTGTGTGTGTGTGTAGATTTTTAATGATGCTAATCTAAAGGTAATTTCAAGCTAATCTAATTCTAAACTCTAAACTGACTCTATGCTACTGTAATCTAACAAAAACAACACATCTAATCTATACTAACCCGGGGTAAGATTCTTTCTTCATGCGATCTAAAAAGATTTCATACAATAACTGGTAATAAAGATCATTCAGCTATCATAAGAATATAAATCAATTAAGATAAACCATTCTGCATAAGAAGTTAGGCAAAACAATTGTGAACAGCATATCGCATGATAAGTTATTCATATGTTAAGCACAAACAAATGATTCCACCGTACAAAAGTGCCAAATGGTAATCCAGACATATATACATCAACATATAAACAAATCAGCTGTATATCACTCTGAGAATATGAGCAGAAATTAATCAAGAGATAAAAGTACCATTTATGACTGATTTTTACTCACAAACTTCAAGCAATAACGATTTATCTCTACTTACTTCTAACATCTACTAAGAGTACAGAAGTGCAACATCAGTAGCAGACATTAAAATGCAAACATAAATAAATCTCGATCCATCCATTCACCAAAAACCACCTCCGAGGGTGCAAAAGTGCATGTTTTGAGGACAAGTTTTTTGACAAATTTCCGGACCCCTCTCCAAATTCCATGAGAAGGGTTAAATACTACTAACTAACTAATCTTGATTACACAAATTTAGGGAATGGCTTCAAATGACCACCCTTTTACTAAAGCAAATTTATTTCTAAAAATTGAATCTAATTTCTAACCGTTTCTGTATCTGCTCCTTAGTGCTGTAAGCAATGTGAGGTTCGCCTGGAAAGAGTCGGCTGGTTGTCTTTTCCTTTTGCTCAGGCGATAAAAGTAGAAATAACAAAAGCTGGCACCTCTTTCTGACAAACTAGAAGATATTTTTGAAAATCTTCCTCTGGCTGGGTGTATTTGCTGTGTGTATACTTAGTATAACCCAGATTTCTTTCAAACTGATTGTGTTGTTGCTATTTCGGTTTTCGGCCGTGTGAATGACTCAATGAGTTAGGGATTTCGTTGCTTGAACAATCTTACGTATTGAAAACTGCTTCCATTCTTTGTTCCAGGCTTCTCTAAAGCATCATCCCTTTTTAGCATTTTTCTTTTTGCTTTATCCAATCTGAGCTTCAGGATCTTTTGCAAACATGCTGCTTTTGTGTGCCTTTGACTCTGAGTCTTGGATAGCCTATTTTCATCAGTGTCTGTGGAGTGATACTATGGAATCCGCGGCTCTGCTGGATGCGGCATTCATTTGCGAAGGCATCTCCTCTCTGTTCTTCAAGTATTGGCGCTTTCACCTTTTCCTTAGATGTTTCCTGCATATAGATTTATATTAGTTACTGCCTTACAGTTTACGCAAAGGAAAAGAGACATGACGAAAAGATTGACATGAAAGCTTTAAACTCTAATGAATGCATAATCATGACACTCATAATGACTTGACTCTTCGAAAAACGCAACACGATCATCTTTGGGTACTCAGGCGTGCCATCATTAATTTCCCTTAAGGTGCGCGCTCGATTTTGGGTTTACAGATCATGCCGAAGAAACTTTGCGATGAGTGGTTTCTGTGATTCATATCGTAGCAATTAGTAGTTTCATTCATCGCAGATCGCAAATCGCAAAATCGCAGTTTGTAAGATCGCAGATCGCAAATCGCGATATCGCAATTTTCATTTGCTCATTGTGTGCTGCTTATGCGACGTTTGCGATATGCGACGTCGCATATCGGCCATCGGCGATTCCTTAGGTTTTTCTTTTTAAGGGTGCTTTCAGAATATGCGATGCGATGAATGTCGCATCGCTTCATCGCAGCTTACTTAGGCGCATAGAAAAACGTTTCACTTTCTCTTTGCGATGCGATATAGCTTTTAGGGAGTTAAATACAAAAATTTTGATAAAAATATTTTTGACATTTTTGTTAAGGGTCCCCCTTTGCTTGATATTATTGCTAATACTAAACAAAGAGGGGGGTTGTTGGTGACCACAACAATGGCGATTCACTGTGAAGAACCAGTTATCTCTGCTTTTCTATTGACATTTCCACTTCCGAAACAGAAAAATTTTCATATGTCTAAATTTTGTTATGGACAGATAGAGTAGATTACCCCTCATCCTATCAATGATACTTTGTTTCAACCTTTCTTTCTGTCCAATTGTCTGCTTCCCTAGGCTTAGTTCTTGCATTCATACCAGACATTACTCGGTCCTTTTTTTTTTTCTTTTTTTTTTAAAGATAAAATAAGGTCTTCTCTGCGTACTGGCTTTAAAATATGCTCATTTGTCGTAGGTAGAGCCTCCGCTGCCCGCAAGCGTCCATAGCCTCCACAGGGTTACCATGTTATCCAGCAATGATCATTTTTCCTGCTTGAGGTTATTTACAACACTTCAGAGAAAAATCCTTTTTGACACTTTTTCCTTTTTTATTCTCTAAAGAACAATGTCTTGGTTTGGTGGCCAAATTATGACACAGTCATTCACTTGATTTACACTTTTGCTGAACAAGCTGGCTTGTGATGAGACCCCTTGTCTTTTGATTGCAACAATCTTGAGTCGTTGCCCTATTTTGATAGATAGTTTTGGCAAAGTCAGCAAGTTATAATATTTGTGATCATGATAAGCCAACTCCTGATGAGACCTCTTATTCTTTGAGATATAGTGTTTTCTCGGATTGTTTCTCTGAATGCTGTGGTTTCCTTTTGCAGGGAGGAAGTCATTGTTTTTCCTTAAGAAAGCTCTGGACGACAATAATAGAGTTTGAAAACAACAGCTTTACAGAGAATATTTATTTTATTATTGATGATACCTTTCATTGTGCTGACATAAAACAATTTTTTACCAAAGGTTGCTTTCATCAAAGTCTTTTTGAAAGGCTGAACTAATATCATTATTCAGGCTGAAGTTAACTCTATTTGTCAATAACAAAAATCAGATTTTTCGAAAAGCTTTGCTATTTGTACAAGTGAAATCAAAATCTGATAGAGAGTTAGTGTGCTCTTTCATGAATCCTTTTCAATGATCATTTACAACCGATTTTATTTATAAGAAAGAGAAAAACAAAACAAAAGAAACTAAAACTATCCTACAAAAATAGAAGAATGATCTTCTTATGGAAAATACATTTTAAGAATCTGTCCATTCACAGGCAAAGAATCTCTTCTACCTGCCAAATCCTGCAACACAAACGTCGATGGGCCTATGACTTCTACAATCTGAAAAGGACCGAGCCATAGCTTCTGGAATTTCGTATGCTTGCCCTTTTCTTCATGAGCCTTATCCCATTTCAAAACTAAATCTCCCATCTGAAAGTTCTTTCTGGTTATGATGTTTGAGTCAAAAGAGGATTTTATTAGCGCTTGGTGGTGAGCATGGGTTTTCTTAGCTTGTTCTCGCTGTTCTTCTAGTCTGATTATCTCCATTTGTCTCAATTGCAAAGAGGAAGTAGATACTTCATCGATGTGTTGTACTAAAGACAAAGAGGGAATGACTAAGTGAGTAGGAAGAACCACTTCTTTCCCATAAACTAAATTAAAGGGAGAAGTGCCGATCAAAGCTTTCTTCGTAATTCTGTCTGCCCATAAAGCATTAACCAACGCTTTGTGCCAATTCTTTTGGTTTTGGTCAACTGTTCTTTTAATAATCCTGATTAGGTTTTTGTTTGTTGATTCAGCCAACCCGTTACCTTGCGGATAGTAGTTGGCAGAATACTTCAGTTTGAATCCTCTTTTAAGTGCAAACTCAGTCATTGCATTTCCATAAAAGTATGATGCATTATCAAACATTAAGGCCGTTGGCAACCCAAACCTAGTGATGATAAATTGATCTATGAATTCAATAATGTTTTCAGAATTAACTGTCTTGAGAGGAACTGCTTCTACCCATTTAGTAAAATAATTTGTTGCCGTGAGGATATACCTATGCTGCATAGAAGAGTGAGGAACGATCTCACCTATTATGTCCAAGCCCCATTGGTTGAATGGTTGCTCGATGTTAAACGGCTGTAGTGGCATGGGCGATTTCTTTTGTTTCCCCGCAACAGTTTGGCAGATTTTGCATTTCCTTACGTAATTGTATGAGTCTTTGAACAGTGTGGGCCAATAATATCCTGCACGTAAGATCTTATGTGCAGTAGTCTCTCCAGCATAGTGTCCACCTGCTGGTCCATCGTGGAGTTCCTGCAAAACCTTTTCGACTTCAGTTTTCTCAAGACACCTAAGAAGTACAGAATCGTAATTCCTTTTAAACAGAACATCATTTATGAGCTGGTATTGTTTAGCTTTCAATCTTAGAGCTCTTTTCTTGGTGTGATCCAAGTGCGATGGAGCATACCCGTTCTTAAGATAATAAATGGTGTCCGCATATAATGATTCTGCGTCATTTAGGCTTACCTCATATGTATGTACCTCTTCGGATGATTTCTCAGGAATTTGCGATGCTCCAGCTAACATCTTGCAGAAGCCTTGACCTCTTACGATGTTTGCTGGTTTGATCTCAAGATCGTATTCTTGTAAAGCGGTAATCCAATTCACCCTCTTTTCGCCCACATCCTTCTGTACCAACAAGTTTCTTACCGCTGGAAACGGTACGATGACTTTGGTATGGGCTTTAAGTAAGAAAGGTCTGAAATATTTGATCGCTTTGAAAACAGCATATGCTTGTTTCTCCACGTCTGAATAATTGAGCTCAACACCTTGTAAGTTCGAGCTAAAGAATGCGATTGGAGCTTCCGCCTTTTCTTGATTTGCTTGAGTTAAAATCGCGGCATAAGATTTCTCTGAGGAAAAAGTATATAAGATAAAGGATTCTGAAAAATTTGGGGTAGCTAAAGATGGAGCGTTGATGATAGCTTGTTTGATCAAGTTGAATGCTTCGTGCTAATCTATGCCCCAAAATTTGAATTCTTTTTTATCATATTTTGTAAAGGAGAAATAATACGTGAAAAATCTGGGACAAACCTTTTTACAAAATTGATTCGTCCAAGGAAAGATTACATGGCCTTTTTGTTATGGGGTATGGATATTTCGGAAATTTCTTTCATTCTGTCAGGTTCAATGTGAATACCAGATTTCGACACTATGAATCCAAGCAATTTCCCTTCACTTAATGCGAAAAAAGATTTCTTTGGGTTAAGTGAAATTCCATACCTTAAACATCTTTGAAAGATTTGTTTCAAGTCTTTGAGATGGTCGCTTCGCTTCTTGGAGTACACTGTTATATCATCCAGGTAAATCACTACCGATTTATTGACTAAACCTTTAAATGCGATGTCCATGGCTCTCTGAAAGGTAGCGTCGGCATTGATCAGACCAAATGGCATCTTCCTATATGCGTATGTGCCCCATTTGGTTCGGAATGTGGTTTTTAACTAATCATCGGGATGTACCAGCACTTGATTGTATCATAAAAATCCATCCAGGAAAGACATTAATTCTGAGCCCGCTACTGCCTGTAGTATTTGCTCCATAGGTGGGAGGGGAAAATTGTCTTTCTGACAGGCTTTGTTGAGATTCCGGAAATCAATACAGATTCAAATATCCCCTTTTTTCTTCCTAACGGGCACCATATTGGATACCCATTTGGAATGTCTGACGGGGAAAATTATTCTGGCTCTCAACAACTTATTTAGCTCAGTATTTATCTGGTTTTCTAAGTTGGGGTGGATTTTCCTGAGCTTCTGCTGGACAGGTTTTTCATTGTCAACCATAGGGATAGTGTGTTGAATGATAGAAGTGTTGTATGTTTTCAGCTCATCGTAATTCCATGCAAAAACATTTTTGTATTGTCTCAGAAGACGGATATACGCCGATTTTTCTTCAGGGGCTAGGCCGTGGCCCAGATTAACGTTTTGCGGCTTCTGATTGGTTCCTAGATTCACTAATTCATAATTCAGAGTTGAACTGTAGAGTTTAGAATTGGCAGACCTTTTAAACCGACTCTTAAAATCATATAAATCTTATAACTTAACCACCGATTTAGGTATAGCATTATCAGTGCTATTTTGTTGAATTTGGTGATCATGATGGTCTTCGTCAATTATTTGATTTGAGTAGGATCCTTTAGAAGTGAGGAAATTTACAATGTCAGGGTCATCGTTGAATACTCTCCAGTTGGTGGTGTTGTCAGGGATGGACGGTCTAAAAATTAGTTCTATTGAGAACCTATCGGGACTAAAATCTTCGGAGGGAATAAGTCTAGAGGCTACGTTAGCTAACAGGTCTGCGCTCACATTTTGGAGTCTTGGGATTGACGAAATATTGAATGCTATGAAATGTGAAGTCAGATCTTGTACTAAAGATTGATAGTGCTTTAAATGACTTGATAGGTAATGTATGGTGTTACGTACCTGTTTGACGACAATTTCAGAATCTCCAAAGACTTGAAGATACTTAACATTCATCCCGATTGCTTTGTATAGGCCTTGCACCAAGGCTTCGTATTCCGCTGTATTGTTTGTGCAATCGAACTCAAGTCTGCATGTGAGCATGGTCTTGTTTCCGTCTGGGCTAATCAGAACGCATCCTGCTCCTGCTCCCTCGTTAGATTTAGAGCCATCAAAATATAATTTCCAAAACAAAGATGTATTTACAGAGTTATCTAAAAATTTAAAACACTTTGAATCATCAGTTTGGGAAAAATTTTCAACTTGGGACAAAACTGAATCTTCTAAGTAAGGTGAGGTGTGAGCATTGAAATTGCCGAGGAAAGAATCTACTGAGTAATTGCCTATGATACTGCTGTTGTATGCTATTGCTTCGTTCTCTCCTTCCAATTCTGTCACTATGTACTTTTGGTGCAACTCTCGTTCAACCTTTATTTGATTGGGTTTACCGTTGTAGGGTAACCACATGTGCGACCAGTCGGTTGAGAAATATCCGTGGAGTTTTTCGGACCAATCCCTGCTAAGAATTAAACCATAGAATTCAGGGATATCAGCTACTAGAATGTCGATAACCTGACATACTTTCGGGTTAGACGACAGTCTTATGGTCACCTGGTTAAGTTCACCAATCACTTCGACTTGAGATCGATCAAGTTGAACTATGCGCAATGCGGATTTCTGAGGCTGAACATTCAATTTGGCACATATTGATCTGGGTAAAATATTCGTTGAAGCACCAGAATCAACCAAGCAATTGTGCACGTTTTTATTGAAAATTTCATAAGTGAGAAGAAAAGGAGGAGTATGAGATCTTGATCTTCCTCCAATCAAGGCAATGTCATTTGGATCAATCTTATTGATCATGTTGGTTGGAGGTCTTCCCATGTTGTGGGAAACTATAGCTGTAGGTAAAGATGTAGTAGGCACGTCATGTAATTCTTTCATCATTATTTTCTGTTGATGTTTCAATTTGCTCAATTCGTAAAGAGTGATATTAGCCCTAGTCTTTTTCATGTCATCGATAATGTTATACTCCATTTCATCCGACACTATCAGTGTTCTTGATGGAGGTGCTTGATCTGATTGGGTTGGGCTAAACTGGGTGGCTCTAGCAGTTGTTTTCTTTGTTGCGACCTTATCTTTTGTTGCAGGGCTTGCATCCTTTTGTTTAGGGGTAGTTTGGGGAGGATCAAGTTGATTTTTGCTTCGTGTGCTAACCGGAAATGCTTCTTGATCTTCTTCTTGTGGGAGGATGAAATCCCACATTCCTTGTAGTTCCACAACTTCTTCATCATCGGTTTGCTCTTCAGTGGTATTCTCTTCTTCTTCTTCATATTCGACATTTGAGACAGCATTGGGTGGTTTCATCTCCATGGGAAGATTTCTTTTAAAAGTTATGTAGGGCTTTTTTGAAGAAGTTTCTGCTACTTGCTTTCTTATGTCAATCATCTCATTGGACATGGCCTTTAACACTTTTTGTAATCCTGCCATATCGAAAGGATCTTTCATTTGCTTCTTCTTGGTGTCTTCTTTGAAAGAGATTTTCTTAGATTTGCATTCTTCTATTGCAGATCTCTTTTCTAGGGAAACTACGCGTTTTTCTACTGCTAATGCCTCAGTCAAGTTTTCAACTAAGGTCGTCTTGTTTGCCCTATCTACAAAGATGGCCAAGTTTGATGGTAAGGCCGTGATGTACCATTCACATCTTACTTCCTCGCTGGGTTGAGAATCAGCGGGAATTTTTTTGAGAATCTTGTTGAACCGTAAATTGAAATCTTTAATGGGTTCTGTTATCACCCTAAAATCTTTGTCTCTAAGCTTTGGAAAGTTGCCTTGTTTCTAGTCATAGTCTTATAATTTTTGAGTCATCTCATCACAATTAGTGTCATTCTCATTTACAAATCCTTCTTCTAGTCATGGTGTTAAAGGGTCTCTAGGTCATTTCATGCTTTAAGGGTTAGGTCATAAGGTTAGAAGTCTTTTAAGATCATATCTCTTTTCCAAATAATGTTTGACAGCCTCATTCCATGTTTTAGAAGTCTTACCAGGTGTTTATAAGTCATATCTCACATCATTTTGGAGAAATTTTGAAAGTAGATACGAAATCACTGAACTAGGCGTTTTCGTAGCGCGCTACGAAACCCCTGTAGCAGCCTGTTTTAGCAGAAAAAATGTTTTTACTAGTTAACTTCCAAAAGCTTTCCTGAGCAGTCGAGAACTTAATTTTGCAAACTGAAAGAGGCTTTTCTTCCTAACATGCTGCACTACATAAACCTCTTTCAGTTTCTTCAATTCCATTCTGAGGTGGGAGAAATTTATGGTTAAACTTGCGCTACGAAACTGCTGAAAGTCAAGCTTTGTCTTCTGGTTTTAGCAGTATTTTTCAAGATCTGTTTCTGGTTACAAGAAGATGTATTGTGGAATTCTGAGGGAGGTTTCTCTTCATAAACGCTCCATATACAATAACCTATCTCACTTTATTCATAAGTGTTTTCAGTTGGGAGATACTAAGCTTTCATTGAGACCCTACTTTCAGAAAACGGATTTTTCCTGTTTGCCACGTGTTTTTCAAGGACAGTTTCTGGACAGCTGGATAAATCTTTTAAAAAACCAGGAGAGGTTTTTGTTTTGGACAACATGTGCTACAAAAACCTCCTTCAGTTTCTTAAAATGTGTCATAGATGAAGAGATAAAGGCTCTGTCCCACGTGCCAATTTTCAAGGATCTAAACCTAAAAACAGGGAAACATGTTTTCTAATTTCTAGGGTTTGTCATCAGCAGTTGGGTGACCACGTGGGAGGCTTCATCAAATTCGACTTCTTGAGGTTGAAATTTGTCAAATAATGCTTTAAATGCTTAGATAAGGTTGTTGAATCATGATAAGGAGTTACACTCCTAGTTGTATTAGGTCTCTAGGACTGCTAGTTAGGTGTCATTTGCATTTAATAATTAGTTTTATGTATCAATAGGTGTCATAGTAGGATGAATTCGAATTCCCCTCATGTTGGAGGAGGAATCTCAGTTATGTAAAGAGCTCTATATATAGAAGAAGATCTATTGTACAAAGGGTTGGAAATTTTATGAAAAGCTTGTATTTGGCCTATGTAAAGACTCATTTCAGTAATACATGCTTGACTTTACTTCTCAGGATTCATGAAGGATTTGTTATGTTCAGAATATGTGATGTTGTCCTTTTCTTAATTCTTACAGTGGTATGGATGTATAATCACTCAGAATTCACTGAATGTGGTCTGACTTCCTGTATACATTTATAAACTGTGTGGTCCCGTATGAGTTTATGTTCTGAATGTTTAAATGCTGAATGCCCTGACTTCCATGTAAGGTTGAGTTCATTGTTATATTGAGGTGTTGTTGACTCCATAAGCCCAATGGATAGTTGTTTAATGTGTTTCCACCATTCATATGTTTCAGTTGTTCTATAAGAGTTAGCCATCTTATCTTTAATCAAAATCATTAATCCATCAAGAGAGAGCCCTCTCAGGTTGAGGAGGCTAAGCCTCAGCCTAAAGTAGGTTTGAAATAGTTACTTAGAGTCAACCTGACCAGCAGCCTATCAGGGCCTGATTTTGAGATAACATTTTGGTGCGTCTGCTGGGATTTTGAAGATTATTCATTCCCGAAATCAAGAGACTGAACTTCTTAAGGTAGCAGGAGCTCAGAAATCTTTTTGAGGCTGCAAATCTACCTTGGCGACTCCATTGTTGAAGAATTCGAAATTCATAGATTCATGGTGATTCCACTGGAGTTATGAAGGACTCAGATGCTACCATTCTTATTTTAAGGTATGCATGCATAAATTTTTCAGGAATTCATGGTTTCCCAAATCATTTTCCCAAGGATGCATATTTTCTAAGGAATGGTCCAAAATTCAATGGAGAAGATTTGAGTTTAACTTTGAAGCATATATCAGATTTCTGTGATTTTACAGAGCTTCTTAGAGTTAAACATGAGGATGTTTGCATTATGTTGTTCTATGATTCATTTCAAGGGAAATGTAAACAGTGGATTGAAAGCTTTCCTACCAAATCCATTAAGTCATTTGAAGACTTTTGGCTTATGTTTTCGGAGGAATGGATGGATAGATCAGAGGTGATGGCAAACTCTCCTTCAGTTCAAAGTTTCAAACAGTGGAATGATCATCATATTAATGAAGAAATAGTTGAAAATTTTTCTTTGTCCTTGTCTTCTTATCTAAAATCATTTGACTGCCAGACAGAGGATAAGATGAAATTTTTGGATGAATTTGCCAAAGACATTGAGAAAGACATTGAAGGTTTACAAGGTCAAATTCAGGCATATAGTCTTCATAATCATGATCATTATTTTCAGAAGCTTTCTATGGCAGAACACAAGGAGAGAGTGTTGCTTCCTTTCTCTTTCACGATTGAGGAACTGTACACTGTTGTTGAAGATCAGTTTGCACAACCAGAAAGTTACGAGAATCATCAAACTAACCATGTGTTTTTTGATCCTATAGCTGAATACATGGAAAAGATTTACTGTTCAGGCTTCCAGTTATATTTTCATCTTGAAGAACAGTTACACCTCATGCTGCCTTGGTTATTTCAGTATCTGGTTTATTTTTGTTTCAAGCACAGTCAAAGGATTCGAGTGTTAGATCAGATCGATGACTGGCTTCATTGGAAGTTTCATGTTCCTTGAGCTACAAGTGGAGATTGCAGCTGAAAGGGTAGGTAGGAATGTGCAAATAAGCTCAGGGTAGGTTGACTGAGCATCTATTTCAGTAGGTGCAGTTTGAATTCTTCATTCAGAAATCATTAAAGGCTTGGGGATAAAATTGGGCAGAGGTTCAGAGTTTTATTCTAGAGGATGGATAGTGGCACTGGAGCTACAAGTTCTTAGTATACCACAAGGGCACACTATCCCTAGTGGAGCCACTGTTATCACCCTAAAATCTTTGTCTCTAAGCTTTGGAAAGTTGCCTTGTTTCTAGTCATAGTCTTATAATTTTTGAGTCATCTCATCACAATTAGTGTCATTCTCATTTACAAACCCTTCTTCTAGTCATGGTGTTAAAGGGTCTCTAGGTCATTTCATGCTTTAAGGGTTAGGTCATAAGGTTAGAAGTCTTTTAAGATCATATCTCTTTTCCAAATAATGTTTGACAGCCTCATTCCATGTTTTAGAAGTCTTACCAGGTGTTTATAAGTCATATCTCACATCATTTTGGAGAAATTTTGAAAGTAGCTACGAAATCACTGAACTAGGCGTTTTCGTAGCGTGCTATGAAACCCCTGTAGCAGCCTGTTTTAGCAGAAAAACTGTTTTTACTAGTTAACTTTCAAAAGCTTTCCTGAGCAGCCGAGAACTTAATTTTGCAAACTGAAAGAGGCTTTTCTTCCTAAAATTCTGCACTACATAAACCTCTTTCAGTTTCTTCAATCCCATTCTGAGGTGGGAGAAATTTATGGTTAAACTTGCACTACGAAACTGCTGAAAGTCAAGCTTTGTCTTCTGGTTTTAGCAGTCTTTTTCAAGATCCGTTTCTGGTTACAAGAAGATGTATTTTGGAATTCTGAGGGAGGTTTCTCTTCATAAACTCTCCAGATACAATAACCTATCTCACTTTATTCATAAGTGTTTTCAGTTGGGAGATACTAAGCTTTCATTGAGACCCTACTTTCAGAAAACGGATTTTTCCTGTTTGCCACGTGTTTTTCAAGGACAGTTTCTGGACAGCTGGAGAAATGTTTTAAAAAACCAGGAGAGGTTTTTGTTTTGGACAACATGGGCTACAAAAACCTCCTTCAGTTTCGTAAAATGTGTCATGGATGAAGAGATAAAGGCTCTGTACCACGTGCCAATTTTCAAGGATCTAAACCTAAAAACAGGGAAACATGTTCCCTAATTTCTAGGGTTTGTCATCAGCAGTTGGGTGACCACGTGGGAGGCTTCATCAAATTCGACTTCTTGAGGTTGCAAGTTGTCAAATAATGCTTTAAATGCTTAGATAAGGTTGTTGAATCATGATAAGGAGTTACACTCCTAGTTGTATTAGGTCTCTAGGACTGCTAGTTAGGTGTCATTTGCATTTAATAATTAGTTTTATGTATCAATAGGTGTCATAGTAGGATGAATTTGAATTCCCTCATGCTGGAGGAGGAATCTCAGTTATGTAAAGAGCTCTATATATAGAAGAAGATCTATTGTACAAAGGGTTGGAAATTTTATGAAAAGCTTGTATTTGGCCTATGTAAAGACTCATTTTCAGTAATACATGCTTGACTTTACTTCTCAGGATTCATGAAGGATTTGTTATGTTCAGAATATGTGATGTTGTCCTTTTCTTAATTCTTACAGTGGTATGGATGTATAATCACTCAGAATTCACTGAATGTGCTTTGACTTCCTGTATACATTTATAAACTGTGTGGTCCCATATGAGTTTATGTTCTGAATGTTTAAATGCTGAATGCCCTGACTTCCATGTAAGGTTGAGTTCATTGTTATATTGAGGTGTTGTTGACTCCATAAGCACAATGGATAGTTGTTTAATGTGTTTCCACCATTCATATTTTTCAGTTGTTCTATAAGAGTTAGCCATCTTATCTTTAATCAAAATCATTAATCCATCAAGAGAGAGCCCTCTCAGGTTGAGGAGGCTAAGCCTCAGCCTAAAGTAGGTTTGAAATAGTTACTTAGAGTCAACCTGACCAGCAGCCTATCAGGGCCTGATTTTGAGATAACGGTTCTCTAGTCTCAGCTTTAAGATTAGATAGGTCATTGATCAATGTCGCTGTTGATCTGTCATCACCAAACTTGGTGAGGAATTGACTTTGAAAAATGTCCCAACTTGTGATGGACCCGAAAGGTAACGAAAAGTACCATGACCCGGCTGTTCCTTGCATTGTATAAGGAAAAAGCCGGATGACAGCATCTTCGTTGGTAACTCCGTTGAGATTAACAGAAAGCATGAAATTATTGATATGCTCTTCGGCTAGCATGCCTGTTTTTGCATTGAACTTGGGTAGCCATTTCTCGGGATGGGTCGGTATTGGGCTCAGGGGTGGAGGCATCAAAACCGCCCCAGGATTGTTCCATGGAGACTGGGCCATCGTTGAGCCGCTAGTTAATGAAAGTGCAGAAGACGGTCCCTGATGTTGAGAAGATGAAGATATTATGATCTTTGATGATTGAAGATGAAGGGTCGTGGAAGATGGATGAGTGATTTGGGATGAGGATGTGGGTGGTTGACTTCGCGGTGAGGGGGTTGAAATGGATGAAGTAGATGAAAGAGTCTCGTGGTCAGACTCTGGTGGTGTTTTCGTTGATCTTTTCCTAGTAGGGAGAGGGAGTTCACTTGGTTGAATACCAAATTTTTCACTCTTCAATCTGGTCAGGGGATGAGCAGGATTGTACTGCGAAGTCACGCTGCTGTGAGATTTATCAGACCTCTGGGAAAAATAGAGAATCCCTGGAGTTTACGAATCAAAGTTTGAATTTCAGGGGGTTCAATGATCAGTTGGTCTAATATATTAGGGTAGGTAGCAGCGGTGGATACTCGAGCGACTTCTAACTCCGGGTTTAACCGTATTGGAGAAGTCAGGGGAGTTGATGAGGGTGATTTACTCTCAGAATGGTATTTGGATTTTGACTTAGTTGCCATTCATAGTTCGGGCCCTCCTTCTAGCGCCAAATATGTTGAGGGCCCGAAGATCGGGTCAACAACAAGGGGGATACCCACCCGGTCCGGAACCTGGTTGGCGGTTCCTTGCCCGTTTGGTTTAGCAGGTCCGACTGGGGATGATGGGACCAGCTTCCCAATTTAAAAGGATGTGGGTGTGTGTGTAGATTTTTAATGATGCTAATCTAAAGGTAATTTCAAGCTAATCTAATTCTAAACTCTAAAATGACTCTATGCTACTGTAATCCAACAAAAACAACACATCCAATCTATACTAACTCGGGGTAAGATTCTTTCTTCATGCGATCTAAAAAGATTTCATACAATAACTGGTAATAAAGATCATTCAGCTATCATAAGAATATAAATCAATTAAGATAAACCATTCTGCATAAGAAGTTAGGCAAAACAGTTGTGAACAGCATATCGCATGATAAGTTATTCATATGTTAAGCACAAACAAATGATTCCACCGTACAAAAGTGCCAAATGGTAATCCAGACATTCATACATCAACATATAAACAAATCAGCTGTATATCACTCTGAGAATATGAGCAGAAATTAATCAAGAGATAAAAGTACCATTTATGACTGATTTTTACTCACAAACTTCAAGCAATAACGATTTATCTCTACTTACTTCTAACATCTACTAAGAGTACAGAAGTACAACATCAGTAGCAAACATTAAAATGCAAACATAAATAAATCTCGATCCATCCATTCACCAAAAACCACCTCCGAGGGTGCAAAAGTGCACGTTCTGAGGACAAGTTTTTTGACAAATTTCCGGACCCCTCTCCAAATTCCATGAGAAGGGTTAAATACTACTAACTAACTAATCTTGATTACACAAATTTAGGGAACGGCTTCAAATGACCGCCCTTTTAGTAAAGCAAATTTATTTCTAAAAATTGAATCTAATTTCTAACCGTTTCTGTATCTGCTCCTTAGTGCTGTAAGCAATGTGATGTTCGCCTGGAAAGAGTCGGTTGGTTGTCTTTTCCTTTTGCTCGGGCGATAAAAGTAGAAATAACAAAAGCTGGCACCCCTTTCTGACAAACTAGAAGATATTTTTGAAAATCTTCCTTTGGTTGGGTGTATTTGCTGTGTGTATACTTAGTATAACCTAGATTTCTTTCAAACTGATTGTGCTGTTGCTATTTCGGTTTCCGGCCGTGTGAATGACACAATGAGTTAGGGATTTTGTTGCCTGAACAATCTTACGTATTGAAAATTGCTTCCATTCTTTGTTCCAGGCTTTTCTGAAGCATCATCCCTTTTTAGCGTTTTTCTTTTTGCTTTATCCAATCTGAGCTTCAGGATCTTTTGCAAACATGCTGCTTTTGTGCGCCTTTGACTCTAAGTCTTGGATAGTCTATTTTCATCAGTGTCTGTGGAGTGATACTCTGGAATCCGCGGCTCTGCTGCCTGCAGCATTCATTTGCGAAGGCATCTCCTCTCTGTTCTTCAAGTATTGGCGCTTTCCCCTTTTCCTTAGATGTTTCCTGCATATAGATTTATATTAGTTACTGCCTTACAGTTTACGCAAAGGAAAAGAGACATGACGAAAAGATTGACATGAAAGCTTTAAACTCTAATGAATGCATAATCATGACACTCATAATGACTTGACTCTTCGAAAAACGCAACACGATCGTCTTTGGGTACTCAGGCGTGCCATCATTAATTTCCCTTAAGGTGCATGCTCGATTTTGGGTTTACAGATCATGCCGAAGAAACTTTGCGATGAGTGGTTTCTGCGATTCGTATCGCAGCAATTAGTAGTCTCATTTGTCGCAGATCGCAAATTGCAAAATCGTAGTTTGTAAGATCGCAGATCGCAAATCGCGATATCGCAATTTTCATTTGCTCATTGTGTGCTGCTTATGCGACGTTTGCGATATGCGACGTCGCATATCGGCCATCGGCGATTCCTTAGGTTTTTCTTTTTAAGGGCGCTTTCAGAATATGCGATGCGATGAATGTCGCATCGCTTCATCGCAGCTTACTTATGCGCATAGAAAAACGCTTCACTTTCTCTTTGCGATGCGATATAGCTTTTAGGGAGTTAAATACAAAAATTTTGATAAAAATATTTTTGAGATTTTTTGTTAAGGGTCCCCCTTTGCTTGATATTATTGCTAATACTAAACAAAGAGGGGGGTTGTTGGTGACACAACAAGATAATACTGCATAAACATTATGTACACACACTACATATGCACAATAATGGATGTGCATAATCATCACAGATGAAACATGTACAACATATACAACATATGCACAAAAATAGTACCATACATTCAAAAACACATTGTCTTCACCAAGCAACCTTGCTTCCATTATCTTATCCATGCTTTTCCCAGCATGTTGCAGACCACACTGCTTTCATTTCACTGATGTATCCCTTGGTATTACTTGTCCATAACATAGACATAATATAATCACATAATATCAACTCATAACCACATAATACTGACCTCATATATTTTTCATGACTACTCTTCCCAGTTGATTCCTCATAAGACCAGGAACCTCTTCATGTCATTTGTTTGCGTAAGAAATCATCCCTCCACAAGAATGATTCTTGATGATCCTGTCAGACAGTGACATAGATACATAGAAACATGCATACATATACATAAACATTAGCATAAAACAATCATGATCCATGATGACCCTGTCAGATAACAACGTACATACATACATATATGCATATAATAATTAGCATAAAGAAATCATTATCACAACATAAATATTAGATATCAAAGTCAAGGTTAAGAGAACTTCATTTATTCATGCACAACATTGATAACCACCATTCCCAACTTGGTCAAGACATCTGACATCTCAGGTCCATTTACTTTACCATTTTTGGTTACCTTTCTCCTGCCTATCTTATCATTGTCCATTTACACAAATGGACCCAACCAGTCCAAATGGATGTCATAGTCTTACCCTTCGTTGTGCTTACTCATGCACAAAGCCTCATTTGAATCTTAGATTACCTTTTGGGTACCACACAACTCTCCCAAGCTCCATCAACTTTCCTCTTTCCCAAACAATTTCCAAGACTCAAAACATAAAAGGCAAGACAAGAAACAACTAAGAAGAAAACCATGAAAGTCAATAAACATATGACACCACAACAAAGTGGCAAGGCCTTACACCAGACATAAGAAAAACCACAATCAAGCTCAACAATTCATAAAATACCAAAAGCATAAGTCTGGCAACAGACACCATGACTCAATCCCCATGGTTCCCAAGGAAAGCACAACCTGAGCCTTCTTCAAAATTTCATGGCAATTTCTACATAACAATACACCAATTACCTTATCTTGTTATGCCAAGCACGCTACCTTGTAGCTGAACACATTTGTGCCATGTCTCAAGGGACTCCAATTCCCTTGACGGATCTACCTGTAACTAGAAACTAGCTAATATACCTGTCAAGTATGTGTTCATGAATATAACATGTATCCACATAATGTCAGACAAAATCAAGGTTAAGAATATTTCCTGTATGCAAGCACTTATTCGTTTGGAATTAGGGTTTTGAAACATAGCCAAAGGAATTCTTGTCCAATTCCTTCCTTTTTCCTTTTTATTCTATTGCAATCAAGGCTTACTAGTACTGTCACATCACCCAATTGTTAGTTATATAAGCACGTCAACTATTACCTTGTCATGCTAATACCAAGCATGTTACCCTGCAACTACTCACGCATGTTAACCACATGTTCCAAATATGAGGACAATCATATCTATCAATTTGGAATCAACTTTTACAAATAATCATGTCATAATCCATAGTCAACTCATAGTCATTAGACACATTACTACAAATGTCAACTACATTCAAGTACATATCAACTGTCTCATCACATATATGTTAGTACAATCATCTTAAAACAAAATTATTTGAAGCCATACTCATATTATGCAACTCATAAAACATTCAACCAACTTGCAACATACCATGTTAAATAAATTAACTAGACACCAAACACTCAAACACCAAATAGATGAAATAATCAAGAATTAAGCACTAAGTATATTGCATAAGAAAACTCATACCTTAGTGTACCTTAGGGGAGGCTATCTTTTCTACACAATCAATCCAGATTAGCACGATATGACTTCACAACATATCAACTTAACCATAAATCATGATATCCATAATAGTAACTAAATAAAATGTTCACATCATAAGCTCATAAGCATTTGTCATTCATGCATAACATTCACATATGTACAATCAATCTAGATTAGTACAACACCATATCACAAATATGTTGACTCATACCTGAATATCGCAACCATAACCATATGCATAGTCCAATCCAATTTAGAATGATACATATAACATCAAAATATTAATGTCATAACCCTAATCGTCAAGTTAACTAACATATAACAACAACAAGTTAACCTATAGCATACCCATCAACAACATATAACATGATCATCAATTTATCTAACATAAAAAAAATAACAATGCATACAACCACATGCTACTATCATTCATGACTATCTGACACATGTGCATATGACTATACTAATCAACTATCATCTATCATGAATGTAACCATAACATCAAAAGACATGCATATAAACCTAATGCATATAACATATAACAATCCTTGACTTACATACATGCATGCAAAACATACAATAGTTGTATGATGATCTTCTCTTACCCCAAAGTCCAATGTTGCAACCTTATTATGATGATCTGCATCTCCTATTCTATCTCAGCCAACACATTAGCATCATAACAACCAATATCACCATGATGACCTAAATTGTTTATAATGACTTCACAAGGCATATTTTCCCTACTATTCATGCATAACTATAACCAAGACCATACATGCTAACAACTACATAATCAACCATTCACACATGAAGACATACATAACGACAACACCTTCAACCTTCACAGGGAGACATCACTAGAACCATGATCAACACCATGCAAATGCAACAAGCACATGGACTACATGCATAAGGAAAACATATGCAACCAGCATGAAAGCATGATCAACACACAACCCAAGGAGAGCGTAACCAACTCTGATACCACTCTATAACACCCTCCTCCCACATCTACCCAAGCAACCGGCTAGTAGGGGTAAACATGTGACAAGAGGCCAATATGATAAGACTCAACCTCCTAGGTAACCTTAAGGAAATGGAGTCAACAAAACAAGCCCTTACATATCTCCCTCAGGTGCTTCAGGGCCCCCAAGAGCTAATCCACCCTTGAGTTAACCTAGCATTTAGATGAATTAAACCCAAATTTGCTCCCATGACAAGGCATGCATGCGATTGTGACCCTAAATTCACTCTCACAGGCTTGCTTACCAGCCACCAAAGATCCAAATTGTTAGTGCTATGCTAGCGACTCTAGGATTTGAGCCACTTTTTCAGGCCCAGAGTCCAGGTCACTGCCCATAACTGAACCATCTCTTCAAATCAGTAAAATAAAATGGAAATGATAGTACTAAAGCAAATACTTGTTAAATACCTTGACTGGACCCCTACTAGCCATGACCGACATTTTGTCAAATACTTAGTAAATATGCAACCTACAGGTGTGAATAACAAATCTGAGCATAGGGGTCTCATACTTATCTAAGATTCTCTATGAAGCATTGTATCCTTATCACATTAGCTTCCATTCCATCCATTAGGTCATAGACACATTGATCATTCAATAACAAGTAAGAACATGATGAGAGCCATACATAACTGTTGTCATAAAATACATACATAACCAACATAATAGGGATAGAAATATCAATAAAATTACAAGCATATACACCACATATAATCCATCATAATAGTCACAGAAATACCAGGAGATATCACCTTTCATTAATGATGAAAAATCCAAACCCGGGATGGAACTTCCACATTCCACCCAACCATAGAATGTGTTGGCCCTCAGTTTTGGTCTATTTTTGCTTAGGGAAACCTACTTAATCCTTATATTTTCCATCCATTTTCCATCACATCCATCTCATTTTGATGTATTTTATGCATATTCAAGTGTTCAATTTTAATTTTTCAATTTCTAGAAGTTTTTATGAAAATTGAGTTTCAAGTGCAATTTTGGACTGAATCAGAAATTCCCATAATAGCTATGTGGATGACATGTTTGCAGGACACTTGGGCTTGAGTTTAATGCATGGATGGACAGCTTGGGAACTAGGACTAAGCTAACTCCGCTTGGTTCAGCCAGAACAAGCTTTATTAGGCCCGGTCAAGGCTGGTCAAACATGACTAGTCACCAAAAAATCCCTAGCAAATAGGGCAGTTTTGATATTTTATGGGATTGACCATATTTCTTGGGATGAATTGGATGAGTTAAACTTAGATAGATGGATATGAGTAGATATGAGTGTTAGAGATAATATATATCAGTTTGTTTCATTAAACCTCTATTTAAAGCCAAGACTTTGATGGCTTTTGTAATGGAATTTGTATGTAACTTTTGTATAATTTGAGTTGGGAGCTAATTTGAAGAACTTGTTTCATTCCAATTTGTTGTTCATGCTTGGTTGATTTACTGAAGTTGTTGTAGCTGAGATTTCTTCAAGTGTGCAAGGCAAGGGTGGAGGGCCCCCACACCAAGCTAAGTACACTTCTTGGTTCAATTTTCATAGTTTTCATAGATTAGTTCTTGTTTCAAATGTATTTAGATGTGTGATGATTGTTGAATGAATATTGGTTTAATTCTAATCTACTTATGAAGGGACACAAAGGAATTTAAGTTAAATTCCCCTTCTAATTGATCTTGAACTAAAACTGAATTTCATTCTCCATTTCTTATTTGAAGTTATTTCTGCATTTCTAGTTTGAAGCAATGGTGATTGTGATATAGTAGGATTGTGAAGAAGGACAATCTGGACCTCCTTAGCTATGAGCATCTTCTTCTAAATCTTTTGCATCATAAACCATTGTTAATTAGTGCTCTTAGAGTTATCTTCATGAAAGTAGTATTGTAGGGAAGGACAACCTGGTTCTCCTAAGTTAGGAGGCTCTTCCCTCATATATTACATAAGTGAATTAGAAATTGTTAAAATAGGTTTATATTTGTAATATGTACTTCTTTAAATCTTCAAATTTTATCTTCTAAATTTGATTATATCTGATGTCCATATATAGTGGATTTGCCTCCAAGTTTTACAAACCCAGATTGATAATTAAATACTTGTGTTAATTTAGTCAATAAATTAGCTCAACATTTTGGCGCCGTTGCCGGCGAGGTAATTATCAGCATAGTCAAATAGAAGATAAACAAAAACACTAAAAATTTAGTAAGTATACATTTCTATTAGTTATGTTTCTTTATGCCTAGAAATAGAGATCCTAAAATTAGGTTTCCAAAACAAAACCCCCAATAAAAACATAAAATCAAAAAAATAACTACAAAATCCAGTTTCAACGACAAGATCTAAAAAAATGATGTTAAAGAATAGGCTACAACACTACTCCATTCCTCAACATTCTTTCTAATCAAATCATTATGATCAAATAAATTTTCATGTCAAAAATTTCATTAATGTATATTTTTCAAGTTTGGATATGAGTTTACTTATGATCTTGTTACGAAAATGGATGCACTGGAAATTCTCTTATACTTGAGAGAATGAATTAGTTTTCTAAAGTAGAATAGGATAGAATAGAATAAATAAACAAGTAGAATGAATTCACAATAAGACTTCCATAATAAATTTGTTTCAAACAATTTCTTCAAATCATTGTTCAATATTAATTTGAAATGACTACATGGAAAAATGCAGTAAGAACAAGCCTATTTTGGGTAACCATATAGGATCATTATGAAATCATGTTTTTTTACATATCTCTTGAAATCTAGTTTTGGAATCCATTTTGAAGTTCTCAATTTATATCACAAATAAAAATGTGATCAAAATCAAAACTAGGTCTCAAGTGAAATGTTGAGGACAGAGTTAGTACAGCCTATATTTGAAGTGTCTAATGGAAACATTTTTATCTAAAATTCATAGGGAAGATAGCCCTTGGAATCTAGTTTCCAAATCAATTTGAATCACTTCAATCAGGTATCATATGAAAATGTTATTCTTGAAATACTAACTGCTTGTCGAAAAATCTACAAGGTGACAATTCTAGGTCTTGACTGTTCATTGGCATATTTGACATACCAAACCATCTTCTTTTCAAAACCTGTTTATATGGGAGATATATATTCAAGTCTCGTTTAAGACACAATTTCAATCATCCCATCTGGAGGTGAGATGAAAACGTTATGCCACATTTAGTTACTGCATGTCTTCAAAACAGTATAGTAAAACTATGCCTCCTAGGTCTGTTCATCACCAATTTTGTGATATCAAGACTAAGAATTTTTAAAACATGTTTCTACTGGAAATAAAAAAATGAATCTACTTTAATCTCCAAGTGGAATCACATTGATCTGATCTTTAACGAAGAAGTTACACTTCAAATAGTGACTGTTGGTCTAGTTACAAATTCACAAGAAGTTCTATCAAACATGGCACTCCTTATAATTGTTACCATATAATTTTAGATTATTTTGAAAAACTGTTTATACAGGGGGTAGCCATATGAATTCACTTCAACGTTGCTTTGGAATTACTCTAATTCGATATAAAACAAATATTTTGTAAACAAAATACCGCTAGGAGGTCTAGGCTGGCCACCATTCCTCAAAGGGGTAAATAAATGCATTATGTTTGTCTATCATCTTTGGACTTGTTTTCTAAGCAATGCTTGTAATGATTTACATATATATTGGAAGAAGAGAGACTGTACACCTCTCTTCCTCCATCATCTAATGTTGTATTGCAGGCAAGTGCTATGTTTTTGCAGGTCATAGGAAGAATGAAGGAGTGAACTCCATGGATGAAGTAATTTTCCAAATCAAATTCATATTTCAGAATATGAATACAAATGTTCAAGTCAAAGAAAAGTGAAGATACACCTGATGTTGAGTTCATTCAATGAAACTCAAACTCTTGAAGCTTGCTCTTCAATGTTGACCAACAACATCCACAAACCCTACAACATGATCGAGATCAAGGCAAAAAGACATGAAGATAATCATTAGAAGAAGCAGTCAAGTTCAGTACTATGTCAAGTCACATCAATCTTCAAAGAAGCCTTTCATATTGAATTCATATTGTTCATGATTTGAATTCATATTGTTCATCATCCATATCGTATGTTAAGCTCCATGACCATGCATGTTGAAGTCCAGATTTACTACTATATCATGACTTCGATATAACCTATTTCCATAAGCTTTCATACTTCCCTACTCCATTACACCCCACCTCCATTCAAAAAAAAAAAAAGGTCAAAAATAATAAAGGAGTTTGGTTGTGAAAATCCACGAAAGTGGCACAATACAAACTCGAATTCATATTGGAAAACCAACTTGCTTGGCCAATATGAATTCTCTATTTTGTTTTACCATTTCTGTAGGTTGAGTTTGCAGGAATCATCCTCCAAAATAAACAAGACTTGAGGACAAGTCTTCCCATCAGCAAGGGGGAAGGTTTACAAAAAGATACTTAGTTGTGCAGCTGAATTGACGACGGAACTTGTAATGTTGGCATATGGGACCTGAAATATTTTTGAAGTCAATTGCAGAGGGACCTGAATGATATCAACAATCAATGGACCAGAATCAATGAAGGATGCTAGAACAGAAGGCATAAATAAGCTCTATCTATCTATGATATTTGATCAAGACAACTTCATCCAATATTGTTAAAGAACAACAACATTCATCCAATACTACAGGGAAGTACAAGTATAGTAAGTTCTCTTGCTCTTGTAAATTCAAATTTTTGTAGAAATTTTTAGACTTTGTTAAAATCGAGTTAATACCTGAATGCATATTTTATACATTTTCCTCATCCTATACCTAATCCAATGTACATATGTACATCTTATATTCATTCTGTAACCCTAACATTTCATAACCCTAAATATCATTCTCTATTTACCTATATTTATTTCCTACATTCCATATTCATTCCATAACCCTAACCCTAAGTATTTTTTTTTTTTTCCATAAAGAAAAAGGGATCAAAACGAGGACAACATGTTGAAACCTGCACATACAATTCAAATATTAGATATAAAATATGACCAAGGTGGTCATTTTAAAATTATAAGTATTTAAAAAGACCCTACATGTGAATCTAGGTGTGCATATAACTTTATATGATGCGCAATATGGAAATACTTTTAATACATATGCAAAATGGAAAGTGCAATATGGAAATACAATAAGGGAAGCATATGAAACTACATGAAAAAGGCAATATCTTATGAGGCAAAAGTTTGAAACGTATTATAAATTGCATGCTAATATCGTATAGTCCATGGAAGGCACATCATTTAACATGGATTTGCATGATGAAACAAGGAGGCATAAGGTAGGCAGGTTTACATGATGGAACAGAAAGGTAAAGGTAGGTGGGTTTGTAGTTATATACGCCATCTCATCACATCATACGACAACCTCATGCAACATAATAACATGGTAAGGCAGTATAGTTGGAGGAAGGCGGAGGTTATAATTTAAATGAACATCTAGCCAAGCACACAAGTCCAAACCAAACACATGAATTACACAGGTCTTCAAACGCGTACGTAGTTTGAGAAACGTTGCATGAAGGTACATGTAAACCGTCAAACGTTTGCATGATAGGTGCACT
This sequence comes from Pinus tabuliformis, assembly GCA_031772625.1. Classification (NCBI taxonomy): domain Eukaryota; kingdom Viridiplantae; phylum Streptophyta; class Pinopsida; order Pinales; family Pinaceae; genus Pinus; species Pinus tabuliformis. The sequence goes on from CM062820.1 coordinate 94,440,758, forward strand.
GTAAGCTGCAAGGCAAAGACAGCCACAACCAGCATGAAAACAAACCTGTGATTAAATGATGCAAGCAGCCGTAGGATTTATGTAACCAATGTGGAAATCAAAACAAATAAAATATACAACAGTCAAAGGTATGGTGATTTGATATGCGACAAAGCTTAATGGTCTGTGCACGGTATAATGGTCAAAGGACAACAACCAAACAATGGAATGGCCAAAACGTTTTGGTAAAAAAAAACCCTGTACAACTACAGTAAATTGTAAAAACGTTTTGAAACAAGCAGACATAAACCCTGTGCGTATTAATAGCTCTGCCACTGTTGCAGCTCAGAATCATAAATTTGCTGCCATCCCAGCCGTTGAGAGGCTCAGGAAAACAGTAGATGCCGTTAGCATATGGCTGAAAGAAGTGAAACGTTTTAACAGAAGCAGCAACGTAGAATATATAAGCACGCTATGAGAAGAATAATGCATTGCTTCAAAGAGATAGGAGAGCGTAATTCTCTCAATGTTAGCAACGCTCCACCATACTCCAGAAATCTCGTGAAAGAAGGTAAGAGATTGCCTCCAGTTGTTAGCAGATTTCAAGGAAAAATACTCGTGTTAGGCATTGCATTGTGAGCTAAAACTTCAGTTAAGGATTTATCACAATAGATACACGCTGGCCACCTGTAGATTTTGAGATACACGCTGCCACAACCATTTCCCAGAAATTCCTCATGCTTATTTCGTTTTCATTAATATTTTTGAGGAAATCTCGGGATATTTTAATAAAAACATCAGTTATAAGATAATGCATTTACCAGTGTCACGACTGTCATTCATTGAGACTCTTCCATCAGCAAAGCCATAGGGTGTTTAAATGCAGTTTAACAATGGAAAACGCAGTAATTGAGCCACGTTGCAGAGGAAATCACTACAGTTCATCACAGCCAGGTAAATTGATTCTCCATGCAATCACCGAGTTTATTAGATAAAACAGAGTGTTTGCATAGTAAAGTTGATTGCTTACATGATGACATCTTCAGATTAATTGCACGAGGAATGAGTTGTTAGCTGTGATTCCGGTTCTCCATGCAATAAAATGTTTATTACGGTTTGACTGCATGCTGGAAGTAATGAACAAAAAAGTTTGAGTGCAGTTTTGAAAACATGGAGTTCGCTGAGCCTAAAAGCTACACCTGTACATGTGGACAAACAGTATGATGAAAAAACCGAGTTTCAGTTTGATGCATGAAAAGATTGGTTAATAAAAACAACGTTTTTTGACTGTATTGCGTGGGTTGTGTATTGCAGAGGAGTTTTTTTTTAAATGCTGCTACAAGGGTTATATTGCAGGCATTATAATGTGCATTTTTGCATAACAGGTATTGTAGATTGCCGAAACAGAGGTGTTTTTACATGCTTAAAAAGATTTATTTATACAGAGAATAGAATTTACAGTGGGCAAAGTGCGTTTCATCCATGTATGGTTTGGACAAATCCGTTTCATCTATGTGCACAGTGAAAAAAATTCAAACCAGAGAGGGGATTTTGAGTTAAGAAACAACGAAAACATGTTCAAAATGTTCCCAAGATCTTTGTATACAAAGAGCAAATTTACTTTTTTGTTTTTATTAGAGCAATAGACTCCTTTTTACAGTAGAAGACAGAATACAAAAATTTAAGGCAAAGAAAAATTGATTTCATTGCTAGAGATGGATTGTTGGTAAAGAAAAAAATCAATTTCCTCTAAGATTTTGATTTCTCAAGAAGCAGCAAACACATGTGCAGTCAAAGATAAAAGGAAATGAGTCAACTGCTAGTGGAGGTAACAGATAAGGAATCAGGGACCATATCTTCTAAAAAATTCGAAATTGCTAAGAAGCCATTATTTTTCTTTGTTTTTCTAAAGCAAACTAGAATGAAATTTGAAAAACGAAAACATGGGTTTTCTTCAGAACGAGCCTAATTAGGCTCCATGTGGGTACTCTTTTCAAATTCATTTCTGTTTGGGATATTTTTATGGTTCTTTCAACCCCTATTTTGCAGATTGCATGGGTAAAAGAGTGGTTAAATTGAAAGTGAAGGCCTAGAATTTTGCTTCACTTAGGGAGATGTAAGGGCAACTGGATATTGGATCCTTGGAGTAAAATTGTTGATTTGAGAGGGATATGAATCCTGTGTCGAAATGTATTGCAAAATTCAAGTTTTATTTGTCGTCTGAAGCTGCTCATCCAGAATGATATATTGGTAAAGAAAGTCATCCACAAGAAAAGAGAAGAAGTACATGAAAGCATAGATATCCTTTTACAGGTAGCTCAAGAGAAAGCTTCATCTTCAAGGGACAGATCCATCGGTAGAATAGTCAGGGAGGTCAGCATACAGAGGCGGAAGATCAATGAGACAAAGACAAGCATGAGGACATGCTTGAAGATCAGCAAGGGGGAGATGTTGGCCCTCAATTTTGGTCTATTTTTGCTTAGGGAAACCTACTTAATCCTTATATTTTCCATCCATTTTCCATCACATCCATCTCACTTTGATGTATTTTATGCATATTCAGGTGTTTAATTTTAATTTTTCAATTTCTAGAAGTTTTTATGAAAATTGAGTTTCAAGTGCAATTTTGGACTGAATCAGAAATTCCCGTAATATCTATGTGGATGACATGTTTGCAGGACACTTGGGCTCGAGTTTGATGCATGGATGGACAACTTGGGAACTAGGACTAAGCTAACTCCACTTGGTTCTGCCAGAACAAGCTTTATTAGGCCCGGTCAAGGCTGGTCAAACATGACTAGTCACTAGAAAATCCCTAGCAAATAGGGTAGTTTTGAGATTTTATGGGATTGACCATATTTCTTGGGATGAATTGGATGAGTTCAACTTAGATAGGTGGATATGAGTGTTAGAGATAATATATATCAATTTGTTTCATTAAACCTCTATTTAAAGCCAAGACTTTGATGGCTTTTGTAATGGAAGTGGTATGTAACTTTTGTATAATTTGATTTGGGAGCTAATTTGAAGAACTTGTTTCATTCCAATTTGTTGTTCATGCTTGGTTGATTTACTGAAGTTCTTGTAGCTGAGATTTCTTCAAGTGTGCAAGGCAAGGGTGGAGGCCCCCCACACCAAGCTAAGTACACTTCTTGGTTAAATTTTCATAGTTTTCATAGATTAGTTCTTGTTTCAAATGTATTTAGATGTGTGATGATTGTTGAATGAATATTGGTTTAATTCTAATCTACTTATGAAGGGACACAAAGGAATTCAAGTTTAATTCCCCTTCTAATTGATCTTGAACTAAAACTGAATTTCATTCTCCATTTCTTATTTGAAGTTATTTCTGCATTTCTGGTTTGAAGCAATGGTGATTGTGATATAGTAGGATTGTGAAGAAGGACAATCTGAACCTCCTTAGTTAGGAGCATCTTCTTCTACATCTTCTGCATCATAAACCATTGTTAATTAGTCCTCTTAGAGTTATCTTCATGAAAGTGGTATTGTAGGGAAGGACAACTTGGTTCTCCTAAGTTAGGAGGCTCTTTCCTCATATATTACATAAGTGAATTAGAAATTGTTAAAATAGGTTTATATTTGTAATATGTACTTCTTTAAATCTTCAAATTTTATCTTCTAAACTTGATTATATCTGATGTCCATATACAGTGGATTTGCCTCCAAGTTTTACAAACCCAGATTGATAATTAAATACTTGTGTTAATTTAGTCAATAAATTAGCTCAACAGAATGGCTGAGCCAAATCTCTATTAATCCATTCACCCTCGTGTCATATTCCAAGCACGAATGTGGGATCTCATAGAACACATCAATCAAAACTCATCCATGGCTTCTAGAGGCCATCTACCTCAATCCATCAAACACTAATTCCACCTCACGGTCGAACATCACAAAACCATCATCATATTGGTCTCTATCCCCAATCATCCAAGGCTCTAGAGTGTTTGTTCCAACCTGGCTTCCAAGACTAGTAACTCAACCCACAACTTTTACCGGGCTCCAAAGCGTTTGTCCTAGCAGGGATATGTGACTAGTAACTCAACCCACCAAGGGCTCCAGAGCGTTTGTCCAACCAAGGCTACGGGACTAGTAACTCAACCCAAGTTGTTACAGGGCTCCAGAGCGTTTGTCCAACCAAGGCTTCCAGGAACTAATAGCTCAACCCAAGCTAAGGAAACATGAGAACCAACAAAAAACACAACAAGGAAATAAACTCACAATCACCATGCTAATCCACGAAATGGCAAGGCTAGGCAATCCACTGTCATTCCCAACCATCCTCCATGCTAATGACATATCACAACCAACAAACCTCATGCATATGCCATGCATGCGAAATCTAGTGAAGGAGACATACATGCAGCTCGGTACTTGCAAAAAAACCCACTATAGTTGCTGATACTGATGCCCTCTTGCACTTTCCTACTCTTCCTTTTCCTTCTTGGTCCAAAACTCCAAGTATGCCACACCCTCCAAGAGTTCTCCAAGAAAAATCTAAGTATCCAAGAGTATGAGAGAGAGAGAGAATAATGAGAGAGCTCCAATATTGAACTTATCAAGTCCTGCCCATTGATCCTTAGAAGCCTTTTTATTAATGACGCCTCTATTTTCTTCATTTTCCATTATTTTCCTTCAATTTCTTCCTCACATGCAACCTGTGACCTTTCACCTTCCTTTTCTCCTAATTTCCAATATTTTCATAAATAAAATGCCAATAAATGCCTTATGCCTTTCTAAATCCTTTTCCATTTCCTTAGCCATAATAAATCGAATCAAAACCCATTAGGATGTTTCCCCCACCATTTAGCTTGGAATATGTGTCCCATCACTATGGCCTTACATATATTTTTACATGGAATTTTCACTAGGGTTGTTACAAACATCACCCCATAGACCAATTAGCACAATGGAAATATCCCTCCTTTTGGGACATCCCCTTATTAGCCCAAGCCCTTGAACAATTCAAGGAAAACTTTCTATAACAAAAAATCCATTTTTCTTAAGATTTGAAAAAACTTCATTAGAGATATCGACCACAGGGTTCTTTCACCATTAAATCAACATACCTCCTTGTGGCCAATAACACTCACACTCTGAATCAATAGATATATTCTAAAATTTGGTGGAAGAATCATTGGCCCAAGATAGCGTATTTTCCCAGGCTTGTCCTCCATAGAAAAATATTAACTTGGGAAAAGATTCTCTTAGGGGTTACGATGGTCTCTTTCTATTTCTTATGTCGATCTAGTGAAGAAAACCATGAACATATTTTCCACTCTTGTCCTCTAGTTCAAAATATTTGGAACCATTTCTTCAATCTCTTTAGACAACCTTTCAAATTGGAGACAATTCCCCTAGAATTGATCAATAATTGACCTCTTCTCCATTATGCAATCCCATTCTCAATAGAGATTGGATTCTTACACCTAGATTTGTCCTATGGATTCTTTGGAAAGAACACAATGAATGTGTCTTTTGTAACTTTCAAGAATCCATCCTATGTCTTTGGAACACATTTCTTTGTAATCTCAAAGAAACCATCCTTATCTCCAATTGGTTAGACTCATACTAAAAAGTCCAAGACTCTTAGGCATTTATTGTCATTGCTCTCAATATTCCCTCTTCCCTTGCCCAACTCACATCTCCCCCTACTTCATTGACTCCCTCCTCCCCCTCACACTAGTCTTCCCCTCTTAAATTCATCAAACTAAATGTCGATGGCACCTCTAAGGGAAACACTGGTCTTGTAGGTTATGGGGGAGTATTTTTCTCAAAAATAGTAGAAATATTCATCTATATTTTGGTTAAATAGGCCACGATAGTAATAATGCACCAGAACTCAAAGTTCTTGAATTAGGGTTGAGGATTACCTCCACCCTCAATTTCTCTTACCTTATCCTCGAAGGTGATACTCATCTTGTTACTTCTCTCATTACATGGCTCCTCTATGGAATCTCCTCTCTCAAAATCCCCAAAAGATGGAGACTCTAAAGCTTCCTGAATTTCATCAAACAACTCCTTCCTCAAATCCATGTTGCCATCCCCTCACATATATGTAGATCGTCTAATCATTTCACAAATCTATTAGATGACAAATGTTGTGATACACTCTCTATGTTCAACCATTATCCTTGGTCTTCCTTCCTCCCTTCCCCACCTAAACATGAATGACATGAAATAAATGGAGCTAGGCTATAGTTATGTTTTTCTTTACTTCCATGCTCAGTTTAACTTTCTTGTTATCACAGACTCTGTAGCTCAACAATGTTGTTATTTTCCTTTACTTCCATGCTTAGTTTAAATTTCTTGTTATCACAGACTCTGTAGCTCAACAATATTGTTATTTTCCTTTACTTCCATGCTCAGAGTAAATTTCTTGTTATCACATACTCTGCAGTTCAATAATGTTGTTATTTTCCTCTCGTCTGATTTCCAAGTTGGCAAGCCAAAAGTAGTAGGTTTGTTAAATTAATGTAAATATTTTCTATCGCAATGCAAAGATAACTTATAAAAATAAAACATATCTACATTTAAAAGAAAATTCAACAAGAAAAATTTAATAAAGAAACAAAGCAAGAAGAGTTCAATAACACTTATGTATAAGATATTTGTTATAATTAAATCAAAGAGAAAAATAACATAAATACTTTTGAGATAAATCTCAAACCTTTATATTAACTACTAACTACTATTAAAAATATTTCATTATAAAATACCTCACATATTAATTAAAAGAACCAATTTTTATAACTAACCAAAAATAATCTTAAATTGAAAACCCTTCTAAACTAAATAATAATTGCAACTTAAAAATCACTAAAATTACAAAATATAATTATATACTTTTAAAAAACATTAACTTTAACCTTTTATAAATGCTCTATTTAACATATAATCATATTTAAAAATAATATATCATAATGGGTGAAATTAAAAATTATGCATCCAAATTTTAAAGGCAATAAATTTGTTAAATAATTATTGAACGAAATAAATAATATAAAAAGCATTATTTTCAAGCATATTTGTTACTTCTACAGCAAATGGCTATTGGTATGGATTTCTCTTAAATGATAGCTGAGCATGCCGCTATTGGTATGAATCTACATTTTTACTAAAATTTTTATGCAAATAAATAAATTTAAATGAATATTGTAATTAAAAATTCTGTTGTTATATTTTTATATTAAATTTATTATCTAATTATTAATTAAAAATTAAAAATAATATAATATAATATTTGAATGATTATATTTATTGTTTTGTATATTTTTATTAGCAAAATTATATAGTAAAAAAACATTAAAAAAATACTAAACTAGATTTGATAATTGTTTTGCTTATTAAATGTTATGACACTTAGTTTAGTACTTCATATAATAATACTTAATTTTCATAAATATTTTATATAATGACACTTAATTTTCATAAATATTTATATTTAATAGGTGTATTTTTTTAATTAAATGTTACCACATTTTGTCACATATAAATTTTTTTGATTTTTAAATATTTTTTTAATAATCTATTTTTAAACATGATGAAATTAGTCATTTTCATATAAATGAACTAATAAAAAACAAAAATCCAAATTTAAAAAATTTAAAAATTTATTTTTAATATTCAAAATATTTAATTTAATATTTAATATTTTCAAAACATTAATACACTTTATAAAATATATTTCAAAATTTCAAGATAAATCTTTTTAACGAAAACAAAACCCTGGAAATTAATTATTTAACTTATTTTCCATTAATAATATTCTCAAAATATTTTAAAATGTACAATCTAGTTCATTGAAATGATGAGCGTTAAAAAACAATGATTTGGACGGACAAAATGCCAACGACAGAATCATGTCTTAACGCGATACAGTAACAGAATCGCACAGTTGACATCTGAATTCTTCTAATTTATTGGACTTAAAAAAATTTATACGATACTAAATGCCGCTTGTGTGCCGGTTGCAGACTCGATTTTGTCCCGTATGTCCAATTCTTCTTCTGACGATAATTTTAACGACAGGTCATGCTTTTCTTATGTCATCATGTACCTTTTCCTTCGCGGTGGGAGCAGCGACAGCTTGCAACTTCCAGTTTGAGCAAAAATCGTTCGAAAATCACCTTGTTTGATGATTCGAACGGCTGTCCACCGATCCGAGGAGGCCAGTGTGAATGCGAGCTTGCCGTTGAGACTCAGTAAGTAGTTATGACAAAAGTGCACCGGCCATCTAAGGGTTGGCCTCAGCGTTCATTTGGTTGAAGAGTTCGTGTAAGATTTTTGAGATACACAGATCTAGATCTGCAAAACAATAAACAAGCTTGCAAGAGAAGGAAGGAAGCGAGCAAGAATTGAGAAAAGAATGAAAATTGATTCTACAATATTAGTTTTAGAATAAATACATAAAAGCAACTAAGTTAAGCTTAGTTGTACATGCAATAACTAAAGCTAACTAAAGCTAAGTGTGCTTTATCTTATGTTAATGTATACATGTGCCACATGCAAGCAATAAGTTAACTGGAGCTAATCTAGGTGCATGTACACCAACACAGCTAGTCTAAGTGCATGTACACCAACAACTGGAGCTAATCTAGGTGCATGTACACCAACACCCCCCCTTAAGCATAACTTAGGTGAGTGTGATGCAAAATGAATGAGTCTCGGCAACACGGCCATTTTAGGTACCCATATACAATGCATAAAAAGGAGGAAAGAGGGAAAACCCAGTGGGAAGAAAACCCCCCCCTCAAAATATAATGCAAAAGTAAACAAAAGACAACTGCTAGGCAGTCGTGTCTTTCACCCCGAGACGATCTCGCAGGAACCGAAACTTCTGCTCAGTGAAAGTCTTGGTGAAGATGTCAGCAATCTGCTCGGAACTAGGACAGTACTGAAGATCGATGATCCCATCATGAATGAGTTCTCTAATGAAGTGCATGTGGATCTCGATGTGTTTGGTACACTGCCGCTGCACTGAATCTCTGCAAAACTTTAGCGTACTTTGATTATCGCACCAGATGACAGTTGGATGATGGACACTAATCCCAAGCTCAGATAGGAAATGTTGTAGCCAAATTGCCTGAATAGTGGCATTGACTGCTCCTCTATACTCGGCCTCTGCTGATGATAAAGCAATGGCAGCCTGCTTCTTACTTGACCAACAAATTGGGCCGGATCCCAAACTAAGTACATAACCGGAAGTAGACTTGCGATCAATGGTGTCGCCAGCCCAGTCTGAATCTGTGAACCCAAAGAGATTCAAAGAACAATTGGCTGCATAATGAATCCCATAGGTGATTGTCCCCTGGACATATCGAAGGATGCGCTTTGCAGCATTCCAGTGTAACTCATGTGGCTCCTGCATGTATCTGGAAAATGCTCCGACAGCATAGGAGAGATCAGGTCGGGAGTGAGTGAGATAAGGAAGACTTCCCACAAGCTGGCGATACAATGTGCAATCAACCAATGGTGTGTCTTTGCCATTCTCAAGCTTTATCCCTGATAAGAAAGGTGTGGTTGCTGGCTTGCAGTCACTCATGTGAAATCGTGCCAAAAGATCTCTGGCATATTTTGGTTGAGAAATGGTAATGCCAGAATCACGCTGATGGATCTCTAGTCCAAGGAAGAAATTTAGCAAGCCCATGTCTGTCATAGAAAACCGCCTATGCAATGCAGTTTTGATGTTAGTAATGATAGAAGCTGAACTACCCGTTATCGAAAGATCATCTACGTAGAGTACTATGATCAACAAGGAGTCAATTTTATTCAGAAAATAAACATTGGAATCAGATTTGTAGCGTACAAAATTTTGAGATAACAAATAAGAATCCATCTTTGCATACCATGCTCTAGGTGCCTACTTGAGGCCATAGAGATACTTCTTTAGTTTGCATACCAGAGATGAATTCTGCATGTATCCCAGTGGCTGCTCCATGTAGATTTCCTCCTCGAGATCACCATGAAGAAAGGCATTCTTCACATCCATATGATGCACCTCCCATCCTCTTGCTGCTGCAATGGAGAGAGCTAGCCGAATGGAATCCATTTTTGCCACTGAGAAAAAGTCTCATCATAGTCAACAACATGTACTTGCTGAAAACCTTTTGCTACCAATCGTGCTTTATATCGACTAACTTGGCCATTTGATGCTTTCTTGGTCCGGTAAACCCACTTGCATCTCACAAGTTTGTGATTTGAAGGTAGCGGAACCAAATCCCAAGTCTGGTTCTCAATGAGAGAGTTATATTCCTCATCCATGGCGGCTTCCCATTCAGGATGCCCATTTGCTTCTGCATAAGTTTGCATATCAGATCCATGCATCATATAAGCATGCATGGGCATGGATGGCTCCATAGCTAAGAGTGCTTGCGGATCTTCCTCAAACAGAGGGATAGAGGCAGGATCATCAAGGATATCACTCATGCTGCACCATTTTTGTGTTGAAGGTGGTCGAGATTCTTCCGAACTACATGCATAAGTATGATCTCAATGTTCAACAACTGGTGGTCTAACAGGGGTCACAGGAAAAGACGCATCTTCATCAGAATGCTGGTCTGAAGTTTCATCTGCATACTCATCAATGAGTGGAAATGAAAATTTGGTAACAAGTTCATCTACTGCTGCATGCGAAATATCTTCGTCAAACTTTACACTCCTTTCAATAAAGAGCTCTTCAGTGTGGATATCAAGCAATCTGTACCCTTTGACTTCATCAGAATATCCAACAAACATGCATGCTTTGCTTTGAGGCTCCAAAGCCTTTCGCTTCTCTGGAGGAATGCGGGCCCATGCTCGAGATCCAAAAATGCGGAAATGACTAACTTCAGGTTGCATGCCAGTCCAAGCCTCAAAAGGTGTTTTTCCAGTAACAGATTTATGAGGAGATCTGTTCTGGATGTATGAGGCACAATTAATAGCTTCGACCCACAATTTCGACGGAAGAGATCTTGCATGCAACACGTAATTAGCCATCTCTTTCAAAGATCGATTTTTCCTTTCAGCCACGCCATTTTGCTGTGGAGTGTAAGGAACTGTATGCTGCAACTGTATGCCTGCTTCATCACAAAGATTCTTGATATCTTTGTTGACATATTCCGTCCCATTATCTGTAGGGAGTATTTTGATGCATTTTCCAGACTGATTTTCCGCATGCGCTTTGAAAATCTTTAGATGTTGAAAAACTTCAGACTTGAGTTTCAACAAGTAAACCCAAGTGAATCTTGTGTAATCATCTATAAATGACAACACATATCTTGCTTTGCTCATTGAAAGCACCGGAAATGGACCCATGAGATCACTGTGTACAAGTTCCAAAGGTGAAGAGGCTCTCCATGCATGCCCCTTCTCGAATTTTTCTTGTGGATGCTTTCCAAGAGCACATCCATTACAAACACCATCTGAAAATTCAATGGTTGGCAATCCTTTGACCATCCCTTGCTTACTTCGTTGTTGCATATATCTGAAATTCAAGTGCCCAAATCTCTCGTGCCAAATCCTACTTTCTTCATTTGCATGCGTAAGTAGCAAAATAGAATCTGATTGAGGAACAAAATCAGAAAATGTATACAGACGAGATTGATCATTGACCTTGCCAGATGCAATCTTCAAATTGGTTTGCATGTCATAAATGCTCACGGAATCTGGGGTAAATTCCACTTTCCTTCCGCTGCCTGTGTGTGTCATCTGATACACTGAGAGAAGATTCATAGAAAGCCTTGGAATATGCAAGACATTTTCAAAACTTCCATCTTCGAATTGCACTCTTCCTTATCCAGTTGCTGCAACTGCAGAATTATCCCCCATGAGAATGGGAGGACCTGAATATGCATGTAGAGAAGAAAAGGATTCCTTTGAAGAAGCCATATGATGTGAAGCTCCTGAATCGATAATCCATTCTTGTGGTGCAGAATGAAGAGCAATCAAAGCATGCCTGTTACCTCTTGGATCTGGTGCTTTTTCTCCAGACTTCTTCTTAGCATTCTCAGGAATGTGGTCTCCAAGATTGTGTTGTTGGAGTGTCTGTGCCATAAGATCTATAGTCTTCTTCATGCATGCAGATTCAGGATGAAAACCACGGTGGCAATAATTACACATTGATTGTCCTTTCGTTCCTTTCCTTTCCTTTGAGCAAGATGATCCATCAGGGGGTTTGGGATGTCCTCCCTTTCTTGGATCAGGATCCTTCTTCCCTTTTCCTTTCTGATGGTCTTTGGAATTTGCCTTTCTTTGGAATTTTTAAGTGTGCCCATTTTAATGAGCTTATCTTGCTCATGCATCAAAGACTGAATAAAAGAATCCAGTGAGGGCATCTTCCAAGCTGCACCAGTTGCAGATCTGACTGTGTGGAATGTAGAGACGAATACTGCATACTCTGGACCAAGTTTTGATAAAATGGAAAGAATCAACTGATTTTCTTGCTTGGATTTGTCGATCCCGCATCCTTTCAGCTGAACCAACAAGGCTTTATACCTTGTGAAAAAATCTTGAATGTTCTCAAAGTTTCTCGGATCTAATGAGTTTAACTCATTTTCGAGAATGTGACCTTGCATTTCATCCTGTTTTCCAAAAAATCCTTCCAATTTTTTCCATACTTCATTTGGAGTTGAACATGATTCAACATGAAATAGCAGTTTCGGAGAAATAGATAAACATAGGATGCCGAAGGCCTCGTCCATGCGATTGAAATATCTTGTTTTCTCCATTGCCGATGTTGGTTCAACTTCCATTTCCATGGTTATTCAAAATAAGCCTCTACTTCTGAGATGAAGTTGAATCTTTGGCTTCCATTCGAAATAATTATATGGAGTGAGAATTGCCGATTGTGGAAACTCCAATTTAGACTCCATTCTTTGTTGTTGCTTCAATCTTCTGAACCTGCAAATAAAATTGCTTGTGCACTGATTACAAATCCCTATGCTCTAATACCATGTAAAATTTTTGAGATACACAGATCTAGATCTGAAAAACAATAAACAAGCTTGCAAGAGAAGGAAGGAAGCGAGCAAGAATTGAGAAAAGAATGAAAATTGATTCTACAATATTAGTTTTAGAATAAATACATAAAAGAAACTAAGTTAAGCTTAGTTGTACATGCAATAACTAAAGCTAACTAAAGCTAAGTGTGCTTTATCTTATGTTAATGTGTACATGTGCCACATGCAAGCAATAAGTTAACTGGAGCTAATCTAGGTGCATGTACACCAACACAGCTAGTCTAAGTGCATGTACACCAACAACTGGAGCTAATCTAGATGCATGTACACCAACACTTCGATGAGATGGGAGTTGGGACACAGGAAGCAGTATTCAATTTCATCAAGTAGCAGGTTAAAATGCATAGCAGAAAAGCAGCAGGAGTGGATATAATAGCTTGCAGAATTTTGTTTTTATTGTAGAAATAGACTTAACATTATTAAAAATACTATTGAAATCCAATATTTTAAAACTTGATAGTTGTAAATCAGATTTCCCAAAGTTTCTACAGAATTTTATCAAAATATTGCCTAAAATTCCACTGTTTCCCGAGGAAATTTGCAGCTCATTAGACTAAGCGAATTCGTAATCCCTTTTGCCGCCGAACGTCTTTGGTTACGCCTTGATTTTTCCACTGACACGTAGTTTAAAGAGTGACATTTCGTATCATTCGTACTCCACCGCCTGTAACTAACGTGGATTTAGTCAGGGTCTCCACCCTTTAGCAAAGTCGATGCATAATAGACAAACACTTCAAAACGGCTTTGCCTATGAAAACTGTGAAAATCTAAGAACATGATACGGTCGTTTTGGAGAAAAATCTACCAAAAAAGGAGTTCGGAGAACAAATACTTTGCTTGCACAACTCGCATATCCGTAAAGTCAGTATTGAAACGACGTGAACCACAACGTTTCCAGCGGTTCAACTTGAATGACTTTCGACTTCAGTATTGAACATTGAAATGGCCACGATCCAAGCTTCCTCACCTCACTGTCAACGTCCTTAATGTCGGGTTGAGTTGATTCTGGCCCTATTCTCAACGTCCTGATGTTGAGATGACATATAGTACCGCCTCATGTCATCATCCATGGGATCGATTTATGGGGACTTTCTCGACATTTCCTATTGTGATTCAGTGGAACTTCTTCAACAAACACTTCGGTCTCAACATCGTTTGAGGTTACATCTACTAGTCATTCATCTCCTTCTTCAACAAACACTTTGGTCTCAACATCGTTTGAGGTTACATCTACTAGTCATTCATCTCTTAGTGTTGACGATGTGCATGTGAACCTTGTTTCTCATGAATATGACTAAGGTAGCTCATCTTCATCATGTGGTCTCTCTTCCTCCTATCCCCCAATATTTCATTTTGATGAAGACATCATGGAAGCCATGACCCACCCTTATTATCATTGGGATGATATGCACCATCGTGTGTACTTCCCTTGCAGCAAACCCATGATCAATATGTTGTGGAGTCCAAAGACTTCATCCATGGAAAGGTTGATTGGTTCAATAAACCCTTACTTCGAACCCATGAATTCGAACCACATCCTCCTTGTGTCCATTACATTGGTACTCAATGTTTGGGTAAGGGGGAATCCAATTTTGAGATTCCAGGAGAAGCAATTCTACCAAACCCTCTTAGTGCATCTAGTTGTGTCGACTCTAGTCCCATCCTTCTTCTTCATTTAGAAGACCCTCTAGAGTCTCATATCACTTCAGATCACTCTAAGGATGATCCACTTAATCATTCTTTCATTTTACTTCAACAACCCAATCCCTTAGACATTGTTGTTGTTCAACCACTATGTCGTATAGGTGAGCATCAATTCATTATATCTGAAGCCACTCTTTGGTATAATGACACCATGTATGCAAACCCATAAGTTCAGTCCATTTGATTCATATATGTAGTTCCAAGTGAGATTGGAAATCCACCATTTCCTTTCTCTCACTGTATCCTTTATCTATTCTTCCCACAAGAAGACATCCATAACATTAAAAAATGGTGAACCTCATCATCAAAATGTGTTTGGAGTCCACTATTCTAAATACATTCGGCATGTCCACAGTATGCTACATCCATCCATACAAAATTGGGGGGCACATATGCCCCTACATCTACTCATTATCCTCTGGAGGATCTTGTGCCAGTAGGACCAAATGCTTGAAACCCTTATTTGAGCACTTGGAACACAATGGCACTCCACAAAGTCTTCCTACTGGGGACATCATTCCCACCTTTGCATACTTGATCACTCCCCTCCATCACCATATGCTAGGGGGAAGTATCAAACGTTTGGGGGGAATGACGACCCTTGGCCACCTTCCTACTTGATTAACATAAGTCTCAGCCTAGACCCCAATGATCTAGGTATGTTCAATTATCCTTTCATTCCTTGGATAATTTGTCCTACTGGCCTCTCCAATGAGCCATATACACATCACATATCGTAGATGCTTGATACCATATATTAAAACATTTTACTCTATGTGATGCCATATTTACCACCTAGTCCCCGTGTTTGACTTGGTGGGAAAGGATGATCCTAGACCTTCTCTAGAGGTTCATTCTTGTATTCCTTTCTTACCTTGATTCTTCATCAGGAAGCATATTTCTAAGAAGCATTAAGGAATTTTTTATACAAGTAAGGCCACCTACCTGAAATTCGTAGATCCGAATTTCGGAGGTCAATTTGTTTTCTACAATCTCCTAAATATCCTGGGCCTTCTCCTCCTCTCCAAATTCTCCCACGGCTCACTATGAAAATGAATTGGATCTGGGGCCAAGAAGCCCTTTTATAGGAAAAACCATAGTTTTTCTATCACCCATTGCAACTAAACTGTAGCCTATTTTGACGAACCTTCAGTACCATTGGAAAGCTCTCACCGAGTTCTCTAATGGGTCTCCCTTTGTTTTTAGTAATTTGATACTTCACTAGGAAGCCATTTTTTCCATGAGGTCTCACTTTTCTGCCTAATAAAATCAAATTTCTTCATTTGAGCCACTTGTGCTCTAGTGCCACTTTACCTTTGCACTTGTTGAACCAAGTGTATATTTTCTTCATGAGTAACCATCATCTACTCATGTTTTTATGGTCCCCTTTAGGCCTCCCCCATGTGGCAGCATCATTGAGTCGCCCTTGTTTAGAGCATCTGAGATGAGTCACCCTTGTTCAGAGCATCTGGGATGAGTCACCTTTGCATCTATGGAGTCTGTTATGAGTCCCCTTGAGTCTAGTTATAGTGTTCCATCCATATTTGTGTTGCATTCATCCCATCATGCTCATATTTGGCCTCCAACTATATTTCTCTCTCTTTGAAAAGCCCCCATCTGAGTCATTGACCATCCCCTCTCGAATCGAGTCAGTTGCTACCAGGTCAACCATGCCTATCATTTTATAACAATGGAAGTCGTCAGTATGCCTCCCATCTTGTATCCTTCCATCATCATCCCTGGTGTCAATCCATTAGTCACATTACTATGATCCCTCATGCCTTTGTTGAGAATTTCTCATTGCCTCAACTCTGGCAGGCCCTTTTCTATCGGCTTCAGCACATTTATTCTAGGAGAGTGGTCTAGAAGTGCACCTTGGTTCTAGCTTTCATCGTTGTTTAGTGCCTCGGATCAAGCAAAGGGAATCATCATTTCTCTTTGACTTGGTTGATTCTGGTGTGCTCGACTCCGGCTCATTATCACACAATCGAGAATTGTACACTTGATGATCAAATGACCTAGCAAATCGTATTAGTCTTTCATGAGTGTGTGTGAGATGTTCCAGACCTCATGAGGAGGTGGCCCTTTAGGTAGCCCCCCACATGCCTGAATGTCAGCCGATCATGATCCAGCCTCAGATGTAGTTCCACAAATTTGATGGATTTGGTTTCCGCCACTTGCAACGCCCACAACATGCAGATCTCATTCAAATGATGCATTCAAATCTTCAAAAACCTTTCATGTTCAGCAAGGATTTTTTGGTTGTGATTCCCCCTCCCCATGTCACCTTGAGGAGCATTATGTCTCGTGTACTCAAATCAACAGATGTTATTATATTCAGTCTCGACCTCTATTTTCTAGGAACATTATGTATACGGGACCCATTGTATTATTGTATCACTTTTTGTCCCATTAATGCCATCATATCATGTATCATGTCCTTTGTTGCTCATACCCACCTTCTTGGGCGCACCATTATTATTTTTACTTAGTGATCTCGGTAGGTATGGGTATGCCTCCCCTGCCTCATTTGATATCATGTACTCCAAAATAAAAGGAGACTTATATCAATTTAGTAGGTCCCACCCCCTCCATTCCTTTGTTCTTCCTTGTATTACTTCAACTGTATCTCTCTCTCTCTCTGACTCTCCTTTGGTGTCTTATGGAAGTGTAACCTACAACATATTTTAGTCATACGGTTTTCTCCTAACACTCATACATTGGGGGGCAATATGTTGTCACCTAAAAAATGACAACCTAGCCATTTCTAACTAGGTGGATCAAAATACACCATGTAGGATTAATTTTACCATAGTAAAATCACTTTCACCATGAGAAATAATTTAGTAAACCATTTTTATTAAATTATTTTTTATTAATATTAAAAAACCTCATGAGAATAATTGAATAAATAATTATTTATTTAATTTTCTCTAGGAATAATTATTAAATCATTGTTTCATAATTATTCTTTGTCATATTTGACTAAATCACCTAGGAATAATTAAATAAATCACTATTTATTTATTATTCCTTAATTCTATTTTTGAAATAATTGTTAAATCACTATTTAATAATTATTTAAATTTCACTGAACAACCCCAGATAACCCAACTTCAATCACTTAAGATGATTAGCATGGTTACAAATGCTCTACTTGTTTTATGTGTTTTATGGTTCTTTTGGCTTCCTAAGTTGTGGATTGTATCTTTGGTTTTCTTTCTATTTCTTTGTTGTATGTTGATCACGGTAGTCAACAAACCTGGTCGGGGTGAGACTACTTGCATTTTTTTGCTGATGTACTTATTTTCTGATGAATGAATAGAATGTTGATTTACAAAAAAAAAAATCAATTTCACACCTTTCTTAATCCCCGTGAAATAATTAATAAATCATTTTATCTGTTAATTATTTCTAAATAAAGATATTTTACCATTTTGAATATCTTTTACCTCTCCAAAAAATATAATAGAGTATTCCTAATGGTCAGATCTTGATTTGGTCAATTTTATTTTATTATTTTTCATTTTCGAGATCAACCCAATATTTTTTTATAAATAAGAGGGTTTCCATTCATTCTTCACCATGATCACCATCATTGTCACCATTATCGTCACTTCATATTTGAGCTCCCACTTGAGTTCCAATCTTTGTTTTGGGTTTTTCACACATTGAGAGAGAGAATCAATCGTTGAAGCACAAGGACATCAAAGGACCCATCCCAAGGAGGGTGTCACACCCCTACCCTGGTGGTACTCTTCCAACTGCACGATGGAGGGTGTGGCACCACCACCCACTTTCTTTTTAACAATACTTGCGGATGTGGACTACGTCTAATTTCTATACTTAGTTTATTTTTCAACTTTACCAAGTACAATCTTTCGTTAACACAATGGAAACATTCATACATGCATTATTATCATTAAACACAAGTGCACAATGGATATAACTCAGGAGGGGCAACTCCCTATAAATAAGAGTATGCCTGATAATAATGATAATCTTCAGTTTTTACATGTAAATATACAATGGAGAGAAACCCCCAGATTTCCTCTCATAAACCTACAATTTACACTTAACCTGCACCACCATGCAACCTCGACCAATCTGTCATTTGGGATCGACACTCTGTCGTTCAGCAGCACGTGCAACCTTGCCGGGTCGTGTCACCCACCGGTGCATACCTGCAACTTGTCTGCCCATCGCTTCGACCACCCGCGCTTCTCCTTTATCTGTCGCACAACACACACCAGCTTGTCATTCAACACACAGGTCGACCAAATCATTTGAGCGCACTCGTCATTCACACCGCACGATGCCCTCAACTCATGTGTTCCACCATTTCACTGGCGCCCAGCTCGTCGTTCCAACCTCCGCACGCACCCACAGTTTCAGCGTACCAACTCGCCCGAATGACCCACCTTTCAGCTCGTCACACCTGCCAACCGTGTTGCCCGCCCAGTTGTCTTAACTCGCTGCCTCATTTACTCATGCTCAAGCACTTCATTCAGCCCGACTCGCCCTCCGGCCGAGTCACCTCCAACCACGCCCGTTCACCCGAACGTCGACTCGCTTGTCGCACGTTCCAACCGACCGCCCGAATGCTAACTCGCCCTCGCTCATTCAGCCCATGGCACATTCGCCCAAGCTCGCCCACTCGCCCGGTGAACCCACATGCCAACTATCATTTAGCCCGCACCTTCGTGCGCCCCGCCCAACTCGCGGACACCGACACGACTCGACCTCCATTCAGACTCACCCGAACCGCCGATCAGCTCCTGAACAATCGACCCGCCTGTGGTTCCGTTCAACCTGTGGCCCTCCGAACTCTCTCCCGGTTCTGCGGCTAGGGTGCTTCGGCCCCTAGCTCTGCCTGCACCTTCGCCTATGTTTCAGAGTGCCAAGGGAGCTTGCACTTCTTGCTTGCTAAGACCCTTGAACTCTTACTTTGATCTTCGAATGAATGATTTAACTCCAGCTTCAACCACGTTATATATATGGTAGCTCATCCAATATGGGGGCATCAGCCTATGGCCAAGCCGACCCATCTTTCAGCACTTTGATAATTTCTCCAATGTCGGCCATGGTGAGGGCGCCCACACCCGGGACCGCCCCACCATATAAGTTCGCCATCGTACTTCTCAAAACTTAGTCATTTTTCGGATGACTTTCGCTTTTCCTCTCATTCAGCCCAACTCATCACACCATGCAGGTGCGCCCAACTCGCTGGTCGCCCCAGCTCATCGCTCGCTCACTCGTCATGCGCCCTTCACCAAACGCTCTACAACTTGGGGGCTTTACATCCTCCCCCACCTCAAGTCATTGTCATCCTCAACAATTCTCCATCCTAGCAACCATTTGTCGCCAAGACAATCATCCACACAAATGTGTATATGGGTAATCCAGATGCCCACTCTTCGACCCGTTTCACGCCATATATCTGCCACTGCTCTGCAAGGAATCATGTGCTGGTACCGCTCATGTCGGTGACTAGTTGGGTAGCTAATCCAACCATGCATCGCCTCCACAAGAACTCATGCCCCTACATCATCATGATTGTCCACTGCATGCTACCTATCAATCTGTATCATCTCACCCCTAGATGCCTGCTCAAACTGTTGGAGACTAACTGCCATGAGAAATTAACAATGAGCCTCATCTCCATGACAGTTTAAGAATATGAGGAGAGCGTAGAGCCTGAAGGCTCTCCCTTGATGATCAACTCAATCCACCTATCCAAATCCTCCATTTCCATTCTCTACAAGTATGCCTCCCGATCCTCCATCTGAGCATTCGACCTCACATACTCTTCGTCATCATCATCCTCCACTGCCTCCAGCCTCCTAGATAGATCCAAGATGCTATCTGACAATGTCCTGATAACCTATGACTACTCCATAAGCTTTGCCTCTGCAACAAACAACCACTTATAGACCTCTTCATCTCGTTTCCCATTCTCCATATTCATCGTTGTCAGTTTACATTTGGGCTTAGTTACTCCCACAGTCAGAACATCGATAGGTACATCCTCTCGTCTGTCATAAATGTATAGTTTCTTCAAATGGGGAACAACCATCACTTCGAATTGCTTCATAAACTTCATACCCAGTACATCCTCATATTCATCTATCTGCACTATAGTGAAGTCAACTCTCCCAGTACATTCACCAAGTGTCACATCCACCTTTTCAGCTACACCGATCACAAAGTCCAGAGAAGAATTCACTGCCTTCATTTGTGCTTGCACTGGTACAAACTTCAGTCCAATCCTTCTCGCAGTATCCTCGCTCATAAAGTTGTGAGTTACCCCACTATCCACCATAGTGAGTACAACAACACTCCCAACCTTCATTTCGACATACTCCAATTTGTTCCTTTCTGGGTCTCTCCTTGAGACAACTTCCGTAGCCACTGCAGCTCCCAAGATTGGCATAACCCCTACAGAAGTTTCTTCTTTCTTTCTCGTATTGGCTTGTGCCAAGGCAACCACTTTTGGTCTTGAAGGACAATTCTTCACCATATGTGGTCCCTCACACATCCAACACTTCAACGGTTTCTTCGTCTTCGACTTGTCATGTGATCTCGAAGTCTCCTCTTTCGTAGTTTTCTCTTTCGGTTTATCATTCCTTTTCTTCTTCTCACCGGAACCCTCATCATAGTGTTCCACCAAATGATCTACAATAGCAAAGGCCTCCTCAAGTGTCTTTATCTTTTGCTTCTTCACTTCATTCCACGCCCAAGGTTTCAGCCCTATGATAAATTTGAACACCTTGTCCCTTTCCGCCATGTCTGGAAGTTCCAAAACTGCACTTGAGAACTCTCGTTGATATGCTTGTAGACTTCCCGTTTGCTTCATGTATTTTATCTTCATCCTTACATCCCATGTTTTGTCTTGTGGACTGAAATGGGTTTGCAAAGCCTTCTTCATTTCATCCCATGAAGTTATGTCTTCAGCATTGCCATTGGCAACCTGATCCATCCTCCTTCGCCACCACATCTTAGCATCCTTCGTGAAGAATTGAGAAGCTACCTTCACTTTGGATTCTTCATTGTTCATCCCTAAGCGCTCCAAGTATTGATCCATATCCCATAGAAAGTTACCAAGAGTTTTCATACTCCTTGTCTCGTCATAAGAATCTGGCTCTTTGACTTTCACATGAGCTACACCTCCACCTGAGTTGTGCCCAACAACCCTCTTCAAAATCGTGATCTCATTCCGAGCATCGTCAAGAGCTTGCTGCAATTTCAAGATTTCAGCCAAACCTTGATCCTTTGCTTCACTAATCTTCTTTACTTCTTCTTCCGTTTGTGCATACTACCATTCAGTATACTCATATCAAACCTTGAGGTCTTCCAGCTCCCCTTTCACCTTCTCATAGCCTTCATGAACTTGCAAGTTCTCAGCCCTCATCGAAGCCATATAAGAAGAAAATTCCTCCATACGATCCAATACCCTGTCAAAGAAAGCCTCACCTGCATCCTTGCTAGATTCACCTATTATAACCTGAGGTTCCTCTGCCATTCCTGCCATTTTCCTTCTTTGTGATCTTGTATAGACCATCCACCAAAGCTACCTGCAAAACCTGAACCACCTGCCAAGTGTTCAGTCTTCTTTTCCAACTGTCACGAAGTGATCAACTTCTCTTCAATTCTGAATCACCAAAGCCCGCAGAATACAGACCTCTGATACCATCTGTCAAGCCCCTACCCTGGTGGTACTCTTCCAACTGCACGATGGGGGGTGCGGCACGACCACCCACTTTCTTTTTAATAATACTTGTGGATGTGGACTACGCCTACTTTCTATACTTAGTTTATTTTTCAACTTTACCAAGTACAATCTTTCGTTAACACAACGAAAACATTCATAACATCTTTCATACATACATTATCATCATTAATTACAAGTGCACAACAGATATAACTTGGGAGGGTCAACTCCCTATAAATAAGAGTTTGCCTGATAATAATGATAATCTTTAGTTTTTACATGTAAATATACAATGGAGAGAAACCCCTAGATTTCCTCTCATAAACCTACAATTTACACTTGGCCTGCACCACCATGCAGCCTCGACCAATCTGTCATTCGGGATCGGCACTCCATCGTTCAGCTGCTTGTGTAGCCTTGTCAGGTCGTGTCACCCACCAGCGCACACTTGCAGCTTGTTTTCCTATCGCTCCAACCACACGCGCTTCTCCTTTACCCGTCGCACAACACACACCGACTCGTCGTTCGGCCCACGGGTCTCCCGACTCGTTTGGGTGCACCCACCGTTCGCACCGCATGATACCCTCAACTCATGCGTTCCACCGTTTCACCGGCGCCCAGCTCGTCGTTCCAACCTCCATACGCACCCATCGTTTCGACGTGCCAACTCGCCCGAATGACCCACTGTTCAGCTCATCGTACCCGCCAACCGTGTCGCCCACTTGGTTGCCTTGACTCGTCAGCTCATTTACTCCTGCCCGGGTGCTTCATTCAACCCAACTCACCCTCCGGCCGAGTCACCTCTAACCATGCCCGTTCACCCGAACGTCGACTCACCCGTCACACATTCCAACCGACCGCCTGAAACCTAACTTGTCCACGCTCGTTCAGCCCACGACGCTTTTGCCCGAGCTCGCCCACTCGCCAGGAGAACCCACACACCAACCTTTGTTCAGCCCACGCCTTCGTGCACCCCTCCCAACTCGCAGACACTGACCTGACTCGACCTCCATTCAGACTCACCTAACCCACCGGTCAGCTCCTGAATGATCGACCCACCGGTCAGCTCCTGAATGATCGACCCGCCTGCGGTTCCGTTCAACCTGTGGCCCTCCGAACTGTCTCCCAGTTCTGCGGCTAGGGTGCTTCAGCCCCTAGCTCCGCCTGCACCTTCGCCTATGTTTCAGAGCGCCAAGGGAACTCACACTTCTTGCTTTCTAAGACCCTTGAACTCTTACTTTGATCTTCGAATGAGTGATTTAACTCCATCTTTGCCCACGTTATATATATGGTAGCTCGTCCAATATGGGGGCGTCGACCTATGGCCAAGCCGACCCATCTTTCGGCACTTTGCTAATTTCTCCAACATCGGCCATGGTGAGGGTGCCCACACCTGGGACCGCCCCACCATATAAGTTCACCATCGTACTTCTCAACACTTAGTCATTTTTCGGATGGCTTTCACGTTTCCTCCCGTTCAGCCCAACTCGTCACACTATGTAGGCACGCCCAACTTGTCGGTCACCCTAGCTCGTCGCTTGCTCGCCCGTCATGTGCCCTTCGCCAAATGCTTTATAACTCGAGGGCTTTACAGAGGGGGATTTGTAGACCCTTGTTGTAGATATCCTTCACCAGGAGTTATTAATAAAATATTGTTCATATACAAGTCTTATTCTATTGGGTTATTACATCAGATATTTCTTGTTATTTTCTGTTTTGGATCGCATACAATCTTTTTGCTATAGGGTTTTGTTGTTTTATTATTCCAGATCTGAAGCGTAGACAACCACATATTATTGTTAGGGTCACTTGTCACCAGTGACTTAAGTGAAGTATTTTTGGTACACACGCTAAGAACTTTCATACTAACAAAAAGTGAGTAATAGAGAGGATGAGAGGCACAAATATATAGGAAGAGAAAGGAGGTCAAATTAATGAAGGGGTAACTCCCACGCCTTGAGGAGAAGTTACATATTCCAAAATAGGACTGTAATTTATGCCATAAAGGAGGCATGCTTCCCTTAGTAACTCATGCCATCAAGAGGAACTAAGAATGCCTTAGTGACTTGTGCCATAAAGAAGGAGAACACATGCCTTAGTAATTCGAGCTATTAAGGATAAGTGTAACATATGCATTAAAGAGGTGTAAGAGGAATATTTTTATGACGACTCATTAAAG
Organism: Pinus tabuliformis; assembly: GCA_031772625.1. Taxonomy (NCBI): domain Eukaryota; kingdom Viridiplantae; phylum Streptophyta; class Pinopsida; order Pinales; family Pinaceae; genus Pinus; species Pinus tabuliformis. The sequence continues at coordinate 94,465,350 of CM062820.1, forward strand.
TGTATAAGAGAGTGTAAGAGGTGCATAAGACCATTAAATGGAGAGGAATGAATCCTTTCAAAAAGAGAGAGAGAGAGAGAGAGAGAGAGAGAGAGAGAGAGTAATGTATTATGGAATAAGAGAGTTCAATTTTCCATCAAGGAGAGAGATGTGAAGTGGCATGATTGAGTGCCAAGTAGGAGAGGTGACATGTAATTCCTCTTAAGATAATATTATAGTATCATAAGTGTAATAATGATAATATTAATAATACTAATCACTAAATTTTAAAATTAAACGATTTAGATTGATTAAGGATATGTTAAGTGATTTTCCATCATCTATACTTAATTACCAATTGAAGTAAGGTGACTTACTAATTTTGGAAATTCATGGTTGCAATGATAGACATAACTTTCTATATTTATAAAGTCACTCTAGAATAGTTAGAAATGAAATTTTATTCAAGGAAATTCATCACTTAGCTGCCAATTTTCAGAAAATATTGCAAAAGAGGGGATTGATGTCTCCTATAGGTTGGTTCCTACAAAATTTGTAATCCTACAAATTTTGTATTAGTAGGTAGGTTCCTACAAAGGTCTATTATAAATCATTTTTCATTTATATCTTATCTTCCATATGTAAGATTGTTTGGTTATGGTTCATGAATGTGTAAATAAGTAAGAAATTTTCTTATACTGATTCACCCCCGTCTCAATATAAGTGTGAATACAACATACTGTGCTATAAATTAATTTTAAAAAATGGACCAAGATATAATGAATTCTTTTTCCATTCACAAATACATTAATACCATACAAATTGATATTTTTCTAAAAACATGGATGTGATATTTACCCTTTGTAAAGCTTTCACTTGGTGTAGATCAAATTATTAATCCATTGGGAATATCCATGTCATAAGATAATTACTATCAAATTTCATTATACCTATCTTTAGAATGAATTAATTCCTCGGTACCACATTGAATCCCTGATTATGTGGATCTTGAGGTGATGAGAAATCATAATTTTGGGGCTCAATCATTATGTCCTCCACATTTTTCATGATTTCCTTGTGTTTTGTAATCTGCTACCTCGAAAAATTTCTAAGAAGTTTACCAACAAGGTTTGAATCTATTGTTGTGGCCATATAGGATACAAAGGATCTCTCACAGTTCTCAGGGGATGAGTTCCCTGCATCACTCATTTCTCATAAGCATAGGTTGAGTAGGTCGGCAAACTCTTCATTAAAACATGATTTCAAAACACAAGTCTCAATTGGTCATGGTAGAGGGAGAGGAAAATCAAATCTCATAGGTAGAGGAAGAAGTTCATATAGAGGTGGAAGAGATAACCCCTCAAGTTCAAGTGGAAGAGGAAAAACTCAAAATCCAAGTCAAAATCCAAGCCAAAAACAAACACAAAGTCAAAGATATGACAAGTCTCATATTCAATGTCATTTTTGCAAGAAGTATGGGCATTATTCAAATGAATATAGAAAGAAAAAATATGATTTTAGTAAATCAAATGAAAATTTTACAAAGGAAAGCTAAAATCAAGATAGTGTGTTCTTAACTTGCAATGTAGCACAAAAGAATAAAAAGGATGTATGGTTTTGAGACTCACACTGTAACACTCACATGATAGGAAGCATATAAATGTTTTCCAATTTGGCTGAGATTGTAAAATCAAAAGTCACATTAGGCACTGACAACAAAGTGTCAGTCATGGGTAAAGGAACCAAAAATATTCTAACCAAGAAGGAGGAGAAAAATTATATTTCAGATATGTATTTTGTTCTAGGTTTAAAACACAATCTAATAAGCATTGGACAACTTATTCAAAATGGGTATAATGTGTTTTTCAAAAATGGAGAATCCATAATCCTAGATAAATTTCAAGTATCCAAATCATTGCAATAGTCCAAATGGCAAGCAATAGAATGTTTCCCTTAAGGATAAAACATGATTTGAAGATAGAGCTTGCTGAAGCACAACCCTCAATGAACCCACAAGAGGATGAAGAAAAAAATTGCAACAATCACACAAACAACCTTTTCAAGTAGAAATAAAAGATGAAAATTAGCTATGGCATCTAATATTTCGACGTCTCAACTTTGGAGGTCTAAACCTACTACATAGGAAATGCATCGTAAAGGGTTTTTTAGTTATAAAAAAACGATAAAGATTATGTGAAGGATGCATCTTAGGAAAACAACATAGGGAATCATTTCCAGTAGGTAAGTCAATAAGGGAAAATGCACCTTTGGATATTTTCCATCCATATTTGTGTGGACTAATGCATACACCCTCAATTGGTGGAAGATATTATTTTTTGAAATTCATAGATGACTACACAAGAAAAACATGGATCTATTTTCTAAGACGTAAAAATGAAGTGTTTTAGTGCTTTTTCCAATTCAAGGCTCTTGTTGAAAAACAAAGTGGGAACCATATTAAAGTATTGGGAATAGATAGAGGTAGTGAATTGAAATGATCTCCTAATTTTATGCAACGATCATGGAATTCATAAACAATCCACAACAAGGTACACACCTCAACAAAATTGCATCATTGAAAGGAAAAATAGAACAATTATGAAAAGGGCAATGATTATTTTGAAAAAAAAGAATTTTCCAGATGAATATTGGGATGAAGTTGTAGCATTTTCAACCTACATTATAAATGGATGTCCAACCAAAAGTGTAAAGAACATGATTCTAGAAGAAGCATGGAGTGGAAGAAAACATAGTGTTTCTCACATGAGAATGTTTGGATGTATGGAATATACATATATCTCAAATGAGTTAAGAAAGAAACTACACAACCAAGAAGAGAAATGCATAGTTGTAGGTTATAGTGATGAATCAAAGGAATATAAACTATAAAATACAACAACCAAAAGGGTCATAATTAGTAGAGATGTACAATTCATAGAAGAGGAAGCATGGGATGGAACTTTGGAGAAAACACTTAATGTAGTAGCAAGTTTACCACAAGAAGATAAAGATGAATTAATAGAAACATGGAAATTTTCAATTGTGACTCCTCCCACACCTATTCAAGCTCAACAATCTAGTCCTAAAGTGACACCTTGAACAAGAAAAAGGACAACCTCATGTATTCAAGCAAGTACTCCTCCAGGGAGACTACAAATATCATCAACACTATAAATTATTGATGTAGGGGCAACAACTCCACATTCTACAAGTTCAACTTCAAGTGACACATCAAATCAACTTGGCAATATTGAGTAGAAAAAATCGAGGAGTTTGAGAGATATTTATGAGAGAAATGAAGGTGAATGCAATGTAGGTTTGAATTCTCTCTTTGTTTTATATTGACATGTAAATGATCCACTTAATTTTGAGGATGCAATTATGGAAGAAAAATGGGTAGTAGCAATGGATGAAGAAATAAATGCTATAGAAAAGAATGAAACATGGGAATAAGTGAGTTGTCCTCAAAGAAAAGATGTCATAGGTGTAAAGTGGGTCTATAAGACCAAAAGCATTTTAGAAGGAAGGATTGAAAGACATATAACACAGATCATTGTTAAGAGATACAAACAACAAACTTGAAGAGATTATGCTGAAACATTTTCTCCAAGTACAAGAATGGAAACCATGAGGACAATTTTAGCAATGAAAAACCAACATAAGTGGAAGATTTATAAAATGGACGTTAAATCTACCTTCTTAAATAGAGTATTGAAAGAACAACATGGAATTTTTTTTTCTCACGTGAAGAAAATCGAACATGGCAATTTTATTTCTCAAACAAAGTATTCAACAAACATTTTGAATAGGTTTAAAATGAGAAACAACAAGTATTCTCCAACACCAACATCCATGGGTTTGAAATTGAGTAAAGAAGATTGTAGTAACAATGTAGATGCAATAGTATACAAAAGCATGGTTGGAATTTTGATGTTTTTAACTACAATTAATAGACCTAATCTAATTTATGAAGTGAGTTTGGTCTCTACATTCATGGAGACTCCAGAGGAGAAACGTTGGTTAGCAACTAAAAGAATTATAAGGTATGTTAATGGAACCAAGGGACATGACATTTTGTATACTAAAACAAATGAATTTAGGTTGGTTGGATATACAAAAAAATGACTGGGCAGGAGATGTAGATGATATTAAGAGCACATTAGGCTATGTCTTTCATTCAGGTTCAAGAGTCATTTCATGGGCTTCCAAGAAACAATGAATTGTTTCTTTTTCCATAGGTGAAGTTGAATATGTAGTAGAAGTAGGAGCAACTTGTCAGGAAATTTGGATGAGAAGAATGTTGAAAGATTTAAGGCATGAACAAGAAGAAATAACAAAGATCTATTGTGACAACAAATCTAAAATTGCATAATTCAAAAACTCAATCTTTCACAAAAGAAGTAAACATATTGACACAAGGTATCATTTTGAAAGAGAGTTGATTAATGATGGAGAGAATTTTTTGGAACATTGTAGGTCTCAAGAACAATATGCAAACATCTTCACCAAACCATTGTGAAAGGAATGTTTTGTACATCTAAAAGACAATTTGAGCATCATGAACATTAGTAGTTGTGATTAAGGGGGAGTGTTGGAAATAATCCCAACTATTGCATTCAACAATGTAAACTTTGAAACGGGAACTCTTGCCAAAATACCCTGAAAAAACATCAAAACTAGTGCTAAAAACGAAAAGTGTGTATATTGGAATGATGGTTTTTTTAAGGCTCAATTTTGAACATGTTTTAAAAATGGTAGTGAAAACGAATTTTTCGTGCAAAAGACACCCTGAAAACGAAAAGTGTTGATACTAGAACGATGGTTTTTTTTTAGGGTCAATTTTCAACATTTTTAAAAAAATGCCAGTAAACGCGAATTTTTATGTGCAAAAAAACAGTGGTTTTTGACGAAAAAAGAACACTAATGTTTTTGATAGAATAACATTTTTATTTCCTAAGTATAAATTCAACATGTTTTAGTAATGCCGATAAAGATAAAATAATGGGATCTGAAATGCATTAAAATTCTATTAATTTTCATCCATGTTGTTAAACATATAATAACATCACACTAAAGATCGCTAAAATTCTAATTGTTTTCAACCATAACATTAAAGATACAAAAAATTTGGAAAATTTTCAACCATAAAATTAAAAAACCATGACATTATGAACAAATTACATGACTAAATTAATCAAAATGTCATTATTTGTAGATTGAATGAAACATACATTATATCTCTAATTTATTGTTTCATTGTAGATATTCTAAACAATAAAAATCATCATAATTAAAACATATAATCCAACAACATAAAAATGACTCATAACTTCTGATTTAACACCATATGGAAATCAATTTTTTTATTTCAAGATATGATGCAAACATCAGTTATATAAATTGTCTTAGACAATTATTCAAAATCACTCATATTTTCTTGCACACCATCAGAATTCACATCTTCAAATGAATGACTGGATGCAAACGAAGATGTCCCATATTCTTTTCTTTCATCAACTAGTGCCCCATCTGAGTCCACATGCATGCCCACCATTTCAGGTTTCAAAATTCTTCGAGATCTACGACTGGTTTCAACAGACTCCCATCTCAACATTGTTCCTTCTAGTAACAACCTTTTCAGAATCTCTATCGTCTTGAAGTGAATAGTTCCTCTCTTAGTTAATTGAAGTCATAAACAAGTATGTAAACATCCTCCAATTTTAAGAGGTCTGTGCGGCGACGATTTATATTTGTACCCTTTATTTTTCTCTTTCCACCAATTTTTTTTATCAACTACCATCTTTGGCTTTTACACACCATTGAATGGGTGTGTATTTGTGGCATACCAATGTACTTCAACACCTGTAACATCTTCACTTTCTATAAAGACCTTTATAACCTTAGCAACCCAGAATGGATAGCCATTGAGATCTCCATCTGCTAGCACTGTGATCATGCAACCCTCCTTAATATCATGTACTGAACCCCTATAAAGGTCTTCCATGGCTTCATGTTGTACATGAGATATTTTGGAACCAATATACATCTCTCTTTCCTCTGACTGTGAAGAATTAATAATACCTTGAGATTGTTGTTGTTCAACAATGTTTCTTTCCTCGTGTTCATTTGACACATTTTGTGGCCAAATAAATGGATTTTTCAGAGGTATATCTTCATTTGTTGTTCTTGAAATGATATCACTTTGATTATTGAAAAATGACTCCCACCAAACTGTATCAGCAATGTCAAAGTACTCATATGTATATCTAATACATTTTTTAATTTTTTCTAGGCAATCAGAATAATTTATATCTCTATTCTATCTATGTGCATTATGAACTTCACCAACTGATTGTAATAACAATATTTTTGATGCAAATATTGGATGATTTGGAATGAACTTCAAAAATTTCAAACCTAATGACGGTACCCATTCTATAGTAGTTGAATACTTCTTTCCCCATATTAGTGTTTTCCCATCAATTTTTTGATAGGAAATTGATGTTGGAAGATGATGTCATTAAGTTTTTCAATGCATTTATCCTCACCATGTGATCCTAGAATAAACCTTCGCATGTCAACAGTTTCTTCCAACACATCAAAAGTAGGGTCTGGCATGTATGATTTCTTAATACATTCAATTAATGATGACAAGCTCCCAACTTCCTTCCTCCTCAACGTGACTGAAAAACGACTGAACATCTGATCAATATGGTCATGAGTGTGCCCAACAAGAAGGAAACCAACCTTTATCTTCTGAAAAATTTTCAATTCAACAAGCATGTTTAGATATCCAAAAACAACCTGATTTTTTTTTTCACGGCAAGTGTTGTCCAATTGTAGATACAAAACTTCAGGAATATAACCAGACCAATGAGAAATCACGTCATGAATTATGGTTATTGTTAGATTTGCATCATTATGAATATTTGGAGCTGTGAAGTACACCCTTGGTAACATTTTCTCATTGAATACCATACAACCGACCAAGTGATATTGAATAAAGTTTTCCTCCTATAAATTTTTAGGTGTGCGAACAAAATGTGGTAAAAGTGTTTTCTTCTGGTCCATACCATCAATTATGAAACCCAAATATTTATTCGGATTATCATAACACTTCTTTCAATGCTTGTACAACTTTTTCCTTTCACTTGTTTGTTGTTCGCGATGCTCCTGAAGTTCTTTGACAGTGGAATATACACAACATAAAAGAAAGTTATTAAGAAATACGTTTTCATAGTTGATGGCTATACAATTTTAAAAGTTAAAGTTATGAATCCTTACCTCTTTCTGACCCTTCACATTTATCCCTTTTTTATTTAAGAGAAGCACATGTACTACAAATCCCCATCCTTGTCTTCTTAGGAATATGGACATTGTTGAGTTCTTTCTTCTATACCTTCACAAAATATTGATATGTAATAAATCGACCATGTCCCTCAAAACCTTCTGCATATTCTTTGTACAAGTTGTAGATTTCTCGTCTTGAAAAATTATCTGGAATATGTATTGTCTCTCTATTTGGCATACACTCTCCATGCTTTGAAAAGAAATCTTTCATCCATGACATTGCAGTATTTGATAATGACCCAAATTGTCATTTATGACGTACTTTTGAATAAAATGTGGGATCCTTTTCCAAATTTTCTTGGATTCTTGAGAGACGAAAATTACCCATCGAATGAAACATTTTGAAAGCCTCTCTATAGATAAATAAAGACCCAATATGATAATCATAACCTGACAATGTAGATTGCGTGCACCCAAGTAAATATGAATTTTGCATGCTTTTATTCATTGACAAAAATCTCTTCCTTTTCTCTAATGCAAATTTTAAATCCATATGTTTCAAGCAATCTTTTTGACAACATTCACTTGAAATGAGAACGCTGATAGAACTTCTTCTCGTCAGATATTTTTCTCTAACCTTGGTATAACTAGAACATCTTGGATTGATACGAAAATGTTTGCTCCTACTCCTCGACACAATATTTCCTGGCAACATCTTCATAATTGGATCATCATTCGTATAAGCATTTTCATCATCATTCTGAGGAATTTTATCCTCACTATGATCAACTGTGATTTTTAAATATTGACTTGGAGGATATTCTTCATCTTTTCCTTCTTTAATGCTACTGGCATAGTCCTTAGAATTAGGACTAAATGGAAAATTTGACTCGATGTTTATTGGATATTCTTCCTCATGTGCATTGTCAGTGCTACTCTCATAGTCCATAGAATTAGGATGACGTCGAAAATGTGACTGTTTATTTACCGAAAAATCTACATCATGTTCTTTGTCACTGCTACTCTCATAGTCCTTAGGATTAGGACTAAGTACTTCATCCTGTCCTTCGTCACTACTGCTCTCATAGTCCTTAGGATTAGGACTAGTTGGAAATTGCGACTCTTTATTTATTTGAAAATCTTCATCATTGTTGCTCTCATAGTCCATATGATTAGGACTAAGTGGACACTGTGACACTCTATTCATTTGAAATTCTTCACTGTATTCTTCATTACGATTGCTTTCATAGTCCATAGGATTAAGACTAAGGGGACACTATGAAACTCTATTCATTTGAAATTATTCATCATTGCTCTTCTCATAGTCCATAGGATTAGGACTAAGTGGACACTGTGACACTTCATTCTTTTGAAATTCTTCATCATGTTCTTCATCATTATTGCTTTCATAGTCCACAGGATTAGGACTAAGTGGACACTGTGACACTCTATTCAGTTGAAATTCTTCATCATGCTCTTGATCATTGTTGCTCTCATAGTCCATAGGATTAGGACTAAGTGGAAACTATGACACTCCATTCTTTTGAAATTCTTCATCATGATCTTCATCAGTGCTACTCTCATATTCCATAGGATTATGACTAAGTGGACACTGTGACACTTCATTCTTTTGAAATTCATCATCATGCTCTTCAACACTGTTTCTCTCATAGTCCATAGGATTAGGACTAAGTGGACACCGTGACACTCCATTCTTTTCAAATTCGTCATCATGCTCTTCATCACTGCTTCTCTCATAGTCCATAGGATTAGGACTAAGTGGACACCGTGACACTCCATTCTTTTGAAATCCTTCATCATGCTCTTCATCATTGTTGCTCTCATAATCCATAAAATTAAGACTAAGTGGAAACCGTGACTCTTTATTTATTTGAAATTCTTCATCTCATCTTTCATTAGTGCTTCTCTCATAGTACTTAGGATTAGGACTAAGTGGAAGAATTGACTCTCTATTCATAGTGGAAGAATTTCCATTATATTCATCAATATGAATAGAGTTGTTACGCGACGAAGATGTTGATGCTTCACAAAGTGAAACTTTACTATCAAAAGAATCCATGCCTTTCAAATAGAAGAGGTTGAATGATACAAATACAGACTCTCCTAATGACAATATATAGCTTAAAGAATGAAAATTTCCCTCTAAAAATTTTCACCAAAATTTTTCCCTTCAAAAATTTCATTTCATCTATTTCCCTCCATATTTTCTTCTACAATTTATTGAAAATTTTAATTAATTTTCTTTTTATGAAATAAATCTTTAAAATTAAAATTGTAAACCAAATCTTCTACCTAAATTAATTTATTACTTAAACTATATAATATTTACTAAACAATTGAATGTTTTTTTTTTAATTTTTATTATACCTTCTAAAACAAATTAATCTCACATTCACCGTGTTGTAAAACAATTCTGTAATGTTCACTTTATCATAGTTTCCTATATCGCCATAACAAAATTAACATGTTAAAATTTATAAAAACAAATTAATCCCACATTAACTGTACGGTAAAATAATTTCATAATTTCCCCTATATAATAAATTTCATTATCACTATTCATCACATCACATCAAGGTTTTCCGAGGTTTGTTAAAAGACTTGGAGTGAATTTGTGGAGCAACTACATTGCTATCAACAACATATTCAACGGAGGATTATCGCATTTGAAAGGTTAGTTAATTTTTTTGTTGTGCAAATTTTAAAATTAAATAAGTTTAATATTTTTTTTTTTTTAGAAGTCAAAAATTTTTGTGGGACAGATTTACCCACTATGTCCGCAGTGGGCATGGTGGGCTTGATCATTCTCCCAGATGCCCAACGGGCCCATGAGTGAGGGGCGGGGGGACTGGCAGCTAGCCCACCGTAGGGAATCCGCCTGCCACCCCAGCAGGTCATTGGGTCGCCAGGGGCAGAGGCTGGCGGCCAGTCTCCACCCCACTTGGGCAACCGAACGACTCGTCGGGGTGGCAGACCATTTCTAAGAATCAACCCACCACCCTGGCAGGCTGTTGCACCACCGGGGTGGGGCAAAGGGTTATGGCCAGCCCTCTGCCCCACCTCGGCAGCCCAATGACGCATCGGGGTAGCGGGCCATTGGGCCGCACAGGTGGTGCGGGGGGAATGGCGCCGCAGGGGTTGGGTGGGGTTGGGGAGGAGGCGGGTGTGGCTGGGGTGGGGAAGGGGGGCGGTTTTTGGGCCACCAGGGTGGGGTGGGGGGCTGGGCCCAACTTCCAGCCCGGGTGGCCAGCCGATTTCCGAGGTGGGGCGGCAGGGTGCTGTATTTTTTAAATTTCTTATTATTTTTTTAAATGGTTATGTTTTACAAAATTAATTATCATTTATCATTTTGTTTTTTAATTTAAGTTATTATTTCTTTTCAATTTACTGATTTATATGTATCTTTTTTTCAGGAAAATGGCATCAAAAATATTCTTGTGAATCTTTCTGGACTAGAAACTATTAAAGGTGGATCTTCAAAAAACACTGTTGAACAAACTAAACCTGAGCTAATATCTACAAATCTTTCAAGTGCCTCAAATGATAAGAAGATGATTTCATACTATAAGAAATCAAAAGAAGTGAAACTTCTAGCAAATGTCTGGTATGTGAAAGAAAGAGAAAGCCAAGATGTGCAGAGATATCTATATGTTATATACCTAACGATAATGGAATTTATGAGGTGTTGGGAAAGGCCATATACATGTGTTCGGTACCAAATAGTGAAGTTGTTTACATACTTACAAAACTGCCCAAGTCACATGAAATGATTAAATACCAGTTATCATATTCATTGTATGATGCGATAGAGGTATCTACAAAGTTGGGTAAACAAATCATAAATGAGATGAAACAAAATATCGTAAGTATTGTTATTTATATTTGTGTTTTGCATTCTTGTAACTGTCTCATTATATTTTTATAACTTTGTTTTCATTGACATATGATATTTTGTTTGGCATAATTTTGTTGAAAGTTATTCAATTATGTTGGGAGGCATCCCTTTCATAGAGCATGAAATTATGAAAGTTGTCAACAGTTTCTACTCAGTGTCAGAAGAAGAGATGGCAAACAAGAAAAATGTAGTAATTCATGATGCTACAAAACTACATCCAAGGGATCAGAAAAAAATGCCTCTAGTGGATAAATATAGCAAAGGTAGATAGGTTACTTTTGAAGATGAGGAAGTTGAAACTGACACTGAAGAATATGTTTTCGTTACTGAGGATGACATTGGAACTAATGTTGGAAAGGAGAAGAGTCGTAAAAGACCAAAAGTAACAATGCCCAAGAATAAATCTATTCTAGTTAATGATGAGAATGTTATGGGGAAGAAAAGTAAAGTTGAACATTCTAAAGTAGTCATTACCAACAGTCAAGATCCTAGTGAAACTTCAAGAGAAAGCAGAGAAATCATTACACCAAAAGCTGATTTAGAGGATGGCATTATTAAAACAAAACAAAATGCCATTTGACAGAACTTGATAAAGAGAAACTTAATTGAGGGTGGTCGTACATTTCAACTTAATGTGAGACAAATCTATAAGGCAAGTGAAGGACAATGTAAATATAAAATCAAAAAGCCACACCACCTACATGTTCACAACTTGAAGACATTGATGAGGTGCAATCCATATGCTCATGTGGTTAATTATGTGCTTCTTGTTGATTTAGTTCAACTTCCCAACAAAGAAGAATTTGATAAGTCAAAATGTTTTGAATACAATTATTATGTGCTTGGGGGGAACCATTCTGTAGAAGCTCAAAGACAATTGATGGAGGAATATCCCAATAACCCATGTTTTGAAACAATGAAATGTATCATTTATGTTGGTTTATTACATACATAAGCAAAGTTAATGGCATGAGATCATAATTCAGATAATGAATATAGGATGTCTATGACTTTCATCCAAAGGGTTAGATTTATTCATAGTGAATTTGAAGAAAAATGTGGTGGGGATAAACTAAGTGTTACTGTAGATTTCCGAAAGGAATGTTGTATGGAAATAGGCTATCAAATTGAGGAGAAAATCAATTTAAAAGGCAGTAGAATAAATATTGATTTATTCAGAGATATTGATAACATTTTCCAGTTGGAAATTAGAACTGGAGAGATATGGGAATTGATTAATGAGATTTTTAGCATGTGAGAGAACATTGGCATTGAAAACTAGAAGATCAAAATGTCTAAACCATTGATATGTAGCAACAGTAAATCAGGTCCTGAAATGAAGCAACTTCTAGAAGATATGACTATCACACCTTGGAGAGCATTGCAAGGAGTGAAGGATGAAAAACTTGTCAAAGAAATATAATCTTGTGTGAGGTGAGGGGAATTATCATTGGAGGAAATTTCTGAGGAATTTCAAAAGTAAGTTTGTTCAATTATTTTTACTTATTTCTAGATTAAAATTTTCCTTTAAATATAACATATTGTTCTTGGTAGTATTTGTTACACATATCATTATATTAATTTTTTTTATTTTATTTATTCAGTCACAAAGTTTACATGAAAATACAAGAACAAATGGTTAAATTGTTGAATGAAGATAGTTGGGATGATGTTGTATGCAACTATTCAGATTCAAGTTCTACATCAACATTAAAAAAAAAATATTTTGCATTTAAAAAAGTATGTTGATTTATACATTCAATTTTATTCATTTGTATACTATTTTTATTTTATAACTTATTTTAGATAATTTATATTAAAGTGAAAATGCTGACATAAAATATAAAATTTATTTAAACTTTCTCCCTATCACATTCATTTTATTATTAGTATTATTAAAATGTTTGTTACACTATTTAATTATAGTATATTTTTCTCATATTATAAATTTCTAATGGTGAAAAAAAAACCTAAGCTTTTTATTTTTAATTTTTAAACTAATTATAATTTTGTGATTTAATTTTAGAAAAATAAAATTATTAAAAAAAGGATAAAAAATATTTAAAAAAATCATTATTAAATAATTTTATGTAATTGCCAACGCTAAAATAGGTATTAAAAAAATCAATTAAATTATATATATATAAAATAAAATAAAAATAAATTATAATACATAATTTTAAAATTTAAAACTGTACATTCTAACTTTATTGATCATCCTATATGAGAAGTAAATAAAGGTTAATCATCCTACGTTCTCCTTATTTTATTTTTTATATTAACCTACATAAGTGATGACGAAATTTTATATCAAACTTATCAAAATCTTTCCCTTTATCTTCATATTCTAATAAAAATATTCATATGTTATTAGTCCCTGCCATCTAGGCATGGGACTATAGTAATCGATTCCATTAGTTAGCATTAGTACATTTAGATATTAATCCAAAGTTTTTATAAACTTCACCTTTTTTATAAAATGAAAGTTGTTTTCAACCTATCAAATTTCCGTAATAATTTTGAAGACCAATCAGATAATTGGTGGTCTTATTTGGCCTCCTTTCAAGGCAGACATGCCATATCATTGATATTTTAGACCATATCATTGATATTTTTCATAGGATATCTCTCTTCAATGCATTTAGTTGATTAGTATTTCCTAAATTGAAACTAATGCTAGCATTAGTTTATAAACATTAAATGCTACCTTATAACCAGGCAAACAAACACTCGTTGTTGAACTAGAAAAGGACTATCCATACAACCATATGGTTGTGTGCATGTTGATGTGGTGTGTGGTGTCGACTAATGGGACACTTGTTATTATCTGTGTGCATGTTGATGTGGTGTGTGGTGTCAACTAATGGGACACTTGTTATTCTTCTCGTAGAAAATTTAGAAAAATAAGCGACAACTTCAAACTTTGGACTCAGTTGCAGCTTCAAACTTCTTAGCAGTGCATCTTCAGACTTCTTAGCAGGCCATCAGGGAGGATGGTAAAACATGGCTCTTCTCAAACCGTCAACTCGCATGGAGACATCCTTACCATCTCTTCTCTAACCGTTAGCTCACATGGAGACCTCATTTCCATGAAGAAAAGAGAAGAAGAAATATGAATCTAATTCCAACAACTTTCTATCTATTTGAATGGGCTCCTGTTACACGTTGTTACAGGTTGTTTTAGTGCCCTTTCCTGTGACTAGTTTGTTATATAGACCCTATTCTTCTTGAGTTGTGGCTAAAGGAATTCATTCTCTGAAGTTACTTGCGTGTGGATTTGACTGAGCTTGCTATATTTGTACAGGGAAGAAAAACCATATTTGATGAGAAATGTAGCTCTGTTTGGATGTCAGCGCCTGCAACAAAAAATGGTAGGACATTTGTTGGTGTTGCAGATTTGTGTGGTTTAATGAATACATCATAAAATATGAATACAAAATTCAAATGTAAGTATATTACCTTTCTTTGTGGCTTTCGTAGTGTAGTACCTAGTCACAGGTAAAGACAACCTAGGGTACTGAAGGAAGCAAGTTAGAACAAGACCCACTACTGGTAGTTTCAGACATGATCTAACATAACCTATTGCCTTCCCAGCCCGGTGAAGCATCGAGATTACCATTGACTGATGAATGCATTCTCATTTTACTAATACCGATGAATGCGTTCTCTTTTGGCATGGTGTTGGCTGATTAGTTGGCAGTAGGGGACTGAACAAACTGATAGGTGTAATTTGGTTGGGTACATCTATTTTCTGTAAATCCTTTCAAACGTACCATAGCCATAAATCTTTGTCTTTATTAGCATACCTTCGATCTATGAATACATTTCCTTAAAAGTAGCTACAGAACATGAGTTGGGAGTCCTTACGGAGTGCTTAGGGGGTCTGAAACTCTTGCAACTCTCCAATCTTGCTTTCTTTTACGAATCCTTTATTCTCTGAATTCTCGTTCTCCCTAAATCTATTACAATTGCTGATACGTTGGTTCTACAAACAAGAACTCGCATCTGCTTCTTATCTCCTCAGGCTTGCATTAATGGCTGCCCACTCATCATCTGAACAACTAGGAAAGGAAGGAAGGCATTTGGAATGAATGGCTGGCTTGAGGACGTGCTTGGGAAATCATTCTGGATTGCTTGGCTTAGACGGGAAGGAAAAGTTGGCTTGCGCTTGAGTTACATGAATGGATGGGTTGTAGTGCCGAGAACCCGCATCTATCAGTTTTAGAATCCGCATCTCAAAGGGATTACTGGTCATATGCGTAGGGGGTTTCTGTCAGGCATTGAGTTAGCGAGGGAGGAGAGTTTGCAGAGGTTCCCACTGGAGAAAGAAGTTGCAGGTAAACCAAGCGTCGTTAAGAATGTAATGCATGAGGTAGCTCAGACACCGGCGAAGTCTGTGCATGAGAAGAAATTGGAAGTGAGGCCTGCAGTGATGCATACGAGTAGTCATGGTCCTGGTATGGGTTCTGTTCCTAGGTCCCGGTCTGCCGATGGCAAACTTATCCTCAGCTTGGTGGTGGTGGTGTAGGAACCACGATTTGAGATAAGACAAGAAGCACTTATGATCTGGTAGAGCATATGCAGTATTGTATGTTCGGGTCGTGAAGGCCAAAGATCTCCCCGCCAAGGACATTGGTGGGAGTTGTGACCCCTACACACTTACACATTGGAACTTGTAAATCCATACCTCCGACACCTGGGAAGCATGCTCTTGGCGTGGAAACGTCTCTTTTTAATTTAATTTAATTCACTTTATTATTTTTATTTTTTAACATTCTCATACATTCTTACATATGACAAAAAAAATTGTTTATTGAATGTATAGATCAGAAATTGTTTATTGAATGTACAGATTAGAGAGCAATATGTCTGTCACCGTGTTAACTCACCTTCCTACCTTAGTTCGATCAATAGGCCAAGCAGGGCCAAGCAGGGGATTTCTCTAGTCTCATTTCTTCACAAAGCTGGAGACGGAGGAGCATTTTTCGATGCTCGGACTGTATGCATACCTCCGCGGGTGGTGACTTAGTGCAGTAAATCTCATTGAAAGGGATCAACAAAATCTTGTTGTGGCAAAACATATTTATATTCACTGCTACCCTTGTACTCCCAGTTCTTCAAGGAATCAATGGATAACTAGTTCTTGCTTTAGTCCTTCCCAAAGGCTCCAAACCCTACAATATAAGGTACATCTTATACTGCTGACTTACATTTCTATACTTACTCTGCAATTTTTTCTAAAGCTTATCGTAGTTATTCGTAGAACCGTAGTTGAATCCAGCCCTTCTTCACGTGGAGAAAAACCGTTCTCTGTGAACTCCATATGCCCGAGTCTATTAAAAATGAAGAAATGCATTACAATTGTACAATCATCTTAAAACCTCTTATAAAAAATTCAATGGAGAAGTCTTATCTTAGGGGCTTCAGTTCTGAGAGCATCTAGGGCTTTTTTTCAGAGCAATGGCAGGCGAAATGGGAATAGAGCCAGAGCCTCTGACATTCACAGCAAAAATAGGAGGGATTCAGTTTCCACGAAAGAGGATGTTACGGACAACAATGACAGCGAAGTTTTTGATTATCCCCTTTATGTGGATGAAGAAGATCCTGACTGGCCCGAAGAGGAAGAGGATGGCTGGGGGCTTCAGCTCTCCCAGTTTTTTGATAAAATGAAGGTTAAGAACAAGAAAGATGATGATGACGTAGACTATCTAACTGAGGATGAACTGGATTGGGACGATGATCCAAAGTAGATCCATAAACGACTATCATAGAACCATGACTATATTGAGACGAAACAAATCCTTGAAGAATCCAAAACAGCAATTAAAAACACCCTGAACCAATGGCCATGGCAGTCGTTGCGGAACGACGAGAACCTCGGTCAAAGCACGCTAACCGAGGCCCATGGAGACTGCGCAGGAGGTCGATGTAGCCCCTAGGAGCCCCGGAATGGGAAAGGGAGCTGATTTTCGAGGTGCTATCACTGGGCGAACAGGGCTGAAATGGTAGAGCCTTAAGCACTTGGTCACGTTGGGAGACAGAGGACCGTGGGCGGAGAAACAAAAAGCGCCATCGTACGAAGGTGGGACCCACAACCTGGAAACCGGCAGTTTGATCGGAGTGCCCTTGAACAGTAAGAGGTTTTGGAGAAAACGGAGCGATCACACTTAACGATCGACGCGTGGCAGCAGAGGTGAGAGAAAAACCACCGTGATCACGCGTTATCGGTCGAGCAATTCAACCGCGCTCGGCGTGCATATGAAATTGGATCTAGAGGAGCCCAGATCGGACGGTTGAGATTGCGTCGGATAGACAGAGCGGAATTGATATGGAATTAAGCCGCGATTTAAGGGGATTTGGGATCCGTTGACTGCCACGATGGAGAAAGAAATGAATCGACGAACAGGTTGGCACTGTTCCGATGGGGACGTGTGGCTACTTCTCGAGTGTTCATGCTGATGTCGAATAGGGAACTCCAAGCACACAGGCAACAGGTGAATCGTTGCAGGCGGGAGAGGAATCGAACATGCATGGAGGTCGAATGGCTAAAGCCATGAACAGAGACAGTGAACAGAGATTCAGAGAGGGAGATCGAAGAGTCCAAGCGACCAAGAGAGAGACAGTGAACAACAAACCCTGAGAGGAGGACTGAGCACATAGAGTAGTAAAGCCAAGCAGAGGAGACAGAGGGTCGAGCTGACCACAGGCAGCATCGAGCACCAGAGAGTTTGAAAAATCAAGCCTTCCCATAAAGGAGTCTGTCAGGATTGAGCATCACAGTTGGCTCTTTCCACTGTAGACCGAGGGTCACAGAGCTGGTAGGAAGAACAAGAGTCTGTGTACTCCAAGTGGCTTGGGGAATCCAAGAACCACCCTACCAAGCAAAATCTACTTCAGGAAAACTCATATTGAGTCCCTGCATTTTAATTTCTCTGCTGAAAGACACAATAAAACAAGGCCACCACTAAAGCTGAACCGGAGACGTAGCCCTGGAGAATAGGGTGAACTCATTATTAAAAATTGTTTGTGTCTTGTGTTTCTTACTATATTTCTCTTCTGTCTTTCCATTTATTTTCTGTGTATTGGCAATCTGATCGATCCATTGTTTCAATAACACAAAACACACACACCAGCACATGGGTCTGTAATACCTTTTGTTTAATAAATCTTCAACTGAGGTCACTCCTAGGGTGATTGTCAGATCAAGTGGTATCAGAGCTCTAGGCTATAAGGTTAGACAAGCTTGTGTTGGTTTAGCTGTGGATGCTCACTAGATCAAAGCTAAAATTAGGAGAAGGAGAGTTGGTGTAAACTAATCCTAAAATTGGGAGAGTCTATTCTCGAAAGATAATGTCAGAAGAAGGTTCTATAGGGCCAGACTCTTAATTCATAGAAAGTTTCCTAGCTATAAAGTCTATGGTAGAAGAAATGTATAGGGACTTTAGAAAACATAAGGGTGAAGATTCATCAGGCTCTAAGCAAGATAAAGAAGAAGATGAATCTCATTCCCATGACCACTCCAAAGGAAAGGGGAAAGAAGAAAGCTTCCCTACACCTCCTAGTAGCCCTGTGCATAATAAGAAGGCATCTTTGATTAAGTTAGATGTTAAATTTGATTTGCCTATATATGATGGAGAGCTAAATGCCGAAATATTGGACAATTGGATTAGACAAATTGATGTGTATTGTAGAGTAAAAAATATAGACTCAGACAAGAGAAAGATTCAACTGGCAAGCCTTCGCCTAGGGGGCACTACCTTGGTTTGGTGGGAAGGTATAACCCAAGTTGATATGAGGAAGCATGGTAAGACCATCTCTATCTGGAGTGACTTTGTTACTGCAATCAAAAAGCAGTTCTATCCATTGGCCTACATGTAGCAAGCCATGATGAGCTGGCAAACTCTTCGGCAGCTGAAAGGGCAAAGTGTACAAGGGTATACTCAAGAGTTCAGAAAGAGAGCATTGATGTTGGATATTTCATTAGACTCACCAGAAACTCTTTTGGAGTACATTGGTGGTCTACACAACTACATGAGGCATACCATCCTCATGTTTAATCCCACTAGTATAGATGAGGTATCTGTACAAGCTACTCATCTAGAAGTTAGAGGAAAGAATGGAAATCCAGAAGTTGGGGGACCATCCTAACCCATTGTAAGCAAGAGCAAGGAGAAAAGAAAGCAGAAGTGGAAAGCAAGGAAGGCTAACACTGCACAGAAAGGCAAAGCCTCATGCACTCACTGTAAAAAGGAGGAGCATGATGATGAGCACTGTTGGATTCTGCATCCAGATCTGAGACCTAAGAAGTCCAAGGGCAAGAAGAAGAAGACTATTGTAGCTATTCAGAAATATTTGGGGTCAGACTCAGGAGATGAAACAATCATCGCAGCCACAGGTATAAAAGGTACGAATTCTAAAGCATCTACTAGTAATTCTATTCAATCTGTTATTGATGAAGAACATGAGAGAAAAAGGCATGAGCTTTTCCATATTCGAGTTGTTTCCAAAAATCAGAATATTGATACTTTGTTTGATAGTGGCTCACAAGTAAATCTGATTTCTGAAGCAATTGTAAAGAAATTGGGATTAGCAACTACACCTCATAATAAGCCATACCCATTAGGATGGTTGAATGATAAAGCACAACTACAAGTGACTAGACAGTGCAAACTCAAGTTTTCTTTTGGGTCAGCATTTGTAGATGAGGTTGAGTTAGATATAATTCCATTGGATATATGTTGAATTATTTTAGGAAGCCCTTACTTGTATGATAGAAAGGCTATTTTCTATAGAGCTGAGAACAAGTATCTACTTGTTAAAGATGGAATCAAATACTTTGTAAGAGCTCATAAGCTCAAGAATAATTATACTCTCATAAACTCATGACAGATGAAAAGAATGATAAATTCATGCAAACAGTGCTTACTAATGGTTGTAAAGGAAAAGAAAACTGATAAAACCAATGTATTTGAGGGCTGTAATTCTGATCAGCAAGCTGATATAGAAAATATTGTTTCAGAGGATGATGTCTTGTTTCAAGAACCTCAAGGTCTGTGTTATGAAACCAGCTCAAGAAAATATAGAAAAGATAGATCAACGCCTTAGAATTCAGCCTCTTCGAGGGGGCAACCTCCTTTACATTACATAAATGAGCAATTCTTGGATGATTCAAATGACAAAACCTCCTCTCTATATATAGGAGTCTAAGGAGTCACAATATAATCCAGCCGACCTAACAATAATAATATAAAGCCACAAAAATAACAATAGATGGATTCTATGGGGCACAGTAATAACAATATGGGGACAATAGGGGCACAACAATATTAATAAGGGATACAACTACAATAGTAATGGGGCAATCACTAGTATTATAGTGACCCAACATGCCCCTATCCTTCAAAAAGTTGTTTTCCTCAACGCTTGAGTAGTTCTGGATGCTTCTGTATAAAATTCTCATCCTCCCATGTGGAATCTTCAATGGATAAGTTCTTCCACTTGATAAGATACTCTGAAATTGATCGATTTCGTAATTCTCGAGTTCTTGTTTTTGTGACTGCTTCTGGTTCCAATATAATTTTTCCTTCCTCGTCAAGTTTTGGCAATATTGTTTGAACTGGGAGCTTGTCGCCTATAACCTTCTCTAAACATGAAACATGGAAAACTGGGTGCAATCGAGAAGCTGCAGGAAGCTCCAATTTGTATGCCATAGTACCAATCTTTTGCAACACCTTGTACGGACCATAATACTTTGGTGATAATTTATTATCCTTCTTAGCTTGCTTGAGGGACATTTGCTTATATGGTTGTAGCCGTAGGAATACCCAATCACCTACATCAAAACTTTTGTTGCTGCGATGTTAATCTGCCTATTGTTTCATTCTATTCTGTGCCAACACGAGGTTATCCTTTAAGAGTTGGAGGACTTGTTGTTGATGTTCGATGTGATGTTCCACTGCTTGAACCTTAGAATTTTCTCTTAAATATGATGTGATGGATGGTGGCTGATATCCATAAAGTGCCATAAATGGGGTCATTTTTGTTGTTGTATGGAAGGAAGTGTTATACCACCATTCAGCTAAAGGCAACCATTTGACCCATTGCGTCTGCTTATCAGATACAAAGCAACGAAGATATCCTTCCAAACATTTGTTTACTATCTCAGTTTGCCCATCAGATTGAGGATGATAAGATGAGTTATGAGCTAACTGAGTATCAAGACAAGAAAATAATTATGTCCAAAAATTTCCAGTGAAAATGGGATCTCTGTCACTTACAATAATCTTTGGGTTTCCATGTAGCTTTTGAATTGTTTCCATAGATGCAGTCGAAACTGTACTGGCTTTAAATGGATGTGATAATGCACAAAAGTGTGCATACTTGGTAAGTCTATCAACTACCACCATGATGAAACTCTTTCCATCAGACTTGGGTAAACCTGTGATAAAATCCATTGAAACCTCCTCCCAAAGTTGGCTTGGAATGGATAAAGGTTGTAATAGACCTGGTGTCTTAATTGTTTCAACTTTATTTTCTTGACAAACCAAACATTCTGCGACAAACTTTTGAATATCTGATTTAAGGCCCTCCTAAAAAAATTCCTTCTTAACCCTGTGGTAAGTTTTTAAAAATCCCGAGTGCCCTCTAAGGGAGAAGTGTGCAATTCCATAAGAATATTTTGCTTTAGCTGGGAATTCTTACAGAGGTATAAGCGATCATTGTACCATAATGAATCATTTTTCCAACTAAATGTATCAGACGTACTGGATTCTTGTTGTAACTTTCGAATAAGTGCCGACACTTCTTCGTCGTTCTTCCATTCCTCCCTTGCTTCGTTTATCCAATCTGGTTGGATAATAGAAATGGTGCACAACAATGCTTCCACATTCTCATCCTTTCTTAAGAGTGCATCTGCCACCACATTTAGCTTCCCTTTTTTGTAGATGATTTCAAAGTCATAACCCAACATCTTTGTGACCCACTTTTGTTTCTCTTCAGAGGATAATCTTTGTTCTAAAAAGTATTTAAGGCTATCATGATCCGTTTTTACCTTGAAGTGTCTTCCCATTAGGTAGGGTCGCCACTTCTTAAGTGCATGGAGTATTGCCAACATTTCCTTCTCATAAATAGCTTTATTTAAAAACTTTCCCTTGATTGGACAACTTTCAAAAGCAATGGGTCTTTCATCTTGCATTAAAACAGCACCAATTCCATTTCCTGAAGCATCACATTCCACAATAAAGGTTTTTGTGAAGTCTGGTGTAGCTAAGACCCGTGCTTGGCACATTGCCTCTTTAAGATGCTTGAAGGCCTTTGTTGCTTCTGGAGTCCATGAAAATGCATCTTTCTTCAATAATGTTGTTAGAGGTGCTGCTATTCTCCCATAATTCTTAACAAACTTGCGATAATACCCTGTCAACCCGAGAAATCCTCGCAGATGCTTTATGGATGTGGGGATTTTCCATTCCTTAATGGATTTAATTTTGATAGGGTCTAACTTAACTCCTTCATGAGATACAATATGACCCAGATATTCCACCTCTTGTACTCCAAAGAAACATTTGGATCTTTTTGCATATAATTGTTTCTCCTCCAATAGTTGTAGCACCCTGTCAACGTGTTCAACATGATCCTTCCAAGACTTGTTTTAGATTAGTATATCATCAAAGAATACTAACACAAATTTTCTAAGGAATGGTTTGAAAATGGAATTCATCGAACCTTGAAATGTTGAAGATGCATTGCTAAGGCCAAAAGGCATGACAAAAAATTCATAATGACCCTCATGAGTTCTAAATGCTATTTTCAGAATGTCTTCAATATTCATTCTGATTTGATGATATCTTGAACGAAGATCCAACTTGGTGAATTAAATTGATCCATGCAATTCATTCAGTAATTCATCAATGACAGGAATGGGAAACTTATCTTTAATAGTGAGCTTGTTGAACTCCCTATAATCCAGACACATGCACCATGATCCATCCTTCTTGTGCACCAATACTACTGGAGCAGAGAAAGAACTTTGACTAGGTTGAATTATACCAGCCTCTAGCATTTTTGGAACCATATGTTCAATTTCACTCTTTTGGGCATAGGGATATCTGTACGGCTTGATGTTTGGAGGAACACTTCCTGGAATCAGATGAATAGCATGATCGTGATCACGAATAGGTGGGAGACCTTTGGGAGTCTTAAATACCTTGGAATGATTGTCCAAAACTTTTTGGAGATATGGAGAAATAGATGATTCCAACATGGAAACATCTAGCAAACATAATTGTGCAATTACACCTCTTTGTTCCTTTTTTAGAAGCTTTGTCATATCGTTAGAGCGGATTATCTTTCCCGATTTCCCTGCAATACCCCTTAATTCAACTTCCTTTCCTTCCATAGAAAATTTCATGAAAAGTTCTTGAAAATTAAAATCTATTATACCCAAGGATTGTAGCCATTGGACTCCTAGTACAACATCAGCACCTCCCATTGGAATGGAAAGCATTGGGATAGACAATACATATTCTCCTAGGGATAGCTTGATATTATGGCACTTTCCAGAGCAATTTATTGTTCCTCCATTTGCAACCATCACTTGACACTCTGGTGCTAGATATAAGAATCAATTCAATTCTTTTGCTACCTTACAATGAATAAAATTGTGGGTACTTCCTGAATCAATCAACACTATTACCTTTTTCTTCTCGATTTTTCCTTCTATCTTGATGGTTTGAGGAGTGGTAATTCCCGCCAATCCATTACAAGATATGGTTGGATTCATTTCTTCTTTATCTAGGCTTTGTTCCTGGAGTATATCCTCTTCTTTTGACCTTTCTTTCTCCTTTTCTTCTTCCTCTTCACAATCTATGTAGAATAATTTCTTCTTAGCACACTTATGACCTTTAGTGTATTTGCTATCACAACTGTAACGAAGCCCTTTTGCTCTTTTTTCTTCCAATTGTTGTGGTGTCAACCTTATAGGTTGTGGAAGACTAGGAGCAACAACACTTCCATCTTTATAGTTATGAATGGTATGCTTCCTGGTTGCCATAATTTTGCTTTCCATTTTTCTTGCTAAACTGAATGCCTTCTCTAATGAATCAGGTTCCCAAAGGTGAACATCATGTTGGATATTATCCTTTAAAGGCCCTATGAACACATCAATCCTATGCTCCTCTGGAATATTTTTTTACCCTTATGTTCAACTTTTGGAACTCCTCAATGTGCTCCATTATTGAACCCTTTTGTTTGAGACTTATCAATTGGCTAAAAAAAGTGTTGTTTTTTGTATCCTCATAATATGCTATCAATTCTTCCGTAAAAATTGCCCAAGTGATAATTTGTTTACGAGAGCAACGCCATTGATACCACATAAACTGATTTGGTTCCAAATATAAAGTTGCAATCTGTACATTTTGTGTTTTTCACATTATTGAGATCGAAAAATTGCTCCATCTGTAATATCCATGTTGCGGGATCCTTTCCATCAAACTTTCTCATATCGATTTTTGGAATATGGTAAGTCTTCGATACAACATTAGAGTCTATGGAATCATGATTAACATTTCTTTTGTTCTCATTATGAGTTTCCTTTACTACCCTTTCACCATTAGTGACCATTCCTCGTGGCAACTTATTCATATTTATCTTCAATTCTTCCATCTTATCATCCATGCCATCAATTTTAGCATCCATGCCATTCATCTTAGCTTCCATGCCATCCATCTTAGCTTCTACACCTTTCTTTAGACAATCCATCTTAGCTTCTACACCTTTCTTTAAACCATCCATCTTAGCTTCTACATCTTTCCTTAAACCATCCATCTTAGATTTTGTTGCTGTTAGCGTAGATTATATGTGTTGTTTCTCATTAGATTACAATAGCATAGAGTTAGTTTAAAAGTTTGAATTAAATTAGCTTTAAGTACTCTTAGATCAACATCATCCAACTCTGCACACACACACACCCTTAAATTGGGAAACTGGTCCCATTATCCCCAGTCGGACCCACTATACCAAACGGATAAGGAGCTGCCAACCAAGGTTCGGACCGGGTGGGTATCCCCCTTGTTGTCGACCCGATTTTCAGGGCTTCAACAGTTCCATAGTAGGTCCACTCCCAACACAAGTGAGTGTCGGGCCAAGAAGTCACTAGTGGGCAAGATGAAGGTTTCTGAATTAGACGCATGTTCCGACTCTAAATCAGAACCTGATAAGGGGAATGAAAAAGGGATGCAAATCATTGATGTATACCGCAGAGTCACTGTGGCAACCACCAAGATATAGAAGAATGACCCTTAAAATCTAATGGAGGGGGAATGCCTCTTACACTCACATATGTGGGTGAAGGGTTCTCTGTTGCAATTCATTATCAATAGTGAGAGCCAAAAGAACCTCATTGTAGCAGAGGTCGTGAATCGGCTGAACCTACCGACTACAACACATCTACAATCGTACATGATTGGGTGAATTCACCAAGGATGAGATCTCTGCATTAGCCAAGAGTTTCGCCTTCCCTACAGTATCAAGCCCTTCATGGATGAGATACTATGTGATGTTCCCCTCTTGAAGTTTGTGATGTATTATTATGAAAGCCATACTTATGGAAGCGGCATGATGTATATGAGTATATACCTTTCTCTGTGATTATTACTTTGGGCAATAAGTTGTATAGGATACCAGAGATATCCCTTCCTACCGTCATCTCTTTGATCACTGCAAAGAAATGTAGTAAGATCATTTCCCAAACCAGGAAATTTGTTTTCGTTATGATCCACCCTTAGGGAAAGAAGAAGATTGTGGCCATGACTTCCAAACACGACTCCTCTACACAACAACAAAAGATGGATAAAGTTGTGGAGGAGTACAGGGAAATTTTCTCCTCACCTACGGGGGTTCCTCTACATTGTCAGGTCAAGCACTCCATCGATCTGACCTTGGGCACGCCACTTACCAGTGGACATATCTATCAACACTCTATTATGGAGAACATTGATATCAAGAGGAAGATTTAGGAGTTGTTGTAGAAAGGGCACATCAGGCGAAGCTCATCACCTTGTGGGAGCCCGATTATATTGGTGCAGAAGAAGGATTAGACGTGGAGACACTGTATTGACTATCGGGTGTTGAACAAGATCACTGTATGGAATAGGTACCCAATCTCATGGATTAATGACCTATGGACAAGCTTAAGGGGGGGAATATTTTAGCAAGATTAATTTGAAGTTTGGTTATCACTGGGTGCCTATGGAACCCTCCAATGTGTGGAAGACTGCCTTCAAATCAAAGGAGGGCCTTTTCGAATGGTTGGTCATGCCTTTCAGGTTTACGAATGCCCTCCAACCTTCATGATATTGACAGACAACATCTTGTGACCCTTCACCAATGCATTTGTGGTGATGTATTTATATGACAGCTTGATTTTCAGCTAGATTTGGGAAGAGAACCTCCACCATATTCAACAAGTCCTCCAAACCTTGTGACAACATAATTTGTTTGCCAATTTGGAGAAATGCAGTTTTGGCATGACCCAGGTTCAATATCTAGGATACATCATTGATGAGTAGGGTGTGCATGTGGACCCAACCAAGATACAAGTCATTCGGGATTGGCCAGCCCCAACCACTCGAACAAATCTCCATAACTTTCTGGGTATACCCAATTTCTACCATAGCTTCATGTTGGGATTCTCTCATATCATTTCGAATTTAAGTCAAGTCACCAAGGGCATAGTGAAAGAAAAGTTATTTTGGTCTGAAACCCAATAGAACGTGTTTTCTGAGTTGAAGCATTGCCTCTGCTCTGCACCGATTCTCATATTACCAGATCTGCAACAACCATTTGATATTGAGACAGATGCATTCGACTATGTTACTGGTGCAGTTCTTACTCAGCAAGGGCATCCAGTGGCTTACCACAGTGAGACATTTTCAGACACTATCCAAAAGTATCCCACCTATGACAAAGAAATGTATTCCATTATGCAGGCCTACCATCAATGGAAGCATTACACTCTGGGGAAGGAAACGATCATACACGTAGACAACCAACCCCTATAGGTCATACAGGCACAAGGGAACTTTTAGAAAAATCACCATTAGAAATGGTCCACATACGCTCAACAATTCCATTTGAAAATTAAGTACAAGAAGGGCAGCACCAATAATGTTGCAGAATTCCTCAGCTGACCACCAGTCATGGCATTGATCATTGTGCTTGACTCATGTGGGCACGAGACTTTGGGGTGGCCGCATATTTACAAAATCGATCCAAAGTTCAGCAGCACATAGCATACACTCTTGGAAGGTAAGTAAGTTCCAAATTTTCATCTTCAAGATGCACTATTATGCCACCTGGCGCCATATCTGTTTTCCTTCAAGAGAGCGTGCCAAGATGATCTGGGAGGTGCACTACATTCAATTCGTTAGACATTTCATAGTAGAGAAAATAGTGGGAGTATTGCATAAGTATTTTTTTGGCCGAAACTTCGTCAAGATGTTTGGAAGTACATTCGATTCTGCACTACCTGTGTCATTACCAAAAAAACCATCAAGAAGTGAGGCATATATACTCCTCTGCCTACTCCTAGTTGACCTTGGGAATCCATCTCCATGGATTACATGTCGGGCCTTCCTTCTACTAAGCATGGAAATGACTACGTTTTTTTGGTTGTCGACAGATTCTCTAAGATGGCCGTTATGGCAGCCTGGAAGAAGAGTATCACAACATAAGCCACTGCTAATCTCTTCTTTGAGCGAGTGAGGTTACACTTTAGGATCCCATAGCCCATTGTCTCTAATCAGGAGAGTAGATTCCTGAGTAAATTTTGGTCAAGTCCCTCGTCGATGCTGGATACCAAGCTTACTAAGTCCACGAATTTCCACCCCCAAATTGATGGCCAAACAGAGGTCGTTAACAGGATGATCATGCACATTCTAGGTATGTACAGCTTGAATCATCCACGCACATGGGATGAAAGCTTCCCCTATGTCCAACACAACTATGGAAAAGCTCTCCATAGCTCATCATGCCACAACCCCTTTCAGGGAGGGTTAGGATTTCAACCATTATGTCCCATTTATGTGGCCATATCATTTACAACCACTCACGTAGATTTGGCTCACGTCCAGTGTCAAGTTGACAAGGCTAAAAAATTAATTAAGCGCATTCAACACATCTGCCAGTAGGTCCATGATATCTTGGACAGAGCCAATGCTAGGTACAAGCAGCACCATGATCAGCATCGAGTGCCACACAAGTTCCTAGTGGGTGAGAAAGTTTGCCTACATTTGCAGAAGAAGTGCCTCGTTGGACCCAACTACAAGCTTCGCCTATTCTGATATGGGCCATACACCATCACTAAGGCTGTAGGGTAAAATTCCTTTGATCTCAGCATTCTACCCTTCATTGGTATGCACCCAGTGTTCATTGTAGACCTCCTTCGGCCATACTTTTCACCATTGCTGGACACATCCAACATTGCATAAGAACTCACACCAACAGAGTTAAACCCAAACTACATGGAACAAGCCACCCCTCATTAAATCATGGACACATAGATCAAGAACACTCACCAACATAGGATCCAGCTATAGTGAGTTGTCGAAGTAGGCCAACTCCTTCACCAGGGAAAGTGGGTCACCATGGACCAAGTGCAACAAAAATGTCCTCACCTCATTGAGGCTCTGCATGAAATGGGGACCATTGCTTCCTAGGGAGGGAGGATGGATCTGGGTGGATATTGGTGGCCACCCACCTATTCCACCTAGACCTCTAGCTAGTTTCATATGATTCCCTTTTTATTGTAGCTTTTACTATTTTTAGTATTTTTCCAGGTCCTAAACTTTTGGAACAGTTTTGACCTCCTAAAGATCATTTTGTTTTAGGTCCACAACAGGTCCATGCCATAGTGCTTGCAATAAATCTTGTAGTACTCTGAGAGGTATTTCCAACAAGGTATCATATTTTCCAAACAGAGATAATATGACCAAGTTACATCCTCAAGAAGTTGGCAGCCCAACTACCCTAACGGGGCCGACAAACTCTTAGCGTTCCATCTCCCAGGGTTAGAGTTTTGGTTATTTAAAGTTATCTCTTGTTGTTCAATAATAAATAGGCCCCTGAGCCTCATTGTAACATAGTTCAGAAGCATTTAGCTGCCACATCTCTTCTCAGAGATAAGCTACCATCGCCCGAGCTAGTATTATTTCCATTATCTTTGTAAGAATATTTCAGTATTTGATATTAATGCAATTAGGTGTTATTTCTATTCCATATTTGTATTTATGGTTATATCTATAATTTTTTGTGTTCCTATTTAAGTTCATATCACTAGGACCTTATATGAAGATGTTTTTTTGGCGCAAATGTCAATGTGCAAAAATTGAAAAGGGTGTTGTGACACTACAACATTTGGCTAACCTCTGATCATCCTTCTTTGCATTGATTACATCCTTTTGTTAATGAAGTTCCAACGGAAAATACCATCTATCCATAAGGATATTTTTGGTCGAACCATGATACCTGTGACTATTTTGGAAACCTTATGCATGCACTCGGTTCTTGTGTCTTGGTGTTTTTATGCTTCTCCAATCAATAGAAGAAGAAAAGGGTAAAAATCTAAATGAGCAAACCTAAATCAAAGGACTCTATATACTTCTCTGAAGGAACAACCTCTCCTTCTCTCAATAAGTCATGATCCCTCTTCCTCCCATAAAATAAATAAGTTCCAATTCACAGTCCTCTTTAAATATATAAATAAAGGAAAAAGAAGAGAAAGGCTTCCTGAGCAGGGAGGTGAAGCAAGCAACTTCATCGGGTACTTTCCAAGCTCATTGGTAGCAGATAAATGTTTGTATTCCTCTAGTGACTTCATTGAGCTACTGTCTAGCCTTGCTGGTAGTAGAGAAACACCAAAGATGGAAAACTATACTATGAAATTATAAAGCTCGCGAACTTCACTACCCTTCTGATTCGAAACAATGCAATTTTGTTAAATATTATGCTTCTTTTCAACCAAGAAGGCACAAAGGGAAGCATGTTTATTCATACGGTAAGTGGGGAAGCAAAAGTCATCTACACGATGAATCAATACTCCCTTAAGAACTCAAACCCTACACAAAAGAGTTAACTAAGACAGACAAGCTAGAATTCTGCCATTGTGTCGCTAAGTGTTCTCGCTACTACAACACCCTCCAAACTTTTGGCCTGCAACAAATTTCAGAGCCTACCTTCATGTTGTAATCGCGAACAATTTAAATCCATTCCATGTGTTTTCTTTAAGTGCTCTGGTCCCTTTCGCATGTTATCCATCACATAATGTCTATAAGGTTCTTTTGGTGGTGTCTAAGGGTTATATTTGTGAAAATGAGTTGATTTAACCGTGTAAACATTTGTTGCACTCATTCCCAAAGTTTTCAGCATTGTCGCTCAAGTGTCGTCACTATTTTCAAAAAGTGTATCTTTATTGTCA
This sequence comes from Pinus tabuliformis, assembly GCA_031772625.1. NCBI lineage: Eukaryota > Viridiplantae > Streptophyta > Pinopsida > Pinales > Pinaceae > Pinus > Pinus tabuliformis. The sequence continues at coordinate 94,496,003 of CM062820.1, forward strand.
TACTTGGAATGGGTTGTCTCAAATTTTTTGCATTGAGGAAAGTATGTTTTTCATGTGGTTTGGGTGTTCTTTGTTGTGTTGTCAAGTGAACTAAGTGTGTGATCATGTTCAAGTCTTGGTTTTATTCAACTTCCTCTCACTGATCCAACACTTCGTCAATTTTGGAAAAACTCCCGAACAGGCCACTCAACCTCATCCACCTTGAAATACATCTTTGTAGCTGACTATGCAAGTTGATCAATCAAGAGAAGACAAAGGGACACCAGTTTGTAACCACAACTCAAGACTTGATATTATTGAAGACTTCTTACCTCTAATCCATCAAGAGGTGGATAGAAGAGCATCCTCAAGAATAAATATAGCAAGTAATAGAAAAATTGACTTGACATTGCCATGTCATCAAGCAGTCCATATCAGTAGTGTCGTGTCATGAGTTATTTTATGCCACATCATTATTGTGGATCATGCAATTTCCTTTTTGAAATATATTGTAGAGTGGAAGTCCAAAGGACATGTACAAAAGATGAAGATTCATGTAAAATCAAAAAGTCATAGGAAGTCAAATAGTCATGAGGGTAGTCAAAGAGTCACAAAGGAGGTGAAGTATCACCTAATTGGTTATATATACACCCTCATTGTATGAGGAAAGGACCTTTCACCTTGGCTCCCCTAGCAAGGCATTAGAGAGACAAGCTAGTTATTTTGGTGAGCAAGTAGTGGATCCAACGCTCCATTATTGCAGCTACTTGTGTTCATTGTATACATGTATCTTGGAACTTTTACTTAATATCATAAGCCTCATGTCCAACATGTTCTTCATGCATGGATTATGAATATCTGTAAGACTTATATGTGAATTTTTGGAATTCATGTTTTCTTTCATCTATGATAAAGTAGTTTAACTAATTCATTTATCTTTGTACTTATCATATTGAGAGTGTGTTGTGATGGTTGCTATTGTTGTCACATCCTTGTGGAATATTCTGATGGATATTAGACATATATTTCTTATCGATTTGTTCTAATGACTATCACATCTTTGTGGACTGTTCTATTGGATGCTAGACAAAGCACTCTTGGTTGTGTGTGTCTCTACTAAGGAGGTAGTATTGCCTCTCTCTTAGAGGCTCACTTCCTTTTCTCCCTTTGCAGTAGAAGAACCTTAACAAAATTACAACCAAACACCCACCAGGCACACTCACTTTCCTTTTGAAGCCATATTCAAATTTATATCTCTTTCTAATAGTTAGGGACAAGGCAAATTTATAAGAATATATGGCAACCTTTCTGATACTCCGGATGGGCCTCCTATTCCAACTGGTGGGAGGTCTAATTGGGACTTCAAATTTGGGATACCCCCTTGGTTTACGAATTTCCAACATCGTTAACACATCCACAATCTGATGGATAGACCAAAGTGGTGAATAGAAGTCTCAGGAACATATTCAGAAGCCTTGTGGGTGATCATCCCAAGAAATGGGACTATGTATTAGCTGAAGTAGAGTTTGCATATGATGGTTCACCAAACAAGAGCATAGGGAATAGTCCATTTTAGATTTTGTATGGGATGCATCCTAGGTGAGCTTGTGAACTGTGAGATTTGGGAAAATTAGAACAAGGAAGTGTTGAAGGAGAAGATTTTTCTGCAGAAATGAGTGAGTTACATGAGAAAGTTAAGAAGAGATTACAACTCAACAACTCCATATGCAAGCATAAAGTAGATTAAAAAGGAAGATAAGTGAACTTTGAGGTTGGAGACATGGTCTTCGCTCACTTAAGAAAGGAGATATTTCCATGGAAGGAGTATAATAAACTTAAGATGAAGCAAATAGGTCCTTGAAAGATACTTCGTAATTTTTCTGTAAATTTTTATGAACTACAGTTACCTACATGCATAGGTATTTCACCAATTTTCAATTTGAGTGTTTTGTATTCTTATCAAGTCGGTGAAAAAGACTCATCTAAAACAAATGCAGACAATGATGAAATCAATGAGCAGTAGTGGGTAAAACAAATTATTATGGAAAAAAGATTGGAATATTAAATGATTTTCAACACAAAGGTTGCAAAGAAGACTAGAGGGAAGGAATATCTAGAATACTTTGTGAAGTGGATAGGTCATCCGATTGAGGATTCCACATGGATGAGTGTTTCAGCTCTATAGAAAGAAGGTTATTTTGTAGAAGACCTTATGAGTAGGAACTAGTAAATTGCTCTTTCCTATGGAGCCTAATATAGGTGTATAGGTCGAGAAAAAAATTGATGAAGTCTAGACAATAGCTTACTAATGAGATGGGATGCTCACACGGTAATGCCGGGGAAATGTTTGTTAAGAAATTTTAAATATTTCATTTAGGAGTGAGTTTTGGTTCTTTTTTAGAAATAATTTGGAGAAGTTATCTTCTAATGTAAATATAGTTTTCAATTTCCCTTATTTTTTGAATAAGGGAAAAAGATTCACATTTTTGTGACTCTTTGTTGTCATAGTCAATTTTTTCTTTTGTTTTTGGGAATAAAGGAAAGAGTGCTAGGAATTTCCTAAGGGGAGGAAGGAGGAACTTGTTGTTTTCTCTATGTAACTATAGTTCTCAGGTTTGAAAACACACCTATACCTTCATATTTGTGTGAACTGGGAGGTATTTATGTGTGAACAATGTAAATGAACAACAATTGGATTGTAAATTTGTATGGTTTGATATTGAATCAAACTCCTATGGTTAAACCAAATAGATTTATGCTTATGAATTATTATTAATTGAACTTTTACTCTTGTGAATTTTATCATTTTAAGAGCCTATAACTTGTTGAATCAATTTACACTAAGAAATTAAACCCCTGTGACTTCAGTCGTTGTGTGATAGTAATTTATCTATTGTATTCTTGTTGTATCAACTTCAAAACCAATAAAGGAATGTGCCACCATGTCCTCGAGTAAGGAATGTGTGGTAATTACAACAATATGGGTGCTACTAAACAAAAACAAAGTACCCTATTTTGGAATATAGTTAAACCTCTTTTGACTTTTTTTATTGTTGCAAATTTTTGATAACGTTGCAACCCTAGTGGAGAAGAAGGGAAATAGAAATTGTTCATTGTGTTAAGGAGAAAGTTAGGGATGTGAGGTTCAATCTGAAAAGAGTTCAGTTGATTCATCTTCCCAGGAACCATAGTACACAAATTTGATAATGTGCTACCAAATTATCCCGTAGAGAATAATAATACCAAATCATTTCGTAGTGACTGTGAAAAAAAATATAATGGAGAATTACATTTTTGGTTTAAAATCTCCTTCTGACCTGCCCATTGCATCACTTCTATTTTTCCCATGTTTAAGTTCACAAAAAATGAAATGTTTTGCATTAATGAAATATTTTGAGTATTGATAATACAATTGAGTGTGAAGTGTTGGAAATAATACTGAGAGGGGGGGGGGAATCAGTGTTAGCAACTTAACAATATTTCATTTCCATAAATAGATTTATAAACGCTACTTCTGTTAATGCAACTTGCGTATATATGCAACTGTGTTTAGAGCAACCATCGTATACCTTGTAAACTTATTATTTAGTGAGTTGATCTTTAATCTATGTATCAGAACCATATAAGCAGTAACAGGTATAGTAAAACAGAGTAGACAGTCACACACAAGAACACAAGATATAAGGTGGAAACCCAATGTGGGTGAAAACCACTTGCTGCAACTCGTCTTTATCTTCTTTTAATAAGAAACTTCTTTTTACAATATTTCTGTACTGATGCAGTCTTATACCAGTACGCAGGCTTCTACCTGCAAAAGGCTACAACCTTCTCTCATTCCCCAGCTTCTCCGGGAAGGGAGCTACAATCCCCTTAGCTTTTATACTAGCTGATGTACTAGTACGTAGGTGCTGACCTACAGAAGGCTACAACCTTCTCTTTTCTTCTAGGGACCACATTTCATAAATTTTCAAACTAGATCCATCAGTAGCATTAATCAAGCATCAAAATATATTTGCATCAATCAATCTCCCTCGCACTAAAAAAAAATGAATCAAACAACCACTTCTCTAAATGCTGTAACCAGAATACAGTAACAGAACCAGAACCCAACCAGAACCCAAAACACTGCAACAGTAAACAGAAGTAGCGGAAACATATTTTATGAGACATACTCTACTTCACTATGTCAACCCTACATGCATACACTATTATATGAAGGAAAGCCTGCTTATACACAGTTTTGAATTACCGAATTAGCGTGTATACGTGTCTTTGCTATGTTGAACCTGCGTATAGATTTGTAAAAGATAATTTCCCTTTTTCAACTATTCAGACATCAGGTATACCCAGATCATTAGATTTACAGATCAAGACATGCACCAAATATAAATGATCAAAATCACACAAAGATACTTCTCTTCAAGCCTTAAGATCTTGACCCATCAATAGAACTTATCCTTCTTCAAGCGATGAGGTTCCTCCTTGATTCAGATCCAGCTACGCACCATAACATAATCACCAGTATTCTAGATCTTGGTCTTAATTAGATATTCAATGCTGGAGTGCATTTTCCTAATGATCTCCTCATCCTTTTATAGTCTTAGGCCTTACTCAATACCATGGTCCAAAACCATTTAGAAGCAATACCTTGGACCAAATACTTGGGGTCAATACTTTAGTCAAGATGCCTTGGACCAATACCATGGGTCAAAATACCAAGGACCAAATACCACGGTCCAAAACCAAGTTTTCCAAACTGTACGTGCTTTTCTTTGCGTGGAAGTACATGTATACGCATACATGCCTTTTGGTCTTCTAACCCGCATGTATACACGGCTTGGTCAATGGTAACCTGCGTATACCTCCTTTTCCATTATTCTATGAGCCTGACTGTCATCTGAGTGAATTGCTGAGTTATTTGCCATCAAGGACAGCACCTGTGCCATAGTGCCAAACCTGTGTCATAATGCCAACAATCCCCCCCTTTGGAGTTGATTGCAACCCCAAGTCACTCTCCCCCTTTGTCATCAAGGGCAAAGGGTTATGCTCCCCCTAAGTACATGCTGAAATCTCTGCTCTGCTGAAGTGTGTTGTCCATGCTCCCCTTGACTGTAGGTAAGGTCTATAAAAAGATGTTCTACAAGAATAATATGACTCTATACATCATAAATGACCTTCTTAGCACCAAAAACTCCCAACCAAGTGGGGATATACCAAAAATTTATACATGTTAAAACAATTACATCATCCATCCCAGGCATAGTGGGGAAACAAAATAGGTCACTACATCACCTTGATAATTAAAGAAATACATGACATAGAGACCAATTATCTAATACAAGACTATGATAGTCATCAGCAGCATCTGTAAATCACTATCCAGACTAGCAACCATGATCTCCCTCTGCACCTGTTCCACCTAAATAAAAAACAACTGTGAAATTATACCAAGATCTTCTAAGATAATGCGAACAATGCATTATTAAAAGTATATGCTCACCCTGAACCTGTGCCAGATGATCACTGTCAGACCCATATCAAACTCTTTTCATCCTGAGTCTGGCCCACTGATATTCTTCAAACCAACATATACGCGACTGTATCCACAGAAACCGACATATGTATGCGAATACTCTTCATGAAATTCGCATACAACCACAATTCTGAAATAGATAAGTGTCAACAGCAAGATGATGCATCAACTACCCCCAGCTTCTGTCTCAGGTATTCAAATGTATCTCTGGGTAGTGGTTTGGTGAATATATCAGCAACCTGTTCCTTGGAGGGAACATACTCCAATTTGACTTTTTGTTCAATCACTTGTTCCCGGAGAAAATGATATTTGATAGGTATGTGCTTGGTCTTGGAATGCATGACAAGATTCTTTGAAATTCTGATTGTACTTGTATTATCACATAGAATGGAGATGGGTGGAGTACAAGTGATTTGAATATCTTGCAATGTTTGCATCATCCAAAGGAGTTGTGTGCAGCAAGATGCAGTAGCCACATATTCTTCTTCAGCTGTAAACAATGCAATTGAACTTTGTTTCTTGCTGAACTAAGACACTAATCTGGAACCCATAAAGAATGTGCCACCACTAGTGCTTTTTCTGTCATCCGTGCTTCCTACCCAATCTGCATCTGTATATGCATGAAGTGTGAGATCTATGTCTCTGGGATACCATAAGCCATAGTTTTGTGTTCCTTGAAGATATTTGAAAATCCTTTTAACTGCCAGAAGGTGTGCTTCCTTTGGATTTGCTTGGAATCTTCTAAATATACCCACTGCATGCATGATGTCTGGTCGGGTACCTGTTAGATAGAGCAGACTACCAATCGTGGATATATAGGTTGGTTGATGTACTACTGTTGATTCATCATTTGCGCTGAGGCTGCATCCTGTTACCATAGGGGTACATACTAGTTTTGAATCTTCCATTCCATATTTCTTCAAGATCTTCTTGATGTACTTGGTTTGTGATAGAAAGATATCGTCTTTGTTTTGTTGGACTTGTAAACCAAGAAAATATGTGAGCTCACCAAGCAGGGACATTTCAAATTCTTTCTGCATCACCAAAGCAAGGTTTTGACTCATGGCTTCTTCATTGCTACCAAAGATGATATCATCAACATACACAACAAGTATTAGCAATTTATCATTGTCAATTTTTATATATAGATTGCTATCTACTGATCCTTTTTAAAAACCTTGTTGATGGAGGTATTTGTCCAGATAATAATACCAAGCTCTTGGAGCCTGTTTTGTTAGAAAGTTATATATTACGGAGCAATGGAACACATAAAATATTGCAGAAATATAAGCACAGAAAATGCATAAAACAAGAGAGACACAAATATACGTGGTTCACCCAGTTTGGGCTACGTCCACCCCGAACAGCCAATCCTTCCTTTCTATTATCCAGCAAAATGAAGAGACACAACCTACAGCAGATCCGCTGTAATATCTTCTGTTTTCTCTCACAATCTCACCTCTCTGCTTCTCGCTCGGAGAATACACATATATTACACAGACTCAATACAATGCCCTCATACAAAGGGAGGGTTTCCCTTCTAGGGCAAAAAACCCTAAACTAAACATAATTTCTACCGTCAGATCATCCGCCTAATGAATGGCCCAGATTGACTAGAAATTACTATAATTTTACAAGGCAATTTTACATATGTTTTTAGCTTCGGCGGCACTGCCCCCGAAAGCCCCCGCCAGGGGGAGGGGATCCCCAAAGGTCGCAACCTCCCCGCCTAGACCCCCCCTGCAGCGAATATTTTACGGTGGGGTCCAATGTGGCGATACCTTTGAATACAGAAGATAATCAAGCTCCACACCCAACATGTTTAAGACCATAGAGAGCCTTTCTGAGTCTGCATACAAGTTTTGGATCATTTCCAAGGATGAATCCATCTGGTTGCTGAATATACACTTCTTCTTCTAAGTCTCCATTTAGAAAGGCAGATTTCACATCCATTTGATATACTTTGAACTTCTGAAAGCTAGAAAGAGCAACGAACATTCTTATGGCTTCAATGCTAGCAACCGGTGCAAAAGTTTCTTCAAAAGTCTATACCTTCTTATTGAGCATACCCTTTACAAACAAGTTTGGCCTTGTTTCTAATAACATCTCCATTTTCATTCAGCTTGTTTTTGGATATCCATTTGGTCACTATGACATTCTTATCATTAGGTCTAGGAACCAATTCCCAAATGTTATTCTTTTTGATCTGCTCAAGTTCTTCATTCATGACCTTGACCCAGCATTCATCATTGCATGCTTCAGGAACATTTTGCGGTTTGATGGAGGAAAGCAATGCTAGATAGCTTGAAGCTTCTGTAATAGTTCTTCTTGTTTGTACACCTGCCTCTTTCTGACCCAAATTTGAGTCTCAGGATGATTTTTCTGAACATATCTGGATGGAGTCTTTTCTTCTGCCATTATTTTCCCTTCTGGTGCTTCATTGGTTTCTTCTTCATCATCATTAGTCTGATTTTATGTGGAAGGATAATCCTCATCTTCTTCCCATTCTTTAGTTTTTACCTGCTTCATCAACTACAACATCAATACTTTCAACAATTTTTCCTAGTATTTTATTATAACACTTGTATCCTTTACTTCAGGAAGAGTAACCAAGGAGAATGCCTTCATCTGCTCTAGGTTCAAACTTGCCAAGTTTTTCATCAATCCTTTTGATGTAACATTTTCTTCCAAAAACTTTGAAGTATTTTATAGTAGGAGTCTTACCATACCAAAGTTCATGAGGAGTTTGAGTGTTGTTTACCCGAACATTTGTTTTGTTGAGAATAGTGATGGCAACAAATGCAGCTTCACCCCAGAAGGTTGCAGGAGTTCCAGACTCATCTAGCATAGCACGATCCATCTGTTGAATAGTTTTTTTCATCCTTTCTACCACTCCATTTTGCTAAGGAGTCCTTGCGGTAGAGAATTCCCTTCTTATTCCATGTTCTTCACAAAAGTCAAAAAATTCATCTGAGGTAAATTTCCCTCCTCGATCAGACCTGAGGCATTTGATTTTTCGATCTGATTCATTTTCAACCAAAGCCTTGAATGCTTTGAAATTTTCAAATGCTTCGTCTTTATGCTTTAGAAGTCCTATCCAACACATTCTGGAAAAGTCGTCAATGAACAATATAAAGTATTCTTCTCCACGAGGTGACTTTTTCCTTGATGGACCACATAAATCAGTATGGACAAGTTCAAGCAGCTTACTAGCTGATCCTTCCTTCTCAGGGAAATGTGTTCTAGTTTGCTTACCAAATTGACATGATTTTCATATTGTATTTTCTGGAATTCTGATGTCGGGAAGATCGCGAATAGCCTGGTATTTACATTCTTTCCTTATCTGAGGGAAGCTTAGATGCCCCAATCTTCTGTGCCATAGGCAGTGTTCATCATTTTTGCTTAGATAGAATTGTTGTTGTCCTCCATTGAGTATGTATAAATTATTTGGAGTTCTTATGCCTTTGATCACTATTTCTCCTGTATCAAGCTCACGAAAAACACATCCATTTGATCGAAATACTACCTCATTTCCTTGATCACACATTTGACTAACACTCAATAGATTATGCTTTAAACCATCAACATACATAACATTCCCAGCTTTGACCTTTTCTTTTAAGAGAACAGAGCCTTTACCTTTTATGACTGCAGGGGTGTCATTTCCAAATGAGACCTTCCTTTCCTTTTCTAAGGCACTAAATGACTGAATTTTTTCTTTATCACCTGTCATGTGTTTTGAGCATCCATTGTCGATGTACCATTGATTTTCTTATCCTTCTGCGTATAAGGCTATACCACATATTTTGGTTTGTAGTTCTTTCTTTTTCCATGTTTTGGGACCCAATGATGCTTGCTCCTTCTGAGATGTTTGCCGAAATTTACTCCTGCATTCAAAGTCTTCATGAATGAAGTTGTTACAGATAGAGCATTCTATTTCATTTTCAAGATAGAAAAGTTATTATAGGCCCTTTTCATGATCCCAATCACATTCCTTTGATTTCGTGCGTTTCTAGTCATAATGGTCTTGTAAGCAACACATTGAGCAACTTTGTGTCCAAAGTTATGACATGAAAAACATTGGCCATTAAAGAAATTCCTGCGATTATTGAATCTGCTGACCTGATGATTGTAGTTTCCATTGACATTCATTCTTAAAGAAAATTGAGAATGATTTACTTGTGGTTGGTTATAGCTTCTATTCATCCTTGAAGTAGATTGCACTCAATTTACCTGGTGATCTGCTTTAAGCCTCTGCTAATGATTGTCAACCTGTTCACTTCTCCTTGCTGCATCTAGATAGCCTTTGGAGGTTGATGGCTTTTGTGCTTGAGATGATTCTTCAGTATATCCAAGACCTGTCTTTATCGGAGGAGAACGATACACTTTGATAATTTCCTCTAAAGTTTTTGATCCTTTAGCAAACCTAAGATTGAGAGTTTTTGTTTTCTCAATTTCTTTTCTTAGCCCCACAATTGTGTTTTCTCATTGTGTTTTTGCCTTTCAGCAAGTTGGAATGTCAGAGTATCTATAATCATACTCTTTTCTTCTAAATAGATTTTAAGTTTAGAAATTTCTTCATAGAGACGATCTTCATCTAAAGTATCCAAGAAATCATCATCTTCAAAAGCCATCAGAAGTATATAATCATTATTATTTTCATCTTCATCACTATTTGATAAACCATCACTATCTTCATGTGTATAGTAGTTCTTTTTATTTACACTTTGTTTTCTATTCCATTTTGTTGATTCCTTACCTCTATCAAGCTTATATTTGTGAGGACATTTGTTAGCATAGTGGCCTACTCTCCCACAAGCAAAACATTTGAAAGGTAGTTTACCTCTGAATCTTCCAGAACCCCGTTGAAGGTTTTTGACAAAATTTGATTCTTCCTCTCCTTCTGACGTAAGTCCTGACTCATTGAGTTCTCCTTTTCCTGAAGCTTTGAATGCGGATTCTCTCATGTTTGATGGACCCCATTTTTTCATTTCAAAAGCAGATAGGATTCTGTGCAGCTGAGACATAGTAATGCTTTGAAGATGCTGCTTTTCTTCTATGGCAGAATCTTTTGATTCAAACTGAGAGGATAAGGATCTTATAACCTTTTCAAATAAATTAACTTCTTTTATATCTTCACCCAAGTTTTTCATTCGATTAACAATCTCATCTATACGTAAGAAATAATTAGCTACACTTTCATCATTGTGCATTCTGAGAGTTTCATATTGAATTCTCAGAGATTGTAGTTTTGCACATTTTACCTGATCATCTCCTTCATAGCTTAGAATGATCTTGTCCCATATTTCTTTGGCGGTTTTGAGCTACATAACCTTGACAAATTATGATTGTGACAGACTCCCTAATAGAGTATTGACAACCTTTGCATTTGTTTCATATTGCTTTTTACTTGCCGTATCTATAGGAGTTGTTGATGGAAATGTGTATCCTCCTTCCACGATATCCCAAACTTTTGTTTCGAGAGATTGAAGATAGATTGTGGTTCTTACCTTCCAATAGACGAAGTTGCTCCCATCAAAGATTGGTGGCCTGATGGATGCCTCTCTTTCGTAGTTGCTCATGCTGATAGATCTTCCTTCAAGTGATCAAGCTTCTTCTGAAGGACCTACTTTGATACCAATTGTTGGAAATAATACTGAGAGGGGGAGTGAATTAGTATTAGCAACTTAACAATATTTCATTTCCATAAATAGATTTATATACGCTACTTCTGTTAATGCAACTTGCATATATATGCAACTGTGTTTAGAGCAACCAGCGTATACCTTGTAAACTTATTATTTAGTCAGTTGATCTTTAATCTGTGTATCAGAACCATATAAGCAGTAACAGGTATAGTAAAACAGAGCAGACAATCACACACAAGAACACAAGATATAAGGTGGAAACCCAATGTGGGTGAAAACCACCTACTGTAACTCGTCTTTATCTTATTTTAATAGGAAACTTCTTTTTATAATATTTATGTACTGGTGTAGTCTTATACCAGTATGCAGGCTTCTACCTACAGAAGGCTACAACCTTCTCTCATTCCCCAACTTCTCCGGGAAGGGAGCTACAACCCCCTTAGGTTTTATACTAGCTGATGTACTAGTACGTAGGTGCTGACCTACAGAAGGGTACAACCTTCTCTTTTCATCCAGGGACCACGTTTCATAAATTTTCAGACTGCATCCATCATTAGCATCAATCAAACATCAAAATATATCTACATCAATCAATCTTCCTTGCACTAACCAAAACTGAATCAAACAACCACTTCTATGAATGCTGTAACTAGAATATAGTAACAAAACCAGAACGCAACCAGAACCCAGAACACTGCAACAGTAAACAAAAGTAGCTAAAACATATTTTATGAGATGTGCGCTACTTCACTGTGTCGACCCTGCATGCATACTCTGTTATATGAAGGCAAACCTGCGTATACGCTATTTTGAATTACCAAACCAGTGTGTATACGAGCCTTTGCTATGCTGAACCCGCGTACAAATCTGTCAAAGATAATTTACCTTTTTCAACTATTCAGACATTAGTTACACCCAGATCATCAGATTTACAGATCAAGACATGTGCCAAATATAAAAGATCAAAATCACACAAAGATACTTCTCTTCAAGCCTTAAGATCTTGACCCATCAATAGAACTTATCCTTCTTCAAGTGTTGAGGTTCCTCCTTGATTCAGATCCAGCTACGCACCATAACCCAATCACCAGTATTCTAGATCTTGCTTTTCATTAGATATTCAATGCTTGAGTGCATTTGCCTAATGATCTTCTCCTCCTTTTATAGTCTTAGGCCTTACTCAATACCATGGTCCAAAACCATTTAGAAGCAATACCTTGGACCAAATACCTGGGGTGAAGACTTCGGTCAAGATGCCTTGGATCAATACCACGAGTCAAAATACCAAAGACCAAATACCACAATCCAAAACTAAGTTTTCCAAACTTTACATGATTTTCTTTGCATGGAAGTGCGTGTATACGCATACGCGCCTTTTGGTTTGCTAACCCGCATGTATACGTGGCTTGGTCAATGGTAACCTGCGTATACCTCCTTTTCCTTTATTTTGTGAGCCTGACTCTCATCTGAGTGAATTGCTGAGTTAGTTGCCATCAAGGAAAACACCTATGCCATAGTGCCAAACCTGTGTCATAATGCCAACATGAAGGAGATGTGTAATTTGATTGTCAAATATCCAACTCTAGGGTATCCCGAAGGGCTATGGGGAGGACTTTTTTGGTGGTGGCTCTACAATTTCAACTAGGGTTTGGTGGCTAGTAGCCATGGCAGGGCGCGAAGGAGGGAGTTTTGATCCCTCCTACAGTCAAGTAGCTACGAGCAGAAGTAAGGGAGCTGGTCAACATCGCTTCAAGAAACCAACAGAGGTGACAACTAAGGATATTAACACAGGAAATATTAGATCTCACGGACAAGAAGAGAATCACGAGGAAGATAGCAGGGAGAAGAGAACAGGGGGTAGTAGTTAGAAAGCTGCACCTATGAGTGCGACAGGTGTCTGCAAACCCAAGTCGACCATTATTCCTCAGCTAGTTTTAAGTGACCTAGCACTACAGGTGCACAGACATCACATGGCAGAACACGTGGTTATACGAAAATTTATGGGGATTTGGCCGACGGAGAAGGCTTTGCATACATGGATAAGGAACCACTGGAAAATAAAGGGTGAAATAAATCTTCACGTTGGGTCCAAGGGTTTCTTTACGGTGGTGTTAATAAGCTTAGAGGATAAATATAGAGTGTTCGAGGGAGGACCATATTTTTACGCTACTACAGGCCTTTACATGCGACCATGGGTGATGAATTTTGTCCTACAACAAGAAACATTCACTTTGGTACTGGTATGGATAAGAATTTACTCCCTTCCTATAGATTATTGGCTGTCGGAGTCTCTAAAGGCTATCAGCAACAAGCTAGGGCATTTTATAAAGATATCATATGCAACTCTAAGAGGAAAATACACTTCCTTCGCCTGGATTTTATAGAAATGGACTTATCTAGGGCACTTTCGGATGAAATCATTTTAGAAGTGTATGATGAATAATGGGTGCAGGCATGGACTATGAACATGTCCCATTTAGATGCTGTAAGTGCCATGAACACAGGCACCTATACAGAGACTGCCCATTAAACAAATTGGAGAGCAACACGAAAACCACCATAGGCAAAGATCCCTAGGGTTTCACTAAGGTGGTGGGTAAAGGGAAAGGAGGAAAGCGGTACCAAAAGAAAATCAATGAGGACAGGCAACCGAGCCACAATAGTTTCAAGATCTTAGAAGAAGAAGTTGGAAACAACAGGGAAAACTAGGAATCAAAGACTAATCCCACTGAGAAGGAAAGGGATGCTAGCATGGAGGATATACTAGAGAACAACTAGCAGAAGGATGATATATTGAGCATTATGGAGCTTAGTAGGGACCATGAGGTGACCCCAAGTGAGGCAGGAATGGAGGACCATGAACTGCAGGAGAATATAGAGAGGGAGAATTTAGATCTGGAAAAGTTTCTGGAGTAGGAAATTACCAAAGGAGTTGACTCACTGCCAAAAGACGAGTTTGACAAGGTTCAAAAACTCTTGCTCTGGAGATCTCAATCGAATGGTTCTGGAGTCAAAATAAACCATGATATCCAAGAGAATAGAGGGATGAAAACAATGGAGGAAACATTGGGGCACTCTTCCAAGAACCCGGGTAGGAAAAGAGGAAGAAAAAGATAGAATGAGTTGCTAACCAAATGTGGGAAACTCATGATTAACTCAGGTAAGATGAGAGATCTCACCAGTTACTCCTTTACAAACCTTTCTTAATGAAGCTTACAATCTGGAACATTTGGGTTCTAGGAAGTAAAAGGAAACAAAGAAATCTTAGCAGTAGAATAAAAGAAGAAAAACCAGATATGGTTTTTATTCAAGAAACAAAGTGTTCGATGGACAAGATCAGAGAAATAAATAGAAAATGGTTAATCAAGTATGAGTATCTAGAGGTTAAGGCAGATAACTCAGCGAGGGGGATTCTTACGCTTTGGGATCTCTAGAAACTTGGAATCCTGGATGTTGAAGCGTCCAAAAACTATCTATCGTTGGTGATTCAACCTTTGGGTGATAAAAAGATCTACATGATTACAACTATCTATGGTCCTCAAAAACTGGAAGACAAACTCAAGTTTCTCACCTCCCTTGAGGAGCTAGGAGAGAGATATCCTAATATGCCCTGGATTCTGGCAGGGGATTTCAATACGATCAAATCTCTTACAGAGAAAAAATGTGGCACTAGGATACTAGGCAGAGACTCCATTTCCTTCCAGAACTTCATAAATAACATGGGACTAGTCGATACAGAAACAATAAATGGCACTTTCATGTGGAATAATAAGAGGGGAGGGGCTTCTTAAGTTTCCTCTAAACTAGATAGATTCATAATCTCAGAAGACCTCCTTCTCAGAGACCTTGACATGTCAGCTTTAATCCTTCCCTTTGGAGGCTCGAATCACTGGCCTATCCAGCTTGAAGCCACTTTTATGGGTACACCGAGGAATAGACCGTTTAGGTTTGAAAATGTCTGGCTCTCTCACCCTAACTTCACCAACAATATTAACAAATGGTGGATGGAATATATGCTTGTTCAAGGCACTAAAATGTTCATGCTACAACAAAGACTTAAACACATTAAATCTAGACTTAAAGATTGGAACAAAAAAGAGTTTGGTAATATTTTTAAAGCCAAAAGAGAAGTTGAACAGAAACTCTAGTGGATTAATCAGATCATCATCACAAATGGTTTTACCAGGGAAACGAAAACACAAGTCGATCCTCTTCAGAAGGAATGGGAAGATAGGTGCATGTAAGAGGATATTTTCTGGAGATAGAAATCGAGGGTGTAGTGGATTAGAGAAGGGGAAATAAACACGAAGTTTTTTCATAAATCAACTTTGGATCACAGGTCACATAACAGAATTTCAAAACTTGGAGATGTTAAAGGGAAATAGCTCGTCTCCCACAAAGAAATGGAAGTTGTCCTAGTTCAATACTTCCTTAGCATAGTATAGGAGCCTCTCTTCGACAAGTCATGGTTCATTAACAATTTGACAAAGTACATTCCCAAGCTTGCAACTAGGGAAGACAATCACAATCTTAATAGGCCAGTGTCTCAAGATGAGGTTAGTGAAGTTATCAATGAGATGTAAAATGGGAAAGCTCCTGGCCCGGATGGATTCAATGTGGACTTCTTCGAAGCATGCTGGAAAACAATCAAACAAGACATCCTTGATGTTGTGGAAGACTAAAGAAGATCCAAAATGGTTTTGAAGGCTCTCAATGCCTCTTTCATAGATTTGATTCCAAAGCAGGAAAAAGCTATGACACCGGACAGATTCAGAACCATAGCTTTATGTAATGTGTGTACAAAATTATTTCCAAAGTGATTGCTAACAGACTCAAGCCCCTTCTTCCAGCTCTTGTCTCAGAGGAGCAAACTAGTTATGTGGAAGGAAGACAGATTCTCAATAACATCATACAAGCTCACGAGGTGGTACACTCTCTTAAGATAAATAAGAATGTTGGTATGATCATACAACTTGACCTAGCGAAAGCTTATGATAAGCTAAGTTGGTCTTACATTAGGGCAGTGCTAGGAGCTTATGGTTTCGACCAAAACTAGATTAGATGGGTTATGGCCCTTGTATCTACGGCTAGTTTTTCAATCCTGCTTAATGGCTCACCCTCTAGAACCTTTATGCCTTCTAGGGGTCGCAGATAAGGATATTCGCTCTCCCCCTTCCTCTTTGTGCTCATGATGGAAGGGCTAGGCAGAGCGATCAAAATGGAAAATGCTGAAGGAAGAATCCAAGGACTGAAACTTACCATAGATGGTACTGCTTTGACTCATCAACAATTTGTGGATGACACTATACTGCAAGGTATTCCCATAGTCAAGGAAGACAAATCTTTCAAACAAATCTTGAACTACTTTGCTATGGCTACTGGTACAGAGGTAAGCCTTGACAAATCAAAGGTTTTCTTTTTTAACACTAACATTGCTATTCAGAGGAACCTCACCAGAATTCTCGGGTTTCAAAGGGATTAGTTACCTTCTAAGTACCTTGGAATGCCTCTCATGGACAAACCTCTAAGCAAGGGAGTGTGTGAGCCAATAATTAACAAACTTTAGGACAAGATCAGGAAATGGACTTGTAGGTATTTGAATTTGGTAGGGCATCTTGTGCTTACAAAGGTTGTCCTACAGACCATACCCATTTTCATGTTGTCAACTCTTCCTACTCCTACAGGAGTTATGCACAAAATCAAGAATATTCAAAGAGATTTTCTTTGGGGCAAAGGGGAAGAGAAAAATAAGTGGGATTTGGTACCTTGGGACAAGCTCTGCAAACCTAAGGCTCATGGTGGTTTTGGGCTTCATGACCCTGAAACCCTCAGCAGAGTTTCGGGTGCAAAACTTTGGTGGAGGTGGCATAAGGAATTGGAAACCCCTTGGGCCAAGCTTTGGAAACAAAAATATGCAAATAATTGACAGGAGAGGGATCATATCTGAATGTCTGGGCTTATCAAGGGCTCCCACATTTGGAATCTTGCTTGGGAAAACAGAGCCATTGTCCAGCAACATATCTTCTAGGAGATCCGAGCTGGGAACCTGGCAAGATTTTGGGAGGATAACTGACAGCAGGAACTAAACTTGTTTAAGGAAGAACTAACCGCTCTAAAGAATGACACTGACAACAAAGGTTTATGTATGGTAAGTGACTTCTGGGATCAAGCAAGGAAAAATGGTAAATGGAGAATATGGAAGGATCTGGGCTATAGTGAAGAGAGCCCTTTGAAGGCCCAGGTAGGATCTCTTGCTCTGGACTTGGAATAGAGGAAGACTTTGGTATCATCCTCGTTTGACCAATTGAGATGGGGAAGAAACATAGAAGGTAAATTTAACCTCAAAGAAGCTAAATGATTGGCCCTAGGGTTTGACTATCAAAACCCTGATAAGCTATGGAAGGACCTTTGGCAGCACCCACATTGGATGAAAATAAAGTTGTTTATGTGGTTGGTTCAACAAAAGAAAATTCTAACTTGGGAAAATCTTCTGAAAATGGGTTTTGTTGGCCCATCCAAATTCCATCTATGTGGTTTACAAGAGGAGATGATGGAACACCTACTCAACTACTGCCCATTCACCTCTACCTTGTGGGAATGGGTGGCCTCAATCTTCAGGCAAACTGACAAGGACAGGCTCAATATCACCAACACGTTGAAAAATTGGAGGAAATACTTATCAGGTAATGAAATCATTAACAAGGCTTGGACTCTGGTTCCAGGCTTTATAATCTGGGATGTCTGGAAAGAACGCAATGGCATGATTTTCAAGAACAAAACTGGCTCAACCCGGAACATTATTGCACAAATTTTACGACTACTCAAAGACACTAATGGATCCCTTTTGTGGAGACCTCTTGAGGACCCTACTTTGCCCCAATATGCTCACATACTGTTGCAGTTGGGTCTCCATTTGCTAGTTCCCCAGAGCATAAACAATGGTGTGAGCCAGATAACTGCTCGTAAAAACTTCTGGCAACCTCCTCCTCATGGTTTCTTGAAAATCAATATAGATGGAGACTTTGAGGGTAATCTAGGGATGACTCGATTTGGCGGGGTCATCAGAGATGAGTAGGGGCGCATAAAGGATATCTTTTGTAGTCATTTTGGGACTGCCACTAATAACATGGTGGATCTCATGGCCTTAGAGCAGTGCCTGGAAATACTGATCAAGTCAAATTTACACAACGCCATCATTGAAGCAGACTTTGAATTGGTAATTAATGTGGCCAAGAAGATATGTAATGGAACGACACGTAGAAAGGTTTCAAAAAACTGGTGGCTTCTGCAGGTTTTTCAACGTATTCATTCCCATCTATGAACCTTGAGAATGGTCAGCTTCGTTCATGTGCAAAGAAAAGCCAATATGCTAGCTAATTGTTTAGCAAATGAAGGAGTGCTTTTCAAGGAAAGTTATAGTAGGTATGCTTGGGATTTAAAACCCTCGGGGATATTGCATGATGATTGTCAAAGATAGGCAGACAAAGACATGGAGCACTTCCAGACCATGAGGAATGAACAGAAGGAAGACTAGTGGAAGCAGGAGAAAGCGGAAGCAGAAGTCAATCATAACTGTTGATCCCACATAGAATGCTTAAAACAGAGCTAATTACAGGGGAGGGGTACTTGGTAAATAGCGGGCTTGTTGGAAGGTCGTCGACCACAGATTTTGATGGCCTTCATCATCGAATGGCTATCGGGTTGGAAATTGATTGAAGGTTAAGTCTTCAAGCGAACCTGAAGATTTATAGATCAGTGGTTTATAATCTTCATTGGATCCATAAAGAGGGTAAAGATCGAGCTAGTTTCCATTCTGATATCTCGAAGGACCATCAGATCAACAGGGGCTTGATCGTATGGATATCGGGTTTTAAAAGTGATCAGAGGTTAAGTCTTAGACCGGACCCGAACTTTTATAAACCAATGGCTTATAATCCTTATCAGATCCGTGAACCAGGTAAAAGGGGTGCATGTTGCCGAGGCGATATCATTAATGACCATTGGATCTTACAGGATCTTGATCGAAAGGATATCAGGTTTCAACATGGGAGGAGGTTAAGTCCAAGAGCGGACCTAAAGTTTTATACATTAACAATTTATTTTATCTGTCGGCTCCGTAAAGCAGGTAAGGATCACCCAAGTCTCTGAAGAGATTTCCTTAAGGACCGTTGGATCACTGGGGGTCTTATCGAATGGCCATCGGGTTGGATGATGGGCAGAGGTTTATGTGTAAGATTTCAGGTTTTTTTTTAGGTTTTGTTGATGGTTAATCATCAACGAGTTTTCCCCTTGCTAGTCTTTACACTTATAAAGACATGTAACATATGTAATCTTTCCTACAGTTAATTGAAGGCTCCACTCTTACTTGACCGAAAAAAAGAAATATTTTGAGTATTAGTAATTAATGGTGAGAAAGAATCCAAAAATGCAATAAGAGTATTATAGGTATGGATACAATATGATATTAATTTCATTATTATTTATTATTATTAATAAAATTTTATTTTATTTTTAATTATTTTATCGTGGCCAGGATAATTGAAGTTTTATTATTGAATATTTCATTATGAGTATGGTAAAAGATATTAAATTATATAGTATAAGGTTTAAAATTTTGAGAAAAATGTTTGTAATAAGATTTCTAATTAATTAAAAAAAAAAAATTAAAAATTAAAATGTATAAATATATCTAATTATTATTGTAATAAAATATTTAGTCAAAACATAAATTAATAAAAAATTAAAAACAAATTAATCGTTGTGTATTTTCTAGAAATAAATATAATGAAATAATTACTAAATAATATATCATTGAATAATGGATATAAATTCAAACTTGATTGATTTTATGGTTAATCAATTACATATTTCCATCGGAAGGGATGGTTCACTATTGATCTTGACAACTTGCAAAATATGGATCTGCATCATTCTATGAGATCAATATGTTGTTTTCTTTTTGTATGGATCAAGAACTCATCAAATATTTGGAGGACACTCTTGAGGCATCCCATATATGGGTCATCTCTGCACAACCAAATTCCTTTGATAACACTTCGACCAACCCTATGGCACCAACTCCATCTTCTACCATTCTCTATTCGGTGACATTAAAATCATTTGGAAAGGTCAATCCTCGATTGATTATAGTTATGGTTGACACGACATCCTTCAAGAATGTTACCCCCTCCCAAATATTGGAATCCACTAATCCTTCACATTGTGACTCATATACATTGTTTTTTGGGCTTTCACTTTCGTTGTGGTCCCCCTTGGTGGTGCTAGTTAACACTGGTGACACAATAGAGGTTTCTATTTTTATCTTGAATAGTTATCCTAAATTTGACTGAATTTCCCATCATTGTGGTTTCCTCAATGATTTTTTAATTGTCGAGATGCTAACTCGATGTGGGATCATGTTGTCACTGCGATGAAACCATCCAAAATATTTCCTATACTTGAATTTTGGAGCCTACTGTGGATCTTGTGATCGGTCGTTCCATAGTTTCTTCTTGGTCACTTGATACTTTGTTAAGTCTTTGAGCTCCCTTCCTAGATTGTAAGTGTCAAAGTCACCTCCTCACACATGCTCAGTCCATAAGTGTTATAGACATTTTTGGGCACTACAACCCCAAGCATGAAATGTCCATAAACCAAGGGCTCCTAAGTCCCTAAAAGTGTTGTTCTAACCCCTGAAGGAACAAGGTCAACTGATTACAGCTTCTCCCAGAAGTTCTTCATGAAAAACTGCTCAGAACTGGTCAAAACAGGATCATTTCAGCTGCTCCATAGGCAAAGTGCATTGCATCTCACCTAAACACACTGTGTGGGTGCATTGCATTTCAAAAAGCCCTTCTATGGGGTGCGATGGGCGAGAAGTGACAAATGGCAGTGTCATTCCTCGAGGTGGAGAGGCATGGAAACTTCCAGAAACTTCTCCTGTGACACTTGCCTCTCTGAATTCGACCAAGGATGAGTAGAGATCATCAATCTCCAAGTGGAAGCAAGAACTATCAGAGGGAAGACACTAATCAAATCACAAGCTGACTCATCTCCCTTACAGATATCTATATATGGATCCCTCATCCTAGAGATCTAAAGGCTGGAATTTTGCATATTATAAGGAATTGTTGTTGGTTTCTTGAGACAACATCAGATTGTTGGGTGATATAAGCTTTGTATGAGGTGAAGAGGGGCTTCCTTGCTGAGAGGATGATGCTAGGTCAGAACAACTGGTTGTAACTCCCCTTGGCTCTTTCTTGTTTATCAATAAAAGTTATTCAAGTTTTCCTCCATACTCTTGTATCATTTATGTTTGCTACATTTGTATGGTCAATTTACATCTGATCCTAGATTGTTTATGATTATAGATCCATGTGCTTGTATAGTTCTATGCTACTGTGATCTTACAGGTACTCTGTGAAGCTGGGCGTGCAAGGGAACAAGTAGCGAAAGACTATCAAGAGAGAGAGGAATTGAACTAGGAGATTAGCGCAAGACATAGGTTTGTCTTCTTTGTTCTTCTCTCATCTATGCTTCATAAAGGAAAAATGAAAGTAGCTTTACTTTGTCTGTTTCTAAGGTAGCTATCACACCTTAGTGGGATAAGCAGTTCTGTGTAGACACTTTTCCCTGAAACAAAATGGCGACTCCACTGGGGATGAATTAGTTTGTTTGTTTATCTTCCTTGTTGTCTATTTTATAAACTTACAGACGGAGCCTGAAGTCGAGCTAGGTAGCTTTCGAGTAGATAAATGCCGCTTTAGTCAATCTCCAGGATTTATTTATAAATTAAAAAACTGATTTACAAACTCTCTGATTACCCTTTGTGATAGCTCTTAGATCCTCCTTAGATCTACCCCTGATTGTTGCATTACTGATTACCATTTGCTCGGCCAAAACCCATGAAATGAACTGCAAACTGTGACCCGAAACCCAAGCAAAGTCTCGTCTTTGGCCCAGAGCAGGTACTATTCTGTGAATCTGAAATTCAGTGCACCTCCCGAGTGTAGTAGGTGCACTGCATTTCAAATTTCCTATGTTACAGGTGCGCTGATCAGACTAAGCATTGTTCAGTTTTGGTTTTTGTGATTCATTCTTTCCAGTTCTATTCATGAATTTTGCTGCCTGTGATCAGTATATCTCTGTTTGAAACCCCTTTTCCTTGCTGTTATTCCGCCTCCTTTGTATAAAAGAACTGTAAATGTTTTTGTGTATTTGTTGAGTCATTTTCAGTTCTCCTTTGCAAAAGTAACGTAATCTTACTGTCGTCCTTTGATTTGAAAGCATCGCAAGTGTCGTTTTCAGTCATAGGAAAGAGTTTGATTGCTGTAGATAGTCGATTATCCTGTTACTATTGTATTTGGTCTGAATTTGTAATTTTTCTAGTGTCGAAAGCAAGTATTCATTTCTAAATCGTAAAGTGTTGTGATTTCCTCCATTTTTTATTTCGAAAAGAAACTTGTTGATAATTGTCGCTTGAAAGGTAATTCAGATTTGTGCATTAGCTTTCTTTTCTCCATTCACATACTAAGAAAGCCGAAAACAAATACATGCATGTGCATTTGCATTTAGACTGTTTGATTGGTTTGATTTAGGAAAGTGCATTTAGAGTGTGCTCTTTGCTCTTTGTGAAAGAATATTGTCTCTCTTTCCTTAGTAGCTAGGATTTTCATTGCACAAAGAAGATAAAAGACTGTTTATCATCTTAGATTGCATTTTAGGAATTACACATCTACATCTCGTGGTGAACCTGAAAGGCAAACTTCATAAACAAGATCAACTATAAAATAAATTCAATGAATCTAACAACGCTTTGGAACCTAACACACAACATTTAGAAGTCTAGGCTAGAGACGTATTCTGGCGTCGTAAAGCCTGGTAACTGCTGTTCTCACTGATGGTTGGGTGATTCCTCCACTTTGAGACGATAAGTGCCAGTACGGACTTGTGCTCCCACGTACCGTCGAGTATATTTTCGGAGACCACAATAGGCTTAATCCTTTATCCATAGGAAGCCGTGTCTGCCGCCCTATCAATCGCAATGCACTGAACACAACATTCGGGAAGATTGATTGCCGTACCATAAAAAGTATTCTGCAGTTTTCCGATTGGTTTGGTAATCCCTCTACCTAGATTTCTAGAGCAGTCCCTTTCGTTCCTTTTCAGACTCCTTAACGGAAAAGGTCCATCTGAGCACTTGTCACTTCAGGCTCATTAAAAATCGAAGGCGACTAGAGTCATATTTTGTTTTTTCTCAACTCTTAAAAATTGAAAAAACAAGTTCTGTCAAAGTGTCTAAAATTCATCTAATTCGGAAACATACTCCCCCTTTATTTTTAGTTGATCGAGTAATCCGCAATCATGGAAGAAAGTTAATTGAAATCCCATTGTTCGCGGAGGCTTACGAGTCAACCGTCTTTGTCTCCGGAATCGAAGCTAGTATGGACAAAGCGAACTCATTTAACCGGTTCCAAATCTCCTGTTAAAGTTAGAACAAGTGTTCCAACAACATCAGAGATTCCGGTTACTCCAAACATTTCTGGTATCCCTGCTTTTACAGAAGAAGTTCAGCAGCCATAGAAGGACAGTGGTACTGATCCTAGTCTGAGGGTAAACACTTGTATCACTGAACCCGTTCCAACTACAACCGATTCGGAGAGTTTTTCTCCCCAAACATCTATCGCTGTGGATTCCATACCTTCTTCGGCACCAGAAATATTCTACGGACCTGACGGTCTACCCCTTCCACCTGGTCTGATTGCTATAGAAGAGATTGTGGAAGATCCTCCATCTAGTACTCCATCGCAATTTGGAGTCGGGATCACTCTGTATCCTTCTTCATCAAAAGTTAGTCTACCGCCAGCGGAAGCTCCTGTAGAAACGCTAGGTAATCTTCTGGATAGACTAGAAATGTCTGAACAACCGTCAACATCTAGGACTGTGTCGTTTGACACAGCGACAGCAGAACTCCCTGCTATCACTCCAACAATGTTCGCTGGTATACCATATGTCCCAACTAGCTCTCAATCGTTAGAGAGAGCCCACTCAGGGGCCATTTACACGGTATGGTCTGTTCCTGTTTGTTCATCCGGAATAATATCCAGAAACTCTTATGTTGATTCTCAACAAATTGATCCATTTGGAGTTCAATTTGGGCAGTCCGTCCCTCAAGGGCAAACCATTCCCTTAAGTACCGGATTACCACCATATGGGGGGCAGTATGCCCTTTCATTATCCCCTCCGGTAGGATAGCCATATGGGAGTTCACAACAAAATTCAGGTTATGCTGGAATTACTTCAAGCGGTTGGGTACTGATACTACCTCAACAACCAAGAGTTGTATATTCGATGCAACAATGCTTACCTATGTCAAGTATACCAACTACGCCAGCTATTGTGACGGTGTCGCAAGTTCAAGCGCTGCCTGTTGTATGCCAACCTCAGGTTTCTCAGGTTGTAATGCAACAGCCCCTTGACCCTGCAACTCAACCACAATCGCCGACTGGTGGAATGACACATGTTCAAACGGGTACAATTACCCCTCATCTTGGTCAAACAGTTAGTATCGGGCAACAACACATGGCTTCACAACCATGGCTAGTGCAATACCAACAACCGCAGTTCCGACAAGTATACCAAGGTTCTGAACAAAAAATCTTTGCAAATAGTGGGCAACCGTATATTCAAAACGGTCAAAATCAACCATTTTACAATGGTCATGCCCACCAACCTTACCAAAGTTACCAGCATCAAATGCATTATGCTGGTATGCAAAGACCAACTGCTCAGGCAATCCCATCTTATCCTGGGTATGCTTCACCTAACCTGAATCAACAGTTACCCTTCGTGGCAACTTTAGAGTTACCTGATTTAAATCGGTTAAAAAACAATCCAATCGCTTACGCCCCTTGGTGGCCAGCGATTCCACATAAACTTCCATCGGATATTCCTAAATTTAATGGAAATCTGGGTGAAGATCCGTTGAATCATGTGATGACCTTTCATCTGTGGTGTTCATCAAACACCCTAAACGATGATTCGATTAAGCTTCACCTTTTTCAGAGGACATTAACTGGTCTGGCAGCAAAATGATATATTGAATTGCCTAGAGTTTCATTCGACAACTTCAGTACCCTAGCCACAACCTTTTTAACCCATTTTCAGTTACCAATAAGGTACGAAACGGGAATGGAACTTCTTACCAAATTCAAACAAACGACGGCCACTCACATATCTGATCATATACATGAGTGGCGACAAAGGCTACATCTAAAAAGGCCCGTAAGATTTCTGGTCAAAATGCAAAAGAGGAACTTCTTGCCTCAGAAGTAAATGTCGTATCGACAGATAAAGGCAAAGAAAACAAGCAACCAGGGGGTAAGAAGAAAGGCAAAGGGAAGAAGAAGAAACAGGAAGAATCATCACCTGAAAAATCTTCTGCAAACCCTCCTGGAAATAGGAAACCAAAAAATCCATGCTTTATATGCGATGAGGATCATCGGACCGCAGATTTTCCACACAGAGCTGAGCTTAAAAAATTCTTCAAGAATACAAAGACCTCAGCAGTATTAACTGATCCATTTCCAAATCCAGGAACAAATCTGGTTGACAGTGAAGATGCTTCCCAGTGTCAAGTTCTAATGTTGTCAGTTTCCAAACAGCAAAATGATGCTTTGATATCGACAAGAAACAAAGATTATGGGAATCCACAGCTGTCGAACAACAAGGATAAAGATCAACCTAGTAGTTCAACAACAACTTCGACAGAAGTTGCGCCACCCATCATTCCCGAGTTGACAATAAAACCGCCAAAGGGAGTAGTACACAAGTCGACATTTAATCCCCGCGCTAGAGCGGCACAACATTATAATATAGTGGAAGATTTGGCCCAATCGCCATCCACTATGTCGACTCTTGAGGTACTACAAAATTGCCCATCCCAAAAGCAGGCTTTATTATTAGCCATTGGTGGGATAGTCACAAAGGATTCCAATCTTGTATCCTTCGATCATAAAGGATACGATCCTCAGTTACCAGCTCAACTAGCTTTCCTTGTTCAAGTGAAAGCCCTCAATAAAACTATTCATCGAACAGTTATTGATGAGGGGG
Source organism: Pinus tabuliformis (assembly GCA_031772625.1). NCBI lineage: Eukaryota > Viridiplantae > Streptophyta > Pinopsida > Pinales > Pinaceae > Pinus > Pinus tabuliformis. The sequence goes on from CM062820.1 coordinate 94,522,274, forward strand.
CATCTACATGTATTATGTCGATGAGTTGCTGGAAAAATTTAGGATCTCCAACCTTGTCGTGATCTTCGACGACATTAAAAGCATTTGACGAACAAACATATACCCCATATGGTATTCTAAGTAACTTGAAGGTTGAACTAGGAGGGAAAACAATAGAAATAGATGTTGAGGTAATCGATGGAAATCTCGATTACAACATCCTACTGGGAAGACCATGGATATATGCTATGGTTGTTGTTGTGTCGACCTATTTTAGGAAGATTGCATTTCCCTTTCAAGGAGGGATTACAATCGTCGATCAACAAAACTTCCTCCCAAATGGTTCTCAAGTTACGGGAAGCATTCCCATGATCCATGGAAGCTCCCATTCGCTTCAAAATATCGGAGTAGGCCTACTAAAAGATCCTATATTAATGGGAACTTTCACCCTTCCACCTCCAATCAATTTGGCGGAAGTAGTGTCGGTAGGAACCTGCAATATGATATCTTCTAAAAAGATCTCAAAGAACGATATCGACATGGATCATGCGCAGGTTTTGCCTCCAAGCCCAAGAGAAATATTGTAGCAATCATTGTTCCTAGCATGGGAGGCAAACCCAAATCAATGCTCATCAAGCGTTTGGATAGATAGGTCTGAGGACTATGGTACCCCTTCAGATCCTTGGTCGCGAGTGCATGTCACCGACGAAGGAATTGTTCAATCAATGGTAATTGAAGGGGCACCATGGGATGATTACCACCATCGTTCCCTTCTTCCGGATTGTGAAGAAAACACTCCTGATGACCTTTAGCATCCTTCAGTTTTTTATTTCCTATCAAATACTGTAAACACAGTGGATTCCGAGTGAAACTTGTCCAACATTGAAGAGACTATCGCCATAAATATCTCGACCAAAACAGATGTTGTAGAGAATATTTATGTTGGCAAATGTTGTTCTCCTTCAAAACTGGAAATATATAACGCTCTTTTTCGTGAATTCAGAGATGTCTTTGCTTGGTCATATAGTGAAATGCCAGACATTGACTCGAGTATCGTTGAACACGAAATCAAGATGTATCCAGATGTCAAACCAGTGCGACAATGGCTACGACAGGTGCACCCCGAGAAAGCCGCTGCCATTAAGGCAGAAGTTGAAAAACTTCTCCATGGTGGTTTCATTTACCTGGTTCCTCTAACTGATTGGGTATCGAATATTGTCCCTGTTATGAAAAAACAAGGAACAATTAGAGTGTGCGTCGATTATAGGGATGTAAATCAAGCTTATCCAAAAGACAACTACCCTACACCCTTCATCGACCAAATAATTGATGAATGCACCGGATGAAAAATCTTTTCATTCATGGATGGATTCTCCGGGTATAATCAAATAAATATTCGCCCACAGGACCAGTCAAAGACTGCATTTATTTGTCCATGGGGCACATTCGCATATCGAAAATTACCCTTTGGCTTAAAGAACGCAGGGGAAACGTTTCAGAGGGCAATGAATTATGCCTTCCATGACATCAAAAACATCGTTCAACCATACCTCGATGACCTTCCGGCTCATTCGCGAAAGCGGACTGATCATCCGCAGCATTTGAGAGCGATATTTCAACGTTGCCGACACTACAAAATACAACTCAATCCACACAAATGTGTATTTTGTGTCAGTTGTTGTCGATTACTTGGCTTTGTAGTCTCGAAAGACGGGATTCGTCTCGACCCATGTAAGGTTCAGGCAATCATAAATTTGCCTCCACCTTCAAATTTGCTTCAGATTCAAAAACTCCAAGGGAAAGCAAACTTTCTGAGGAGGTTCATTCCAAATTATGCCGTACTTGCTAAAGGTTATACGCGTCTTTTGAAAAAGGAATTCCTTTGATGCTTTAAAAGAATCCCTAATGAAAGCATCATTAATGTACGCTCCTGATTATCAAAAAGACTTTAACCTGTATCTGGCTGCAGCGGATACAACCATCGCAATGGTTTTAGTTCAAGAAGATAATGGAATTGAACATCCTATATATTATTTAAGTAAGAACTTAAATGATACAGAAATCAGATATTCTTATGTTGAAAAGCTAGCGCTCGCAGCTGTTCAAGCAATACAGAGATTTCGACACTATGTCCTCTTTCGAAAAACTACCATTCTGTCAGATTGCAACCCCATGACTTATATATTGTCGCGACAGTTGCTGGGGGGCAAATATTCAAAATGGATAGCAATTCTACAAGAGTTTGATCTGGAATTTGTAAAATCCAAGTCAAAGAAAGCTCTGGTTTTTGCGGAATTATTGTGCGATCTCCCATTGTCGTCCAACGATGAAACATCCGAAGAAACAATCGTGGACGAAAATTTGTTTCTGATATCTTCAAGCAATCTGTGGTATGGGGATATAATCATTTATCTCCAAACCCAAAAATATAGGCGAAATACCTCTCGCTCTGAACAAAAACGTATTCGATGCCAAGCAGAAGACTACATGATCCTCGGTGATACACTTTACCGTCGTGGTATCGATACGGTTCTGAGAAGGTACCTCACCCATGAGGAGGCCGAAAAAGTCCTGAATGATTGCCATTCAGGCGCGTGTGGGGGGCATCAATCTGGTTATGCTACAGCGCAAAAAAAAGAAATTTTACGAACAGGATACTTCTGGCCAACAATGTTCAAAGATTGCATAACCGCAATTAGAAGTTGCCATGCTTGTCAAATTTTTGATAGCAAAACCAGAAGACCACCCGCACCACTGCAGCCAATAGTTGCTGTCGGGCCATTCGCGAAATGGGGCATCGATTTCATGACATGTAACCCCACCTTGACCGGGGGGCATGGGTACATCCTAGTCACAGTTGACTATTTTACCAAATGGGTCGAGGCGATGCCTACATTAGATAATACTGGTGAAACAACTGCCCTCTTCTTTTTCAATCATGTAGTCGCCAGATTCGACGTCCCACAAGCTATAGTCACAGATCATGGATCACATTTTCGCAATCACATGATAGTCGAATTAGCTGCCAAACTAGGGTTGTCTCACGACATCTCTACTCCATATTACCCGCAAGCCAATGGACAAGTTGAAGCAATCAACAAGGTCCTGAAGTGCATGCCACAAAGGATGATTGGAGTTCACAAAATAAGTTTGCACCTAATCCTGTACTCAGCCTTGTGCACTTACCGAACATCGGTAAGGAATGCAACCGGGTTTACACCTTTCCAACTGGTATATGGCCTGGAAGTAGTCTTACCAATCCAGTGTGAAATCTCGTCCCTCAAACTCACAATTGACTTTCTCCTCGGAACTTCAGAAGAGGAGGCTTATTTCTTGGAACTAATCCAATTGGATGAAACCCGTCGTGATGCCGCTTTGGCTAACGAAGCCCATAAGAAACGAGTCAAAGCGCAATTCGACAAGAATGTCAAACCCCGTGTCTTCTCAGAAGGTGACTTGGTCTTGCTTTATGACCAAGAATCCGATAAATTGGGGGCAGGTAAATTCAAGTCTTTATGGATGGGCCCCTATATTGTTAAGCGAGTATTAGCAAAAGGAGCCTACGAGTTAATGGATTATGACGGGATTCCACTGGCACAACCTCGTAACGGGTTGTACCTCAAGCGTTACTATGCGTGATTCAGTATAGTAACCTATATGCTTTTGTTATGTTTTTGTTTTCGCTAAAGTGTTCGTTTTGGTCAAGTAATCCACTTTTTACATTTATTGTAGATGTCAAACCTATTGGAGTCATGTGTTGGATATGCCGACGGAGCGAGTCGTAGCTCGCGGAACCTATCTTCCGCGGAGTGGGCCATTTTTGATCCAAGCGGCGAGTTAGTAAGTTTCAGAGGGGTATGTATTGGTCGATCAAAGAATAACATCACTGAATATAGCGTGTTGATAGAACTTCTCTCTGATGCCATCACACATGGTATACGCCGACTGATTGTCAAGCTAGACTCACAACTCGTCATACTACAACTCACTAGTATCTACTCTGTCTGAAATCTAGCTATTTATCGCATGTTCCTAAGGGTTAAGATTTTGGAAAGACAATTTGATTTTATTCAATATCAGCATAATTCCAGAACCTTAAACACATTAACTGAATCATTGGAAAATTATGTGTTAGATAGACAATTGCAACATTTATAAAAAGAAGCATACCATCAATATTTGCATTTGGATCATGTAACTTAACCAAAATAAAGCTTCGAAAATCAAAAATATATATATAACTGTTTATGGTTTACACATAATGTTCTATAACCAAGACAAAATTTGTCAAATAACCAAAAACTCAAAACGCTAGGGGGCACCCTAGTCTAATGATGCTCATGATAGCAAGTCACAGCCTGTGCGATCATGCGTTAGAGCCGAGTCCATCGTCTTGGCACACCAGTAGTATGCCGCTGCAACCTCAAGGGCAGCTCATCAGTCCTCACATCTGGAATACCAAGAGTGAGGCCCTCAACCTGTTCCTGTAATGCTATGAGAGTCTCGGCCACATCGAGGTCGTGAAGGATAGCCCTTCCAACAGCCTCTCCTGCTGGGGCGGCAGCTGGCACTCTCAGGCGTACTACTGGCCGAACGGGACCAACATCTGCATGAACACATGAGTTTGGTTAAGTCTTGATAGAATAAATCACAAGGACATTATAAAAGAAAACGATAAACAAGAATATGGTCAAAGAATTTACCAATGGCGCCCCACTGTTCGCCAGCCGGCAGTACTAAATCTGGATCACCCCGGAAGTCCATACTGGCATATGGATACTCGGAATAAACCATCTCCTGATGATCAAACCACCCGAAGAAGGTATCAGAAAAGGAAATCTGAGACTGACCAGCATGCCTAGACATATGGTCGACCCATCTCTGCATATGTGGTTCAGTCGGTGAAGGTAAATCGAGTGCAATATACTGCAGCTGCATCAGTGGTATCTTTTCCAAGCCAAAGGTGGTCAAGATAGAACCATAACCAAATTTCTTCAACCTCCCACTCCTCACCTTGGTCAACTATTCTTTCATCACAAGAAGCACTGCGTCGCACCAATTGAGCACCTTCAGTTGGAGACATTCCAAGGCATACTGCATATAAGATCAGTTGGCTACATGAAGAGCCACACCACCAGCCATCCTACCAAAAGTGAACAGAATAGTCCTGAGAGACCTGTCAGTGACATCACGGATGATGATCTTGTTGTCTTTACTCGGCTGAGATCCCTCTCTGCAATACCGGCGAACATAATCTCTCACAGATTCACCTCCTCGATCCAAACCTGATAAAGAGATGAGGGCACCCTGCCTCGACAAGCCAGTCAAGAAATAGATGTCCACTACAGTTAAGGGGATGGATTTTCCCCTAATCTGGAACACTTGGTTGGTAGGATCCCAAGCATCGAGCAAATACTGCAGCAAGTTGATTTGTTGTCTCATGCTAGAAATGCGGAAAAACTTCAGCAAGCCACAGTTCCGTAGTGCGTTTATTGTAACTGGATCATGTAAAGCAAGCATGTCCTCTTCTTCATGCTCACGTTATCGCCATGTAATAGTCATCTTTCTCCAAAGATCTCTAAAAACAAACAAGAGAAGAGTTAGATCCTGATTTTGGTAAGAAACAGGAAAAATTTTCATCAAAAACTGTGCATAATATTCCTTCCTTGCGCCCATCGCACCTACAGTAGTGCTCTGGGTGCGTTGCATGTCAGATGGCCAGTAGACAGACCAACATCCAATGCACCTTTCGATACACAAAGGGTGCACTGAAGACAGGGCGAGTTTTTCAAACCCCAGAGGCTCAGAGAAACTAGGAATCAAGCTCAGAATGCAAAATGGAAAGCATGGAATGAAAGAGCTCAAGTTTAGCTCCTACCTGGTCCAGATGGCGCCAAGAATCGTCCACAGAATCTCCCGAAATCAGCTGATGAAAATAAAGGGTGGAAAGCACCTCCAAAGCTCCAACAAACCAAAGTTCAAATGAAATGGTAAAATGAGAGGTAAAAGCACTTTTACATTACTTTTTACTTAGTTCGAAGTAAAATATTAGTGTTCTAACTCATTTCTCAAACATATATTGTTCATTTCTGACTAGTTTGATGAAGCAATTGAAAATGCAGTACAATCTTTGACAGAACAAAGCTATTTATGGTAAAGTCAAGAAATGACCGTTGTATCGAGTAGTTTTAGCGCATAGTTCAAGCTCGTTAAAAAATAAACATAAGCCATGAGCAAATGTTTCCCCCCACGTTTAAGCTCATTAAAAAATGAACTATTTCCCGGTAAATAACCATCGTGAATGTAGTACTTCAGCCTTTAAAAGCCTTGGTCGTGTTCTCATCATCACCTCCACTCTGTATTGGCTGATCATTCACCTCCATTTGATTGTTTACCCCTTTTGAGGAATAGCTGCGAAGAGTGATCTCACTAGCCATCCTTGTAACACTGCCATGATTGGAACATTCCAAACCTTACCTGGAATCAGCTGCTACCCAGTTTTATCACTCGTTCCTCAAAAGACGAGTCTCCTTTAAGCTCTTTTCAACTGACTCGTAAAATATGAAAAGATTGCCGAGCCATTGGCCTCTCCAGCTCGTTAAAGGGACCGGAAGTGCTATCCCTCCTCTAAATTTTAATCTTTTTGGACTTGAGGGATTATTACACAAAAATATCGAGCGCTTGTTTTGTTCGGCTCGTTAAAAGTATCGAAAATTCATCCCTTCTGTATTGTTTTATACTTTTTCGGACTTAAGGGATTAGATGACGAAAAAGGAATTTTGGAGTTTCCTTTACGTCCCTTTTTAGACTCTCTAAAATTGAAAAGGACCGAGTTATCTTTGTCGTTAAACTCATTAAAACTTAATAGCGACAAACTTGTCCATAGCAGACAAGAACAAGTTTCACTATCGCTAGGCTCATTAAAACATAGCGATGGGTTTGCCCGAAGGGAAAATTATAGAACAAGCATATGTTATCCTCCTCAATCTTGACAAAAATAAAGAGGTACTGGTCAGCAATGACTAGGGAAAATTGGGAAGAAAACTTGAAGAAACTTTGTTGGTAGCAAGTCGCTCTTGAACATGACACTTTCACTTCGCATCCAAGTCAGGTTGCGTTGTTTCATTCACCGGTCACATCACCATGGTCCCATCACACCATCCACATTTGGGGTAATGCTACCAATCCATCATGTCAGTGTCGCCGATATGTACAAGAGAAGTCATTCAGAGAATTCACCTGTGTCTCACCCACTATAATACATTTACACTCCATTCTTTCATGACCACCACCCTGAACCGTATGTCATCAAATCGTTTTCACCTCCATTAAAATTATTTGCTCCGTTCTGTGTCATTGATGTGGGATTCATTAAGGCCCTCCTGTGACAGATAGCTTCTTGTCGACATCAGCTCATTATCCAAGAAGTTGATCTAGGAACACCCCGTTCAGTACTTTGAAGCTTGCATGCCTCAATGGCAAGTTTCTCACTTTCGGCGACAGGTTTACATCAATGGCCTTTGACCGAAAGATTTTGCGTGGTGTTCGATGCCAAGTCCTTTATTCACACCACGTGAATTGTACTGCAGTACCTTGAGGGTCATTATCATTATCGGTGATTCCTCTCGCGCCTGTGAATAGATTACATCATTGGCTGGTAATCAGGTGATGTCTTTCAATGTTCGACTCCAGAACATCTCTAACATGGATAGACTTGTACTTCGAGTGAAGATCGAACGAGATTGAAGACCTCGGATCTAGTTTCATCCATTCGGGCTGCGATATATATTCAGGGAAATAAAGACATCAAATGTACATCATTGCTACACAGATAATCATCCAATCAAAGGGATGATGGCTCTACCAGAATCATCAGTCTACACTCAGACAATTGTCTGTCCTATGTACATGAAAATGAATTTATAAAGCTGAGCATGGGAATGCCCGCCTCAGCTAGATCATGAAAATATTATGAAGATAATGTATTGTATTGTATTTTATTACAGGTCTCCTCCCAGCTTGAAAGAACTTCGGATCCTTATAATAAAGCATTTCACCCGACATCAAAAGATTAACGACCTCATGCTTTAGGGGGCAACTGTTATAGACATTTTTGGGCACTACAACCTCAAGCATGAAATGTCCATAAACCAAGGGCTCCTAAGTCCCTAAAAGTGTTGTTCTAACCCATAAAGGAACAAGGTCAACTGATTACAGCTTCTCCCAGAAGTTCTCCATGAAAAACTGCTCAGAACTGGTCAAAACAGGATCATTTCAGCTGCTCCATAGGCAAAGTGCGTTGCATCTCACCTAATCACACTGTGTGGGTGCGTTGCATTTCAAAAAGCCCTTCTATGGGGTGCGATGGGTGAGAAGTGACAAATGGCAGTGTCATTCCGCGAGGTGGAGAGGCATGGAAACTTCCAGAAACTTCGCCTGTGACACTTGCCTCTCTGAATTCGACCAATGATGAGTAAGAGATCATCAATCTCCAAGTGGAAGAAAGAACTATCAGAGGGAAGACACTAATCAAATCACAAGCTGACTCATCTCCCTTACAAATATCTATATACGAATCCCTCATCCCAGAGATCCAGAGGCTGGAATTTTGCATATTGTAAGGAATTGATGTTGGTTTCTTGAGACAACATCAGATTGTTGGGTGATCTAAGCTTTGTATGAGGTGAAGAGGGGCTTCCTTGCTGAGAGGATGATGTTGGGTCAGAACAACTGGTTGTAACTCCCCTTGGCTCTTTCTTGTTTATCAATAAAAGCTATTCAAGTTTTCCTCCATACTCTTGTATCATTTATGTTTGATGCATTTGTATGGTCAATTTACATCTGATCCTAGATTGTTTATGATTATAGATCCATGTTCTTGTATAGTGCTATGCTATTGTGATCTTACAGGTACTCTGTGAAGCTGGGCGTGCAAGGGAACAAGTAGCGAAAGACTATCAAGAGAGATAGGAATCGAACTAGGAGATTAACGCAAGACAGAGGTTGGTCTTCTTTGTTCTTCTCTCATCTATGCTTCATAAAGAAAAAATGAAAGTAGCTTTACTTTGTTTGTTTCTAAGGTAGCTATCACACCTTAGTGGGATAAGCAGTTCTGTGTAGACACTTTTCCCTGCAATAATAAGGAATTCATGAGAGAATTTCTTCGTGCAAGCTTGAAAATGCCTAGCATAGTCCGTCAAGATAGTTCCTGTGTAATGCTTAATTCATGTCGATAGTTGGTGTGCATTTTCATTAACAAACTCTCAATTATGGCTGCATTTGTACTTCTATTTCGGTGAGTTTTTCAAACTTTCACTTTTGCGCACCTTCATTTTTGTGAGCATCATTTTCATGCTTTTGACTATCTATTTTTCTTACTTTCACCTTAATTAGTGTCATTTTCATTTTATCTTGGCTCTAGCATGTCTTCTTTTCACTATCGTTGGCATATCACAAGTGTTGTTTGCATTTTTATCTTTATTTAACATAAGTCATGTTTTGGAATGGGAAGTGTCACTTATCATGTAAAGTGGATTTTTGGCTTATTTCAAGGGGTAACTTTAGTGTTTATGTGTCCTTTTAGTCATATATACATGTTTTAAACTCATTCCCAAAGTTCCATGCATTGTCGCACAAGTGTCGTCACTTTCGCTGCAAAGTGTATATTTTGTGTCACACTTGGAGAGGTATGTTGCATTCTTGTCACATTGAGGGAATCATGTTGTCATTATTTTTTCAAGTGATCAAATTTTTGTCTTCAAATGTTCCAAGTGTTTGATCATGATCAATTTTTGTCTCGTCTCACTTGAGACTCATTGGTCCCACATTATCGTTATCCAGAAAATTTCGTTCTCAAGAAACTTGACTTCACTTACCCTTCCTAAACTGTGCATTGCCCATTATCAACCCTCAAGCTCTAACATTTCCTTTTGGAGCTACACACTGCACAATCTCAGTGCTCACTACCAATCTTTGAGTTCCATAATTGTGTAATCCTTTCCTCCATCCAGACTTCTCTGTGCATTCTGCAATCTCAAGCATGAAGCCTCAGCCTTGAGCTCTTGAACTACATAATTGCACAATCACTTGGTCTCTCTCTCTCCACAAATTCACATTGGGAAACTTCAATCTTCAAGCCTCAATATTGAGGCCTTGAACCCCTTTACTATGCAATCTCCCAGCCTGTTCTCCTTTTCTCCTCAATTAAGCAGTCACACAGCCTAGGCCTTCAGAACTATGCACTCTACAGTCTCAAACCTCAAGCCTCCATCCTGAGCCCTTGAGTCCCGCAACTACACGGTCCCTTTGCCCAAGCCTCCACAAATTTTCATTGTGTAGTCTCAAGGCTCATGCCTCCAGCCAGATCACTTGAGTCCCTCAATTTCGTAATCCCTTGACCTTGGCCATCCTTAACTGCACATTTCATTGTCTCAAGGCTTAGTCCCAGATCTTGGCCTCTAGAATTGAGAAATCACTAAGTCATTCACTCAACCAATCACCATTTCCACCCCTAGCAAGTGATTTCATGAAACATCTTAAATTATGGGTTTATTGGAATGATGTCGTATTGTCATGAGATGATTGTAGTTGTAGGTATTCTATTGTGTCATGACAAGATGGTGATGAAAGATATGGAGAAGATACCATGCTAGAAGACACATAAGGAGCTGAGGAGAAAATATGATCATCAAGTGAGAAGATGAAGGAACACTAGAATATAAAAGAAGATCAAATACCAGGACCACTTGACGACTCCATATCGATTCAAAACCCTTTCGAGGGGGGATTTAAAGAGAAAATCATATCTCTTATGAATATGAAGTATTGGATACATATTTTATCAAAGAAAGAAGAAGCAAAGAGTGGCTTGACATTGCCATGTCATCATGCAGTCCATGTTAGCAGTGTCATGTCATGTCATGTCATGAGTCATCATGTGCCACATCATTTTGTGGATTATGTAAATTCAATATGAGAAAATGTATTATTAAGTGGAGGTCCAAGAGTCATGGTTAGAATATGAAGAGTCATGTAAGAATTGAAAAGTCATAGAGAATTCCAAGAGTCATAAGAGAGGTGAAGGATCACCCCATTTGTTATATATACACCCTAATTTTACAAGAAAAGGACTTTTCACCTTGGCTTCTCTCATAAGACACTAAAGAGATAAAGTCAATACTTTTGGGGAGCAAGTCATGGCTCCAATGCTCCATTATTAGAGCTAGTGATGTTCATTGTATTCATGTATCATGGGACATTTTTCTTAATACTTGAAGTCTGATGGGCAATACATTTTCATGCATGTCTTGTGAATATTTGTAACACTATTCTATGAATGTTTATGATTCATGTTTTCTTTCACATGTTAAAGTAGTTGAACTATTTTGGATATTTTAGTGCTTATTTTATTGAGAATGTCTTGTAATGGTTGTAAAAATCATCGTATCTATGTGGACTATTCTTCTAGATGTTAGGAAATTCTCTTTTAGCTTGTGTGTGCCTCTACTAGGGCGGTACTATTACCTCTCTCTTAGAGACTCACTTTTCCTCCCTCTGTAGTAGAAGAGCTTTGATACACCTGCAACCGAACATTCAACAGGCACACTTACGTTCTTTTTGCAAAGGAACATATGAGCTTGTCTCTCTTTTTGATAGCTTAAGCCAAGAAAAATCTATAAGAATAAATGGCAGTTAAACCGATACTCTGGATGGGGCTTCTATTCCAAATGGTGTTAGGTATAATTGGGACTTCACATCGGGAAGAGCCACTTAATTCACAGATTTCCAGCACCTTCAACAAAATGGTGCTAGAAGGAGGGCCAAATGAAAATTTGTGCCCAATGAGTTTGTTGTAAATCTCTTATCTTTAATGGCTCATTCTCAAATCATACTCCTAGGGTGTTTCTCTAATTTATCCATTTGTTAATTTTCAATCCCTCATGAGCCTCTTTATCACCTGTCTCAATTGAAGTTTTTCAGTGAGGATGGAACTTCCATAGCCGAGCACATTTATGATTTTCTTAATTTTTTTGAATAGTACGAAATCGATGATGAATATTTTGCTTGTGTGTTTTTCGTCCTCACCCTTGAAGGTTGTGCTAATCGATGGTTCCACACTCTACCTCCTACTTCCATTTATTCTCTTGAACACCTCATCAAGGAAATTCATTTAGCATTTGATAGGTATGATTACCGAGATGTTTATAAAATGATTAATCAAATAAGAATGAATCCTAATGAATCAATTGAGGATTTCTCTAATCGATTCCTTCAACTTTTCTATGAATTTCTAGAAGAAGACACGGATTGGGATTTATTTAAAAAATAAGCATTTGGTTTATATATCTTTGCACCATAAATGTGAACCCCCTGATATTTCTTCTTCCCCAACTCTTGTGAGCCATGAGATACCCCTAATTTCATACGAGGAACCAGTTATTCCTTGTGTTCCTTTCCCTCCTCCTTTTTCAATTTCGATGCAGGTGCCTCCTTGCAATGATAATAAAGTTGTGAAACATTCAAATAAAATTTCTAATATATCTACTCATCCTCCTTCTGCTTTTAATTATTCAGATCACATGGAGGAAATCCCAGAATGGCTCATGAATCCTATGTCGAAGACTAATTTCTCCATTCCTAAATATGGTATTAACACTCATAACTCTAGTCTTGAATCTGATTTGTATTCCTGTCATCCTCTACCATCTCTTTTTCATGATCCTTTGACCCATAATTTTCTTAATAAACCTATATCAAATCTAAAAAGTGATCAGGTTCGGGGTAGTCGCATTTCACTGGTTGAGAAGAAGGAAGGTGAAGATTCTTTCAATCTCTCTTTTATTTTTCAAAATCCTTTGTGCGAAGATGGTGTTTCCTCATTCTTGGTTAATATTGAATTTGGTAATCCTGGTAGTAAATCAAATTCTATCAGTTTTCCTAATAAATATCGTCTTAGGGAACAATCATTCTGATGAGGATGACTTCATTGATACATATGATGATGAACTCCCAAGTGCACCAACTGATATTTCAGTTTCTCAAGAAGATTCTATTTAAAAATATTTAAATTTTAAGTGTATTTTAGTCAAAGAATATTCACTTATGAGCAATTCTTCCTCTTCACCTCCCTATCCTTTATGCTCCACTGTTTGTAATGCAACAACTTGTGATGAAGATAATCCATGCTCTTCAAGTTCTTCATCTGATGAGTTAACTTCTCAATTTACACAAGGTAGCGAGATTATCCATGGGGAAGAAGAAAGCAATGAAATTATAGAGCATCCATTCCATTCCTTATCATATCCATTTTTCTTGGGGGAAACTCTTCAAATTAGTTGGCTCATGAGATATATTCGATCCATACATCTTCATATTTGCGATTAGAAGAATCTTACGGCTTGAGTAATCTATTTTTGGAAGTTGTAAAATTTGATTAAACTAATGATGAAGATAGCTCCCATCCAGATAATGGTGATCCTGTTAACTTAGCTGATGGTAGCTATCCACATGAAATTTATGATTTGACTTAGTTTACAAAATGTTTTTATCTCTATTTTCAAAGTTTTGGAACTTGTCAAGAAGCCGAGGCACTTCAACTCTCATTGATGGTTATGTCAGGTTCTCGCGATCTTGGTGAAATTCTTGAACCATGTCAAATCTAGATTTTCTCACAGAATACTTTCATTCATATTTTTTTGCTAGATGAAAACTAGTTCTTCATGTATTTCGGGATTTCTCATTGCAATTTTCCTATTTCTATAGATCGAGGTTTTTATCATACTATTGTGGAAAATTCATCCCCATGAAAATATCTTGTATCGAATTTGGGTTAGGAGTGTATACCTTTTGTGAATGTGTAGAATTGCAAAGCTGATTAATTTGAAGATTATATTTGGCTGAAGAATTCATATATGTTGAGTGTTATGGTGGATAATAAGCTCCTATTCTCTCTTGTGGATGTCTTGATGACACCAGGAATCCTCTTGAGTGTTAGCAAGTGCTTGAGTTATTTGTTGAATCAATTTCCTCTTTTTCATACATTACACCCTTATCGGGTTTATATATTTTGTATACTAGCATTCTTCTTCAATTATTTCAATGATTATGATGCTTGTACAGTCTACCACTAGTTACATGAAGAAGATTTGTCACATTCATCATGTGCGGAAGTTGGTTCTATTGTTCATATAATTCATGGAACTTTTCAAATTGATTTATCCTTGTTAATTACAAACTGGGAATCTAACGCTGTAATCAGCCCATCTAATCATGATTTTGGCTATGATGACTATCATTCAACTTACCATTTTCCCATCGACACATCAGACGCCAGTTGTTTTACATCCTGTGATCTTTATGGTTTAAAATCTTACTATTCAGGTTCTTGTCAAGTAGTTGAGGAACTTCATCCTTCATTGATTATTATGTCAGGTCTTCACTGTGTTGGCATGTTTGTTGAATATGATAAAATTTATTTTCCCTCACAAGATTCTCATCTTGACCCTGTGCTTCTAATTTAAAATTCATCTCTTCAAGGATTGTGTGGTTTTCAAGAGGGCATTTTGAATTTCAGAATCCAATCTATGATTTCCTCGAAGCATCTTACTTAACAAGCCCCTTTACTAATAAGAAGTTTTGGTGTTTTCTCATGCTTGCTAAGCACGACAATGAAGATGAATATGCATTCACAAGAATTCTTCAAGGTTTGTTTGATTAAGCATATATTCAAAAGGTAAGAATCTAAAATGGGTAGAGGTGGTTGTGGTCACACATCTTTCTGCCGACAAGAAATACCTTCTATTTGTTTTGCAAATTATTCAAGCTCTTACCAAATTATTCAAGCTCTTACCTTTTCTGTTGCACATTTCTTTATATCATTTTTAATTGGTTGTATCTTTGTGATTGTAGGTCAGGAACAACTACAGTGGCTTCATTGGAATTTTCATTACACTTAATCTCAACCTTCTGGCTAGTTAGGTTAGGAGTAGGTCTAACTGCATTTTATTTTTTCCCTATTGCACTCATTTTCTATAGTCTCTCTTGTGTTTTATAACATTATTCTTGCATCCTCTTTTCAGTTTTCCCCCATTTTATTTATCTTTTTAATTTTGTTTTTCGGTTGGATCTTGTCTCTTATTTCACGTTTTGTTTAATAGTACTTCGCATGAAGGATATTCCCTTTGGCTTGAAAACCAATGTGGAAAAGTAGAAGAGAACTTTGTAACACTGCAACATTTTGCTAACCATCAATCCTCCTTCCTCGTCTTGGTTATCCTTTGGTCGATCATGTTCTAATGGAAAATACGATCATTGTGAGGAAAGCTCTATGTCAAACCATGCTATCTGTGTCTATTCTAGAAACCTCATGCCTACACTCGATTATTTACATTTCATTGTATTCCATGATGATCCAATAAAGTAGAGAAAGATAAAGGAAAAATATAAAAGAGAAAACAAACATTGAAGTTATTACATATTCTTCTTTGAAGGAACAACCTATTTTTCTCTCAAAAAGTTGGGGTCCCTCTTCCGCTGATGAAATAAAAAATTTCCAATGCATAGTTCTATATAAAATAAATAAAGGGTGAAAGAAGAGAAAGGCTTCATGCGTGGGGAGGTGAAGAAAGAAACTCCATCAAGGTACTATCCATTCTCACTATTAGTAAAGCAATGTATGTTTTCCTGAAGTGACTCTGTCAGGGTACTTTCTGGGCCTGCTGGCAGTGGAGAAACACTAGAAATAAAAAACTATAATCTCAATATCTATAGCTCCTAGATTTCATTACCCTTCTCTCAATTCGAAACATTGCAATATGGCTAGCTCTATGTTTTTGTTCACCCAAGAAAGGATAGAAGGGACTATGTTTATTCATGCGGTAAGTGGGGAAACCAAAGTGATCTGGGTGATGAATCAATACTCCTTGAGGAACTAGACCCTGCACAAAATATTTGACCAAGGCAGAGAAGCTGGATTTACACTAGTATGTCGCCAAGTGTTTTCTCTACGAAAATACCCTCTAAAATTTTTCCTATACTTGACTTTTGGATCCTACTATGGATATTTTGATCAGTTTTTCTATAGTCACTTCTTGTTAGGATGATACGCTTTTACGTCTTTGAGTTTCCTTATTGGATTTTAAGTGTCGAGGTCACCTTCTCACACATGCTTAGTCCATAATGAATTCATGAGTGAATTCCTTCATTTGATCTTGAACAAGCCTAGCATAGTCCATCAATAAAATTCCTATGCAATTTTCAATTCATGTCAACATTTAATGCGCATTGTCATTGATAGTCTCTCACTTGTTGTTGCGTTTGTACTTCTATTTCGGTGCGTTTTTCAAAATGTTGCTTTTGCACACCTTCGTTTTTGTGAGCATCACTTTCATTTGTTTACTATCTATTTTACTTTATTTCACGTTAATTAGTGTATTTTTCATGTTACCTTGGCTCTAGCATGTGTTTTTTTCACCGTCGTTCACATATCGCAAGTGCCTTTCGCACTTTTCTCTTTATTTAACAAATGTCGTATTTTGGCATGGGAAGTCTCCCTTATCATGTAAAGTGGAGTTTTGGTTTTTTTGAAGTTGTAAATTTGGTATTGATGAGTCATATTACTCATGTAAACATGTTTTACACTCATCCCCAAAGCTTCATGCACTTTCGTGCAAGTGTCATCACTTTCGTTGCAAAGTGTATCATTTGTGTTTCACTTGGAGACGTATGTCGCGTTGTTGTCACATTGAGGGAATCATGTTGTTATTATTTTCTTGAGTGATCAATGTTGTGTTGTTGAATATTCTAAGTGTGTGATCATGATCTATCTCTTCTCACTTGAGCCTCATTGATCCCACACTTGGCCTTATTTAGAAAATTTCATTCCCAGGCAACTTGAATTCACTCAGCCTTTGAGAATTGTGCATCACGTAGTTGCAACCCTAAAGCCCTGAAATTGCCTCTTCGAATTTCCCACTACATAGTATCAATTCTCAATCGTAGTCCTTGAGCTCTAGAACTATGCAATCCTTGCCTCCATCCATCATTCTCTACGCATTCCGCAGTCTCAAGCATCAAGCCTAAGCCTTGAGCTCTTGAACTATGCAATTTTGCAATCACTTGGCCTCTCTCCCTCAAAAAATACGCATTGGGAAAATTTAGTATTCAAGCCTCAATCTTGAGTCCTTGAACCCTTAAGTGTGCAATCTCCCAATCCGTTTTCCTGTTTGAAATGCGGATTGGGAAACTTCAAGTTGTTGGATTTATGGGGCTTGGACTCAGGTTCAGAGTTATCTACGCTAACCAACAAAGCCCTACACTACTGTCCCTTTCGGAAATAGTTCGCTTAGCACAGACCGCAATCTCACCCGAGGCAGCATTGGGGATGCTAGAACTAGGTTTCTGCATCCATAAGGCTATGTGATGTAGCAGCAAGGCATTTCTTTAATGTAGGGCCCAATCCAAACTTTGCGAACCCTTATCTTCAGAATCATAGACTTAAGAAATTTCTACTTAAATAGATCTATGAGCTTCACGTAATTTTCCTAATGTGCATAAGTTATCATACACAAGTAGATCTGGACCTTTGTGATGCAATTAAAATAATATTACAAAGAATCGAATCATAATTGAGCATAAACATAGAAACATATAGATATACAGAGAACACACAGAATTTCTTCAAATAGACTTTATTACTTCATATCTTCAATGAATACACTTCTTATGACCCTATGCACACAGCTGTAGGGGCCCATGCACTCCACTGTGAACTCGCTAAGGTCTTTGGGCACTCAGCTACAGGAGCCTTCCCCTTCGTAAGGAAACAAAATTACAAACAAAATAACCTCAAAATCACATTCGTGCACTGAACTTCTAAACTGACTAATGAATCCTAGATGTATTCCTTTTATAGTTTTTACATTACATTACCATGTTCCACGAACCATGGCTAGAGTTCATTATTTAATCAAAACAACCCATCCATTTACAAGGTAAGGGGCTTTGACCTGCCTAAAAGCCCCTTTGACTCTTAACGTTCTACGATATTCATGCTTTGATCCTAAAAATGTGGAGACTTTAAAATATTACATCAAAATTGATGCAAACTTTAGATAAAAATTAGACCTGTGAATCCCCATCCCAACGGGCCCCCAACAAAAAGACGTGATGTGTCCCAAGTCATTATGTTGGTACATCCTCGACGCATGTTTTAAGGCCATTGAACTCTATCTTGAATGTTTAAAGCTCCGTTGTGCACTTCATGGCGGCCCGTTGAACATCCTCGACCAATTTCTTAGTAGTTGGTCCCTTTACTGCTAAGAGAATGCTCCTCTGCATCTGTTGCATACCTTTCATTCTACTCTCCACAGATTGAGAGAGTTGACTAGCTTTGTCAGTCGAAGGTTGCGTTCTTGCTTAAATGATTGATGCTTTGCGTCACAGCTCATCTATGTGAGTCTGAATAGCCTTCCCTTCCTGGAGTCTGGTGAACCATTACACAGGTGCTAAGGTTTGCGTTGTTTCCCTAATTTCATCGAACTGCAGTTTTTTTTCTCTTAGGTCAGCTTCAATCTTCTGTACATGTGGGTCCTCCTATAGCAAGGCCCACATCTCCATGGTGTTCTAAAAAATCTAGCTATAGTCCTGAACTGCAGCTGCTATTACATCCATGTCTGCCTTAATAGAAGCATCGCGCTGCTCTCAAACTTCTCGAGGTGTTATTGGCTTTAGATTCATCTGCAACTCTGTGAGTTGTATCTGCATCTCAAAATTTACTCGTTCCACCTTCGCTTTGGACTTCTTTACCATGGCTTCCAGCTTGTTGTGCTTCTCTTCAGAAGCTGCTTCAATCTGTATGAGGAGCTTTGGCAGCTCAATGCAAGTCTAGGTAATGGCGTCCTCTAGTTGTTACCTACATGCAGTGACTGCGTAGCTATCCTAGATGGCCCTGGAAGGTTCCTCAGCTAATTTTTCATTGTGGCTCTTGATGTCTTTGATCACGAAGAGCACCCACTCTTCCTATATTTTCAATTCAGTAGACGCTTCCTGGTGGAGTTCATGCAATGCTTGAATGGGCAGCACTGCTAAGTTTAGCGTTGAATTCCTCCCATATGGCATTGTTGCTTGATCTGCCTCAATAGTAAAACACAGTGACCCTCCTGGAATGGACACTACATGGACATCTATGGTTACCACCAATGTTGAAGGTAATGTTTGTGTCGCACTTCTCGTTCCCACACTCGCTTGATTCTCGCTCGCCTAAATCATGCTTGCTTGAATCGCACTCACTTACACCTATAGCTCTTTGAGGCTCTTGTTACATAGTATTTTTTCATACTTCCTGTTCACTTCTTGTTCCATATCTTGAAGTTCCAAAAAATTGACTACTTTGCAGCATATCCATCATGATATACAAACCAAAATCTCCATGAAGAATCAAGGAAAACTGCCCTAAATCCATTATGAAGAAGGTTATATAAAACCCTAAATTTTAGCATTAGTGCACTTGCTCCACTTCCTTCCCATGTTGATGGAAAGTTGCACAGTTATACACTAGCGTCGCCAATGTAGGTTTTGATATGAAAACCCACGTTGAACCTCTTTTGATAAGGTTTCCCAAACCGGAGGAGAGGCTTCATGCACTAGAACCTTCGGGAACATCAAGCTGGGTATTGTTTGTTGTTGATATGGTCGAGCTCTCCAATTTGGACCTCTTGATCTTATAATCATGGGATTTCCCCTTGAGATGTGGACCTTCCTCCCTTTTTTGTGGATCCCTAACTCCCTCTCCCTTCCTATAAATTCACTCCCTTCCATCCCCAAATGGTTGGTCATTGATTGTTGCATCCATATGATGAGATTATGCTTAAATGCTACCCGTTCTAGCTTGGAGAAGGAGTGTTTGTAGAGTCTTTAGTTGGACTTCAAAATTCACCAAAAGGAGGTTTTCAACATCAAGGCATAGGTTGTATGCTTCCCTTTTTAGCTTATTAATATAGACATATGATGTTAACTTTCCATAATTGTCTAAATTTTTATGATTTTAGCTTAACACTCCTTGATCTATTAAGTATTTTACATTTGATGTATGCCATATATGCTCTTGTATCTTGCATATCTCTTTGATCTTCCTTGTAGGTACTCGAACATGAAGAACAAGTAAGGAGTGAGGCATAGAATGAAATATCCAAAGTCATCTCCAAAGGATTGAGTAATTAGCATCAAAGCGAAGTAGGTTTCTCCTTCTCTTTTCATTTGTTAAACATAAACGAGGAAAGTGTATGTTGTTTTGTTTATTTTGTTGCTAAACCCATGCATTGGACTAGAGGGATTGGCTCTATTCACAAAGGGGATTTACCTTCAAAACAAAATGTTGACTCCACTGGGGAAGCTATAGCCTTTTCATCCTCTTTTCTCAATTGATCTCTTGATTAGTTTGAGCGACCGTCGTGTTCTCAATTAGTTTGGGTCTATATTGGTATGCACAATCATTGGTTTCTACCTTAGAGTGCTAATCCTTGAAGTGCTTGTGGAAATATTTTTATTTTTTGCCTTATTCCTTGCCCTGTTAGGATATTCCGACACATAGGAAATAGTTAAGTACAACTTGGTCTAGTTTAGAGTTAGGTAAAGTGTGTTTCTTTACCGTTGTGCATTTTGTAACTTACAATCCGACGGTCACGATATGTAGTGATCCGACGGTTCACTCTCTCCTCGGTATTACCGACACTTGATCCGTGGCTTGACACCCGATTGGTCCATGAGTTCTATTTAAAGCGCATGGAGGGTCATTGTTCGGGTAATCCGTGCATGAGAGAAGCTTATGTAAATTTTCATTCTTTGATTAATAAATTGCCTGTAGTAGCCACGTTGGCGTAGGCTGTGGACTGTTTCCCTCTTTGAGGGTTTTAACCACGTCAAAAATACTGGTGTATTGATCTGTGATATGGTTGTGAGCGGTGTCCTTTTGGTGTTCTTTCTGAGGAACTTACCCTGTAAATTCCTACATGGTATCAGAGCTAAAGGAACTTACCCTGTAAATTGATTACCACACTTTGGTGTGATAATCAAAGTGCCATTCAGCTATGCAAAGATCCAGTCCAGCATCAGCGCAGCAAACACATTGAACTACACATGCACTTCATCAGAAAGCTCATTCATGACCATGTTCTTGAAGTGCAATATTGTTCAACAGATGATCAGGTTGCAGACATCTTCACAAAGGCTCTCACAGAGGCAAAGTTCACTAAACTTCGATATATGCTTGGAGTTCAGGAACTTGTCACTAAGGGAGGATAGGCTCTAGTGCCTCCTTCCTTCTCCTATTGTGTCATATTTGTAAATCATTCAATCCTATCCCAAGTTGTTCTTAAGGGGGGATGTTAGGATATTCCGACACATAGGATATAGTTAAGTTCAACTTGGTCTAGTGTAGAGTTAGGTATAGAGTTAGGTAAAGTGTGTTTCTTTACCGTTGTACATTTTGTAACTTACAATCCGACGGTCACGATATGTAGTGATCCGACGGTTCATTCTCTCCTCGGTATTACCGACACTTGATCCGTGGCTTGACACCCGATTGGTCCATGAGTTCTATTTAAAGCGCATGGAGGGTCATTGTTCGGGTAATCCGTGCATGAGAGAAGCTTATGTAAATTTTCATTCTTTGATTAATAAATTTCCTGTAGTAGCCACGTTGGTGCAGGCCGTGGACTGTTTCCCTCTTTGAGGGTTTTAACCACGTCAAAAATACTGGTGTATTGATCTGTGATCTGGTTGTGAGCGGTGTCCTTTTGGTGTTCTTTTTTAGGAACTTACCCTGTAAATTCCTACATGCCCAATGCACCTTTTTCTCTGACAATTGCACTGCCAACATACTTTCTCTTAAAACAGTCACATTGATCCCTTGTTCAGTTCTAGTTTGGTCATAGCAGTCACGCTGATCTCTGAGATTGGCAAAAAATCTAGGGTTTCTCTATCAAACTCCAGCGTGTTTGAACCCCTGAGGTTTTGTTTTGTCCTGCATGATTGGATTTATTGATGTTTTGATTGATTACCTGATTTCATTAGCAAATTCTTACAT
Source organism: Pinus tabuliformis (assembly GCA_031772625.1). Lineage (NCBI taxonomy): Eukaryota > Viridiplantae > Streptophyta > Pinopsida > Pinales > Pinaceae > Pinus > Pinus tabuliformis. Next base: position 94,544,334 of record CM062820.1, read on the forward strand.
TTTTGAACTTTCAAGTGTTTGAGTGCAATTGCATTGATTTTAGGGTTTATAATTAATTTGATTTCACTAGCCGCTTGTGAGTGTCGTTAAGTCTATGGTTTGTTAATTGTTTAGGTTTGTTTATGTGGTAAAATCATTTGAAGCATTGATTTGCATTAGTTTCAATTTGTCTTGTGCAAAGTTGCTTTTAATTTGTACTAGGTCATTTTGCATTTGAAATTCATCTTTGTCTTTCATCAACCATAGATTACATTGTTTGATTTAAAACCTGAAATGAGTGTATTTGTTAATCTATTCGAAAGAAAATTTGAAATACATTTTCATTGAGTAATTTTGGATTTGGTGTTTCTTTGATTGGTGCATCGTTTGCATTAGGAAATTTTGAATCGAAAAATTCATTTTTTTTGTTTACGTTGAAGCTCAGTTGCGAGCATCTGAAAATAAAAAAGAACATCATTTAGGTAAAGTGCATCTTAGTAAAGTAAAAGTCATTTTTTTCTTTCAGTAGATTGCATGTTCATTAGTGAAAGTGAATTTTAGTTTTTCTCTTGCATGTTGCATTTGTAAAAGTGAATGGAGGAATATTGTTTAATGCATTCTCTTGTTTGATGGATTAATTGATTGAACTCTTTTCCCTTGCTAGTATAGAATTCATTGAAATGAAAAGTTTCATTTTCTCATATAGCTGCATTCTAGGATTCATGTGACATTGTTTGATCCATAAATTGGAACATAATTCAAGAAAAACATTAAAATTTATTGAATTAACCTAAGGATCATTTGGAACTTAACACAAACATTTAGACGTCTAGGCTAGAGACGTGTTTCGGCATCTATAAACCTAAAAAATATCATTAACTACCTACATTGTATCACGGGGGTGAAATTTTGTTCCAGTATGGAAGTATATCGAAGGTTCTTCGGTACTCTCAGGTATATCGGAGGCACTCAATTATGGAAAGTATATGGGAATGCTCACATTGAACAATTATGCATGAGACAACACTAACATGGAATTGTGCTCCCCGTACCATCGAGTATATATTGGGAGACCCCACTAGGTTGTTATCCTTTCGTCACATGTAACCGAGTCATCCGCCTTATAGATGTGATACATCGAACACAACATCCGGGGAGATCGGTCATCGTACGTTAAATCCTTGGTTTCGACTAAGGTGTATATAACTGTTGATGATACTTGGTAAATGCTCTTGCCTAGTTCACCCCTTTTTTATTTCATTTTGTTAATTTCTAAAATCAATTGATTGACCGCGAAACAACATCCTTCCTATGGAAATAATCCTTAGCAGATATTAGGTTGATACTGATCGCAACATTTCCAGTGTCTACCAGTCAAGGAAACCCCTCTGATAGGAATCTTAGTTCTTTTCTTTCTTTTTGAAATACTGGTGCTCCCTATATGGAAAACTTGTCCCTTCCACGATTGACCATTGGTCTGCCAGTTTGGTTATTTTCAACCTTGGTGATTCCAAGTGTCCGAACTGATTTTCAACCGATTTCTCCTCCACTTGAACAACATCAACCTCAAAATTGATCCCAACGTTGACCCCTCACCTTCTTCACCTATTTCTTCACCTTGTTATTCCTCTTCACTTAGTGAAAGTTTGGATTCTAGTAACCAAGAAGCTAAGAAGAAGAAGAGGACGAAGAAGAGGAAGCAAAATAATAAAGGGGGAAACCAATTAAATATTTTTACCGATGCAAATAATGAAGAAAAATATTCCAATTCGCCCTAGAAAGTAAAATTCCCTTGCATATTATGTAAGGGCGACGACCTTCTTCAAAATTGTCCTGGTATTCCCAAGGTCTTAGAAGTGTGGTCCACAAGTTCACATCAACCTTTGTCATTAGCCTCTGGAGATCATGCTAGTGATAAACCTTCAACTAGTAATAATACGTTCCATGGGAAACGGGGAAAGTCAAATTTCCCTGAGTTGTGTGAAGGTAATCATCCAATTCTCCTTTTCCCTTTTCTAGATGAGGCTTACAAAGAGTTGGAAAACCTTACATATTCCCAACCTCATCTTCCGGTTGGTTATCAAAAGCTTTCCCTCGATCCTTCGCTAGTTAATCAAGTGATTGGTCAAAATCCATCTTTGGTCAAGCCCACTCTCTCTAAAAGTGAGTCTCATGAGTATGTTCTCGACAAACCATTGTTTTAGAAAATGGTAGACCTGACTCCACCTTCAGTTAACCATACCTTTCTAGCAGAGAGTGAACCCCATACCACTCAGGTTCTTCTAGTTTCTTCATTTTTGAATGAACTGGAGTGAAATCCTACTAGTACCGAGGTGCATGAGAGCAGTTCTCCTATTCCCATAGCACAAGAGGGAAACTCTCATGTTCCTATGACACCCCCTCTGAGTAGTTTAGTCACTTCTTTTGATTGGAGTCGATTGGTAAGATATCATATTCCATCTTATGTGCCTTTACACATTACAATATAGACTTACAATGTGACCATACCTAGCACAGTCATAGACGAGGGCGAATTTGTTAGCATTCTGTCCTCAACTACTTGGAAAGATTTAGGTTCTCCTCAGCTTGTCCACGTCACCTAGAATCTATTAGCTTTTATCAGAGGAACCAGTCAACCATTAGGCATCCTTCCTAAGTTACTTATTACTTTGGGAGAAAATATTGTCTATATAGACGTCATGGTTTTCCAATGACATTTATATTTTAATCTACTCCTTTACCGTGACTACGTTTATGTCATGGGAGCTCTTGCCTCTTCTCTCTTTCGTGTGATGTGTTTCCTGCATGAAGGAAGAATTGTGATCATTGATTAGCGTACATTCGTTGGTCTTGAATCAACTCCTAATCAACCATCATCCTTAAATAGTTCTTATATGCAAGCGGTATCACCCCCGCCACAGGTCAATTACGTGGCCACCTATTCCATGCCCACATCTATTGATGATATAGTAGGTGATGTAGTACATCATGTACTCAGGGAATTGGAGCCCCATTTTTCATTTGGATCCCTAGACATGTATCCCTTTCAGAGTGTTTTTCTCCCATTTGATGAGAACCTCTTGGAAGCCATGGCCTCTTTTGGTTTGTGACCGGTTATATGGAGCATAGTTCCTTGTCTTGTGTCAAGATTGGTAAACAATGAAACAAGCTCCATGAGGATAGTTCTTTTACTATGTCAACTTCATTAAAAAATAAAATAGATCCCATGAGGGTAGCTCTTTTACTATTTCAACCTCATTGAAAAATGAAATAGGTCCCCATGTGGATAGTTCTTTTACTATATCAACCTCGTTAAAAAATGAAATAGGTGTCATGAGCAGAGTTCTTTTACTTGTTTCAAGCTCATTAAAAATTGAAACAAGGTGTCATGAGAATGGCTCTTTTCATATGTCAATCTAGTTAAAAAATGAAACAAATCCCCTTTCAATTGGATTCTTTGATTAGATCTCGTAAAATCTAAGTCGAATCTTTCACTTGACCTCGTAAGTGAACTTTCATTCCATCCACCTATTAGTAACTAGTAGTCTACTTAGGTGAATGGAATGAAGCTTGGGGGACATGTACCTTGAATTGAGTCATTATGTTGGGGGCATGTAAACTCATCTCAAGCATAGTTTATCTTTGTTTCAAGCTTGTGTAAAAATGAAACCAAACCTAAGCATAGTTTGTTTCCGTTTCAATCTTGTGTAAAAATGAAACCAAATCCATGCATAGTTTTTTCTCATGTTTCAAGCTTGTGAAAAAATGAAAAAAAATCCATGCATAATCTTTTCTCATGTTTCAAGCTTGTGAAAAAATGAAACCTTCCTCAAGTATACTCAAGCATAGTTTCTCATGTTTCAATATTGTGTAAAAATGAAACCATTCCCACTTTACATCTCGTGATTTCCATTTTTATCAGCCAAATGAGACTTGGTTTGTCCATTCCATCTCCACCATCTATTTGGTCGATCATATGCTTTCACTTGGTTGTTTTACCCTTGCCTAAGGAACATCTGTGATGAGTGGTCTTATTATCCACTGTCTTGACCTTTACATGTTTTGAGCAATTCCATTGTGACTGGAACGAGTTGTTATCCTTTTATACCACTCTTTCTTCCAGGAGGAGTCATCTTTCAGCTCTTTTCTGACTCTTGAAATATGAAAATACTGTCGAGCACTTGTATTTTTGAACTCGTAAAAGTACATGAAAAGATTTCTATTCAGTATAAGTTTAACCCTTTTTAGACTGAGATAGACCATTGTAAGAAAAAGGAATACCATAGTCGAACATGGCTAAGAGGTTCTCTTAGATATTGTTTTCTACGTTTTCGAGTTTAAGAGATGATTTATGAAAAAGAACCTTTGGAGTTTTCTTTTTTTATTCTTTTTAAAATTATCTAAACATGAAAAAGATGCCGAGTTTCACCTTTGACGAACTCGTAAAACATAAAAGACATAGTACTTGTCACCATCACAAGATTGAGTTTCTCCTTCCTAGGGATCGTAAAACTTACTAGGATGGATTCATCCAAAGGATGAACTTCTATGGCAAGCATATGCTATACCCTTAAAGCTTGTGATAAAAAATATATGGTGTACTCGCTAGAAATGGTGGGGGAAAAAGTGAAAGTGATAATCTCTTATATTTTGTAAAGACAGCATGTCACTCTTGAACATGACACTCATCTTTTGCTCATGGTGGGTTTGGGACATCCTCACTTGGTCACTTAGCTTCCTGGGTTTCATAAATCTATTTTTCCTCTCATCTGATCACACCACTTTGTCATCATGACCTTTGATCCTATGCTGAGTCAAATGCTGCCAAACTCTGGGGTCATGTCATTGATATGTTCAAGAGAAGTCCTATCTGTAGTTCTTTACCCCTTATACATTGTCTGACTTTCTGTCACAGTCTTGGGTCACACTTATCTACTCTACTACATCCTATTGTTTCATGTCAATGATGTGGGATTCATTATGGCCCTCCTTCGATGGATCACTTCCTGTTGAATTCAACTCATTATCCAAGACGATGATCTAGAAACTCCCTTCTAGTACCATAGCGCTTGCATGCCTTCATGGGAAGTTCTTCACATTTGACAATAGGTTCACATCCTTGACCTTTGATCAAATGATTCCATGGGTGTTTGACTTTAGCTTCATTATTCACATTCGTGGATTTTGTTGATTGTACCTTGAGAGCCATTTCTGTTATTAGGGGTTTCTCTCGTACCTGTTACCGGTTTACATCATTGACTGGTAATTAGGTGGTTTTCTATCATGTTTGACTTCAACACATTTATTCGCATGGTAGAATTTGTACATTGATTAGGTCAAGGCAAAGTGCAAGACCCTAGATTTTGTCTAATAAAGTCTAGGTTGCATGGAGTTATTAGTTATTCATGATTGTACACATGTTTCCTTTGGACGGACGGTTGTGACTATAGTGTAGGTCCATATTTGATGATCCTTTTTATTTTGATGGCTATGACCATACCGAGGATCTTTGCACATGATCCCTCCTATTCGAATGGCTGTGTCCATATCACAGATTCATGTATTATTAGATGCATGTTCATGTATCATTAGACATGATCATCAGAGATGTCATATATGTACATGTATATGTATATGCTTGATTTTTAGGTCTCCTGACAGTGTTTTTCTCGTCCTTACACTGACTTGTAAATCATCTCAACTATCACTCCTTGTTCTGCCTTCATGCTTTAGGGGGCATCTGTTACACAATATTTTTTCATAATTCCTTTGCATTTCCTGTTCCATATTCCGAAGTGCCAAAAAATTGACTACTGTGCAGCATATCCATCATGATATATAGATGAAAATCTCCCTGAAGAATCAAAGGAAAACTGCCCTAAATCCATTATGAAGAAGGTTATCTAAAAACCTAAATTTTAGCATCACCACACTTTGCTCCATTGCTTGCCCATGCTGATGGCAGGTTGCACAGTTATACACTAGCACTACCAGTGTGGATTTTGATATGAAATCTGTTTTGAACCTCTTCTGGTAGGTTTTCCCAAAATGGAGGAGAATCTTTGTGCACTAGAACCATCGGGAACAATGAGCTAGATATTGTTGATTGTTGATATTGTCGATCTCTCCCATTTGGACCTTTTGATCTTATAATCACGAGCTTTCCCTTTGAGATGTTGACCTTCCTCCCTCTTTTGTGGATCCCTAACTCCCTCTCCCTTCCTATAAATTCACTCCCTTCCATCACGAAATGGTTGGTCATTGATTGTTGCATCCCTATGCTGATATTATGCTTGCATGCTACTCGTTCTATCTTGGAGAACGAGTGCTTGAAGAGTATTTTCTTGGACTTTGACATCCATTAGAAGGAGGTCTCCAACATCAAGGCATAGGTTGAATGCTTCCCTTTTTAGCTTATTATATATACATCTTATGTTCACTTTCCATAATTGTGTAAATGTTTATGCTTTTAGTTTAATACTCCTTGATCTATTAAGTAGTTTATGTTTGATGTATGTCATATATGATTTTATATGTTTCATATATCTTTGATCTTCCTTGCAGGCACTCAAATGTGAAGAACAAGTAAGGAGCGAGGCCTGGAGAAAAAGATTCAAATCATCTCCAAAGTATTGAGTGATTAGCATCAGAGTGAGGTAGTTTTCTCCTTCTCTATACTTTTGTTAAACATAAGCTAGGAAAGTGTATGTTATTTTGTTTAGTTTCTTGCTAGAACTACTCATTCGGCTAGAGGGATTGCCTCTATCTGCAAAGGGGATTTACCTTCAAAACAACCCCACTAGACCTATGTTATTACTAACTTGTACCGATCCTCTATATTCCCCACGTGTCCTCGGTGACTAATCACACAGTGTCACCGATCTCATTGATATCCCCCTTAGTGAGGACCATCAACTCAATGTTAGATATCATGTCATACTTTTGCTTCTTTTGCACAGCTCCAGTGGTAATTTTCTTCCTGTTGTTTAGGATGAAATGAGACTCAATATATTCTCTCCCCTTAAAAGTGTTTACCCCACCCTTCTCTGGTTCCTCTATTTCCATATTATCTTTGTCTACGCGCTCTGGCTCCTATGACTTTTTGAGGCACCTTCTTTGTGTCTTCCTTCATTGCATATGTCAGACTCGACATACCTCTTGTGGTCTGCGTTGTTTTTCTGGTACCTTCCTAGTCTCATTCGGCTCCCTCACTGGGACTCGGCCACACGCTTGACCAGTTAGATTTTATCGAAAAAAATGTCTTTCTTTATGACCAAATAGGGGAACTCATACCATATTACCTCTGTGTCTTTCTTTTCTTGTATGTATACATTGTGTAAGTCTAATTTGAAGTTCGCAACTTTTTGATATTCGTTAAATAACATCGGTGATAGTCGTGGCTTCTAGCTGATCACAGTGCACAGATCCATATCAAACAACACCCAAAATAATTTATTCTCTACCACACGACATTGATCCTTCGATGCCCATAGCAAAGCATACCTCACAGCTTGGCATAAGTCTGGGTCAAAAGTAGGGAACTGCAACTTATCGAGGGTTCTCTAGGTTGTCAAAGCAATCAAAAGTAATATCCATGCATAATGGAAGGGTTTCATCTCTTCCTAGGTCTCGTGACAATCATCCTAAAACTCCTAGAAGAGGTATCATGCCCAATTAAATTGTGCCCCTTGTTTGCACTGCACAGCCAATTGAATTATTGGGGCTAGCACCTCATCTGCCCTACATTTCCTCATAATCTTAGTGGCCAGAATGGACGTGACAAAGGCGAAGCCTTATTAGAAATTGAGCTTATAGCATAGCCTCACAACTTCTTGATCACATTGAAATCTTTCTTTACTTGGTCTTCAAGCTTCTTTTCTTGTGACTTGTTAATAAAACCTTTCACAGGGTCTGTTCCTACACATGGTAGTGCGGGGATCCTCCTGATCAACATATCATCAATTGGGATCCTCTCCCTAAGACATAAGGCTCCGTCGTGCACCAAAGCCAGCAACCAAGGCACACATATTATATTGATTTTGTTGTGCCCAAAATGAGGCACAAACAACATGTTCAATAAAACAACATACTCAATCCCAACTATTCACTTCATTGGTTCTACTCTCGTTACACTGAACTCCTCATAGTATACCATCTTCAGGTATTTACTCAGCTCAAAATGCCAAAATTTGGCCCTGTCTACCAAATCACAATCCTCCATGTGCAGTTGTAGCACTTTCACTAGAAAGTCTCCCTCAAGGGGCACATCTTCTCGCAGCAAAGGTGTAAAAATGGAAAATTTTACTAGATCTAGGTCCTTTGTCACTTTGGCAGTCAGCTTTCTCAGAGGCATATATGGAGGTAACCGTGAGATTGGCTCGACCTCACCGACACTTATGTCCTCAATACTTGCCTCAAGTTTTTCATCCTCTAAATCAACCAGCTCCGTTGGTTGCTTCTTTCTCCACTTTTCCATCTTTTCCTTACTCCTCTGTTCAGCAAGCACGTTCCTAGGCAACTGCCTGATCGGTGGCTACTGCGATTTCTTCTGCTTCTTTATTTTTGTTGTTCCTGCTGGTTCTATGATTGTTTCTGCCATTTTTTTGGTTGTTGGCTTCGACCTTGGTGATGCAGGAGATGCGGTGTGTGTAGGGGGTGTAGCAGTCATGATGTTTGTTAATCCTCATTCTAGAAATTCTCAATAGATGTCTAGCCAATCCTCACCATACATGCAACATTTCTCTCGGCTTGGACTTAGGCGCAAAAGCTTGCAAGAATTATTTAAGAGGAAAAGTGTCTGAATGTAGAGTAGGATGCCATATTTATAGCCAACTTGAAATTTAAATTCCTTAAATGCCTTAAGATCCTCCTCATAAATGAAAATTTGGTGGTATATTTCCATAGATATGCTCCTTAAATGCACTTCCCCCGCTCCCTTTAATGGAAAAATCATTGTGAAATCAATTGTAGTTTTCCCAACGGTCACATTTTGGGCAGGCTGAGATGGACCTTCCCTTATGGCACAACTACATTGTCACAACTTTCTCCACCTGTGCCATCTCCCTAAACATCACGCAACCCTCCTTCTTCGACAAAACCCTTCCTCAACAAAGTATTTTATAGTCCTATGCTTCCTTCCAACTACCTAAAGCACTCAGAATTTCCTGCTATCATATAGTAATTTCATCCTTGCAAGGGTGGGATCATCCCTGTATACCTTCAATCTACTCCCACTAATGCTTCCAGGAAACATCTCCCCATTTAGCTTTGCAAGTTGAACTGTGCCACCATCTAAAATATCCTTGATCACATAGGGTCCTAGTCAATGCATCTGAAACTTCCCAAGAAATTTTGTGAACTGGTTGTCATACATCAAGACCAAATCTCCATTCTTAAAAGTGTGATTCTTAATGTGGTGATAATGCTATGCTCTTTCGCTACCTTTCTGCACATGTTGATGAAAAGCAGCCAAAAAAATGATCCTCCTCCAATTCAAGAAGTTGCGCTAAGAGTTCCTCCATGAAGTTTCTATCTGCCATCTCAGTTACTGCCGCAATCCTTAGACTAGCCACTATATACTCCATTGGCATCATTTCTCCTTGTCCATATAGCAGTCTAATGGTGTTTTCCCTATCAATTGCTTAAAATTTGTCATATATGCCCATAGAACCATCGGCATGCGCATATCCCAGTCATTCCTATTAACATTGTAGATCTTTGTTAAGTAATTCTCCAATATTTTGTTAAAATCTTCGACAATTCCATTCACCTAGGAATGATACAGTGTACTCTTCTTATGGTGCATTTATATTTCTTTTGTCAACACCTTAATTATTTCATTCAAGAAGTGCAAACCACAGTCACTCATCAAGATCTTCGGGTATCCAAATCGTGACAAAATATTTTTGAATATGAATTTCGCAATAGTTTCCGCACTGCAATCCTTCATTGGTTGTGCCTCATCCCATCTGGTCAAGTAATCTATCACAGATTAATTGGTCCAAGAAAGTCAATTTCCCATTTATCAAATTCTTGTAGTGTGACCTTTGTATTTAAGGGAAGTTCATCCCTTTGCGATGGTCTTCTAGTCCTCTAACACACATCATATGCACTGCAATATTCCTTAGAATATTTAAGTACCCTAGGCCATCATAATCCTTCCCGCAGAATCTTCTACATGGTTTCCTTACCTGCATAGTGTCCTCCTGTGACACCACCATGCGCTTCAGCCAAAGTAATATGCCATTGATACTCAGGTACATATCGATGCAGAACTTCATCCAGTCCCATCTTATATAAGTGTCGTGCAATCACTGAAAAATCTGCAGCCCTGACTACTAGTTCCTTCTTTTACTTCATTGTGTATCCTTCATAAACTATGATAGTAGACAGAAAATAAATAATTTCCACAAAATGTTCATCAACAACTCTGACAAGGATAAGTTGCGTGTCAGGTAACCCTTCATCAATATTACTGGGTTCTTCACTGGTCTTGTTGTACCTTAAGAAACCAATTTCCTAGTTGTATAGAAATTGTGCTTAAGACATTAATGTCTATAATTATTGTCACTTCTTTGTCACTTAATTGTATGTTGTATTCTCAAATGAAGGACCTGAAAGACTTGGTTTTAAACCCTCAATAATTAGGTGACATGAAAATCTCAGAATTCCATTTGATTGTTGAATATAAATGATGAATGAAAAAGCTTGAAGAAGACACAGACAATATGTTGTTTTACACAGAATCTACTATCTGTGACACTTGGAGAAGTTAAAGATAATATGTTGTCTTACACAGAAACTACTATCTGTGACTTAGAATAATTCCAGAGGTGGGAACTTCAAGTATAGGAGTCATAGACAATATGTTGTTTTACACAGAATCTACTATCTGTGACACTTGGAGAAGTTAAAGATAATATGTTGTCTTACACAGAAACTATTATCTGTAACCTAGGAGAATAGTTGAATTGAGGCTTCTGTGATCCATAATAGTTGAAAGAATAACTTCGGTGTAAATCACATGTAGACACAAACATTTTTCCATAAAGCCTCTAAAAATGTGTTGATTAAGAAAGAGCCAAAAGAGCGTCATCCAGGTGTCCATCTTCCCTATGTTCAAGGAACCATAGACAAGATTGCGTATGATATTCCCTCTTCCTTTAGGCCCCTCAACACCATTCGCAAATCCCTCCGATCAGTGAAAGATCCCGTTAACCCTAAGGACATGAAGGGTGTCTACTTGATCCCTTGTTCTTATGGGACCCCCTATATTGGGGAAACAAGGCGCTCCATCCGTCAAAGGATCTGCGAACATGCGGCTGACCTGAGACATGGGAGATCCAAGTCTTCAACATTAGCTGAGCATGTGGAAAAGACCAAACATCAGGTGTGTATTGAGGAGGCCAAGCTTGTTGCCAAAGTCACTTAGTTCCACCATCGTAAATTGATGGAAGCTATTGAGATTGAAAAGAAACCGAGCAATCTCAATAGAGATGATGGCTGGAAAATCAGTAGGTGCTGGATTCCAGCACTCTCTTCTTAGTCGGTTTTTCTGCCCCCTCCTTCCTTTTTTTTTTTAGAATATATATGTATATATGCAACATTAACAATATTCGTCATACGTGAATGACTTATGTAACGCAGTTGAATCCCAAAATGATATCTAATATAATGCATTGCGTAAACCCCATACTTAAATTCAAAAAGAGTCAAGGGATCTCTACTTGAATGGTTCATGAGGCACAATACTTGCTAAGGTTTTGCAAATGGGGTAGCAAGCTAAGTGGGCTTGATTGTGGGGAAAACTCCACAGTTAAGCGTGCTTGAGCTAGAGGAGTTCTGGGATGGGTGACCTCCTGGGAAGTCCTAGTTACCGGGTGCAAGCCCCGGAAGTGATGATTGATGCTATGTGATTCATTTCACTAGTTTCAATCCCACTTCTTCACCCCTGTGAGCATCACCCGATGCAATGAGTGCTAAGTGAACTATTCAAAAATCATGAGAAATTAGTCAGTTACGACTACCTCTCATGGAAATGGTCATACGTGAATGACTTATGTAACGCAGTTGAATCCCAAAATGATATCTAATATTTAATAAATAATTTAATTAAATAAATAAATAAATTACCTTTTTAAAGCTAACCTTTGAATTATTCTATTTATTTATATAGTATTTTATCCTAACTTTATAATTTTTATTATAAATTATATATACATATATTTGATTATTAATAAATAACTATTAAATTACTTTTTTAAAATAACCATTATAAATTATTATTAAATTAATAAATGAAAATTCTCATCCTATTATTATGATTTTAATATATATATATATATATATATATATATATATATATATATATATATATAATTTAAATAAAAATAAATTACTTCTTTAACCAACCATTAAAATTATTTTATATATTTTTAACTAATTTCCATAAATAATAATAATTAAAAATAAACTAACCATTAAGTTACTTGTCACTTAACAACCTAATATTATGATTTTAATTAATATATATATATATATAATAATTAGTGATATTATTATTTTTATTTTTATTTATTTATTTATTTATTTTATTTTTTAATTCATTTATTTATTTATTATTATTATTATTATTTATTTATTTATTTATTTATTTTTTAACTAACCATTGATATTATTTTTCTTATTAATCCTAACCTTTATCTTATTAACCTAATATTATAACTTTAATTAAAATATATATATATATATATATATATATATATATATATATATATATATATATATATATTAATAATTAATTTAAATAAATAATTAAATTTCTTTTTAACCAACCATTAATGTTAATATTTTTACCTAATTTAACTTATTTCCATAAATAATATAAATAAATAAATAAATAAATAAAAATAAAAAATAATAATAATAATAATATTAAAATAATTAGACCTGGGCCCTAAGGTCAAAATTAGCCGTTAGTCAATTTAGTCGTTGGAGACTCTGCTTGGACTATTTATCATGCTAAGATGGATCTGTTTCTTCAACTTGTCCTAACGATGAACCACACTAGTTGGTTCGAAACGCGTCGACAAATGTTTGTCTACATGTGATTTACACCGAAGTTATTCTTTCAACCTAGGAGAATTGCAGAGATGGGAACTTCAAGTATAGTAGCGCTCTTTTAAGGGATTTTAACTTCATTTACATAAGAAAATAAAGATCTGCAGCTTCATTACCATACTTAAAGGAAGAAAACATTTGATGACACATAACAGAGAAGTCACAAAATCATACTCAACAATGTATGGAAAACTTCTAATTCTTAATTAATCAAAAGTTGTATCAGGAATACAGTGGCCTAGTCTCTAGGTTCTCCAAAGTTTTTTTTCCCCTTTTTTTCTATATCTTCACTCTTTATACATCATAGGATAATTAAGAACCACCCAAAACTATCAAACTACCTAACTATCCTCTAACCGCCTTGAAGTAAAAGTTATTACAGAATATTACATAGAGGGTAAATGACACATCATTCTCAAGAAAATAAAATAACATGAAGTAACGGAAATTAGAAAGTGATGGTTGTTCGTTGTTTGAATCTGTAGCTTGAGCCTATGGTTTTGCTGATGTATCTTTGTATTGCTCTATCATCCATTAATGGAGTAGTGGACGAAGTGGCAAGATATGGTGAGTCACATGGGTAATTAACAAACGAAAGCGCTGGAGGATGTGGAATAAGCGACGTTGGGCAGAAAGCTTTGGAAGTTCACTGCAGAGGTAAAGAATGTATAGGAGCTTCAACTAGGTTGAACCCCCAAATTGATTTTAGGCCACACATTTCAGTCAACCATGCTAATGTCACGGTCAACTGCGAGGGTTGAGATTTAATTAACCTTTGTTCTCATTGCTTCCCCGCAGCTCACCTCAACATACTTATCAAGTTATCACTTGATCGCGCCTCTTGAACCTGCATGAACTTTAGCATATGGAAAACCTTCGGTTACCATGGAACTCAAAAGAATTAACACTCTGGTTCATAAACCTGTCGTGTCTGCCTTTTCAATGCCCATTTGACCCCATACGGACCTGATAGGAAATAAAAACTACCAGTTAATGACTTATTGGGTCCGATTTTAAAGACAAAACACAATTACTTTTTGACCAGATATTTGGCCCAGACTTTTGTTGGCTTATTGGGGCTTGACTCAGGTTCAGAGTTAAGTTAGCCAAACAAATCCTGGTACTACTGGCCCTTTTGGCAATAGTCCGTGGAGCGAGGATTGAGGTCTCACCCAAAGTAGTATGGAAGGGTGCTAGAATCAAGTTTCGGCACCTTGGAGATGTTTAATGATTTCAAGTGGTCCACGGTTAGACCTTGCGCAACACTCCGCGAAGTGCGGACTGAGGTCTCACCCAAAGTCGTATTGGAGGGTGCTAGAACCAAGTTTCCACACCTTGGAGATGTCTGATGATTTCAAGTTGTTCATGGTTAGACCCTGTGTGCACGTCGCTACGTGCGCTGTCCCGTACCTCGCAACCAAAATTTCTGCCTTTGCGCAGCTCTACTCGGCGGCCAAGCGCTGTTGTTACCCAAGTCCTTACTAGTATTCTACTGTTAGTTGATTAACTTAGCTTATTTGTATGCATTAAGTTACATTTAGCAATATAAATCATTCATACATGTGCGCACAGTAAACAAACAGTATATTTGCAATTTACATCAACCATGCATTAATCCAAGAACATATACATGAATTGGTAACAAAACATTTCTTTATTAATCTCTTCTTTGGTTATAGACTCGACTCTGCCTTGCGCACTCAGCTACAAGGGTATGCACACTCAGCTATGGACTATTAGGCCTCTGCGCACTCAGTTGTAGAGCCTTTTCCTATCCTACGACCCAAGACCCACTTAGTCACTTAGACTCTATTCTCACCTCTTCGCTGCTTATTACCCCATTTTACACTTAGAGCCTCGCTCTATTTATACAATCCCATGGTCCGTGGACCATCGGTAGGCTAACATTACATTTACAAGACTAGGGCGGACAACCCTGTGACTCTATCATACATTTCGTGCTCCACGCTCGCAATTCGCGGAGACTTTACAACAATATTGGGTCAAAAATTGGTCTTTGAGCCCCAAAACATGATGTGGGGGGATTCCATGCCCAACAAGCCCCCAACACAAACATCATGACTTGCCCTTGAGTCACTTGGTCAGTGCGGCGATTTAAATGTGGAGTTCCTCCACTGTTCTCGAACCATGCTGAGGTCAACAATGTACTGAGCTGCTGCTTGCTGAATCTGCTGCATCCGTTATTCCGAGACTTGTGTGTGAACTATTCCCATACATTTGTACCAGTATATGTTTATAGTCTCGTGCCTTTTTCCGGCTCCCTGGAGCGCGAAGACTGTGCTTCTACTGTCTAGTCAGATAGCCAGCCCACCCGTGTAAGGCTTCAAGCAGCTACCATTCACTTTGCCTGGGAAGGGTTCTCCATTTAGTTTGACTAGCTGGACTGCACCTCCATCTGTGACCTCCTTAACCACACATGGTCCCAACGAGTGCATTCTAAATTTTTCGGGAAATTTTTCAAACTTACTATCATAAATCAGTATTAAGTCATTTGACTTGAGTGTGCACAACTTAATATGGTGAATGTGTCAGGCCTTTTCACACTGCTTTTGTACCTGCTAATGAAAACTAGCCAAGAATCATTCCTCCTCAAGTTCTTCCAATTGCGTGAGTCTTTCCTCCAGAGCTTCGCAGTCTGTCATCCCTGTGAGCGCTGCAATGCACATACTAGGTATGATATATTCCATTGGCATTACATCTTCCATGCCATAAACTAATTGAAAGGGTGTTTGTCCCATCAATTTCTTGCACGTTGTCCTATAAGCCCATAGTACTGCAGGTACGGGTAGGTCCCAGTCCGTTCGCTGCGCGTTGCACACTTTGGTGAGCACAATCTCTGATAGTTTGTTGAATGCTTCTACTATCCCATTGGCTTATGGGTGATACAGTGTTCTTTTCTGATGATACATCTGGAACTCTTCTGTGAGCGTGCTGATGGTTTCATTTAGGAAATGTGTACCGTGATCACTCATTAATATCTTCAGACATCCAAATCGGGTCAACACGTATTGAAACAAAAACTTCACAAATGTAGTGGCCATGTAGTCTTTGAGCGGCTGCGCTTCCGCCCATCGTGTCAAGTACTCTGTTGCGGTGATGATGTAGCGCGCGCCCATTTTTACCTAAGGTTTGATCGGTCCCACAACGTTAACTGCCCATTTCTCGAATGGCTACGGTGTCATTTGTGGATTTAATGGCATCTCATCCCTCCACGATGGTTTTCCAGTCCTTTGACATACATCACAGGCCTTACATTGTTCTTTCGAATCGTGGTGCAGGGTTTGCCACCACAACCCTGCACGGAGAATCTTTTGTGTGGTCGCTCGTCCTGCATAGTGTCCTCTTGTAGCACCCCCATGTTCTTCCGCGAGGATCTGACTTCGTTCAAATTCTGGTACATGCCTTCGCAATATCTCATCATTTCCCATTTTATATAAGTTCCCCGCAATGACAGAAAAGTCCGCCGCATGCACCACCAATTCCTTCTTCTGTTGAATGGAGTATTCCTTCGGCGCAGTCCCTATTTTTAGGAAGTGGATTATATCTTCGAAGTGCCCATCCGTGACACGTACAACAAAGAGTTGTGCGTCAGGTAATCCTTCCTCTAAACTAGTGGGTTCCTCACCTGTCTCAATACGCGACAAGTGATCCGGTCCTGCATTCAGTCGTCCAGGTTTTACCACAACTTCAAAGTCATATTCTTGGAACAATAAGAGCCACCTACATATGCGCCCCCCCAACACAGGCTTATTGACCAAGTACTTTAGCACAGAATGGTCTGTATACATTTTGAAATGTCCTCCTAGCAAGTAGTGCCGGTATTTTTGGAGCGCATACACCATCGCCAACCCCTCGCGCTCAATGGTGGAATAGTTCTTCTTGGCTTTGGACAATCTCTAACTTTCAAACACGATAGCACAATCCATGCCTTCCCTGCCCTCCTATGTGAGCACTGCTTCCAGCGCGATACATGACGCATCAACATGGACATGAAACTCCACATCTTAATTTGGGAAGACCGGGATTGGAGCATAGGCAAATTTCCCTTTTAGGACATCCAGGCTCTTCATGCAATCATCATTCCAGAAAAATGTGACATCCTTTTCCAATAGTTTCTCCATCGACGCAGTGATTTGTGCATAGCTTTTGATGAAATTTCTGTAGTACCCGATTTTTCCCAAGGTAGCGCGTAGCTGTTTAACACTTTGTGGTGCTTTCAAATTTAGAATTACGGCAATATTCGTAGGGTCCACCATCAATCAATATTTGTAGACCACATGTCCCAAAAGGTTCCCAAAGGGAACCAAGAATGTGCACTTCTTAAGGTTCAACACAATCTGGTGCCGTTGGCAAGTATCCAACATCAAGCGTAAGCTTTCTATGTGGTGCTTAACCATTTTGAAGACAGTCCAATCATCCAGATATACCTCCAGGAACTTGTGGATGTATTCTTTGAATGCAGCAACAACGATGCACGAAAATATGGTTGGCACGTTCTTCAATCCAAATGGCATAACGGTGTATTGAAAGCAGCCCCATTTCATTGCAAAGGTTGTTTTTCTCCTGTCTTCTAGCATGATCTTGATCTAGTGGTACCCCGAGAACCCATCCGTGAACGAGTATGCCTCTTTCAAGCCAACATTTTCCAATACTTCATCTGTGAACAATGCTGAGAATGGGTCGTGTACACAAGTGTCATTCAGCTTCATGAGGCCCACGCATATTCTTATTTCTCCCTTGTGCTTTTTCTCCTGTACTACCATAGGACTCACCCAGTCGGATTCTTCCACTGGCTCAATAATTCTGGCTGCGAGCATTTTGTCTAGTTCTATGCGGACCTTTTCCTTATACTTCAGATTCAAGCAGTAAGGCCTCTGCTTAACCAGCTTCGCGTCGGGTTTCAGGGTGATATTCATCATCCCTAAGTCACCAACGATCCCTTTTAAGTTCGTAATCTTGGTCGGGAATAAGTCTTGGTACTCACAGAGTAACTCAGCGACCTTGTCCACCATGGCATCATCCCAATAGTCACCGAGCATTGCATACTTTGGTTCAGCCTCCATCCTAATGTTTACCTGCTTCGTTTTTAGCGGCCCGGCAATGTCAGGGTATTCAATCAATGGTCCTCAAACCTCGTGATAGCCTTCAGTCTCTGAAATGTTAATTTTCCGTGGATCCTCATCATCCTCCTAATATTTACATTGTAACACTCTAGTGCACAGCTTAGCTGGGTCGCCCATTCTGGCTAAAGTACTTCCATTAGCTCTTGGAGTATTTTGAAGATAGTTGCTTTTACTGCTTGTAGTGCATCATCAACAGTATCCCACCAACAATCTTCAAACATGAAGGTTAATAGGAATCCTTCGCGCAAGATATCCCATTTGCTCATGCCATGGCGGAGCTCTATCTTAGTATACCAACTCATGGGTATGACATCTAGGGTATGACATAACAAATGCACCCATTCAGGTTGTGGGTCCTCCTCGTAGACCTTGGTCCATTTCGCGAGGTGTGCACATGGATCATCCTGTCTATCATACTTATCTGTTAGCCACATCTATGGTTTCCCAAATCGTAGGTGCATCATCCTTCTACATCCCCGCCAATCCTTAAAATTCCACTGGTGCGTACCCCACCACCTTGTGGGCATAGTGCGCAATGCTCATTTCAGAGCGTCGAAACGTTGTTGTTCCGGTACTTCACTTTCAAATTTTTTCAGGAATTCCTCCATTGCTATCAACCCGTCATACATAGGTAGATCCCTTGCCTCTATTACTACATAGCGTAGTGACTTTATCATCATGTTGAAATTTAGTGTGGTTACCTTGTCTAACCGATTCTGCCATCCTTCTATTTCCTCGTCCGAATTGATGTGTAGGAGCTTTCGCGCTCCCACGAAATCCTGCCATCCACTGTAGGATTCACCCAATCCTATTCTCAAGTGGTTATCTTGTAGATACAGTCTAGATCCTCACTGCGCACTGCTTTGTGTAGCACGATCCTTTCCCAGGGTCTAAAGGTACCACTACGCGCAGTGACCTTTTCTCAAAAATCATTTTGTTCTTATTTAGATTTATCACTCCATTCATATCAGTGGCCCAATCTATTCCTAGTAGCACGGGATAAGGATTGCTATCATCAACAATCTATATCACTTCAAAATCTGCAAGTGCTCTCGCACCTTCGATATCTACCATTATTCCCTGCAATCTTCCCATCGGTAGGATCTTTTGTTGGTTCGCCATTCGTAATTGAATAGGAGACCATTGCAACACGGGCCTCCCCGTGTGCTCCAATGTCTTCTTTGGCAGTACATTCGCATCTGATCCTAAATCCAAAATCTCTTTATCCATTTCATATTCCCTGATTTGTGCAGTCAATCTCATCTCCCTTCCTATTTGCGTTGTGTGCTTCCCAAGCTTCTAGACTATGCGTGGTTCCCCTGATCCAGCACATCTAGTGATGAGTTCTTGCAGTCCCTTCATAGCCTTGCTGTCGTGCAGTAGCTTCATGCATGTCTCCAGAAAGTTAGTAAGCATTACTGGGTCCATCTCTGGTTCTACTTTGTCTTTACTACCTGAAGTCGAGGCCTCGGTGAAGCTCTTCTTAGCTTCCATGAATATCTCCTTTACGCGTTCCAAATCAAACTCTAGTTCCTGTGTTGGAGCCTTTCGAACCCAAGAACTCTCTTTGGGATGCTTACCTTTATCATCTCCTGTCATGATACCACTTTGGAGCATGATGTTTAAATTCGGGTCCTCCTCGCGTGGCTCAGACCTCATCATTTATAGGTTCTGAGTCGAGGGAGGCTGGAGTATTCATTTATCATGCAATGTCACTATTAGTGTGGGGCAGTCCTCCATCTCATGATCAAACTATGTACAATATAAACATGATGCTCTCGTCGGATTTGTACAATCATGGGCATAATTCCCTGGTCCTCCACAATTGTAACAAATCAGCTATCCGTGACCCCTTCCTGGTCCCATTCCACCTCGACCTTGTCCACACCCCTGAAACCTAGTGCACACCATCCTTGCATTTTGATCCAGGGCTCGTGTTTTAGTCTGAACCCTGTAGGTAGGAGTCCAATCCATCATCAGTTCATAACTTCTACAGGAATGCTCATGATGGCCTACTGACCTACAGAAATTACAGAATAACTGTTGGGACATCTGTATATACTTTTGTAATAGATGACAATTATCTAGAGCATGCTTTCCTCCTATATGAAAAATTGTGCACCATAACTCAGGTTCCGCGCTTGGCCTGGATTGTGCCTCCGGTCTCAATGGCATTGGCCCTCCTCCTACTAGGTAGTTCATGAAGACTGGACAATGGTCCTTGTCATACCCCTGGCCCTTGCATTTTATGCACCATACCTCCTCGCGTGCTTCTGGGTGAGCTATCTTGTCTTGTTTCAAGTTGTGCATCTCAAGACACAATTTTTTCAACTGTGCATGGATCTGTTGGACTCCTAAATTAGGATCTTTTATCGGAGTCTCGTGTAGTCTCATTGCGATCTCCAAAGCTTCAGCCTGAGTTGACAGCGTCTGTTGTGGCAGTGCGTTCCTTAGATGCGGTGTTAACGATGCTACAAACCATGCGCGGTGTTTCCCATTCATCAAGGTCATGTTGGCTTCACGAATCATACACTTCAGTCTCTAATCCAACTCCCAGGGGGTTTCACCTAGAAGCATCATGATTTCCTAAAACCCGATAATTGTCTGTGTCTCTGATTTTGGTTTGCTAAAGTCGCTGTTTAGCTCAGCTTGGATGTCTGCGATCCTTGTGTTTGGATTGTCATTGGAATGCTTGATGTACCATGTCAGTGTGCAATCCTACAAGGCACTAACTAGTGTTGCCTTCTTGATATTATCATCTGTGACTCCTTGCGCTTCCCATACAGCCTTTACTATGAACCAAAATTGGTCCAAATCTTCGTTCCCTGTGCCTTTGAATACTGACAACTTTATTGCGCTCACCATATTGAACTGTGGTGGTGGTGGAGGTGGTGTGGGCGAAGATGGGATTGGAGATGGTGAAACTGGCGGTGGTGTAGGCGGGGGTGGTATGTGTGGAATTCGCTACCTTATCAGATTGATTGCACTTCCCAGTGAAACTTTCAAGAGATCTTCCTCACTTTCTCACAGAGGTGAAATCAAGGGATTAGTCTCTAATTCTTCGCTACTTTCATTTCTGTAGATCCTCCCACTTTGGGTAGTCCCAAACATCAATTTATTCGCATAATCCTCTTTTCACATAGTAGAATTTTAATCCAAGTGTTCAAAGATTTAATGTAATTACCTCGCGGTCCTTTGAGGAAGCATTGTTCCACCTCATTGTAGCTGACTGATGTGTCTAATGCGAATTCGGTGATAAACCCTCCTATAATTCTATTGAGCCAATGGTCCAAGCGAGCGTGATCTTATCTTCTGATGCTTCTAGTCTGCGCACCAACTCTGGAGTCCACACATTAGGTTTGTCGAGCCTACACCTTCCCTGAGTGTCTGTTAGCTTCGTGATCCACTCATACAACTTAGAAGGGAAGGATGCAAAGAACATCTCATGGATTTCCGTATATAAGTAGTGCTCTAACCACTGTTCCTTTAATACTCACGGATTCCTATTTTCCTACGTCGCGAACTCATGAATATTTTTTCCAGCCACCCTTCAATTCCTTTATTTGTCAAATTCTAGTGACACGACATCAAACATCCCTTATACAGATCCAGGTCTCGGAAACGGAGCCATTTGTTGGCTTATTGGGGCCTGATCTAGGTTCAGAGCTAAGTTAGCCAAACAAATCCCGGTACTACTCGCCCTTTTGGCAACAGTCCGCGGAGCACGGACTAAGGTCTCACCCGAAATAGTATGGGAGGGTGATAGAACCAGGTTTCTGCACCCTGGAGATGTCTGATCAGTTCAAGTGGACTGCGGTTAGACCTTGCACGCATGTCGCAACGTGCACTGTCCCATACCTCGCAACCAAAACTGCTACCTTCGCGCAGCCTTACTCGGGGGCCGAGCACTGTTGTTACTCAAGTCCTTAGTAGTATTGTACTGTTAGTTGATTAACTTAGCTTATTTGTATGCGTTAAGTTACATTTAGTAATATAAATCATTCATACATGTGCGTGTAGTAAACAAACAGTATATTTGCAATTTACATCAACCATCCATTAATCTAAGAACATATACATGAATTGGTAACAAAAGCTTTCTTTTTTAACTCTTCTTTGGTTACAAACTCACCTCCGCCCTGCGCACTCAGCTGCAGGGGTCCACGCACTCAGCTACGAACTACTAGGCCTCTGCGCACTTAGTTGTAGAGCCTTTTCCTATCCTATGACCCAAGACCCACTTAGTCACTTAGACTCTATCCTCGCCTCTTTGCTGCTTATTGCCCCCTTTTACACTTAAAGCCTCACTCATGGTCTGCAGACCATGGGTAGGCCGACATTACACTTACAATACTAGGGCAGACAACCCTGTGACTTTATCATACATTTCGTACTCTGTGCCCACAATTCGTGGAGACTTTACAACAATACTGGGTCAAAACTTGGGCTTTGATCCCCAAAACATGTCGTAGGGGGATTGCATGCCCAACAACTTCAGCGAATTAAACTGTATTTGATACACCATCGCATCCAATCTCCAAAATAAACTCCATTCTTGTTAACTACACAATTGTCGTCAGATATGTGACCTGTTGATTGAACGACCTAGATCTTCTCACAGGTTTATCACTTTCAAAAGCCATTAATAATATAAAATCAACCATTTCTTTCATATTTTTTTATTTTTCTTTCATTTTGTGATAAAACTGAAAATAAACCTTAAATAACAATGGATGCTACAACAAGTCTCAATCCTAGAGAGGTGATAAGGTCCTATCTTCAACCTCCTTGTCTTAACTATCACTTGAAAACCATATTCCTGGAAGAGAAGAAACCATCTAAATTACCCCCCCCCCCCCAACACAGGCTTATTGACAAGGTATTTCAATGTAGAATGATCCGTGTACATTTTAAAGTGCGTGCCAAACAAATAATACCTGAATTTTTGTAGTGCATATACCATGGCCAATCCTTCTCATTCTGTGGTTGAATAGTTTCTCTCTACCTTATATAGTTTCCTACCTCAAAGGCAATCATATGGTCAATATATCCTTCCCTTGGTTGAGTTAACACAACTCCCAAAGCTATACAATATGCGTCCACATGCACATGAAATTATTTCTTCGAATCCGAGAATACTAGGATTGGCACAGCAACATCTTCTACTTAAGAATAGTCAATCTCTTCTGACACTCATCATACTAGAAAAAAGTAGCATCCTTCTTCAACAACCTCTCCATTGGCACAATGATCTATGCATAAACCTTTATAAACTTCTTGTAATACCCTATATGACCCAAAGTTGTGCGTAGCTTCTTTACATTCCTGGGTGCATCCAAATTGATAATTACAACAATCTTGGTAGGTTCTACCATCAATCCCTTGTTACATATGACATGTCCCAAAAGTATTCCATAAGGTACATAGAAAATACATTTCTTCAAATTCAAGGAAATCTAATACTTCCTGCATGTATCAAACATTACGCGCAGACTAGAAACATGTTTCTTAACTAGCCCAAATATTGTCCAATCATCGATGTAGACCTCCAAAAACTTGTGAATAAATTCCTTGAATGTTGTGACTACCACCCTTGAAAATGTCGCAGGAGCATTTTTCAGTTTGAATGGCATAACTGTATATTGGAATGAACCCCACTCTATAGTGAAAGTAGTCTTTCCTCTATCCTTTAGCGCAATATTATTTTGGTGATATCCTAAAAGTCCATCTGTGAACAAATAAGCCTCCTATCCACCAAGGATTTCTAGAACTTCATATGTAAAAGGCATAGGATAGGTTTCATGCATTCATGCATCATTTAACTTCCGCAAATCTACACAGATCCTTGTATCACCCTTTGTTTTATTTTCCTAGACCACCATCAAACTGTCCCATTCTGACTCTTCTAATTACTCAATTGTGCCTGTCGCAAGCATATTAGCCATCTCTTCTCTTACCATTTCCTTGTACTTGGGGTTCAGTTGAAATGGGTGTTGCTTAATGGGCTTCACATCTAGCTTTAAATTGACCTTCATCATACCCAAATCACCTACTATACCCTTCAATTCAGAGAACTTTGTTAGAAATAGATCTTGATATTCGTACAATAATTCACCAACCTTGCCTACTGTGTCTTCATCCCAATAGTTGTAAATATACACGAACATTGGTTCTGCTTCTAAGCTAATATTTACTTGTTTTGTTTTTACCGGTGGTGATATATCAAGGATATCTACATCCGGTCCTACAATTTTGCGTAGTCCCTCTGACTCATGAATATTGATATTTCACAAATCCCCATCACCTTCTTCCATAGTAACTCTTTAGCATTCCAAATCATGTTTTAGCTGCAAGCTCTAGTCAGGTTGCATCAAAGTTAGAGGTTCTATCGGTGTTCGAAAGATTGCTACCTTAATCTCTTAAAGCACCCCATCAATGCATTCGAACTCGTCTTCAAAATTGAATGTTAGTATGAAACTCTCCTTCATTTCATCCCAATCAGCAGTCCTGTGTCATAGCTCTGTTTCCAAATACCAGTTCATTGGTATAACATCTAAGGTATGAATAAAGATATGTACCCACTCTAGTTGAGGTACCTCACCCCAAGCCTTAGTCCCTCAAGCCATGTGTTCACGCAGGTCATCCTTAATTGTATACATTTCAGTGGGCTACGTTTTTGTGGAGCCAAATATTAACCTCATCATTGTACGATATTCCTTCCAATCAACAATATTATCCTTGTGGCTTCCCCACCATCTTACAGGCTTAGCTCTTAAAGCCAAATCTAGGGCTAGGAACCTATGCTCCTTTGGTGCATCACTTTCAAAATGGTCACGAAAAATGTTGAAATTATCTAGCCCATCATAATAAAGAAATTTATGTATCTCAGTTGATATACAGTGCATAGACTTTGTAAGCCTATTGCATCATAGTGTAGAGACCTCACGTAACTGATTCTGCCGGTTTTCTAATTCTTCATCTAAGTTTGATTGGCATGAACTATCCTTCTCCCAACTAATTCATCCATCCACAGTCAGATTAATCTAGTCTTTGTCTCACACAATGAGATTATATATGTGATCAATGTCTTCGTCATCATATTCATCACGGATTGGCTCTGTGTATCACACACCTTCAGCTGGATCCAATGGAACAACCACTCTAAGGTCGTTCTTTTCAAACACCATGCTTTGCTTATTCAAATTAATAATAGCATTCGTGTCGAAGCCAATCAATTGTGAGAAATGATGGGTATGGATTACTGTTATCTACTATTTCAATAACTTCAAAATTTTGAGCACACTGGCTCCCTCAATATCTACAACTTCTCCATGCAGGTGACCCATAAGAATTATCTTTTGTTGGTTTTCCATGCATATTTGGATTGGTGACCACTACAACTTAGGTTTTCCCATACGTTCCCAAGTCTATTTTGACAGTACATTAGCATCAGATCCTAAGTCTAGAATTATCTGGTCCATGTCAAAATCACCAATTTGTGTTGTCAACCACATCTCCCTACTAGTCCTCTTCTTACTTCAGTTCACCTTATTTACTTCGTGTTGTTCTGGAAACAACCTTTCCTTGCTAGGGCAGTTATCTATCAGTTCTTGTAGTCCTTCAACTACCTTTTGATCCCTCAGCAACTTTATGCATATCTGCATAAACAAATTCAACACCGTGGGATCAGGGTCCTCCATCGCAGTAATTTCTTCAAATTTTTCTTTTTGTGTGACTCTTTTTATTTGAGTTTTAGACGTAGAAGCACTTGGATCTATAAAAAAGTTCTTACCTCCATAAACATCTCCTTTTCTCTTTTTGAGTCAAATCCAACATTCTTCTCACCAACCCTGTGAACCAATGTATCTGATATCGACTGCTTTCTTTCTACCTTGTCTTCACATGTGGCTATACTGCTTTGCATGACTATCTTGACACTAGGATCATCTTCGCGCGGCTCAGATCTCATCATATGAATTTTCTCCATCAGATGTTGGTTCTTCTCTTCCAACATCTTTTCTATTAATACAGGACAATCTTCTATAACATGATCAAATTTCCTACAATATTGACAAAAAGGATGGGTTGGATTCTAATAGTCGTGTGCAAAATGTCCTGGTTCTCCATAGTTGTAGCAGATGATCTGGCCCCAACCTCTTCCACTGCCTCCTCCTCATCCTCTTCCCTATCCTTGGAATCCTCTGCAAGCCACAGGTGAGCCTTGATCGTTCTACGTGTCGATTTCAACATGCATCCTATACATTGGGGTTTTGTCAATTATCAATTCATAACTTCAGTAATCTCTTTCATTGTTTCCAATCGATTTACAAATTTTTCAAAACAGTTTCTTTGGTTACTGTAAAATTTTTGCAATAGATAACAGTTGTTTTTTGGATGCAATCCTGACACTTGGCAGATAATACACTAGACAATTGAATCGACGCTTGATCCAGCAGGAGACTTTGCTTTCAGCGGGTTAGGACCTCTCACAGCTATATAGTCTGGGTACACAGGACACTGATCCTTATAGTGACCTACAACTTTTCACTTCATGTACCAAACTTCAAGGCATAGTCTTGATTGAACCTCCTTTCCCTTCTTCATATCCTACATCACCATATGTAGGCTTTCTAACTGTGACTAGATATATTGGACTCCTACATTCGTGTCCTGGATCAGCGAAGCCTCCAACTTCATCATGATATGTAATGCTTCAGCCTGAGATTCGATATTTTGTTAAGGCAAAAGAAATATTAAGTGTGGCAATAATGTAGCTATGTACCATTTCTTATGTTATCCATCTGAAATATGAAGATTATCTTGTCTTAGTAAGCACTTCAACCTCTGATCTATATCCCATGTAGACTTGTTAGTTGTCTACTTGATCTCCTTTATTTCAATAACACACTGAGCTTGTGATTTCAACTTTCTTAATTCTTCATTCAATGCAACCTTTGTTTAAGCCAACATAGCATTCATATTGGTTGTAATATACTTGATACACCATGTAAGCACTCTATCCTATAGCATTTTAACTAGTTGTGTTTTCTTCTATGAACCAAAATTGATCAGGATCCTCTAATCCCTAACCCTTAAATACATGCATTTTCATTGTATTCACCATATTGAATAATGAAGGTGGAGGTGGAGGCAGAGGTGGAGGCATAGGTGTATGAGGTGGTGGTGGAGGTGGAGGTGAAGGTGGAGTGGATGGATGTAGAATCCCATAAGTGTCGTGATCTTCTATCTGTGGTGCACCTCTAGGTGTGTTAGGGTTGGTCTTTTCTTATTCACTGTTTGATTCACCCAATAATGGATTGTACTCACCCTCAATATATTTTTCCTGATGAACTCTGAATATTTTTCTCCTTCATGTAGATCTGTCTGACCTATTTTAAACATCAATTCATAGGCATAACACCCTTTTCACATAACAACATTTAAATCCAGAGCTTCAAGGGATTCAGATACTTACCTCTTGGGCCTTTCAAAAATCGGCGTTCAGCTTCGCTATAAGATACAGATGTGTCAATACAAAATTTAGTGATGAAACCACCCAAAATACTATTGATCCAATAGTTGACAACCCTTGCAACCTTATAATAAGACTCTTCAAGGTGCTTGATCAGTTTAGGAGTCCACACCAAATATTCATCATGTTTCCAAGTGGGTTCATTGTCCGCTAACTTTGAAAGTTGTTCATGCAGTTCGTTAGAGAATGACACGAAAAAATATATCATGCTCTTCTATGTACAGATAACTCTATAACCACCTATCTTTTGACCAACACAGATTCTGATTTTCCTGAGATGCAAACTTGTGAAACTTCTGATCTACCCAATTCTCGAGTTCTTTCTTAGTTGATATCCACAAATGCCACATCACACATCCCTCATATACATCCCAGTCCCATAAATGAACCCGTTTGTTGGATTGAGGGGGCTTGGACCTAGGCAAAAGTTAGCTACACTAACCAACAAAATGCTACACTACCATCCCTTTCGTCAACAGTCTGCTTAGTGCAAGCTACAGTCTCACCCGAGGTAGTATTGAGGGATGCTAGAACTAGGTTTCTGCATCCAGAAGGCTATATGATGTAGTAGCAAGGCATTTCTTTAATCTATGAGCCATTCTGACCTTCGTGAACTCTTATCTTCATAATCATAGACTTAAGAAATTTCTACTTAAACAGATCTATGAGCTTCACCTAATTGTCCTAACATGCACAAGTTATCATACAGAAGTAGATATAGACCTTCACAATGAAATTAAAACAATATTATATAGAATCAAATGATAATTGAGCATAAACATAGATACATATAAATATACAGATAACCCATGGAATTTCTACAAATAGACTTTATTACTTTAGATCTTCAATGAGTGCACTTCTTCTGACCCTCTGAACACAGCTATAGGGGCCTGTGCACTCAGTTGCGACTTGCCAAGGTCTCCTCGCACTCAGCTATAGCAGCCTTTCCTTTCACCAAAGTATAGAATTACAGACAAAACAACCTCAAAATCACATTTATGGCACTGAACTTCTGAATTGACTAATGACACCTAGATATCTTCCTTTTATAGTTTTTACATTACATTACCATGGTCCGCAAACTATGGGCGGATCTCATTAATTAATCAAAAAAACCCATTCATTTACAAAATAAGGGGATTTGACCTTCTTAAGGTCCCCTTCGACTATTAATTTTATGCTTTATTCACGCTTCACTCCTCACAATGTGAAGACTTTACAATATTACATCAAAATTGATTCAAACTTTGGACAAGAATTAGACCTGGGGGTCCCCATCCCGACACAAGCCTCAAGCTTGACCTCTTGAGTTCCTGAAATGTGCAGTCATTCAACTCACACCTTCATAACTATTCACTTTGTAGTTTAAAGCCTTAAGCATCCATCTTGAGCCCTTGAGTCCCTACACTGTGCAATCCCTCTACCCAGGCCCGCAGAACTATGCATTGTGCAGTCTCAAGGTTCAATCCTCCAGCTTGTGCACTTGAGTCCCTCAATTTCACAATCCTTTGACCCTAGCCATCCAAAACTATGCATTGCATAATATTAAGCCTTTGTCTCAGATCTTGGCCTTTGGAACTGCACAATCCTTGAGTCAATCACTCAACTAGTCACTAGTTCCAACCTGGTAAGTGATTTCATGAATAATCTTAAATTAGGGGTTTATCAGACTTATGTCGTCTTGTCATGTGAGCATTGCAGTCACAAGTATTCTATTATTTCATTACAGGATGATGATGAAGGATATGGAGAAGGATACCATGATATAAGACACTTTAGGAGTTGAGGAGATGAGATGATCATCAGGCAACAAGATGCAATAACAATAGAATATAACAAAAGATCAAAGATTAGGACTAGATGAAGACTTCATATTGATTCACAACCCTTTGGAGGGGGTATATAAAGAGAAAATCATATCTCTTACAAACATGAAGTATTGGATACATCTTTTATTAAAGAAAGTAGTAGCAAAGAGTGTCTTGACATTTCCATGTCATCATGCAGTCCATGTCAACAGTGTTATGTCATGAGTCATCATGTGCCACATTATTTTGTGGATTATATAAATTCAATATGGGAAAATGTATTGTAAAGTGGAGGTACAAGGTTCATGCCCAGAATATGAAGAGTCATGTAAGAGTTGAAAAGTCATATAAAAGTGAAAGAGTCATGAGGATATTCCAAGGGTCACAAGGGAGGTGAAGGATCGCACCATCTTTTATATATACACCCTCATTGTACAAGAAAAGGAATTTTCACCTTGGCTTCTCCCATAAGTCATTAGAGATACAAAGTTAGTACTTTTGGGGAGCAATTCGTGGCTCTAATGCTCCACTACTGGGGCTAGTGATGTTCGGATTATTCATGTATCTTGGGATGCTTAGTTAATACTTGAAGCCTGATGGATAACCTATTTTCATGCATGTATTGTGAATATTTGTAAGATTGTTCTATGAATTTTTATGATTCTTGTTTGCTTTCACCTGCACTAAAGTAGTTGAACTATTTCATTTATTTTATTTCTTATCTTATTGAAAATGTGTTGTAATAGGTGTAACAATCATCGCATCTATGTGGACTATTCTACTTGATTTTAGGTGATCCTATTTTCGCTTGTGTGCACCTCTAATAGGATGGTGCTATTACCTTTCTCTTAGAGGCTCATGTTTCCTCCCTCTTTGGTATAAGAACCTTGATATACCTGCAACCAAAAATTCACCAGGCACACTTACTTGCTTTTTGCAAAGGAGCATAAACACTTCTCTCTCTTGTTGATAGCTTAAGCTAAGGTAAATCTATAATAAATAATGGAAGGCATGTCGATACTCCAAATGGGGCTCCTATTCCAAACAGTGTGAGGTCTAATTGGGAATTCACATTGGGTAGAACCCCTTGGTTGATGGATTTCCATAACTGTCAATAGATACCCACTTCTCAATCATATGCTTACCAATCAATGGCTAAGGACCCCTACCAAGTTAGAAATAAAAAATGTATCAAACAAAACGTGAACATGCCTAGTTTAATACTAAGGAAATAAAGCTTAATGATATTTAAAAATGGAGGACCTAGTACTGATGTGGATATTTACAAGATTATGAATAACTATTGCAGCTATGAGATCATGGAAAGACATGTAGTTTAGCCATATACTTGAATATTCACTACGGTACCGAATCTTGGCCAAAGGATGGATGGGTTGGATAATGGTAGCCAAGGAAGATATTCAAAAAATTATGTAGGATAGATGGGAAAGGGGCTCTTAGGCTCTTTATGTAAAGAACTGGATGGTATACTTTGATGTGTAGGCTTAAAATCTAATGATGTTGCCAATTTGGGTTTCCCTCCTAGGGCTCCTGCTTATCTTTTGGTCAATATAATTTTTCCACAAAATAGGAAATATCATAATATGTTTTCTCTATGAGGAAGACATGTTGTTTCTCCAGATTGGATACATGGAGATGGCTCACATACTAATAGACCTAAATCTGGCATTGGGGCTACTAAGCACTGTCTCCATCCATGCAAGCCACAACTCCATCAATAAACTATGGACTATGGAGGAATTTTATTTAAATGTGTTTTGTTGATGGTGTTGGAGATTTGTCAATTAAGGGGGTCTCCCCAATGAGAAGTCCCAGTCATACATCACATTGTTTGGTGTGGGAGCCCTTTCATAAATAAAGCCTGATTGCCATGTGTTCATAGATATTTTCCCTGGCTACGTTGTTCAGCACAAGAGAGTAATGTACAGGTACTTTCAAATGAACAAGTGAGTATGCCTTGTGGAATGTTTAGTTACAAAATGTATCAAGGTTCGTCTATTGGAGGTGATATAAGAGTGAGCCTTTAAAATAAGAGTAAAAATAATAATCTAGTAAAGACACACACACATATAAATATGAATGAATCGTTAATCAAATAGTGAAGTAGTTCACATAGAAGAAACGATTGTTAAAACAAATACAACACACCTTCAACAAGATAAGTACCAAAGCCACCGAAATAGTTCAATTTGCTTAGTACATATGAAAGTGACATACACCACAAACATTCAAAGAACAGTCTTACAATATTTATGGTATACGCATGAAAGTGTATTGCCTCAATGAGCTCTGAGAATTAAGAAAAAATTCAAAGATACATCAATACAGTGAACACCACTAGCTCCAATAATGTAGTGTTAAAGAAACCACTTGCTCCAAAAGAAATACCTTCCTCTCTAATTCCTAGTAGGAGGATCCAAGTTGAAGAGTCCTTTATATGAGCTATGATTAACAAATGGGGTGACTATTCACCTCCCTAGTGACCCTTGGACTACCCTCATGACTATTTAACTTCCCTATGACCTTTTGAATCCTCCATGACTTTTCACATCCTATAGATGACTCTTGGACACCCACTTTACATTACATTTCTCACATATTTAAAATTATATAATCCACAAATGATGTGGCAAATGATGAATCATATATCCTCTTGACATGGCACCTTGACATGACATTCATGACATGGATTGCATGATGATATGGCAATTTCAAGCCATTATTATTGTACTTATATTCATGTCTTCTTGAAATATGGTATATGTTTTTCTTCTTCCTCATCCACAAGGCTTGAAGATGGAGTCTTCACTATGATCTTGATCTCCAACCTTTGTCGCAATCTATTTCCCTTCTTATTATTGTTAAATTATCATCTCTATATTTGTAGCTATGAAGGTGTCTTTTGTTAGGGTCTCCTTCTTCATCTCCTTCATCATCATCTTGTCATAGAAAGATATAATACCTACAACTAAAATCCAGTCATGACAAGAAGACATGAGTCTGAAAATTCCTAGTCTATCATGCTTCATGAAATTCACTGACTGAGTTGGAACTAGGTGTTGGACAACGAGATTGGCTCAAGGATTGTGCAATTGAGTAGCTCAAGTGGTTAGGGGCCAAGACAAAGGCTAGAGACTGTGCAATGTGCAGTTCAGGAAGACCAGGACAAAGTGAATGTGTAGTTGAGGGTCTCAAGGAGGCAAGATTAAGGCTTGAGGTTTCCAACTATGAGGTTCTAGAGAGAAAGAGGCCTAGGGCTAGCATAGTTACGCAGATCAAGGTGTCATTCTAGAAGCTTGAGGCTTTAGACTGTGAAATGCATAAAAGACGTTGAATGGGAGGCAAGGTTGCACAATTCTGGAGCTGAAGGGGCTAGGGTTGAGCAATAAGACTACGTAGTGCATAGTTATGTGAGGTAGTAAATACGCATTTCATAGTTCCAAGAGGCAATGATTCAGCATGAGGGCTAATATTACATAGTGCGCATTTCTAGAGGGTTGAGTGAAGTCAAGTTACTCAGGCGTGAGATTTTCAGAAAATGGTCAAGTGTGGGATCTATGAGGTCTTAGTGAATAAGGACAAAACCTAGATATGATGACACACTCAGAGCATTTGAGGACACAACATTGATCACTTAGAAGACAAGAACAACATGATTCCCTAAATGTGACAAAAATACAACTTCCTCTAAGTGCGGCACTAAAGGTACACTTTGCAATGACAATGATGACACTTGTTCGACAATGCATAAAACTTTGGGAATGAGTTTAATACATGTATATATGATAAATATGACTCATTAACACCAGATATTCCCCTTGAAACAAACCATAACTCTTCTTATGTGATGTGCGAAACTTTCCCTGCTCAAAACACGACACTTGCTATTGTGAGAGGAAAGTGCAAACGACACTTGAAAAATGTGAATGACATTGAAGTGACACATGCCAAAACAAATACAGCATGAAAATGGCACTTATTAAAGTGAAAGAAAATAAAAGGTGATAGTTGTAAACATGAAAGTGACACTTGCAAAAGCGAAGGTGAGTAAAAGCGACAATTGGAATAACTCACCAAAATAGAAGAACAATCACAACCAAAAGTGAGAGACTGTGAATGAAAGTGCTCACTAAATGTTAACATAGGTTTAAAATTGCACAAGAAATATCTTTATGGACTTGTGTTATTCCTTTTGAAACTTGCATAAAAGGATGCGCTCATGGACTTGTGGACTGACCATGTGACTTTGACACTTGCAATCTTAAGAAAAAATCAATCAACCATAAAGTGACTATGGAACAAAGAATCACAAGATCCATAGTAGGATCCAAAGTTTAAGTGTAAACCAAATTTTGGAGGGTGTTTTTCGTAGTGACAACACTTGGTGATACACTTGTAGAACTCCAACTTCTCTACCTTGGTCTAGTTTTATGTACAAGGTCTAGTTTCGCAAGAAGTATTAATTCCTTGCACTGATTACTCTGACTTCCCCACTTAACTTCGTTATAGGTAGAATCCCCTTAATCTATTTCTTATTTTAACACATTCATAAGACCACCCGCATAAAAATGTTTTGATTCATGATAAGGGAAATTTAATTCACGAGCTTAAGGTATCCAGAGTATGAGTTTTCATCTCAGGTGTTGCTCCACTGCCAGCAGGCCTAGATAGTACCATGGAAGAGTCACTTAATGAACACAAGAATTTCTTTGATTATATCAAGCCTCGACAGTACCCTAGAAAAGTTAATCGCTTCACCTCCCTTCATAGGAAGCCTTTCTCTTCTTTCACCCTTTATTTATTTATTTTAATCGGACTGTGCTTCGACACTTATTCATTTCATGGCAAGGAAGAGGGATCTTGACTTACTGAGAGCAGAAGAGGTTATTCATTCAGGGAAGTTTAAATATATACCTTTGATATTACTATGTCTATTAATATTTTCCCCTTCCCCTTTTCTACTTAATTGGATCAACATGGAAACACCAAAACATAAAGAGTCGAGCATAGAAATGAGGCTCCTAGAATAGATATGTCGGGTGCCATCGTTATGCAAAAATATGTCCTTATTAAAGGATCATATTTTCCATAAAAACATCATCGACCAAAAGGTATGAACCAAGATGAAGAATAAGGAATAAAGTTTAGCCAAATGTTGTAGTTTCACAAGGTCCTTTTCTATTTTTCCACATTATCTTTCAAGATGAAGGGAACATCCTTCATGCAAAGTATTATTAAAAAATGCAAAAGAAGAGACAAAAAACAACAAGAAAACATAATCAAAAGGATCAAGCAAATGGAAGCTAAACCTAAAACAAGATGCGAGACAAAGGTAAGAAAACATAATAAAAACTACAAAGTGAGTGTAGGATGAGTGTGCAAGACAAGACTAGTATGCAACTAGACCTACTCCTAACCTAACAAGCTAGAAGGTCAGCTTTAAGTATAATGTAATTTCAAATGTAGCCACCATAACTGCTCTCGGCTAGCATACACAAAGATACATGCAATTAAAATAGATATAAAACGATGTGCAATAGAAAATATAAGTTCTTGAATAAATTGCACAACAAATTGAAAGTATTTCCTATCAACAGAAAGATATGTCATAGCCACTACTTCTAACTAGCTTTCACTCTTACCTTTTTTATTAAAACCATAATCAAACATACCTCAAAAGCTTCTTGTGAATGTATTCATATGTACTATCCTCCTTAGAAAGCATGAGAAAATATTAAAACTTGTTATTTACGATGGAGATTTCTAGGTAATATTTCTACAACCATTCAACGATTGGATCATGAAATTTGAAACAATCCTCTTTAGAACAGAACCATGAGATCCTGAAAATACGAATTTTCAGTTAAAGGTATGGGATCAAGATAAGAATTGTGTGAGGGAAAATGAATCTTATCATGTTTAGATAGCTTTCCAAGATAGTTAAGGGCTGACATAACCACCAACAAGAGATGAAGTGCCTAAAATTATTAACAAGTATCTAAATATTGAGGTGACAAACCATAAAGATCAAAGTATGTAGGACAATTGTCATCAGATAGGCTAGTGAAAAAATGATGAGTTGAATGACAATCATCAAGATCAAAATTATGATTAGAAGGACTAATTAAATCATAATATTCTTGATTATAAGATAATAAGGATAGGTCAGTTTGAACAGTTTCAAAAAAATTTTGAATAATAGAAACATCTTCCCCTTGTGATGAATGTAACAAACCATTTCCTTATAACTAGTTACAGACTATAATAGCATTGTTATCATTGAAAGAAGTGAATAGGAATTCTAGTATAGAGAACATATGAAATTAGTTTAGATACAATGAACGAAGAAGAATTTGGTTCACCAAATAACTCATACATTCATTAGAATTTAAGAGGATTTTAGGTGTGATGAAGAAAAATATTAGTAGTATAAAATTCACAAGAAAAAGCAGGAGCTGACTATTCTAAAATGCATCTGATAGACATGATTCCTTTGGCCAAATATAGTCTTTGAAATTATTCAAAACTTGAGTTAAGTACAAGATCCTTGTAAGGAGATGAATCAACTGAAATAGAATCTTGAATCTGATCAAAAGTCAAATATTGAAAGTTTGAAAGACTATATATGAAATAATGAACACCTTTCAAGAAGGAATTAAATCCAGTGAAACCATGCAAAGAAAATAACTTTGTGAGAAAAAACATATTTAACTTAGTTCGGGGATCTTACCAAAGTCACGAAATCCTAAAATAACCATAAATAGAAGTTGAAGTGCCTCGAGTTCCTGAGAAGTGTGGGGAATTTCAAGGATTGTAAAATCACATTTTGAAGATTAAACCATATTCTGCACGGTGTAAGGATAACTACTACCACTAATTTCAATAAAACCAGTACTAGTCAAATGTAAGTTGTCTCTCTCACTGATTTCGTCATATTTTACAAATTCAACAACCAGATTACTCAAGTCGAAAGATTTTTCTTATCACAAATATGGTGTATGAATTAGAGAAATTTCATGAGTAAATTGATTTAAAGAGTTGTCCTCATGCAAAATAGGGAATGATAAGGGATGGAAATGATACTCAATGATTTGATTGTTTCCCTTTTCATCATAGATAACCTCACTACCTTGTGTAAATTGAGAAGTTAACTCATCAGATAAATAAGTTGAAGAGAATGGAGTATATTTATCATAGGTTGATGCATTCCAAATGGTAGAACACAAAGGATAGTGAGATGAAGCGAAAGTTTCCATTAGAATATATTTATTGACTGAATCAAATTCTAGATCTAAATCTTTCAAATTAAAATCTTCTCGGTAAACCAAAAGATCATTTGGTACACTTGGGCATTCATCATCACATACATCAATAGAGTCATCATCATTAGAATTATTATTTCCCAAGATGGTAGATTTATTAAGCAAATTAACTTCATTTTATCGACTACTCATATTAATAGATATAAAATATTTCAAGAATGAAGGGACAACATCTTGACATAGAGGGATTTGAAAAAAGGAAGACAGATCAAAAATTTATTCACCTTCTTGCTCTTGTACCTTTGCAATGTGAATGCCTTGTACTTGATCGTAATTTTCACCAACAACTTGAAATTCGAGAGAGTGTGAAGAACTAGTTGGTCGAGCAAATTGATCAAGAGGATTAAGGCATAAAGGGTTATGACATGTATAAGATAAAGGATGGTAGATGTCCCTTGTAGATGTAATAATTTCAGTGGAACCAGATTCAAGATTTAGGTTGAGAATGCTAATATCATCTTGATGAATGGAAGGATTACTTTTCACCCTAGGCTCCATGAACCATTCCATGGTTTCCTCCATTAGATCTGAATCATGAGAGGTGGATGAAGGTTGAAGAGATGGATCAATAATCTGATTTTCATATTTTCTGATTTGAATAGGTTCAACACAAGGCACAAAAAAAGGAGGAGGACAAGGAATGAAAGGAATAGTAGGTTCCTCCTTTGAAATTAACGATGTCTCATGTATTTGAAAATTTGGGAGATCCGAATCATCAGAGGGTTGAGACTCACTATGTAAAGAGATATGAACCAAATGCTCAAAATTTTATTTCAAGAAATCCCAATCCGTATATTCTTCAAGAAATTCAAAACAAAGGTGAAGGAATCGATTAGAAAAATACTCAATTGATTCATTAGGCTTCATTCTTAGTTTATTAATTCTTTTAAGTACATGCTAGTAATCATACCTATCAAATGCTAAATTAATATCCTTGATGAGGTGATCAAATGAATGGATGGAAGAAAATGGAAAGGTATGACACCATCATTTAAATCAACCTTCAAGGGTGAGGAAGAAAAGTATAGGAGGATCATCTTGACGTTCAATTTCATAAAATTCACAAAAATAGTGAAAAGTAGAGATGTGCTTAGCTATGTATTTTTCACTCTCACCATAAAATTTAAATTGAGACAAGTTATAAATAGATTCATCAGGGATTGAAATTTTACCATCAAATTTATTAGCGAAACACCTAGGGAGTATG
Organism: Pinus tabuliformis; assembly: GCA_031772625.1. NCBI lineage: Eukaryota > Viridiplantae > Streptophyta > Pinopsida > Pinales > Pinaceae > Pinus > Pinus tabuliformis. Next base: position 94,582,469 of record CM062820.1, read on the forward strand.
ATTTGGGGATGATCCATTTAAGATAATAAATTCAAAACAGTATCAATGGGCACGACTTGTCATCTATCCCTCCTTTTAGCATTATTTGTTGATGTTGTTGGAAATATGTCAACCAAGGGGGTCTCCCCGATGAAAAGTCCCAATCACACTTCACACCATTTCATGTGGGAGTCCTTTTAGAAATAAGGCCCAATTTCCATATGTTCTTAAAGGTTTTCCCTAGATACAATGGTTAATGTTATCATGTGAAAATCATACACTCATCTATATGCACTTGAAGACACTCAAAGTCAATGATTAACACATACAGTGGTTACATCTTCACCTAAAAGAACCATGAAAAAAAAAGTTAAAAGATTTCTTAAGGTTCTAGTTAAAAAATTAAATCGCACGACCCAATAACAATTGGGACAGGCACTTTGCATACAATGTTCTAGGGTTTCTGCATCCTCTGCAACGACAGTTTGTTTCAAACCTCTGTAAACCTGCCAGTAACATCAACAATACGATCATTCGAATCCAACAGAGCAGATTCGATCATCATGAACCCCCCCAGGGGGAGGATGCAGCACCTCCCCCATAGGAAAATGAAGAGTGGAAAAGGAATGAGGAAGCCGACAAACCAGCGGATCAAACTGAGGACAGCATGACAAAGAACAACCCAAAGTCACCTCAACCACATGCAAGCCAGTGGCAACCAAACGTCCGAAGGTAGTACTTCCAAGTCACAGAATCAATGCTCAGATACAGTTTATGAGGGACCATGCACTGATAGGCAAGTTTATAGGACTTTGGCTGACTGAGAGAGCACTGCGGGGTTGGATTGTAGCTAAATGAAACCCAAAAGGACACATCACCCTGCAGCTGGGTCCTAAGGGGTTCTTTACAACCATTTTTAACTGCTTAGAGGACCGGAATAGGGTTTTGGATGGAGGGCCGTATTTCTTCAATGCTGCCAGCCTGTATCTCAGGGGCTGGGTAGAACGCTTCAACCCTAACAAAGAGGACCTCAGCTGGGCTCCAGTCTGGATACGACTCTACTCTCTTCCCATGGAATACTGGGAAGAAGAATCTCTTCAAGAAATTGGAAATGTTCTGGGAGAATTTATCAAAGTTGCAGAGGAAACAAAACTCCATAGATACACCTCTTATGCACGAATCTGTGTCTACATACACCTTAGCAAGGCTCTTCCGGATGCGGTAAGTATTTCCCATGACGATGTTGAATGGGTTCAGTTAATTGACTATGAACATGTGCCGTTTAGATGCAGAAGATGTCATGCCCTGGGTCACTTATTTAGGGACTGTCCTTTAAATAAAAAATCCTCATCCCCATCTGTACCTGATAAGCCTAAATCAGATGGCTTCACCAAAGTAGCCAGTCACAGGAAAAGCCACAAGAAACCAGCTTCAAATCCTAAGAAGCCTCAAGCCAGCTCTTCCAAGCCTTCCACGAGCAATAGCTTTGAAGCATTAGCCTGACAAAATGATCTTAACCCTGAAGATCCTGCTTCCCAAGAGTGGGAGGCAAAGAAGGACAAGCAACCTATTCATGAAGACTCCAAGTCACTCCAGGAAGATCCTCTGCCCCAAGACCCTTTTCCCTCTGCCACGCATAAGGCCCCAGCATGGAATTTTCAAGGAATGGAGGTAGACAACATACAATCTGATTCCAGAATATCAAGAGAGACAACTGTAGAACTAAATGAATCCCAAAACATGGAGGAGGAACCAGAAAGTATAGACATTGGGCAGCTAGACATTCTAGGCCTAGAGCAGGCATGCAAAGAAAAAACTTATGACAAGATTCCAGCTCAACAACTAGAGAATATGGAGGTGATTCTCTCAAGGGCACAAAGGCAAAAATCACTAGGTATTCAGACCGGTAGCCTGTGGGATGGGAGACTTATTACCAAAGATAACAAAAAATGTGGAAGGAAAACAGATCTCCAGCGAACAATTTGAATAGGAGAAATGCTAGTGGAGTCAGGCAGGTACTCCAAGCTTACTAAATACTTCAACTCCCTCCACAACACCTCTCAATGAAGTTAATATCATGGAATATTAGAGGGCTCAATGGCCCAGGGAAAGGTAGATTACTCAAAAACATGATAATGCAAGAAAAACCACAAATCCTATTCTTGCAAGAAACCAAATGCAATTCAATCGCGTTGGAAAGAATTGCAGCAAAAACCTGGCCAAGAGGTCTCACAGCTATAGTGGATGCCACTGGGGTGTCTGGAGGCTTAACAATCATATGGGACGCTCATTCCATTGTGCTCAACAACATCCATGCTAACAAGAATTTTATTCAAGCAACTTTTCACATCATAGGGACCAACATACACGGGCATCTAACCAATGTGTATTTTCCCTAGGAGGCCATGCACAAGATAGAAATCCTAAATTCCCTCTCAGCAATCAACACTGATAGGATGTATCCACTATGGATCACTGGGGGCGATTTCAACATGATAACCAAGATGGAAGAAAAAAGGGGAGGCAGGAACAAAGAGGATAAGGAAGGGATCCACTTAAAAGATTTTATTTAGAACAACTGGCTTATTGACATGCCATTTAACAATGGACTTTTTACCTGGAACAACAAAAGAGCAGGGCCGCATCAGATTGCCTCTCGTCTAGACAGATTCCTGCTTTCAGACAATGTTATACATTTAGGTGGAGACCTAACTGCTTCTATCTTGCCACTCTCAAGGTCAGATCACTGGCCAATCTCTCTACAATGGACCCATCCTGGTAACACAATCTGAAGACCATTTCACTTCGAAGATTTTTGGATGTCTCATCCAGATTTCAATAACTTAATCAACTCAGAATGGAACAATTTTTCTCCTCCAAATGGCACAAAAATGTTTCAATTTCAGCAGAAGCTTAAGCACCTCAAAGGTAAGATTAAGCAATGGAATTGTACTTCTTTTGGCAATATTTTCCAGGCCCAGAATGCCCTTGATCTGGATATGAAGTGACTATAGTAGAGGATTATAATAGAAGGCTGATCAAAGGACTTGTTCGAACAGGAAAATCTTATTGGTTCACAAATCTTAGAAAGGGAAAAACAGGAAGAAACGCTATGGAGGCAAAAATCAAGAATAAGATGGCTTAGGGACGGAGAAAAAAACACTAAATTTTTTCACAGAACCACCATCCAACGTAGAATGATTAACAACATCACTCATATTTAAAATGAGCAGGGGGAAAAGAAGGAAACACATGAAGAAATTGAAAGCGAACTTCTAAGCTATTTCAAGCAAGCTCATCATGAGCCACAAATAGACAGATCACACGCCATAGAAAAAATTACAAGTAATATTCCAAAAGTTATAACAGAGGAGCATAACCAACTCCTTCTCAGGCCTGTCGACTTACAGGAGGTGGAAATGGCAGTTCCTCAACTGAAAGATGGGAAGGTGCCTGGTCCAGATGAATTCACCTCCAATTTTTTCCACAATTTCTGGGAGCTGATAAAAATGGAAGTTTGGCAGGTAGTTGAGGAATTGAGAACCTTGAGATGGATGCTTCCAGGAATGAATGCTACATTCATTGCCCTTATTCCCAAGGAAGCCCAACCAAATACCCCTGACAAGTTTCGGCCTATTTCCCTGTGCAACTTAATCTACAAGATTATCTCCAAAATCATTGCCTCCAGGCTCAAATTTCTCCTCCCTCTCATAATTTCAATAAGCAATCTAGATATGTTGAAGGTAGGCAGATTACGGACAACATCATCCTAACTCATGAAATTACTCATTCCCTGAAGCATGAAAAAAAGCCAGGTATGCTCCTTAAAATAGATCTTTCAAAAGCATTTGATAGCTTAAGCTGGCAATATATCAAAAAAACTCTTCTTGCTTTTGGTTTTGCTCCTCCCTGGGTAAGGTGGGTCATGAGCCTTATATCCTCTGCCTTCTTTTTTATACTAATCAATGGTATTCCCTCCTCCCCCTTTCATCCTTCTCGGGGAATTAGACAGGGAGACCCTCTCTCCCCCTTCCTTTTCGTTATCATGGCAGAAGGCTTGGGTCGGAGCATTAAAAAAGCTCAGCAATCATAGCTCCTAAGAGGTCTGTCTTTTCATCACTCCCCAGCCTTTACTCACCAGCAATTTGTGGATGACAACATGCTTTTTGGTCATCCTTCTGTCCAGGAAGCTCGTCAGATCAAAATGTTACTGACGGATTTCTCGATTGCCTCCGGAGCTTCTATCAATAAAGCCAAATCCCAAATCTTCTTTTTTCATACCCCGGTCGCTACCCAAGCAGCCATTGCTTGCATTCTTGAATTCCCTATTGCTGTCCTCCCTTCCAAATATTTAGGAGCTCCCATGACGGCCTCGGCCTTGAAGCATTCCTCATGGAAGATCCTCCTAGAAAAGCTAGAAGCTCGCCTTTCCTCCTGGACTCACAGGGCCCTCAATATGGCGAGTCGGTTAGTTCTTATAAAAGTTGTTCTTCAATCTTTGTCGCTGTACCTATTCTCGATCCTTGCGGCTCCCAAATGGGTTCTCAAAGAAATTAAGCATCTCCAGTGTTCCTTCTTATGGGGAAATACAGGTCAAATACGCAAATGGGCTCTTGTCAAATGGGACACAGTTTGCCTTCCAAAATGCGCAGGTGGAACTGGATTGAGGGATCCCCATCATAGTAATGAGGTCATGGGTGCTCGAATCTAGTGGAAATGGCTTACCGTGCCAAACTCCCCCTTGGCCACTTTATGGACAGCAAAATATGCTAGCAATCGCCCAACAGAAGAACTAATACGAATGTCTAATGTTAGCATGGGCTCCCTAATTTGGAATTTAGCCAAGCAACACAGAAGCCTAATTCAGCAGCATAGTTTTTGGGAAATTAAGGATGACAACATAGCTAGATTTTGGGAAGATTCCTAGCAGCAGCAGCCCAAGCTAAAGGACCTATTCTCTCCCATGCAACTTCCGGAGCAGGATTTACAGACCTATGACAAGGTTAAAACTTTTTGGAATCCCTCTACAACTCAAGGATACAGGCAATGGATTAAGGCGGATCAAATCTTAAGACATGGTACAGAACAAGTTCAACAAGTTCTTGATACAGAATTAATGAAAAGGAAAATACAACACTCAGATGAAAGGGATATCCTTAGATGGGGCTATGAAGAGAAAGGTACCTTCACTTCCAAGGAGGCTTATAATATCATTATCAAGGAACATATGGTCAAAGACCCTCTCTGGAGCAAAGTCTGGGAACCTACCATCTGGCCGAAAATCTCAACCTTTCTCTGGCTTTTATGTCACAACAAAGTCCTCACATGGGACAATCTCAGGAAAAGGAACTATCATGGGCCCTCAATGTGCCCCAATTGTAGACAAGAAGAGGAATCCATAAAGCATCTTATGCACTCTTGTCATCTAGCATGCAAGCTCTGGGAAAAAGTCAGTTTTCGATGCCAAAAGGAAGGAAGAATACATGGAGACATCATAGCCACTGTTCGCAACTGGGACAGGAACCCATATCAATGCAAAATATTAAACTTCTTATGGAAGCAAATTCCGGGTTTCCTCATGTGGACTATCTGGAAGGAGAGAAATCAGAGAATCTTCAAAGATCAGTCTGCTCCCTTGGAGAATCTTTGGAAAATTATCTGCCAAAACATCAAGGAAACCTTACTTCTCCATACCTGGTATGAGGAGGACTTTCCCTCTCTCCCCCATGAACAAAATATATGGAATAATTGGAACCTTCAGTGGAATCAAGAACCAATATCCAAAGGATCGACTCATCCAAGAGGCAATTTTCCAGAAAAGTGGCTCCCTCCTCCCAAGCATATGTTCAAGTTAAACTTTGATGGAGCCTCGAAAGGTAATCCAGGTAATTCAGGCTTTGGAGGGATATTCAGAGATTTTAAGGGTGCTCCTCTTCTAACCTTCTTAGGATCAAAAGGATGGGATACCAACAACTCGGCCGAAATGGAAGGTCTTTGGCAGGGTCTTGTGCTAGCTCAAAACAAGGGATTCTTTCCGCTCATAATAGAAGGTGACTCTCAGATCATAATAAATATGGTCATCAAAATTTTGCATGGTACTCCTTCTAGCAAAGTGAGCAACAGTTGGAGAATGGCGAAGCGGCTTGAACTCATTGAAACATTGCTCTCTTCTCATAGGGCGATCACTCTCAAGCACATCCACAGAGAAGGGAATAAAGTGGCTGACCTACTAGCTAATATTGGTGTTGATTGTGGTTTGGATCTTCACACAGGCTCAATTTCTAGACTAGCCTCTAAAATTCAACTCATGGAATACCAAAACAGTGTGAAGAATGAAATGAAACAGGACGGAGAAGCGCACCTGGATGCGGGTGACTATCGGGTTCATTAATGGTTTCATTTGGGAATGGCGGCACTTGGCCCTACCAGCTGCTAGTCTGCACTTATTTCAACATCATGACTCGGCTCTTGATGGCTCACCTTAGGCGAGAACAGGTAAGCCTACAGCTAGAATTAAATGCACACTCTGGCCGAGACAAGGTCGCTCCTGGTTTAAGCATGGTGCATTCAGCCATCAACTCCATTGTTCACACCCCGTCCTCTAGCCTTTGTCCGCCCTTTTCCGAAATCCCTTGCAGCAAAACGGTTTTTGGCACCCGCTACTCGATCCTGTTGGCTCTGGAATGTGAAATTAGGTCTCCTTCTTCCCCTCCCCAACCTTGCTCGTTGAAGCCTGATCAGGCTCCCTCTGTGCTCTCTCATCCTCCTGTCAAAGAATCCCATTTCTCTGAGCATCCCCTGCGCAGCCTTGCCATGGTTTGGCATCGTATGAGAAGCCGCCATGTCGGGAGTCGTGGAGGCCGTGCGCATTCTCATACTCCTTTGTCCATTGAGCAGCCTCCCCTCCCTACTTCTCCGCCTTCATCCAGAGCCAATTCCCCCCTGTCCAGTCTGTCTCGTAGACCCTTCCCACACAATGCTTTCCAGTCGACTCATTTTAGGTTTTAGAGTAACCTGAACAGGCCCATTATTACGGCCAATATCACCATCATTTTCTCAGAAGAATAGGCCCAACCTCATGCTCCTGTGCATATCTCGGCAGAGCTCTCTCAGGACGCTCGTAGAGTTGCAGGTAGGCATGGCTCGGTGCAGAACCTGGGTGAAGAAGGTAAGGAAGTTGAGCGTGGCGGTCAGCATGAGAAGGGTGACATTCCAGACGACACACGGCCACTTGGTGGTAGTTCTCAGGGCACCAATATTGCAGTGGACATTGAGGGCAACTCAAGTGGCACCCGCCCTACGATGGTTACTCTAGGAGGCAGTGGAGATGGTGACGTGGTGCAAGATGGTGAAATCTAGTATGGTAATGCTTGCCCTATTGTTGAGGAGCCTCTGGACCCGGACATCCACATGCGATGCCACATGGACCCCCTCGCGACTTCTCAGAGTGTTTTGTTCACTGCTCGCTGGGTAGATTTGGCTATTCTTGGTTTGATGGTTCTGGTTAAATTTTGGTGGATTGGCAGTCTGTGGTTTCTTCTGCTGGTGTAATCTTGGTTATGTTGATGTATTCTCTCTCCTATGTAATCTTGGTTCTGTCGATGAACTGGTTTTCCCAATTTTGGGACAGTTTTGGTGTCCTGAAGGCACCTAGTTGCTCTCGGCTGAGGCTTCTACCGCTTTGTAACTTTATTCTTCTTTCCTTATAATAGAATTAGTCTTTACTCAGAAAATAAAAATAAAAAATAAAAATAAATAAATAAATAAAAATAAAAATAAAATAATAATAATAATAATAATAAATAAATAAATAATAATAAAAGTAAAAAATAAAAAATAAAAAAATAAAAATAAAAATAAAATTAAAATTAAAATTAAAAATTAAAAATTAAATAAAAATAAAAATAAAAATTAAATCTCGTGGGTGCACCATTATTGGAAATTAACAACCGCATGGTTTTTTCTTCGATAGCTGTATGGCCGAAAAAAAATCCAATCAATGCCTCAGTCCATGAAATTTCTTGAAGAAAACTCCATTCCTTGACTTGATGGGCTGAAAAATTCAAGCCTTAAGCCCAAAGAAGCCTTAAAGGTAAGGAGATGGTACCTCTCATCTCATTTATAAGGAAACAAATTGTTGGAAATAATACTGAGAGGGGGGGTGAATCAGTATTATCAAGTTCTTTTACCAAATCTTCCTTATTTATACTTTGAATTATTATTGCATGTCAGTACCATAAAATAATGAGCATGAACAAGAAAAACAGATAGACACACAAAAGAACACCAGATATAAGGTGGAAACCCAATGTGGGTGAAAACCACCTGCTGCAATATGTCTCTATCTTCTTTCAAATTAGAAACTCCTTTTACAATGGTTTTGTACTGGTGCAGTCCTTTACCAGTACGCAGGCTGCAACCTGCAGAGAGCTACAACTCTCTCTCGTTTTCCAGTCTCTTCTGGAAGGGAGCTACAACCCCCTTTTTCTTTCAAGGACCACTTTTCATAAATTTTCAAACTGGATCCAAGAATATCAGATGATCATCAAGTACAAGTAAATCACCCAGTCAACTGCAGTAACCAGAGTAACAGTAAACTAAACCCAGAACACCTTATCAACAGAGAAAAGTCAGTCAAATAAATGCCTTAAGACATATACGCAATTTTTGTTTATCTGGCCTGCGTGGCTCCGCACTTCACCTTCTGCTCCCCTGCGTATACCCGTAGAGAGCCTTTTGCTACACCGCGTACCCACGCACTGTTTCTTCAATCACGCCGCGTACTGCTACTGTAGCCACGCACCCACAGATGCTATCGCGCCGCGTACTTCTACTGTAGCCACGCACCCACAGATGCTATCACGCTGCATACTTACGCACCTGCGGCTTCTGAAGTGTCGCGTACTTTCACTGTGCCTATGCACCTGAACCTCTGTCGCGCTGCGTACCCACGCACTGCGCCTTCTTCTACTCTGCGTACCCACGCACTGCTCCTTCTTCTGCTCTGCGTACGCACGCACTTGCATCGTTAATCACATGCGTACCTCTGATTAGGGCCGAATTGGCAGTCCACCAGTGTGCCACAGATAGTCAGATGCCCAGATCTGATCATGTGCCCGAGAGATCACGCTTCATAGATTCACTTTCAACCTCACTTTTATATAGATCAAGCTTTTAAACCGATAACCCAATATTTCAGATCTTAAGATATTCAATTTGCAAAAGATACATTGGCCAAGTGATCTCCTTCCCTATTTATAGTCAAATTAGATCCTATACCACGGGCCAAAACCATAGAAACAAGAATGGCGGGCTTAATACCACGGGCCAAACATAAGAAACCCCACGTGAGCGCGCTTCTCTGCCTTGAAGTGAGTGAACTGGGGGTACGCACCTCATGAACGGGTCACCTGCGGGTATGAACGCACTTCCTGGCCGGCGTACCTGCGGGTACACACCTTTTGAACTATTCTCCTGCGTACCTCTTAATTTCCAACATTTTGAGAGCCTGATCAGAGCATTGCCACCTGTATGAGTTGCCATCAAGTACAACGCATGAATCATAGAGCCATACCAGAAACATAATGCCAACAATATCCCCCTTTGGACTTGATGGCAACCTCAAAATCTTCAACGTCATTCTCCCCCTTTGACATCAAGGGCAAAGGGTTATGCTCCCCCTAAGAACATGCTCCCCCTGAATATAAACCAGATCTGCAAAGAAGAACCATAATCCACCAAACACCATAAATGACCATGAAGGAGATAGAGACATATTGTAGCAATATTCAGACCAGCATCCATGATATAATGCCAACAATGCATTATATGCTCCCCTTGAACCTGTGCCATTCGATCTTCGACCAATCTGCAACCCAGCAAGTGTACACATATACCCCAGATGAACCTTGCGTACAACTGTCAATCAAAAGAGATTCAACAACATGATGATGCATCAACAACCCCCAGCTTTTGCCTGAGGTATTCGAAGGTCTCCCTCGGAAATGGTTTGGTGAGTATATCAACAACTTGTTCCTTAGAAGGAACATACTCCAACTTGACCTTTTGTTCAAGTACTTGTTCCCGGAGAAAGTGATACTTGATCGGTATGTGCTTGGTCTTTGAATGCATGACTGGGTTCTTTGAAATGTTGATTGCACTTGTGTTATCACATAAGATGGAGATGGGTAGTATACAAGTGATTTGAAAATCCTGCAAGGTCTGCATCATCCAAAGGAGTTGAGTGCAGCAAGATGCAGCAGCAACATATTCTGCTTCAGCTGTAGACAAGGCAATCGAACTCTGTTTCTTGCTGAACCAAGATACTAATCTGGAACCCATAAAGAATGCACCACCACTTGTGCTCTTCCTGTCATCCACGCTTCCGGCCCAATCTGCATCTGTATAAGCATGAAGTGTGAGATCTGTATCTCTAGGATACCATAAGCCATAGTTTTGAGTTCCTTGAAGATATTTGAAGATTCTCTTTACTGCCTGAAGATGAGTTTCCTTTGGATTTGCCTGAAATCTTCCAACTATTCCTACTGCATGCATTATGTCTGGTCGGGTACCTGTCAAATAAAGTAGACTTCCAATCATAGATCTGTAGGTTGGTTGATGCACTGCTGTTGATTCATCATTTGCACTAAGGCTACATCCTGTGACCATGGGTGTACATACGGGTTTTACATCTTCCATGCCATATTTCTTCAAAATTTGCTTGAGATACTTGGTTTGAGATAAAAAGATCCCTTCTTCTTTTTGTTGGATTTGCAAACCAAGAAAATATGTTAGTTCTCCCAGCAAGGACATTTCGAATTCTTTCTGCATTACCAAGGCAAAGCTTTGAATCATAGCTTCTTCATTGCTCCCAAAGATAATGTCATCTACATACACAACAAGTATTAGTAATTTGTCGTTTTCAACTTTTATATAAAGATTGCTATCTGCTGATCCTTTTGAAAAACCTTGTTGATGAAGATATTTGTCCAAGCGATAGTACCAAGCCCTTGGAGCTTGTTTGAGACCATAGAGAGCCTTTTTCAATCTGCATACAAGATTTGGATCATTTCCAAGAATGAAACCATCTGGCTGCTCAATGTATACTTCTTCTTCCAAGTCTCCATTCAGAAACGCTGATTTCACGTCCATTTGAAATACTTTGAAGTTTTGAAAGCTTGAGAGAGCAAGGAACATTCGGATGGCCTCAAGTCTTGCAACAGGAGCAAAGGTTTCTTCAAAATCTATTCCTTCTTGCTGCGCATACCCTTTACAAACAAGTCTGGCCTTGTTTCTAATTACTTCTCCATTTTCATTCAATTTATTTTTGAAGACCCATTTTGTCCCTATAACATTCTTATCCTTTGGTCTAGGAACCAGCTCCCAAGTGTTGTTCTTTTCGATCTGCTCAAGTTCTTCATCCATTGCTTTGACCCAACATTCATCTTTGCATGCCTCTTTCACATTTTGTGGTTCAGTGGAAGAGAGTAATGCCAAATAGCTTGAAGCTTCTGCAACTGTTCTTCTTGTTTGTACACCTGCTTCTTTCTGCCCCAAAATCTGAGATTCTGGATGATTCTTCTAAACATATCTGGATGGAGTCTTCTCTTCTATCCTCATCTGCTCCTCTGGTTCTTCTTGAGGTTCTTCTTCTTCATCATTCTGTCTTTGAGGGTAGTCTTCATCTTCTTCGATATCTTCATGATTTACTTGCCTAGGAATGTATCCCTTCTCATCAACCACTACATCAATGCTGTCAACAATTCTTCCAAGTATTTTATTGTAGCACTTGTATGCTTTGCTATGTGGAGAATAACCAAGAAGAATGCCTTCATCTGCTCTAGGTTCAAGTTTGCCAAGTTTCTCATCAGTATTCTTAATATAGCATTTGCTCCCAAAGATTTTGAAGTGCTTTACCGAAGGAGTCTCACCATACCAGAGCTCATGAGGAGTTTGAGTGTTGTTCACCCGCACATTTGTTTTGTTGAGAATAACAACCGCAGCATCAAGCATAGCACGAGCCATTTGTTGGACTGTTCTGTTCATTCTTTCCACTACTCCATTTTGTTGAGGAGTTCTAGCTGTAGAGAATTCTCTTCTTATCCCATTTTCTTCACAGAAATCGAAAAATTCATTTGAGGTAAACTCCCCACCTCTGTCGGATCTGAGGCACTTAATTTTGTATCCTAATTCATTTTCAACCAAGGCTTTAAAGGATTTGAATTTTTCGAATGCTTCATCTTTGTGCTTCATAAGTCCTAACCAGACAAACCTGGAGAAATCGTCAATGAATAATATCAGGTATTCTTCTCCTCGAGGTGTCCTTTTCCTGAATGGTCCACATACATCTGTATGTACAAGCTCAAGAGGCATGCTAGCTGATCCTTCCTTCTCTGGAAAGTTAGTTCTAGTTTGCTTTCCAAACTGACATGATTTGCATATGGTGTTGTTTGGAATTTTGATATCTGGAAGGCCGCGAACTGCCTGATATTTGCATGCTTTCCTTATTTGTGAAAAGCTTAGATGCCCCAACCTCTAGTACCATAACCAATGTTCATCATCCTTGCTTAGATAGCATTGTTGTTGTCCTTCTTCAAATATGTATAGATTATTTGGAGTTCTTTTACCTTTGATCACCGTTTTACCTGTATCAAGATCACGAACAAGACATCAATTTGATCTAAATATCACCTCGGTTCCTTGATCACACATATGGCTGACACTCAGAAGATTATGCTTCAATCCATCAACATACAAAACATTTCCAGCTTTGATCTTTTCTTTTAACTGAGCAGTGCCTTTTCCTTTTATAGCTGCAGGAGTATCATTTCCAAAAGAAACTTTCTTTCCCTTTTCTAAAGCAGAATATGATTCAAGTTTTTCTTTATCACCTGACATATGCTTCGAACATCCACTGTCAATGTACCATAGATTTTCCTGTCCCTCTGCATAAAATGCTATCCCACATCTTTCTGTTTGTGGTTCCTTTATTCTCCATGTTTTGGTGCTTGAGGCTTGTTCCTTTGTCTGCTGAAACCTGCTCCTGCATTCAAAATCTTCATGACCAAAGTTATTGCAAATAAAACATTCAACTTCATTTTCAAGAACCGAAAAGTTGTTATAGGTCCTTTTTGTAATCCCGGTCATACTTCTTTGTTTCTAAGCTTCTCTAGTCATGATCGTTTTATATGCAACACATTGAGCTGCTTTGTGACCAACGTTATGGCAAGAAAAGCATTGTCCATTGAAGAAACTTCTGCGGTTATCAAATCTTCCGGCCAAACGATTGTAATTTCTATTGTCATTCATTCTTGAAGCAAATTGAGAGGATTTTACCTATGGCTGGTTGTAGCTTTTGTTCATCCTTAAGACGCATTGCCCCTGGTTTACCTGATAGTCTTTGTTTGTAATTGGTCCCTACTTTACCTGGTGATCTCCATTGTGCTTTTGCTCATTCCTTCTTGCTGCATCAAGATAACTCTTTGAGGTGGATGCTTGAGAAGTTTCTCCATTATACCCCAAACCTGTCTTATTAGTGGAGAACGTTGTACATTGATGATCTCATCCAGAGTTTCAGATCCTTTGACAAACTTAAGATTAATAGCCTTTGTTTTCTCAATCTCTTTTCTAAGACCAACAATTTCACCTTCTAACTTTTCAATATATTTTTCTTTCTCATCAATCTGAAATTGTAGAGTATCAATGATCATATTCTTTTCTTCTATACATGTCTTGAGTCTAGAAATTTCTTCATGAAAGCTATCCACATCTATAGCATCCATGTAATCATCATCTTCAAATGCCATTAAAAGTTTATAGTCATTACCTCATTCATCTTCATCACTATTTGATAGACCATCACTATCCTCATGAGTGTAGCAGCTTTTCTTATTTGCATTTTGTTTCTTGCTCCATCTAGCAGGTTCCTTTCCTTTGTCAATCTTATCCTTATGAGGACATTTCACAGCATAATGACCTACTCTTCCACAAGCAAAACATTTAAAAGGTAACTTACCTCTGAACCTTCCAGTACCCCGTTGAAGATTTCTGACAAAATTTGATTCTTCTTCTTCTTCTGGCACGTGACTTGCTTCATAGTAGTCTCCTTTGCCTGAAGCCTTGAAAGCAGCTTCTCTCATGTCTGATGGACCTACCTTTCTCATTTCATAAGCAGTTAGAATTTTGTGTAGCTGAGACATAGTAAGAATTCGTAGATTTTCCTTTTATTCTATTGCAGACACTTTAGATTCAAACTTGGGGGACAATGATCTTAAAACTTTTTCAACCACAATAGCCTCTTTTATTTCTTCACCCAAGTTTTTCATGCAATTAACAATCTCGTCTACCCGAAGAAAATAGTTAGCCACACTTTCATCATTATACATTCTGAGATTTTCATACCGAATCCTGAGGGTTTGAAGTTTAGCACGCTTTACCTGTTCATCTCCTTCGTAGCTCAAGACAATCTTGTCCCATATTTCCTTTGTGGATTTATATTGCATAACCTTTACGAATTCTATTTGAGATAAGCATCCCAGCAGAGTATTGACTGCTTTAGCATTTGTTTCATATTTCTTCTTCTCGGACGTATCTGTAGGAGTAGCTGAAGGAAAAGTGTAGCCTGTATCTATGATATCCCAAACTTCTGTACCAAGAGATTGAAGATAGGCAGTGACTCTTACCTTCCAATAATTGAAGTTTGCCCCATCAAAAATTGGTGGCCTGATTGATGCTTCCCTCTCGTAGTTGCTCATGATGAATGATCTTCCTTCAAGCGATCAAGCTTCTCTAAAGGACCTGCTCTGATACCAATTGTTGGAAATAATACTGAGAGGGGGGGTGAATCAGTATTATCAAGTTCTTTTACCAAATCTTCCTTATTTATACTTTGAATTATTATTGCATGTCAGTACCATAAAATAATGAGCATGAACAAGAAAAACAGATAGACACACCAAAGAACACCAGATATAAGGTGGAAACCCAATGTGGGTGAAAACCACCCGCTGCAATATGTCTCTATCTTCTTTCAAATTAGAAACTCCTTTTACAATGGTTTTGTACTGGTGCAGTCCTTTACCAGTATGCAGCCTGCAACCTGCAGAGAGCTACAACTCTCTCTCGTTTTCCAGTCTCTTCTGGAAGGGAGATACAACCCCCTTTTTCTTTCAAGGACCACTTTTCATAAATTTTCAAACTGGATCCAAGAATATCAGATGATCATCAAGTACAAGTAAATCACCCAGTCAACTGCAGTAACCAGAGTAACAGTAAACTAAACCCATAACACCTTATCAACAGAGAAAAGTCAGTCAAATAAATGCCTTAAGACAGATACGCAATTTTTGTTTATCTGGCCTGCGTGGCTCCGCACTTCACCTTCTGCTCCCCTGCGTATACCCGTAGAGAGCCTTCTGCTGCACCGCGTACCCACGCACTGTTTCTTCAATCACATCGCGTACTGCTACTGTAGCCACGCACCCTCAGATGCTATCGCGCCGCGTACTTCTACTGTAGCCACGCACCCACAGATGCTATCGCGCTACGTACTTACGCACCTGTGGCTTCTGAAGCGCCGCGTACTTTCACTGTGCCTACGCACCTGAACCTCTGTCGCGCTGCGTACCCACGCACTGCGCCTTCTTCTGCTCTGCGTACCCATGCACTGCTCCTTCTTCTGCTCTGCGTACCCACGCACTTGCACCGTTAATCACCTGCGTACCTCTGATTAGGGCCGAATTGGCAGTCCACCAGTGTGCCACAGATAGTCAGATGCCCAGATCTGATCATGCGCCCGAGAGATCACGCTTCATAGATTCACTTTCAACCTCACTTTTATATAGATCAAGCTTTTAAACCGATAACCCAATATTTCAGATCTTAAGATATTCAATTTGCAAAAGATACCTTGGCCAAGTGATCTCCTTCCCTATTTATAGTCAAATTAGATCCTATACCATGGGCCAAAACCATAGAAACAAGAACGGTGGGCTTAATACCACGGGCCAAACATAAGAAACCCCATGTGAGCACGCTTCTCTGCCTTGAAGTGAGTGAACTGGGGGTACGCACCTCATGAACGGGTCACCTGCGGGTATGAACGCACTTCCTGGCCGGCGTACCTGCGGGTACGCACCTTTTGAACTATTCTCCTGCGTACCTCTTAATTTCCAACATTTTGAGAGCCTGATCAGAGCATTGCCACCTGTATGAGTTGCCATCAAGTACAACACATGAATCATAGAGCCATACCAGAAACATAATGCCAACACAAATCACATTGTTGAGCTAAAAGGAGGGAAGGAGTGTCCAAAAACTTGTATAAATACAAGTTCATGGAGAGCCAAAAAAGGGAATAGTGCATTGTTATGCTACCAAATTTTCTCCCAAGAAACCTAGCATTCCATTTTGAGGAGAATTCCACCATTGAGAGAGTCTCCTATGCTTCTTTGAGAGAGAAAGACCTTACAAAAGAGATTTAGAAAGGGGAATCCATGTTGAGATTTTCTTAGCACCATTGTTCAAACCATTCTCTTCAAGTGTCTTTTATACTTCTATTCTAACTCTTTCACCACTAAAAATCAATAAAGAGGATCCTTTTCCTATACCTTTATTTATTTGTTTTTCTTCATTAAGCTTGTCTACATGTTATTTAGTATAGTTTTGATTTGGTTTTTTTCATGCACTATTTCCATTATTTTCAATTCTTTGTTTATTAATGTTTGTCGACTAACAATAACCAATTCTTTGTATGTCCCTTGCAGGTAACAACCAACTATAAGGAAGTTGGTTTTGGTGCTCATAGACAACAAACACACCATTACAAGATGGTGACTCCACTTGTTGCCTTTATTTGATATAATTGGTTGTTTTGCATGAGATTTCTCTCTGCATTTTCACTTCATTGTGCCTCTATTAGTTCTCCAAAAATTTTCATATCCCCTTGGACTTGTTCCTGGTTCAGAAAGACCTTTGCTTAAATTTTCACGTCGGTCGTGTGACTTTTACCACAGACAGACATAGAATAGAGGGATTTTTGTAGAACATAACCCATGTGGGTTATAGAGAGCTCAATAATTCACTGTAATTCTTCTTGCATGAGTGTTAGGAAGCTTTTAGTAAATTGCCTACACTTATGCAATTTTTTTACAGTTAGATAGACTGTTTAATTTTTTTACTAACTACTATTAGTATGGAAATTTCTTAGTCTTTACTTTCAAATTTTGCATTCCAAACATAGCTTAATTAGGAGAATAGTAAGTGGCCATAATCCACACATATTTTTGACTTCTTTTTATCATCCCACATATAGTTTAATTAAGAGGAGAGTAAGTGGCCTTAAATCCACATATCATTTTTGACCAACCAAATATTTTTACTTCATTAATATTGGGACTAGGACTGAGTGTTATTAAAGAAAGGGGGTAGCCCCTGCTTCCCTTACGTCTTTTAGATGGTCCTGGGCATGCATCTGAAAGCTTTCTTAAAGCACTTGGTTTTTTTCATCTCCCTTTTAGGTTGACATAGTATAATAGGAAGGAAGTAGGTGGCCCATCATCCACACATTATTTCTTTTCATGTAAGGAATAAACAAAAATTAGTGTAAGTAGGATATTTTCTAAAGGATCATCACATATCCACATCACTACACACTTTGTATGCTCACTATGCAAACACATTATACTTCACACACTATGCTACTCTAAATTTTGTACAATGGACATACAGTTTAAGGAGCTTTTATACATAGATTATTCCAGCTTACCTCTTCACATAATAAGTGAATTAACACTCTCTAAAAGAAACCATAACTTGAACACATTAAATTCCCCACATGATCCATAAAGTAACTTATAGTTCAAATTAGGACCCTTTGGGGTAGGCATCCCATAAGCCACCATGGTCATGTTACATTTTGAAACATAGAAGTTGTATTTTACAATGCTTAAAATCCTTCATAATCCGATGGAAAAGAATACCTGGGCACACCAGAAACCTTATTTAGAGGGGTTAGGCTTAGGTATCAGTGTATGTGGTCCTGCATGGGGACTGCCCCTATGGGACGAAGATATGTTTAGTGGCCAAATGTTTAGGGCATCTTTCCTTATAGGTGGAGGTACGAGAAGCATCAAAGCCTCTTGATTACCTTGATTGGTTCTTTCGCTGCTAGAAGCTTCACCAATTATTTCGAGACATAGCCCTAGTACTCGTCAAAAAGTATATCAAGGCAAGGCCCAGTTACTTTGAGAGTAGAAAGGATGAATAGGTCTTCTTAGGATTTTTATCATATGTAAAAAGAAACAAAAAACTTTTTCTTGTTTGAATAATCACATAGCATAACTTAAAGGGAAAGTAACCATTTAGTTTTTGCTTTGTTTTATGTATGTGATTTACTTTATTTGATGCATATTCCCCCTCACCATATAAGTAACACACACTCCATTTGACACCATAGGGGACTCAACAATACACCTGCGCTCTAGGCACTTCCAAAACCTCCCCCCATTTCCAGTAGGTGTGTCAGGTCTCTCGTCATTTTGACATAGAAGAAATCGTAAATACATTGTTATTGGTTCATCCTTTATTGGAGAAACCTTGATTGGGATCCCTCCTCCTCAAGGTACTCCTTTCACAACCCCTTAGGGAAGTCCACATCCTACCACCCTGGGTAGTCCATCTCCATCTTCCCCATAGGGAACCCCTTTAAGCATCATAGTTCAAAATTATTTTACGATCACAAATAATGCCAAAATCTTGTTTCTCGCTTCCTTAGATATCCCCGATTTATGAAAGTTAACAAATTACCCCATTGCACATGATCATAATTGGTCCCCTATGCCAACCAAGTTACCCTCAAATATACCAAAATTAAAATGGAAATAGGAGGAAGATCTGCGAAACCACATAATGACCTTTCATCTATGGATATCATCCAATAGCATCACAAATAACTCAGTTCACCTATGACTGTTTCAACACACCCTCACCAGGCTTGTGGCGAATGGTATGTAGGCAAGGCCTTAGGCTCCCATGGGACCTTTAATTCTATAGCTAGGTCATTTCTCACCTTCTTTGAGCTCCCAATACATCATGATACTGGATTAGAGCTACTCACCCATTTCAGGAAAATGACTACCAAACATATAGCAGACCATGTCCATGAGTGGCAAAACTATGTAGCATGTGAAAAGTGAACGTAACTGAGGACCTCCCCCTTGAAGTATTTTTAAAACCTCTTATGCCTGCAATCTCAAAATATGTGTCTATCATTTTGCCACAAATAGAAAATGGGGCTATCGGTAAATCTAAATAATTTGAGCTCATTTATACACAACCTGGATACCTTTATTACATTATACCCAATGACCCTCAATTAGAGTCATTTATAAAAGAGAAACTAGGAGCATCAAGTGTTGCAAACAATTTGATTGGAACCATATCCTAAAATGAACTTAGGAACACCTTCTAGCAGTCTGGAAACGTGTAGAGTGGCCCAACCACTTACTAGCAGTACAAACACCATCGAACATGGGATACCATCCTAATCATCCTTCACCCTTTTAGAACCCTACTATGCAAAGTAACCAGTACTCTACCATGCAAAGTAGCCAATACCCTCCCATGTAGGGTGGTTAGTTCCCTCCGTGTCTCACTGAGGTGGTTTCCACCTCCCAAATCACTTACACCAAGCCAAGAAAAGTGAATCCTTACTTTCCTTTTACAACACCCCAATAGAACAACCCCAAAACACAGCCTAATGTTGGGGCTACTTTTGTGCAACCCTCCTTCCCGCAAAATAATAGTCTTTTGAATTGCTAAATACGACCAACCCAAAAAATTCTTGCAAGAAGAAAGGAAAGAAAAATCAGAAAGGGGATCTTGGGAAAGGGGGGAAACCAACAAAAACCTTCGCGAGCTTTGGTTAGGGGCAATCCCCCTAATTGAAAACAAAACCACGGTGAAAAGAATAAAAACCTACAAAAGTATAACGTGAACCCTAGTCTAAGGACTAATCATGCTTGTGATATTTGTGAGGAATATGGTAATTACACCCATCATTTCCATCAACTCCCCGAGTTGAGGAGGATGAAAGAATTTAGGGGGTAGGGAGGGCCAAACCAACACCCTGCAACCATGAAAAATCCCTTTCAATAAGAGGGTGTAGTGAATAGCCAACATGAACCCTACCCTCAGCAATATCAAAAAGCTCCTCGAGGAAGTTCCAAGGATCCAAAAAATCATGACATTTTCATGGCAAGAGAAGATGTTCTCCTACAAACATGAAACCAGGAGTACAAAACCCTTACAGAAACCAACTCTTCCACATCAACCACCATTGCAGCCACGAAACCTTTAACATTACCTTGACCCCTGGTAGAAACCAACCCAAAAATGGTCAAAGGGGCACTACGTCGAGAAGGACATAATTCAAAGGCTTCTCATATCTATAACATCGTTTATGATCTAGCTCAATCCCCATCAGCTATGTAAGCACTAGAGGTTTTACAAACTTCCCCAACTCAACAAAAAACCCTTCTTTCTATGTTAGGTGTAATCGACCTAGTCAATTCATGTTTGGTGGCTTTCGATTTGAATAAGGCTACTCCCCATATTCCATCAATAGCCTCCTTCCAAATTTCGGTCACCATTTGGAATATCAACATCCATCATTTCATTATTGATGAGGGAGCATCTATTTGTATCATGTCCAAATGAGTTTGGTAGAAACCAAAATCACCCAAGCACACTACATCACCCATTACACTTAGGGAATATGACAAGCACCCCTCAGCTCTAGTAAGACTTTTTTAGGACATTTCGGTAGATCTTGCTGACAAAACAGTTCTCATAGATATTGAGGTCCTTAATGCCCAACTAGATTAGAATATCTTGTTAGGCCATAGCTACATGTATGCAATGACCACAATAGCATCTTTAGTGTTTTGTGTCATGATGTCCCCCCATGATGGGAAAATAATTACGATAAAGCAACTCACATAATACAAAATAAGGACATCCACCACTCCTAATGGTGTACTACCCTTTGTAGGATTCCACATAGAGTTGGTCACATATTTTACTTAAGCGGGTCTAGGGATGTTCAAAGCATCATCCCTCCTTAGAACATACCCTAGATACCCACCTTTAATTGAGCTCGACCAAATAGCCTCGATGTGTATGATGAGTTCATCAAACACACCTCAGCCTCAAGAACCAGTTCCAGACACCCCGAGTGTTGTGACTACTAACTCAATGTTCATACCATACATAATTACTCAAACACCTTTCTTGTATCCCCTGATTGGTTTTGTCTCACGCTAAGTCTTGGAAACACTCAAATTTCCAAATATGGCTTTTGTGAACCCTGATTGGTATTTGGCCCCACATACCATGTCAACAAACTCAAGTATTACCTCGACATACATCATTCCTGTAGCCACTCTTCAAGAATTCACCCAAAAATGAGTTAAACATGAATTGACACTAGTTGGTGCCACCAAAAGGGATAAGAATAAAGGAAAGAAGGTAGAAACATCAACCACTTCCTCATATAGGGTACCACCACCTTGTACATTATGTGAAGTATCATCGCACCCTAACAACCTCTTCCTAAAATTAAAGGAGCTAAAGTTGTTGGCTCAGGGGGGCCTGACCCAGGTTCAAAGTTGTTCATGCAAACCAACAAAACCCTCCACTACTGGCCCTTTCGGCAACAAACCGCGTAGCATAGGCTGCACTCCCACCTGAAGCAGTATTGGGGGATGCTAGAACCATGTTTTTGCATTCAGGATATGTGATGAGCGGTTTCTAAGTTCGCACAACTTCAAATCTGCCTTTGCATAGATTGATATCCTTCTAGGACTTCCTTACTGTAACTAAGTTAAAACAACTTTTAGACCTTTGCAAAGGTCCATGATCAGCCTTTGCGGACCTTAAATGAACAATCTACCTACTTTCACGCATTAAAAAACTACCCTAGATCTGAGTTCAGATAGATCTAATTAATTCATTAGAAAACATAACAGAAATAGATTTTAACTTCACGAAAGCAGATAAACATTCACATCATGCATCATTAAGATAGATTCAGTGAATTGGTGCAATATTCATTCATTATTTCATAAAATGCAACATTTAATCGACAGAAGATAACATAAACAAATTCACAGAAATACATAGTAATTCTTCAAAACAACCTTTATTGATCTTCAATTCTCAAATTACAGACTCTTATGCCCCGCACACTCAGCTATATGGGTCTATGCACCCATTTGTGGACTCTATCCAGGCCTCTTGTGCACTTAGCTGTAGGAGCCTTCCCTTCCTCCCCTAAGTATGGGAATCATAGCCTTCCTGCCTTAGCACTTGGCCAAGACAACAAAATCTTTTAGCATACCTAGGAATTTATCAGAAGTTATCTCTAAGACTCGCTATGACTCAACTATTTATAGATTTCCTTCATACAATACCATGGTCCGCAGACCATGGGAGAATATTAAAGTCAACCTAAAACAAGGGCTAAGACCCTTTTGACTCCTATCTATTAGTGCGCTCTGCATCCACATATTATAGAGACTTTACATTATTTTTACAAAACTTTTACAAAATTGGGTAAAATTAACCCCAAAACTAACACTAGGGGCCCTATCCAAATAGGACCCAAACACAAAGATTGTAACTTGCCCTCGAGTCACTCTGTAGGCACCGCGATCTTGCTATTAAGACCACCCAGCTCAACCTGCATCACTGCAACTTCTACAGTGCTCTATGCTATTATCTGTTGTACCTCTTCGACCAATTCCTCATTTGTTGGCCCCTCCACTGTGAGGCGCATGGTCCTCTACATCTGTTGTAATCCTTTGAGCTTCTTCTGAAGTGACAAAGTAAGCTGACATGCTTCCTCTAGTCGCAGCTGCAATTTGGCCTTGAGCAAGGCCTCTTTCGTGCAAGTCCTCCACCTGTGTGAGCAACTACTTTCCCTCCTATAGCTTCGCGAGGCTTTGCATTGGAGCCAAAGTGTGTGCAGTCACTCGGACCTCATCATATTGTCCTTGTGTTTCTCAAACATTCGTGTTTAGCTTCTGCAGGTTCGAGTCCTCCTGCAGATTCGTCCATAACCGCATCGCGACATAACTACGGTGTCCAATCTAGTCATTCCCTCCTTTATTACTACTTTGCGCTACTCTTGGACCTCTAGCGGAGTTTTTGGCTGCAACTTCAACTACAGCTCTGCTATTTTCATCTGGAAATCAAAAGAAACCCTACTGACTTCCTCCTTTGAAGTGCGTACTACAAAAACCAATTTTCATGCTTTGGCTGAGGCCTCTGCATCCTCTAGTATATTCAAATTAGGCACTAACTTGCATGCCTGCTCAATTGTTGTCTCCAAGTGCTGACGATATGTCTGCAACTGTTCCTTTTCCTTCGGGGCCTGAGTTTTCTCTGTGAACAGTTGTTCACTACTGACTTTAAACTCACTGACAACGGTGAGTGCACATTGTTCCCTAATCCTCAATTCTTTTGACGCCACCTGATGCAGCGCATGGAGGACCTGGAGCGGTAGCACAGCCAAATTCATCCCCATATCCTTCACTGTATTAATCACCGCGCGAACCTATTTTGATTTTGCGTGGACTAACCCTTCTAGAAATGGAATGACTCTGAGGTCCAGAGTTCGTTCTAGCTCCACCATTGTGCTACTTCCCTATGTTAGGCTCGCTTACAGTCCGCTCATTTGTTCGACGCCCACCTAGATCCTATTTGCCTAGATCTATAGCTTGTGCAGATCCTTTCGGATGCTCCCTAGCTTCTGCATGTATTCATTCTTGAATTGTTGCAAGACCTCCATTGTCGTGTACCGTACCTTGTGTCCAATCTCATCAAGATCGCCTTCTATCAGCACCATGGGATCGATATGTGTCTGCTTATCAGACTTATATTCTTTTTCTGTTGCCCGCCCATCTGCTTCTGCCCATGTCTCTTCAAAATTAAAGGAGCGCTTTTCTCCTCACCGTTGCCACTTCCCTACGCTGAAAGCTCTTTCTCATTAGTATGATGCGAAGTAGACTTTCTACCCTCCTCTGTATCCTGTCATTCCTTCTCTGCCTACTCTTTAGCAGTGCGCTCTTTCTCCATCCGATCTGTCTCCGCAGTTGCCTTAACAACTTCCTTCCTCTTCTATTTGGCCAAATCACATGTGACCTTCTGAGCGGCATCCTTCCACTTTCGTGCAACATAGCTCTCTACCCCTTTGATTGTTCCAACATCCAGTGTCGTAGGTTCACACCACTCTACTGGCCAATACCCTACAACTTCTTGCACATCTGTTTCAGACACCAAATAAGGCAAGAGATGCCATGTATGCTCTAGGTCCTTCCGTGCGTAGATTGATACATTGTGAAAGTCAGCCTTGAACTCTGTGTAGGCTGTCAATTGTTCGAACAAGGTTGGGGACAACCTTGGCCTCTGATTAACCACCATTCAAAGATCCATCTCCATTAAGACCGAGAAAATATTCGTTTCGTTAATGCATGATGCATCCTTTGTAGACCATAGGGAGGTGAACTGCACTACCTGGGGTAAATATTCTGTGTGCTGAGGAAATTGGTTGTCCTCCTATAATCTCCAAGCAACTAAGACGATAGACAATAAAATCCAAGCATAATGAAATGGATTTCCATCCTCTTGGGCTTCTCGACAGTTCACGATGAACTCCTGGCAGAGATATTTGGACCAATCATACTACACGCCCTTCGCGCATTATGTAGCAATTGACACTGCTAGTGCTGGAACTTCATTAGTGGGGCACTTCCTCATGATCTTTCCTGAGAGGATCTCGGTAGCGAAATGGACTTCCTAGTCTTGAATTGACAAGATAGAGTATCTGTGCGAATTTTTCACAAGACCATTCTCTTTCTTCATTTTATTACCCAGTTTCTTTTCCCCAATTTTCCCTCCAAACGCCTTGGTAGGGTCTATTCCTTTGTGAGGAAACTTCGTTATCCTATGGATCAACATGTCACTTATTGGAATGGGCTTCCTAAGCCATAGAATACCATCGTGCACCAATGCAAGGAGCTAGAGCACATAGACCATATTGATAGGTGAGAGATGATACTGCGACACTAAAAGCATGTTCAACAGCCCCGACTGCTCAACACCGCAGACCCACTTCATGGGTTCCAACTACATAACCCCTGTTTCAACATAGTATATCTTGGTCATATACTTATGGGTCGCTAATTGAGGGAAATTTTCATGATCCGCGAGGTCCCAATCCTCCATTTTCAGTACCAGTATTTGCGCTAATCGGGGACCTTCAAATTCATCTTGCTCAGGCAGAAGGGGAGTCGATAACACAAATTTTCCAGAATCTAGGTCCTTTGTCATTTACGTTCTTCCATTTTGCGAAGGGATATACTCAGGAAGCCTTGTGATAGGCTCGATTTCTTTGGCATCGACTTCTTTGACACCTTGGTACTCCTCCTCTTCCAAATCCACCACTTTTTCTGGTTGTTTGTCTTTTTTTTGCTTCTGTTGCACCTCCAGATTCTTCCTTGGTGACATTCTCATAGGCACCGAATTCTTTTGCTTTTCCTTTGCGGTTGAGTGCTTCTCCCTTGCAGCTGGTTGTTTCTCTTTTGCGGCAGTTTTCTTCGGCCTAGGCGACCTCGGCACCGTAGGCACAGTGGGCGTAGCTTCCATATTGGTTACTTTGGGGCATGGCACGTCAGACACAACAACTTTTGAACTCATGGCTTCGATGGGGTTTGTAAAGGTCATTTTCTCAATGAATCACTCTCGGTATGCTGTAGCATAGTTTTAAAACGAGGGGCATGTTACAAACTCCTCCTAGAACGCACGATTCATATGCTTTAGACAGAAAAATGCACAAGAAACTCCCAGGATGCAAAGTGTTCTTCGTAGGATCAACACGCGTAATTTATTGGGGGTTTTGAATTCAAATCTGACCATTCCCCTAAAAATCTGATAATAAATTTCCCTATGGCCACATATTCAAATATTTTCGCAATAAATGGTGCATACCCGCTCCTCTTAACTGATTTTTAGCCATCAAATCATGAATAGTAACCTCAATGATTACCTATGGACCCACCTACGCGGCACCATCCTGTATGGTGTAGCTCATGCAACATAGTGTCACCTATCACACCCTTTTCATCCATCACGCAGCCTCCCTACCAAGCTTTTCATTGAGTCGAGCAGTGTAGATTATAGTCCCGCAATCCCCTGCAGCTACGTGGATTATTGAGATTTTCCTGCTACCATATAGTCATTGCGCAGGGGTAGGATCCCTTGTGTAGAGATTCAATCTACTTCCATTCAATTTTATAGGGAAAGGTTCCCCATTTAGCTTTGGGAGCTGAACTATTGTTATGCCCCTATACTACTAGTGTAACCCCTTATTGTTATTAGTACAACCCCCTTATTATATTGTTGTACTCATGTAGTCCCCATATTATTAATATTGTGCCCCATAGAAACCCACTATTGTTATTATTGTGCCTTTACATTATTATTGTTATGTCGACTCTGATTATATTATGACCTATGAGACTCCTATATGTAGAAAGGAGGTATTTTCATTTGTATCATCAAAGAATCATTCATTTGTGTAATGTAAAGGAGGTTGCCCCCTCGAAGAGACTGACTTCTAAGGCGTTGATCTATCTTTTCTATCGTTTTGTGAGCTGGTTTCATAACATTTGGTATCAGAGCTTTGGATTCTGGGGTTTCGCTACTCCAAATAGGTCATCATGGCATTTTAAGTATAACTTTTTTTTTCTGCGATGTTTCAGAAGCAAAAACAATACCCACTTGAGATTAAATCGCACTGAACCTCGGGTCCAAATTTCAGAGATTTTCACGATATATTTGCGGAGATATGATCTGAGGAAGTTGGTCTTTTGCAAACTCTTGAATTACATTCCAAACAGGTGACCTGGGGAAAATCGTCATAACTTTCTCTCTGAGCATTGGATTGACATTTTGTAAGAAGGTACAGAAAGAGGAAAAACTGTAGTTTCTTGTATACATTTTTTAGATCCAGAGGTCGAAATAGTGACACATGGCACGTCGTAAAAGTTTTCTCTACTGAATTAGTCTATAATCAGGTCGCCGTGGGAGATTTGGCATAACTCTTCCATTGAGAATCCAATTTGGATCAGACTAGTGGCATTGGAAAGAGGATGCAGAGGGCTACTGTAGGTCATGCTTTCAGAATTGGAAGATCTGAAATTACAAAGTTACAGAAGCATCAAGAACTACTCAAGCATTGAGGACAACACTTTCTGAAGGAGAGGGGCATGTTAGGCCCCTATACGACTAGTGTAACCCCTTATTGTTATTAGTAAAACTCCCTTATTATATTGTTGTACCCATGTAGTCCCCATATTATTACTATTGCGCCCCATAGAAGCCCACTATTGTTATTATTGTGCCCTTACATTATTATTGTTATGTCGGCTCTGATTATATTATGACCTCTGAGACTCCTATATATAGAAATGAGGTCTTTTCATTTGTATCATCAAAGAAACATTCATTTGTGTAATGTAAAGGAGGTTGCCCCCTCGAAGTGGCTGAATTCTAAGGCATTGATCTATATTTTCTATCTTTTTGTGAGCTGGTTTCATAACAACTGTGCCACCATCTATGATCTCCTTAATGACATATAACCCCAACCAATGCATTTGAAATTTTCCTGGAAACTTCGTAAACTTTCTATCATATAGAAACACCAAATCATCTGCCTTGAACGTGCACATCTTAATGTGTCGATCTATTGTGGCCACAACCACCACCCTATCAAAACTTGCCTTGGCAGCAATTTTGAATGGGTCCCCTAAAAGTTGGTCTTCTAACTCTCCAAATGATCTGTTTAGTCCTAGAGACTTTAACTCGTTGCCAAGCTAGATTTTCAGTTCTTAATGGTCAAGACCCCCTTTTTAATCCCTGCTGCACGGTCCATTCATCACCCTACCTAACCCTCCATTCATTCCCTCCATCGGAACCCTTTCAAACTTCAAAAACCTTCCATCACACCTTCATCTCCATTATAACTCTTTATAATGGAAATACTTGAAAATATGCATAAATCACCCCCTTTTTGGCCTATGGCAATTAACATTGCACATTGCTCTCTTCTGGACCCGACGGAATTATCAACCGCAATATATACATTATCGGGTCTGGAAACCATATCACACATCGCTATTGGTGAATCTAGGGCTTATATATATATCTATATCTTTATATATATATATATATATATATATATATAGATATATATATATATATATATATATATATATATATATATATATATATATATAGATATATATATATATCTATATATATCTATATATATATATATATATATATATATATATATATATATATATATATATATATATATATATATATATATCGCACCACTCTTCCGGACCCAATGACTTTATTAACCGCAATGTATACATTATCGGTCTTGAAGCCATATCACATATCGCAATCGGCGGGGTCCGAGGCCTTTATATAAGGTGCATCGTTATACCACGGACCTGCCAATAATTATAAATCTGGGCCTATAAATTTTGAAGTCCATTGTATGGCCGAGCGCAGGCTTTTCCATATATTCTTGTGTTTTTTGGAAAAACATTGAAGTCATGGTTTTTCAAAGGGAAGGCTTACATTGCGGACGCGCCAGGATTATTTACCGTGATATATATATTATTGGATCCGGAGTCCCAATCGCATATTGCAGTCAGAGGAACCTAAGAGCTTTATAGAAGGCACGGCGCGATATTCCGCACCCGCCAATAAATATAAATTTGGATGCATAAAATTTCAAGTCCGATGTACGGACTGACCACAGGTTTCCCCATGTATTCCTTTGTATTTTCGTTAAAATGCTCTGAACCCAATTTTCAAAGGAAAGTGTTATATTACGGACCTTCCGATGACTATAGGCTCCAGTACATAAATTTTGAAGTCTGTTGTATGGCCCAGCTGTGGGTTTTCACATCTATCCCTGTGTATTCAGTAAAACACTACAGTTGTGATTTTTAATGTAAAAGCCCATATGGCGGACCTGATATGGTATAGGTTCCCATCTATAATGTTTCAAGTCCATTGTATGGCCCAGCCGTGGGTTTTTTTGTGTTTTCCTGTGTTAATCCACCTGTCATTGATCTGCCCTTTGTGGATCCAGTGGTCCACGCAGATTTCGGGTCACCAAATTGCTTGAGGGATACCCACCAAAAAATCGGTATCTTCTTTCCTCCTAGATGCTACGCGTTGTTTGAAGAATGGAATAGGGGACGTCCTTGCAGTACCGGTTACCATTTATGACCCCTTCCGAAATACCATTCGTTTCTGTGTTTTACGGTGATTTTCAATGTAAACTGAGCTTTTTCTTGCGGGACTTGACCAATGCATGAATAAAAAAGAAAAGGGAGCCAATCTTTTCACATTTATTGCTTCTAATGATTATAAACGCTCCATGAAGGCAAGATTGGTGTTTTTAGGTATTTTATCATATTTATATGAGTATGACTGATGTTGGTTATCTTTACAGGTGAAGACCGAGAGGAGGCAAGCAATGTCGAAGGACAGATACCTAGGCATCAAGTATGGCTCCAGATGAAAGATGCATGAGCGGATGTGCTCCATTCAAAGAAGTAGCCTTAGGCATTGTCGATCGAGTTCCACACGTTGCCTGTGTATTCCTAAAGTGAAACTGCCCCAGGTCTCATCATGAAGAGATGACACACAGTCATCATCCTCTAATCAACATCTACTCATTGCACCAGGAAACGAAGCACTCCAGTGACAGGAAACGCCTTCTACGTGTCTGCAATGATACTGAGGGCTCTACATCTATTTATTTGGATCGGAATATTGAAGAGAACAGGGGAAGATGAAGGGACGAGGCATGGGGCATAAATACTACTTCCAGATAGGAGAGGGAGGCTTTTTGTTTGGAGAAAAATAGCTTTGATCTATTGTGAATAAAGAGGGTTGTTTGGTTCAAGAAGGAGCCTGTGTTTCAGATTTATTTTTCCTTTCTCTGCTATGTTCGGAACCAGTGTGTTGTTGCTTGTATAGAAACAAATGTCATTTGTTTCATGCATATTGATAACTAGCAGTTCATGGTTATTCCTGGTTATCTGAATGTAATTCAATAGCATCGATAATTCATGAAAGGTCATTGATTTCAGACTTTGTTGGACATCAGTTGTAAGCGTTATTTGTATGGAAAAGAATGTATATTCCTATATAGGTAATTAAATTGCAATAAGGATTTAATACAGCCTTGTTCTTATGTGGACCAGTAATTTATTCATTTGGACTTGGGATTTATATATGATGTTTAACCTCCTTTGTTTTTCTCCTGTAGGATAGATTAGGATAATTAGGACTAGATGAGAGTAGTTAGAAGTAGTCTAGATAGGATTTAATACATAGTGGTTAGTTGTTTTGTTTTGTTTATTTAATTGAAGTCTTATTCTCAGAAGCAATCTTTCAACACCTATTATAGTTCACGGGCTCCCTTAAAACCCATTAGAACTAGCCATTCCAAACTAAAGCGAGCCTAATTGGGGTTTTTGATCGGGTTAGTTCCCCTTGTTGGTATAGTAAAAACTTGCCATGTCAACAAATTGGCGCTAGAAGGAGGGTCTGAATCGCCATCCGCAACTTTTCAAGATTTCATCTATAAGTGGCACTCATGGATTGAAAAGGATTAATGCATGGATTGTGAAGGTCGAAAAGACCCTTCCTCTCATTCAAAAAAGCCTCATTTTGAAGAAGAGACATTGTGGGAGTATCCTGTCACTTAGGAACAACCGGTTAGAAGACTTACTCGGGCTTACACTCGTTCCCTATAACAACTCCCTATACTTCAGTCTTTACCTCCGACAGTAAAAAGAAATCCAAGGGTCTATCACATAAATGAAGAGACATATGCAGCCCCTTCTCTTGAAGATATTGTACTTGATTCATTGCAGAGTATCAAATCTCCTTGGGAGGAAATTCCCGAGGGTTAACCTTTTGAAGGCAATCCCTGACCTGATTTGGAAAATCCTTACGAAGAAACCCTCAACCAAAACATCCCTATCCTCGATATGGCTAATATTCCTCAACCGGGTGGCAAACAACTCCCACCTCCTCCAGGAGCACTTCCTCCCTGGCTCGCTCAGGATGTCGTAGCAATACTTGGGCAGCAGCATCCCTTACCCAAGAATGTAGAAAGAGTATTGCCTAGATTCGACCATGGGTAGGGAGACACCACTAAGAACCATATTCACTCTTTCTTCCTGGCCGTGCGCATTATGGGGGTAGATGATGAAGATATAGTATGTCACCTATTCCCTTTTACCTTGATTGGTGCATATTCCACGTGGTACTTTAGCTTAAGAATTGGATCGATCACCTCGTGGGCTGCCTTCAACAAGCCTTTTTAGACAAGTATTGTGATGACAAAACCCCTGCTGTCTTAGTTCTAGAACTATCTCGTTTGAAAATGGAAACCAAAGAAAAGGTTAAGGATTTTACATCCAGTTCAACACCTTGTTCAACAGAATCCTAGCCACCACTAGACCTACTGAGGAGGTGCTCATGGAATTCTACACCATTACTCTCCTTGTCCCTACTGTGATGTGGGTCAAAAGGAGTAACGCACAAACCTTACAGGGTGCTATAGATGAAGCAGTAAAGTTGAGAATGAAATGCTCAGTCTCATGGCATGCCATGATACAATCAGAGAAAAGAAATCCTCTCACGCATCCAAGAAGAATAATGGGAGTGAGAACAAAGGGGCTGAAACCAAAGAAAAGGATACCATAGATGTAGAAAGTTTGCATCACATCATTAATAAGTTGACAAATATAGTCATCGATATGAAAAGGAACTCTGGAGAGAGTGTAAGCGGGAGTGGAGGAGAGTATAACAACAAAAATACTTTCAAACCTTTCTATCATAAGAAGGCAGAAGGTGGTCATGGTACACTTGCACTGCCTGCTCCACCCAATGAAGGGAATTTAAATACAGAAGAGCTGGCTCTTATTAGATTGCTCCTTAACCAAGAAGAACCTAAAGTGGAACTAGAGCCAGAACAAGAAGATGAGGAAGAATACCAAGTAGAAGAGCCCTTGGAAGAAGAATCTCAAATCAACGTACTGTGGGATTTCTATACAAATGAGAATGATGATGACCAAGGAGAAAATATGGCAAAAATCCACATTAATGAAATCCACACACGAAGCAAGGGGCCACTTGCAGGTGTGATGAAGCCTGTAGATCAAACCAAGAAAGATGTTCATGCTGAGAAGGCACCTGCTCCCAAAGTTCCCGTTGAGAAGAGTAGACCTGGTGGTCAGTCCAGGAATACCCCAGTTGCAAACCATCCAAAGAAAGAAAATGCATCTCCCACTACAACGAAGGCTACTCAAGATGGTAAACTCCCACCTCAGAATGGAAAAACCAATATGTTTACTCTACCCTATCCTATTTATAACATTGATTACAATATTGTGGATAATCTTAAGAAATCTAGGGCTAATATCACATACTTTGACTTATTGAAATTAACGTAGCAAATAGATTTGCTCTTGAAAGCTATGAATGAGCGGAACTGTAAAACTCCCACCATTGCGAGCAACCAAACCCAGAAGTGAGTCTCCAGACCTGTTAGTACTCTCAACACAGCCCAAAATCCAGTAGCCATGGAAGCCACTCTATCAAAAATGAATCGAAAACCCCAAGATGTTAGTGCAGCCATGATAGGAAGGAAATCAAAATCCATGACTCTGCCTTTCCTAATCACATTTGAAATCTTCAACATGAACATACACAACTGCTGGGTAGACCCGGGTGCCTCATCCACTGTGATGCCTTACACTGTTGCTAAAAGACTTCATGTGATACTTGAGAAAACTAGAACTTGAATCATGCAATTAGACAATACAAATGTGAAAGTGATTGGGGAATTGAAAGATGTATTGATTCTGATGACTGTTAAACCACAATACACGCAAGTCATAGATATAGTGGTAGTCGATATACCCGAGGCTTATGGAATGCTGCTTAGTAGGGATTGGTCAACAAAAATAAATGGATACTTCTCAACTGATTGGTACCATCTCTTGCTGCCTCAGAAGGGGAAGGGTGAAATGCTGAGAGTTGATCGTGAAAGATACATGAAGTATGTAGTGATGGATCTAAACGGTCCCAACGAACTGGTAATGTTTACGAACTATATCCTTGGGAATTATAGTTTCAACATTTGTGCCACAGAAACTTGTTTTGGAGAATTCCATGCAAAAACAACTGAAGAAACTAAATTAAACACACAGTTGGAAGTTCTCCCCTGTAATCCAACTGATGAACCACCTTGTAATTTAGTAGATAATACAACTAGTCCCATAGGAAGCAATGCAATTGATGTAACATTAGACTCTGTATTTTGGACACTCTATTTTGATGGCTCTAACTGCCTTGAAGGTGCAGGTTCTCGGAGTGTTCTCATTGATCCACAAGGGAACCAACATCTGACGGCTAGCCGGTTGGATTTCACGTGCACCAACAACATAGCAAAGTATGAAGGCTTGCTGCAGGGCTTGAAAAAAGCCATTGATATGAACGTGAAAAATCTTAAAGTTTTTCGTGACTCATAGATAATCGTGGATCAGGTAAGGAAGAGAATACACTGCAATTCGCCACACCTAGTAAGGTACCAGCGTGAGGTATGGGGCTTAATTGACAATTTTGATTATTTTAATATCACATACATACCTCAAGGGCAAAACCAAGATGCTGATCTGATGGCTAGTATGGCTGCTAAACTTTTTCCTGATTTTAGATTAAAGAAGAATAAATGTTATGTTGAATTGGTTTTCAGAACATCCATGCTTGATAACATCTCAAACTTGCAGGTGTTTGAAGATGATGAGAAAATCCTTGAGTTCTTGCACTACGAGAAGACATTGAAGAATGCAGTCATTGATGAAAAGGAGCATGACAAGCTTATGAATGAGAGGGAATATGAAGAAAAGGATCAGTCCAATATGATTCCCAAGTCAGTTATCAAGATGGAGCAATTATATGACACGCATAGTAAATTCAAGAAGCCAACTAATTGCGAAACGCATAGCTCATCCATGAAGTATGAATCGGTCAACCTTTGGACCAAAGAAGACCCAAAAACTATTAATTTGGGCTTGGGGTGCTCTCCACAAGAAAAGGCTGCATTTGTCAAGCTGTTTAAAGAATACAAGGACGTCTTCACATGGACATATGGAGACCTAAAAAACTTTGATACTAGCATTATGCAACATGTAATTCCTTTAGAAAAGGAGGCTAAGCCTTACCAACAAAAGCTTCACAAGATGCATCCAAGCCTAGAACCATTGGTGAAGAAAGAATTAAACAAAATTCTGGATACTAAAATCATCTTTCTAGTCAGACACATCCACTAGGTAGCCAATATCATGCCAGTAAGGAAGAAAAATGGAGATATCAGGCTGTGTATCGATTTCAAAAACCTAAACAAAGCATCGCAAAAGGATAAGTATCATGTCCCCTCTATGGAGCACATTCTTCATTGTGTTTCTGGGTCAGAAATGTTATCCCTATTAGATGGGTTTTGAGGATATAATCAAGTGTTGGTATCTAGTGGGGATCAGATGAACACAACCTTCAACACTAAATGGGGCACCTACGCATATCGTAAAATGCCCTTTGGACTCATTAATGTGGGCGCCACATTCGAGAGAGCTATAGATTCCGAGGGTTGATTAACAGATCAGTAGTGGTTTACATGGATGA
Organism: Pinus tabuliformis; assembly: GCA_031772625.1. Taxonomy (NCBI): domain Eukaryota; kingdom Viridiplantae; phylum Streptophyta; class Pinopsida; order Pinales; family Pinaceae; genus Pinus; species Pinus tabuliformis. The sequence goes on from CM062820.1 coordinate 94,617,293, forward strand.
CATCATTATGTATTCATATCATAGAAGGGATCATATTTATCACCTGAGACAGATTTTCGAAAGATGCCGAAGGTATGTGTAGGTTTTAACCCCGTACAAAAATTACCTACATACGAATTCTAAAACACATAAAATAAAAAATGCGAGAGCATAAAACATAAAACACATATACACAGAGATTTTCTCGTGGATCCCAAAACCGGGACTACCAGCTTGATTTTTCATTATATTCCTTTCAATGTTATAATACATATTTATACGTGTCGAAGCATCCAATACCATGGACTGAAAACCATCGCATCCAATTCCATGGACCGAAAACCATCGCGTCCAAAAACATGTGCGAAAATCATGCACAAAACTATAGGTGGGTATGCCCATCCTAACATAGGGTCCAAAACCAAATTTTTTCGGGGTGCTTCCCCAGACCCCATAAAGTGGGGTTATGGGTGTGCCTCAAACCCCTCGTGACCCCCCCCCCCCCCCACTACAAAATCGGCGCCATGAAGGGGGGCTCTGCCTCCCCCTGTAACCTCCCAGTTAACTATGTGAGCTAGTCGTGGAAAGAATATAACACAACCCAACATTCTCCCACTTGTTGTTTTCTTTCCATAGGGGGCTACAAGAGAGCTTAGTCATTTTTCTAGCCTTGAAGCACCCATTGTCTCTCTACACCAAGAGAACTTCTCAGAGCTCACAGATTTTGTCAATGCATCTGCAGTATTCTTCAAAGTGTCCACCTTTACCAGCAACACCTTTTTGTCTTCTATCATATCCCTCACAAAGTGATACTAAACATCAATGTGCTTTTTCTTTGAATGATATGCGGGGTTCTTTGCCAATAAAATTTCACCTTGGCTATCACAATCTATCATTATAGCTCTCTATACTAATCCCATACTTGAACACAATATTTGCAACCAAACTGCTTCCTTGCTTGCATGAGTGGATGCCATGTATTCTGCCTCTGTAGTTGATAGTGCCACTACAAATTGTCTCTTACTCATCCAACTGGCTACACCTCCAAATAAGTTAAACACATACCCACTTATAGATCTTCTCTGATCCAGATCTCCAGCCCAGTCTGCATCAAAAAAGCCACGAATATCCAACACTTTGTCCAATCCTAGTCTTCCTTGGTAGCACAAACCATAATCACTAGTGCCATGCAAATACCTGAAAACCCGCTTCACTGTTTTCTAGTGCTCCTTCCCTAGTTTTGACATAAACCTGCTCAATACTCCCACTACATGTGCAATGTTTGGTCTAGTACAGACCATTGCATACATCAGGCTACTGATTGCACTTGCATATGCAACACGGGACATATCGTCTTCCTCTTCTTGTGTCTTGGGACACTGTTCATCAGATAACTTTACACCTACAGGAATAGGAACCTTCACCGGTTTACTATCCTGCATATTAAACCTCTGCAATATTGTCTCGACATACATCCTCTGGCTTAACCAGAGCTTCCTCCTTTCTCAAGCTCTTTTAATTTCCATGCCCAAAATATACTTTGCAGCACCAAGATCTTTCATGTCGAATTTGGAGGACAATTGGGTCTTCAAATCCTGGATAATTTCTTTGTCATTTCCAACCAGCAACATATCATCCACATACAACACTAGATAAATAACATGGTCACCAATTAATTTAAAATACACACAGTGATCTTCTTTGCTTCTTGTGAATCCAAGTACCTGTATAAATGTATCAAATTCCTGATACCACATCCTTGGTGACTGTTTTAACCCACACAGAGACTTCTTTAACTTGCATACCAGTTCTTTCTTACCCTTCACTGCAAATCCTTCAGGTTGCTTCATGTAGATCTCCTCTTCCAGATCCCCGTGAAGAAATGTTGTCTTCACATCCATCTGTTCTACCTCAAAATCACAAGCAACAGCAACAGATAAAAGTAACCTAATAGAAGTTACCTTGACAACAGGAAAAAAAATATCACCAAAATCAATTCCTGACACCTGGGAATAACCTTGTTCTAACAACCGAGCTTTGTATTTCTCTACCTTTCCTTCTAGATTTCTCTTCTTCTTGAACACCCATTTGCTGCCAATGTGTTTGCTTCCAGCCGACAACTCCCCCAGATCCCAAGCCTCATTTTTGTGAAAAGATGCCATTTCATCAACCATGGCCTCTTTCTAGTGTTTTCCATCCTTTGAATCTACTGCTTCCTTCACAGTTTTGGGATCATCATCAGTAATAGATAAAGCAAAATTTGAATAGAATGCAGATGGACTATACCTTTTTGGCTGCCTTCTTTCTCGAACTAATCTTCTTACACCCGAAGTTTGTAGCTCTTCATCTTCTAATTCCTCCTCTGCTGTAGAGTCCGATTCTTCCTCCTTTAGCTCAAACTCTATCTTCTGAGGTTCCTTTCGTTGGAATTCATGTTTAATAACATCTTTCACCTCTCTGAACACCACATCTTGGTTGTACACAACCTTCCTTGTTGTTGGATTCCAAAGCTTATAACCCTTTAAACCATCCTTATACCCAATAGAGAAGCACTTTTCAGATTTACTATCCAACTTGGTTCGTTTCTCCTTTGGAACATGTACATATGCATCACATCCAAATACCCTTAGATGTGAAAGAGAGGGTTTCTTACCAGTCCATGCCTCTTGTGGAGTCTTATCATTCAACGCTGATGAAGGTGACCTGTTGACTATGTAACATGCAGTATCCACCGCCTCTGCCCAAAATTCCTATCCTAACCCGGCACCACTGAGCATGCTTCTTTCTCTTTCCATCAACGTCTTGTTCATTCTTTCTGTAACTCCATTTTTCTGAGGTGTATATGGAGTAGTCTTCTGCCGTGATATACCACACTTCTTACAGAATTCTTCAAATTCCTTGCTGCAAAACTCTCCACCATTATTTATCCTTAGCACCTTTATCTTCTTCTCTGTCTGATTTTCCACGAGAGCCTTAAATTCTTTAAACCCATCAAAGGCTTCAGATTTCTTCTTAAGGAAATATATCCATGTATTCCTTGAGAAGTTATCTATAAATTATACATAGTACACAGACTTACCCAGTGATGGAACCTTCACAGGTCCAAACACATCACTGTGCACAAATTCTAATATATGTTTTGCCCTCTTACTACCAGAGGGGAAACTCTCCCGATTCTGCTTCCCATATACACAATTTTCACATAAATCAAAATCAAAAGAGTTATTACACATTCCTTCTACCATACCTTTACCTTGAAGTATTCGAAGGCCCTTCTCTCCAATATGTCCAAGCCTTTGATGCCACAACATGTTCTTCTCTCTAGATACCACTAGATTTTCTGCTCCACTTTCAGGAACCACAAAACTATTGCACCCATCAATAACAATGCTACCTTACAGCTTGTTCAAAGTTCCAATTCAAACTCCCCCCATCAATACTAGTGCTCCCCGAACCATTTTGTAGGTATCCTTCTCAAACACTATTTTTACACCTGCATCATCCAACTTGCTTACAAAAATCAGATTTTTGGCCAATGCAGGAATATGAAGAACACTCGAAAGTGTTCTAACCCTTCCACCTTGCAACTTCAACTTTACTTTCCACGACCAACGATTCTAGCCTTCCTATCATCCCCTAAGAAGATATCACCACCATCGTATTTCTCATACTCGTAGAACACTCTCTATGGGGAGTGAAATGAAAGGATGCACCTGAGTCAATCAACCATGCCTCATGATCTACATGTGTACTTGAAGAAGCCAGGTACACATCCCCACCTTCATCTGAGGTGGTTTTCGCGTCTACAGAAGGAGCATCATCAGATCCCTTTCCTTTATCAGGAGCTTTAGATTTACGGTCCCCTTTGTAGCACCCTTCCTTTTCGCATTTCTAGCACACCACTTTTACCCGTTTTCCTGGAGATTTAGATCTCCCTCTAGATTTAGATCTCCCACTCGATGACTTATTTTTGTTTCTGTTCTGGGACCATTCTCGTATAGACAAGGCATCACCATTCTGGATCTCCATATTTTTCCATCTCATCTCCTCCTTCAGCAAGGATGAGACTATTTCATCAAACTGCAAGGCAGTTGCATTGCTACCTATTGCAATAACTAGACTATCCCACGAATCTGGTAGAGAACACAACAAACTAATGCACTTATCTTCATCTAAAATTTTAATATCAATAGATGCTAACTGACTTACCACAGTATTAAATGCATTCAGATGCTCTGTCACCGAGTCTCCATCTTTCATCCTCAGGTTATACAACTTTTTCCACAGGAACAATTTATTCACTAAAGACTTAGATTGGTAAAAAGTCCCTAACTTGTCCCACAAAGACTTCACCTAGCTTCCCTTGATACATTCAGCAATACTGAATCTAAGACACACAATCATATTGTGCTCTTTGCCTTCTGATCCAATTTCTTCCATTCTTCATCGGAGACTCTCGTTGGTTTAGTACCTGGATCTACCGCGATCCACTAATCTTTATCCACCAACAGATCCTCCATCTTGAGTTTCAACAACTCAAAACTCTGACCATTAACCTTCTCGATCTCTATCTTTCCACTGCTCGCCATCTTCTTTCTCCACCAGAATCGATCTCGTAGATCTCCCATTGAACAGGGTCTACCACAGGTTCGAGCGAAACCCCTCAGCAACAAAGGCATCCCCTTGAATCCAAAATTGCTCTGATACCAAATTTAGGTTTTAACCCCGTAGAGAAATTACCTGCATACGAATTCTAAAACACATAAAATAAACAATGCGAGAGCATAACACATAAAACACATATACATAGAGATTTTCCCCTGGATCCCAAAACCAGGACTACCAACTTGATTTTTCATTATATTCCTTTCAATGTTATAATACGTATTTATACATGCCGAAGAATCCAATACCATGGACCAAAAACCATCGCGTCCAATACCATGGACCGAAAACCATTGCATCCAAAAATATGTACGGAAATCATGCACAAAACCATAGGTGGGTCCGCCCATCCTAACATAGGGTCCAAAACCAAAATTTTCTGGGGTGCTACCCCGGACCCCATAAAGTGGGGTTACGGGTGTGCCTCAAACCCCTTGTGACCCCTCCCCCGCTACACAATCGGTGTAACGAAGCAGGGCTTCGCCCTCCCTCTAACCTGCTAGTTAACTACGTGGGCTAGTCATGGAAAGAATATAACACAACCCAACAGTATGGAATTTCATTGAATCCCAAGAAGAGAATCTTTGCAGCCACAGAGGGGAAACTATTTGGTCATATCCTCTCTAAAGAAGGGATTGTTATTGATCTTGAAAGAATAGAGACTATCATGAGAATACAACCCCCTGCAAATAAGAAAGCCATGCAATCTTTCTCTGGGAAGATCAATTTCGTTAGAAAATTTGTCTTAGGCTTTGCAGAAATAGTGCACCCCATGCAGCTGATGATGAATAAAGACGTTATGTATAAATGGAGCAATGAAGCTTTGAAATTGTTTCAGTGAATCAAGGAAGCCATCGTAGAAGCTCCTGCATTGGTCAACCCCAATTTCGGCAAATAATTCTTCTTGTACACTTTTGCTTCTGATCTTTCATATGCAGCAATTCTCACTCAAAAAAATGATGATGGCAATGAAGTCCCTCTTTTCTTATATGAGTTCTAATCTCCAAGGAGCGGAACTAAACTACCCAGACGTGGAGAAACAAGGCTTTGTGCTCTTTAAAGCCATAAAACATTTCGGCCCTTATTTATTAAAGGCCAAGACTAAAGTAATCGTTCCCCATCCTATTGTGAGAGCCCTCTTCATGAAAAAATAAATGGGTGAACAGAGAGGGAATTGGAGCACCACACTTCAAGGATTCTACCTCGAGATTAAGCCAGCAAAGATAGTCTGAGGGCAGGGGTTGTGCAGGCTAGCAGCAGAAGCCTTGGTGGATAGAGAAGGGGCATCCGAAGAACCAGAAGCATGGAGCATGCAAAACAAACAAGTAGAACGCAAGGAGGAGCTCCTATGGATTAATGAAGCGCTGATATATGAACGTGAAGCATCAAAAGCCATTTTGGATTTTGAGTCATGGTATTGCGACATACACTTCTATCTCACACAAGGATCATGTCCTAAACACATGGATGCATCATAGAGGAGAGCGCTCAGATTGAAATCTAATCAGTATCACTTGGCCAATGACACATTGTACAGAAAAAATTATGATGGAATCTAGCTGAGGTGTTTTGAAAAGGATGATGCCAACCATGTATTGAAAGAAATGCATGAAGGCCCAATAGGTGGTCACTATGGTGGAGAAACCACTGCTCACAAAATATTAAGAATTGGATATTATTGGCCCACAGTGTTCAGAGACTTACATGCCTATGCTCACAAATTCAAAGTGTGTCAAAATGCCGCAGGGCAAGAAAGGAAGCTAGTTGTTCCCCTCAAGCCAGATATGATTTATTGCCCATTCTAGCAGTGGGGCCTAGATATAATAGGAAAGATCACCCCAAACTCCTCACGGCAGCATAATTGTATGCTCACAATGACCAACTACTTCACCAAATGGACCGAAGCCATCCCACTTCGGAAGGTGAATGAGGATAAGGTAATATCATTTATTGAGAAATTCATCATCAGCATGTATGGCATTCCTGACTCTCTTATATTTGATAACACTTCTTATTTTTCTTCATTGAAATTTACCGAGTTTGCTATTGATAAATCAATCCACATAAGGTATGCCTCAAACTATTACCCCCAAGGAAATGGAGTTGCAGAGTCCTCAAATAAGAACCTCATACGCATAATACGTAAATTTGTCACTGACAACCAGAGGAACTGGCACAACGCTCTAACTAATGCCCTTTGGGCCGATAGGGTCACCCCTAAAGTGGCCTTAGGAAACTCCCCATACTTCCTCATCTATGGACAAGAAGCCATCTTGCCTCCAAATGTTACCCTTCCATCTTTACAGCTCTCCCAAGCTTCAAGAGGAACCCCTTCAGCCTTGCTTCAAGAGAGAATCAACCAATTGATGAGGTTGGAGGAATTGAGAGATAAAGCTAGAAATAAATTCAGAAATCACCAAATGATTGTGAAAAGATGGTTTGATCATCATCTGGTAGGAGATAAAGATTTCCAAGTAGGGGAGCTAGTCCTGAAATGGGATAATTTAAATGAGGCAAAAGGTAAACCCATGATATTCCAACACTTATGGTTGGGCCCATTCTAGGTTGTGGAAAAAATTGGTAAAGGAACTTACAGATTGAAAACTTTAGAGGGAGAAACTGAAAAACTCCCCGTTAATGGCCAGCAACTCAAAAGATACTTCCAGTAGCCACCACATGGTGGTTACCTCCTCAGCAGGTTAGGATTTATTTTATTTTTGTTGTTAGTTTAGTCACATTTCCACCTTTTCCTTTCTCGTTTTTCTGCAAAGTTCATTTTCCTTCTATTTTGAATTACAGTCGTTTTTAGCCAACTGATCTCAGTCCTCCAGTCTCACTTTTACCTTTTTAGATTGCACTCATTCCTCATTCAATTGCTGGCAAGTCTGTTGATTCTAAATCCATCATTGCCTTGCAAATTAAAAGAACTTTCAATCAGCCCATGAGAACTTGAAAATCAGCTGTGAAATTCAAACCAAGCCACTCATTGGCATTTGTTGAGAATTGGGTAAGATCTATTGATAACTTGGATATCTAGAGCATGTAGGGGCATTTGTATAAAACAAAGGAATGTGTAACTACAACTGGACTTGCATGGAGGGGTGCTGCATTTTGAATAAATCCCGCTTAGACCTAGCCTATACCTGCCTACAAGGTTTACAGTCATTCTCCATTGGTCCCATCCACCACACTAAATTGTCCAATACCTGTTATATACAAGTAAATTTCCTTTCATGGGCTAAAATCATTGTCATATACCATGTGGCAAATCCAATTGTGCTCTAGTCCTTGTGCCTGAAACTGGAAGGACTTATTTACAAGAAAATGAAATGTCAAGTCCTTGCACCAATCTGGAAGGATAGGTTGTTTCGGAAGTCAGTTAGAGTAAGGACTATTGCTGGGCTCAGAGTACCGGTTGACACAACAAGCCCAACCTTGCTTAAGCGGTTTAAAAATATGGCATGATCCATGACTGTGCCCCATTCAATCAATGAAAATATAGCACTCAAATTCTCATATAAAGTGCAGATAAACATGTCTACATCAAGTTTGATGAGCAATAAAGAGCTGAGGTACACACCTAAACAGGTATGGATAGACCAGTGATGGCCCCAAAAGGATTTTTGAAAGTGGAAACAAGTAAAGGAAGGTCAATAAACCCCATAATACTTCCATTGGAGAATGCCTATCAAAATCCTATCAGTAAGTAGAAGCTATTTGTCTCTATCCCACCTGAAGCAATTAATGTTTAAGTGGAACCCATGCTTGTTCATCTATATAGTCTGCATTTCAAGTTTATCCTAACACCCTGATGTTCTATTGATCCAAGGTTTATTGGGAAACAGAGATAACTGGTTCACCCAATGGTTCGCCATTTGTTGTGGCCACAACCACCACCCTATCAAAACTTGCCTTGGCAACAATTTTGAATGGGTCCCCTAAAAGTTGGTCTTCTACCTCTCTGAATGATCTGTTTAGTCCCAGAGACTTTAACTCGTTGCCAAGCCAAATTTTCAGTTCTTAATGGTCAAGACCCCCTTTTTAATCCTTGTTGCACGATCCATTCATCACCCAGCCTAACCCTCCATTCATTCCCTCCATCAGAACCCTTTCAACCTTCAAAAACCTTCCATCACACCTTCATCTCCGTTATAACTCTTTATAATGGAAATACTTGAAAATATGCATAAATCACCCCTTTTTTGGCCTATCACAATTAACATTGCACATTGCTCTCTTCTAGACCCGACGGCATTATCAACCACAATATATACATTATCGGGTCCAAAAACCATATCGCACATCGCTATCGGCGGATCCAGGGCTTATATATATATATATATATATATATATATATATATATATATATATATATATATATATATATATATATATATATATATATATATATATATATATATATATATATATATATATATATAGATATAGATCGCACCACTCTTCCGGACCGGATGGCTTTATTAACCGCAATGTATACATTATTGGGTCCATAATCCATATCGCATATTGCAATCGATGGGTTCTGGGTCCTTTATATAAGGCGCATCATTATACCCTAGACCCGCCGATAATTATAAATCCGAGCCTATAAATTTTGAAGTCCGTTGTACGGTCGCATGGGCTTCTCCATATATTCTTCTATTTTTCGAAAAAACATTGAAGTCAAGGTTTTTCAAAGGGAAGGCTTACATTGTGGACATGCCAGGATTATTAACTGCAATATATATATTATCGGGTCCGGAGCCCCAATTTCATATCACAATCGACAGAACCCAAGAGCTTTATACAAGGCATGCCGCGATATTCCAAACCCACCAATAAATATAAGTTCGGATGCATAAAATTTCAAGTCCGTTGTACGGATCGACCACAGGTTTCCCCATGTATTCCTTGGTATTTTCGTTAAAAGGCTCTAGAACAGATTTTCAAAGGAAAGTGTTATATTGTGGACCCGCCGATGATTACAGGCTCCAATACATAAATTTTGAAGTCCGTTGTATGGCCCAGATGTGGGTTTTCATGTCTATCCCTATGTATTCGGTAAAACATTGCAGTTGCAATTTTTAATGTAAAATCCCATATGGCGGACCCGATATGGCATAGGTTCCCATATATAATGTTTCAAGTCTGTTGGATGGCCCGACCATGGGTTTTTCTATGTTTTCCTGTGTTAAGCCACCCGTCGTTGATCTGCCTTTATGGATCCAACGGTCCACACAGATTTCAGGTGACCAAGTTGCTTGAGGGATACCCGCCCAAAAAGCAGTATCTTCTTTCCTCCTAGATGCTACATGTCATTTGAAGAATGGAATTGGGACCATCCTTGCAATACTGGTTACCACTTATGACCCCTTCCGAAATACCATATGTTTCTATGTTTTACAGTCATTTTCAATGTAAACTGAGCTTTTGCCTACGAGACTTTTGCCTAAGTACTTACCTCGTGGTCCTCTAAAGAATATTTTGTCTACTTCGCTATAGCTAACCAAGGTGTCAACTACAAATTCAGTAACAAATCCTCCTAGAATTCGATCAAGCCAATGATTGAAAGCGCACACGATCTTGTTTTCAGATGCCTCTAGTCATCGCACCAATTCTGGAGTCCACACTATAGGACTATTGAGCTTCCACCTCCCTTGACTATCTGCCAATTTAGCTAGCCACTCATATAATTTCCATGGAAAAGTACAAAAGAAAATTTCATGTACCTATGTATACATATATCTATTCCACCAATCCTCCTTTGACAAGCATGGATTCTTGTTTTCTTGATCCGTAAACTTGTGAATCTTCCGATCTAACCACTTTTCAATATCCTTCTCAGTCGGATTCCAATGGTGCGACATAACACATCTCTTAAAGAGATCCCGGTCTTAGCAATAGACCATTTGTTGGCTTAGGGGGTTTGACCCAGGTTCAGAGTTTTTCGCGCCAACCAACAAAACCCTCAACTATTGGCCCTTTCGGCTAAAAACCACGTAGCGTAGGCTGCAGCCTCACCAAAAGAAGTATTGGGGGATGACATAACCAAGTTTTTGCATCCAGGGATATGTGATGAGTGGTTTCTAAGTCTGTACAACTTCAAATCTACATTCGCGCAGATCAATATTCTTCTAGGGCTTCCTTACTATAACTAAGTTAAAATAGCTTTCAGATCTTCGTGAAGTTCCACGATCAACCTTTGTGGACATCAAACAAATGATCTACCTACCTTCACGCATTAGCAAACTATCCTAGATTTGATTTCAGGCAGATCTACTTAATTCATCAAAAAACATAACGGAAATAGATTTTAACTTCATGGAAGCAGATAAACATTCATATAATGCATCATTAAGATAGATTCAGTGAACTTGTGAAATATTCATTCATTATTTCATAAAAGACGTCATTTAATTGACATAATATAACATAAACAAATTCACAGAAATACACAATGATTCTTCAAAACAGCCTTTATTGATCTTCAATTCTTAGATTATAGACTCTTCTACCCTATGCACTCAGTTGCAGGGGTCTGCGCACTCATCTGCAGACTCTATCCAAGCCTCCTGTGCACTCAGCTACAGAATCCTTCTCTTCATACTCTAAGTACAGGAAGCAGAGCCTTCCTACCTTAGCACTTGCCCAAGACAACAAAATCCTTTTTTCATACCCAATTCTCTATCAAAATTTATCTCTAAGACTTGCTATGACTCAACTATTTATAGATTTCCTTCATACAATACCATGGTCCGTGGACCATGGAAGAATCTTAAAACCGACAAAAAACAAGGGCTAAGACCCTTTTGACTCCTATCTATCTGCACGCTCTGCATCCACATATTGCAGAGACTTTACATTCTTTTTACAAAACTTTTATAAAATTGAGTTAACTTAACACCAAAATTAGCCCTAGGGACCCTATCCCAAAAAGATCTTTGCTTCACGCCCCAAAAAACGCTAGTAGACCCACCTACACCTTCAGGAGATAAGGCCACAACACCACATAATAAGGCATTATGCACCAATCATCCGTTCCCTATATGTGCAGAGTATAAACATTACACAAATCACTGTCTCAAAATTCCTCATAATTGAGATGCGTTGGGAGCCCTCGCTCAAGCAAATGTTATGACACCATCACTTCATGCCATGCCAGTGGTAGATGATGGGTCAAAAACCATTTATTGTGTCTTCAGGGAAGAAGATTTGCACCTAGTTTATCCTTGTGCCCATTCTCATTCTACTTCTCACCCATTGTCAATATTGAGTAGGATGGGAAATCTGCCTACAATAGTATTTCCAAAACCTTCCCACTCCTCCGGCCTATGGGGCAAACCAGGCCATTTGATTAATGAATGCTAAGGATTGATAAAATTCAAATATTTTTTCCTCTTATTGGTCCACCTTCCTTAACCTACTTGTTAAAAATAGTCCAGATGCACGCGCAACCATTGTCACATTCTTTTGAAAGTTCATCATACGCGAGACTGCCAATACCACTCATGATTTCGAGCATCAAGAGAAACCTTGCGTCAAAATGACATCAAGATAAAAAAATCCTCCTCCCATCACCAATGCTAAGATCAAGAGGTGGCCCACACCCTTAAATGCCTAACCTCATCACACCAACCACCTTTCATCGTCACAAACCACAATAAATAATTATTTGCACACCATTTATTACGTTCGCACAAAACATACATTACGTGCAATACACATGTTCAAATTTTGCACCAACAACTTTCATAGCTCAAATACATGCCCTATGTTGCAAACATTTGGACAACTTATCATATGGCACCTCCTATTTTAGGAAATCCCTGAACACCCTCCTCCAATAGAGGAGCATGCCTTGGCTCCTAGGATGCCAACATTATCTCAAGAACCTTCTCCCAACCATCATCAAGCCACCATCACGGAAATTCTCCCACCACTTGGTGTTGACGACGCACAACACCACATATGATACATTTCCTTAATCATAGGAACCATGATTCACGTTGTCTACTCATAACTTCTTGGTGTCAAGACTTCTTCACCCACTGCAAAGGTATTACCAACCTCGACTGTGCATATCCATGCAATATGCACATTGTCAACATCACTGGGTTCTAAGACAACAACCACTAAGTCATTATCTTGTTTTTCAACCAACACAACTAGGTCCTATTCCCATCCTCATGACCTCCCGCAACCTTTATCACCATTATAAAATATTTTACACTCAGATGAAGATATTATCGAGGCCATGATGGAACCAGAGTTTCTTTGGGATGCCATTTATCACCACTCTTTCATTTTACCCGAGAAAGCATTCTCACCTATTGATGCACTAAGACATAATATTTGCACAATAGAAATAAAGGAATTTGTACCACCATGATAATTAGATTGGTTAAAAAATCCCATTCTTGCATCAGACGGATTTGAGGAAGGGAAAATGTCCAATATATCACCTATGGTCAAGGTAGATATTTCCACCAATCATGAAATATTGGAAGAAATATCGCTAGGGGCAGTATGCTCCCCAGATAAAGTGGCCTCATACAAAGACCTTTTTAAAGAATATAGGGACATATTTTCATGGTCTTACTCAGAAATTCCAAGAAAAAATCATATAATCATGGAACACCACATACACACATCGACTGATGCCTACCCTATTAGGAAAAAGCAGCGCAGGCTCCACCCCTCTAAGACAGAAGTGATTAAACAAGAAATTGAAAAGCTTCATAAGGTTGTTTTCATCTACCCCATCGCTTACACATCTTGGGTTTCTAATCCTGTATTCATCATGAAGAAATAAGGCACCATTCGAGTTTGTACTAAATTCAGAGATCCAAACAACACATGTCCCAAAGACAATTATCATACACCCTTCATTGTTTAAGTAATTGATTCATGCATTGGACAAGAAGCCTTATCCTTCATGGATGGCTTCTCAGGGTATAACTAGATTCATATATGAAATATCGATTAGTACAAAACAACTTTTACAACCCATGGGGCATGTTTTCCTAGTGTGTAATTCCCTTTGGCCTTAAAAATGCTTGTGTCACCTTTCAATGATCCATTAACTACATCTTCCATGACTTGGCTCATCTAATACTAGCCTATTTGGACGATCTTATAGTTTGATTTAAAAAGTGCTCAAACCATTTGGAAAATATTTTCCTGGTATTTCAGAGGTGTCTGAAATATAACGTACGCATGAACCCTCTCAATTGTGCCATCTGCATCAATACAGGACGACTACTGGGATTCATTGTTTCCCAGAAACGCATTAAAGTCGACCTTGTAACGCCCTCCTTCCACATCTACCCAAGTAACCAACCGACTGCAATAAACATGCGATGAGAGGCCACTAAGATATGATTCAACCTCCTAAGTCACATTAAGGAAGTGGAACCGATGAAAACACACCATACAGACCTTCAGTATCAACATTAGGACCCTCGAGAACCATCCCAACCTTTCTACCAACCAGCCCCTTTGTCCCACTGAGATTTTAGACCACTTGACCCCCAGATGCTCCCATGATATGGGCATGATAGTGTCCAGGAGGCTCTGGATGCTCTGATGAAAAGGCATGCCAACGTTCAGGGACTAAATTGCACAGTGTTGTGCGAACATCCTTGGGATTTGAGCCACTTTTTTAGGCCTAGAGCCCAGCTCATTGTGCAGAATTGAATGAAACTTTCAAAACAATAAGATAACAAGGAAATGGAAATACAAATTCAATTACTTGAATAATAACTTGATTGGACCCCTACTAGCCATGATAGGAGTTGCGTCAAACATATCACGCACATGTAATCTATAGGTGTAACTAACATATCTAAGCATAGGGGTCTCATACTCATCTAAGAATCATTAAGAAGCATTGATTCCTCAACACACTAGATACCATTTCATCCATTAGACCATAGATACATTGTTCATTCATTTACAAGTAAAAACATGATGAGATCCATACATAGCTACTGTTATAAAACACATACATAACCAACATAATAGCAATAGAAATACCAAGGAAATCACAACCATATGATATACATGTAAACCAGTATAATACTCATAAGATGATAAGGAGAAATAGCCTCACAATATTTACGCAAAGGCTAACTAGTTGTGGGACTTCCATGAACCACCTGACCGTAGACATGGCTGAGCTAAAACTCTCTTCAGCCAGTCACCCGCATGCCATATTCCAAGCATGAATATGGGATATCATAAAACACATAAATACAAAACCATCCAGGGATTGTAGAGGTCAACTACCTCAACCCATCAAACAGTGATTCCACCTCACAATGAAACATCACCAAACCATCACCAGATTGGTCTCTATCCAAGCCTTTCAAGGCTCCAGAGTGTTTGTTCCAAGCAAGGCTCCAAGACTAGTAACTCAACCCATAGTTGTTGCTGAGATCCAGAGTGTTTGTCTAACCAAGCCTCTGAGATTAGTAACTCAACCCACCAAGGGATCTAGATAGTTTGTCCAACCAAGGCTCCAAGTCTAATAACTCAACCGAAGTTATTACAAGGCTCTAGAGTGTTTTTCCAACCAAGGCTCCAGGAACTAGTAACTCAACCCAAGCTAAGGAACATGAGAACCAACTAAAAAACAAGGATAAATTAATCCACGAAGCCATGGATATCCAAAAAATGGAAAGGATAGGAAAATAATCTAGGAAATCCTCCATGTGAGTGACATATTAGGACCAATAAACCACATGTATATGCCATGCATGCCAAAACTAGTGAGGAAAACATACATGCAACTCAGGACATGCAAGAAAAACCCATTGTAGTTGTTGATCTTGATGTCCTCTTGTGATTTCCTGGTCTACCTTTGCCTTCTTTCTCTAAAAATCCAAGTATGTGTGTTATTGGGAAATCTAGTGTCTATGCAGAGCTGCTAGTCCCACTAAGGCTGGTAGCTACCTTAGAAACAAACAAACTAAAACTACTTTCGTTTTCCTTTATGAGAAATAGACAAGAGGGGAATAAAGGAGACAAACCTCTGTCTTGCGCTTGGTTCCTTGCTTGATTCCTCTCCCTTCTGATAGATCTTTGCCACTCACTTCCTTGTCTACCCAGCTTCAAAGAGCACCTGTAGAATCAAAGCAGCATAACACTATCCAAGAACATAGATCTACTATCATAAACAATATAGGACCAGATATATATTTACCACACAAATGCATATATCATCAATCATACAAGAATGTGGAGCAAAACTTGAATAGCTTTATTTATAATCAAGAAAAACAAAGAGGATTACAACCATTTGTTCTGACCCAGCATCATCCTCTCAGCAAGACCCTTCTTCACCTCATGAAAATCTTAGATCACCCAACACTATGATGTTGCATCAAGAAACTAGCAGCACTTCCTTACAAGATACAAACTTCCAGCCTCTGGATCTCTGGGATGAGGGATCCATATATATAAGTTTACAAGGGGTGTGAGTCAACTTTTGAGATTTGACTAGTGTCCTCTCTCTGATAGTTCTTGATTCCACTTGGAGATTGATGATCTCTTACTCATACTTGGGCAAATGCAGAGAGGCAAGTGTCACAGGAGAAGTTTCTGGAAGATTCCATAATCCTCCACCTTGCAGATTGACCCTACCATTTGTCCACTCTCACCCATTGCACCCCATAGAAGGGCTTTTCAAGATGCATCGCACCTCCCGTGTGTATTTAGGTGGGATGCAGCGCACTTTGACCATGGCGCAGGTGAGATGGTCCAGTTTTGAGCAGTTTTTCATGGAGAACTTTTGGGAGAAGATGTAATCAGTTGACCTTGTTCTTTTAGAGGTTGGAACAACAATTTTAGGGACTTAAGAGCCCTTGGTTTATGGACATTTATGATTGGGGTTGCAGTGCCCAAAAATGTCTATAACAGTTGCCCCTTAAAGCATGAGGTCGTTAATCTGTTGATGTCAGGTGAAATGCTTTATCATGAGGATCTGAAGTTTTTTCAAGCTGGAAGGCGACCTGTAATAAGATACAATACAATACATTATCTTCATAATATTTTCATGATCTAGCTGAGGCGGGCATTCCCATGCTCAGCTTTATAAATTCATTTTCATGTACATAAGACAGACAATCATCTGAGTGTAGACTGATGATTCTGGTAGAGCCATCATCCCTTAGGTTGGATGATTATTTGTGCAGTAATGATGTACATTTGATGTATTTATTTTCCTGAATATATATCGCAGCCCGGATGGATGAAACTAGATCCGAGGTCTTCAATCTCGTTAGATCTTCACTCAAAGTACAAGTCAATCCATGTGAGAGATGTTCTGGAGTCAAACATGGAAAGACATCACCTGATTACCAGCCAATGAGGTAAGTTGTTAACAGGCACGAGAGGAATCACCGATAATGATGATGACCCTCAAGGTACTACAATACAATTCACATGGTGTGAATAAGGTACTTGGCGTTGAACACCATGCGAAATCTTTCGGTTGAGGGCCATTGATGTAAACCTATCGTCGGAAGTGAGAAACTTGCCATTGAGGCATGCAAGCTTCAAAGTACTAAAAGGGTTTTTCCTAGATCGACTTCTTGGATAATGAGCTGATGTCGACAAGAAGGGATCCATCATAGGAGGGCCTTAGTGAATCCCACATCAATGACACGGATCTGAGCAAATGATTTTAATGGAGGTGAAAATGATCTGGTGATATAAGGTTCAGGGTGGCAGTCATGAAAAAATGGAGCGTAAATGTATTGCAGTGGGTGAGACACAGGTGAATTCTCTGAGCGACTTCTCTTGAACATATCAGCGACACTGACATGATGGATTGGTAGCGTTAACCCCAAATATGGATGGTGTGATGGACCCATGGTGATATGACCAGTGAACGGAACAACCCAATCTGACTCGGATGTGGAATGAAAGTGTCATGTTCAAGAGCGACTTGCTACCAATAAAGTTTTTCAAGTTTTCTTCCCAATTTTTCCCCATTCATTGCTGACCAGTGCCTCTTTATTTTTTTCAAGCTTCCGAAGGATAACATATGCTTGTTCTATAATTTTCCCTTCGGGCAAACCCATCGCTATGTTTTAACGAGCCTAGCGATAGTGAAACTCGTTCTTGTCTGTATGGACAAGTTTGTCGCTATTCGGTTTTAACGAGTTTAATGACAAGGATAACTCGGTCCTTTTCAATTTTAGAGAGTCTGGAAAAGGGACGTAAAGAAAACTCCAATAATCCTTTTTCGTCATATAATCCCTTGAGTCCGAAAAAGTATAAAATAATACAAAAGGGATGAATTTTCGGTACTTTTAACGAGCCGAAAAAAACAAGCGCTCGATCTTTTTGTGTAATAATCCCTCAAGTCCAAAAAAATTAAAATCTAAAGGAGGGATAGCACTTCCGGTCCCTTTAGCGAGCTGGAGAGGCCAATGGCTCGGTAATATTTTCATATTTTACGAGTCAGTTGAAAAGAGCTTAAAGGAGACTCATTTTTTGAGGAACGAGTGATAAATTTGGGTAGCAGCTGATTCTAGGTAAGGTTTGGAATTTTCCAATCACGGCAATGTCACAAGGATGGCTAATAGGATCAATCTTCGCAGCTGTTCGTCAAAAGGGTAAACAATCAAATGGAGATGAATGATCGGCCAATACAGAGTGGAGGTGATGATGAGAACACGACCAAGGCTTCAAAGGCTGATGATAATACATTCACGATGGTTATTTACCGGAAATTGGTTCATTTTTTAATGAGCTTAAACTCTGGGGGAACATTTGCTCATTGATTATGTTTATTTTTCACGAGCTTGAATTCCGCATTAAAATTGCTCGATTAATCCAGTCGTATAATAAGGATGTCTCATATAAAAACGACACTTTTTCAAAGCTTTGCCCCACATCCTTTCTTTATGCAAGTTAGGAAATGACCAATCCTACGAGTTTAAAGGGTTAGAGGACCTATAAATTTAAAAAATAAATGGTCGCTCTTCGCTTGCATGCCAAAAGGTTTACATGCCCCCAGGTATAGCGAAGTAGAGTTTCCCAGGTTACCCCTCAATTTGCAGAGAAAACATCTATTTTATCAGGAAAGGCATACCTTTTATAGGTTACCCCTCAATTTGCAGACAAAACATTTGCTCTATTGGGAAAGGCCTACCTTCTAACAGAGGTATCTTATTCTAGTCTGATCCCATTTTCCTAAACGGACAGGTGTGTCAGCCAGTCATATATCCTCTGCGGAAACCTACCCTATACCCAAGGTTTTCCTATCGAAACAAGCCAGGGTGCATGCCCCCTGGGTTTCAGTCATATCCTCCAAATCACTCGCGCTCATCAGGAGGATGGACTGGGGATTGATGACACATTCCTTGCGTGAAAAGACCATTCAGTGATGGTATATGACTATTTGCTATGTGTGAACCGGGAAATGAAAGTTGGTCTACAAGCTTGACCACTCTTCCTTCATGCGAAAAACACATTACTCTAAAGAGTGAGCAGACAATGGCTCCCATGCAATAAATATAGTCGCGTCCAAGTAGTAGATTGTAATCTAGGGGTCCTTGGACTACCATTACGTGCATGTGAACGATTTTCCTTCTCAATGTTATCGACACATTGGGAAGGATCCCTAACGGTCAACTAGTTCCTTTGTCAAAGCCTGTTAGATTTCTCATTTCAGGCAAAAGCGGTGGCGAACCAAGCACTTTCCAAGCAGTTGAGGAAAGGATACTCACAGAAGCCCCTTCATCTATGATGGTACCGGCCATGACCATTCTATATATTTGAGCAATGATTCGAAATGGTACACTAGCCGATAAACGGGGTCTGCCTAGTGGATTCCAATCGAAGGAAACAACCAGGTTGCTTGGAGGTGGGACCGAATAGATGGCCGGATATGACTCTGATGAACTTCCTTCCTATGGTAAATGAACAGGTAGACTGCCCCCATGTTCATCGGAGTCTGTGCTTACGAAGAGAATTTGAACGGTGTCGTTCTTGTTCTCTTCAGTGACTGTATCATCTGAAGATGGATCCTATGAAGGAAAGACCGGGTCAATTGCCACCTTGACCTTTCAACTTTCGTCTGGTGTGGATTCAGATGGTTTATCTTCAATGATAGATGCTTCGGCCGACCACAAGGGCGTGTCAGCTAGATTTTCAACTAGTGACGGACACGGCAAGAGTTTCTTATATCCAGGAGGAAGTCGTAACGGTGAAACTGGACGATCGTCCAAAACTCTTTTAGCCTCGTCTAAGAAGGGAAAATGGTGGACGACGTGATCTCCTTCACACAGTTTACAAGGAAATTTACATTTTCCTTTTTGTCCAAGGGCTTCACTTTCACTAGTTGACGGTGTACTTTCAACATGATCATCAAAGGTTGATGACACTGGATTGTACAAGCGAGGAGACCAGTCCCTTAAGATCTGAGGGATGCAAGGACAATCTCAATGATAGTGGTCTCCTTTGCAAATGACACATGGCGATTTAGGCCTGGATGGTGCAGTGTGTGGATTTTTGCTAGACGATGCTTGGTTGCCCCTTTTCGCTTTTGGCTCCTTTTTCTTCTTCTCTTTCTTCTTATTCTCCTTCTTCTTCTTGGTTACTTGATTTTTGGCTTTACCAGCTTCATCAAGCGAAGAGGAAGGAGGAGAGGAACAATTGGACGAAGTAGAAGGTTGGGGGGTAACTCTGGTATCGTTTAGTTGCTGACTTGATTGTTCAGGAATCACAGTGTTCTGAACGATAGAAGTTGAGAAGAGCCATACGGGCAAGCCGATTGTCAATCCTGGAAGCAACAATGTGGCCATATGGGGCGCACCAACATCTCCCCAAGAGGAGAAAGGACTAGGATTTCCCCCAAGGGGAACTCCTTGGTTGGTGGACTCCATTTTTCTCAACCTAAGACCAACGTAGGAAAGGTGATATTTATTTTGATTAAAATAAATTTTAGATGCTTTGACACAACTTGCTTTTTCAATTTTTAAGAGTCGAGAAAAAACAAAAGATGACTCTAGTCGCTTTCGATTTTTAATGAGACTGAAGTGACAAGTGCTCAGATGGACCTTTTCCTTTAAGGAGTCTGAAAAGGAATGAAAGAGACTGCTCTGGAAATCTAGACAGAGGGATTACCAAACCAATCGCAAAACTGCAGAATACTTTTTACGGTACGACAGTCAATCTTCCCGAATGCTGTGTTCAGTGCATTGCGATTGATAGGGCAGCAGACACGGCTTCCTATGGATAAAGGATAAAGCCTATTGTGGTTTCCCAATATATACTCAACGGTACATGTGAGCACAAGTCCGTACTGGCACTTATCGTCTCAAAGTGGAGGAATCACCCAACCAACAATGAAAACAACAGTTACTAGGCTTTACGACGTCGGAATACGTCTCTAGCCTAGACTTCTAAATGTTGTATGTTAGGTTCCAAAGCGTTTTTAGATTCATTAAATCTATTTTACAGTTGATCTTACTTAAGAAATTTTCCTTTCAGGTTCACCGCGTGTTGTAGATGTACAATTCCTAAAATGCAATCTAAGATGATAAACAATCGTTTAATCTTCTTTTTGCAATGAAAATCCTAGCTACTAAGGAAAGAGAGATGATATTCTTTCAACATAGAGCAGAGAGCACACACTATATGCACTGTCCTAAATCAAACCAACAAATAGTCTAAATGAAAATGCACATGCATGTATTTGTTTTCAGCCTTCTTAATGTGTGAATGATAAAAAGAAAGCTAAGCACAAATCTGAATTATTTTTCAAAGTGACATTACTAACAAGTTTCTTTTCAAGACAAAATGAGGACAGTGATGACACTTTGCGATTTGGAATTGAAAACTTGCTTTCGACACTTGAAAAACTACTAATTCAAATCAAATACAAGAGTAACAGTGTAATCGAATATCAAGAACAATTGGATTCTCTTCTATGACTGAAAATGACACTTGCGACACTTTCAAATCAAGAAACGACAGTTTAATTACACTACTTCTTTGTAAAAGAGAACTGAAAATGGATCACAATACATAAAAAGATTTACAGTTCTTTGCATAATGGAGGTGGAATAATGGCAAGGAAGAGGGTCTCAACAGAGGTATACTAACTACAGGCAGCAAAACTCCTGAATAGAGCTGAAAAGAGTGAACACAGAAACCAAAATCTAAGAGCAGAAAAGGCCTTGTCTGATCAGCGCACTTGTAACACAGGTAAAAAGAGATGCAGCACACCTACTACACTCGAGAAGTGCGATGCATCCAGAATCCATAGAAGAGACAGTGCGATGGACCAGGGATGAGACTTTAACTGGGTTTCGGGTCACAGTTTGAAGCTCAGTTCAGGGAATTAGGCCGAGCAAGTGGTAATCAGTAAATCAATCACAGGGGTAGATCTAAACAGGTTACTAGAGCCACCACAAGGGCAATTAGAGAGTTTGTACATCGATTGTCCAGTTCATAAACAAGACTCGGAGATAGACTGAAGCAGCATTGATCTACTTTACACTTGCATATCAAATGCAGTTCGAAGGCTAGCTGGCTTGACTTCGGGCTCCGTCTGTAAGTTTATAAAGCAAACAAATGTAGACAAACAAACAATCTATTCGCTCCCCAGTGTAGTCGCCATTTTTTTATCGAGAAATCTAGTGTCTATGTAGAGCTGCTAGTCCCACTAAGGCTGGTAGCTACCTTAGAAACAAACAAACTAAAACTACTTTCGTTTTCCTTTATGAGAAATAGACAAGAGGGGAATAAAGGAGACCAACCTCTATCTTGCGCTTGGTTCCTTGCTTGATTCCTCTCCCTTCTGATAGATCTTTGCCACTTGCTTCCTTGTCTACCTAGCTTCAAAGATCACCTGTAGAATCAAAGCAGCATAACACTATCCAAGAACATAGATCTATTATCATAAACAATATAGGACCAGACATATATTGACCACACAAATGCATATATCATCAATAATACAAGAATGTGGAGGAAAACTTGAATAGATTTATTTATAATCAAGAAAAGCAAAGAGGATTACAACCAATTGTTCTGACCCAGCATCATCCTCTCAGCAAGAAAGCCCTTCTTCACCTCATGAAAAGCTTAGATCACCCAAAACTATGATGTTGCACCAAGAAACCAGCAGCACTTCCTTACAAGATACAAAATTCCAGCCTCTGGATCTCTGGAATGGGGGATCCATATATAGAAGTTTGCAAGGGGGGTGAGTCAGCTTTTGAGATTTGACTAGTGTCCTCTCTCTGATAGTTCTTGATTCCACTTGGAGATTGATGATCTCTTACTCATACCTAGGCGAATGCAGAGAGGCAAGTGTCACAGGAGAAGTTTCTGAAGATTCCACGATCCTCCACCTTGCAGATTGACCCTGCCATTTGTCCACTCTCACCCATCACACCCCATAGAAGGGCTTTTCAAGATGCATCACACCTCCCGTGTGAATTTAGTTGGGATGCAGCGCACTTTGACCATGGAGCAGGTGAGATGGTCCAGTTTTGACCAGTTCTGAGTAGTTTTTCATGGAGAACTTCTGGGAGAAGATGTAATCAGTTGACCTTGTTCTTTTAGAGGTTGGAACAACACTTTTAGGAACTTCAGATCCCTTGGTTTATGTACATTTATGATTGGGGTTGCAGTGCCCAAAAATGTCTATAACAATGTGACACCCTCTAAGAGTGCTCCAAGAAAACTCTAAGTGTCCAAGAATGAGAGACAGAGAGAGGAAATGAGAGAGCTCCAAAACTGAACTAACAAAAGGTTACCAACTGATCCTTAGAAGCCTTTTTATCAATTAGGCCTCTATTTTCTTCATTTTCCATTATTTTCCTTCAATTTCATCCTCACATACAACCTATGACCTTTCACCTTCCTTTTCTCCTAATTTCCATTATTTTCATAAATAAATGTGCCAAAAATGCCATTTGTCTTTCCAAAGCCTTAGCCATTGCCTTTTTCAATTTCCTTATCCATTAATAAATCAAATGAACACCCACACTAGGATGTCCTGCCAGCATTCAGCTTAGAATAAGTGACCCATCAATCGTGGTTATTATCTTTCCTTTATTAAATTTTATTACATGGAAGTTTCACCGGGGATGTTATAAAACCCTCCCCCTTGGGGGAACACCATCCTCGGTGTTCAACAAAACCTATAACCACAAGAATTCTATAAGAAAAATATATTGTTGATGGATTTTTATAACTTAGCTCGTTGTAGTATTTACAATGATCAACTTGCTGAGAAGCAAACCAACATGAAAACAAACATAACATCATAGTGACATGACACCCGTACCGCGTATTAGAGCTTTATAACATATCTCATGGAGGTATTTACATCCATATACATATGTACATATACCAAACATCACCAAAAAATGTACCAAAAACATATACCAAAGACATATACCAAAACATCCACTCAACCAACGAACAAGGAAGGATGCATAGCCTGCATCTAGTCCACCATCTCCCATGTAACTTCATCAGGCCCAAAGTGCTTCTATTTCACCTTAACCTTCTTAATTTCTTGGTTCTGGAGCATGAACATATTTCTCTGCAACATACACTGAGGCTACGACTTTAATTATCCATTTGCTTCCACTTGCAATATAGACCAGTCAATCACATGATCAACATCTTTAACATACTTCTTAAGAAATGAGAGATTGAAAACATCATGGGCTTTTACTGTCAAAGGAAATGCAATTTGATAGGCTACTAGCCCAATTATCTCAGTAATACTAAAGAGTCCACAAAACCATGGTGCTAGCTTGGCACATGATCCAATCCGTAAGGAGCTCTTCTTCGATTTGATGTGCAAGTACACCGTTCCCCAACCTGGAACTCCTCGAATAACATGCTCCCATCTGCACAAATCTTCTTCCTATACTATGCTATCTTTAGATTCTTATTTATAACCTACATTCCCTATTCCACGTCCACCAACATGTCTGATCTAGTTACTACCATATTCACTGGATCACTCCAACTGACAAGAGTATTGCACTTACGCCCATATAATGCCTCAAATGGACTCATCTTCAAATATTCATGATACCCACTGTTGTAAGAGAACAGTACCAGTGGAAGATACTCTTCCCACTTTTGTTGCTGATGCATCACATACATCATCAACATGTCTTCCAATATCATGTTGACCCTCTTTGTTTGTCCATCTGTCTGTGGATGATAAGTTCTACTAAAGGCCAACTCGGTGCCCAAACTTGCAAACGAATCCTTCCAAAACTTGGAAGTGAACTTTGCATCCCTGTCTGACACAATCTTCTTCGAAACATCATGCAATCTGACCACATCTCTGATGAATACATGTGCTACATCACATGCAAAGAATGTAGACTTCACATAAATGAATTGTGAAGCCTTTGTCAACCTGTCCACAACAACCATGATGGAATCATGTTGTCTCAATTTCCTCGGAAAGCCTGTGATAAAGTCCATGGAAATGACCTCCCATTTCCATTCTCTAATTGCAATCAACTATAGTTGTCCACCTGGATGTTTACACTCTACCTTCACATGCTGACAATCGAAACACCTAGCCACAAAATCCACTACATCCCTCTTCAGGTTTGACCAAAAATAAAATATCTTCACTACGGTTAATGTCTTCTGATAGCTTGGGTGACCTGAATAAGGTTTCACATGAAACTACCTCAAAATCACCTTCTTGAGATCACTACTGTCTGGCACATATATCATGTCTATGAATCTAACGAATCCATCTGCTATAAGGAAACAGTCCACATCTAGTGCACCTGCACCTATACCACTACTTATACTTCTACTTGTTCTACTACCTGTACCTATACTACCACCTGTACCTATACTCGTACTACCACCTGTACCTCTACATGTACTACCACTTGTACATGTACCAATACTCTTCTGCAACCTGTGCATAATCTCCATATACCTAACATCCCGCGGACCTGCATGCAAGATCTTATCCTGTAAATATGTCCCATAGTAGCTCACAGTTTCTAAGTGATTTACTTGTACCCACCTGCTTAGATCATCTGCCACCCTGTTCTCTTTACCTTTGATATATCTAATCTCGAAATCGAACTCATTGATCATGGCCAACCATCGAGCCTGCTTTCCATTCAAATTTGGTTGGTCAAGTAGATACCACAAACCCCTGTCATCCATCACGCAGCCTCCCTACCAAGATTTTCATTGAGTCGAGCAGTGTAGTCTATAGTCCCACAATCCCCTGCAGCTATGTGGATTATTTAGATTGTCCTACTACCATATAGTCATTGCGCAGGGGTAGGATCCCTTGTGTAGAGATTCAATCTACTTCCATTCAATTTTACAGGGAAAGGTTCCCCATTTAGCTTTGGGAGCTGAACTGTTGTTAGGTCCCTATACTACTAATGTAACCCCTTATTGTTATTAGTAAAACCCCCTTATTATATTGTTGTAGCCATGTAGTCCCCATATTATTATTATTGTGCCCCATAGAAGCCCACTATTGTTATTATTGTGCCTTTACATTATTATTGTTATGTCGGCTCTGATTATATTATGACCTCTGAGACTCCTATATATAGAAAGGAGGTCTTTTCATTTGTATCATCAAAGAATAATTCATTTGTGTAATGTAAATGAGGTTGCCCCCTCGAAGAGGCTGAATTATAAGGCGTTGATCTATCTTTCCTATCTTTTTGTGAGTTGGTTTCATAACATTTGGTATCAGAGCTTTGGATTTTGGGGTTTCGCTGCTCCAAATAGGTCATCGTGGCATTTTTAGTATAACTTTTTTTCTGCGACATTTCAGAAGCTAAAAAAAAAACCCATTTGAGACAAAATCGGACTGAACCTCGGATCCGAATTTCAGAGCTTTTCACACTATATTTGCAGAGATATGATCTGAGGAATTTGGTCTTTTTGCAGACTCTTGAATTACATTCCAAACAGGTGACCTGGGGAAAATCGTCATAACTTTCTCTCTGAGCATCAGATTGAAATTTTGTAAGAAGGTACAAAAAGAGGACAGACTGTAGTTTCTTGTATACATTTTTTAGATCCAAAGGTCGAAATAGTGACACGTGGCATGTCGTACAAGTTTTCTCTACTAAATTAGTCTATAATCAGTTCACCATGGGAGATTTGGCATAACTCTTCCATGGAGAATCCAATTTGGATCAGACTGGCGGCATTGGAAATAGGATGCAGAGGGCTACTGTAGGTCATTATTTGAGAACTGGAAGATCTGAAATTACAAAGTTAGAGAAGCATCAAGAACTACTCAAGCATTGAGGAGAACACTTTTTGAAGGAGAGGGGCATGTTAGGCCCCTATACTACTAGTGTAACCCCTTATTGTTATTAGTAAATCCCCTTATTATATTGTTGTACCCATGTAGTCCCCATATTATTACTATTATGCCCCATAGAAGCCCACTATTGTTATTATTGTGCCCTTACATTATTATTTTTATGTCAGCTCTGATTATATTATGACCTCTGAGACTCCTATATATTGAAAGGAGGTATTTTCATTTATATCATCAAAGAATCATTCATTTGTGTAATGTAAAGGAGGTTTCCCCCTCGAAGATGCTGAATTCTAAGGCATTGATCTATCTTTTCTCTCTTTTTGTGAGCTGGTTTCATAACAACTGTGCCACCATCCGTGATCTCCTTAATGACATACAACCCCAACCAATGCATTTGAAATTTTCCTGGAAACTTCGTAAAATTTCTATCATATAGAAACACCAAATCATCTACCTTAAATGTGCACATCTTAATGTGTTGATCTGTGGTGGCCACAAGGTTTCCCCATGTATTCCTTTGTATTTTCATTAAAATGCTCCAAACCCAATTTTCAAAGGAAAGTGTTATAATGCGGACCTTCTGATGACTATAGGCTCCAGTACATAAATTTTGAAGTCCATTGTATGGCCCAACCGTGGGTTTTCACATCTATTCCTGTGTATTCGGTAAAACGTTGCAGTTGCGATTTTTAATGTAAAAGCCCATATGGAAGACCCGATATGATATAGGTTCCCATCTATAATGTTTCAAGTCCATTGTATGGCCCGGCCGTGGGTTTTTCTGTGTTAAGCCACCCTTCGTTGATTTGCCCTTTGTGGATCCAACGGTCGATGCAGATTTTGGGTCACCAAATTGCTCGAGGGATACCAACCCGAAAAGCGGTATCTTCTTTCCTCCTAGATGCTACATGTCGTTTGAAGAATGGAATTAGGGACGTCCTTGCAATACTGGTTACCACTTACGACCCCTTCCGAAATACCATCCGTTTCTGTGTTTTACGGTGATTTTCAATGTAAACTGAGCTTTTTCCTGCGGGACTTTGATAAATGCATGAATAAAAAATAAAAGGGAGCCAATTCTTTCACATTTATTACTTCTAATGATTATAAACACTCCATGAAGGCAAGATTGGTGTTTTTAGGCATTTTATCATATTTATATGAGTATGACTGATGTCGGTTATCTCTACAGGTGAAGACCGAGAGGAGGCAAGAAATGTCGAAGAACAGGTACCTAGGCATCAAGTATGGCTCCAGATGAAAGATGCATGAACATATGTGTTCCATTCAAAGACGTAGCCTTAGTAATTGCCGGTCGAGTTCCACATGTTGCCTGTGTATTCCTAAAGAGAAACTGCCCTAGGTATCATCATGAAGAGATGACACACAGTCATCATCCTCTAATCAACATCTACTCATTTCACTAGGAAACGAAGCGCTCCAGTGACAGGAAACGCCTTCTACGTGTCTGCAGTGATACTGAGGGCTCTACATCTGTTTATTTGGATCGGCATATTGAAGAGAACAGGGGAAGATGAAGGGACGGGGCCTAGGGCATAAATGCTACTTCCAGATAGGAGAGGGAGGCTTTTTGTTTGGAGAAAAATAGCTTTGATCTATTGTGAATAAAGAGGGTTGTTTGGTTCAAGAGGGATCCTGTGTTTCAGATTTATTTTTCCTTTCTCTGCTATGTTCGGTACCAGTGTGTTGTTGCTTGTATAGAAACAAATGTGATTTGTTTCATGCATATTGATAACTAGCAGTTCATGGTTATTCCTAGTTATCTGAATTTAATTCAATAGCATCGATAATTCATGAAAGGTCATTGATTTCAGACTTTGTCGGACATCAGTTCCAAGCGTTATTTGTATGGACAAGAATGTATATTCCTGTATAGGTAATTGCATTGCGATAAGGATTTAATACAACCTTGTTCTTATGTGGACCAGTAATTGATTCATTTGGACTTGGGATTTATACATGATGTTTAACCTCCTTTTATTTTGCTCCTGCAGGATAGATTAGGATAATTAGGACTAGATGAGAGTAGTTAGAAGTTGTCTAGATAGAATTTAATACATAGTGGTTAGCTATTTTATTTTGTTGATTTAATTGAAGTCTTCTTCTCAGAATCAATCTTTCAACACCTATTATACTTCACGGGGTCCCTTAAAACCCGTTAGAACTAGTCATTCCAAACTAATGCAAGCCTAATTAGGGTTTTTGATCGGGTTGGTTCCCCTTGTTGGTATAGCAAAAATTCGCCATGTTAACAAATTGGCGCTAGAAGGAGGACCTGAACCATCATCCATAACTTTTCAAGATTTCATCTGTAAGTGGCACGCATGGATTGAAAAGGATTAATGCATGGATTGTGAAGGTCAAAAAGACCCTTCCTCTCATTCAGAAAAATCTCATTTTGAAGAAGAGACACTATGGGAGTATCCTATCACTCAGGAGAAACCAGTTAGAAGACTTACTTGGGCTTACGCCTATTCCCTATCACAACTCCCTATATTTCAGTCTTTACCTCCGACAACAAAAATAAAGCCAAGGGTCTATCACATAAATGAAGAGACATCTGCAGCCCCTTCTCTTGAAGATATTGTGCTTGATTCTTTGCAGAGTATCGACTCTCCTTGGGAGGAAATTCCTGAGGGTTCCCCTTTTGAAGGCAATCTCTGGCCTGATTTGGAAAATCCTTACAAAGAAACCCTCAACCAAAACATCCCTATCCTCGATATGGCTAATATTCCTCAATCGGGTGGAAACCAACTCCGACCTCCTCCGAGAGCACTTCCTCCCTGGCTCGCTCAGGATGCCATAGCAATACCTGGGCAACAACATCCCTTACCCAAGAATGCAGAAAGAGTACTGCCTAGATTCGACCCTGGGAAGGGAGACACCGCTGAGAACCATATTCACTCTTTCTTGCTGGCCATGCACATGATGGGGGTAGTTGATGAAGATATAGTATGTCGCCTATTCCCTTTAACCTTGATTGGTGCATATTGCACATGGTACTTTAGCTTAAGAACTGGATCGATCACCTCGTGGGCTGCCTTTCAACAAGCCTTTTTAGACAAGTATGGTGATGACAAAACCCCTGTTGTCTTAGTTCTAGAACTATCTCTTTTGAAAATGGAAACCAAAGAAAAGGTTAAGGATTTTACATCTAGTTCAACACCTTGTTCAACAGAGTCCTGGCCACCGCTAGACCTACTGGGTGCTCATGGAATTCTACACTATTGCTCTCCATGTCCCTACAGTGATGTGGGTCAAAAGGAGTAATGTACAAACCTTATAGGACGCTATCGATGAAGTAGTAATGTTGAGAATGAAATGCTCAGTCTCACAACATGCGATCATACAATCGGAGAAAAGAAAGCCTCTCAAGCATCCAAGAAGAATAGTGGGAGTGATAACAAAGGGGCTGAAACCAAAGAAAAGCACACCACATATGTAGAAAGTTTGCATCACATCATTAATAAGTTGACAAATACAGTCATCGATATGAAAAGGAACTCTGGAGAGAGTGCAAGTGGTAGTGGAGGAGAGTATAACAACAGAAAGACTTTCAAACCTTTCTATCGTAAGAAGGCAGAAGGTGATCATGGTACACTTGCACTGCCTACTCCACCCAATGAAGGGAATTTAAATATAGAAGAGCTAGCTCTTATCAGATCTCTCCTTAAACAAGAAGAACCTATAGTGGAACTAGAGCCAGAACAAGAAGATGAGGAAGAATACCAAGTAGAAGAGCCCTTGGAAGAAGAATCTCAAATCAACGTACTGTGGGATTTCTATACAAATGAGAGCGATGATGACCAAGGAGACAATATGGCAAAATCCCACACTAATGAAATCTACACACGAAGCAAGGGGCCACTTGTAGGTGTGATGAAGCTTGTAGATCAAACCAAGAAAGATGTTCACGCTGAGAAGGCACCTGCTCCTAAACTTCCTGTTGAGAAGAGTAGACCTAGTGTCCAGTCCAAGAATACCCCAGTTGCAAACCATCCAGAGAGAGAAAATGCATCTCCCATTACAACGAAGGCTACTGAAGATGGTAAAATCCCACCTAAGAATGGAAAAACCAATATGTTTACTCTACCCTATCATGTTTATAACATTTATTACAATATTGTGGATAATCTTAAGAAATATAGGGCTAATATCGCATACTTTGATTTGTTGAAATTAATGCAGCAAAGAGATTTGCTCTTGAAATCTATGAATGAGCGGAACTATAAAACTCCCACCATCGTGAGCAACCAAACCCAGAAGTCGGTCTCTAGACCTATTAGTACTCTCAACAGAGCCCAAAATCCAGGAGCCATGGAAGCCACTCTATCAAAAATGAATTGAAAACCCCAAGATGTCAGTGTAGTCATTATAGGAAGGAAATAAAAATCCATGACTCCCCCTTTCCTAATCACATTTGAAATCTTCAACATGAACGTACACAACTACTTGGTAGACTCGAGTGCCTCATCCACTGTGATGCCTTACGCTGTTGCTAAAAGACTTCATGTGATACTTGAGAAAACTGGAACTTGAATCATGCAATTAGACAGGACAAATGTGAAAGTGATTGAGGAATTGAAAGATGTATTGATTTGGATGACTGCTAAACCACAATACACACAAGTCATAGATATAGTGGTAGTCGATATACCCGAGGCTTATGGAATGCTGCTTAGTATGGATTGGTCAGCAAAAATAAATGGATACTTCTCAACTGATTGGTACCATCTCTTGTTGCCTCAGAATGGGAAGGGTGATATGGTGAGAGTTGATTGTGAAAGATACATGAAGTATGTAGTGACGGAGCTAAACGGTCCCAACAAACCAGTAATTTTTACCAACTCTATCATTGGGAATTATAGTTTCAACGTTTATGCCACAAAAACTTGTTTTGGAGAATTCCATGCAAAAACAACTGAAGAAAATAAATTAAACACATAGGGGAAGTTCTCCCCTGTAATCCAATTGATGAACCACCTTGTAATTTAGTAGATAATAGAACTAGTTTCGTAAGAAGCAATGCAATTGATGTAACATTAGACTCTGTATTTTGGACACCCTATTTTGATGACTCTAACTGCCTTGAAGGTGCAAATGCTCGGAGCGTTCTCATTGATCCACAAGGAAACCAACATCTGATGGCTAGCCAGTTGGAGTTCACGTACACCAACAACATGGCAGAGTATGAAGGCTTGCTGCAGGGCTTGAAGAAAGCCATTGATATGAAGGTGAAAAATCTTAAAGTTTTTGGTGACTCATAGATAATCGTGGATCAGGTAAGGAAGAGAATACACTGCAATTTGCCACACCTAGTAAGGTACCAGCATGAGGTATGGGGCTTAATTGACAATTTTGATTATTTTAATATCACATACATACCTCAAGGGCAATACCAAGATGCCGATCTGATGGCTAGTATAGATCCTAAACTTTTGCCTGATTTTAGATTGAAGAAGAATAAATGTTATGTTCAATTGGTTTTTAGAACATCCGTGCCTGATAACATCTCAAACTGGCATGTGTTTGAAGATGAGCAAATCCTTGAGTTCTTGCACTATGAGAAGACATTCAAGAATGCAGTCATTGATGAAAAGGAGCATGACAAGATTATGAACGAGAGGGAAGATGAAGAAAAGGATCAGTCCAATATGATTCCCAAGTCAGTTGTAAAGATGGAGCACTTATATGACATGCATAGTAAATTCAAGAAGCCAACTAATTGCAAAATGCATAGCTCATCCATGAAGTACGAATCGATCAACCTTGGGACCAAAGAAGACCCAAAAACTATTAATTTGGGCTTGGGGTGCTCTCCACAAGAAAAGGCTGCATTTGTCAAGCTATTTAAAGAATACAAGGACGTCTTCGCATGGACATATGGTGACCTAAAAAACTTTGATACCAGCGTTATGCAGCATGTAATTCCTTTAGAAAAGGAGGCTAAGCCTTACCAACAAAAGCTTCACAAGATGCATCCAAGCCTAGAACCGTTGGTGAAGAAAGAATTAAACAAAATGCTGGATGCTAAAATCATCTTTCTGGTCAGAAACATCCACTGGGTAGCCAATCTTGTACCAGTAAGAAAGAAAAATGGAGATATCAGGCTATGTATCGATTTCAAAAACCTAAACAAAGCATCGCAAAAGGATAACTATCCTGTCCCCTCTATGGAACACATCCTTCAGTGTGTTTCTGGGTCAGAAATGTTATCCCTATTAGATGGGTTTTGAGGATATAATCAAGTGTTGGTATCTAGTGGGGATCCGCTGAACACAACCTTCAACACTAAATGGTGCACCTGCGCATATCGTAAAATGCCTTTTGGACTCATTAACGCAGGCACCACATTCCAGAGAGCTATGGAAATAGCTTTTCGAGGGTTTATTAACAGATCAGTAGTGGTTTACATGGATGACATCACTATGTATTCATATCACAGAAGGGATCATATTTATCACCTGAGACAGATTTTTGAAAGATGCCGAAGATATGTGTAGGTTTTAACCCATACAGAAATTACCTGCATACGAATTCTAAAACACATAAAATAAACAATGCGAGAGCATAAAACATAAAACACATATACACAGAGATTTTCCCCTATATCCCAAAACTGGGATACCAGCTTGATTTTTCATTATATTCCTTTCAATGTTATAATACATATTTATACATGCCGAAGCATCCAATACCATGGACTGAAAACCATCGCGTCCAATGCCATGGACCGAAAACCATCGCGTCCAAAAACATGTGCGAAAATCATGCACAAAACCATAGGTGGGTCTGCCCATCCTAACATAGGGTCCAAAACCAAAATTTTCAGGGGCGCCGCCCCAGACCCCATAAAGTGGGGTTACAGGTGTGCCTCAAACTCCCTATGACCTCCCCGGCTACACAATCGGCACAACAAAGGGGGGCTCCGCCCCCCCTCTAACCTCCCAGTTAACTATGTGGGCTAGTCGTGGAAAGAATATAACACAACCCAACATTCTCCCACTTGTTGTTTTCTTTCCACAGGGGGCCACAAGAGAGCTTAGTCATTTTTCCAGCCTTGAAACACCCATTGTCTCTCTACACCAAGAGAACTTCTCAGAGCTCACAGATTTTTTCAATGCATCTGTAGTATTCTTCAAAGTGTCCACCTTTACCAGCAACACCTTTTTGTCTTCTATCATATCCCTCACAAAGTGATACTAAACATCAATGTGCTTTGTCTTTTAATGATATGTGGGGTTCTTTGCCAAGAAAAGTACACTTTGGCTGTCACAGTCTATCCTTATAGCTCTCTGTACTAACCCCATACTTGAACACAATCTCTGCAACCAAACTGCTTCCTTGCTTGCATGAGTGGATGCCATGTATTCTGCCTCTGTAGTTGCTAGTGCCACTACAGATTGTTTCTTACTCATCCAACTGACTACACCTCCAAATAAGTTAAACACATACCCACTTATATATCTTCTTTGGTCCAAATCTCCAGCCCAGTCTGCATCAACAAAGCCACGAATATCCAACACTTTGTCCAATCCTAGTCTTCCTTGGTAGCACAAACCATAATCACTAGTGCCATGCAAATACCTGAAAACCTGCTTCACTATTGTCCAGTTCTCCTTCCATGGTTTTGACATAAACCTGCTCAATAATCCCACTACATGTTCAATGTCTGGTCTAGTACGGACCATTGCATACATCAGGCTAACAACTGCACTTGCATATGCAACACGGGACATATCGTTTTCCTCTTCTTGTGTCTTGGGACACTATTCAGCAGATAACTTTACACCTACAGGAATAGGAACCTTCACCAGTTTACTATCCTGCATATTAAACCTCTGCAGTATTGGCTCGACATACTTCCTCTAGTTTAACCAGAGATTCCTATTTTCTCAATCTCTTTTAATTTCCATTCCCAAAATATAGTTTGCAGCACCAAGATCTTTCATGTCGAATTTGGAGGAAAATTGGGTCTTCAAATACTGGATAATTTCTTTGTCATTTCCAACCAGCAACATATCATCCACATACAACACCAAATAAATAACACGGTCACCAATTAATTTAAAATACAAACAGTGATCTGCTTTGCTTCTTGTGAAGCCAAGTCCCTGTATAAATGTATCAAATTTCTGATACCACATCCTTGGTGACTGTTTTAACCCACACAGAGACTTCTTTAACTTGCATACCAGTTATTTCTTACCCCTCACTGCGAAGCCTTCAGGTTGCTTCATGTAGATCTCCTCTTCTAGATCCCCGTGAAGAAATGTTGTCTTCACATCCATCTGTTCTACCTCAAAATCAAAAGCAGCAGCAACAGATAAAAGTAACCTAATAGAAGTTACCTTGGAAACAGGAGAAAAAATATCACCAAAATCAATTCCTGACACCTGGGAATAACCTTTTGCTAACAACCGAGCTTTGAATTTCTCCACCTTTCCTTCTAGATTTGTCTTCTTCTTGAACACCCATTTGCTGTCAATGGGTTTCCTTCTAGCCAACAACTCCACCAGATCCCAAGCCTCATTTTTGTGCAAAGATGCCATTTCATCAACCATGGCCTCTTTCCAAAGTTTTCCATCCTCTAAATCTACTACTTCCTTCACAGTTCTGGGATCATCATCAGTAATAGATAAAGCAAAATTTGAACAGAAAGCAAATGGACTATACCTTTCTAGTTTCCTTCTTTCTCGAACTGATCTTCTTACACCCAAAGTTTGTAGCTCTTCATCTTCTAATTCCTCCTTTGCTGTAGAGTCTGATTCTTCCTCCTTTAGCTCAAACTCTATCTTCTCAGGTTCCTTTTGTTGGACTTCATGTTTAATAACATCTTTCACCTCTCTGAACACCACATCTTGGCTGTAGACAACCTTCCTTGTTGCTGGGCTCCAAAGCTTATAACCCTTTAAACCATCCTTATACCCAATAGAGATGCACTTTTCAGATTTACTATCCAACTTGGTTCGTTTCTCCTTTGGAACATGTACATATGCATCACATCTAAATACCCTTAGATGTGAAAGAAAGGGTTTCTTACCAGTCCATACCTCTTGTGGAGTCTTATCCTCCAACGCTGATGAAGTTGACCTGTTGACTAGGTAACATGCAGTATCCACCACCTCTGCCCAGAATTCCTCTCCTAACCCGGCACCACTGAGCATGCTTCTTGCCCTTTCCATCAATGTCTTGTTCATTCTTTCTACAACTCCATTTTTCTGAGGTGTATATGGAGTAGTCTTATGCCGTGATATACCACACTTCTTACAGAATTCTTCAAATTCCTTGCTGCAAAACTCTCTACCATTATCTGTCCTTAGCACCTTTATCTTCTTCTCTGTCTGATTTTCCATGAGAGCCTTAAATTCTTTAAACCTATCAAAGGCTTTAGATTTATTCTTAAGGAAATATATCCATGTATTCCTTGAGAAGTCACCTATAAATTATACATAGTACAGAGACTTACCTAGTGATGGAACCTTCATAGGTCCAAACACATCACTGTGCACAAATTCTAATATATGTTTCACCCTCTTACTACCAGAGGGGAAACTCACTCGATTCTGCTTCCCATATACACAATTTTCACAGAAATCAAAATCCAGAGAGCTTTTACTCATACCTTCTACCATACCTTTACCATGAAGTATTCGAAGGCCCTTCTCTCCAATATTTCCAATCCTTTGATGCCACAACATGTTCTTCTCTCTAGAGACCACTATATTTTTTGCTCCACTTTGAGGAACCACAGAACTGTTGCACCCATCAATAACAGTGCTACCTTGCAGCTTGTACAGAGTTCCAATTCGAACTCCCCCCATCAATACTAGTGCTCCCCGAACCATTATGTAGGTATCCTTCTCGAACAATGTTTTTACACCTGCATCATCCAACTTGTTTACAGAAATCAGATTTCTGGCCAATGTAGAAATATGCAGAAAACCCAGAAGTGTTCTAACCGTTCCACCTTGCAACTTCAACTTTACTTTTTGCGACCAATGATTCTAGCCTTCCTATAATCCCCTAAGAAGACATCACCGCCATCGTATTTCTCATACTCGTAAAACCAATCTCTATGGGGAGTGAAATGAAAGGATGCACCTGAGTCAATCAACCATGCCTCATGATCTACATGTGTACTTGAAGAAGCTAGGTACACATCCCCACCTTCATTTGAGGTGGTTTTTGCCTCTGTAGAAGGAGCATCATCAGATCCCTTTCCTTTATTAGGAGCTTTAGATTTACAGTCCCTTTTGTAGTGCCCTTCCTTTCTGCATTTCTAGCACAGCACCTTTACCGGTTTTCCTGTAGATTTAGATCTCCCTCTAGATTTAGATCTCCCACTCAATGACTTATTTTTGTTTTTGTTCTGGGACCGTCCTCGTACAAACAAGGCATCACCATTCTGGATCTCCATATTTTTCCATCTCATCTCCTCCTTTAGCAAGGATGAGACTATTTCAGCAAACTACAAGGCAGTTGCATTGCTAACTATTGCAATAACTAGACTATCCCACGAATCTGGTAGAGAACACAAAAAACTAATGCACTTATCTTCTTCTGAAATTTTAATATCAACAGATGCTAACTGACTTACCACAGTATTAAATGCATTCAGATGCTCTGTCACCGAGTCTCCATCATTCATCCTCAGGTTATACAGCTTTTTCCGCAAGAACAGTTTATTCACCAGAGACTTAGATTGGTACAAAGTCCCTAACTTGTCCCACAAAGACTTCGTCGTAGCTTCCCCTCATACATTTAGCAATACTGAATCTGAGACACACAATCGTATTGTGCTCTTTGCCTTCCAATCCAACTTCTTCCATTCTTCATCGGACACTCTCGTTGGTTTAGTACCCTGATCTAGCACGATCCACTGATCTTTATCCACCAACAAATCCTCCATCTTGAGTTTCCACAACTCAATACTCTGACCATTAAATTTCTCGATCTCTAACTTCTCACTGCTCACCATCTTCTTTCTCCACCAGAATCGATCTTGCAGATCTCCCACTGAACAGGGTCTACCACAGGCCCGAGCGAAACCCCTCAGCAACAAAGGCGTCCCCTTGAAGCCAAAATTTCTCTAATACCAAATGCAGGTTTTAACCCCGTACAGAAATTACCTGCATACGAATTCTAAAACACATAAAATAAACAATGTGAGAGCATAACACATAAAACACATACACATATATATTTTCCCTTAGATCCCAAAACCGGGACTACCAGCTTGATTTTTCATTATATTCATTTCAATGTTATAATACACATTTATACATGCCGAAGCATCCAATACCATGGACCGAAAACCATCACATCCAAAAACTTGTGCGAAAATCATGCACAAAACCATAGGTGGGTCCGCCCATCCTAACATAGGGTCCAAAACCAAAAATTTCTGGGGTGCTACCCTTGACCCCATAAAGTGGGGTTAAGGGTGCACCTTAAACCCCTTGTGACCGCCCCCCCCCCCCCCCCCCCCCCCCCCTCCTCTACACAATCGGTGCAACGAAGGGGGGCTTCGCTCCCCCTCTAACCTCCTATTTAACTACATGGGCTATTCGTGGAAAGAATATAACACAACCCAACATTATGGAATTTCATTGAATCCCAAGAAGAGAATCTTTGAGTCACAGAGGGGAAACTACTAGGTCATATCCTCTCTAAGGAAGGGATTGTTATTGATCCTGAAAGAATAGAGACTATCATGAGAACACAAACCCCTGCAAATAAGAAAGCCATGCAATCTTTCTTCGGGAAGATCAATTTCATTAGAAAATTTGTCTCAAGCTTCGCAGAAATAGTGCACCCCATGTAGCTGATGATGAAGAAAGACGTTGTGTATAAATTCAGCAATGAAGCTTTGAAATCATTTCAGTGAATTAAGGAATCCATCGCAGAAGCTCCTGCATTGATCAGCCCCAATTTTAGCAAAGAATTATTCTTGTACACTTTTGCTTCTGATCCTTCATATGCCGCAATTCTCACTCAAAAAAATGATGATGGCAATGAAGTCCCTCTTTCTTATATGAGTTCTAATCTCCAAGGAGCAGAACTGAACTACCCAGACGTGGAGAAACAAGGCTTTGTGGTCTTTAAATCCATAAAACATTTCCGCCCTTATTTATTAAAGGCCAAGACTAAAGTAATCGTTCCCCATCCTATTGTGAGAGCCCTCTTCACGCAAAAAGAAATGGGTGAACGGAGAGGGAATTGGATCACCACACTTCAAGAATTCGACCTCGAGACTAAGCCAGCAAAGATAGTTCGAGGGCAGGGGATGTGCAGGCTAGCAGTAGAAGCCTTGGCAGATAGAGAAGGGGCATCCGAAGAACCAGAAGCATAGAGCACCCGAAACAAACAAGTAGAATGCAAGGAGGCACTCCTATGGATTAATGAAGCGCTGATATATGAACACGAAGCATCAAAAGCCATTTTGGATCTTGAGTTGTGCTATTGCGACATACACTTCTATCTCACACGGGGATCATGTCCTAAACACATGGATGCATCACAGAGGAGAGCGCTCAGATTGAAATATAATCAGTATCACTTGGCCAATGACACATTGTACAGAAAAAATTATGATGGAATCTAGCTGAGGTGTTTGGAAAAGGATGATGCCGACCATGTATTGAAAGAAATGCATGAAGGCCAAGCAGGTGGCCACTACGGTGGAGAAACCACTGCTCACAAAATATTAAGAGCTGGATATTATTGGCCCACAGTGTTCAGAGACTTGCATACATATGCTCACAAATGCAAAGTGTGTCAAACCGCCGCAGGGCGAGAAAGGAAGTTAGTTGTTCCCCTCAAGCCAGTTATGATTTATTGCCCATTCTAATAGTGGGGCCTAGATATAATAGGCAAGATCACACCCAACTCCTCACAGCAGCATAATTATATACTCACAGCGACTGACTACTTCACCAAATGGACCGAAGCCATCCCGCTGCGGAAGGTGAATGAGGATGAGGTAATATCATTTATTGAGAAATTCATCATCAACAGGTATGGCATTCTTGACACTCTTATATTTGATAACGCTTCTTATTTTTATTCATTGAAACTGACCAAGTTTTCTATTGATAAATCAATACACATAAGGTATGCCTCAAACTATTACCCCCAGGGGAATGGAGTTGCAAATTCCTCAAATAAGAACCTCATACGCATAATACATAAATTTGTCACTGACAACCAGAGGAGCTGGCACAACACTCTAACTAATGCCCTTTGGGCCGATAGGGTCACCCCTAAAGTGGCCTTAGGAAACTCCCCATACTTCCTCGTCTATGGACAAGAAGCCATCTTTCCTCCAAATGTTACCCTTCCATCTTTACAGCTCTCCCAAGCTTCAAGAGGAACCCCTTCAGCCTTGCTTCAAGAGAGGATCAACCAACTGATGAGGTTGGAGGAATTGAGAGATAAAGCTAGAAATAAATTCAGGAATCACCAAATGATTGTGAAAAGATGGTTTGATCATCATCTGGCAGGAGATAAATATTTCCAAGTAGGGGAGCTAGTCCTGAAATGGGATAAGTTAAATGAGCCAAAAGGTAAACACACGAAATTCCAACACTTATGGTTGGGCCCATTCCAAGTTGTGGAAAAAATTGGTCAAGGAACTTACAGATTGAAAACTTTACAGGGAGAAACTGAAAAACTCCCTGTTAATGGCCAGCATCTCAAAAGATACTTCCAGTAGCCACCACATGGTGGTTACCTCCTGAGTAGGTTAGGATTTATTTTATTTTTGCTATTAGT
The DNA here is from genome assembly GCA_031772625.1 of Pinus tabuliformis. Taxonomy (NCBI): domain Eukaryota; kingdom Viridiplantae; phylum Streptophyta; class Pinopsida; order Pinales; family Pinaceae; genus Pinus; species Pinus tabuliformis. The sequence continues at coordinate 94,658,055 of CM062820.1, forward strand.
TTAGTCACATTTCCACCTTTTCCTTTCTCGTTTTTCTGCAAATTTCATTTTCCTTCTATTTTGAATTACAATCCTTTTCAGCCAACTGATCTCAATCCTCCAGTCTCACTTTTACCTTTTCAGATTACACTCATTCCTCATTCACTTGCTGGCAAGTCTGTTGATTCTAAATCCTTCATTGCCTTGCAAATTAAAAAAACTTTCAATCAGCCCATGAGAACTTGAAAATCAGGTGTGGAATTCAAACCAAGCCACTCATTGGAATTTGTTGAGAACTAGGTAAGATCTGTTAATAACTTGGATATCTGGAGCATGTAGGGGAATCTGTATAAAACAAAGGAATGTGTAACTACAACTGGACTGGCATGGAGGGACGCTGCATTTTGAATAAATGACGCTTAGACCTAGCCTATACTGCCTACAAGGTTTGCAGTCATTCTCCATTGGTCCCATCCACCACACTAAATTGTCCAATACCTGTTATCTACAAGTAAATTTCCTTTCATGGGCTAAAATCACTGTCATATACCATGTGGAAAATCCAATTGTGCTCTAGTCCTTGTGCCTGAAACTGGGAGGACTTATTTAAAAGAAAAAGAAATGTTAAGTCCTTGCGCCAATCTTGAAGGATAGGTTGTTTCGGAAGCCGGTTAGAGTAAGGATTGTTGCTGGGCTCAGAGTACCAGTTGACACAACAAGCCCAACCTTGCTTAAGCGGTTTAAAAATATGGCATGATCCATGACTGTGCCCCATTCAATCAATGAAAATGTAGCACTGAAATTCTCATATAAAGTGCATATAAACATGTCTACATCAAGTTTGATGAGTAATAAAGAGCTGAGGTACACACCTAAACAGGTATGGATAGACCAATGATGGCCCCAAAAGTATTTTTGAAAGTGGGAAACAGGTAAATGAAGGTCAATAAACCCCATAATACTACCATTAGAGAATGCCTGTCAAAATCCTATCAGTAAGTAGAAGATATTTGTCTCTATCCCACTTGAAGCAATTAATGTTTAAGTGGAACCCATGCTTGTTCATCTATATAGTCTTCATTTCAAGTTTATCCTAACACCTTGATGTTTTATTGATCCAAGGTTTATTGGGAAATAGAGATAACTAGTTCGCCCAGCGCTTCGCCATTTGTGGTGGCCACAAAAACCACCCTATCAAAATTTGCCTTGGCAACAATTTTGAATGGGTCCCCTTAAAGTTGGTCTTCTACCTCTCCGAATGATCTGTTTAGTCCCAGAGACTTTAACTCGTTGCCAAGCCAGATTTTTAGTTCTTAATGGTCAAGACCCCCTTTTTAATCCTTGTTGCATGATGCGTTCATCACCCTGCCTAACCCTCCATTCATTCCCTGCATCAAAACCCTTTCAACCTTCAAAAACCTTCCATCACACCTTCATCTCCATTATAACTCTTTATAATGAAAATACTCGAAAGTATGCATAAATCACCCCTTTTTTGGCCTATCACAATTAAGATTGCGCATTGCTCTCTTCCGGACCTGACGGCATTATCAACCACAATATATACATTATCGGGTCTGAAAACCATATCGCACATCGCTATCAGCAGATCCAGGGCTTATATATATATATATATATATATATATATATATATATATATCACGCCACTCTTCCGGACCCGATGGCTTTATTAACTGCAATGTATACATTATCGGGTCCAGAATCCATATCGCATATTGCAATCGATGGGTTCTGGGGCCTTTATATAAGGCGCATCATTATACCCTGGACCCGCCGATAATTATAAATCCGAGCCTATAAATTTTGAAGTTCGTTGTACGGTCACATGGGCTTTTCCATATATTCTTGTGTTTTTCGGAAAAACATTGAAGTCGAGGTTTTTAAAAGGGAAGGCTTACATTGTGGACGCACCAAGATTATTAGCTGCAATATATATAGATATATATATATATATATATATATATATATATATATATATATATATATATATATATATTTACACAAAATATTGTCACCATGACTATTTGCAGTCAGTATGGGTCTATCATCATTCATACTGTCCTCCTAAGCAAGTCTCAAACCTCAGCTCTTCATGTCAGGCTTTGAAAATGAGAGAAATATCTTAAAAATCAATAAAGCTCTGGTTTCGCACTTTCTCTCACTGTTGCCTGCGGTCCCGCACCCCCTGTTCATATTACCTGCGGACCTGCCCGCTCTGTCTCTAAAGGAGTGGGTGCGGACCCCTGTGAAAGTAAAAAAGGCGCAAGTTTATTCTAAAAAACTCACTTTGGGTTAATTCTAGATGATTCTAGAAAGAATTTTGACGTGGATGGTTCGCTCTTAGGTGGTTCACTCATCCCAAAATAGAAGGAGCTAATCCTTGATGAGAGGAGTTATCCCTTTGAAGGAGGGCATTATCCCTTTGAAGGTGGACCTAGTAACTTCCCTCCATTGCACTATAAATTAAGGCATTGGGCTGGTTGCTAGGGAGGTTAGAAGCTGAACATTTTTTAGGGTAAATCTTGGTGGAAGTGGGACTTCCTAGTTAAGCTTGAGAGGAGAGATCACATACCTTTTTGCTTCATTGGGAAGAGAGTGAAACTTGTCAAAGTAGAGGAGACTTCTTGAGGGACCCTGGGAGGAGCTTGTACAGCATCACGGCATAGGTTGTAAAGTTCTTCTTTGATTTAAATTAATACAATCAGATTCATTTTTCTCAACAAATTGTCTTATGTGATTTGTTTCATGAATTCCTTGATCATCATGATAAGTATGCTTTATTATATTGGATTTTTAGGTGCTATTTAATTTGTGTGCTTGTTTTTGTTTGCAGATTCTCTACAAGGGAGCTCATTTGGATCAACGGAGTGAGGCTTCCACAAACTTGAATTGGACCCAAGGTAGGCCTAAAACACTTGTTTGCCTTTGTTTATAAATTGCATATTTAGAGAAAGATAGGATTTGATTGGCTTGCTTGTCACTAGATATCGTTAGATACTAGGGAGGTCGATCTTGCCCGCAAGAACGACTCATTCCGTGTGACAAAATGGCGACTCCGCTGGGGACTTGATTTTTGATTTGCTTTACTTTGACTTGAGAAACTATGTTTTTTGTTTCTGTTTTTGGCTTGTTGTGTGTGGAATTGGGTAGATTTAGTAGATCTTGGATTATTTTTTGATTTTCATACTTTTGGGAGAGGACCACACCCTCTGATTGTAACATAGTGTGGACCTATCCACACTTTTGCTTTACACACAAAGCGGTACCGCACCTGTGTGCACTGCGGACCTGCGGACCCTGTCAAAATTTTGAAAAACTTAAGATTTTCTCTTTTAGTCAGCTTAGGATTTGTTTAGGTGTTGTTATCCCCTACCCAGACCTGCATGTGACTTGTCAGGAACTTTTCTTAGGTTAATTCCATTGGTATTAGGGTTTTAGGTGAAATTTCTAGAAGTTTTGGTTGTCAGTCTTGATTTTCATTTTGGTCTTGTAGTAGCTTAGAAGCCTTAGAAGCCTCAGATCACCTTGGTTTTTACTGGCCTTCTTATGAGTCTGACCATTTGCAAAATCTGCCTTTGTTGAGGAATCCATCTTGTGTTTCTCTTTGCGAAACTTCGAAAAGACTTGTGTTAAAAGTTTTGGATTTCATTTTTAGAAAAGAAAACAAAAATTGGTTGTTTTTTTACTGATTTGTGATTCTGGACAAATTAGTCCTTAGTTTGCTTATAGCTAAGTAAAACACACTTGAAAAGAAATCTTATAAGCTTTTACTTCAAATAGTTCTTAGAAGTTATAGATCTCAAGATTAGAATTTTCCATAGTTTTGAGTGTTTTATAAAAATAAAAAAATCTCTTTTGGAAAAAGTTTGTTTTTGTAGTATTTGAGTGTTTGAAAGAAAAGGAAAATTTTTGTGGGCATAACTAGTTGTCTCGTTTTGAGTGAATTGGAAAAGACAAAAAGCTCTTCTTTTGATTTGTTTGTTAAGGAAAAGATTTGTTTTTACAATCATTTGCATTCTCAACTCTTTCCTAGCTAGAAATTCATTGAAGGGAAAAGATTGCTTATCATCTTAAGTGCATTTTTTTTTAGTGATTTCGAGTTGAGTCTTCACACCATAAGTTTCATCTCCGCACCTCTTGACTTAAAGAAAAACCAATAAAAATAACGCTTAAAAGTAAAATCTATCCAGTAATCCTTTTATTTCTTGGGCTCTATTACACCAACATAGCTTAGGCTAGTATCTTGGAGTAGGGAGTAATTAACTCTCCAAGATAGTAAAACAAACAAGTAGCTATATCTTGCGGTAGGAGAAAAATTCAATTGTTACATCTATGCTCTGGGAAATCTCTTCTTAAAGGAGAAGCACGAGATCGTGTCCGAACCAGTGTGGAATCAGTCCTTCCTCATTGGGAACGATGCCAGATACTCAAGTATTAAAAACAGTAAACCTCGGATTAACCATTGTCGAGGAGCCTGGGGTCAGTTGTTGGTAAACCTTGGATTATGTCAAGGAGCCTTCAAGGGGATCGAGCTTGTTACTCTGCCCTTGCGTGCGTATCGGATCGTAAATTGTTCCCCCAGGTATATTTGTTTCCGTTGGTAACCATAGTGACCATATTCTATAGGATTCTTTCCTAAGGTGACGGTGGAGGGAAGATCCCACTGTACCTGGAGCAGACGTCGACTAGACTCACTTGGATTTTCTGGGGGATTCTCTTCACTCGAGACGGTTTAGTGGAGAAACTTGTGCCAGTCTATTCATTAAGCAGGTTGCCAGGGTAACTGTCCCAACCGCCATTTCTGTATTGAACTCTGCGACGTTGGATTTCATCACCAACTAGTGTTTTCAGTACGGAAAGTTACTGTTTGTGTGTGGTTTGATCTCCTAGATTCTTTAGGCGTGTGATTCAAAATTGTTTGGTTCTTTAGAGGCTTTAGGTGGTTTTCATTGAGATTTTTCTTTGTTTGCGTGTGAAGTAGTTAAAATATTTAATCGTGGCTGAATTACCGAGGAAGTCCCGTAGACTTCGGGGCCAACCTCCTGAGTTTTCACCAAGCCAGCCTGAAGGGTTACGAGCCCTTGTAACTCCTAGAGACAGTAGAGTTGGGTCACCTGAAGAAGGAGAATCTTCTTTAGTGGTACATCCTGATTATCAAGCTCTAGTAGCAGATTATAATCCACAATCTGTTTCTGTTTCCGAAGTTACTGGTAGTTTTTCATCTACTAGTGATTTAGGTGAGGAACCTGATATATCTGAACCTGAAACTGAATTTGTTGCTACGCCAACATCAGGATTTGCCTCTCCAACTTCTAGTGGTCCTGGTTCACCCAGGGTAGAAAGAATAATTACCCAAAATCTTCCTTCTGGACTTATAGCTATTGAAGAACTTGCTACTCCGGAAGAAGAAGGTATCCCTATCCCTGAAAATCAACCAGTTATAGAACTTAGGGAGCGTGAATCGATATTTTACAGTCCACCTAGGAGCAGTGCTTGGTATCTTTCATTGACCAATTTTTTGGAAAACCCGGGACTAAGTTTTTCACCACCTCACATTCCTTTTCACCCAACACCTAGGGGTTACTATCCTTCGTTAAATATGTCAAGACACTCGTCCATGTTTTCTCATATCCAAAAACCTTTTTATACGGCGTCCTTCTGTTCCCTGTGGGTATCAGTCACTTACTGGTACTTTTTCGGGAGCATCTCCTCAACCTATTGAACAAGGATTATTTACTGGAAATAATGGAACTAAGCCATTGAGTGTAGAAGATATTCTTATGATGTCAGGTACTATTCCTAATCCTCAACCTCAAGGTGTCCAGTTACCGCCTGGGGAACAGCCTCAAAGTCCTCAATTATCGCCTAGGGGGCAACCTCAAGGTACCCAATTTCCGCCTGGGGGGCAACCTCAAGGACAGTACATACCTACGGGATAGGTGGCCAGTTACCGCCTGGGAGCAGCCTCAAAGTCCTCAATTATCGCCTAGGGGGCAACCTCAAGGTACCCAATTTCCGCCTGGGGGGCAACCTCAAGGACAGTACATACCTACGGGACACTACGTTCCTCAAGGTCAACCCCAGGCTCAGTATGTACCTCAAGGTCAACCCCAGACTCAGTATGTACCTCAAGGTCAACCCCAGTATCAATATGTACCTCAAGGTCAACCCCAGTATCAGTACGTGCCTCAAGGTTATCAACCTCAAGGTCAGTACCCAACCCAAGGTTTCCAACCACCTTCCGGTCAATCATATGTCCAAGGAGCTAGAAATGCACCTTTGAATTATCAACCCTACCCTCAACCCGGTTATGGTCCTCAATATTCTCAACCTGTTATGGGTCCGTACCCCGGAATGAACTAAGTGTGGGATCCATCTCAATCTCAACAGGTCTTGTAACCGAATGTACAGTTGTCATCTCAAACTAGACAACCCTTGGTTTCTGGTTCACCCCAACAACCTGTCCATTCTACTATTCAAACTTCTGCACCTTCTGTAGTTTCTCAGTCTGGGCCTAGTATGCCTCGTACTCCGCCTCAAACGACTGCTGCAACTGCTGCAACATCTGTTCAATCTACCCCACCTACTTCTGGAGTATCGACGGCTCCGGTTTCTACTATTCCTGTATCAACTCCTCAAACATCTTTACCTCAATCTGGATCCACAATTCGGACTTCGGTTCAAATGCCTGTAGGACAACCTGGTTCAAGTACGGTTGTCACAAGTCAACCTCATTTTACTTATCAACCGTACCAGGGACAGTACCAATTCGGTCCTGGTGTGCAGCAGCCAGTCTATCAATATCAACCATACCATGGGTATACATATCAACAACCTCAGCAACCCCAGTATGGTCCAGTTAATCCTGGTTTTCCAGGAGGATATAATATCCCAAATGCAATTCCAATTCCTAGTTATCCTGGATATCCTCCTTCTGGGGCTAGTCTCATGACCCAGGGTTTCAAGGACCCTAATTGTCAGTTACCATTTATTGCAACTTTGGACTTGCCTGACTTGTCGCGCCTTATGAACGATCCAATTAACTATCTTCCATTTTGGCCGCCAATGCCGAATAAGTTGCCTAGTGATATTCCTATGTTTGAAGGCAAATCAGGAGAGGACCAGTCGAACCATGTGATGACTTATCACCTCTGGTGTGCATCTAATTCCAGTTCAGATGATTCAATCCGTTTAAGGCTTTTCCAGCGCACTCTAATTGGTCTTGCGGCCAAGTGGTACATTGAGTTACCGCGAGCCACTTTTTATAACTTTAGTCAGTTAGCTACTTCGGTTTTAACTCATTTTCAGTTTCCAGTCAGATATGACAATGGCACAGAATTATTAACTTCATTAAAGCAGTCAACATCCACTTACATTTCAGATCACATTCATGAATGGAGACGTCGACGGTGTTTAGTGAAGGTTTTTATGTTGGCATTTTGGCACAGGTGTGGCGCTACGGTACAGGTGTTGTCCTTGATGGAAACTCTCTTTGATGACAGATCTCAGTCCAGACTACAAGAATGAAGAGAAAATTCATATACGTAGGTTCATTAAGCCCAAGTTGCGTATACACGCTGGTACGCTATATACCAAGTCGCGGATACGCAGGCTCGCTATATACGAAGTCGCGTATACACGCAGTTTCATGAACAGAAAAGAGTGTACATGTCGAGAAGCTTCCCTTTGGTCTGTGGTAGTTAGTCCTCGGTACTTGAGCCTATGTTTTTGGACCAAGGTATCTCGACAGTCGTGTTGATCCCGAGTTTTGAAGTTGATGGTATTGTGTTACTATGGTTTTGGACCGTGGTATTGTGAAGGGCCTAAGGCTATATAAGGAGAAGAAAGATCATTAGGAAAGTGCACTGAAAAAGTCTTGAATATCTGATAAAGAAAGAGATCTCGTATGCAGGTTCTGGGTTGCTTGATCTAAGCTAAGGAGAGATCACACCGGTTGATGGAAGACTAGATCTAAGGATAGATCGGGATCAAATGGTTTGAAATTAACTATCGGTATATGGTTGATTACGCATATTTTTAGATCTGCATACTGACGCAATGTTATGTTCTGAAGTATGACTGATGTCTGGTACAACTGCAAGTTATGAGAAATTATTTTTAGATCTGTACGCAGGTTGTCTTTGGTAAAAGCGCGTGTATACGCGGGTTGGTTTCATTGAAGTAGCGTATATCTTTTGAAGCTTAATTTTTGGGGTTGCAGTTGGGTCTGACTGTTATTGCAGAGGTTCTGTAGTCTGCTCTATGTTCTGTGACTGGGTGTTGACAGGGTTTCAGTGTTTCAGTGATTCAAAGATTGATGATGCTAGTATTGGTTGTTTTGTGCTTCAATGATTTGTGAATGAATCGTGGTCTTCAGATTGTAATGTTGTGCTTCAAGAGTATCCAATCTGAAAATTGATGAAAAGTGGTACCTGAAGGAAAGAAGATTGTAGGGCTGCACCTACGTACTAGTATCTTAGCTAGTACAAGAGCAAAGGGGGTTGGAGCTCCCTTCCAAGAGAGTTTGGAAAACGAGAGAAGGTTGTACCCTTCTGCAGGTTGTAGCCTACGTACTGGTATAAGGCTGCACCAGTACAAAAGATTGTAAACTGAAGTTTCTTATTAAAGAAAGATAGAGACGACTTGCAGCAGGTGGTTTTCACCCACATTGGGTTTCCACCTTATATCATGGTGTTCATGTGTGTGGCTTTTGTGTGATGATCTGTTCTGTTATACTGCATCTGTTTACCTTTAATATGGTTAATAATGTCCTGATGCATTTACTGAAGATAAACTAATTGAATTATAAGATTTCTGGTTATACGCTGGTTGCTTTAGACACAGTAGCGTGTACACGCTGGTTCACTTAACTGAAGTAGCGTATATGTTTCTGAGTATTGAAAAAGTTTTATTGATCTGATAATACTGATTCACCCCCCCTCTCAGTATTATTTCCAACAATTGGTATCAGAGCAGGTCCTTCAGAGAAGCTTGATCGCTTGAAGGTAGATCGTTCATCATGAGCAACTACGAGAGAGAAGCATCAATCAGGCCACCGGTTTTTGATGGGACAAACTTCAATTATTGGAAGGTAAGAGTTACTGCCTATCTTCAATCTCTTGGTACAGAAGTTTGGGACATCGTAGAGACAGGCTACACTTTTCCTTCAGCTACTCCTACAGATCCAGCCGAGAAAAAGAAGTATGAAACAAATGCGAAAGCAGTCAGTACTCTATTAGGATGTATATCCCAATCGGAATTCATGAAGGTAATGCACTATAAATCTGTAAAAGAAATATGGGACAAAATTGTCATGAGCTATGAAGGAGACGAACAGGTAAAGCGTGCTAAACTTCAAACTCTCAGGATTAAGTATGAGACCCTCAGAATGTATAATGATGAAAGTGTGGCTAACTATTTCCTTAGGGTAGATGAGATTGTTAATTGCATGAAAAACTTGGGTGAAAAAATAAAAGAGGCTATTGTGGTTGAAAAGGTTCTAAGATCATTGTCTCCCAAATTTGAATCTAAAGTGTCTGCAATAGAAGAAAAAGAAAATCTACGAATTCTTACTATGTCTCAGCTTCACGGAATTCTAACTGCTTATGAAATGAGAAAAGGAGGTCCATCAGACAGAAGAGAAGCTGCTTTCAAGGCTTCAGGCAAAGAAGATTATTATGAAGCAAGTCACGTGCCAGAAGATGAAGAAGAAGAATCAAATTTTGTCAGAAATCTTCAAAGGGGTTCTGGAAGGTTCAGAGGTAAGTTACCTTTTAAATGCTTTGCTTGTGGAAGAGTAGGTCATTATGCTACCAAATGTCCTCACAAAGATAAGAATGACAAGGGAAAGGAACCTGTTAAATGGAACAAGAAACAGAATGAAAAGAAGAAAAGCTATTACACTCATGAAGATAGTGATGGTCTTTCAAATAGTGACGAAGATGAACATGGTTATAGATATAAACTTTTAATGGCTTTTGAAGATGATGACTACATGGATGCTATAGATGTAGAAGGCTTTTATGAAGAAATGAATAATCTCAAAGTTTGCTTAGAAGAGAAAAGTGCTATTATTGATTCTCTACAATGTCAACTGGCAGAAAAGGAAAAACATCTTGAAAAATTGGAATGTGAGATTGTTTGTCTTAGAAAGGAGATTGAGAAAACAAAAGCGATTAATCTTAAATTTGTTAAAGGATCTGAAACCTTGGATGAGATTATCAATGTGCAGCGTTCTCCTCTGATCAAGACAGGTCTGGGATATAATGGAGAAACATCTCAAGCTTCTACCTCTAAAAGTTATCTTGATGCAGCAAGGAGGAGCGAGCAAAGACCAAATAAAAGTCATCAGGTGAATCAGGGACAGTTTACCTCAAGAACAAATAAAGACTATCAAGAAATTCGGGGACAAGCTGCCTTAAGGACAAACAGAAGCTACAATCAGCCACAGGTAAAATCTACCCAATTTGCCCCAAGAATGGATGTCAATAGAAGCTACAATCGGTTGGATGATAGATCTGATTATTGCAGAAATTTCTTTAATGGCCAATGTTTTTCTTGCCATAACTTCGGTCACAAAGCAGCTCAATGTGTTGCCTACAAGACAATCATGACTAGAGAAGCTCAAAAGCAAAGAAGTATGACTGGAACCATGAAAAGGACTTATAACAACTTTTCGGTTCTTGAAAATGAAGTTGAATGCTCTATTTGTAATAACTTTGGTCATGAAGACTCTGAATGCAGGAGCAGGTTCTGGAAGACAACTCAGAAGGAACAAACCTCAAATGTCAGAACATGGAGAATAAAGGAACCACAACCAGAAAGATGTAGGATAGCCTTTTATGCAGAAGGTCAAGAAAGTCTATGGTACATTGACAGCGGATGTTCGAAGCATATGACAGGGGACAAAGAAAAACTTGAATCATATACCGCATTAGAAAAGGGAAAGAAAGTTTCCTTTGGAAACGATATCTCTACAGCCATAAAAGGAAAAGGCGTCGCTCCGTTGAAAGAGAAGGTTAAAGCTGGAAATGTTTTGTATGTTGATGGATTGAAGCATAATCTTCTGAGTGTCAATCAGATGTGCGATCAAGGAACAGAGGTAATATTTAGATTAAATGGATGTTGTGTTCGTGATCTTGATACAGGTGAAACAGTGATCAAAGGAAAAAGGACTCCAAATAATCTATACATATTTGAAGAAAGACAACAACAATGCTATTTGAGCAAGAATGATGAACACTGGCTATGGCATCGGAGATTGGGGCATCTAAGCTTTCCACAAATAAGGAAAGCATGCAAATATCAGGCAGTTCGTGACCTTCCAGATATCAAAATTCCAGACAACACCATATGCAAATCATGTCAGTTTGGAAAGCAAACCAGAACTAATTTTCCTGAGAAGGAAGGATCAGCTAGCATGCCTCTTGAGTTAGTACATACAGATACATGTGGTCCATTCAGAAAAAGAACACCTCGAGGAGAAGAATATTTGATATTATTCATTGACGATTTCTCCAGGTTTGTCTGGTTAGGACTTATGAAGCACAAAGATGAAGCATTCGAAAAATTCAAATCCTTCAAAACCTTGGCTGAAAATGAATCAGGACACAAAATTAAGTGCCTCAGATCTGACAGAGGTGGGGAGTTTACCTCAAATGAATTTTTCGATTTCTGTGAAGAACATGGGATAAGAAGAGAATTCTCTACAGCTAGAACTCCTCAGCAAAATGGAGTTGTGGAAAGAATGAACAGAACAGTCCAACAAATGGCTCGTGCTATGCTTGATGAATCAGGTACTCCCGCAACTTTATGGGGTGAAGCTGCACATGCTGTGGTTATTATTCTCAACAAAACAAATGTCCGAGTAAACAGCACTCAAACTCCTCATGAGCTCTGGTGTGGTAAGACTCCTTCGGTGAAGCACTTCAAAATCTTTGGGAGCAAATGTTATATTAAGAATACTGATGAGCAACTTCGCAAACTTGAACCAAGAGCAGATGAAGGCATTCTTCTTGGTTATTCTCCACATAGCAAAGCGTACAAGTGCTACAATAAAAGACTAGGCAGAATTGTTGACAGCATTGATGTTGTGGTTGATGAGAAGGGATAAATTCCTAGGCAAGTTCATCATGAAGACATCGAAGAAGATGAAGGCTACCCTCAAAGACAGAATGATGAAGAAGAACCTCAAGAAGAAGAAGAACCTCAAGAAGAACCAGAGGAGCATACAAGAATAGAAGAAAAGATTCCATCCAGATATGTTCAGAAGAATCATCCAGAATCTCAGATTGTGGGGCAGAAAGAAGCAAGAGTACAAACAAGAAGAACAATTGCAGAAGATTCAAGCTATTTGGCATTACTCTCTTCCACTGAACCACAAAATGTGAAAGAGGCATGCAAAGATGAATGTTGGGTCAAAGCAATGGATGAAGAACTTGAGCAGATCGAAAAGAACAACACTTGGGAATTGGTTCCTAGACCAAAAGATAAGAATGTCATAGGGACAAAATGGGTCTTCAAAAATAAATTGAATGAAAATGGAGAAGTAATTAGAAACAAGGCCAGACTTGTTTGTAAAGGGTATGCGCAGCAAGAAGGAATAGATTTTGAAGAGACCTTTGCTCCTGTTGCAAGACTTGAGGCCATCCGAATGTTCCTTGCTCTCTCAAGCTTTCAAAACTTCAAGGTATTTCAAATGGACGTGAAATCAGCCTTTCTGAATGGAGACTTAGAAGAAGAAGTATATATTGAGCAGCCAGATGGTTTCATTCTTGGGAATGATCCAAACCTTGCATGCAGATTGAAAAAGGCTCTCTATGGTCTCAAACAAGCTCCAAGGGCTTGGTACTATCGTTTGGACAAATATCTTCACCAACAAGGTTTTTCAAAAGGATCAGCAGATAGCAATCTCTATATGAAAGTTGAAAATAACAAATTGCTAATACTTGTTGTGTATGTAGATGATATTATCTTTGGCAGCAATGAAGAGGCTATGAGTCAAAACTTTGCCTTGGTTATGCAGAAAGAATTTGAAATGTCATTACTTGGAGAATTGACATACTTTCTTGGATTGCAAATCCAACAAAATGAAGGAGGTATTTTCTTGTCTCAAACCAAGTACCTCAAGCAGATCTTGAAGAAGTATGGCATGGAATATTCAAAGCCAGTTTGTACCCCCATGGTTACAGGATGCAGCCTCAGTGCAAATGATGAATCAGCAGCAGTTCACCAACCAACTTATAGATCCATGATTGGGAGTTTGCTTTATTTGACAGGTACCCGACCAGATATTATGCATGCAGTAGGAATTGTTGGAAGATTTCAAGCCAACCCAAAGGAAACTCATCTTCAGGCAGTCAAAAGAATCTTCAAGTATCTTCAAGGGACTCAAAACTATGGCTTATGGTATCCTAGAGATACAGATCTCACTCTTCATGCTTACACAGATGCAGATTGGGCCGGAAGTGTGGATGACAGGAAAAGCACAAGTGGTGGTGCTTTCTTCATGGGTTCCAGATTAGTATCTTGGTTCAGCAAGAAACAGAGTTCGATTGCTTTATCTACAGCTGAAGCAGAATATGTGGCTGTGGCATCTTGTTGCACACAACTTCTTTGGATGATGCAGACCTTGCAGGATTTTCAAATCACTTGCACTCCACCAGTCTCTATCTTATGTGATAATACAAGTGCAATCAGCATTTCAAAGAATCCAGTCATGCATTCAAAGACCAAGCACATACCAATCAAGTATCACTTCCTCCGGGAACAAGTGCTTGAACAAAAGGTCAAGTTGGAGTATGTTTCTTCTAAAGAACAAGTTGCTGATATTCTCACAAAACCTCTGCCCAGGGAGACTTTTGAATATCTCAGACAAAAGCTGGGAGTAGTTGATGCTTCATCCTGCTGTTGAAGCTTGTTTGTTCTAAAGAAAAGTTGGTATACGCGAGTTGTGTAAGGGATATCCGCGTACATACGTCGATTTATGCAGGTGAAGTCGCGTATATGGAGTTCTGAACAGCAAGGGCAGATTCTGGTTGGAGAAGGTCTGAGATGGGTATGCCAGAGTCCTTCAGGCACAGTTTCAGGGGGAGCAGCAGGCACAGTTTCAGGGGGAGCAGCTTAAAGCATTGTTGGCATTTAGATGCTTTTGGTTCTAGTTCACAACTGTTGTTGGTTTCAGGAGAAGGAAATCTTGGTTGCTGATCTAAAAGATGATTATCAGATGCTGCTGGTGACTTTCATAAGTCTTGGTCTAGAGTTTTCGTCTCTATGTCATGTATCTCTTTTGTGATATCTCTTCTATGATGTCAAGGTCATGTAACGGCCTTTGTTGGTTTCCCCACTATGCCTGGGATGAATGATGTAATGTAATTGGTTGTTATATGTAAATTTCTGATGTATCCCCTCTTGGTTGGGAGTATGGATGTATATATTGAGTCTTTTGGTGATAGCAAGGTCCTTTATGATGTATAAGTCTTGGTTCTTTCGCAGATCTTGCCTACAGTCAGGGGGAGCATGTTCAGCACAGCAGAGCAGAGATATCAGCATGTACTCAGGGGGAGCACAGCCCTTTGCCCTTGATGACAAAGGGGGAGAATGATTCTAAGGATCTTGAGGTTGCCATCAAGTCCAAAGGGGGAGATTGTTGGCATTTTGGCACAGGTGTGGCGCTACGGTACAGGTGTTGTCCTTGATGACAACTCTCTTTGATGACAGATCTCAGTCCAGACTACAAGAATGAAGAGAAAATTCATATACGCAGGTTCATTAAGCCCAAGTTGCGTATACACGCTGGTACGCTATATGCCAAGTCGCGGATACGCAGGCTCGCTATATACGAAGTCGCGTATACACGCAGTTTCATGAACAGAAAAGAGCGTACATGTCGAGAAGCTTCCCTTTGGTCCGTGGTAGTTAGTCCTCGGTACTTGAGCCTATGTTTTTGGACCAAGGTATCTCGACAGTCGTGTTGATCCCAAGTTTTGAAGTTGATGGTATTGTGTTACTATGGTTTAGGACCGTGGTATTGTGAAGGGCCTAAGGCTATATAAGGAGAAGAAAGATCATTAGGAAAGTGCACTGAAAAAGTCTTGAATATCTGATAAAGAAAGAGATCTCGTATGCAGGTTCTGGGTTGCTTGATCTAAGCTAAGGAGAGATCACACCGGTTGATGGAAGACTAGATCTAAGGATAGATCGGGATCAAATGGTTTGAAATTAACTATCGGTATATGGTTGATTACGCATATTTTTAGATCTGCATACTGACGCAATGTTATGTTCTGAAGTATGACTGATGTCTGGTACAACTGCAAGTTATGAGAAATTATTTTTAGATCTGTACGCAGGTTGTCTTTGGTAAAAGCGCGTGTATACGTGGGTTGGTTTCATTGAAGTAGCGTATATCTTTTGAAGCTTAATTTTTGGGGTTGCAGTTGGGTCTGACTGTTATTGCAGAGGTTCTGTAGTCTGCTCTGTGTTCTGTGACTGGGTGTTGACAGGGTTTCAGTGTTTCAGTGATTCAAAGATTGATGATGCTAGTATTGGTTGTTTTGTGCTTCAATGATTTGTGAATGAATCGTGGTCTTCAGATTGTAATGTTGTGCTTCAGGAGTATCCAGTCTGAAAATTGATGAAAAGTGGTACCTGAAGGAAAGAAGATTGTAGGGCTGCACCTACGTACTAGTATCTTAGCTAGTACAAGAGCAAAGGGGGTTGGAGCTCCCTTCCAAGAGAGTTTGGAAAACGAGAGAAGGTTGTAGCCTTCTGCAGGTTGTAGCCTGCGTACTGGTATAAGGCTGCACCAGTACAAAAGATTGTAAACTGAAGTTTCTTATTAAAGAAAGATAGAGACGACTTGCAGCAGGTGGTTTTCACCCACATTGGGTTTCCACCTTATATCATGGTGTTCATGTGTGTGGCTTTTGTGTGATGATCTGTTCTGTTATACTGCATCTGTTTACCTTTAATATGGTTAATAATGTCCTGATGCATTTACTGAAGATAAACTAACTGAATCATAAGATTTCTGGTTATACGCTGGTTGCTTTAGACACAGTAGCATGTACACGCTAGTTCACTTAACTGAAGTAGCGTATATGTTTCTGAGTATTGAAAAAGTTTTATTGATCTGATAATACTGATTCACCCCCCCTCTCAGTATTATTTCCAACATTTTATTCTGGATCAGATCTTATCTGAATGGTTTTTAAAATCTTTATTACTGAAGATCACTGAGGATGTAGTTAAGGTCGGAGTTGTTACTAAAGAGCAAGTAATTGCTCAAGCTCAGTACCTTGACTTAGTTTATACGCAGTCAGGTATGTTACACGAGAAAATCCACGATCTTCCTAAACAAAATCAGATAACTGCAGCTCCTTCAGGGTCTCATGCCGCTGATGGTATGATTGGTACGGTTAATACCAAAAGTAAGAAGAAATCTTCCAAGAATTCTTCTCCTATCATAACTTTACCAGATTCCCCGACAAGAGATTCTTCTGTGGAAATTTCCGCCGATATTCATGTTGTAGAGTCATCTATAGCCAAATCAAAATCCGGTGGTAAGAAGAAAGGGAAGAAGAAAAATAAAACAGATAAAAATTCGAAAGAGAAACCAGAAAAAGTGGAATCAACTGATGAGAAACGCAAACCTTGTTATCCTTGTCTCATTTTTGACGAAGAGCATTTTACAAGAGACTGCCCTCATCCTACAGAGGTTGTGAAAATTGTCAAAGGTTCCCAAACACCTACTATTTTGAAGGATCCTTTTCCAAGTCAAGACAGTAAGATGATAGGTTCTTCCTCAAATGCCTCCGAGGAACCCATAATGATGATGTCCCATGTTAGGATTACGACTCGATCGCATGATTATGGATGTTGGAGTAGGACTAGTTAAAGATTCTGGTTTACTGGGAACTTTTCCTTTTCCTCCTATCAACGCATCGTCTTCTACTACAACCATTCATATGATTTCGTCAGACACTATTGTTTATGATGATCCTTGGATCGTACCTTCCGAATCTAAGATAGACTCATTTGGTAATGTTATGCCTTTGAGTCCATATGGAATTGCGTATCAGGCCGTGCAGTCGTTTTCCGACCCATCTTCAACCAAAATTGACTTAATGAATGTGGTCCATGAGGAATCACTTTCAACATCAAACTTGGATTCAACAATGTTTTCCGAACTTGTTCACACTAATGAGAAAATTCGTGAAATCCTATGTGTCGATGATTTACCATGGGAAGATCTTCATCATAGATCTTCGTTTTTACTTGAGATTGATCGTTTTGAAAATGATTTTTCATCTATTTTTACGACTGAATATGTCAAGGAACCTCGTAATCCAATGAAAAATCCAGATTCAGAGTTAAATTTCGGAAACATTTCTCGAACTATTCCTATTGATATTTCGGTTAAGCCTGGAATTGTTGAAAACATTCATATAGGTGCCTCTTGTACGAAAGATGAAATTCAAACATATAAGGCCCTATTTCAAGAATTCCGCGACGTGTTTGCCTGGTCATATGAGGAAATGCCAGGAATTGACCCAGCAAATGTTGTTCATGAAATCAAAACTTACCCGGATGCTAAACCCGTCCGGCAACGTTTGCGTCAGATCCACCCGTGAAAAGCTGCTGCTATTAAAGGAGAAGTTGAAAATTTACTCAAAGCAGGTTTCATTTATCCGATTCTATTAACGGATTGGATATCGAATATTGTTCTTGTTAACAAAAAGCAAGGGACAATAAGAATATGTATCGATTATAGGGATATTAATCGAGCCTGTCTAAAAGACAATTACCTAACTCCCTATATCGATCAAATCATTGATGATTGTGCCGACAGTGAAATATTCTCCTTCATGGATGGTTTTTCCGGATACAATCAAATCAATATTCTACTTGTTGATCTACCAAAAACGGCTTTCATTTGTCCATTGGGGACATTTGCTTATTGCAAATTAGCTTTTGGGCTCAAGAACGTCGGGGCAACTTTTCAAAGAGCCATGTCTTACGCGTTTCATGACATCAAGCACATTGTGCAACCCTATCTCGATGATTTACGTGCTCATTCATTACATCGAGCTGATCATATCATCCATTTACGAGAAATATTTATGAGGTGTAGGTATTATCGAATTAGGTTGAATCCACACAAGTGTGTTTTCTATATAGAAACATGTCGGTTACTAGGGTTTGTTGTTTCGAAAGCCGACATTCACGTCGATCCCTCGAAGGTTGAAGCTATTGTCAAATTGCCTCCTCCTTCGAGTCTTCGCCAACTCCAAAGTTTGCAAGGGAAAGCAAACTTTTTACGTCGATTCATTCCTAACTACACCGAGATCACAAAGGGTTTTACCTGGTTGTTGAAACAGAATACTCCATTCTTTTGGGATGAGATAGATGATAAATCTTTTGATGCACTAAAACACACGTTGACCCATGCACCGTTATTGCATCCTCCCAACTACAACCAGGACTACTTCTTGTATCCCACCACCTCCCATTCCACCATCGGAATGGTGTTGGTTCAGGAAGATGAATTCGGTACTGAACATGTGATATATTACCTTAGTCGAACTTTAAATCCAACTGAGCTAAAATACTCACATGTGGAGAAATTGGCAATGGCAGCTGTTAAAGCTATCCAATGTTTTCGTCATTACATTTTACTACGTAAAACTACAGTAATTTCTGATTGCAACCCTATGATCTATATTTTGACCAAACAATTTCTAGGGGGCAAGTACTCCGAATGGATTGTGATCCTACAGGAGTTCGACCTGGAATTTGAAAAGTCTAAGTCGAAGAAATCTTTAGTTTTTGCGGAGTTAATGTGTGACTTCCCGCGTGCTGACACGGAAACTATGGCGGAGGAGCCCATTGCGAACGAATCCTTGTTTCTGATCAGCACTTTAGATCCATGGTATGGGGATATCATCATTTATCTCCAGACCCAATCCTTTCGGCCAAAAATTTCAAGGTCAAAACGTCAAAAAATACGATTCCAATCCCAACAATTCAAAATTATTCGAGATACACTTTATCGTCGTGGGGCGGACTCTGTTTTTCAACGTTGTTTAACTCATGAGGAAGCTGAAAGGGTTCTAAATGACTGTCACTCTGGAGAGTGTGGCGGTCATATGTCTGGGTTTGCCACAGCCCAAAAGATATTGCGCGCTAGCTACTTCTAGCCGTCTTTGTTTAAAGATTGTATTAACGTGGTCCAAAAATGCCACAACTGCCAAATTTTTGATCGAAAGATGCACGCTCCACCTGCTCCTCTCCACCCTATAATTGTCATCGGTCCTTTTGCAAAATGGGGTATCGATTTTACTACATGTAACCCTCACTCGGCCGGGGGGCATGCGTATATCATCCTTGCGGTAGATTATTTTACCAAGTGGGCCGAGGCGATGCCTACATTTGAGGCAGATGGCAAAACTGCTCTGATTTTTGTGTTCAATCATATAATTGCTAGGTTTGGTGATCCACAAGTAATTATCACTGATCATGGGTGCCATTTTCAAAACATTATGATGACTGAACTTACATGCCAACTTGGCTTGCGTCACGATAGTTCAACTCCATATTATCCACAGGTTAATGGTCTGGTTGAAGCCATCAACAAAGTTCTAGTCATCATGATCCGACGAATCATTGGGATTCATAGGTCGAATTGGCATAACATGCTATTTTCAGCGCTTTGGGCGTATCGAACCTCAGTAAAAACGTCAACCGGGTTCACTCCTTTCCAACTAGTTTATGGTCTGGAAGTTGTGTTACCCATTGAATGCGAAATCCCGTCATTGCAAATGGCCATCGAGTTACTTCCAGCCACTTCCAAAGAGGAAAAACGTTTGTTATACTTGGCTCAGCTAGATGAGAATCGACGTGATGCTGCATTAGCGATCGAAACTCATGCCAAACGTATTAAAGCTCAGTATGATCAAAATGTTACCCCTCGAAATTTTTCGGAAGGAGACCTAGTCTTATTGTACGATCAAGCAAATGATAAATTAGGCGCTGGGAAATTCGTACCCATGTGGCATGGTCCTTATGTTGTTAAGCGAAAGCTAGCAAAAGGGGCCTATGAATTGGTAGACTTTGACGGGGTCTCTTTAGGTAAACCCAGAAATGGTCTTTACCTGAAGAGGTATTATGCTTAAATCTGGGTGTGGAGAATTTTTTAGTTAGGTTAGTTTTCTTTCTAGCTGGTGTGTTTGAGTTTAAAAAGTGTGCTTAGCTTAGAGATTGTTTTTCGTCATTATTCCTGCTTATCTTGGTTTTACTCTTGATTGCAAATGTCGACGCCTCTCCAAACATACATTGGTTTCGCTGATGGTGCTTATCGTAATACACGGAACATTTCTTCCGCAACTTAGGTTATCTATTCGCCCTCTGACGAGTTGGTATCTATGCATAGGGTAAGCCTCAGTCAAACAATGAAAAACATTGCCGAATATAGTGCAGTGATTGAGTTATTATCTGAATCTATTTCATTTGGGATTCAGAATTTGATAGTGAGGTTAGATTCTGAACTCGTTGTATTACAACTTAATAGAGTATATGCCATTAGAAATCCAGTGTTATTAAGATTATTTTTGAGAGTGCATCTCTTGGAACATGAATTTGATTATGTTGAATATCAACATATTCCAAGATATTTAAATACATTAGCAGATGCAATTTCTTCTCGAATGTTAAGTAGACATTTGCAATAATCATGCAAGTAAATTTAAAAACATTCCATAACATGTTTCACAAGATAAGCCGATAATAGTGATATAGTATAACATAGGAGTGTGTCAAATATACATCGTCTTCGATCATAGGTTGAAAAACACCTTATGATCGGCAAAAATGATAGTACAAAAGGCAAAAAATGTCATATGTGTCTACAACAAGCGATCATCGTATCACTGGTGATGATCACGATAAGAAACCACTGTACGGGCCACCTTACAGAGGAACCTCCTGAAAGGTCCTGGGACCCCAATCACATAGCGTTGTAGTCTAAGAGGAATGTCATCTATGCCGGTCTCCAGAATGTCTCCTGTCAAACGCTCTAAATGGCTCTCCAATTAGGCCAAGGTCTCTGCTGATTCGTCCTGTGGGGCTGGTGCTGCTGCAGCTGGTTGTTTCCTCTCATAGGGCCAGAGAGCGGCTAGTCGCCATGGACCTACATCTGCATTTGGAACTTTTACTATCAATTTTGGGACGAGATAAAAAAAAAAAAAAATTAAATTAAGAAAATGTTGAAAATGATTTTACCTGAGTCATCCCATTGCTCTCCTGGTAGAAGAGTCATGTCTGGGTCACCACGAAAATCTACCCCAGCGTAAGGAAAGTCTTGAATAGAAAAAACCTGGTTCTCCAACTAATGGAAATACTCAGGAGTGAATCGAACGACCTCTGTCCCCTCCTTAGGATGACGGGCCATAACTGCAACCCATCGCATCAGTTTGGGCTCTCGAGGAAGTCCTGCTCCAACAGTGAGGTGCTGTGGGACCAACATTGGAACCCTCTCCAGATCAAAGCTCACGACTAAAGCACCATATCCAAAGGTCTTCAGTTGTCTGTTCTTTGCTCTAGGCAGTTGGCCTTTTATATTAGCCAACACAACATCGCACCAGTTGAAGATGGTGCCTCGAAAGCAGTCTACTGCCATCCGCATTTGGGATCCAATGGCTACATGTAGTGTTGCGCTCCCGCAGAGCCTAGTAATAGTAAACACAATTACCTTGAGTTCAGGAAGGGATATGGTTTTGATATCTATCCCTTTGTCTCTAGTCTGGTTGTTATAGAACTCTAGCCGGAGGCTATCGGCAGACTGGCCACCTGGCCTAGTCCCAAATAGAGTCAAGTGTTCACCTCTCTTAGGCAAACCAGTCAAGAAGTAAATGTCTACCGGCTCCATTTCGAGCTGGTGACCACCAATGAAGAAGCACTGGTCCTGTATGCTCCACCTGTCTACCAGCCACTGCAAAAAGTCCACCTGGGCCCTCATGCCAGGTATGGCCCAGAATTTGTATAAGCTGCATGCCTTCAATGCATCAATCGAAGGTTGATGATTTATCGTGGCGAGATCTACATCCTCATGCTCCCGTTCTCGCCAATCAAGCATGATGTATACTCTACATTCAACAAAAAGGCGAATTAGAATATCTAAAAGCAAAGTTTTTGGGTGAATTTTGAGAAATTTAGGTTTAAAAACCCTTGCTGCGGGGACCGCACCCTCTCTGTTAGAGACAGTGCATGGGTCCACACCTTGCCTTCACGATAGGTGCGGACCCCTGACTTTTTTCCCATTACGAAAAAGTCGAGGTCCGCAGGTTACCTGTGCTGTGCCTACAGGCCCCCGCGCGTGGGTTTCTAACCTAAGAATCCCTTAAAAAATGAAATTAAAGCCTAAAAACAAATTTGAAATAGATGAAATTAAAGAGTAGGATGATGTAGATTACCTGGAGGAGACGGCGTTCGATTCCAATGGACGGATTTTCCACAATCTTCACGGGAATGTTCTAACCAAAAGCTCTATTTTCTCACCCAAAACTCAAACGGTAAAAATGAATTTACAAAAGCCCTTTTTATAAGTTTTTTGGATAAATGAGTTTTTAATTTGTTTATGTTTCACTTTAGAGAGGTAACTCTTGAAGCATTTTTATCCATTTTAAATATGTATGAGTAATGTTTGAGTTTTTGTTCAGGATAACGGATTTTTTAGGCGAAATCGGTCATTTTCGACGAAAAAAACATTAGAGTCACCTTTAAGCTCTTTTCTGACTCCTAAAACATGAAAATATTGCCGAGTTTTTCTTTTTAAGCTTGTTAAAACGGAACTAAAAAGACGGTCCACTTACAGCCCTTTTCTGACCGTAAAAACATGAAAAGATTGCCGGATTTTTGTCATTTCAAATTCGATATTGGTTATAAAACGACATGTCATTGATCGCTTTTTTACTTTTTCGTATCAGAGGCACTAATTACGAAAAGTACTCCTTGGTCGTAATGATCAAGCGGTTCTCTCAACTATTATTTTATACTTTTTCGGGCTTGGGAGACACAAATTTACGAAAAAGGACAACCATGGAGTCTTCTTAAGTATTTTCAGACTCTCTAAAATTGAAAAACGCCGAGTTTCTCCTATACTGGACTCGTTAAAATTTAACAGAAAAGGACCTGTTCAATTACAAACAGGAACGAACCACTCCTTCTTAGGGTTCGAATTTAAACTAAGTTGGACTCATCCAAAGGATGAGCTTATAATGAAGCAAATGTTATCCTCCTCAAGCTTGTCAAAAATAAAGAGGTACTTGCCATAAATGGAGGGGGGAAAGAGAGAAAAATGAACATGTTTGTCATACTTTGTAACCACTCTTGAACACGACACTTTTATTCACATGAGTTGGGAAATCCTTTGCCTAACAGTTGATCAAACCATATTGAAAGTCTTCAGCCGGTTTCTGGGTATTAACTTTGGGTCAATTGTCACCAAACCATCTGCTGTGTCATTATGTGTTCAAGAGGTCAATGCAAGTAAGCCATTCATCTGAAAAATATCTATCATCCATCTTGACCATCCTTGAGTCAGTCCTTGCAAGTAAATTTCTTCAAACTTGATCTATGATTTCGTGTTGTGGGCTTGCCTACGATGGATCACTTTCTATCAACTTCAGCTCATTATCTAGAAAGATGATCTAGAAATCATCAGTACCTTGGGATCTGCATGCCTCAATGGCAGGTTTCTCGCCTTCGACGATAGGTTGCATCATTGACCTTCGATCAAAGGATTTTGTGACATGTTCGACATCAACACATCTATTCACATCTCATGGATTGTACTGAGTACTTTGAGAGCCATTGACATTACTGGTGGTTTCTCTCACACTTGTTAACAGTTTACATCATTGACTGGTAATCAAGTGGTTTCTACCATGTTCGACTTCAACACATTCATTCGCATGGATAGAATCATATTGTTTCGGGAAGTAGAAATGAAGACCCTGGATCTAGTTTCCACCATCCAGGCTGCGAGGAATTTTGTATTCATTATACTATGGACTATTCATAAATAGATGGCTGCATCCATACTGTGTCTACGTGTGTCTATGCTTGTGATGTATTACAAGATCATTCCTATATCAGAGCAGTAGTTAGTTTCCTAGTCAACTTTGATCTGAGTATGGGAATTCCTACCTCAGCGATGATATGATCTCATATATATATTTTGCATTGAATGTTTTTACAAGTTCCAACCGGGCTCTCCACAAGATGATCCTCGAAATGATAAAGTACTTCACTCTTCCTAGATGATAAATGAAATCCTCATCTACTACAGACTTCGCACTTTAAGGGGCAATCTGTTACACAAAATATTGTCACCATGACTATTTGCAGTCAGTATGGGTCTATCATCATTCATACTGTCCTCCTAAGCGAGTCTCAAACCTCAGCTCTTCATGTCAAGCTTTGAAAATGAGAGAAATATCTTAAAAATTAATAAAGCTCTGGTTCAGCACTTTCTCTCACTATTGCCTGTGGTCCCGCACCCCCTGTTCATATTACCTGTAGACCTTCCCGCTCTGTCTCTAAAGGAGTGGGTGCGGACCCCTGTGAAAGTCAAAAAGGCGCAAGTTTATTCTAAAAAACTCACTTTGGGTTAATTCTAGATGATTCTAGAAGGAATTTTTACGTGGATGGTTCGCTCTTAGGTGTTTCATGCATCCCAAAAGAGAAGGAGCTAATCCCTTGATGAGAGGAGCTATCCCTTTGAAGGAGGGCTTTATCCCTTTGAAGGTGGACCTAGTAACTTCCCTCCATTGCACTATAAATTAAGGCATTGTGCTGGTTGCTAGGGAGGTTAGAAGCTGAACATCTTTGAGGGTAAATGCTGGTGGAATTGGGACTTCCTAGTTAAGCTTGAGAGGAGAGATCACATACCTTTTGGCTTCATTGGGAAGAGAGTGAAACTTGTCAAAGTAGAGGAGACTTCTTAAGGGACCCTGGGAGGAGCTTGTACAGCATCAAGGCACAGGTTGTAAAGTTCTTCTTTGATTTAAATTAATACAATTGGATTCATTTTTCTCAACAAATTGTCTTAAGTGATTTGTTTCATGAATTCCTTGATCATCATGATAAGTATGCTTTATTATATTGGCTTTTCAGGTGCTATTTAATTTGTGTGCTTGTTTATGTTTGCAGATTCTCTACAAGGGAGCTCATTTGGATCAACGAAGCGAGGCTTCCACAAACTTGCATTGGACCCAAGGTAGGCCTAAAACACTTGTTTGCCTTTGTTTATAAATTGCATATTTAGAGAAAGATAGGATTTGATTGGCTTGCTTGTCACTAGATATCGTTAGATACTAGGGAGGTCGATCTTGTCTGCAAGAACGACTCATTCCGTGTGACATATATTATTGGGTCCGGAGCCCCAATCTCATATCGCAATCAGCAAAACTCAAGAGCTTTAAACAAGGCACGCTACGATATTTCAAACCCGCCAATAAATGTAAATTCAGATGCATAAAATTTCAAGTGTGCTATATGAACCGACCACAGGTTTCCCCATGTATTCCTTTGTATTTTCGTTAAAACGCTCTGGACCTGATTTTCAAAGGAAAGTGTTATATTGTGGACCCGCCAATGATTACAGGCTCCGATACATAAATTTTGAAGTCCACTGTACGACCCAGATGCGGGTTTTCATGTCTATCCCTATGTATTCGGTAAAACATTGCAGTTGCAATTTTTAATGTAAAATCCCATATGGCGGACCCGATATGGTATAGGTTCCCATATATGATGTTTCAAGTCCGTTGTACGGCCCGACCATGGGTTTTTCTGTGTTTTCCTATGTTAAGCCACCCATCATTGATCTGCCTTTATGGATCCAACGGTCCACACAAATTTCGGGTGACCAAGTTCCTTGAGGGATACCCACCCGAAAAGCAGTATCTTCTTTCCTACTAGATGCTACATGTCGTTTGAAGAATGGAATTGGGTCATCCTTGCAATACTAGTTACCACTTATGACCCCTTCCGAAATACCATCTGTTTCTGTGTTTTACAGTGATTTTCAATGTAAACCGAGCTTTTTCCTGCGAGACTTGATCAATGTGTGAATAAACAAAAAGGGAGCCAATTATTTCACATTTATTCCTTCTGATGATTATAAACGCTCCATGAAGGCAAGATTGGTGTTTTTAGGCATTTTATCATATTTATATGAGTATGACTGATGTCGGTTATCTCTGCAGGCGAAGACCAAGAGGAGGCAAGCAATGTCAAAGGATAGGTGCATAGGCATCAAGTATGGCTCCAGATGAAAGATGCATGAGGAGATGTGTTCCATTCAAAGAAGCATCCTTAGGCGTTGTCGGTCGAGTTCCACACGTTGCCTGTGTATTCCTAAAGGAAAACTGCCCTAGGTCTCATCATGAAGAGATGACACACAATCATCATCCTCTAATCAACATCTACTCATTTCACAAAGAAACGAAGGACTCCAGTGATAGGAAACACCTTCTACATGTCTGCAGTGATACCGAGGGCTCTACATATTTTTATTGGGATCAGTATATTGAAGAGAACAGGGGAAGACAAAGGAACGAGGCCTGGAGCATAAATACTACCTCCAGATAGGAGAGGGGGGCTTTTTGTTTGGAGAAAAATAGCTTGGACTATTGGGAATAAAGAGGACTGTTTGGTTCAAGAAGGAGCCTATGTTTCAAATTTATTTTTCCTTTCTCTAACATGTTTGGAACCAGTATGTTGTTGCTTGTATAGAAACAAATGTGATTTGTTTCATGCATATTGATAACTAGTAGTTCATGGTTATTCCTGGTTATTTGAATGTAATTCAATTGCATCTATAACTCATGAAAGGTCGTTGATTTCAAACTTTTTTGGACATCAGTTGCGAGTGTTATTTGTATGGACGGGAACGTATATTCATGTATAAGTAATTGCATTGCGATAAGGATTTAATATAGCCTTGTTCTTATGTGGACAAATAATTGATTCATTTGGACTTGGGATTTATATATGATGTTTAACCTCCTTTTGTTTTGCTCTTGCAGGATAGATTAGGATAATTAGGACTAGATGAGAGTAGTTAGAAGTAGTCTAGATAGGATTTAATACATAGTGGTTAGCTATTTCATTTTATTGATTTAATTGAAGTCTTCTTCTCAGAAGCAACCTTTTAACACCTATTACAGTTCACGAGGTCCCTTAAAACCAATTAGAAGTAGCCATTCCAAATGAAAGCGAGCCTAATTAGGGTTTGTGATCGGGTTAGTTCCCCTTGTTGGTATAGCGAAAATTCGCCATGTCAACACAATCGTGCCATGATTTTTCTCATTCCTTTTGCACTTGTTGATGAAATCCCGCAAGGAAGATATCTTCTTCTAACTCCATGATCTACACGAGCCGTTCCTCCAAGGTTTCATGGTCGGCCATCTCATTCAAGGCTGTAAACCTTAAATTGGGCACAATATACTCCATCAGCATGACTGCTTCAATACCATAGACCAACCAGAATGATATTTGTCCTGTTAATTTCTTGCAGGTCGTCCTATAAACCAATAACACAACATGTACACACATCTCCCAGTTATTCCTTTACGCGTTTCACATATTCATCAATGCATGATCCAATATCATACTAAAGGCTTCCACTATTTGATTCTCCTGTGGGTGATAGGGCGTACTCTTCTGATGATATACCTGAAATTCTTCTAATGTCATGCTAATCATTTCATTTAGGAAATGCGTACCCAGATCGCTCATTAGAATCTTAGGAAATCCAAACTGTGTTAAGACATACTCGAAGAGAAACTTCGTAATAGTGGCAACTATACACTCCTTCACTGGCTGTACTTCTGCCCATCTAGTTAAATAGTCTATCTGAGTAATAATATACCATGCACCCATCTTATTTCCTGGTGGTTGAATCAAACCTAGAGCCCATTTCTCAAAGAACTGCAATGAATCTTAGGGATTTAAAGGAAATTCATCCCTTCACGAAGGCTGCCCCATCCTTTGGCAAGAATTGCACACCTTGCAATATGCCTTAGAATCCTTATGCAACGTTGGCCACCATAACCCAGCACATAAAATATTTTGCGTTGTCGCTTTCCCTGCATAATGGCCTCCTGCCACTCCCCCCTAAGCTTCAGCTAGGATACTCGCGCGTTCAAACTCCGGAACATACCTTCACAATATCTCATCCAAACCCATCTTATACAAATGACCCGCGATTACTGAAAAATATACCACGCGAACTACTAACTCTTTCTTTTGTTGAGTGGAATAAACTTTCGGAGCTATTCCCGTTAACAAAAACTGAATAATTTCAGTAAAATGATCGTCTGCGACACGTACTACAAATAGATGCACGTCTTCTAATCCTTCCTCCAAGCTACTAGGTTCGTCGCGTGTTTCAATCCTTGATAGATGGTCTCGGACTGCATTCATCCCTCCAGGCTTCACAATCACTTCGAAATCATACTCCTGGAACAATAGCAACCATCATCATATCTTCCCCTCCAACACACACTTATTGACCAGGTACTTCAGCACAGAGTGATATGTATACACCTTGAAGTGTCCGCCCAACAAATAATGCCTGAATTCTTGCAGCACATAGACCATCACCAACCCCTTGCACTCTGTCTTTGAATAACTTTTTTAGCCTTTGATAACTTCCTACTTGCAAAGGCTATAGGATGGTCTAGTTCGCCTTCACCTGCCTATGTTAGCACTGCACCTAGTGTAATGCAAGAAGCATCCACATGTACATGAAAATCCTTCTTCCAATCAGGAAATACTGGGATTGCCACAGTCACCATATTTTCTTTTACACATCTAAGTTGCGCTCACATTCCTCATCCCAACAAAATGTCACATCCTTCTTCAACAATTTTTCCATCAACGCGGTTATCTGGGCATATGCCTTGATAAACTTCCTGTATTACCCAGTGTGTCCCAACATCGCGCGCAACGGTTTCATGTTCCTAGGAGGTTCCAAATTCACAATAACGACGATCTTCACAGGATCCACCATCAATCCATACTTACAGACAACTTTGCCAAACAAAATCTCGAATGGCACCCAAAATATACACTTCTTAAAGTTCAGTGCGATTTGAAATATTCGACATGTATCCATCATGAGGGGTAGACTCACAACATGTCGCAACCAAAACACAGTCTAATCATCGAAATATACTTCGAGGAAATTATTAATAAATTCCTTGAACGTTGCAATAATTATCCGAGAAAAGATAGCAGGCGCGTTCTTGAATTCGAATGGCATAATTATATACTGGAAGCAACCCCTCTCGATTGCGAAAGTTGTTTTGCTGCTATCCTCTGGCACAATATTGATTTGATGATAACCTGAAAATCCATCAGTGAATGAGTACACTTGTTGTCCGCCAACATTGTCTAATACTTCGTCAATAAATGGTGTCGGAAATGGGTCATGCACACAAGCATCATTCAACTTCCGTAGATCAACAAATATGCGGATTTATCCCTTCTGTTTATTTTCTTGGACCACCATTTGGCTTACCCAATCAGATTCTTTGACAAGCTCAATAATGCCAGCTTCCAACATCTTATCTAGTTCGAGGTGCACCTTTCCCTTATATTTTGGATTCAGTCGATAAGGGCTCTACTTAATAGGCTTTGCATCTGGTTTCAATGTAATCTTCATAACACCTAAATCTGCAACAATTCCTTTTAGATCTAAAAACTTTGTTGGGAAAAAATCCTGGTACTCGCGTAGCAGCTCATCTACCTTATTAATCGTATCTTCATCCCAATAATCTCCTATATTCGCGAACTTAGGTTCTTATTCAGACCCAATTTTCACCTGTCGAGTTCTCAGCTCAGCTCTGATATATCTAGGTTTTCTACCTTCGGTCCTTCAATGTTGCACTGTCCTTCTGTCTCAGGGATGGTGATATTCCTAGGGTCATCCTCTTCTTCAATAGTCATATTATAGCATTCCAACACATGGCGTAGTTGAGTGCTCCAATCCAGGTGAGTGCATTCCACTGGTTCCTTTAGTGTTATGAATATAACTGCTCTAATCTCTTGAAGCACTTTTTCGATGCTTTCAAACCCATCCTCGAAGCTAAAAGTTAATAAGAAACTCTCTCTTGATACATCCCATTTCACAGTGTCATGGCGGAGCTCTATTTAAAGATACCAGTTCATGGAGATTGTATCCAAGCTATGACAAAATATATGTACCCATTCGAGTTGCGGTTTCATCCCCCACGCCTTTGTCCACTTTGCCAGGTGATTCCATGGATCATCCTTGCCATTATACTTCTCGATCATCCGGGTATTAGCATGCCCAAATTGTAACTTCATCATTCGCCTATAATCCCTCCATCCAACAAAATGTTCTTTATGCGTACCCCACCATTGCGCAGCACCAATTCCAATTTTTGAAAATAGTGGTCTTTAGATACTTCACATTCACATTCATAAAAAAACATATATACATCACTCAGAATGTCATAATAAGGTATCTTTCTTACCTCTGTCAAAACACAGTGCAGTGACTTCGTCATCATATTGCATCGTAATGTAGATACTTCATGTAAGCGGTTTTTCCAATGCTCTAATTCCTCATCTAAGTTAGAAGTGCATGAGTTGTCCCGGTCCCATGTGATCCATCCATCCACTGTTGGATTGATCCAATCCTAATCTCACATTGTTATCTTGTATATTTGATCCAGATCGTCGTCACTTTCTACATAATCGCATACAGGTTCAGTATAGCGCGCTCCTTCCGCAGGGTCCAGTGGCATTATGACCCTAAGTGACTTCTTTTCAAATTTGATTTTCCTCTTTTTGAAATTAATGACCCCATTCATATCAATAGCCCAGTCAATTCCTACGAGCGATGGGTAGGGATTACTATCATCAACAATTTCTATAACTTCGAAGTCTTCTAATGCACTCGCACCTTCAATATCAACTGTCATGCCATACAATCGTCCCATGGGGATGGTTTTCTGTTGATTCACCATTCAAAGTTGAATCAGAGACCAGTGCAGCACAGGTCTCCCCATATTTTCCCATGTCTATTTCGGCAGAACATTCGCAATAGACCCCAGATCCAAAATTACCCAGCCCATTTTGTAATCACCTATCTACACTATTAGCCTCATCTCGTGCCTTGTTCGTGCTGTGTGCTTGCCGATCTTTCTTAATTTGCGATGCTCTATAGGAATATTTTCCTTATTGGCACACTTGTGTATTAAGTCTTACAATCCTTTGACAGCTTTCTAATCCTATAGTAACTTCATACAGCTATTCAGGAAAGTAGCTAGTATGGAAGGATCTACTTCCTACGACGCATTTTTCTCCAATGTTTTTTCCTAACTTCCTGAGGTGGAGACCTCAGCGAAGTACTTCTTTTTTTCCAAGAAAGTTTCTTTAGCACAATTCAGATCAAAGTTGACTTCCTTCTCAGCAACCTTTCATACCTAGCCCTCTTCCTCGAGCTACTTTCCTTTATTTGTGCTAGTTTTTATACCACTTCTTAACACAATGCTTATGTTCTGATCCTTTTCATGGGGCTCAGCCCTCATCATCTGAATGTTCTGCGTAGGCTGTTAGAGCTGCTCCTTTTCTTGCATCTTTTCCATAAGGTCCGGACATTCCTCTATGACATGATCAAACTATCAACGATACTGACATGAGGGATGTGTGGTATTTGGTCAATTGCATGCGAAGTTCCCTGCTTCACCATAGTTATAGAAAATTATCAGCCCACGCCCTCGCCCTGGTCCAGTGCCTCTTCCTCGTCCACGGCCTTGGAATCCTCCGCACGCTGCTCCTGTGCTTGGGTCCTAAGGCCGACTTTCTTCTTGCATTTTGTAGGTAGGGGTTCTATCCATCATCAACTCATAAATTCTACAATGACGCTCATCATGGCCTATGGACTTACAAAAATTGCAAAATAACTATTGAGGGGATTGTGCCAACTTCTCAAATAGATGGCAGTTATTAGTAACATGTTGTCCTATAACTTGAAAAATAGCACACCACAGCGCAGCTCCTGCTCTTGTCCCAATATTAGTCTCTAGTTTCAAGGGTACAAGTCCTCCCCCTATAATATAATTCTTAAAGACCAGGAAATGATCCTTATAATGTCCATGGATTTTACATTTTAGACACCAGATCTCGACATGCACCTCCAACTGAGCTTCCCTTCCTTTCTTCGGACTCTACAACTCCAAGTGTAGGCCCTCCAGCTACAAATGAATCTGTTGTACCCCAAGGTTCATATCTAGAATAGGTGATGTGTGCAGCCTCATCGTGATCTCTAAGGCTTCAGCTTGCATTTCTATCTTCTGCTATGACAGAGGTATTCTTAAGTGTGGCAAAAGCGATGTTATAAACTAGTCACAATGTTGGGTATCTGAGATTTTCATATTAGCCTGCCTGATATCACACTTCAACCTCTGATCAAAGTCCCACGATGTCTCATCAACTCTCATTTGGATCTCCTTAAATTCAGTTACTAACTGTGCTTATGACTTAGGCCTACTGAACTCCTTTTTTAAAGCTAGCTGGCTATCTGCCAACGACGCTTTGGGGTTATCAATGCAATACTTCATACACCATGTTAATATGCAGTCCTACAAGGTTGTAACCAACTATGATTTCTTAATATTGTCATTGGTAACCTGCTACGTTTTCCACATAGCTCCCACAACAAACAAAAATTGTTCTGGATCTTCATCACCCATTCCCTTAAAGATCGACATCTTCATCATGTTTGCCATGTTGAATGATGGGAGTGGAGGTGGAGGAGGTGAAGGCGTAGGTGTATGAGGTGGAGGTGAAGGCAAAAGTGAGGTGGATGGGTGAGATATCCTCGGAATACCCTGAGTTATTAAATAAATGGTGCTTCACAGCTTAGTCAGCACCACCCTTTCATTGTCACTTGAAGGAGGTTCAATAAATGGACTAAACTCAGGACATGATCCGTTACTACTTCTAAATAATCTTCCACTTCGCGTATCTCTGAACATTAAGGTAATGACATTACCCACTTTTCACATAATAGCATTTTAATCCAAGTATTTAATGACCTTAAGTACTTACCTCACGGTCCTTTGAAGAATATTTTGTCTACTTCGTTATAGCTAACCAAGGTGTCAACTGCAAATTCAGTAACAAATCCTCCTCGAATTCAATCAAGCCAATGATTGAAAGTCCACACAATCTTGTTTTCAGATGCCTCTAGTCATCACACCAATTCTGGAGTCCACACTATAGGACTATTGAGCTTCCACCTCCCTTGACTATCTACCAATTTAGCTAGCCACTCATATAATTTCCATGGAAAAGTACAAAAGAAAATTTCATGTACCTATGTATACAAATATCTATTCAAACAATCCTCCCTTGACAAGCATGGATTCTTGTTTTCTTGATCCGTAAACTCGTGAATCTTCAGATATAACCACTTTTCAATCTCCTTCTCATTTGGTTTCCAATGGTGTGACATAACAGATCTCTTAAACAGATCCCGATCTCAGCAATAGACCATTTGTTGGCTTGGGGGTTTGACCCAGGTTCAGATTTTTTTGCGCCAACCAACAAAATCCTCAACTATTGGCCCTTTCAGCTAAAACCCATGTAGCGTAGGCTGCAGTCTCACTGAAAGAAGTATTGGGGAATGATATAACCAAGTTTTTGCATCCAGGGATACGTGATGAGTGGTTTTTAAGTCTGCACAACTTCAAATCCACATTCGCGCAGATCAGTATTCTTCTAGGGCTTCCTTACTATAACTAAGTTAAAATGGCTTTTAGATCTTTGTGAAGGTCCACGATCAACCTTTGCGGACCTCAAACAAATGATCTACCTACTTTCATGCATTAGCAAACTATCCTAGATCTGATTTCAGGTAGATCTACTTAATTCATCAAAAAACATAATGGAAATAAATTTTAACTTCATGGAAGTAGATAAACATTCATATCATGCATCATTAAGATAGATTCAGTGAATTCATGCAATATTCATTCATTATTTCATAAAACACATCATTTAATTGACATAATATAACATAAATAAATTCACAGAAATACACAGTAATTCTTCAAAACAGCATTTATTGATCTTCAATTCTTAGATTACAGACTCTTCTACCCTATGCACTCAGTTGTAGGGGTCTACGCACTCATCTACGGACTCTATCCAGGCCTCCTGTGCACTCAACTGCAGAATCCTTCTCTTCCTGCTCTAAGTACAGGAAGTAGAGCCTTCCTACCTTAACACTTGCCCAAGACAGCAAAATCTTTTTTTCATACCCAATTCTCTATCAAAATTTATCTCTAAGACTCACTATGACTCAACTATTTATAGATTTGCTTCATACAATACCATGGTCCGCAGACCATGGGAGAATATTAAAACAGACAAAAAACAAGGGCTAATACCATTTTGACTCCTATCTATCTGCGCGCTCTGCATCCACATATTGCAAAGACTTTACATTCCTTTTACAAAACTTTTACAAAATTGAGTTAACTTAACCCCAAAACTAGCCCTAGGGACCCTATCCCAAAAAAATCTTTGCTTCACGGCCCAAAAAATGCTAGTAGACCCACCTACACCTTCAGGAGATAAGGCCGCAACAACACATAACAAGGCATTACGCACCAACCATCCATGCCCTATATGTTCAGAGTACAAACATTACACAAATCACTATCTCAAAATTCCTCATAATTGAGATGCGTTGGGAGCCCTCGCTCAAGCCAATGTTATGACACCATCACTTCATGCCATGCCAGTGGTAGATGATGGGTCAAAAACCATTTATTGTGTCTTCAGGGAAGAATATTTGCACCTAGTTTATCCTTGTGCCCATTCTCATTCTACTTCTCACCCATTGTCAGTATCGAGTAGGATGGGAAATCTACCTACAATAGTATTTCCAAAACCTTCCCACTCCTGTGCCTTATGGGTCAAACTAGACCATTTGATTAATGAATGCTAAGAATTGATAAAAATAAAAGATTTTTTCCTCTTATTGGTCCACCTTCCTTAACCTACCCTCTGAAAATAGTCCAGACGCACGTGAAACCATTGTCACATTGTTTTGCAAGCTCATCATACGCAAGACTGCCAATACCACTCATGATTTCGAGCATCGAGAGAAACCTTGCATCAAAATGAAATCAAGATAAAAAATCCTCCTCCCATCATTGATGCTAAGATCAAGAGGTGGCCCACACCCTTAAATGCCTAACCTCATCACACCAACCACCTTTCATCGTCACGAACCACAATAAATGACTATTTGCACACCATTTATTATGTTGGAACAAAACCTACATTACGTACAGTACACATGTTCAGCTTTTGTACCAACAACTTTCATAGCTCAAACACATGCCCTATGTTGCAAATATTTGGACAACTTATCATATGGCACCTCCTATTTTAGGATATCCCTGAACACCCTCCTCCAATAGAGGAGCATGCCTTGGCTCCTAGGATGCCAACATTATCTCAAGAACCTTCTCCCACTCATCATCAAGCCACCATCACAAAAATTTTCCCACCACTTGGGATTGATGACACACAACACCACATATGATTCATTTCCTTAACCATAGGAACCATGATTCATGTTGTCTACTCATAACTTCTTTGTGTCAAGACTTCTTCACCCACTGCAAAGGTATTACCAGCCTCGACTGTGCATATCCATGCAATATGCACATTGTCAACATCACTGGGTTCTAAGACAACAACCACTAAGTCATTATCTTGTTTTTCAACCAACACAACTGGGTCCTAATCCCATCCTGATGACCTCCCGCAACCTTTATGACCATTATAAAATATTTTACACTCAGATGAAGATATTATCGAGGCCATGATGGAACCAAAGTTTCCTTGGGATGCCATGCATCACCACTCTTTCATTTTACCCGAGAAAGCATTCTCACATATTGATGCACTAAGACATAATATTTTCACAATAGAAATAAAAGAATTTGTACCACCATGATAAGTAGATTGGTTAAAAAATCCCATTCTTGCATCAAACGGATTTGAGGAAGGGAAAATGTCCAATATATCACCTATGGTCAAGGTAGATATTTCCACCAATGACGAAATATTGGAAGAAATATCGCTAGGGGCAATATGCTCCCCAGATAAAGTGGCCTCATACAAAGCCCTTTTTCAAGAATATAGGGACATATTTTCATGGTCTTACTTAGAAATTCCAAGAAAAATTAATATAATCATGGAGCACCACATACACACATAGACTGATGCCTACCCTGTTAGGAAAAAGTAGCACGAGCTCTACCCCTCTAAGGAAGAAGCGATTAAACAAGAAATTGAAAAGCTTCATAAGTTTATTTTCATCTACCCCATCGCTTACACATCTTGGGTTTCTAATCCTATATCCATCATGAAGAAATAAGGCACCATTTGAGTTTGTACTAAATTTAGAGATCCAAACAACACATGTCCCAAAGACAATTATCATACACCCTTCATTGTTTAAGTAATTGATTCATGCGTTGGACAAGAAGCCTTATCCTTCATGGATGGCTTCTCAGGGTATAACTAGATTCATATATGACATATCGATTAGTACAAAACAACTTTTACAACCCATGGGGCATGTTTTCCTAATGTGTAATTCCCTTTGGCCTTAAAAATGCTTGTGTCACCTTTCAATGAGCCATTAACTGCATCTTCCATGACTTGGCTCATCTAATACTAGCCTATTTGGACGACCTTATAGTTCGATTTAAAAAGTGCTCAAACCATTTGGAAAATATTTTCCTGGTTTTTCAGAGGTGTCTGAACTATAACCTATGCATGAAACCTCTCAAGTGTGCATCTGCATCAATGCAGGACGACTACTAGGATTCATTGTTTCCCAGAAATGCATTAAAGTCGACCCTATAACGCCCTCCCTCCACATCTACCCAAGTAACCAACTGACTGTGGTAAACATGCGACGAGAGGCCACTAAGATATGATTCAACCTCCTAAGTCATGTTAAGGAAGTGGAACCGACGAAAACACACCATACAGACCTTCAGTATCAACATTAGGACCCTCGAGAACCATCCCAACCTTTCTGCCAACCATCCCCTTTGTCCCACTGAGATTTTAGACCACTTGACCCCCAGATGCTCCCATGATATGGGCATGATAGTGTCCAGGAGGCTCTGGATGCTCTTATGACAAAGCATGCCAATGTTCAGGGACTAAATTGCACAGTGTTGTGCGAACATCCTTGGGATTTGAGCCACTTTTTCAGGCCTAGAGCCCAGCTCACTGTGAAGAATTGAATGAAACTTTCAAAACAATAAGATAATAAGGAAATGGAAATAAAAATTAAATTACTTGAATAATAACTTGATTGGACCCCTATTAGCCATGACAGGAGTTGTGTCAAACATATCTCGCACATGTAATCTATAGGTGTAACTAACATATCTAAGCATAGGGGTCTCATACTCATCTAAGAATCGTTAAGAAGCATTGATTCCTCAACACACTAAATACCATTTCATCCATTAGTCCATAGATACATTGTTCATTCATTTACAAGTAAAAATATGATTAGATCCATACATAGCTACTATTATAAAACACATACATAACCAGCATAATAGCAATAGAAATACCAAGGAAATCACAACCATATGATATACATGTAAACCAATATAATACTCATAAGATAATAAGGATAAATAGCCTCATAATATTTATGCAAAGGCTAACCAGTTATGGGACTTCCATGAACCACCCGACCATAGACATGGCTGAGACAAAACTCTCTTCAGCCAATCACCCACATGCCATATTCCAAGCATGAATATGGGATATCATAAAACACATAAATACAAAACCATCCAAGGATTGTAGAGGTCAACTACCTCAACCCATCAAACAGTGATTCCACCTCACAATGAAACATCACCAAACCATCACCAGATTGGTCTCTATCCAAGACTTTCAAGGCTCGAGAGTGTTTGTTCCAAGCAAGGCTCCAAGACTAATAACTCAAACCATATTTGTTGCCGAGATCCAGAGTGTTTTTCTAACCAAGGCTCCAAGACTAATAACTCAACCGAAGTTGTTACAGGGCTCCAGAGTGTTTTTCCAACCAAGGCTCCAGGAACTAGTAACTCAACCCAAGCTAAGGAACATGAGAACCAACCAAAAAAAAAGAGAAATTAATCCACAAAGCCATGGCTATCCAAAAAATGGAAAGGATAGGAAAATAATCTAGGAAATCCTCCATGTGAGTGACATATTAGGACCAATAAACCACATGTATATGCCATGCATGCCAAAACTAGTGAGGAAAACATACATGCAACTCAGGACATGCAAGAAAAACCCATTGTAGTTGTTGATCTTGATGTCCTATTGTGATTTCATGCTCTACCTTTGCCTTCTTTCTCTAAAAATCCAAGTATGTGACACCCTCTAAGAGTGCTCCAAGAAAACTCTAAGTGTCCAAGAATGAGAGACAGAGAGAGGAAATGAGAGAGCTCCAAAATTGAACTAACAAAAGGTTACCAGCTAATCCTTAGAAACCCTTTTATCAATTAGGCCTCTATTTTCTTCATTTTCCATTATTTTCCTTCAATTTCATCCTCACATGCAACCTATCACCTTTCACCTTCCTTTTCTCCTAATTTCCATTATTTTCATAAATAAATGTGCCAAAAATGCCATTTGTCTTTCCAAAGCCTTAGCCATTGCTTTTTTCAATTTCCTTATGCATTAATAAACCAAATGAACACCCACACTAGGATGTCTTGCCCAGCATTCAACTTATAATAAGTGACCCATAAATCGCGGTTATTATTGTTCCTTTATTAACTTTTATTACATGGAATTTTCACCAGGGATGTTATAGAACCCTCCCCCTTGGGGGAACACCATCCTCGGTGCTCAACAACACCTATAACCACAAGAATTATATAAGAAAAATATATTGTTGATGGATTTTTATAACTTAGCTCATTGTAGTATTTATAATGATCAACTTGCTGAGAAGCAAACCAACATGAAAACAAACATAACGTCATAATGACATGACACCCGTACCGTGTATTGGAGCTTTATAACATATCTCATGGAGGTATTTACATCCATATACATATGTACATATACCAAACATCACCAAAAAATTTACCAAAAACATATACCAAAGACATATACCAAAACATCCACTCAACCAACGAACAAGGAAGGATGCATAGCCTACATCTGGTCCACCATCTACCATGTAACTTCATCAGGCCCAAAGTGCTTCTATTGCATCTTAACCTTCTCAATTGCTTGGTTCTGGAGCATGACCATATTTCTCTACAACATACACTGAGTCTCTGACTTTAATTATCCATTTGGTTCCACTTGCAATACAGACCAGTCAATCACATGATCAACATCTTTAACATACTTCTTAAGAAATGAGATATTGAAAACATCATGGACTTTTACTGTCGGAGGAAATGCAACTTGATAGGCTACTGGCCCAATTATCTCAGTAATACTAAAGGGTCCGCAAAACCATGGTGCTAGCTTGGCACATGATCCAATCCGTAAGGAGCTCTTCTTCGATTTGATGTGCAAGTACACCTGTTCCCCAACCTAGAACTCCTCAAATAACATGTCCTCATCTGCACAACTCTTCTTCCTATACTATGCTATCTTTAGATTCTTATTTATAACCTACATTTCCTATTCCATGTCCGCCAACATGTCTGATCTAAACACTACCCTATTGACTGGATCACTCCAACTAACAGGAGTATTTCACTTCCGCCCAAATAATGCCTCAAATGGACTCATCTTCAAATATTCATGACACTAATTGTTGTAAGATAACTGTACCAGTGGAAGATACTCTTCCCGCTTTTGCTGCTGATGCATCACATACATCGTCAACATGTCTTCCAATATCATGTTGACCCTCTTTGTCTATCCATCTGTCTGTGGATGATAAGTTGTACTAAATGCCAATTCGATGCCCAAACTTGCAAACAAATCCTTCCAAAACTTGGAAGTGAACTTCGCATCCCTGTCTGACACAATATTCTTCGAAACATCATGCAATCTGACCAGATCTCTAATGAATACATGTGCTACTTCACATGCAAAGAATGTAGACTTCACTTAAATGAATTGTGCAACCTTTGTCAACCTGTCCACAACAACCATGATGGAATCATGTTGTCTCAATGTCCTCGGAAAACCTATGATAAAGTCCATGGAAATGACCTCCCATTTCCATTCTCAAATTGTAATCAACTATAGTTGTCCACCTGGATGTTTACACTATGCCTTCACATGCTGACAATTGAAACACCTAGCCACAAACTCCGCTACATCCCTCATCAAGTTTGACCAATAATAAAATATCTTCACTACGGTTAACGTCTTCTGATAGCTTGCGTGACCTGAATAAGGTTTCACATGAAACTCCCTCAAAATCACCTTCTTGAGATCACTATTGTCTAGCACATATATCATGTCTATGAATCTAATGAATCCATCTGC
Source organism: Pinus tabuliformis (assembly GCA_031772625.1). NCBI lineage: Eukaryota > Viridiplantae > Streptophyta > Pinopsida > Pinales > Pinaceae > Pinus > Pinus tabuliformis. Next base: position 94,698,663 of record CM062820.1, read on the forward strand.
TATAGGGAAACAGTCCACATCTAGTGCACCTGCACCTACACCACTACTTATACCTCTACTTGTTCTACTACCTGTACCTATACTACCACTTGTACCTATACTTGTACTACCACCTGTACCTATACATGTACTACCACTTGTACATGTACCAATACTCTTCTGTAACCTGTGCATAATCTCCATATACCGAACATCCTGCGGACCTGCCTGCAAGATCTTATCCTGTAATTATGTCCCATAGGAGCTCACAGTTGCTAAGTAATTTACCTGTACCCACCTACTTAGATCATCTGCCACCCTGTTCTCTTTACCTTTGGTATATCTAATCTCAAAATCGAACTCACTGATCATGGCCATCCATCAAGCCTCCTTTCCATTTAGATTTGGTTGGTCAAGTAGATACCACAAACGACTTTGATCACTAATCAATATAAACCACCTACCCAGAAGATAGTGTCTCCACATCTTGATCTCATGTATGATCGCTGCCAAATCAAGACCATGTGTGGGGTAGTTTTGCTCATTCTCATTCAGGTTTCGCAACTCATAACATGCCACTTGTCCATCCTGCATAAGGACTCCACCAAGTCCTTTCTTGCAAGCATCTATGCATACTACAACTCTGTGTATGTATCTACAACCTTTAACACTGGTGCATGTGTCAACAACTTCTTAAGTTGCTCAAAACTAGCCTCACACTCCTCTATCCATTCAAACTTCTTACTTTTCCTTTGAAATGATGTGATAGGATAAGAAATCTATGAGAATTTCCTAATGAACCTCCTATAATAACCTGCCAATCCCATGAAGGACCTCAATGCATCTACATTCCTAGGAGTTTCCCACTCCATGATAGCTCTTATATTTTCTGGATTTATGACAATGCCCTACTTGGAGACAAAATGTCCAAAGTAATGTACCTGAGTCTAAAAGAAACTACACTTGTTGAGCTTAGCATACAACTGATGCTCTCTCAACAATATCAAAACTGATGCTAAATTTTCGACATGATCTTCCTCATTTTTAGAATATACCAATACATCATCAATTAACACAGTAACAAACTTATCCAAATACGGATGCAAAACACTATTCATCAAGCACATAAAAGTAGTTGGAGCATTAATCAAACTAAATGGAACTACAAAAAACTTGTAATGCCCATACCTCGTATAGAAAGTTGTCTTTTAAATTTCCTCCTCTTTAATGCGTACCTGATGATATCCGGATCTCAGATCAAGCTTCGAGAACACTGCTGCTCCCTGACAATTGATCGAACAAGTCACCAATCCTCGGTAACAAATATCTATTCATGATGGTCACTTTGTTCAACTACCTGTAGTCTATGCATAATTTGAGATTACTATATTTCTTCTTCACAAACAATACAGGTGCACCCCAAGGTGATACACTTGGCCTAATGTATCCCTTGTCCAACATTTCCTTCAACTACATCTTCAACTCTACCAACTCAGGCGTACTCATCTTGTAAGGTGCGTTTGATGTCTGAGCTGCCCTTGGCACCAACTCAATAGAAATGTCCACCTCCCTATGAGGTGGAAACTCTGAAACGTCTTCAAGTAATACATCTTAGAATTTATGTAGAACTAGGTACCTACTCAAAACATCTGTATCCTCAACTTCCTTACCTTTGTCGCTAGAAATGCGCACTGCAAATAACACACACACTGTCCTGCGATTATGCTTGGCTTGCATAGTTGTTACCATCCTAACTGATGTGGCTTTCTTCTTTCCCTGTAAGACTCTTGGTTCCCCATTGTCATCCACACACTCAATGGATTTGTCATAACAATCCACCTTGGTTCTATGAAGGTACAACCAATCCATGCCCAACAACATACTGTATGATCCCAATGATAATACATTCAAATGTGCTGCAGTAGGCATACCATTCAAATCAAATGCACAAGCTCTTACCCAATGGTGAACTTGCTTCTTTGTACATGTAGCCAATTTCACTAACCAAGATTCTACATGAAATTCCTTACTCAAACCACACTTATCCACCAATTCAGGACTAACATAGCTATAAATAGATCCATGGTTAATCAAAATAGAAATAACTTGAACACAAAGCTTACCATCCATCTCAATGATAGACGCCTGATGGTCTGTCTATTTTTTATCCAAGACTGCATAAATACAAGGAACACTTCGAACAACATCCCCAATAGTTTGCGCCTCTTGTGCACTATATATCTAAGTCCTACCACCCTAATACTGTGGACAAAATATCCTGTGATGATCCCCTCCACACATCCAAAACCGCACAGGATCTTTATTCTGCTCCTCAAATCGATGTCCCTATCCTCTATCAAATGCATTGAACTTCTTAGATGGTGCAAAGTTCTCTTTATTTCCTGTACCCTAAGGTATTTCTTGCTTCTTGTCCCATTTCCTTTATTCTTTGCAATACCTTTCCAATATGGCTTAGTGTCAGATCCGTGCTTCGATTGTTCATAGCAATGCCTTAGCTTTCGTATGGTATCCTCCAATTATCTAGGCTCATCAAACTCAATCATGTCTTTGAACACAACCGGTCATCCATTGATGAACCTATGAATCTTGGCCTTCTCCTCAGTGAGGTAAGGCACATGCCTCAGTAGCTCTAAGAAATTTCTAGTGTACTCATCATCTATCATAGATATCATCTTTAGCTCATAGAATTATTTTTCCCTGTCATCAATTTATCTTTGTGATAGGTACTTCTTCTTGAATAGTCTCTCAAACTAACTCCAAGTCAAGTCCTCATAAATACATCTGACATTATTCACATATTCCCACCAAATATTTGCTTTACCTTTGAGACTTAATGTAGTTGTTGATCAGTGGTTGTCATTGATGTCAACCCAAGCAGCACCACGAGCTACCGAAATATTTCATGGGAATTTTGACTTAACAACTCATGTTATTGTGAGTCAAGGATCTTCTATATGGATTCTACTTGTTGAGATGTTTTTGTTGATATATGACACGGCACATAGTTCTTCATGGTTTGAGAGTTATTCGTGTTTGAACTTAGTAAACCCAGTTAGTGGGTTAAAACCCCATGGGGTTGTGGCATGGCAGTCATCATTGTTTGTGGTCCTTGAATAGTCAATAATTAATAGTTTTTTATGCTCCTAAAATCCCTCCAACGTTCACTTGTTGAGGACCCTCTCTACTTAAGACATTTCTATAAAAAATGACCCTCATATCCTCCTCTAGCAAGCACTTTTCAACAAACTATCTTGTGAGAAGACCTCTGTAATTTTTCGACCCTCATGAGCTTCTAACATAGGATCTGTTGCAGGGAGTTTAATATTTCGTTGAGGTCTAGTTAGGGCAGAAAATTATGATCAAGTTTGAAGGTCCGTTTTGAATCAAGTTTAGAGCCTTCGATTCTAGGATTTCGCTACTTCAACTAGGTCATCGTGGAATTTTCGCTATACATTTTTCTCTACGAATCCTCAGAAGCTTAAATTAAAACTCATTTGAGACGAAATATTAATGAACAACATGATCAAATTTCAGATCTTGCTTCACTATATTTTCGGAGATATGATCTGAGGAAGTTAGGGTTTTTGCAAGCTCCCGAATTCCATGTAAAATAGGTGACCTCGGGAACATTGTCTTAAATTTCTATCTAAGCATTGGATTCAATTTTTTTAAATAATGACAAAACATAGATGCACTGTATCCTTTTTGGTATCATTTTCAAGGCCGAAGGCCGAAATAGTGACATGTGGGACTTCGTACAAGCTTCTTCTACTAAACTAGTCTATAATTAGGTCATCATGGGAGATTGGGAATAATTATCTTGAAGAATCCAATCTTGATCGGACCTGTGGGGTTGGAAAGAGGTCTCAAAGACTACTACAGGATGAAATTTCAAACCTTGGAGATATGAAATTACATATATACAATAGATTCAATATCAAGCTTTTAGAAGGCAAGAAAAAGTATGCATTCAAGGATCACTACAGTAAGGACCACACATCAATGGTCAAGGGTAAGTTTGTTACAACAAGGTATGTATGATTAGTGTTTGAATTTTCATTTTGAGTATCATCTCTGACATATGTTTTCGCAAGACATCGTAAGTATATTGTTTTATATTTGTTTGGGTCTTGCTTGTTAATGCACCTACAGGAAGGATGATACATTAAAACAACTCGAACACATACTAGAAGGAAATGCAATGCCAAAGTACCATTACTTGAAAAAAACACAACAGTACATCAACAACTATAAGTGATCCAAGAAGCAATTTCGAGTCAAGTGTCAGGTCTTGTCAAAAATCCAATGTTGTAAAAAAGTCATCATTGTAAATTTCTAAAAGAGTCATCATTGAACAAGTCATTATTGTAAAAGAGTCAATCTACCTAGAGTTGAAGAGGCATTGTTAGGAGGTATAGGATTCACTATTGGAATGATCTCATGGTTGGGTTGTAGGTCATAGTGTGATTGGGTTTTCAGTCAAATACAAGAAAACCATTGTAAATCATATTGTATCATGGATCAATGTCCCTGGCACAGGAGTCCACACTCTTGTCTCACTTTTGATCATTATAGGGTGGCACGGAGGTGCTAGGCTGGTGCATGAAGTCACCTATAGTTTGGAGCCTATGAACACTTCAAGGTGGTAGGTTTGTTTAGGATGTTGTGGCATCCATTCAGTTGACTATTAAAGAAACGAATGTGTTGGGGCGTCCTTCTAGTGGGAGCTGGAGAAGAATGCCTTTCTAGAATTCTAAAAAGTTGTAACTTTCATTTCAGTTGGGGCTGAATATTAAAAGAATTTATTAGAAAATCGTTCGGTGGTTTTTGACCAGGAGGGGGTTTTCCACCTAAAAATCTTGTGCCTATTGTGTTTTATTGTTTACTGTTGTTACTAGATAAACATTAATAATAATTGAAGATTAATTAATGCTCTGAAAATATTTAAAAGTTCTAATTTATAAGGAATACTAATTCACCCCCTCTCTCAGTATTTCCAACAATTGGTATCAGAGCTTGGTTCCTTCAATAAAAGTATAACAATTGGAAGGATATCATGGGGTATACTAAGAATAGAGTTACTTTGTTCAATGGAATAACTATGCAATTTGGAGTGGAAGAATGCATGTTCATTTGTTGGCGCAAGGATATGAAGTATGGGAAATAGTTGACAAAGGCTTCACACTGACCCAGGATGAACAAGGTAAGAAAAATATGGTATATGATGCAAAGGCTAAAGACCTTGTTATCAATGGGCTTATCAAATCAATTTATATTTAGGTATTGAGTTGCAAAACTACTAAAGAGGTATGGGGAAAGCTTGAAAATATACATGCAGGTGACTCAAAGGTGAAAGAAGCAAAGCTTCAAATTTATAGGGAAAAATTTGAGCAACTCAAAATGAAGGAAGATGAAAATATTACTGCATTCTTTTAGCTTGTTGATGAAACAATAAATACATTGAAAGGTTTGGGAGAACCTGTCGACACGAAAATTGTTGTCCGAAAGATTCTCGAAACCTTTCCAGCAAGATTCAACTGAAAGGTATCTCTCTTGGAAGATATATCGGATCTGACCAATCTCAACATAGAAGAATTGCATAGAATTCTTACAGCATATGAAATGAGAATTTAAGAAGAGGGTGGCATATCTCACTTAGAAACAACATTTTCCACATCCAAGTAGATTCGCAAGGACAAGCAGACTCGAAAAGCTAAAACTTATAGCTATAAAGATGAAGAAAAGGAAGAAGATGAAGAAGAATTTTCAGATTAAGAATTTGCCTACTTCACATGAAATATGAGAAAAGGTATGGGAAAATTCAAAGGTAAACTTCAATTGATATGTTTTGATTGTGGTGAGGTTGGACATTTTGCAACCAAGTGTCCTCACAAAAATAACGTTGTTATGAAAGGAAAGAAAGACCCTAGTAAGTTCAACAAGCAAGGAAAGAATAAATGGTTTAAGAAAAGTTTTTTATCCAAAGAAGATAGATCCTCATCCAATGAAGACAGTGATAATGAAGAAGAAATCAATGGAAGAGTTTTGTTTATGGTGAATCACAATAAGAAAGAGGAATCCTATGAAGAAGATGAAGAAGAAGACGAGATGACTGAGGTTGAATTTCAAAATGAAGTGATCAGGGTTATCAAAGAGCTCAAGGCCGAGAAGAAGCATGTCAATGCTCTTGAAGACGAATTAAAGATAGAAAGGTAACATGTCATAAATCTTAAAATCAAGGTTGAAGAATACAAAGAAATTGAAGAATCACTCAGTAAAGAATTAAAGGAAAGAAACAAGGAAAGAGAGGCATTTGAAAATGAAATAGTCTCTCTATGAAAGGAAGTAAAAAATGGAAAACTCTTCAAAAATACACCAACAACTCAAAGGCATTGGAAGAAATCATAGGCAATTAGCGATCATGCAGTGACAAGAGTGATCTTGGTTACAATGAAAAATCTGAAAAGGAGTCAAGTCCTTCTTTGAGAACAAAATAAGATGAATATGAAAAATCTACCAAGTAGGTAGATCTATAGCTAAAGCAAGAGATCATGACCCGCAGGAAGAAACATGGAAAACAATTCCTCAAAGAATATTTCCTCCCAGGTATCAAACTATGTTTTATGGTCATTGTTATTCATATGGAAGCTTTGGACATAAAGTTGTAGAATGTTGCATGTATGTTTGGAATGAATATTGTTCTAGGAGATCTTTCAGAAATGAATATTATAGAACTCAGTAGAATATCAAAATATTTGATCATTTGAGAGATGATGTCAAATGTTGCAAATGTAAAAATTTTGGACCTTTGACTAAAGAATGCAAACTTGGAAGGTCTTCAAAGGAATTCTCGCAAAATCAGAATGAACAAGTATGGGAAAAGAAGATTGAAAAATTTGTTGTCTCTCTCAAGTCTCAAAGCAACAGAGACATTTGGTATGTTGACAATGGTTTCTCAATGAATATGACTGGAGATAAAAATAAGTGCATATCCTTGAAGGAAAAGAAAGATGGAACAATGTATTTTAGAAATGACGGATCTTCAAACATCATAGGAGAAGGTAATTTCACACTTGTAAGCAAGGATGCATTAGCCAAGCATGTGTTGTTGGTTGAAAATATAAATCACAGTCTACTTAGTGTTGGACATATGTGCGATCAAGGACACACGATGTTATTCAACTCTAAGAAATGTGAAATCGGGAAAGGAAAATTTGGAAAAATTGTGGCTACATCAATCAGAGCTCCAAATGACATATATATTTTGGATGAAACACCTAAAGGGTGATTTTTGGCAAAAGAAGATGAAATTTTGTTATGGCACAAGCGAATGGTACAAATAAATTTCGACAATTTGGTCAAGATCAGCAAAAAGGAAGCAATAATAGGAAAGCCAAAAATTTCAAACCCTACCAATACGATATGTGAATCTTGTCGGAACGAAAAATAGACAAAAGTTGAGTTCAAGATAAAGCAACACTTTGTGTCACATCCATTGGAATTAATACATACTAATCTATGTGGTCCTATGAGAACAAAAGGTTTAGATGGTGAATTATACTTTATGCTAATGATAGATGATTACACCAGAATGAAAGTTGTCAGTTTCTTAAAGAAAAAAACTGAGGCATTCGAATGTTTCAAAATATACAAGGAATTGGTCAAAAATGAAACTGATTTGAAGATCAAATGTCTGAGATCAGATAATGGCATAGAATTCACATCCAAATCACTTCAGAAATATTGTGATGAAAATGGAATAAAAAGGAAATTCTCAACATCCAGAACACCACATCAGAATGGAGTTTCTGAAAGAAAAAACATAACCATACAGGAAATGGCTAAAACAATGTTAAATGACTCAAAATTGGATGATAAATTATGGGTTCAAGTAATCGATACAGTTGTATTCATTGTAAACAAAGGTCTTCTCAGGAAAAATTGTAACATGACTCCATACCAACTATGGAAGGGAAGACCGGATAACGTAAAATACTTCAAAATATTTGGAAGTAAATGCTACATGAAAAGAGAAGAACAAAAAATGGGCAAGTTTGATTCCCGTGTTGACGAAGGTATTTTCATTGGTTATTCATGCAAAAGAAAGGCTTATAGATGCTACAATATGAGGCGAAAACAAATAGTTGAAAGAATAAATGATAATTTTGATGAAGACTGTGTTCTAAAGGATAACAATGAGATCGTCTCTGAGGGGCTTGAGGTAGAATATGTGAAGGATGAAGAAGAAGCTCCAGAACAAGACCAATCAAATAAGGAAACAACAGTCAACCAAGAGGAAATAAGAAATGATCAACAAGATGTACAAGAAACTTCTCCAAAAGTTTTAAGAGAATGGTGTAAAAATAATCATCCATCAAATGAAATCATCAAAAACATAAATGAAGGAATCAGAACCAAAAGAATTTGACAGCTTCGTCCATCACAACAAGCCCACCTTGCTCTTTTAGCAACTTTTGAGCCTAGAAATTTTGAGGAAGCTAGTCAAGATGAACACTTGGTAGCAGCTATGAATGAAGTGCTAGATCAAATTGAGAAGAATGACACTTGGGAATTGGTTCCACGACCAAAAGATAAAAATGTTATTGGAACTAAAGGGATCTTTAGAAACAAATTGAATGAGGATGGACAGGTTACCAATAATAAGGAAAGATTAGTCTGCAAAGGATATGCACAAGTAGAAGGAATTGATTGTGAAGAAACATTTTCTCTCATTTCCAAAATGGAAGCTACCAGGATGTTTCTTTCATATGCATTCTTCAGAAAAATCAAGGTGTAGAAAATAGATGTTAAGTCATCCTTTCTAAATGGTGAATTGGAAGAATAAGTTTACATTGAACAACCTGAAGGTTTTCTACTCTCTGACAAAGAAGACTATGTCTACATATTAAATAAGGCACTATATGGTCTCAAACAAGCTCCTAAAGCTTGGTATGCTCGTCTTGATGGATATCTACATCAACAAGGATTCAATAAAGGAAGTGTCGACATAAATCTCTATGTGAAAGTGGATAAAGATAACCTAACAATTATCGAGGTATATGTGGATGATATAATCTTTGGAAGAAATGATGACAAATTAAGTAAAACCTTTTCCAAAAAGATGCAAAGTGAGTTTTAAATGTCTGTACTTGGCAATATGACATACTTTTTAGGGCTTCAAATATATCAACAGGATAAAGGAATATTTATATATCAAACCAAGTACATCAAGGAAATGCTCAAGAAATTCAATATAGAAGATTGCAAGCTTGTCCTTACCCCAATGGTAACAAGATACAAGTTAAGTTTAGAAGATTCATCAAAGGATGTGGAACAAAGGTTGTATAGATATATGATTGGCAGTCTTCTATATGTGACAGCTTCTCGGCCATACGTAATGCAGGTAGTTGGACAAGTGGAAAGATTCCAAGTAGCACCAAAATAATATCATATTATTTCCATCAAAATAATTCTTCGATATCTTAAGGGCACAACAAAATATGGTTTATGGTATCCCAAAGGAAATGATCTAGTTATCCAAGCTTATACAGATGCAAATTGGGTAGGAAGTGTTGATGATTGAAAGAGTACCAGTGGAGAAACATTCTATCTAGGTGGTTGCCTTGTTTCATGGTTAATTTAAAAGGTAGTCTTCAATCTCGTTATCCACAACGGAAGCAGAATATATCACGAAAACAACTTGTTGTACTCAAGTTCTCTTGATGAAGCAGACTTTGCAAGATCTTCAAGTCAAGTTTGATGAGCTTATTCCAATATTCTACAATATCACCAATGCCATCAATATCTCCAACAATCTTGTGATGCATTCCAAAAGAGAGTAGATTCCGATCAAATATAATTTCGTTAGAGAGAAGGTTGCTGAAAAGAATATCAAGCTTGAATATGTTGTCACAAAGGAAAAAAATTGCTGACATATTTACTAAACCATTACCTCGTGCATCATTTGAGTATCTTCTCCAAAGGCTTTGGATTCTCCCAAGTTCTCATTAGACTCTTTCTCTTATGTAACTAAGTAGAAAGGGGGAGTGGAGGTGTATACAGGTATGCAGGGTGACGGTTTTTCACAGGGAGCTACCCTTTTCCATTGATGACAAAGGGGGAGAGAAGACAATAGGAAAAGGTGTCATGATCGCAGGGGGAGTACTTATGTTGCCATCAATGCCAAAGCGGGCAATTTTTTATTAGTGGTTGTAATTGATGTCAACCCAAGCAGCGACAGGGGCTACCCTGATCTTTCATGGAAATTTTGAATTGAAAACTCATATTATTCTGAGTCAAGGATCTTCTAGATGGATTCTACTCATCGATATGTTTCCGTTGATATATGGAACACCACGTAGTTCTTCACAATTTGAGAGTTATTCATGTTTGAAGTTAGTAACCCAAGTTAGTGGGCTAAAACCCCATTGGGCTATGGCATGGCACTCATAATTGGTTATGGTCATTGATTAGTCAATAATTAATCATTTTTTATGCTCCTAAAATTCCTCCATGTTCACTTTTTGAGGACCCTCTCAACTCAAGACATTTATATTAATAGTGACCATCATATCCTCCTCTAGCAAGCACTTTTGAATGAATGATCTTGTGAGAAGACCTCTATAAGTTTTTTTTCCCTCATGATCTTCTAATGCAGGATCTGTTGCAAGGAGTTTAAGGTTTTTTTGAGGCCTAGTTAGGGCAAAAAATTATAATGAAGTTTGAAGTTCTGTTTTGGAGCAAGTTTAGAGCCTTGGATTCTAAGATTTCATTGCTTCAAATAGGACATCGTGGAATTTTGTCTATAACTTGTTTTCTAAAAAGATTCACAAGGTAAAATTAAAACCAATTTGAGCCAAAATCTTTATTAACCTTGTGACGAAATTCCAGATCTTGGTTTGCTATATTTGCGGATATATGATCTTAGGAATTTAGGGTTTTGAAGGCTCCCGAATTCCATGTCAAACAAGTGACCTTGGGAAAATATTCATAACTTTCTCTCTGATCATTGGATTCAAATTTCATATAGTGGCAGAAAGAGGAAAAACTTTCGATTGTTGGGTATTGTTTTTTGGGCCGAAGGTCGAAAGAGTGACATGTGACACTTCCTGGAAGTTCAATCTACTGAATCAGTCTATAATCAAGCCATCATGGGTGATTGGGCATAACTCTTTCTTGAAGAATCAAATCTCGATAAGACCTATGGGGTTGTAAAGAGGATTGATAGGGATATAATTGGATGAAATACTAGACTTTCGAGATCCGAAATTACATAGATATAACAAATTGAATATTGAGCTCCTAGAAGGAAAGAAAAAGTATGCATTCAAGGATCACTGCAGTAAGGACCACACATCAACAGTTAAGGGTAAATTTTATACAGTAAGGTATGTATGATTAGTGTTTTCATTTCAATTTTGAATATCATTTATGACATATGTTTTTGCAAGACAGCGTAAGTATATTGTTTTGTATTTGTTTGGGTCTTTCTTGTTAATGCATGTGCAAGAAGGATGACACTTTCGAACAACTTAGACATACTAGAGGGACATGCAATGCCAAAGTACAATTACTTGAAGCAAGCACAACAGTACCTCAGCAGTTGCAAATGATCCACGAAGCAATGTCGACTCAAGTTTCAAGTCTTGTCAAAAAGCTAGTTCTGTAAAAGTGTCATCATTGTAAATTTGTAAAAGAGTCATCACTGTAAATTTGTAAAAGAGTCATCATTGGAAGAGTCGTTATTGTAAAAGAGTCAATCTTCCTAGAGTCGAAGAGGCATTGTTGGGAGGTATAGGAGTCACTATTAGGATGATGTCATCGTTGGGTTGCGGGTCATAGTGTGATTGGGTGTTCGGTCAAGTATAAGAAAATCATTGTAAATCATATTGTATCATGGATCATTGTCCCTAGTACGGGTGTCCAATCTCTTGTCTCACTTATGATCATTATAGGGTGGCAGGGAGGTGTTAGGCTAGTGAACGAAGTCACCTACAAGTTGCAGCCTGTGAACACTTCAGGGTGGTAGGTTGGTCTAGGATGTTGGGGCATCCATTCAATTGACTACTGAAGAAACCAAGGCATTGGGGCATCCTTCTAGTGGGAGCTGGAGAAGAATGCTTTTCTAGAATTCTAGGAAGTTCTAACTTTCATTTCAGTTGGGGCTAAAGATTAAAAAAAATTATTAGAAAAGCATTCGGTGGTTTTTAACACGAAGGGGGCTTTCCCCCTAAAATTCTTGTGCCTATTGTGTTTTATTGTCTACTGTTGTTACTGGATAAACATTAATAATAATTGAAGATTAACTAATGCTCTGAAAAAGATTTAAAAGTGCTAATTGCTAAGCAATATTGATTTCCCCCCCTCTTAGTATTTCTAATAGTAGCTACTATGGATTTCATGTTCTTTGAATATTCATGCAACCTGAAGAACTTCCTCATACCAAGAAACCATGCCTTTGCATCCTGTAATTTCTTCATATCTCCATCAAAAGTAGGTTTCTTTGCTTTCTTAAAATCATCTGGAAAGTATCCCTTATCACTCCTCACGTAAGGATGTGTTATAGCAGCTACAACACCCTCCAAAATTTTGGCTTGCACTAAAATTTCGAAGCCTTTCATGGTTTTTCCTTTGATGGTTGCAAACACTCAAGCTCATTCCTTGAGCTCCTTAAGAGTCTTTTCACCCATTTGCTTTCTTAACCAACTTCCACTTTTTGCCATATTGATTGCTCTATCATGATTGCAATCTTGTTCTGGTGATTTTGAAGGTTTGTATTTGTGTGTTTGGGTTGTCTTATCTATATGAACACCTGTCACACTCACACACAAAGTTGTAATCATTGTCACACAAGTGTCGTCACAGTTGTCCAAAGGTCTATCCCAAGTTTCACACTTATCACTTTCAGCTCTAGGCAGTCCCACAGAGGGTCATGATTTGATATATTGTGACAAGGGTCAGTTTTGTCATGTTGTTGAAGTATGCTAAGTGGGTGATCACAATGTTGAGTCCTCACAAGGTCACTCTCCTCTCACACTTAGCCATTTTTCAGAAAATATCCTGATGAAACAATCCCACTTCAGTGGACCTCAACTGAGCTGAACTGCATAGTCTCATCCCTTAGTGGTGCTTCTTTGTTGTCTGTAACTTCAAAGTGCTTGAGGTTTTCATCCATATTGGTAGCATTACACAATCCCAGAGGTGAGAAACCTGTCTTCCATCCCAGAAATGCGCATAAACTGCCTCACTATCTATCTCAACTGTGCACTCCACAAGAACAGTCATCAAGCCTCCTTCCTACTTGTTAAAACCTTACATTTCACAGAGATCTAAGCCTATATTTCTCCCAGAAATTATGCAGATATGTCCTCTGACTGACTTCCCTTAGTAGGGACTCACTGTCTCAAAAACTGCACAAAACTGTCCTTGAGTCCCTCTATTGTCCTGCCTTGTCTTCCTTCTAGAAACTGCACAGAGGTGTCCCTCAGGTTCCTGCCTTGTAGTTTCCACTTGTGTCCTTAACTACAATATTCTGACTCCTAGTGGCCTCTACACAATTTTCCCGAAACGTGAAGACTATGCCCCGAAGTTCCTTGTCCAAGCCTGAGCTAAACTTTGCATAGTCTCAGTGACCAGTCCCCCCTCCTTGTCACCTAGAACTATGTAGTGCACAGTTACTGGGCCCTATCCCAGCCTGTCATTTGTCCCAGGCCCGAAACACATAAAATAATGCATCATTCTAGACTAGGAAGTTTTTGATTTGATGTCATACCATCCTAAGTGAATTGCAGGAATAGGTACACTCATAGATCATGGCGAGACGATGGATGGTATGTAGAAGGAGTGCACATGCTAGAATACTTACTTGCAGTTGGATAGACATAAGAAGTAGCAAGCAAAAGGAACACATGCATGGAACCATCTTGCAAGACCAAGACCATCAAGACCCTATAGCATCACACCATGTAGAGCAGAAGATAAAGTAAACCTGAGAGTACATCCATCACTTAGTAGTGCAACAACTTGACATGGACACCACATCCAGCCAGTACATTTCAGCAGTTTCGTGTCAAGTTGTGTTATGAGTTCTTAAGGCCACATCACCACTATGGGCCATATATGTTGTAACTGAATGTAATTTAAAGTAAAATTCCAATGGATGCACACAAGTAGTTGAAGAGTCATGTCAATTGAAAATTCATAGGAAGTTGCATGATCAGGAGGGTAGTCCAAGAATCACAAGGGTCAAGCATCACCCTTGGCTATATATAGCCCTCCCATTGTATGAGTGAGGAATTTTCACCTTGGCTCCTCCCACATAGCCTTGAGACTAGACAGTCAATTCTTAGAGGAGAGAAGAGTGGCTCCAATGTCCCACTACTGGGACTAGTGATGTATGGTGTACAAATGTGCCTTGGGACTTTTTCTTAATTTAGAAGCTTGTTAAGGCCAACACGTTTTCATGCATGTTTTGTAGATTTTTGTAAGACTATTCTTTTGGCATTTGTAATGCATGTTTTCTTCACCTCTACTGAGATAGTTGAACTACTTCGGTTGTTTTATTACTTACATTGCAAGGAATATGTTGTATTAGTTATCACCATTATCTCATCCCTATGGAATACTCCGTGAGATACTAGACAGACCACCTTTATGTATTGGTTATCACCATTGTCACATCCTTGTGGAAAAATCCGCGGTATACTCGACAGACCATATTTGTTTTTTGGTTATAACGATCACCACATCCGTGTGGACTACTCCACTAGATGGTGTACATGTTGTCCCCTTCACTTCAGTTTTAATGGTTGTCACATCCATGTCGACTAATCCACTTGGTGGTGTATGTGTTACCACCTTCACTTCAATTTTAATGACTTCTGCATCAGTTGTGGACTATTCCGTTGGGTGCTAGACAAACCTTTCTAGTTCGCGTGTATCTCTTCCTAGGTGGTACTATTACCTCTCACTTAGAGGCTCACTTTACTCTCCCCCTTTACCATAAGAGAACCGAGACATGCATTACATTACGCACTCACCAGGCACACTCACCTCACCTTTTGAAGACACCAGCATAACACTCTCATGTGTTGAACAACAAGATCTAAGGAAAAATATCTAAGTAAATGGCAATTGGGCCATCGTACTAGATGGGATGCCTACACAAAACAGTGTGAGGCCTAGTTGGGACTTCATACCGGGGAGATCCCTCGAATGTTGGTAGCTCCAACACTTTCAATAGGATGATAGCGATGATGATCATAGTACCTATCTAAACTAGAACTAGAATAGTTGTTGGGAACGAGATCCCCCAAGGACAGTGTTGGGGTTAAAAGCCCATGTTTTTGGTCAATTTTGTAATAAAGTTGTAAAGTCTCCACATTTTGTGGTCGCGGAGCGTGAAGGTGTCATGAGTCATAAAGGGTTGTCTGCCCTTATTTTGTAAAGTGTAAAGTCGGCTGTAAAGATCTACCCATGGTCTGTGGACCATGGGACTGTATAAAAAGAGCTAAGTAAGCTCTAAGTAGTTTTGGAAGAAGTAAGAAGTATTGAGAGATAAAGAAGAAGTCTCTAGAGAAGTCTAAGTTTGGGTCTTAGCATAGGTAGAGGCTCTGCAGCTAAGTGCGCAGAGGCCTAGGGTGGAAGTCCGCAGCTGAGTGCGCGGACCCCTGCAGCTATGTGCACAGGGCAGATAGTGTTTGTAATCATCTGAAGATATCAATAAAGAGAAACATTCTACAAATTTTGTGCTTTCATTCCCTGTTAATGCATCTTGTCATATTGTGTAAGGATTTCATTTACAATACTTATGTGATGCGCGAATGTATGTAATTACATTGGTTAATTGAATGCAAGTAAGAATATATGTTTATGCAGTGCTAGTTGTGATCGTTTAGTAAAGATAAATAAACACTTAAATATAATTGGGACCTCATACAATACGCTATCATAGCAGCACAAAAGGACTTGAACCACAGGTTAGGGCTACGCAAAGGTCAATCATACCCCTTCGCAAAGGTACCGAAGGGTGGAATAAAGGGCTAGACAAACAGAAACCTAGAACTTGGGGACCTGCACAAAAGTCAGGACAGAAGGAATAAACTGACATCACGACCATCTCAGGGTGCGGAAACTTGGTTCCAACATCACCCATACTGCTTCGGGTGAGACTTCAGTCCGCGCTCCGTGGGCTGATGCCGAAAGGGCCAGTAGTGTAGGGATTTGTTTGGCTAACTAACGTTGAACCTGGGTCAGGCCCCACACAGCCAACAAATGGTTCCGTTGCTGGGACCAGAATCTACATGAGATATGTCTGATGTTGTATCATTGGAATCCAACTAAGAAAGAGATCTGAGACTGGTTGGATAGGAAGATCCACAAATTTATGGTGCAGGAGAATAGAAATTCGCGGCCGACAAAGGAACAATGGTTGGATAGGTACCTATATACAAAGATCCACGAGATATTTTTTTGTTCCTTTCCGATTGAGCTATACGAGTGGATCGCGAAGCTAGAAGATAACCAAGGAAGGTGGAGACTTGATGTTCCTATTGTTTGGAACCCAGAGTTAGTACAGAGATTGAAAGCCTCTGAGGATAAGATCACCCGTGCTATCGACCATTGGCTTGATTGCATCATAGGAGGATTTGTGATTGAATTCGCGGTCGATACCTTAGTTAGCTACAATGAAGCAGAGCGACACCTTTTCAAAGGTCCGTGAGGTAAGTACTTGAAGTCTTTGAATACCTAGATTAAAATGTTATTGTGTGGAAAATGGGTTATGCAGCTACCTTAATGTTCGGAGCTACGCGAAGCGGAAAAACTTACAGGAACAAAGGAAGAAAGGGTCTTGAATATAGTCCATTGACTTCACCTCCATTAGGTGATGAAAAGGGAGTAGTGTAGGCTTCTCCTTGAAGTGAAATTCAGTTAATAAGACAAGGATTCCCGCGACTGCCACCATCACCTGCGACTTCACCCATACAACCTCCACCTCCACCGCAGTTTAGTATGGAAAATTCAGTGAACCTGCCTTTGTTCAAAGGCTTGGGAAATGAGGACCTAGACCAGTTTTGGTTCGTTGTGAAAGTTGTGTGGGAATCTTAGGGCATTACAGATGATCACATGAAGAAGGCAACACTAGTTAGTGCTCTACAGGATCGCGCGCTAACCTGTTACATCAAATACTCTAATGATAACCCAAAATGCTAGAGTGGCAGACATTTAGATCAGATTGAATAAAGAATTTAGTAGGCCTAAATCTAAGGCACAGTTGATTGTGGAGTTCAAGGAAATTGTAATGAAACCATGCAAGACACCTTGGGAATTAGATCAGAGGTTCAAATGTAAAATCTGCGAAGCTAATATGAACTTAACTGATGGACAACACCGCGAGTGGTTTGTGGCTTCACTCCTGCCACACCTAAGGGTTGTGTTGTCACAATAGAAGATAACGACTCAGGCAGAGGCCTTAGAAATTGCAATGAGACTGCATGAAACACTGATGCAGGATCCGAATCTAGGGGTTCAACAGATCCATGTGCAGTTGCAAAATCTTTTCCTTGAAATGCAAGGGGTAGGTGCATGACAAAGACCATTGCCCGGTCTTTGTGAACTATATTATAGGAGGAGGATTGATGACTTTGAGGCTGGAAGCTCAAGGGGCCTGAGTTGTGGTGCGCTATATGTCAGGTAGTAGGAAAACATACGATGGATAACTGTCATTTGCTGCAAAACTTTGTACAAACACCACAACAATTGTTCTACAACTTCTGTAATTTGGTAGGGCATGATGAGCGCAACTGCAGAAGCTATGAATTGATGAATGATAGAACACCCGCATATAGAGTTCAGGAAGAAACGTGCCCCCCTGACCAGAGCGCGGGGATGGCGCGAACAGGCTTTCAGGGGTGCGGACGAGGCCGAGGCAGAGGAGGACTTGGAAGAGGTTAGGGACAGCTAATCTGCTACAATTGTGGAGGACCAGGACACTATTCCTGCGATTGCACTGACATAACACGTCTGTCGTGCAAATATTGCACTTTGTTTGATCATGAAATAGAGGACTGTCATACGTTGATAGCGAGGATACGTGACAAAGGGGTGCTACCACCTCAGCCAACTCAGAACCTGTAGATGATGAGGTCTAAGCCTCGCGAAGAGGATCCGAATGTGAATATAATGCTCCAAAGTGGAATTGCAACAGGGGATGATAAGGGAAAACAACCCGAAGACAGTGCATGGGTTCGCAAAGCTCTAGCGAAGGAGGCTGAATTTGATTTGGAGCGTGCACACGAAACGTTCATGGAAGAAAATAAGAGCTTCGTTGAGCCCTCCACCTCAAGGAGCAAGGATAAGCCTAATCAGGAAATAGACCTTTCTATGCTTACGACCTTCCTAGAGACCTGCATGAAGTTGTTGCATGATAGCAAGGCTATGAAGGGGTTACAATAGCTTATAAATAGGTGTGCCTGAAACACTTCGAGTGAACTGTGCATGGTATGAAAGATTGGTAAGCATAAAACAAGGATAGGATGAGAGATGAGGCTGACCGCGTAGATAGGAGAATATGAAATGGATCAGGTTATTTTGGATCTGGGGTCAGATGTAAACGTCCTACCAAAGCAGACTTGGGAATAGATGGGAAGACCCATGCTGCAGTGGTCTCTGATTCAGTTAAGGATGGAAAATCAACAAAAGATCATCCCCATGGGGTGGCTGCAAGGGGTGACTGTAGATATTGAAGGCGCGAGCACGTTGGCTGACTTTGAAGTAATAGAAATTATGGATGACAAAAACCCCTACCCTATGCTCCTTGGAATTGATTGGGCTACTGATATGAACAAGGTAATCAACCTAAAGAAGTGAAAGATGATATTTGAGAAGAAATTTCTTCATGTAATAGTACCCCTAGATCATGCTGAAGGATCGCGCTATACTGAACCAGTCCGCGATTATGAGAGCAATGATGATCTAGACTATATCTATAAGATAACAACGCAAGACCAAGATTGGGTGAATCCAATAGTGTATGGATGAATTACATGGGATCGCAAGAGTTCCTACACCTTGGACTCTAATGAAGAATTAGAGCATTGGCAGAATCGGTTACATGAAGTAAACACATTGAGCTGTAACATGATGACCCGGTCGCTATGTTGTGTGTCGTCAGAGGTAAGAAATATGCCCACTTATGATGGCCTGAATGATGTAAATATATTTGTGGATTCATTTGAGAGGGAAGTACTAGAAAAGTAGCACTTCCAAGCTTTGGACAGGGCACTGCGCGCTACACCCGCAAGGTGGTGGGGTACGCACAAGGGTAGCTTTGATGATTGGTGCAAATGTTGGAGGATGATGAGAAAACACTTTGGGAAGCCAACGGTATGAATGACAGACAAATATGATGGGAAGGATGATCCACGCGCAAACTTGGCCAAATTGGCTAAGGCTTATGGAGCGCAGCCCCAACCTGAATGGGTGCACTTGTTCTGTCATACCCTGGAGGTCATCCCGATGAACTAGTACTTAGAAATAAAGCTCCACCATGGTACAAGTGAATGGGATATTCTACGCGAAGGATTAATAATGACATTTAGCTTTGAATACAGGTTTGATCGTATTGACAGGGTGCTGCAAGAATTGAAAGCAGCAATCTTTAGGATACCACAGGATCCTTTGGACCTGATTCAACCCAATTGGATTACTCAGTTGAGTCATGCACTGGAATGCTATAATGTAACCACTGAAGAAGAAGATGAGGATCCGTGAAAGATTAATATCCTTGAAACAGAAGGTCACCGTGGTGTTGAAGGACTGTAGATTAAGAATCTTGATATAACCGCGCCACTGAAAACAAAAGAGGTAAATATTGGTATGGAGGCAGAGCCCAAATTTGCGAAGATTGGAGATTACTGGGATGATGCGATGGTGGATAAGGTTACTGACTTGCTCCGCGAATACCATGATGTTCCCCACCAAGTTTACATATCTAAAAGGGATAATAGAAGACCTGCGCGTTATGGAGATCACGTTGAAGCCCGACGCGAAACCGGTTAAGAAAAGACCTTACTGTCTCAATCTGAAGTATAAGGAGAAGGTCCACTTAGAGCTAGATAAGATGCTCATGGTAGGCATCATTGAGGTCGTAGAATAATCTGATTGGGTAAGCCCAACGGTGGTACAGGAAAAGAAGCAAAAGGATGAAATAAGGATATGCGTAGATCTCAGGAAGTTGAATGACACTTGTGTACATGTTCCTTTCCCAACTCCGTTCACTGATGAAATGTTGGACAATGTAGGTGGTTAGGAAGCATATTCCTTCAATGATGGGTTCTCTAGGTACCATCAGATCAAAATCGCCCCGAAGGATAGAAGCAAGACAACCTTCGCGACTGAGTGGGGGTGTTTTCAGTACACTGTAATGTCATTCGGATTGAAGAATGTGCCTATGATTTTTTTACGCATAGTCATTGCTACATTCAAGGAATCTATTCATAAGTTCCTGGAAGTGTACTTCGATGAATGGATTGTGTTTATGCTGGTGAAACACCATGTGGCAAGTTTGTGCCTGATGCTAGATACCAGATCACGCTCAGTCTGAAGAAATGCCTGTTTTATGTGTTGGCATTATGATTCAGGTGTGGCATTATGATTCAGGTGTTGTCCTTGATGGCAAACCCATTCAGATGATATATCAAGAAGGACGCAGGAAATATGTTCAGCAAGTGCGTCCCCGCAGGTATACCATACAGAACCCGCGTCCAGGGACGCCGACCAGCCGTTCAGGAGGTGCGTCCGCCCAGTGCACACATTTCAAGGCAGAGAAAAGCACGTGGGGGTTTCTTGCGTGGTATCTAGCCGACGGTTTTGTGTTTCTATGGTGTCGGCTCGTGGTATTGTTCCATGTTTTGGGGAGAAGCTTGCCTATATAAAGCAAAGGAGTTCATTTGGATTAAGCATCATCTTGGTTGAATATCTTTTGGTGAGATCTAGTCCAGATCTATGAGGGCAAATCTTCTAATGGACTGTGATCTCTATGGCGCATGATCAGATCTGTGGATCTGAGTGTTTGGGTTGGTTCTGAAGTCCTCATATCTTTTATATCTGAAGGGACGCAGGTTCAGTGAAGGGCAAGTGCGCCGGGACGCAGTACAGTAAAGGCTCAGGTGCGTCTCTGAGGCAAAGGACGCGGCGCGACTGTGTTATTGGGTGCGTCTCTGAAGCAAAAGACGCGGCGCGATAGTGTTTCGGGGTGCGCCGGTCGCAGCAAAGCATAGAGGAACAGTGCGTCTGCACGCAGAACAGCGGAGGGTAGACTGCGTCCAGTCGCAGGCCACAGAAAGAAAATATGCGTCCCTGTCTTAAGATGATCTGTTGACTGTATATTTCTGTTCATAAAGTGTTTTGGGTTATTTCTGTAATTACTGATCTGATATCTGTAGTGGACTGTATCTGTTATATACTTGTTGATCATTTGATTCTTCATGAAAAGAAGTAGGGGGTTGTAGCTCCCTTCCAGGAGAAACTGGAAAACGAGAGAGAGTTGTAGCTCTCTACAGGTTGCAGCCTGCGTGCTGGTAAAGGACTGCACCAGTACAAAATCATTGTAAAAGAATTTCTTGAAAGAAGATAGAGACATATTGCAGCAGGTGGTTTTCTCCCGCATTGGGTTTCCACCTTACATCTTGTGTTCTTTGGTGTGACTGTCTATTTTCTTTATTCAAGCTCATTATTTTATGGTACTGATATGCAAGAATAATTCAAAAGATCAAATAAGGAAGATTTGGTAAATTGCTTAATAATACTGATTCACCCCCCCCTCTCAGTATTATTTCCAACAATTGGTATCAGAGCAGGTCCTTCAAAAAAGCTTGATCGCTTGAAGGTAGATCGTTCATCATGAGCAACTACGAGAGAGAAGCATCAATCAGGCCACCAGATTTTGATGGGACAAACTTCAATTATTGGAAGGTAAGAGTTACTGCATATCTTCAATCTCTTGGTACTGAAGTTTGGGACATTGTAGAAACAGGCTATGCTTTTCCTTCAGCTACTCCTACAGATCCAACTGAGAAAAAGAAGTATGAAACAAATGCAAAAGCAGTCAGTACTCTATTAGGAAGTATATCCCAAACAGAATTCATGAAGGTAATGCACTTCAAATCAGCAAAAGAAATATGGGACAAAATGATCACAAGCTATGAAGGAGATGAACAGGTAAAACAAGCTAAACTTCAAACTCTCAGGATTCAATATGAGACTCTCAAGATGTATAATGATGAAAGTGTGGCTAATTATTTTCTTCAGGTAGATGAGATTGTTAATTGTATGAAAAATTTGGGTGAAGAAGTAAAGGAGTCCATAGTAGTTCAAAAGATTCTAAGATCATTATCCCCCAAGTTTGAATCCAAAGTATCTGCAATAGAAAAAAAAGAAAATCTCCGTGTTCTTACTATGTCTCAGCTACATGGAATTCTAACCGCTTATGAAATGAGAAAGGGAGGACCATCAGACAGAAGGGAGGCTGCTTTTAAAGCATCAGGCAAAGAAGATTACTATGAAGCAAGCCATGATCCAGAAGAAGAGGAAGAAGAATCAAATTTTGTCAGAAATCTTCAAAGAGGTTCTGGAAGGTTCAGAGGTAAGCTACCTTTCAAATGCTTTGCTTGTGGAAGAGTAGGTCATTATGCTGCAAAATGCTCTTATAAGGATAAAGGAAAGGAACCAGTTAGATGGAACAAGAAACAAAGCGCAAATAAGAAAAGCTACTACACCCATGAAGATAGTGATGGCTTATCAAACAGTGATGAAGATGAACAAGGTAATAAATATAGGTTGTTAATGGCATTTGAAGATGATGATTATGAGGATGCTGTAGATGTGGATAACCTTTATGATGAAATTACTAGACTCAAGAGATGCATAGAAGAAAAGAACATGATTATTGATACTCTACAATTCCAAATTGATGAAAAGGAAAAACATCTTGAAAAATTAGAAGGTGAAATTGTTGGTCTTAGAAAAGAAATTGAGAAAACAAAAACTATTAATCTCAAGTTTGTCAAAGGATCTGAAACTTTGGATGAGATTATCAGTGTGCAGCGGTCTCCACTAAATAAGACAGGTTTGGGCTATAATGGAGAAACTTCTCAAGCATCCACTTCAAAAAGTTATCTTGATGCAGCAAGAAGAAATGAGCAAGAGCACAAGGAAGATCATCAGGTAAAGCAGGGACAAATGTCAAACAGAAACTATCAGGGGCAATCCAGCTTAAGGGTGAACAAAAGCCACAACCAGCCACAGGTAAAATCTTCTCAATTTGGTTCAAGAATAGATGAAAATAGAAATTACAATCAGTTGGCTGGTAGATCCAATAATCGCAGAAGCTTCTTCAATGGACAATGCTTTTCTTGCCATAACTTTGGTCACAAAGCAGCTCAATGTGTTGCGTATAAAACAATCATGACTAGGGAAGCTCAAAAACAAAGAAGTATGACAGGGATTACAAAAAGGACCTATAACAACTTTTCAGCTCTTGAAAATGAAGTTGAATGTTCTATTTGCAATAATTTTGGACATAAAGACTTTGAATGCAGAAGCAGGTTTCCGGAAAGAAATGTACAAGAGCAGAAAAAGGAACAAGCCTCAGGCACCAAAACATGGAGAATAAAGGAACCTCAAACAGAAAGATGTGGGATAGCATTTTATGCAGAAGGACAAGAAAATCTATGGTACATTGACAGTGGATGTTCGAAGCATATGACAGGTGATAAAGAAAAACTTGAGTCTTATTCTAATTTAGAAAAGGGAAAGAAAGTCTCTTTTGGAAATGATACTCCTGCAACTATAAAAGGAAAAGGTATTGCTCCTTTAAAAGAAGATGTTAAGGCTGGAAATGTTTTGTTTGTTGATGGATTGAAGCATAATCTACTAAGTGTCAGCCAGATGTGTGATCAAAGAACCAAGGTTATATTCAGATCAAATGGATGCCTTGTTCGTGATCTTGATACAGGTAAAACAGTTCTCAAAGGAAAAAGAACTCCAAATAATCTATACATATTTGATGAAGGACAACAACAATGCTATCTAAGCAAGGATGAAGAGCACTGGCTATGGCATCGAAGGTTGGGACATCTAAGCTTCTCACAAATAAGGAAAGCTTGCAAATATCAGGCAGTTCGCGATCTTCCAGATATCAAAATTCCTGACAACACCATATGCAGATCATGTCAGTTTGGAAAACAAACCAGAACTAACTTTCCAGAGAAAGAAGGATCAGCCAGCATGCCTCTTGAGCTAGTACATACAGATGTATGTGGACCATTCAGAAAAAGAACACCTAGAGGAGAGGAATACTTGATATTATTTATTGACGATTTCTCCAGGTTTGTTTGGTTAGGACTTATGAAGCACAAAGATGAAGCATTCGAAAAATTCAAAATCTTCAAAGCCTTGGTTGAAAATGAATCAGGTCACAAAATTAAGTGCCTCAAATCTGACAGAGGTGGGGAATTTACTTCAAATGAATTTTTCGATTTCTGTGATGAACATGGGATAAGGAGAGAATTTTCTACAGCTAGAACTCCTCAGCAAAATGGAGTGGTTGAAAGAATGAACAGAACAATCCAGCAAATGGCTCGTGCTATGCTTGATGAATCAGGAACCCCTGCAACCTTCTGGGGTGAAGCTGCACATGCGGCGGTTATTATTCTCAACAAGACAAATGTCCGAGTGAACAGCACTCAAACTCCTCATGAGCTCTGGAGTGGTAAAACTCCTTCGGTAAAGCACTTCAAAATCTTTGGGAGCAAATGCTATATCAAGAATACTGAGGAGCAGCTTGGTAAACTTGATCCTAGAGCAGATGAAGGTATTCTTCTTGGCTACTCTCCACATAGCAAAGCATACAAATGCTACAATAAAAGACTTGGCAAAATTGTTGACAGCATTGATGTAGTGGTTGATGAGAAGGGATACATTCCTAGGCAAATACATCGTGAAGACATCGAAGAAGATGAAAGCCACCCTCAAAGACAGAATGATGAAGAAGAAGAACCGCAAGAAGAATCTCAAGAAGAACCTCACGAAGAAGCAGAAGAACGAACAAGAATAGAAGAAAAGACTCCATCCAGATATGTTCAAAAGAACCATCCAGAATCTCAGATCATGGGACAGAAAGAAGCAGGTATACAAACTAGAAGAAAAGTTGCAGAAGCTTCAAGTTATTTGGCTTTACTCTCCTCTACTGAACCACAAAATGTGAAAGAGGCATGCAAAGATGAATGTTGGGTGAAAGCAATGGATGAAGAACTTGAGCAAATCGAAAAGAACAACACTTGGGAGCTGGTTCCTAGACCAAAGGATAAGAATGTTATCGGAACAAAATGGGTCTTCAAAAATAAATTGAATGAAAATGGAGAAGTAATTAGAAACAAAGCCAAACTTGTTTGTAAAGGATATGCACAGCAAGAAGGAATAGACTTTGAAGAAACTTTTGCTCCTGTTGCAAGACTTGAGGCCATCCGAATGTTCCTTGCTCTCTCAAGTTCTCAGAATTTCAAAGTATTTCAAATGGACGTAAAATCAGCCTTTCTGAATGGAGACTTGGAAGAAGAAGTGTACATTGAACAGCCAGATGGGTTCATTCTTGGAAATGATCCAAATCTTGTATGCCGATTGAAAAAGGCTCTCTATGGTCTCAAACAAGCCCCAAGGGCTTGGTACTACCGGTTGGACAAATATCTTCATCAACAAGGTTTTTCAAAAGGTTCAGCAGATAGCAATCTATATATAAAAATTGAAAATGACAAATTGCTAATACTTGTTGTGTATGTAGATGACATTATTTTTGGCAGCAATGAAGAAGCTATGAGTCAAAGCTTTGCCTCAGTCATGCAGAAAGAATTTGAAATGTCCTTGCTAGGAGAACTGACATACTTTCTTGGTTTGCAAATCCAACAAAAGGAAGGAGGAATCCTTTTATCTCAAACCAAGTATCTCAAGCAGATTTTGAAGAAATATGGCATGGAAGATGCAAAACCAGTATGTACACCCATGGTCACAGGATGCAGTCTCAGTGCAAATGATGAATCTGCAGCAGTACATCAACCAACCTACAGATCTATGATTGGAAGTTTACTATATTTAACAGGTACCCGACCAGACATCATGCATGCAGTTGGAATAGTTGGAAGATTTCAGGCAAATCCGAAGGAGACTCATCTTCAAGCAGTGAAGAGAATTTTCAAATATCTTCAAGGGACTCAAAATTATGGCTTATGGTATCCTAGAAATACAGATCTTACTCTTCATGCCTATACAGATGCAGATTGGGCCGGAAGCGTGGATGACAGGAAAAGCACAAGTGGTGGTGCGTTCTTTATGGGTCCCAGACTGGTCTCTTGGTTCAGCAAGAAACAGAGTTCAATTGCCTTGTCTACAGCTGAAGCAGAATATGTTGCTGCTGCATCTTGTTGCACCCAACTCCTTTGGATGATGCAGACTTTGCAGGATTATCAAATCACTTGTACACCTCCAATCTCTATCTTATGTGACAACACAAGTGCAATCAGCATCTCAAAGAATCCGGTTATGCATTCAAAAACCAAGCACATACCAATCAAGTACCATTTTCTCCGGGAACAAGTACTTGAACAGAAGGTCAAGTTGGAGTATGTTCCTTCTAAGGAACAAGTTGCTGATATTTTCACCAAACCATTGCCCAGGGACACTTTTGAATACCTCAGGCAAAAGCTGGGGGTTGTTGATGCATCATCTTACTGTTGATCATCTTCCTATTGGTGGTATAGGCTCAGGGGGAGCACATAATGCATTGTTGGCATTATGGAGAAGGAGATCTTGGAAATAGCTGCAATATGTCTCTATCTCCTTCATGATGGATTTCTGGTTACAGATCTGGAGATGCATGAGCATAGGGGGAGCATACCCTTTGCTCTTGATGTCAAAGGGGGAGAATGAAGCTGAAAATTATGTGGTTGCCATCAAGTCCAAAGGGGGAGATTGTTGGCATTATGATTCAGGTGTGGCATTATGATTCAGGTGTTGTCCTTGATGGAAAACCCATTCAGATGATATATCGAGAAGGACGCAGGAAATATGTTCAGCAAGTGCGTCCCCGCAGGTATACCATACAGAACCCGCGTCCAGGGACGCCGGCCAGCCATTCAGGAGGTGCGTCCGCCCAGTGCACACATTTCAAGGCAGAGAAAAGCACGTGGGGGTTTCTTGCGTGGTATCTAGCCGACGGTTTTGTGTTTCTATGGTGTCGGCTCGTGGTATTGTTCCATGTTTTGGGGAGAAGCTTGCCTATATAAAGCAAAGGAGTTCATTTGGATTAAGCATCATCTTGGTTGAATATCTTTTGGTGAGATCTAGTCCAGATCTATGAGGGCAAATCTTCTAATGGACTGTGATCTCTATGGCGCATGATCAGATCTGTGGATCTGAGTGTTTGGGTTGGTTCTGAAGTCCTCATATCTTTTATATCTGAAGGGACGCAGGTTCAGTGAAGGGCAAGTGTGCCGGGACGCAGTACAGTAAAGGCTCAGGTGCGTCTCTGAGGCAAAGGACGCGGCGCGACTGTGTTATTGGGTGCGTCTCTGAAGCAAAAGACGCGGCGCGATAGTGTTTCGGGGTGCACCGGTCGCAGCAAAGCATAGAGGAACAGTGCGTCTGCACGCAGAACAGCGGAGGGTAGACTGCGTCCAGTCGCAGGCCACAGAAAGAAAATATGCATCCCTGTCTTAAGATGATCTGTTGACTGTATATTTCTGTTCATAAAGTGTTCTGGGTTATTTCTGTAATTACTGATCTGATATCTGTAGTGGACTGTATCTGTTATATACTTGTTGATCATTTGATTCTTCATGAAAAGAAGTAGGGGGTTGTAGCTCCCTTCCAGGAGAAACTGGAAAACGAGAGAGAGTTGTAGCTCTCTGTAGGTTGCAGCCTGCGTGCTGGTAAAGGACTGCACCAGTACAAAATCATTGTAAAAGAATTTCTTGAAAGAAGATAGAGACATATTGCAGCAGGTGGTTTTCTCCCGCATTGGGTTTCCACCTTACATCTTGTGTTCTTTGGTGTGACTGTCTATTTTCTTTATTCAAGCTCATTATTTTATGGTACTGATATGCAAGAATAATTCAAAAGATCAAATAAGGAAGATTTGGTAAATTGCTTAATAATACTGATTCACCCCCCCCTCTCAGTATTATTTCCAACATTATGTTCCTTTTGGGACCCTGCTGAGTCATGTGGTTTGTAGATAGGGACTGATTGTAGATCCCACGATGATCACAGTGATACTTAAATTAGAGGCACCTAGGAGTGTGAAACAGCTGCGCACTACCCTAGGACATACTAGATATTACAGAAAGTTTATCAAAGGCTATGCCTAGATCACCGCACCTATGAAGAAGTTTTTAAAAAAGGATGTCACATTCTACTTGAATGAGGAATGTAAGAAAAGTTTGTATGTATTGAAAGAAAATATGGTCACCACATCGATTCTAGTCTTCCCGTATTGGAAGAAGGAGTTTCATGTACATGCCAATGCATCATGTATAGCGCTGGGAGCAGTACTAACACAGGCTAGTGGAGGAGACTTGGACCATCCTATAGCATTTGCAAGCATAAGGTTATCCAAGGTAGAGAAGAACTATTCCACCACCGAGCGCGAAGGGTTAGCCATGGTATACGTGCTCTAGAAGTTTAGACACTATTTGTTGGGTGGACATTTTAAGATGTATACGAATCATTCCACGTTGAAATACCTGGTCAATAAGCCTGTGTTGGGGAGGAGAATCTGTAGGTGGTTGTTATTGTTCTAGGAGTATGATTTTGAAGTTATTGTGAAACCTGGACAATTGAACGCGGGACGAGACCATTTGTCGCGCATCGAAACAGGGAAAGAGCCCGCTAATTTGGAGGAGGGATTGCCTAATGCGCAGCTATTTGTAGTGTGCATCTTGGATGGTAGTTTTGTAGATATCATACACTTCCTAACGACAGGAACTTCCCCGAAAGGATACACCATCTAGTAGAATAAGGAGTTAGTGGTGCGTGCGACAGATTTTTCTGTCATTGTTGGGCATTTGTTCAAAATGGGGTCCGATGAGATATTGCAATGATATGTTTCGGAATTTGAAAGGAGCATTATCCTCACGGACGCTCATGGGAGCGCCACAGGAGGAAATTATGCAGGGAGAGTGACCACGCAGAAGATTCTACGCATAGGGTTGTGGTGGCCAACCCTCCATCAGGATTCAAAAGCTTACTACAGCGCATGTGATGTGTGTCAAAGAACTGGCAAGCAATCGCGGAGGGATGAGTTGCCTCTGAATCCGAAAATGATGTTACAACCCTTTGAAAAATGGGTGATAGATTTTGTGGGACCCATTCAGCCCCAAGGGAAGAAGACAGGAGTGTGGTACATTATCACTGCGATGAAGTATTTGACTCGATGGGCGGAGGCACACACTATGAAGGATTGTATAAGCGCGACTGCTACGAAGTTCCTCTTTGAGTATGTACTAACACGATTCGGGTGTCCAAATATTTTGATGAGTGATCGTGGTACACACTTTCTGAACAAGACGATTAGCGCGCTGACAGAGGAATTTCAAGTATATCTCTAGAAGAGCACGCCTTATCACCCACAGGCTAACAGGATGGTGGAATCATTCAATAAAGTGCTAGAAAAAACACTAACCAAGGTTTGCAATGCTTAGCGAAGTGATTGGGACCTATGCATACCCACAGTACTATGGGCCTATCGAACGACATGCAAAAAGTTGACTAGACAAACACCCTTTAGGCTTGTATATGGTGTTGAAGTAGTGATGCCCATGGAATACATTGTGCCTAGTCTATGTATATTGGCACTCACAGGTATGATGGATCGCAGAGCTCTAGAGGAGAGGCTTGCATAGCTAGCTGAGCTTGAGGAAGAAAGATTTCTAGCTAGATTTCACCAATAGGTCCAAAAGCACCGCAAAAAATCATGGCATGATCGGCACATTAAGCCGCACCTTTAAGGTAAATGACCTAGTTTTGTTATATGACAGCAAGTTTGATAAATGTCCAGGGAAATTTGGAATGCACTGATTAGGGCCCTATGTCATTAAGGAGATTACCAATGGAGGAGCGGTTCAATTGGTCAAATTGAATGGAGATCCCTTCCCAACAAAGGTGAATGGCAATCGATTGAAGCCATACAACGATGGTCCGGCCATGTGACTATATGAAGGTAGCAGAGTCTTAGTGCTCTAGGAAGATGAAAGGAGGCGTGAGACTATAAACTACACTGCCCAAGTTGGGGAGCTGCGCGATTGGGGGATTGTGCGAAGCAAGGAAGTGTCACAGGGTTCATGGCAACGCGAAGCGAGATGTGCTACCCAGGGAGAAATCACGCAGGTTAGCTGGAAAGTGATCGTTAAAGTCACTGTTCATGATTTGATGGTAGAAATGTGGCCAAATGGAGCGAGAGGCTAGAATGTAAGACGAAATTTATTGGTCAGATCCTTTAGAATCTGCTGCCAATCCGGAATTAATGAATTGAATGTGGGGGGAACGATCAGATTTGAATTCAAAATGCCCTATAAATTACAGGTGGCTGCCCAATGAAAAACACTTTGCATTTTGAGAATTGAGTTGTTGAGGTCTCAGGCACACATGAACTGAGATCTCGTTGAGGCTGTGATAGCGAGTTTAGCATTTGATAACTTACCAGAGATGACACGAGCATTGTTGAGTAGCGTGATGTCGACACTTGTAACAGCTATGGACACCAAAGTAGTACAGCCGAGGAGGATATGCCGAAAATTGTTATGGAGGTCGGAGAAGTTGCTCCAAAGGTTGCAGAAGTATTAGCAGAAGTCCCCAAATCACTAAGGAAGCTGAGACCAAAGGCCACCCAAACTAAGGAGAGCGCGAAGGATAAAAAGGGCAAGCAGCCTGCAATACTAGTGCACACATCGCCAAGAGGAAACCCACTGAAGGACAAGCCCACCGCACAGGAAAAGGGCAAAGCCATCAATCTGGAGCTAGAGGAGGAAGAAATCGAAGACATCCTGATGGATTATGAGGACGTGGGAATACACGTGGAGGAAGTTGAAGCCCAAGGTGCTAACCCTATCACTCAGTTTCCTAGGTACGTCCCTCCGCGCAAAGGCAAGACCAAGGTACCGAAGATATTGATGAGAGCAAGGTCCCCTTGCAAACCCCTCTATTGTCGGATGAGATTGTCTTCGAAGGACCACGCTTGGGGTGGGTTCCTCTATTAAAACTGGAAGACTGGGACTTGGTAGACCATCAGAAGTTCCCACACTTGGCAACCGAGAAACTGATGCGATGTATTATCGATACAACCACTGGGATGACCGCATTAGAGCTGTGAAGGTGGCTCAGAAGAGTAGAAAGGCGGGTTTTCTCAACCTGCTATGGGTGTCGCACTACAACCGCACCCCGATTACAGTATTGGTCATCAAGAAGCAGCTATGCTTAGTGCATGGTGGGTGTCTGTGGATAGAGGAGCCAATACCCATCACCGACAGATTGATCCATAGGATCACGCAGTTGCCCTACACAGGAGAAAATCCAGCCATGATGTTTGGCAAAAAAGGTGGCGAGCAGGTCCATGTGGAGGCCATGAAGGAGAAGTTTAAGCTTGTGAAGAAGCCGCGTGGATATGCCATATCCAGTATGAGTGAACCTGCTGTAAAGGTGGCCACACAAATTTTGGTAGGGAAGGTGATGAGGAAGTGTCATGTCGATGAGGTGTCAGCGTCTATCGTCGCGTTAGCAGCCTAGTGCACCAAAAGAGTCCAGTTTAATTGGGCGGACTATCTCCGCGGTGAGTTCCTTGAGAGTTGCCGCAGGCACAGATGCTCAGCAAGACGTTCCACTATGCATGGCTCTTACTGTCTATTGTCTTGGTAGCATGGGAGCTGCCAGAGGATAGCCAATTCCCTTCAGTCGTGCCAGACCTACCAGAAGCAGCGAAGTATGCTTCATTGTGGTCGACCAAGGATGCACAACGCATCAAGGACAACAATATCTTATGGACCTTGATGGAGATGAACATCTGCATGGCCATCAATCACAAATCGCAGTTGTCGCCTACGGTGTTTGCCAACCTGTAGGGCTATGCGGAGTTTAAGGTAGATTTTCACCATGTGTCCATTAGGGCACGAAAGGACCCTGTGCAAACATGGTATGGCTTGCCTTACCTGGCAACAAATGAAGCCATTGATGCAATACTTGATCGTTGGCTAGAAGAATCGCGCACTACAGAAGACTTGGTGGTGGGAGGGAGAAAGTCCACCGTGCAGCGCAAGAAGGAGGAGGCCAAGCTCAAGATGAGGTAGTTTGCCAAAAAGAGAAAGAAGGTGGCTGTTGACAAGGCCCAAGTGGAGCACGATTCCGCTCAGCAGACGTAGAAGCAAACAGGTGGAACAAAGCATGGCTCTGACAAAGGCATGAGGTCACCTTCACCTGAGACAGAAGAAGAGATGGACGAGCAGACAAAGCAGCACATCGCGGACCCACAGGGAGAAAGAGAAAGGAGGGTCTAGGAAGAAATCCAAGGCCACTAATACATCGTTGGAGCCAATCACCCTCACAGAGGGTGATTTGCATGACATTGGTGACACGGTGCGGGATGTCACCACGGAGGCCCTACACGAGTTTAAGTAGAAACAACAACTAATATTGGGGGTTATCCAAACAGGTCTGCAACAGCTACAAACCTGCACGTCAAACATTGGCACGGTGTCCACCAACCTTGCCATCGCACTTCAGAAGTTTCCAAGATGTCGTTTGCGCGGGTCTCCAGTGCGATAGTGTTGCCTGATGGAGAACTCACCACATAGAATGAAGCTGACACGCCCACTATCAGTGCCCTCAAGGGAGAAGGGTTGAATATGGCAATGCTCCCCAACGAGGTGCTCCACCTACTGCAAGATGGATTGATTGCTGAGCTGACAGCCCGTGAGCATTGCACTCTACAGGTGATCAGTGAGCAGCATATTAACAATGAGCATATGGCACTACAACGAGACTCTGCCATCGCCGTGATGACCGAGGTGACCGACCAAAAAATGTGTATGCTTTAGGTTAGGGAGGAAGCATGCTAAATGGTCCCAAAGTTGGCCATTCCTGAGGAACAACCAGTCAAGGTGCGCATCCACAAGCTAGCTATAAGGGTGCACAATGCTTGTACAGAAATG
Source organism: Pinus tabuliformis (assembly GCA_031772625.1). NCBI lineage: Eukaryota > Viridiplantae > Streptophyta > Pinopsida > Pinales > Pinaceae > Pinus > Pinus tabuliformis. The sequence continues at coordinate 94,731,911 of CM062820.1, forward strand.
GCGAGGGTTCAGTTGGAGTTGAACCTACAGATCACTGAATTACAGTTGAAGGCTCAGCCTTCCACTCCACCAGAAGTAAAGGAGTAGCATGCAAACGTTGTCACAGAGGCAATAGCGGTGGTTGACAATGCATTAGCGGACTGCACACAGCTCTTTCAACAGTCGTTCGAGGTCCTGACGAGCTTGCAGGAGGACCCTAATGTACAACGACTAGAGACAAAAGCATGCAAACTACAATAGCACTATGATGAGGTCAAAGGCAAAGCGCGAACCATCGTGCTCACACAGAGACTGGCAAAGATGCAGGAGGCGAAGCTGCTGAAAGAATAGGTGGATGCAACGCACCACAAGGAAGCAATGTTGAAGGCGCGACTAAAGCCCTAGCTAGATGAGGTTTACATGGTCATAGCCTCTATTGAACGAAAGCTTGCTACTTTGCAAGCAACTCAGAAAAAGCTTCAGGCCAAAATTTTAGGAGCAGTGACCAAGCAGATGTTTAAAGACACGAAGTAGGTGGCCGCACAGTGCACTGCCGCGGTTACAGTCATATAGGTCGAGCTGGGAGGTGTTCGTGCTAAGATCTTCGTGCCTGCAGAGTGACTCGAGGGTGAGTCATGATGTTTGTGTTGGGGGCCCGTTGGGAATGGGATCCCCCAAGGATAGTTTTTAGGCTAAAATCCCATGTTTTGGGTCAAATTTTGTAATAAAGTTGTAAAGTCTTCGCATTTTGTGGTCGCGGAGTACGAAGGTGTCATGAGTCATAAATGGTTGTCTGCTCTTACTTTGTAAAGTGTAAAGTCAGTTGTAAAGATCTACCCATCGTCCGTGGACCATGGGATTGTATAAAAAGAGCTAAGTAAGTAAGCTCTAAGTAGTTTTGGAAGGAGTAAGAAGTCTTGATCAATAAGGAGGAAGTCTTTAGAGAAGTGTAAGTTCAGATCTTAGAGTAGGTAGAAGCTCTGCACCTGAGTGCGCAGAGGCCTAGGGTGGAAGTCGAGAGGAGGTCATGCCCAGATCAACCAGAGTCATTTTTCATAGATCTAATAGTCATTTTTTGGGTTTTTGTGTTCTATGAAGACAATGGAACAGGCTTTAGAGGAAATTGGGCAATTATACATGTGATGTTTCCACAGGGAAGTTCAGGGAAGCTGAGGGCCACCAGGGAAGGAGGTCATTCCCAAATCAACCAGAGTTAGTTTTCAAAGATCTAATAGTCATTTTTTATGGTTTTTGGGTCCTATGAACCCAATGGTACAATCTACAAAGCCATTGAAGTTGAGAAAAAACTTGTAATTAGACATTGACCAATAATTCCAAAGAAGGCCTAGCCATTGAAGTAAGTCCTAGGAGATGTAGCCCAATACTAGAGGGTGAACTCCTTGATCAATTTTCTGTTGTGAGTTTGTTGTGTATTATGTATGAAATTTTACTTGTTATATGAGTTATTCAGGTGCTATGTAATCGTTTGCTTGTTAGTGAATGCAGGCTTCAAGGAGAAGGAGCTCATCTGGATCGGAGAGGCTTGGCTGCTACAAACAACGTTGGACTAGAGGTAAGCCTTAAACACCTGGTTGCTTTTATTTTAAATGCATATTTAGGGAAAGATATTGCTTGATTGTTTTGTTTGTCACTAGAAAAGCCTTGTTTTCTAGGGAGGTCAGTTTTGTCCGCAAATTTGACACTTTCCGCATGACAATGCAAGATGTTGAAAGTGGAGTTATGTTTGACTCACTTTAATGTAGCAAAGAAGGAAATTTGTGGTTACAAGTTTGTATGTGAATGCATTTCTTTTGAAAGCATTCTTGATGTTGCATATTTTCACCACGAAGGTGTGTAAAAGTAGTGTATGTTACTCACTTCATTTGCAGCAAATTTATCAATTCAGCTCTTATATACCCATACATGTTTTTGGGCTTAGTTTACTTGTGTTTGTACTTGAGGGAGAGTTGAAGAATTGTAGACATACATGAGAGTTTTTGTGTGTGTGAACTATGAAACTAGCAACATGCATGAGTGATTGACTTGTATTGGTCGATTTCTTTGTTAACATGTATGATTGATAACTTGAGGATTTTCATTGTGTTTAGATACACGCATGAGTGTTGACTCGTGTCGATTTTTGTTGCATTTATGTCATATCGACTTGGAAGAGTTGATTTTATATCCAAGTATGAAAGGGAGATGTTGACAGATAATTGCATGAAATGTGAAATTCTTGTTGTTTATGCAAAGAATCATCAAGTTGATGTACATGCTTATGTTTGGCTCTCAAGTCAAGTCAGTTGTTTGAAGAAACATGTCTTGTCGACTTATGTTTAGTCGATGATGTTTTGTCAATTGTGTGAGTCGATATTTTGTACACCAAGATGCAAGAGTACATGGCGAACACTAAAATTTGTCACCATGACTATTTGCAGTCAGTATGGCTCCATCAATAACCATACTGTCCTCCTTGGCAAGTCTTATACCTCTGCTCCTCATGTCAAACTCCAAAAAAGAGAGAAAGCCTTTAAAAATCAATATAACTCTGGTTACGCACTTTCTCCTACTTTTACCTGTGTGCCCGCACCTCAAGTACATAATACATGCATACTTGTACGCTCTGTCTGTAAAGGGGTGGGTGCGTACCCCTGTAAAAGTCAAAAGACGCAAGTTTTACTTCAAAAAACTTACTTGCGGTTGATTCTAGAGCATTCTAGAAGATGGTTTGACGTGGATTGAGCGCCTCCAGATGGTTCATGCATCCTAATGAAAGAGGAACTTATCCCATGAAGAGGGGAATTATCCCTTTGAAAGAGGGGCTTATCCCATTGATGGTGGACCTGTTTAACTTCCTCCAAAGCATTATAAATACAGGCATTGGGCCAGAGGCAAGGGAGGTTGAAAGCTGAACATTCCTAAGGGTAGATGCTGCTGAAATTAGGACTCCCTTATAGAGCTTGAGAGGAGAGATCCCAATCCTTTCTTAGCTTCATTTGGAAGTGGGTGAGCTGATCAAAGTAGAGGAGAACTCTTGCTGGACCCTGGGAGGGACCTGCACAACACCAAGGCACTGGTTGTAAGGTTTCTTTTGTTTCCAATTAATACAGTTAAGTTCATTTTTCTCAACAAGTTGTTATATATAATTTGTTTCATAAACCCCTTGGTCTTTATGATGAATATGTTTTATTATATGAGTTATTCAGGTGCTATGTAATCGTTTGCTTGTTAGTGAATGCAGGATTCAAGGAGAAGGAGCTCATCTGGATCGGAGAGGCTTGGCTGCTACAAACAGTGTTGGACTAGAGGTAAGCCTTAAACACCTCGTTGCTTTTATTTTAAATGCATATTTAGGGAAAGATAGTGCTTGATTGTTTTGTTTGTCACTAGAAAAGCCTTGTTTTCTAGGGAGGTCGGTTTTGTCCGCAAAATTGACTCTTTCCGCATGACAAAATGGCGACTCCACTGGGGATCCATGGATTTGATTGATTTCTCTTTTGATTGATACTTTGATTTGAGAAACCTTGATTTCTTTCTAGTTTTTGACTGATTGACTGTGAATTTCGGTGGAATAGCTTAGGATTGAGTTAGTTTTTATTTTTCTTGATTTTGAGAGAAGTACGCACCCTCTGAGTTAAGCATAGTGCGTACCTGTACGCACTTCTTCTTTGCGCACAGAGCGTGGCCGCACCTGTGCAAACAGGCTGCCTGCGTACCTTGTCAAAAGTTTAGAAAATTTCCATTTTTTCCTTTTTACCTATTAGATATTTTTTATAGTTTATTTGTTGCTGCCCAGATACACTGGTTACCTGTCAAAAGTTTTCATCTAGGCTTGTTTCATTAGCATCAAGGGTTTTAGTGAAGTTCATAGAAATTCTAGCCCTAGGTTTGATTTTTGTATTGGTCTTGTAGTGACTCTGGCTTTAGAAGTTGTAAAAAGCTTGGATATCCCTGGTCTTTTCAGTCTTCTTAGGAGTCAGACCATTCGTAAAATCCACCTTTGTTTGAGAAACCTACCGTTGTGTTGTCTCTTTGCGGAATTTCGAGAAGGCTTGTTGGTTAAGCTGTGAATTTCATTCTTAAGAAAAAGAACAAAAGCTTTTTATTTTTGTTTTTGACTGGTTTATGATTCTGCATGAATTAGTCCTTGGTTGAATTGTAACTGAGTAAAACAACCTGGAATTATATTTTGTAGGCTTTTACCTCATTAGATTTGCTTTTAGGTAAATTTCTCTTAGATTTTCATAGATCTTAAAATTGATTTTTGTTTAGTTTTACATGCTTTGTTAAAATAGGAAAAATACAAAATCTCTTTTGAAGAAAGTTTGTTTTAGTAGCATTTGAAGTCTTTGAAAAGAGAAAGGAAGTTTTCGTGAAATAATTGGTGGTCTTGTTTTGTGTGCTTTGGAAAAGATAAAGAGATTTTTTCTTTGATTTTCATTGCTAAGAAAGTTGTCTTTATAAATTTTGCATTCTCCAACTCTCTTAGTTAGGGAATTCATTGAAAATGAAAGATTGTTTTTTCATCCTAGGTGCATCTTTTTAGTGGATTTGAGTCGAGTCTACTCATCATAAGTTTCATCTCCGCTACCTTTTGTCCTAAAGAACAGCCATAAAAATTAACGCTTAAAGTAAAATTAACTTAGTAACTTTTTATTTACTAGGGCTCTGATACACCAACATAGATCAGGCTAGTGTCTTGGAGTAGGAGAGTAATTAACTCTCCAAGACAGTAAAAACAAACAAGTAGCTTATCTTGTGGTAGGATAAATCCAACTGTTACATTTATGCTCTGGGAAAGCTCCTCTTAAAGGAGAAGCACGAGATCGTGTCCGAACCAGTGAGGGAATCAATCCTCCTTCATTGGGAACGACGCCAGATATGCACGTACTACAAACGGTAAACCTTGGATTAACCATTGTCGAGGAGCCTGGGGTCACTTGTCGGTAAACCTTGGATTATTGTCAAGGAGAAGGCAAGGGGATTGAGCTTGTTACTCTGCCCTTGCGTGTGTATCGGATCGTAGACTATTCCCCCAGGTATATTTGTTGTTGTTGGTGACCTCAGTGACTATTATCTTTAGGATTCTTCCTAAGGTGACGGTGGAGGGAAGATCCCACTGTACCTGGAGCAGATGTCGGCTAGACTCACTTGGATTTTCTGGGGGGTTCACTTCACTCGAGACGGTTAAAGTGGAGGAACTTGGTCCAGTCTATTCATTAAGCAGGTTGCTGGGGTAATTGTTCCACCCGCCATTTCTGTACTGAATTCTCCGATGTTGGATTTCATCACCAACTAGTGTTTTCGGTCCAGAAAGTTACTGTTTGCGTGTGGTTTGACGCCCTAGATTCTTTAGGCGTGTGATTCGAATTTGTTTGGTTCTTTAGAGACTTTAGACGGTTTGCTTTGAGATTTTACATTGTTTGCGTGTGCAGTAGTTAAAAGTTTTTAGCTGTGGCTGAATTACCAAGACAGTCCCGTAGACTTCGGGGCCAACCTCCTAAAGATGTCCCGGGCCATTACGAAGGTTTGAAAGTCCTCGTAACTCCTAGTGGCAGTAAAGTAGGGTCACCTGAAGAAGGAGAGTCTTCGTTGGTTGTTCATCCTGATTACCAAACTCTAGAAATAGGTTATAATCCTGAAGCTATTTCGGTTTCCGAACTTGCTGCTAGCTTTTCATTTACTAGTGATATAGGCGAAGAACCTGAGATATCTGAACCTGTTACTCCAACATCGGGGTTAGTCTCTCCAACTTCTAGTGCTCCTAATTCACCTAGGGTAGAAAGAGTAATCACCGAAAATCTTCCTTCTGGTTTGATAGCTATTGAAGAACTTGCTCCGGAAGAAGAAATAGGCATCCCTATCCCTAAAAATCAGCCTACTATAGATCTAAGGGAGCGTGAATCAATTTTTTACAGTCCACCTAGAAGTACTACCTGGTATCTTTCTTTAACTAATTATTTGGACAACTCAAGGTTAAGTTTTTCACCACCTCGTGCTCCTTATCCACCTAGGGGTTTTTATACTCCCGTAAATATGTCAGGTCAGTCGTCCATGTTTACTCAATCGCCTGAATCTTTTTTGTACGGCGGTCCTTCTATTCCCTCTGGGTATCAGTCACTTGCTGGTACTTTTTCGGGAGCATCTCCTCAACCCATTGAACAAAGGATATTCATTGGAAGCAATGGTGCAAAGCCGTTGAGCGTAGAAGACATTCTTATGATGTCAGGCTCTATCCCCAATTCTCAACCTCAAGGTGGCCAGTTACCGCTTGGGGGGCAACCTCAAGGTACACAATTTGCATCTGGGGGGCAACCTCAAGGACAGTATGTGCCTACGGTACAATACATTCCTCAAGGTCAACCCTAGACTCAATATGTACCCCAAGGTAAACCCCAGTATCAGTACATGCCTCAAGGGTATCTACCCCAAGGTCAGTACTCGAACCAAGGTTTCCAACCACCCCAAGGTCAATCTTATGTTCAAGGAACGGGACATGTACCTTTCAATTATCAATCCTACCCTCAACCCAGTTATGGATCTCAATATCCTCAACCTGTTATGGGTCAATACCCCGAAATGAACATAGTGTGGGATCCATCGCAAATTCAACAGGTGTTGCAGCCAAATGTACAGTTGTCATCTCAAATTGGACAACCCTTAGTTTCTGGTTCACCCCAGCAACCAGTCCAGTCTAATATTCAAACTTCTGTACCTTTGGTAGTTTCTCAGTCTGGGCCTATTTCACCTCGTACTCCATCTCAAACGACTGCTGCAACTGCCGCAACATATGTTCAATCTACCCCACTTACTTCTGGAGTATCGACAGCTCCGGTTTCTACTGTTCCTGTATCTACTCCTCAGACATCTTTACCATCGTCTGGATCTACGATTCAAACTACGGTTCAGATGCCTGTAGGACAACCTGGTTTAAGTACGATTGTCACCAGTCAACCACAATTCACTTATCAACCGTACCAGGGACAGTACCAATTCGGTCCTGCTATCCAACAGCCAGTTTACCAGTATCAACCGTATCCTGGGTACACTTATCAACAACCACAACAACCCCAGTACGGTCCGGTTAATCCTGGTTTTCCAGGAGGATACAATATCCCGAACGCGATTCCTATTCCTAGTTATCATGGATATCCTCCTCCTGGAGCTGGTCTCGTGACCTAGAGTTTTAGGGATCCTAATCGGCAGCTACCGTTTATCGCAACTTTGGATTTACCAGACTTGTCGCGCCTAACGAACGATCCAATTAATTATCTTCCGTTTTGGCCGCCAATTCCGAATAAGTTGCCCAGTGACATTCCCAAGTTCGAGGGTAAGTCTGGAGAGGACCCGTCGAATCATGTGATGACTTACCACCTCTGGTGTGCCTCTAATTCCATCTCGGATGATTCGATCCGCTTACGTCTTTTCCAGCGCACTCTCATTGGTCTTGCGGCCAAGTGGTATATTGAATTACCACGGGCCTCTTTTTATAATTTTAACCAGTTAGCTACCTCGTTTTTAACTCATTTTCAATTGCCGGTCAGATATGATAATGGCACGGAGTTACTAACTTCGTTAAAGCAATCGACGTCTACTTATATTTCCGATCATATTCATGAATGGAGACGTCGAAGGCGGTTAGTGAAAGTTTTTATCCCAGACCAGATCTTAGCTGAATGGTTTGTTAAATCATTGTTACCGAAGATTACTGAAGACGTAGCTAAGGCCGGAGTAGTTACTGAGGAGCAAGTGATTTCTCAAGCGTAGTACCTTGACTTAGTTTATACTCAGTCAGGTACGTTACATGAAAAAATCCTGGATCTTCCCAAGTCAAATCAAATCGTTGCTGCTCCGTCAGGGTCTCATGATGCTGATGGCATGATTGGTACAGTGAACACTAAAAGCAAGAAGAAGTCTTCCAAGAATTCTTCTCCTATCATAACCTTGCCTGATTCCCCGACAAGAGATTCTTCTGCTGAACTCACCACCGATATTCACGCTGTAGAGTCATCTACGGCTAAATCAAAATCCGGTGGGAAGAAGAAAGGGAAGAAGAAGAATAAAGCAGACAAAACTCCAAAGGAGAAAACTGAAAAGTCGGAAACCATGCCGAAAAACGCAAACCTCGATATCCTTGTCTTATTTGTGAAGAGGAACACTTTACAAGAGACTGCCCTCATCGAGCAGAGGTTGCAAAAATCGTCAAAGGTTCCCAAACTCCTGCTGTCTTGAAGGATCCATTTCCAAAAGATAGCAAAATGATAGGTTCTTCCTTGAGTGCCAATGAAGAACCCATTTTGATGATGTCCCATGTAAGGATTGCGACTCGATCACAAGATTATGGTAGTAAAAGTCCTGTTGATGGCAAAGAAGCAGAATCTTCTCATTCTAATCCATCAACCTCAGCTCTCGGTTCCGATCCGCTACAGATCGAGAAACCTAATCCAGACTTAGTAATCAAACCGCCCGCCAAGGGTATACTTGGAAAGTCTGCTTTCAATCCACATGCGAGAGCGGCCCAGAATTATAACATTGTTGAGGACTTAGCTGTTTCACCCTCAGCAATGTTGGCTTTGGAAGTGCTGCAATCATGCCCAGCATAGCGTAAATTACTTTTGTCGGCTATAGGAGCTGTTGATGTTCAGGACCCAAACCTAATAATCTTTGATCTAGAAAATAGTACACCGCGTTTACCTCATCAAATGGCTTTCCAGATCCCAGTGATAGTCAAAAACAGGCCTATTCATCGGACTGTAATTGATGAGGGAGCTTCAACGTGTATTATGTCGATACAGTGTTGGAGATCGCTTGGTTCTCCTTCACTAAATCAATCCCCGACAATTCTTAAGGCCTTTGATGGCCATGGGTTTCATCCTTTTGGCATTCTACAGGATTTGCCTATAGGGGTCGAAGGAAAAACCGTTAGTCTAGATGTGGAGGTGGTTGATGCCCCTCTAGACTACAACCTTCTCTTGGGTCGAAGTTGGTCTTACGCTATGACAGCGGTCGTTTCATCGGTCTTCTGAGTAATAAAGTTCCCACATAATGGAAAGATCGTAACAATAGACCAGCTGGCTTACTTTTCATCCGACCCAGCCTCTTCAGAGAGTATTCAGCATGTCGGTAAAACGACTATCCCATATAAGGATGTTGGAGTAGGATTAGTTAAAGATTCCGGTTTACTGGGAACTTTTCCTTTTCCTCCACTCAACGCATCATCTTCATTTGCAACCATTCATATGATTACATCAGACACTATTTATTATGACGATCCTTGGATCGTTCCTTCTGAATCTGAAATAGACTCATTTGGTAATTTTATGCCTTTGAGTCCATATGAAATTGCCTATGAAGCCGTGCAGTCTTTTACCGACCCGTGTTCAACCAAAAAAGACTTAATGAATGTGGTCCGTGAGGAATCACTTTTCACATCAACCTCGGAGTTAATAGCGTTTCCCGAAGTTGTTTCATCTGACGAGCAACTTCGTGAAGTCCTGTGTATAGATGATTTACCATGGGACGATCTCCATCATAGATCTTCGTTTTTACCCGAGGATGATCATTTTGAAAATGATTTCTCGTCAATTTTTACAGCTGAATATGTCAAGGAAGCTCAAAATCCCATGAAACATCCTGATTCAGAGCTGAATATGGGAAATATCTCTTGAACTATTCCCATTGACATTTCGGTTAAGCCTGGAATTGTTGAAAACATTCATATAGGTGCTTCGTGTACAGATGACGAAATTCAGACATACAAGGCCCTATTTCAAGAATTCTGCGACGTGTTTGCCTGGTCCTATGGGGAAATGCCAGGAATTGATCCCGCGATTGTTGTTCATGAGATCAAGACTTACCCAGATGCTAAACCCGTCCGGCAATGTTTGCGTCAGATTCACCCACGGAAAGCTGCTGCAATTAAAGCAGAAGTTGAGAAACTGTTGAAAGCAGGTTTCATTTATCCGATCCCGTTAACGGATTGGGTATCGAATATTGTTCCGGTTAACAAAAAACAGGGAACAATAAGAATATGCATCGATTATAGGGACATTAATCGAGCTTGTCCAAAAGACAACTACCCAACTCCCTATATCGATCAAATAATTGATGATTGTGCCGGCAGCGAAATATTTTCCTTTATGGACGGTTTTTCCGGTTACAATCAAATCAATATTCTACCTGCCGATCAACCAAAAACGGCTTTCATTTGTCCATGGGGGACATTTGCTTATTGCAAATTACCTTTTGGGCTCAAGAATGCCAGAGCAACTTTTCAAAGGGCGATGTCTTATGCGTTTCATGAAATCAAACACATTGTGCAACCGTATCTCGATGATTTGCCTGCTCATTCATTACATCGAGCTGATCACCTTGTCCATTTACGAGCAATCTTCATGAGGTGTAGGAATTATCGTATTCGGTTGAATCCACACAAATGTGTCTTCTGTATAGAAACGGGTCGATTACTAGGATTTGTAGTTTCAAAAGCCGGCATTCGCGTCGATCCCTCGAAGGTAGAAGCTATCATCAAATTTCCTCCTCCTTCGAGTCTTCGCCAACTCCAAAATTTGCAGGGGAAAGCAAACTTTTTACAACGATTCATTCCTAACTACGCCGAGGTTACAAAGGGTTTTACACGGTTGTTGAAACAGAACGCTCAATTCTCTTGGGATGAGATAGCTCAGAAATCTTTTGATGCACTCAAACGCGCATTGACCCATGCACCGTTGTTGCATCCTCCCAACTACAACCAGGATTACTTTTTGTACCTCGCCGCCGCTCATTCCACCATTGGGATGGTCTTAGTTCAGGAAGATGAATTCGGAACGGAACATGTGATATATTACCTTAGTCGAACGTTAAATCCTACTAAGCTAAAATATTCACGTGGAAAAATTGGCATTGGCAGCCGTTCAAGCTGTCCAACGTTTTCGTCACTACATTTTACTACGTAAAACTACAGTCATTTCGGATTGAAACCCTATGATCTACATTTTGACCAAACAATTGCTAGGGGGCAAGTACTCTAAATGGATTGTTATCTTGCAGGAGTTCGACTTGGAGTTTGAAAAATCTAAGTCTAAGAAATCTTTAGTTTTTCCAGAGTTAATGTGTGACTTCCCGCGTGCTGACAGGGAAACTGTGGTAGAGGAGCCCATTGCAGACGAATCTCTGTTTCTAATCAGCACTTTAGATCCATGGTATGGAGATATCATCGCCTATCTCCAGACCCAATCCTTTCGGCCCAAAGTTTCAAAGTCGGAACGTCGGAAAATTCGATTCCAGTCCCAACAGTACAAAATTATTGGAGATACTCTTTATCGCCGTGGGGCGGACTCTATTTTTCGACGTTGCTTAACTCATGAAGAGGCTGAAAGGGTTCTAAATGACTGTCACTCTGGAGCGTGTGGCGGTCATATGTCTGGGTATGCCACAACCCAAAAGATATTGCGCGCTGGCTACTTCTGGCCATCCTTGTTTAGAGATTGTATTATTGCAGTCCGAAAATGCCACAACTGTCAAGTGTTTGATCGAAAGATGTGCGCTCCACCTGCTCCTCTCCACCCTATAATTGCCGCTGGTCCTTTTGCCAAATGGGGTATTGATTTTATTACATGTAACCCTCACTCGGCCAGGGGGCATGCGTATATCATCCTTGCGGTAGATTATTTTACTAAGTGGGTCGAGGCGATGCCTACATTCGAGGCAGACGGCAAGACAGCTGCAATTTTCATGTTCAATCATATAATTGCTAGGTTTGGTGTCCCACAAGCGATAATCACTGACCATGGGCACCATTTTCGAAACGTTATGATGACAGAACTTACAGGCCAGCTTGGTTTGCGTCACGATAGTTCAACTCCTTATTATCCACAAGCAAATGGTCTGGTTGAGTCCATCAACAAAGTTTTAGTTATCATGATCCGACGCATCATTGGTATTCATCGGTCGAATTGGCACAACATGTTATTTTCAGCGCTTTGGGCGTACCGAACCTCAGTGAAAACATCAACAGGGTTCACTCCTTTCCAACTAGTTTATGGTTTGGAAGCTGTGCTACCCATTGAATGCGAAATCTCGTCACTGCAAATGGCCATCGAGTTACTTCCAGCTACTTCCGAAGAGGAAAAGCTTTTATTATACTTAGCTCAATTAGATGAGAATCGACGTGATGCTGCATTGGCGATCGAGACTCACGCAAAACGTATGAAAACTCAGTATGATAGAAATGTGACCCCTAGAAATTTTTCGGAAGGAGACCTAGTGTTATTGTATGATCAAGCTAATAATAAATTAGGTGCTGGAAAATTTGTTCCTATGTGGCATGGGACCTATATTGTCAAGCAAAAGTTAGCAAAAGGGGCCTATGAGTTGGTAGACTTTGACGGGGACTCTTTGGGTAAACCCAAAAATGGACTTTATCTAAAGAGGTATTATGCTTAAATGATGGATATGGAGATTTTTAGTTAGGTTAGTTTTTCTTTCTAGCTGGTGTGTTTGTTAGTTTAGATAGTGTGCTTAGCTTAGAGAGTGTGTTTTCGTCGTTATTTCTGCTTATCTTGGTTTTACTCTTGATGATGAAAGATGTCGATGCCTCTCCAAACATACATTGGTTTCGCTGATGGTGCTTGTCGTAGTACACGGAATATCTCTTCCGCAACTTGGGTTATCTATTCGCCCTCTGATGAGTTAGTATCTATGCATGGGGTGAGCCTCGGTCAAACAACAAACAACATTGCCGAATACAGTGCAGTGATTGAGTTATTGTCTGAATCTATTTCATTTGGGATTCGGAGTTTGATAGTGAGGTTAGATTCTGAAATCGTTGTATTACAACTTAATAGAGTGTATGCCATTAGAAATCCAGTGTTATTAAGGTTATTTTTGAGAGTGCGTCTCTTGGAACGTGAGTTTGATTACATTGAATATCAACATATTCCAAGGTCTTTAAATACATTAGCAGATGCAATTGCTTCTCGAATGTTAAATAGACATTTGCAATAATCATACATGTAAAGTTAAAACCATTCCATAGCATGATTTACAAGATAAGCCAGTAATAATGATATATATAGATAGGAGTGTGTCAAAAAATACATCGTCTTCGATCAGAGGTTGAAAAACACCTTATGATCGACAAAAATGATAAGTACAAAAAACCAAAATGTCACATGTGTCTACAAAACGACCATCCAATCACTGGTGATGATCTCTATATGACACCACTGCATGGGCCACCCTACCCAAGAACCTCCTAAAAGGTCCTGGGACCCCGACTACATAGCGCTGAAGCCTGATTGGAATATCATCTATGGTAGTCTCCGGTATGTCTTCTGTAAGACACTCTAGATCACTTTCCAACTCAGCCAAAGTCTCTGTGGCCTCGTCCTGTGGGGCCGGTGCCGCTGCAACTGGTAGTCTCCTCTCGTAAGGCCGGAGATTGGCTGGACGACGTGGGCCTACATCTGCATTTTGAAAATTATTACTATCAGTTTTGAGACGATATAAAACAAACAAAAAAAATAGATAGTTTAAAAAACTTGTGAAAAATGAAGTTACCTGTATCATCCCATTGTTCTCCCGGTGGAAGAGCCATGTCCGGATCTCCATGAAAATCAACTCCAACATAAGGAAAATCCTGTATAGAAAAGACCTGGTCTTCTAACCAGCGAAAGTACTCCGGAGTAAATCGGACAACCTCTGTTCCCTCATCAGGATGACGGGCCATAACCGCAACCCATCGCATCAATTTGGGCTCTCGAGGAAGCCCAGCCTCAACAGTGAGCTGCTGTGGGATCAGCATCAGAACCCTCTCTAAGCCAAAACTCACAACTAAAGCCCCATAACCAAAGGTCTTTAGCTCTCCGTTTTTGGCTCTAGTCAGTTGGCCTTTTACATTGGCCAACACAGCATCACACCAGTTGAAAATGGTACCTCGATAGCAATCAATAGCCATCCGCATCTGGGATCCAGTGGCAATGTGTAAAGCGGCAGCCCCGCAAAGTCTGGTAACTGTAAAGGCAATCACCATAAGTTCAGGACGGGATATAGTTTTGATCTCTATCCCCTTCTCCTGAGACTGAGTGTTACACCACTCTAGTCGGAGACTAGCGATAGACTGGCCACCTGGCCTAGTCCCGAACAGAGTCAAGTGTTCGCCTCTCTTGGGCAAACCAGTGAGAAAGTAGATATCTGCGGGCTCCATCTCAAGCTGGTGCCCTCCAATATAAAAACACTGGTCCTGAACGTTCCATCTTTCTACCAGCCACTCTAGAAAGCTCACTTGGGCCCTCATGCCAGGTATGGCCCAGTATTTATAAAGGTCGCATGCCTTCAAAGCATCAATTGACTGTTGATGATTAATGGCGGCCAAATCAACATCTTCGTGCTCTCTCTCGCGCCAATCGAGCATGGTGAACAATCTACACGCCTAAAAACATCCATTAGATTCCATGAAATCAAAAAAAATTGGTCCATTTTGGAGAGTTTAGGGTTTAAAAACTTGTTGCGCGGAGTAAGCACCCCGCCTTTAGGAACAGAGCGTGGGTACGCAGGGTCTCTGAAGGCAAGGTGCGTACCCCTGAAATTTTCCCAACTGAGAAAATGTCGGGGTACGCGGGTCCCTAGTGTGGTGCCTGCGTACCCCGAGAGGCAGTCTTTGAAACCCCAAAACCTCCCAAAAATGAAATTGGGGCCTAAAAAAGAATTCTAAATGGATGAAATTGAAGAGGAGGATGTTGTAAATTACCTTGAAGAGACGGCATTCGGTTTCAATGGTCGGATTCTCTGCAATGTCCACGGGAAGTTTCTTGCCAAAAGCCCTTTTTCTCTCCTCAACAGTAAAATGGTAAAAATGAATTGGTAAAAGCCTTTTTTATAGGTTTTTTGGGTAAATAAATTGTAAATTTGTTTATTTTTCACCATGAAAAGGTATTTTTCAAAGTATTTTTATCTATCTTCAACAGGTATGAGTAATGTGTTGGTTTTTGTGCAGGATAAAGGATTTTCAGGGAAAATTGTCATTTTTTACAAACAAAAACATCAGAGCCATCTTTAAGCCCTTTTCTGACTCCTAAAACATGAAAAGATTGTCGAGTGTTTCTTTTAAACTCGTTAAAATGGAATTAAAAGACAGTCCTCTTACAGCCCTTTTCTGATCGTAAAAAACATGAAAAGATTGCCGGATTTTTGTCATTTAAAATTCGATATTGGAAATAAAACGACGTGTCCTTGGTTGCTTTTTACTTTTCAGATCAGAGACACTAATCATGAAAGTACTCCTTGGTCGTAAAGATCAAGCGGTTCTCTCAAGTATTATTTTATACTTTTTCGGGCTTGAGAGACACAAATTTACGAAAAAGGTCAACCCTGGAGTCTTCTTAAGTTTTTTCAGACTCTCTAAAATTGAAAAACGCCGAGTTTCTCCTATACTGGACTCGTTAAAATTTCATAGTAAAGGACCTGTTCGATTACAAACAGGAACGGACCACTCCTTCTTAGGGTTAGAATATAAACTAAGTTGGACTCATCCGAAGGATGAGCTTATAATCAAGCAAATGTTATCCTCCTCAAGCCTGTAAAAAATAAAGAGGTACTTGCCAGAAATGGTGGGGGAAAAGAGAGGAAAATGAGCCTATTTGTTATACTTTGTCTCGGAAAAACCTTATCACCACTCTTGAACACGACACTTTTCATTCACCTGGGTTGGGAAATCCTTTGCCTAACAGTTGATCAAACCACATTGAAAGTCTTCAGCCGGTTTCTGGGTATTAACTTTGGGTCAATTGTCACCAAGCCATCTGTTGTGTCGTTATGTGTTCAAAAGGTCACTGCAAATAAACCATTCATCTGCAAAATATCTGTCATCCATCTTGACCATCCCTGAGTCAGTCCTTACAGCTACATTTCTTCAACTTGATCTATGATTTCGTGTTGTGGGCTTGCCTGCAACGGATCGCTTTCTATCAACATCAGCACATTATCTAGAAAGATGATCTAGGAATCATCAGTACCTTGAAATCTGCATGCCTCAATGGCAGGTTTCTCGCCTTTGACGACAATTTACATCATTGACTTTTGATCGAAGGATTCCATGACATGTTCGACATCAACACATCTAATCACATCTCATGGATTGTACTGGGTACTTTGAGAGCCATTGACATCACTGGTGGTTTCTCTCACACTTGTTAACAGTTTACATCATTGACTGGTAATCAAGTGGTTTCTACCATGTTCGACATCAACTCATTTATTCGCATGGATAGAATCGTACTATTTCGGGAAGCAGAAATGGACCCTGGATCTAGTTTCTGCCATCCAGGCTGCGAGGAGTTTTGTATTCATTATACAGTAGACTAATTATAAACAGATGGTTGCGTCCATACTGTGTCTACATGTGTCTATGATTATGATGTATTGCAAAATCATTCCTATATCAGAGCAGTAGTTAGTTTGTTAGTTAAGTTTTTGATCTGAGTATGGGAATGCCTACCTCAGCGATGATATGATCTCATATATGTATTTTGTGTTGAATATTTGCAGGTTCCAACTGGGCTCTCCACAAGATAATCCTCGAAATGATAAAGTGCTTCACCCTTCCTAGATGATATGAAACCCTAATCTACTACAGACCTCGCACTTTAGGGGGCAATCTGTTACACTAAAATTTGTCACCATGACTATTTGCAGTCAATATGGCTCCATCAATAACCATATTGTCCTCCTTGGCAAGTCTTATACCTCTGCTCCTCATGTCAAACTCCAAAAAAGAGAGAAAGCCTTTAAAAATCAATATAACTCTGGTTACGCACTTTCTCCTACTTTTATCTGCGTGCCCGCACCTCAAGTACATAATACATGCGTACCTGTACACTCTGTCTGTAAAGGGTGGGTGCATACCCCTGTAAAAGTCAAAAGGCGCAAGTTTTACTTCAAAAAACTTACTTGCGGTTGATTCTAGAGCATTCTAGAAGATGGTTTGACGTGGATTGAGCGCCTCCAGATGGTTCATGCATCCCAATGAAAGAGGAACTTATCCCATGAAGAGGGGAATTATCCCTTTGAAAGAGGGGCTTATCCCATTGATGGTGGACCTGTTTAACTTCCTCCAAAGCATCATAAATACAGGCATTGGGCCAGAGGTAAGGGAGGTTGAAAGCTGAACATTCCTAAGGGTAGATGCTGCTGAAATTAGGACTCCCTTATAGAGCTTGAGAGGAGAGATCCCAATCCTTTCTTAGCTTCATTTGGAAGTGGGTGAGCTGATCAAAGTAGAGGTGAACTCTTGCTGGACCCTGGGAGAGACCTGCACAACACCAAGGCACTGGTTGTAAGGTTTCTTTTGTTTCCAATTAATACAATTAAGTTCATTTTTCTCAACAAGTTGTTATATATAATTTGTTTCATAAACTCCTTGGTCTTTATGATGAATATGTTTTATTATATGAGTTATTCAGGTGCTATGTAATCGTTTGCTTGTTAGTGAATGCAGGCTTCAAGGAGAAGGAGCTCATCTGGATCGGAGAGGCTTGGCTGCTACAAACAGCGTTGGACTAGAGGTAAGCCTTAAACACCTGGTTGCTTTTATTTTAAATGCATATTTAGGGAAAGATAGTGCTTGATTGTTTTGTTTGTCACTAGAAAAGCCTTGTTTTCTAGGGAGGTCAGTTTTGTCCGCAAAATTGACTCTTTCCGCATGACAATGCAAGATGTTGAAAGTGGAGTTATGTTTGACTCACTTTAATGTAGCAAAGAAGGAAATTTGTGGTTACAAGTTTGTATGTGAATGCATTTCTTTTGAAAGCATTCTTGATGTTGCATATTTTCACCACGAAGGTGTGTAAAAGTAGTGTATGTTACTCACTTCATTTGCAGAAAATTTATCAATTCAGCTCTTATATACCCATACATGTTTTTGGGCTTAGTTTACTTGTGTTTGTACTTGAGGGAGAGTTGAAGAATTGTAGACATACATGAGAGTTTTTGTGTGTGTGAACTATGAAACTAGCAACATGCATGAGTGATTGACTTGTATTGGTCGATTTCTTTGTTAACATGTATGATTGATAACTTGAGGATTTTCATTGTGTTTAGATACACGCATGAGTGTTGACTCGTGTCGATTTTTGTTGCATTTATGTCATATCGACTTGGAAGAGTTGATTTTATATCCAAGTATGAAAGGGAGATGTTGACAGATAATTGCATGAAATGTGAAATTCTTGTTGTTTATGCAAAGAATCATCAAGTTGCTGTACATGCTTATGTTTGGCTCTCAAGTCAAGTCAGTTGTTTGAAGAAGCATGTCTTGTCGACTTATGTTTAGTCGATGATGTTTTGTCAATTGTGTGAGTCGATATTTTGTACACCAAGATGCAAGAGTACATGGCGATATTACATGATGTGACAATTGTTGCTTTGAAGGATCAAAAGAAGAGGTCATCAATTTGCATTTCTTGCATAATGTGTTTTTCCATTTAATGGTGCTTCTTGTGACAAGATGTCGTAGGATTTTGGAAGGTCCATTCTTGAGAAAGATGCTCATGCTTAGGCTTCATTTTCAAATAAAAACATGAGTACCATGTTGAACTGGAGGATGATAGAGGCAAGAAGCGACAATGGACAAGATGCCAAAAAGTTTGTAGCCATGGAAGACTGTTGTTTTGTGTTGACGCCAAGAAGAAAAAGAGATGGTGAATGCATTCTTCCAGATGTGGAATGTGGAACTGTGGAGGTAAAATAATGGTCATTTCTTTTCTTATTGTTACTGATATTGGAACTCATTGTTGTAGTTCACTCAGATGGGCTTAACTTGGAAAATTGGTTTCCAAGAAGAAGCTTGCATCGAATGCATGTGTTGCAAAGGAGGAACATGATTCTCAGTGGGAAGGCTATCAGTTAATTTTCCAAGCAGTGATGGATCAATTTGGTACAACAGGGTGTATAATCAGTCAACAAGCAGTCATCAATTCTTGGATGGGGTCAGCAACAAAAGAAGAATAGTGGTTGAGAGACATAGCCATTTATAATGAATGGCATGTCAGTGTAATCAAATGGTTGTCATGGAGACTTTTCAAGTAGAATTAGTTGATATAACTTGGGAAGGAGAAGAGTGTTTATCTCTCATCAGATAACCAGCTTTTGTGGGTCCAAAATCCCGTCAGTGGGAAGGAGTGATTAGAATCTGGATTAGGGGCCAAAATTTAGCTCAAAAATCAAAGTTCTTAGATTGGCTCAAAACCTGAACAACTGCGTCATATCATCATGATGATTGAAAAGAAATTCGTTTCACTGAAAACCAAGTCCGAATGAAGGAGAAAATGCTTGTTGTTCATTTTCCTAAACAACTAAAAAAATTGCAGTCAGTACAAAATGATGACATGGCAGTACAGTCAACATGATGGGAATCTTCTTCAGTTTTTTCCCACTAAGGTTGTGAAAAGTGTCACTTCAGGATTTGCTAGATTGGTTGTGAAGGTGAAATTGCCCAATGTCCACCAAGGTGGAATAATTGGTTCATGGTGAATATTATGTGGAAATTATTTTATATATATGTATAGATAATAATAATTATTATAATATAATATATGATATTAAAATAATATAGAATAATATTATATATATCTATATATATATATATATATATATATATATATATATATATATATTATTTTATGTTATTTTAATATCATATATTATTATTATTATTATTATTATTATTATTATTATTATATTCCAAACTATATCAAATCTGCATATATATTTGAATGGCGCATTTTAATATAGTATGGTTAAAGTTGAACTATATCCAAAGGCATCGTAAAGTTTTATTCGGTGGGAAAAATGTATTAAGAGATGGGTGGACGGCGAATCAAACCCGTGACCTCACCCTCCCAACTCCATTGCATTACCATTTAACCAAGCAACAGACCTTGAAAATGGTAGCCACAATATTTTATTTAAATCCTACAACAAGGCTAGTGGCAGAGCAGAGGGAGCTAGCCCTACGAGCCAACCCCCTCTACATATGACCACGCTGTAAAACCATGGGCCAGTGCTAAGGTTAAGCATGCTTAAGGCACCACTAATCCAGGCTTAAAATTAATTAATCTATTTTTATGTTGTCGGCAGTTTTGGAGGCGCGCCAATTTCGGAAGAATTTCCAACTTTGGTGGACTTAGCTGGAGTCTTTCTAGTTTTAGTAGAGGTTTTCTAGGCCAAATTGGAGAAAGCCATAGATTGCTCAATTTTTGACCAATTTTGAAAACTAAGTAGTCATTCCTAGATGATTTGGACATTTTGAACTCATCGGTGCAGATTTCAAAGGCAATAGAAGACTTCTATAGGTGATTTTTCCACAGGGAAGTTCAAGGAAGCCTAGGGCCTTCAGGGAAGGAGGTCATGCCCAGATCAACCAGAGTCGGGTTTCAGAGATATAATAGTCATTTTCGAGGTTTTTGGGTCCTATGAAGACAATGTAATAGGTTTCAGAGGCAATTGGGCACTTCTACAGGTGATGTTTCCAAAGGGAAGTTCAGGGAAGCCGAGGGCCACCAGGGAAGGAGGTCATGCCCAAATCAGCCAGAGTCAGTTTTCACAGATCTAATAGCCATTTATTGGGTTTTTGGATCCTATTAACCCAATGGTACAATTTACAAATTCATTTGAGTTGAGAATAAGCTTTTAATTAAAAATTGACTAATAATCCCAAAGAGGGGCTAACCATTGAAGGAGGTCCTAGGAGATGTAGCCCAGTACTAGAGGGTGAACTCCTTGATCAGTTTTGTGTTGTGATTTTTCTGTGTATTATGTCTACAATTTTACTTGTTTTTCATGTCATTTAATCAGCTAATTAACTCATTAAATCATACTCTAAAGACACATGAAAATTGACACATAAACCTATTTCATAACTGGGTAAATGAGATGATCCTAAATATATTTTTAACTGATGAGGGAGATTGCATAGCATTAACAAGATTTCCCAAGATTTCAAATCATCTGGGGTCTTTTGAACTAAATCCACATTGGCTCAAGGAACAATATCTCTTGGATGAAATTGTAATACGATGGTGTCTCTTTGACTCGACATCTAAAGAATATCCTCCAGTCTAATTTCAAAGAAAAATCAAAGCTACCAAAGAGGTCATCTCAAATTGGGATAAAAACAAAAATTAATTGGATAAAATAACTTCATTGGAAATGGAGAAACAACTTCAAGGTATGATGAACAATGCAATCCAATCCTCCTTTTCATGATCTATAAAAGAAATAATAATATCTTCAAAAAATAAAAGAATCTCCATCCCACTGGATAAAGAAAAAGAATGGAGGTTAAAAATCCAAACTCTCTAGCTTCATGCTGGGGATAACAACAAAAGGTATTTCCACCGGCTAGTGAACTTCAAAAAGGCCTGAAATTTGATTTGGAAAATATCCAAGCTAAATGGTCAAAAAGTATACACTTACAATGAAATAAGTAAGTGGTGTAATCAATTCAAAAATATTTTTAGAAGCGAACATCATGTAGGAATTGACAAAATCCTTTGCATTTCATATCTCTTCCCGAGTTTCATGAATGAGGAAGGAAACAAATATTTTATGGTCAAAGTCTCAAGCACTTATTTGGAGAAAAAAAATTGTAGATTTCAAAAGGAAAAAATTATGGTTCCAAATGAATTATCAATTGAGTTCCATCTTCATTGCTATGACTTGATCAAAAAATTCCTCCTTGGAGTTAATGAATACTCTAGGATACACTCTATTTTAGCCACACATTTTCACCTCTAAGATATGGATATCTCCTTTAACTACCTAAAAATATATGGTCCATATTATGGGTGGATTTTTTTTGGAAAATATTTTTTGATCTTCCCTGCATGTCTTTGGGATCTATTATCCTAGGAGAAGATTTAAATTTCTCAATAGGGATGTCCAAAATTTGGATATTAGATTATCTCTTAAGAAACCTAGAATTTGTAGGGCTAATACATGTATTACCTCCATAGATGGTTCTAACATGGAATAATAACAAATATAGTGAGGCTTGAATCATATAAAGGTTGGATCAATATCTCATTTCTAATAATATGTTGGATCTATAATGTAGAATTAGATAATGGGTCTCATCTAGAGGTGAATTTTAACATTTCCCAATACTCTTCGATATTAATTATTTTTCACCAAGCCTCTAGGATATTTTGAGCTAAATCCACACTGGCTCAAAGAAAAATATCTCTTGGATGAAATTGAAACATGATGGTGTCCCTTTGACTCAATGTCTAGAGAATCTCCTCCAATCTAATTTCAAAGAAAACTCAAAGCTACCAAAGAGGTCATCTCAAATTGGCTAAAAGCAAAATGGAATTGGATAAAAGGACTCCATTGGAAATGGAGAAACAACTTTAAGATATGATGAACAATGCAAACTAGTCCTCCTTTTTAGGATCTATAAAAGACAAAATAATATCCTAAAAAAATAAAAGAAGCTCCATCCCACTGCATAATGAAAAAGAATGGAGGTTAAAAATACAGGCTCTCTAGCTTCATGTTGGGGTTAACAACAAAAGGTACTTCCACCAACTAGTGAACTTCGAAAGGCCTAAAACTTGATTTGGGAAATATCCAAGCTAAATGGTCAAAAAGTATACACTTACAATGAAATAAATAAGGGGTGTAATTAGTTCAAAAATATTTTGAGAAGCGAACATCATGTAAGAATTGACAAAATCCTTTGCATTACATATCTCTTCCTGAGTTTCATTAATGAGGAAGGAAACAAATATTTGATGGTCAAAGTCTCAAGAACCTATCTAGAAAAAATAATCGTAGATTTCAAAAGGAAAAAAGTATGGTTCCAAATGAATTATCAATTGAGTTCCATCTTCATTTGTATGATTTCATAAAAAATGTCCTTGGATTTAATGAATACTCCAGGATACATGGAAGAGTCTTGGCCCCTTTTAACTCAACCTTCCTTTCTCTAATCCTTAAAACAAATAATCCAACCTCCTTTGAGAATTTTTGTCCAATCTCTCTACAACACTATCCATAAAATTATTTTCATGATTATTGTAGGAAGACTTCAACATGTCTTATCTAATCATATCTCCCTACAACAATTTGGTTTTATTGAAGGGAGATAGATCCAAAAAGTCACAGGCCTTACACAAGAAAGCATTCACATCAGACATACTAAAAATAAAAAACATATCATCTACAAGGTGGATCAATCAAAATATTTTGATAGAGATGTTGGGTATGTGTTATATTCTTTCCATGACTAGTCTCAGGTATTGTTATGTTGCATTAGGCACAACACGCAAGGGGATTGTTTGTAGGGGGAAGTACACCCCCTGCACAGGGTATTAGACAGAGCTTTTGAAAAAAAAGAAAAAAAAATATGCGAACAATGCATGGGTGGACCGAAGGATGGTGGATAGACCTACCAATGGATTTGTGCATGGTTTTTTCACATGGTTTTGGGCATGATGGTTTTTTTCCCATGGTATTTTGTAGATATGGTCAAGGGAACTATGATTATGCTATATTTCAGGGGTAATGGATTGGGGTTTATGAATGCTTCGACATGTATATAATGTATTATAACATTGAAAGAAATATACAATCTGGTTTTCCTAGTTTTGGTTCCATGAGAAAATATTTGTGTATATTTTATGTTATTTCCATTGTTTCTAAGAATTCGTTTGCAGGTAATTTATATATAGGGTTAAAACCTGCATCTGGTATCAAAGATGCTTCAGCTTCAAGGGGACGCCTTTGTGCCTGAGAGGTTTTCCTGAGGCTTTTTGAAGACCCTATTACAGTGGGAGATATATGGGATCGATTATTGTGGGGAAAGGAGATGGGAAATAGTGGAAAGATAAAGATAAAGAAATTCAATGGATAGAGTTTTGGGTTGTGGAAGCTCAAGATGGAGGATCTATTGGTAGATAGATATCATTATATCATTATAGGTCCAAGTATAGTATGAACAAGAATGTCGACAGAAGACTGGGAAATGTTAGATTGGAGGGAAAAGAAAAAAATATGATTGCGTCTCTCAAATTTAGTATTTTTGAATGTATTAGGGGAAGCTATGGAAAAGGCTTTGTGGGACAAGTTAGAGATTTTATATCAATCTAAGTCTCTGGTGAACAAATTGTTCCTACGAAAAACGTTGTATAACCTAAGGATCAAAGATTGAGACTAGTGACAAAGAATTTAAATTCATTCAATACTATGGTAAGCCAGTTTTGATTTATTGATATTAAAATTTTAAACAAAGATAAGTGCATCATTTTGTTTTGTTCTCTACCAGGCTCGTGGGATAGTCTGGTTGTTGTTATAGGTAGAAATACAACAACCATAAAATTTGATGAAATAGTCTAATCCTTATTATCGGTAAAGATGGGACGAAAAAATATGGAGTGCCAAAATGGAGATGGCTTGTCTATAAGAGGATATTCCCAGAATAGACATATAAATAAGTCCTCAAGTGGGAGATCTAAATCTACAAGAAAATATGTAAATGTGTGTTGGAAATGCGAACAAGAAGGGCACTACAAAATGGATTGTATATCCAAAAATCCTGAGAAAGGAAAGGGATTCGATGATGGTCCTTCTGTGGAGGTGAAAACCACCTCAGATGAAAGTGTGGATGTGTACTTGGCTTATTCTTCAAGTAAACATGTAGATCATGAGGCATGGTTGATTGACTTAAGTCCACCCTCTCATATGACTCCCCGTATGGAGTTTTTATGTGAATACAAGAAATGTGATGGTGGTGATGCCTTCTTAGGGGATGAAAGGAAGAACAAAATCACAGGATGTGGAAAATTCAAGCTAAAGTTGCAAGGTGGAAGGATTAGAACACTTCTTAGTGTTCTGCACATTATCGCATTGGCCAGAAATATAATTTATGTAAGCAAGATGGATGATGCAGGTGTAAAAATAGTGTTTGAGAAAGATACCTGTAAGATAGTTCGAGGAGTGCTGGTATTGATCCAGGGAGATCAGATTGGAAATATGTATAAGATTTAGGATAAAATTTTTATTATTGGGTACAATAGTTCTGTGGTTTCTGAAAGTGGAGCAGAGAATTTAGCAGTCTCTTGAGAGAAGACTATGTTGTGGCATCAAAGACTTGGACATATTGGAGAGAAGAGCCTTCGAATACAACATGGTAATGGTATAGTAGAAGGTGTGTCTAATTGATCTTTGTATTTTAATTTCTATGAACATTGTGTATATGGGAAGAAGAATTGGGTGAGCTTCCCCTCTAGCGCTAAGAGGGTGAAATGGATATTAGATCTTGTGCACACTTATGTGTTTGGACCTATGTCGATTTCATCACTAGGTAAGTTTTCGTACTATGTCTCATTTATAGATGACATGTCGAGGAATACATGGATATATTTCCTTAGGAATAAATCTGAAGTCTTTTACAAGTTTAAAGAATATCAGGCTCTCGTAGAAAATCAGATACAAAAAAAGATTAAGGTGTTAAGGATAGATAATGTTGGAGATTTCCACAACAAGTAATTTGAAGATTTATATAAGAAGTTTGGTATAGCATGACATAATACTACTCTATATGAACCTCAGAAAAATGGATTTATAAAAGGAATGAACATGACATAAATGGAGAAAGAAAGATGCATGCTTACTGGTTAGGACATGAATTTTGGGAAGAGGTAGTGGATACAACATGTTACCTATTTAATAGATCAATTTCATCATTATTGGAGGATAAGACTCCAAAATAGGTATGGACAGTAAGAAATCCTATCTCTCACATCTCAACATATTTGGATGTGATGCATATGTACTTGTTCTAAAATAATAAAAGAACTAAATTTGATAGTAAATCTAAAAGGTGCATCTTTATTGGGTATAAGGATGGTTTGAAAGGTTATAATCTTTGGAAACTAAAAAAAGGAAGGTTGTGTACAACCAAGTTGTCGTGTTTAGAGAGGTGAAAGAACTTATTAAAGATGAAGTCCTACCAAAGGAAAAGAAACCAAAGAAGATAGAGTTTTAACTAAAAGAGGAAGAGTTAGACTCTACAACAGAACAAGAATCAGAAGAGGAAGAGACACACACTCTAGTTTTGAGGAGATCAGTTTGAGAGAGAAGGCTACTAGAGAGGTATAGTCCATCTACTTTATGTTCAAATTTTTCTTTATTTATTAATCATGATGATTCCTGAACTGTAAGGGAGGAAGTGGATTCAGAGGATGGAAAAATCTAAAAAAAGGCTATGGTTGAAGAAATGGAAGCCTTGGACAAAATTGAGGCTTGGGATCTGGTGGGGTTGTCGACTAGAAGGAAACCCATTTGAAGTGAATAGGTGCTTAAGAAGAAGATGAATGAAAAATGAAGGGTGGTCAAATACAAAGCTCAGTTGGTACAAAAAGGTTGTTCCCAGGTGCCGTAATTGATTTTGGTGATATTTGTCTCCTGTTGCTAAGTTAGATTCCATTAGATTTCTTTTATCTATTGTTGTTGCTTTTGATTTTGAGGTAGAATAGATGGATGAGAAGACAACATTTCTTCATCACGATATAGAAAATGTGATCTACATGAAACAAACAGAAGGCTTTGCAATGAAGGGTAAGAAATAATTTGTATGCAGGTTCAAAAAGTCTTTGTATGGGTTAAAACTGTCACCAAGGATCTGGTATCAAAAAATTGATACATATATATGGGGACTTGGCTTCATAAGGAGAAAATCGGATCACTAGGTGTATTTCACATTAATTGCTGATCGTGTTATTTATTTGTTCTTGTGTGTGAATGATATGTTATTGATCGAAAATGACAAATAAATTATTTGTGATGTGAAGACCCAATTGTCCTTTAAAATCGAAATGAAGGATCTTAGTGCTACAAACTATATTTTGGGCATGGAAATTAAACAAGATTGGGCAAACACAAAGATTTGGTTAAGCTAGAGGAATTATTTTGAGACAATATTACAAAGGTTTAATATGCAAGATAGTAAATCGGTGAAGGTTTCTATTCTTGTAGGTGCAAAGTTATTTGTTGAATAGTTTCCCAAGGCAAGAAGAAGAAAAGGACATGTCCCATGTTCCATTTGCAAATGCAGTTGGTAGCCTAATGTAGGAATGGTTTATGTCAGACTAGACATTGCACATGTAGTGGGAGTATTGAGCAGGTTTGTGTCAGAACCAAGGAAGGAGCATTGCACAACAATGAAGTAGACTTTTAGGTATATGTGTGGCACTAGTGATTTTGGTTTGTGCTATAAAGGAAGACCAAGATTGGATAGAGTGTTGGACATATGTGGCTTTTTTTATGTAGACTGGGTTGGAGACCTGGATCAAAGAAGATCTACAAGTGGGTATGTGTTTACCCTATTTGAAGGATGAGTTAGTTGGATGAGAAAGATAATGTCTTCACACTTAAAACTATAAAGGTTGAATACATAGAAGCCACTCATGCAAGAAAAGAAGTCGTTTGGTTAGAGATAGTGTGTTCAAGTATGGGGTTGACACAACAAGTTACAAGGATAGACCGCGATAGCCAAAATGAAATTATCTTGGAAAAGAACCCTACGTATCATTTGAATACAAAGAACCCTTGATGTTTTATATCACTTTATGAGAGATATGGTTGAATACAAAATGATATTGTTGGTAAAGGTGGACACTTTGAAGAATGTTGCAAATTGATAACCAAAGTTTGTGAGCAATGAAAAGTTTTCTTGGTGTAGAGAAACAATGGGAATTATAGCTTAGTACCAATCACTTTTCACACCCACAAACCCCTGTGTGGAAAGAAAAAACCAAACGGGAGAATGTTGGGTATGTGTTATATTCTTTCAATGACTGGCCCCAAGAGTTGTTACATTGTGTGGGCGCAGTGGGTGGGACACCGGGCGGGGACAACTAACTCCTATTAGGGGGTGTTTGGGGGGGATGCAACCCCCCTGCACAAGGTCCAGAGAAGTGTCCCCAAAAAAAATAAAAAGATATATGGACCTAATAATAGTTGGGCAGATCCAAGGATGGTAGATGAACCAACCCATGGTTTTGTGTGTGGCTTTTGCACATGTTTTTGCACATGTTTTTGGGCATGATGGTTTTTTTCCCATGGTATTTTATAGATTTGATCAAGGGAACTATGATTATTTTTTTTAGGGGGGAGGCATCCTCCTTGCACGAGGTTCGGAAAAGTGCCTCGGAAAAATAAAACAATATGTGGACCGAATAATAATTGAGCATACCCAAGGATGGTGGATGAACCTACCCATGGTTTTGTGCATGTTTTTTGCATATGGTTTTGGGCATGATGGTTTTTTTTCCCATGGTATTTTGTAGAGATGGCCAAGGGAACTACGATTATGTTCTAATCCATGGTTAATGGATTGGTGTATAAGAATTTTTGGCATGTATATAATGTATTATAACATTGAAAGGAATATAATGAAAAATCAATTTGGCTTTCTTGGTTTTGGTTCCAGGGGGAAATATCTGTGTATATTTTATGTTCTCGCCAGTGTTTTTAAGAATTCATTGGCAGGTAATTTATGTACAAGGTTAAAACCTACAAGAGTGTGTTGGTTATACATTATATTTCTCCTAATGCCTCTGGGGATTCACTACCAATTTGTAGACTAGATATATAGTTGCATCAACTCGACATCCTTAACTTCTCTCATAAATGGATCAATGTCCAATTTTTTGACTCCTAAAATAGGTCTTAGGTAGGGATACCCCCTTTATCCCTTACTCTTCCTAAAGATAGCTGAAGGACTGAGTTGGGTTATTTAGTGTGTAAAATAAAGATATATTCTTGTAGGAATAAAATCACTCAAACCTACTCATTAAATCACTTATTATTTGTAGATGATATTCTAATATTATTGAATGGATATTTTAGCAAATGTTTTATCACTAAAGATATTTTGGAACTATTCTCACGTACCTCAAGAATGAAAATAAATCAAGAAAAAACTTATTTTTTTTGGAAATGAATTAAGTGAAGCAAACAAGAATTGAGTAAATAGGGCTTTGGGAAAATCTCCAGAGATTTTGGGAAGGAATTTTAAATACATGGGTTTTATTTTGAAGCCAAAGATCTAGGGAGAATCTGACTGCTCTTTGATTTTGGCTAAAATACAACTAATGATATGAACCTGCTTGAAAAGGTGGCTTTCTTGAGTAGGAAGGCTTATGTTTTGTAAATATATTTTGGAGGCAATCCAAATATATTGGGGTTAACTATCAAGGATCCGCATTTTAATTCTTTATCACATCAAACAAATCACTCTTAGTTTTTATGGGCAGGGAAATTTGAAAGAAGGTATTTTTCCCTTACATCTTGGTTCTCCATTCCAATTCCAAAAGTGATGGGAGGATGGGGAATAAAAAAATTAATGTCTTTCTCTAAAGCATTTGAGGCAAATAAGGTGTGGAAGTTAATCCAAGGAAATGGTCTTTGGGAATATTATATGTTTCAAAAATATATTTTTCCTTCTTATTTCTTGATTGGATAAGAGATTTGAATAAGAAATATCAATCTCGATCAGTCATCTAGAAGGAATTGGCTCAATCCTTCCATATTATAGGAACCAAGCTAAAATGGAAGGTAGGAAATGGAGTAAACATTCTCACTGGGAAAGACCCTTGTTTAGGGAGTAAAAAAAAGCATATCCTTCCTAACCCTTTAATTCAAAATATGAATGAACAAGGCTATTTCACATTAAATCATTTTTTCATTAGAAATATGATCAATGGAATCCATGGTTGGAGTTTAGAAGAGGAGGTACACCTTGAGGGGAATTGGGTTAATGATTGGAGAAATTATATAAATGGATTGGTGCAATCCATGGAGAAAATATCGGGGAATGAGGATCTCTTAATCTAGTATCCCAATGTTCTGGATGGTTACTCACCAAAAATAAGACATCATTATCTGGCATAGTCCTCTAGAACATTAGAAGTCCTAGAGTGGGGGAAGGGGATGTGGAAATTTAATTTCACTCCAATGTCCAAGATTTTCATGTGGTTCATCCTAAAAGAAAAAATTTCTATATGGGACATATTTTAGAAAAAATCTTTCAATGGACCAAGAAGATGACCTCTTTGCTTGGAAAACATGGAATTCATCAACCACATGTTTATACATTGTCCATTCATATGGCTAGTATGGAAGGAGATAAATATCATGAGGGGCTAACTTTCATTTGTCAAGGAAATACAATGGAAGATTGTTTAAAAACTTGGATTCAAGATAATCACTCCAAAAAAAAAAAAAAAAAAATCCCTTTTATCATTGCATGGGGCACTTGGTTGGAATGGAACCATGTTATATTTGAAAACAAGGGCCACTCTTAGTACCATGTAGTCATGCAAGGCCTTTCTCTATAAGGATTCCTCTCTTTTCAATCCATTTCCAACACTCTTACAAAACCCCCGAGGTGGAAATTCAAAAGGAAAATCCATGGGATTCTTCTAATGGGGATTCTTAGTCTACCACTTCTATACATATAATATGGGTGATCCTTTTCTTCTCAGATTTGCACTAGATCTCCTCTTGCAACATTAGGCAGGGCTCCGATAATTATGCATAACTATTTTCTCTTAAGCTCTTGATACAACTTTCTCTTCACAAAAACATTCACTCATTACATATTTATGGCGATTGAAAGTTTTACTTGATTGAATGAATGGAGTCTCTAGGCTCAAGAGTTGTACTTTACTTCCAATAAATAAAAAAAGTGTAACAAATATCACATCTTTTATGTTTGTCTGCTTTGGTCATATATACACATGTAGGAATACAAAAGTTGATGATTAGTCAAATAATTGACCAACACTGGACAAAGGAAGCTGGAAGATTATAGAATACATGGAATGCCACTTCTCATAATTTTCTCTCAACCTTTGGGAATGACCACTAAAATTTCTTATCTATTTTCTTTGATGATTTTTCATATATACTATATGATGTAAATATACTACTGGACCTACTGGTTAGACACTCTGTGACTTGGTCTAAAGAGAGAAAAATTTTGAGTCATCATATGTACATGTGAGTGGACAAATTTATAGAAATTTATAAAAAAACATGTATGTACATTATTTTTGAGAATTAGAAGATCATTCATTGTTATATACATGTTAATCAACATAGATCTGAAACTTATTGAAATTAAGTTTAATATTAGATTTAGTAAGTTCATTGAAGCTTATTCTCCTTCTTCACAGAAAGACTATTTAAATTATAGCCATTAGAATTCTTTAACATATACAAATGTAATCTTATTTACTATAAATAATATTACAACATTTTTCCTTGAAAAAATATCGACCTTGCAAATGTTGTATATACTTCTCAAAATAAAAATATATTATAAATATATTACAATGTGATATTGATATAATAAAATAAATAATAAATAACATATTATTGGATAAGATATATAAGTTCAAACTTAAGTATAGCCATTTTGTAATGGCTTGTCAAAAAAGAAGCATATTATATATTGTAATGTCTTGTTTGAAGACTTTCTTAATAATATTATTTTTAATTCTTAAGCATATTATATATCAATTGATAATTTAGAGTTTACATTCTTATCTTTTATAATGAAGGCAAGTGGAGAACCTAGTAACTTATATATGGCATATATTACCAAGATCTCGTAAGGACGCCAAGCAACTTATATATTACCAAGATCTCGCAAGGACGCCTAGTACCTTATATATGACATTTATTTCCAAGATCTCGTAAGGAGGCCTTTTAGTAATTAAGGTAAGGGAAAATTTTCTTATAAAGCAGGGGTGAATTTTATCCAAAATGGAAAACGGAAAATTGGTCAGGTTTCAGACATGCCACTTTACAAACATTTCATTCACAGAGCTACACATTCACGTATTTTAGCAATAATTATACTTTTTCATAGAAAAATTATGACGCCTCTTGGTTAGATCTTTAATGACATAGCGGCTGGGGCGGATGGCTTTCGCTCTCCCAGTCGCGATCGAATCTTGCGGCGGTTGGTTGTGGACCTCCCGATTTGGTATCTGCGGGTTTTGGCTTACGATTTGTAACGGCTATGCCGTAAATATTCTGCGTTGGTTATCTGCTGGCTTCGGCCTATGATTTGTAACGGCTATGCGATATATTCTGAATTCTGCTGGCTTCGGCCATATGTTGTAAATATCTGCTGGCCTAGGCCATATGTTGATTTTCCCTCTGAAAAAAAAAAAAAACTTATTTATTTATTTATTTATATTTATATATATATATATAGTGTAACGCCTTTTAGTTTGATCTTTAAACTTTTGTTGTTAATTAGATTTTGTGAACTTAGAAAATATCATATATATATATATATCTATTAAATAATAAATATTTATTATATGAATATATATGAGATTGTTTATTGAATTAGTATATTACATATTTATAAATACTATTGGTGAGTAATAAGTGGTCTTTAATAATGTTTTGAATAATCATTACTGCATGTTAATATTAATGGTACGAATATCATTACAAGATTGTTATTTATTACATAATAACTATTATCTTATTATTGTTATTTATTGCATAATAACTATTATCTTATTATCATATTTGTAACATGCTTTTAGGTATATTACTAAGTTTTTCTTTCTTGGAAATGTTTTGTCTTTAATATACTAATTTTTTTATTCTTATTTCTTCAAGAAATGAACCATTTTCGTGTAGCTTTCACATATTTGGTAAGGTTGAGTACATGAGGTGATGAGACCTATAAATTTTTGAACAATATTATTGTATAAAAAAATAATCTATTTAAGGTGGATATTTTTTTTGGCACTCTCTAATAAGAAGATTATGAATTTGATCTTCATTGCCAATGGATGGAGGGGCATGGATATTTAGAAGTTTTAATATGGATATTGAGGTGCTATGATTGAGCACATTGGGATATTTGTATGTTAATTCTTGCATGATAAAGATTATATGTTTTGGGGGTTCATACAATATTTTGATAAGTTGATTTTTTTTAATGTATTGTTTAATCTTGTAATGATTTACTTGAGTAATAATTATAATACATGAGGGTTTCACGTTGTTGATTAATGTTATAAAAGTTTATAAATTGTGAAAAATAAATTTAATATATTTTATGTATTAGGGGTTGTGTAAGGCATGGGTGAGTTTATATGTATTAAGGGGAATAAAAAAATTTGTCTATTAAAAATAAGATTTTTTTTTATTGGAAATATGTATGGAGAAGAGGTTTCAAAAAACATATTTTGGGAGATATTTATATACCTAGTGTAATTTGGGATATTATTTCATATTCCATGAATGCTTGCCTCTGTATGAAGTTCATTAAATGAAGACCTTGTGTGATAGTATCTAAACTTTTTTCATATTTATTAGTTTGGAAACATCCTTCGACTAACATCTTGTTTCATCAATGGTGATTAATTGTGTGTATATCTTCATTACACACATCGATGTTAAATTTTGGAAACTCTTCCACTTAGAAGGCTTCATTACTAATTATACCTTGTTTTCAATTTCAATCCCTTCTATCAAGGTTTCTTTATCTTCATTTTCAACATTTGAAATCTCTCTATTGAAATAAATTTCATTGATAATGAAATTATCTTCTCCCGCATTCATTGTATTGGTATTAATGGTTCCCCTATCTATCTTATTTCCCTTTTGTTGCACTTTCTCATTCTTCAACTTCTTCATTTTTGTTAGAGTTTTCTTTTAATTTCTTAAATGAGAAATTTTATTGTTTTTAGATGATAGTTGTTCATTGATATTTTCAACATCTATTTTATGAGTAATTTTTATATACATTTTTTTTTGTTACAACTCCTTTATATATTGTTAAAATTTGTGAATTTTTGTATCTTACTTCTTCTGAGATTCTCAATAACATTGAATTGCAACATTTTGTCGAATTGATACTTGTTTATTTCATTCTACTTTATAATTTTATTTCTTGAATGCTGATAGTTTTTTATTGAAGTAGTTTGTCCTTTTAACTACTCTTATAACGTGGATTGGTTTTTTTTCACATAAGTTATTTACTAGAGAATCATATTC
Organism: Pinus tabuliformis; assembly: GCA_031772625.1. Classification (NCBI taxonomy): domain Eukaryota; kingdom Viridiplantae; phylum Streptophyta; class Pinopsida; order Pinales; family Pinaceae; genus Pinus; species Pinus tabuliformis. Next base: position 94,765,982 of record CM062820.1, read on the forward strand.
CTTTTCATATTTTTCTAATTTTTCATATAGCTTTGTCATGGTAATCCCTTATCACTTTATATTATATGGTGTATATCTTCTAATGACAGAACTTCTATACATAACTCGACAATGAAATATTGTAATGATATCCTTCTTCCCACATAGGAGATTGTCATATGTTTATTTGTTACATTTACAATGAATGTTTCAATGTTCTTATCTCGTTGAGCGTAGAATTATGTTAACAATATTAAAATGATAAAATATGCAACATTGAATTGGGATGTGAATTCATAACCATAAATCATTATATGTAATACCTCAATATCAAATTCCTCATGAATAATGTTCTCCTTTATGAATATACCTAACTAGAGAATTAAATATTGATTTGTCCAGTCAATATTCATCAATGTTCCTCATTATTTAGAAAAATAGCACTGTCAATATACTTCTTTTGAATAGTCGCGTTGATTTTTAATAATCAAATGCAAGAGGTCCATGGGGCTTTAGATTGATAGTGAATTGGTGCAACTCTAAAGCATACCTTGTGATAGTTCATTGGTTCAAATCCCCTGTGGTTGGTCCCACCTACCTAACCTTACAAAAAAATAAATCCAAAGCAAGAAATCGATTTTTTTACATGAGAAAACCTTCCATCTTTCTCTTTATTAAAATCCATAATTTTTTTAATATTCTCTTCAACTTAAAATTAATACTAGACTGTAAGAGTTAAATAATTCCTTCTATTTGAAATTTAAGATCTAAAATGACACATTTTATAAATATTTATTTCCACCACAATTCAACCTTCACGTTGGGTTTCTTTCTTCATATTAGAATGTTCACTTTTCTTTTTTATTGAAATTAAGGGACTAGTTTTATAACACATTAATTAAAACTTGGAGAAGATCAATATGTTTGATAAATTTATGATAATTGAAGTGAAACTTAAAATATATGTTTGATAATAATGTTTGACCTTCAACAAGTAAGAATGTAAATATTTTGTTGGGTATTATATTAGGTCACATATCATCATACGTCTCTACCCAAAAATTGATTTTCAACATATAAAGTTGTTGATGGTGGATTTGTCCTGATGGGTTATAATGTATGTCGTAAGATTATTAGAGTTGGGAGAGTTAAAATCAATATGTTTGATGGAATTATAAAAACATTAATATATGTAAGACATGTACCTAAATTAAATAAAAGAAAAAAAACTTTAGGAACACTATATTCTAATGGTTATAAGTAAAAAAATCAAAGTGGAGTCTTGAAATGTCCAAGGTTTTTTTAGTAGTCACGAAGGATATTAAGACAGGGAATCATTACAATCTATATGGAAGTACGAAAAAAAACTTTAGGAACACTATATTCTAATGGTTATAAGTAAAAAAATCAAAGTGGAGTCTTGAAATGTCCAAGGTTTTTTTAGTAGTCACGAAGGATATTAAGACAGGGAATCATTACAATCTATATGGAAGTACTTATATTAGGGAAGTAATAGTGGCATCTAAGGAGGTGGTAAAATCCACTCGTTTATGGCCTTAGTGACTAGGATATATGAGCGAGAAGGGACTATAAGTATTAATAAATTGCAACCTAGTTTTAAAGCTTAAATTTCTAAGTTTTAGTTTTTCAAATATTTTATATTTTGAAAATATTGTAGACAAAAATACAAAGTAGGAATCCAATTTAGTAAAGGTAATCTTGATTATATTCATTTAGATATTTGGGGGCACCCTATACTATTTCTTTTGGAGGATCATCATATTTTGCTTTATTTATAGATGATATCTCTAGAAAAGTGTGGTTCTATGTATTAAAAAGAAAAAATGATATATTTATAACCTTTAAACAATTCAAAATTATGGTTAAGAAGAGAACTAAGAAGACAATTAATGTTTAATAATAGATAATGGAGGAAAGTTTACTTCTTTAGAGTTGCAAGAATATTGTAAGGAGGTTAGGGTTGTGAGATGCAAAACCATATTTAATACTCATCATCAAAAGGGTGTGATGGAATACATGAACATGACTCTTTTATAAACAGCAAGGAGAATGCTCAACAATGCCAATTTGCAGCAAAAGTTGTGGGCTCCTACTTCTCACAAAATCATCATCGATACATATGTGATATTTGATGAATATTATAATATTAAATAATATCATGTAGAAGATGTTTTGAAATAGGAGTAGGGACCAAATAAACACATTTAATTTGATATCAAACCATATATAAAAAAATGGAAGTGAAAAGAAGATTATCATGATAAAGAATTCATAGATGTTGAATACATTTGAGGAAATGTTGAAAGTCAAAAGACAACACCTAGAAGATATACATGAGAAAGAAAACCTCCTAAAAGGTATATTGATTTAATTTCATTTCTTTCTTTGGTTACTAATGATGGGGAACCTTCTTGTTATCATGAAGTAGTAGAGAATATTAATAATTCCAAACTATTGGATGTGACAAAAAATGACATGGATTCCTTAGAGAGAAATAACACTTGGGATTTGGTAAAACTTTCGAAATATAAAAATGTTGTTGGATGTAAATGGGTCTACAAATTGAACAGAGGTATTAATGGTAATATTGAATGGTTTAAATCCAGACTGGTAACAAAATCATTATTCTTATATGGAAGGTATATATTTTCATGAAATATTTTCGCTAATTGTTAAACTTGTATATATTTGTATTTTGATGGAATGAGTTGCTTTTATTGATTTATATTTATAGAAATTAGATGTTAAAACAACATTTTTTCATGGAGATTGGGAAGAGTGTATTTACATGGAACAACCAGAAGATTTTGTGCAACATTGTAATGGAAAATTAGTTTGCAAGAACAAGAAGGTATTGTATGACCTCAAGCAGCCACCTAGGAAGTGGTACAAGAAGTTTGATTCCTTCATGAGAAGTCAGGACTGTACTACAAGTGAGTATGACCATTATGTATATTTCAAAAGTTTGAATGGCATATTCATTTTCTTAGTGTTGTATGTTGATGATATTCTCATTCCAAATAAAATCATGGAAGAGATCAACACGTTGAAGACTCAAATGGATAGGATGCTTAATATGAAGGATCTAGGTGCTGCATAACAAATTTTGGACATTGAAATACACAAATACAAGAAAAATGGCCAACTTAGGTTTTCACAGTTGAAGTATGTATAAAAAATACTTGTGATTTTTGAGATGAACAATGTGAAACTGATTAATATCCCTTTCACTTCCCATTTTAAGCTTTCTTCAGGTTTATGTCCTAGTAGTGAAGAAGAAAAGGATTATATGTCTCATGTATCATATGCTAATGTAGTAAGAAGTATGATGTATGTGATGGTTTATACTAGACTAGATATTCACATGAAGAGAGTGTTTTTAGTAGGTTCATGGAAAATATAGGAAAGGAGAATTGGGTTGCAATGAAATGGGTGCTTATATATTTTAGATGAACTAGTGATTATTGTATCACCTTTAATGGTTGTAATGATGGAATTTTTGGATATGCTAAATTATATTTTTTAGGTGATTTGGACAAGATAAGGTCTACCTCAAGATATGTTTGTATTGTTGCAGGGGGATCCATCAGTTGGATGTTGAAGCTTCAAGAAACAATTTCTTTGTCCACCATAGAGGAAGAGTACATTGTTGTCTCACACACTTACAAAGAGGAAATTTGGTTGAAGGATATTATAGGTGAACTTAGGAGAATCAAGAAAAACATAACTAGCTTTTTTGATAGTCAAAATGCTCTACATTTCACTACAAAATCCAACTTATCATAGCAAGGAAAAACATATTGATAAGAAAAGCCATTTTGTAGGAAAGATTATCGATGGAGGTGGAGTTGTTCCACACTTGAGAAAATTGTGCAGTCATATTTACAAAACCAAAGCTGATAGAGAATATACAATGTTGTTTCGCTTCTTTTTGCCTACAAAAAAGGTGACTGGACTTTGGAAATGCATTAGGAAAATTATTGTCAAGGCAGAGATTCTTAGAATATGACAAAAAATATTAAAAGAAAATGTAAATGTAAAATTATATATACATATATTGTTGTGGTTATTATAATGGTTCTATGAACCAAATCATAGTTACTAAGACTATTGTAACGATGCCTACTCCATTTATGATTCCAAGATATGAGAAGGTTGAGTGTGAAAAGCCTAATTGTAATATTTCTCTCACAATTACAAATTTATCCTTACTTGTGAATGACAAGCTTTAAGGGTTTTACAACGTAAATCCTTGGGTACTATTCTTTTTAAGTTTTTTCCATTGTTTATCTTAAATTACATGTGTACAAACTATGAAAATAATAATATTGACTCCCTCAAACTCTCACATTGTTGATTTGAGTCATCATGTCTTTGCTTTGAGTTTCCTCCAAGACTATATTAGGAGGAATGGAAAGAAATTGCCATGAAAATTCTGAGTCACTAGCACCAACGGAATATGTGTACCACCTAAACCCTATTACATACACTAATTATTCTATTCCATATTACTATCCTTCTGGTCTAGAATTTTCATATTGGGGAGCTTATTTTGAAGTAGTATAATATTTTTGACATGGTGAGGAGGTGGTAAGGAAATGAAGTATACCATTCAAATGGCCAAGACATATTATTGACTATAAGGAGAGGCCATGGACTACATCAGTAGAATGATCATTAAAGTGAATAACTCCAAAAATCTAGTATAATGATACCACAATGACCCCATTAATTCAATCAATCCTATAGTTCAATTTCAAACATTTTAAATGAAATTATAAATACTAGCAAATCCCTAAATAATATTTACCTCCATTGAGATACTAAGTTTCATCAATATATTGTAGATCAATTAGAAAAGTGAAAACAAATTTTCAAAAATCATATGGGGTTTTTATAATTAAAAAAAAAACATAAATTGAAAATATTTATGAAAATTTTGATATATATTAAAAAAATGGGTGATTACTAAAAATTCAAGGTTCTTAACATCTATGTGAATAATATAGTCCTACAGGAACTATTAGTCAATACTTTTAAGAGAAGAAAATACCAAAATTGCATTAGTCCAACCTCCCCCCATCCCCTAGTGCACACACACATTCTTGTAAATAGATACAAGTCAACTTAAAGAACCATTAAAATCTAACTGAGAACACACTAATTGAAATTTAGCTAAGGGGACATTCATTAACAGTGATTTATTTATCAATATAAAGAATGAGTAACTCATATCAGATTACTTTAATTTCTCTAGTAAGTTATACGCTAATATGGATAAAATGTAGTAATACTTTTATTTTCCACTAGGTTCACCCTAGGTTGTTGTGTTCTTTAATGTCCACTTATACCACACAATTCCCTCCTTTAGTACAAAGTTTCCTCACTTTGTTTCTTCTATTAAAGGTTGTTGGAAGGGTTGAGTTAGAGAACCATTTGGAGAGTTATCCGTTATGGAGTATTAAATAGGAAGTGTGTTGTTGTTTCCTAGTATAATGAGCATAGTTATCTAAAATTATGTCTCCTTCTAAAAGATGCTAAAAATCAATATTTTTATTAATTTGATGAGAAATATGTACATTTTCATGGATGACTTATACATTAGCATCTCCATCTTCATTGTCATCCAAACAATACCTTAATTTTGATACCATTATTAATTATTTACATTAAGAAAAGAATAAGGCCCCACAATAAATGATTAATTAAGGAAAATATTTTTTTCCAAATCATATCTTATACATTCCTTTGTGAATTTTCTCATAATTGATTTATTTCAAACTTACCAGGAAAAATAATGCACTCCACCCTAAAAATCTTTATTACAACTTTTGTGTGGTTAAGCAATTGGTATATTTCAACAAGAAACGTGACATGTTAAATACATTTTATTGAATAATGAATAAGAGGAATTTCACAAAATGACAATTATTCATACCTCTTGCTTCAAACTGGCATGAAGCTTTTCCATCAAATAAATGACTTCCTTTTAGCTAACAATCCATTATAATTGTGAGTGGCTTAAAATTCAATTACCTTTTATAAGGGACAAACTACCATATGGAAATAATACCAAATAATTATTGCCAATAATACAATAGGAAAAACCAAATAATTGTTAAATACAAAATTTTAATAATAACATATTAATCTAACCTAATCAATTTTTGGAAAATATTAACGAACTGTAGAAATGGAAAAGCCCAAATTTAAAGTTCCTCGGGGCTTATGTTGTGAACCAATGCAACGGTGAATAATAATGAGTAATATATTTTCCACCTCAATATTCGTTTATGTGTTTCCTGGAAACGATTTGGTCAATTTAAACAATCGAGACGCATATTTAGCTCACTTAATATCCTAATTGCATGGTCCATTTCTAAATCTCTCCAATATAAGGAAATAGGATAAGGAGATGGTGCATTTCTATATAAATACGGTAAGGTAATTGGGATGAATTAGAATATAGAGTGCTTTTGTGTAGTAACAATATGTTAAATTATTTTGTAATTTTTGTATAATTTATTGTGTGAGGTTGAATGGTGTACATTTCACATTTGAAAGGTGTGTGATCAATATTTGATGTTAAACTATCGATGCATATTTAGTTCACTTAATATTCTAATAACATGGTCCATTTCTAAATCTTATCCAATATAAGGAAATAGGTTAAGGTGATTGTGCAGTTTCTATATCTATCCAATATAAGGAAATACGCTATGTTGATTTGGAGGAATTAGCATATAAGGATCCTTTGTGTATTATCAATATCGTAAGTTTGTAAATTTTTGTGTATTATCAATATGGTGGATATTTCATATGTGAAAGGTGTGTGATTAATATTTGAGTTTCATTAGATTTAAAATTTGATTAATTGGGTTAATGTGGTGTGAGTGAGTGGTTCCGTTATTTTTCAATTCATTTTTGATAGATCTAAGATATAATTTTTTGTAGCATGGATTAAAATCACATGAGCTCCCTATTTTTTTTTCTATGTAAGGCTAATTCTATTAAAAAAGCAAAAATAATGTTACAGCGAGGCCCAGCCTCTACCAGTGTTTTCTAGAGTTCATCAAACCATCAAAGCTACCCCAGATTGGGGAAACCAGCTTAACATTACAGACATAACCAACAAAAAGCCCTGAACAGTCAGCAACTCCTCTAGACTCGACATCAAAACAACAAAAAGTCTCTGGACTCGACATCTCTGGACTTGACCTCATAGCAACAAAATCAATGATCAGATAATCTAACTGCAAAGACATTAACTGACTGGACCAACCCGTCATCAGCAGGAGGCATATGTGGCTCGTGGGTGGCATCGAATGCCACGAGGCATCACTTGTCCCCTTCCTCGTCAGGTGGCTCCTCAACCACGAGGCACGCATACTGGTCCCAAACTATACCTTTCCCCTTCGCGTCACCACCTGGCTGCTCCGCTGCATGTTGGGTGCTGCTTGAGCTACCAGCGAATCTCATCTTCAAGGCCGCGCCTACAGAGCTGCCGCCAACCTGTTGTATGCCTCCTTCATGAGCTTCTCCTTCCTGCATTTTGCTGTGACCGGAGCTTTGGCCATCATCCTTCAATTTTTTCTCAAGACTCCTTCCCAAATCTGGAAGTTGCACCTCCTGTGAGCGCTCTGCAGGATTGCTTGTCGGCTCCCTGTTCAGCTCATCTTCTTCAGTGAAGACGATGGTCACATTGGCAGTTATGATGGGTCGATTCAAACGGCTTTGGAACCTGAATTAGGTGACATGGGGGACAGGGCCAGGACGTAGCTGAGGAATTACAGAGTGGAGCCTGAATTCGTTGGGCAAATCCATGGAAGCCATCCCACGCCCATGCCTGCTGCGCGTATTGGGATGTCTAGGCAAAGACCTGGGAGGAGGTGGGTTTTCCTGATACTGAGGGGGAGAGGGTGGAGCTGAGCTTTGCGCTGCCTGAGGGCGAGCGCAGCCACCTCGAGTTCCTCCACGACGGCTTCTCATTCTGTGTCTGACCATGCCCACGAGGTCGGAGAGCGAATTAGCAGGGTAAGCAGTCGGGAGGGGAGACTGGATGTGGAAACAGGGCTTCTGAGCAGGATTTATAGGGCAGAGCTTAGAATGGGAGAAGTGGTGTCCATTCCCAAGATCAATGCAACAAATATGCCAGCAACGTCTCCCTGTAGCAGTTCTGCTACTAGCGAATTCGGCCTGCGGCGGACAGCAGCTGAGGAGCGGTGGGTGGTCTGAAGGCTCAGAGGACTCCATCCTGATTTCAATAATTTCCAAATCTCAGCCAGAAGGGCCATTTAATGCGACTTGCGCGCTGGCCAGGTTTCACCTGCTATGAGCCTGGGTTAGAGCGCGATTCACCTGCTGGCAGGTCCTTGCACCGACAGTTCTAATGTTTGCCATTAATGCTCTAGGGAAACACCCGCATCTGGCTCACAGGAACTCCCTATTTATGTTACTCTCAGGGGATTTTATTTTTTGTTGTATCAAAGGCTTGCAAAAACAATTATGGGGATGAAGTAAAAGGTTGTGCCATTTTTTCAAGCTCCATTGCTAGTGCTACAATGTGTTTAGTGATAAAAACTGAATATATTAACTATAAACTAAATGGCTCTCCAGGTGAGATACCTGGAGAGTGTACAAACACTCATACAAGCCCACTTGTTCCATTGAGTCAGATGAGCCTCAAATATATAGGCTTTCACACTAACAGGATGGTTTCAACCACTCCCTAGATATTAGGATATGAGGTCTAATATTAGAGTCTCAAACCTATCATCATCATAACAATAATCTAAGTTTAGCTTTCTCCATTACTTCCAACACAACCCCTTAATGGAGAAAGGATACTGAACAATAACATACGCCTGTTGGTCTAGTCTCGGCTAGGCTTACAATAGAACGTAAAAACTTGGTAAGAGAGGTTTTCATTTTAGTCTTCTTGCTTGAGAGTCCATGCTTGTTCATTCCTAGGGGAGGCTTCATCTTTAGTTTCCTTGCCATGAGGTAGTGATGTATCTTCACCTCATTTCTTCCCTAGTGATGGACAGCTTGAATTCTTATTCTCGCCCTTCTTAAGATTATGACATGCTGGATAGGAGAATTTTCCCTCTAACTATTACCGATGTCAACCATCTGAATGTCAGCTATGATGTCTTCATCATTCATTGATGTAATGCCTGCACACATAGAAATATTAATGAGATCATCACAATTTAAATTCTCATATGTCTTTGCAATCAGCTTCATGTGGCTCGTCCAATTGATCTTCAACACTTTGTTCTTCTTTACACCCTTCCTGAAAATCAGCTCGTGTGTCCTCAATCTAGGCATCTTGCACAACAGACTATGCCTCTTGACTCTCGTGGTCATCAACATAACCACATTGCTTTTCTGAAATTTCTCCTGACTCAAACATACTACTCATGCTAATGCCTCCAAATGCCCACACGAGAAAAACATCATCATCAGAATCAAAAATATCTAAAAATATAGACATTTTGTTAAAGTCCAGCTTATCTTGCTTTATCTTGCTTCAAGATTTATTTTCGACTCCACACGGTCCTCTAACAAGCTCCAACAACCTCGTTACCATGCAGGCAGGAAACTTCTCCTTTTGGCAGCTCTTCAATTGTACAACTTTGTAGACTGTGACTTCTGTGCCACACAGGTCTCAATTCCCTCGACTTGGGCGACGAGCAACAAAACTACCTCTCGCAAGCTAGAAACGCTATCAATATCTAATTATGATGTATGTAATTAGCAATTTATGATAACACATATTTCCGAAGATGGGTTCAAATCAGCAAGAACTTTCGCATTTTCATTGTGACATATAATAACTTAGAAGAAAATTTACCCAATTGGTTTTGGGATCTCCACAACCTACAACTTGAGTTTCTCAAACAATTAAATTTCCATGACAAATATGCTAGATGACGCTGACAACAATACCAGATCTATGGCCTAGATGATGATCCGATTTGAAACCAGGCAGAGAATTCGTCCTCTCAAGTTGATTATATAATTCCACCCCTCAAGAATTAACACTCAGAACCGGGAGAAAATCACCTTGAATGGCGTTCACCACTTCAACGCAATCCTCCACACCACTCTTGTCGGCTTCCACTGCACCAAGACTCCACGCCACGATTACGATACCATGATTTCCTGCATGTAGAACTCTACGTCAGAATTTACAGGTCAACTAGTCCCCACATAGGTTGACACGAAAACTTGAATGTTGGTCCTTTAATTATTGTGGCAATGAACCTATGGAATCCGATACACAAACAACGACCTCTCACATCGGGTTCACCACTAGAGTCTCCACAGTCGGCGCCAGGTGAGAGGGTAATAAAGACACCAGCTATGGACCGTCAGTGCTTAATGAGCAATGCTATCAGAAGCAGGGAAAATTCGAAGCACTCCATATATCATCAATGTTGATGAGAAAACGGAGATTCGGCGAATGCTTAACTGCTGTAGCATATTTTAAAATGAGTAGTCTAACTGCCGCCCAGGGAATCCAAATGAAAATATGACATCAAGAATTGATTCCTCTGCTTTGATGTCATGTAGAATTCATTCTGGAAACATTGAAATTCCAACAGCCTACCCTGTGATCACGAGCGCATTGAATGGATGGTAAATGCACAACCTATGTGTTGGTTCTATGTTGAAAGTTGTGCCACACATTCTAACTAACAACCCTAGCACCGTAAGAAACACGCTTACGCCTTCTACAAAAACCACAGTGGGCACCAAGTCATCACACTAGCAATCAACTTGAATCACCCAAGACCAGCTCGATCCACGAATTCCTCAATGCATAGATCAACAAATCACAGTGCCTCCATATGTAAACAACGACGAATCTCATCAACTGAGGCACAATCTCCATCTAATAGACCTTTCCATCGACTCTTCACACAAGCCTCTAATCCCATGCAGACGACAGCCCACCACGCAGCAAGGTCGACGCGATTTTACGCCAAGCCCTCGTGCTGATATGTGAAATAAAAAACTGCATAAATTTTTCCAGTGAATCAGCGTGATTTTCTCGCTAATACACGCGAATTGGTGCTATTTCGTGCCCAAACCACGCGACGCTTTTGACTCAGGAGCGCCAGGTAGATTCTTCACTCAGTGTACAGCCTCCTCCATCCTGTACCTATGATACAATGATAAAAACTAAATATATTAACTTTAAACTAAATGGCTCTTCACGTGAGATACCTAAAGAGTGTACAAACACTCATACAAGCCCACTTGTTCCATTGAGTCAAATGAGCCTCAAATATATAGGATTTCACACTAATGAGACGGTTTCAACCACTTCATAGATATTAGGATATGAGGTCTAAGATTAGAGTCTCAAACCTATCATCATCATAACAATAATCTAAGTTTAGCTTTCTCCATTACTTCCAACATTTAGTCTTAAAGTTGTATTCCAATAACTATATAAATTCCATAAGTCTCGCGAATCAATTTCGAACAAAACTATACACATTTAAGTGGTCCAATAACTATATAGATTTCCCAAATCTCGCGAACCAATTTCGAATAAAACTATACACATCTAAGTGTTGTTTGAGGCATAATTTCTTCAATTGCAAAAAAAAAATTACAGAAAACCTTCTGCACTCGATGAAAAAATCCACGAGCTCTCAACAAGTCAATTATTATCTCAAACGTAAAGCGATCCGAAAATTTGTTTTTGCCATTCATTGTGCAGCCAACTTTGTTGACCCATTGAATAGACCTATTATACAATTGGGTTAAAGTTGGCAACCGAACCGTAGCTCAGAATATTCGTTACGTTAAATCGTCAAACATGTGTATATGTCACCCAGGGGTTAAATTTGACGGGTGACCCTACCCGTCAAGGAATTTTTTTATGACATTTTTATTTTTAAACTGCCCATCATATGACTTTTAAAATTTATTTGTACAAGTTTCATCTAATTTCAAATTGTACTCATAATTGTTCAAATTTTCCATTCTTTGTTGTACCATTCGGCTCAAGTCTCATTGCTACACTTTGTTTTGAGACCTGTTGATCAAATTTTTCTGCAAATTTTCCAGATTGTTCAAATGTTTTGAGTTTTTTTTTGTTTAAAATGGAAATAGTGATAAAATAGATGGGAAATATATATAGAAACAACAAAAAATAATATTATGAAGTGAAAAAATATATATTCATAATTACTTTCACATGAAAATAATGAATGTTAATATTGTTGCAACAAATTTGACAAAAATAATTCACTCACACATACCATGTTTTCCATTTGAGTCACTACCATGTTAATCCCATTAAAAGAACAATAGTTGTGAAATAATTTTCAAACCAAAAACATATCTTGAATATTAATAAAACGTTTGGTCACATTTATAAAAATAAATCAATATAATGATGTGCATTTATTTATAAAAATAAATAAATATAATGATGTGCATTGTTGATTAAGGGGCAGTTGGTTCTCAATGGAATAAACTTTTCACATTACAAATTCTCACTGGAATAAACTTTTCACCGTACAATAATTTGTGTTCATGTAGGGTCTCGTAACTTGGCGGGCACTGGGCAGCGCAAGAGAATGTCATAGAATTATTATTGTTTTTACTTCAGTAAAAAATCCTGGTGGATGCCAACTGATATATATGAATAAAGAATGGAACAGGCCCCTCGTGGGGCGCGACTCAGGGGCTACCAGTTTCAAAATCTCAGGATGACCAAATCGACCTCTGTTTTCCTTAATTACGAGTCGCACTGGTCTGAATCCACCCTTTGAATTCAACGCTTCTCCAAAGAAGCTGGAAATTTTCAATTCCGTTGAAGATTTGGTCATGGTGGGAAAAACCACACTGGACATTACTGTTTTATAAATTGAATCTTTTGAAAATGGGGGGAGAGAATTTGGTACCCAAAGCAAAGAAAATGAAATTTTCAATTCCGTTGAAGATTTGGTCATGGTGGGAAAAGCCACACTGGACATTACTATTTTATAAATTGAATCTTTTGAAAATGGGGGGAGAGAATTTGGTATTTCTTTTCCCAAAGAAAAGAAAATGTTGAAAGGCCAAATGGCATGGTCTTCGATGTGCTGAAAAATCTTTGATTCCAATGATTTTATAAATAAAATAAGCAATTCAGAGATGACACAAAATAAAAAAATCATGGGCAATGGGGAATAAGTAACCAAGACAAGCTTGATGGCCCGGGTTTCCTGTTTTTTATTGGGCCTTGCTCCTATGTATACCTGATTTACTTCGATAGAAAACCGTAACCAACTGCTAAATCGCAGGACCAGCCTTAACAATGTTCTGAAATTTTAGCAAGGACAAGAAAAGTTCTTACCTTGCTGCTGTCCTCTCTTGCAAGATAACATAAGAATTCCATTGCTTTGAGTTGAATTGACTCCCATTGAAATGATGTTAATGCTAATAGTCTGGGGATCAAATTTTTCTCTTCAATTATCTGACTGAAGGAGCTCCTTTCCTGGCATAAATTACAGAGCTCTACAAGGGCTGCCTCTATCTCTTCATCACCGCCTCCTCTAGGCGAGACCAATGTCTCTGCTGCATTTTCTAATCTGAATTTGGCATTGTTCTCCTTCCACTCCTGTATGAGCTCCCTCAGACTGCGGTTAGGAGTCAAATGCTTAGTCGTGAGCTCGCATTTCTTGACAGGGCATGTAGTGTTGCCACTCTCAAACCACTTTTCGATGGCAGATCTTTCATAAGTAATCCCCGACTCCAAATTCACTGGATCCTCCATTATTGTGTCCTCCAGTGGGCAACAGAAATGCGAAGGCGCAACAGACTGGTAATCAGGAGAAGAGAATGGAGCAGAAACAATACCAGACCTACCTAGAAATTCCTGTATTTGATCAAGCATGTAAGCCTCGGCCCTCTGTTTCTCATTCTCGAGGTCTTCCTTCTTCTTTCTTACAACTTCAATCTCAGACTGTAGAAAGCACTGGTCTGTGGGCACACCCATGGCGTTGGCCACCTGTACAATTAACTGCAACACTTGCTGGTTGTCACTGTGCATCTCTTTCATTTCTCTCTCAATCTCACTTGCAAGGGACTCGCTTCCAACCTCCCCCTGGAACTCCGCGTTCCTCATGGTCTCACACAGAGCAACTGTTTTCTCCTTGATCTCCAGTGAAACGTCCAGAGTAACAATCCTGAGAGCATTCAAAGACCGTTCTATTCCTTGAGTGATTTCCTTCATTTCATCTGGCAGAATCCTGCACTTGAGAAACAAATACATCCAGCTCCCTGAAGTATATGTGTTTATGAGCTTGGAGGCATTGTTCAGCTGTGTTTGCAGGTCTTCCAGCGGAACTCTTAGAGAGTTTGAAGACCCATGAATGTTTCTCTGCCACAGCTCTAATAGAATGGGCTCTATTTTGTTTAAATGGCTTGAAAACTCTCTGAAACTCCTCTTTGCAAACAGCACCTTGTGCGCTGCAATGCTTGTGTCTTTTATTTGCATCAACAACCTTCCTATCAAATCACTTGCAATTTTTACACCTATTGAATCCAACGCGCCTGTCACTTTGATGAATTGTTTTGTGGGTCTCTCTGCCTCGAATTATATTCTGAAGGGGGTAAATAAAGGCCTACTCCCCTTAAATATAGCTGTACGAATGTCCATAGCATGACTGCAAATGCCAAGGCAACTGCAAAGAAAATGGCTAACATTTACAGTGAGGCTAAAGTGGGTCCTCTTTGAAACTTCTTATGCCCAGCCTTGTGCCGCGGTCACTGTCCTTTGTCCGTAAATGCTAAACTTGCAAGTTGCCAGAGATTATACGGTATAAAAAATATATAACATAACTTGTAATGTTAAATATATATATATATATATATATATATATATATATATATAATTTAAAAATAAAAATAAAAATAAAAATTTTTAAACATGCCCATCAATATGACGTTTTTAAAAATTAATGGCAAGTTACATATGACGTGGAGATTTGAAATTAAAACGTATTTTACAGATAAAAAAGCTAAATACGGACATACGGGCGTCAAATTTAACCCCTAATAGGGTTGAAGATGACAATCTAATCCTAACTCAAAACCTTCGTTACGTTAAATTGTCAAACATGCGTTTGCTCCTTGGTTTTTTTGGTCAATTGTATGGTTTGTCAACGACGTGAGTAATTAAACATTATGTTTGGTTTTTCATTATTCCTTTTCCGAGTACCTTGAAAAGAGCGTAGATTGTTGACCTTGACCATGGGATACTTTTCAACAGTCAAGATCTCCGAGGTTTAGATAGCAGCTATAAAAGTCAATTCAACAGAGTTAGAGGCACCGAAGTTCTAAGCAAGGAAAATTAAAAAATGAATATAAACAACTATCATAATAAAACGCCTTAAGAAAAGGGCATATGGAGAAGACACTTCCAAAGAAAAATATTACATAAAGAATTTTAAAAATACAGAAATTAGAGTATAAATCTAATATTCTATGATATTAAAAACTATATGAATCAGTTTTTTCTCTCTTTTTAGCTTGCGAAGATATAAAATGACATTAATTTTGATGGATTTTTCATGAATTTAAATGCTATACCATATATATACGTATTATAATTATAACATAAAAAAAAAGATAAACATGAAGTTTATTGATAATATAAAGTAGGTAGTTCTTATTGATAATATGCTTAATCCTTTTATATTATTTTATATCATATTTTGAATTATTTTTTGTAAAGTATCAAACCAAATCAAAATTTAATGGAAAAACAATTTTTTAATATTCAACTCTTTTTATTTAATAAAAGAATTTTTTTATTATTATTATGATTATTTTAATTGTATTTTAAATGAATTTTTCATTTATTAAATTTATTCAAAATTCAATAATCAATTAATTTTATTTAACATCAATTATTTTATTTTAATTTAAGCTTTTGTGATCTATATTATATTCAAAGAAATTTTTAGTCAAAGCTTTTTGAGCTATCTAATGTGGTTCATTATTAGGATTAAGATGGAAAATATGATTCTCACTTTGAAATTAAATAATGTAAAGAGAAAGAAAATCAATTTGTAACAATTAAAATATAACAGTAAAAAATGAAATTTAATAAAAGATATCAAGTGGAAAGTGAAGTGTCCTTCAAAAAGAAAATAATAAATAGATTAATATAAATCATCAATAAGAAAAACTTCTAAAATATAATAATAATAATAAGGCTAATAAAATATCAATATCTACATATATATAAATATATAACCAAAAATCAAAATATACTAATAAAAATATATCAATATCTAAAAATAGTCAAACTCAATATTAAATATCCAAATAAAATAAAATATTTGTCTAAATATATAAATAAACAATTAAATTCTAATTATACTAATAAAAATATTTATATAAATATAATTAAAAATATATATAATTATATAACTTTCCTAATCTACCCATACAAATAAAAATAATTACATAAATAAAAACTTATAATACTCAAACTTAAAAAATCTAACTATAAAAATATCAATATCTTAAAAAAAATGGTCATATCTAACCAACTAAAACAAAGACGTGATTGCCATATCCAACCAACTAAAACCAAGACTTAAATAAACAAAGAAATAAATTAATAAATTATTATATATAAATTAATGTAGGAATTTACAGGGTAAGTTCCTCAGAAAGAACACCAAAAGGACACCGCTCACAACTAGATCTCAAATCAATACACCAGTATTTTTGACATGGTTAAAACCCTCAAAGTGCAAGGAGGGAAACAGTCCACGGCCTGTCCCAACGTGGGTACTACAGGCAATTTATTAATCAAAGAATGAAAATTTACATAAGCTTCTCTCATGCACGGATTACCCGAACAATGACCCTCCATGCGCTTTAAATAGAACTCATGGACCAATCGGGTGTCAAGCCACGGATCAAGTGTCGGTAATACCGAGGTGAGAGTGAACCGTCAGATCACTACATATCGTGACCGTCGGATTGTAAGTTACAAAATGTACAACGGTAAAGAAACACACTTTACCTAACTCTAACCTAACTCTATACTAGACCAAGTTGAACTTAACTATATCCTATGTGTCGGAATATCCTAACATCCCCCCTTAAGAACAACTTGGGATAGGATTGAAGGATTTACATATATGACACAATAGGAGAAGGAAGGAGGCACTAGAGCCTATCCCCCCTTAGTGACAACTTCCTGAACTCCAAGCATATATCGAAGTTTAGTGAACTTCGCCTCTGTGAGAGCCTTTGTGAAGATGTCTGCAACCTGATCATCTGTTGGACAATATTGCACTTCAAGAACATGGTCATGAATGAGCTTTCTGATGAAGTGCATGTGTAGTTCAATGTGTTTGCTGCGCTAATGCTGGACTGGATCTTTGCATAGCTGAATGGCACTTTGATTATCACACCAAAGTGTGGTTGGATGCTGCTGCTCAAAGCCAAACTCTGATAGGATCTGACGAAGCCACAAGGCTTCCTTACTAGCTTCCACGGCACCACGATACTCTGCTTCTGCTGACGAAAGAGAAATGGCAGCATGTTTCTTACAAGCCCATGTAATAGGTCCTGAACCAAGAGTGAAGACATAACCGGCAGTAGACTTCCGATCATCATGGTCACCAGCCCAATCAGAATCAGTGAAACCAACTAACAGAGGAGCTGCTTTGGCACTGTAATGAATCCCAAACTGTACTGTACCTCGAACATAACGAAGTATTCTTTTAGCTGCTTTCCAATGACTTTCACGGGGGTTTTGCATAAAACGAGCAACAAGGCCAACAACAAAGGAAAGATCAGGACGAGTATGGGTTAAATACAAGAGTTTTCCGACAAGTTGACGGTATAAGGTAGCATCAACTTCAGGAGAAGTACAAGAGACTGAAAGTTTGACTCCAGACTGAAAGGGAGAAGGGGCTGGCTTACAGTCTTCCATGTGAAAATGACGAAGAATATCACAAGCATACTTGGACTGGGAAAGGAAAATACCCTCTTGGGATTGCAAGACTTGAAGACCGAGAAAATAGTGTAAGTGTCCTAAGTCTGTCATTTCAAATTTCTTTTTAAGGCTGGACTTCACATGGTTTATAAGGTTGGGATCACTACCAGTAAGAATAAGATCATCAACATAAAGAACAAGGATGATAAGAGAGTTGCCCACTTTCTTGGTGTAGACAGTATTGTCAGAATGACACCTAGAAAAGCCAGATTCTAAAAGAAAGCTATCCATTTTGGCATACCAAGCCCGAGGAGCTTGCTTGAGGCCATAAAGGGATTTCTTAAGTCGACAAACAAGGCTGGAGTCTGTTTGTATGAAGCCAATGGGTTGTTCCATATAGATTTCTTCCTGCAAGTCCCCATGCAAGAAGGCAGATTTAACATCCATCTGATGGACTTCCCATTTTAAAGAGGCAGCAAGGGAAAGAACAAGGCGGATAGAGTTCATTTTGGCAACAGGGGAGAAGGTTTCAGTGTAGTCAATGCCTTCAACCTGTGAAAAGCCCTTAGCAATGAGACGAGCTTTATGTTTATCAACTTTCCCATCTGGTCCATACTTGGTTCTGTAAACCCATTTACATCTAACAAGTTTGCGTCCCTTTGGTAGAGGAACAAGATCCCATGTATCATTTGTCATCAATGAATGATATTCTTCATTCATAGCTGCTTCCCAATGTGGATGGCCTGAAGCTTCTGCAAAAGTGTCAGGATCATGATTTACTGGAGCTTGAGCCAGTAAAGAAGAGGCTCTTTCAAACTGAGAACGTGTACGTCGCTGATCTGTAGGATCACCGGCAAGATCACCTGCTGCATCCCGAGTAGCACGGACCCATCGTGGAAGTTGAGGATCCTGAGAAGGTGGGGGAGGATTATCATCCTCGCTTTCATCATCTGAAGAAGAAATGTTTTCAAAAGTAGAAGAGATAGGAAGAGGTGGCACATCCGCCGGACTAGGCTCGCAGGCCGATTTATTTTCATCAAACTTTACATCTCTTCTAATGATAACATTTTTGGACTTAAATGGAATAAGTCTATAACCTTTTACATCTTCAGAATATCCAACAAAAGTACATTTCTCACTCTTAGGTTCTAAAGCTTTATGCTTTTCATCTGGAATATGGGCCCATGCTTCACTTCCAAACACACGAAAGTGACTTACATCTGGTTTAATGGAACTCCAAGCTTCTTCTGGAGTGATATTCTCTAGAACCTTAGTAGGAGTGCGATTGATTATATAATTTGCACAATTAATTGCTTCGGCCCAAAAACTAAGACTGAGTCCTTTAGATTGCAGCATACAATTAGCCATTTCCTTTAAGGTGCGATTTTTCCTTTCAGCTACACCATTTTGTTGTGGAGTGTATGGAACAGTATGTTGCATTTGAATTCCATTTTCGGTGCAAAAGTTGATGAATGTGTTTTTAACATATTCTCCACCATTATCAGTTCTTAGCTTAAGAATTTGATGTCCAGATTGTTTTTCAACAAATGCTTTGAAGGCCAAAAAGGTGTTAAATACTTCGCTCTTGAGTTTTAAGAAGTATACCCAAGTGCGTCTGGAGAAATCATCAATGAAAGTTAAGAAGTACTTGCAGCCAGAGAATGAAGCAACAGGAAGAGGACCACATAAATCACTGTGCACAAGCTGTAAAGGGGCTGAGGCGTGCCAAGAGGCACGTTTGTCAAAACTGTCCCGATGATGTTTTCCGAGTACACATCCGGAACAAACACCATCTCTGCAAGATACCATAGGAAGACCTGTCACCATATTTTCTTTACATAGATGCTGAAGGGAGTGATAGTTTAAGTGACCAAATCGCTCATGCCAAAGTTTGCTCACTTCATCATTATGAGCAATAAATACTGAGGGAAGATTTGATGACCCAAAGTTGTGAAACTTATACAACCTTTTGGAATCATCAGCAAGACCAGTAGCTAGAATCTGTTTAGGATCTTTTAGATCCTTGATTACAACATCATGAGGTGAAAATTCAACAATTTTACCTTCACCTGAATGAGTTATCTGATAGACAGATAGAAGGTTGCAGGATAAGGTTGGAACACATAATACATCATTAAACTGACCATTGTCTAGATGAACAGTTCCAGTCCCTACAACATTAAGAGATCTATCATCACCAACATATATATTTTTGGTGTTACAATCATTTAAAGAAGAAAACATGGCTTGGTTTTTGGCCATGTGACAAGAGGCTCCAGAATCAATGAGCCACTCATGAGAATGAGAAGAAGAAGAAGATACATTTAATGCATAACCAGACTGAGATGATTGACAATGACATGCAGAAAGTGCCATTCCAGAAGTTGAAGTTGAAGTAGGCTCCACATGGATGTTATGTTTCTTCATTGCGGCTTCCAAGGCTTCCATCTTCTTAAAGCATTTAGATTCTAAGTGGCCATCTCGATTACAAAAGTTACAATGTCTATCAGTCTTCTTCCATTTGTTTTTATTGGTCTTATCATTTTGCTGAAATGATCTTTCATTTTGAGGCTGAGATGGTTTAGGACCATTCTTTTGAGGATATGACTTCTTAGGATTCTTTGAATTTGGTTGCTGCTGGGCGGCTAACGCTTTCGTGGAAGAGTTTCCAAGATTAAGAAGACCAAGGTGTAAGAGTTTTTCTTGTTCTCTTATTAAGGAATCACAAAAGGAGTCAAAGGAAGGGGCCTTGTATTCTTGTCCTTGACAAATGAAAGCTTCCCTTGTAGAATGGAAAGTGGAAACAAATACAGAGTAGGCTGGTCCCAACTTAGTAAGGATGGAATAAATAAGGTTACCATCTTCTTTCTTAACTTTAACACCTTCCAAGAGATATCTAAGGGTCTTGAATTTGGACAAGAAATCTTCAATGCAAGAAAAATTATTAGGATCCAAAGTAAGCAGCTCATTTTCAAGTTGATGGGCTCTAATTTCATTTTTAATCCCAAAAACTTTAGCGAGTTTTTCTAATGCTTCATGAGGAGTCTCAAGTTCTGCAATGTGGAATCTAAGATCAGGAGAAAGAGACATCCCTATCAAACCACGTGCTTGATCTTGTCTATTTTCCCATTTTGCAGCCTTGTCTTCATCTTTTGGTTTCTTCTCTTGGTCTATGGCTATTCTGTAGAGACCTTTACTTCTAAGTAAATCTTCCATGTAGGCTACCCATTGGAAGTAGTTAGTATTGTCAAGAATGACTTGGCATGGACTTTCCATTTTTTTTTTTTAAAACTGAAGCTGAAGATGCTGAAAGTAAGTGCTCCAATGGATAGATCTCGAAAAAATAGGCGGTTTTAAAAAAAACGGCTCTGAAAAAGGCTTCCGGATGAAGAAGTTATGGCTTTTTGAAAAAAAATTGTTGACGTTGCCGGCAAAGTGCGCGAATGTGCGGGAATGAAAAAATCTGCCCCCACAAAATGGAGACTTGAACCCAAAACCTCTACTCTCTTAAAATAGCTTTGAACCAATTGATCTATACAAAAAATTTGAGAGAGAGAGAGAGAGAGAGAGGGGGGGGGGGGGACCTCGGTTTGCGTGCTTGCCTTGAGAAAGCTCTTTTTCCCTACAAAACACAAAACACAAAACCCAACACGAATATGCAAAGCAGAACGAACCTTGCAGCTCGAAGTTAGCTTTAGCCAAAAAACTAGAAATTTAAAAAAAAAATCTCAAAGTTAGCTTTAGCCGAAAAACTAAATATTTTTCTCAATGTTTCTGATTTTCCGAGATCACACTAAGGTGCAGGGAAAAGAGCATACGCATGAGAAAAATCCTTCCTTTCTGTTTCTGATTTGCCCAGATCGCACAGAGTCGCAGGGCAAAGAGCATACGCAGAAATGAAAGGTATAGATCCGGTTAAAAAAAAACGCTAAATAAACTGAGACCGAAATAAGCAGAGAGAAAATAACAGTAAACTGCAAAAAAAACACTGTATACCTCCCGATCTGAAAAATGACGCAGCTAGGGCTACCAGAAACCTTTTCGCGTGAAACGAAAGGGGTTCCTCACTGGAACAGATGCTCCGAACGCAACAGAGCAGTCCTCTCGGCCCGAAAGTAGTCAGAAACAGCAGATCTAGGAAACGACAGCCGCATGCAGTTCTACCGGCTTCAGATTTGGATCACCAACGGACGCGGCCCTCAAATAGCTCTGATACCATGTAGGAATTTACAGGGTAAGTTCCTCAGAAAGAACACCAAAAGGACACCGCTCACAACCAGATCTCAAATCAATACACCAATATTTTTGACGTGGTTAAAACCCTCAAAGTGCAAGGAGGGAAACAGTCCACGGCCTGTCCCAACGTGGGTACTACAGGCAATTTATTAATCAAAGAATGAAAATTTACATAAGCTTCTCTCATGCACGGATTACCCGAACAATGACCCTCCATGCGCTTTAAATAGAACTCATGGACCAATCGGGTGTCAAGCCACAGATCAAGTGTCGGTAATACCGAGGTGAGAGTGAACCGTCGGATCACTACATATCATGACCGTCGGATTGTAAGTTACAAAATGTACAACGGTAAAGAAACACACTTTACCTAACTCTAACCTAACTCTATACTAGACCAAGTTGAACTTAACTATATCCTATGTGTCGGAATATCCTAACAATTAATTCAATTATATCTATATATATATATATATATAATAGTTACAAATAAGTAAATATAGTTGACATAGCGAAATATCAATGAAGTTTGTAAAATATAAATTTACAAAACAGATTAAAAAGTTAAAAATTAAATGAATAAATAATTAAAAATTAAAATTAAAATTTTTATTTTTTTAAGTGAGAGTGTTAGTTAATAATAAAAAAAAAGACTTTAAAAAGAGTGTGTATGATCTAGCAATTGACTTTAAGAAGAGAGTGTATGATATAGTAATTACTAATCTTCCACCCATCATTTCTATTTAGATTTTTTAGCTTTTTTCATCAAAATGGCCTCCCTCAACTTCCGGTGATGGAAATGATCGATCGTAGCAATGACTTGGGCCTCTTCAATTCATATATGGTGTTTCGTCTTCTCAGCATGTGCTACTAATGCTGAGGAGTGGGTCCTACCATGCTTGAGGTCAGTGACATGCTCATGAATCCTCTATTTTATGGACCGACCAGTTTCTCTGATACATGTGGTTCCACAGGAACATCGGATGACATAAACACCATTCAAATCATTAGGGTCAACAGGGTCTTTAACGAATGTAAGCACGCTTTGAATGATATTAAGAGGCCTAAAGGTTGATGGAACCTTATGTTTCTTAAGGATACGAGCAATCTTTTTTGTGGTTTCTTGGATGAAGGGAAGATGCACGCTAGAAATTAGGTCTCTAAGTTATTTCTTTAACGTCGGACCTTTGACTGCCTTTGGGAAAGTACTGAGACCTTGGTGCATACTATAACGATTGTTTTGAAAAAAATTAAGGAGATGGGCCTTTTCTTCCTCAAGGTGACTTTCATCAAAGACTCTCAAAGCACAAGTAGGCAGCGTGTTGAGAACGCCTAGCTTTTGAGCAGGATAACAATGGGACTTGGCATGAAGATATTTCTCAGTGTCAGTCTTCTTATGAAAGACTTGGTGAGAGAAAGAACCATCGTCCTTTTTAAAGATAAGAACATCCAAGAAAGGTGTGTTGCCAATGACTTCATGCTCCATTGTAAACTTTATGGAGGAAGATTGAATGTTTAAATGTTGAAGAAAAAGTTCTAACTTCTCTAACCATGAGGCAAGATGATGAAGGTATCATCTACAACCCTCTTCCAAAGCTTAGGTTTGAATTATGAAAAAGTTAATTCTTTTGATTCAAAGTCCTCCATGAATAAGTTAGCTACGACTGGGGAGAGAGGAGAACCCATGTCAACTCCACAAGTTTGTTCAAAACATTTTCCATCAAAACTAAAAAACGTAGAAATAAGAGAAATTTCATCTAACTTGTGATTGTTTCTAGATTTATAATGTGATTAATCACTTCTACAACCTCATTGATGAGGATCTTAGTATAATAAAATACTAGGTCAAAACTAATTTTTTTGATTTATTAAAAAATAAATATAAAAATTATAAAATTATATAATATATTTTTTAATATATAAACACATTCCTAATATATATTTATAATATTTTGACCCAATCAACAAATAAATATAAAAATTATAAAATTATATAATATATTTTTTAATATTTAAAAACATTCCTAATATATATTTATAATATTTTTAACAAAACTAATAAATCATATATATTACAAATTAATATCTATACAAAATAATAGATATTACATATTGTTGACTCTTTTTTTGGTAGGTAAGCACCCATGAGAGATTTGAACCAGTGACTTATTACAAAGAGTACCTTAACAATGCACCCATTCACCATCGATCCAAAGCCCTATAAACTTTTTAACTCTTAATTTCATTTCACACTTCTTTCACTTTTCAATTTTTTATATATTTTATAGATTAAATTTTAAAACTTATGTCGTATACCATCAAACCTGCACTCATCCGATAATATATTTAAAACTAATTCAACAAATAATTTTGAGGAAACAGAGATTCACTAAAGAGTTTACGAAGTCTTTACCTTGAGTCTTCAACTAAATTAACCCTAAATCCATTTCTCAACTCTTAGTTTTCCATTTCTCAACTCTTAGTTTTCACGTGATTTGAGAATGTCTTAGTTTTTAGGAATTGGATTTTATACTGATTACTTATCTTAGTTTTTAGGAATTGTATTTTAAACTCATTAATTAATTATGTAGTCACTTTGAAGATGGTTATTATTTGGCCCTGAAAATAGAATTTTCATAATTTAATTTAGTTTTTAACTAATGTAATTATATAGATTATATAAATTAAAGGTTTGTTTAATGTTTATAGGTATAAATTTATGATAAATATTAAAATATGTATTTTATGGTACATTTTACATTAAAAGAAATTAAAAATCAATTAAATTATTATAGGAGTGTTTATTTGGAACAATACTTCTAATATTTTAATTTAATTATGAATAAGTATTAGATAGATGACTAGGATTTGACGTCCATGTCATATTATAAAATATTTTTAGTAGAAATAGAGGTTGAGATTCATTTGAAGTACCGGTGCCATTTCCATCATTTCAATTAAATTGATCAATTTAAAAAATGTCATGTGTCATATGAATTTGAGTTATGGCTTTTGGGGATGTGGTATCAGTAATCCATGACATTGTCCCATTTATTTTAATAAAGCCTATTTACAAGCTAAGAATATACATGGTAAAGTGAGGGTGAATTTCATAGTTAAGAATAAATAGGAAAACCAATTGCACACACAAAAACTTACATTACATTAGATTAATCATAGATAGAAATACATTAATCATTGTTTGAAGATAGGAGTTATATCTTAACCACACAATCACTTAACTGAGCAAATATCTCAACCAAACACCAAAGTAGGAGCTATATTAGTTGGACTAAATCATCCAACTAATTAACAATTAGACAACAATTACATTTAATGATGAAGAACATCATAAGACAAGTAGAAGTTAAATCTCCAAGTCCCTCCCTTAACTGAGTACCTTTGATCTTATTGCCCGCAAAGTCTTCATTAGCGACTTTAAACATCTTTGAAATCTCATAGAACGAACTCCATTAAGTCTCATAACCCTCAGAAAGGTGTAGTAAGCAAACTAGATTCCCAAGTTCCACTCTCAAACTCCCAAATCACAAATCTCCTCAAGTCAATTATTGAACAACCCGAGTTGCCGCATAACCTCATGATAAGACCACTCCCACTTCTTCAAGAAATGAGAGATCCTTCCCTAGATCCACAATTGCCAAATTATCAGAACAACCATCCATATTGAATTTTACACCACTCAATCTCTTAAAATAATTGCTTTAAACGTAATCAGTCACCTATTTGCAATAAACTTCTAGTCCTTCTACGGATGAGGTCCATCCACCGAGATACTAATCTGTTATCTAAGAAAACCATCCAGATATGTAATATAAAAACCATCCAGATATGTAATATATCTTAAGTCAGTTTTACAAAAATAACTTCTCGTTAATTTAGACATTCTCCATCATTTATCTTTACAAAAAAATATATGCCCATTATGAAGCTATCCAATTATTTGTATAATACCACTAACTCACTCAATCAATCAATCATGAAAGGGGACACTTGACTTAAGTCTTTCATTCGTTCATCAATGCAGCGCTGTAACTTTAAACCTACGGTTTGAAATGCCACCCAAATCACACAAGCACGCTTAATCTACACCAGTCCGCTCAGCGCCGCTGTGACAGAGACAGCGCCCACAATATCAAATTTATATAGCAGATCACGCTAACAAATCAATTTATGTTTCTCCCTTCCACTGCCGTAAGCGAAATAATATTCCATGGCCTCTACAAATCTCTCTCTAATGTAAACAAACGTGAAATGCTTGGGAAGGGCGCAACATCATGGTTGTGTTGAAATCTAATTTCAACGCAGCTGCCAGAAACCGGTCAATAAACCTCGCCGGAAAGCTCTCGGATTGATTTCAGGCAGAAGGGATTTTCCGATGATCGAACCCGAGAAATTTTGGAGCCGACACGTGGTTCATCCCTGACGTAACGCAACGTAAGAATCTCGGGAGTTAATGTTCAGCATATGTTGGCCCTCCGATATTGTTCTCCACCGTTGGATTTGCTCCCGTGTTCTCCGTCGTTGATCGATTGAAGCTGCATACCAACAAACGTCAAATCAATGCATTGCGTGGAGTAAAAGACTTATGGTTTGACCGCCGAATGAAAGAATTTAATGAATTTATGTGCTGTTCGTAGTTTTTAGGTAGATGCTTTTAATAATGTTATGGGCACGTAAGTTTTGTATGTAAAAAGGAATGGCACATTTAAAGAGAGGTATGGTCGTTTTTATGTAATGTAATATTTAAAAGAGGGAGGTCGTATATTTGTTTTTTGAGTGTGTTGACTTTTTTTTTAATGTATGGCACACGGGAAGAAAAGAATGTAAGTGTTCGCAGCAGCGAAATAGAACAAGAGTTGTATGCACAGCAGTGCAAAGAAATCATAAGGAACAAATTGTAATGCTTTTGTGAGGCATCGTAAAACTGAGGAGTAGAAAAACCATGTGTGGTTTTGCACAGCAATGCATAAAGAAAATGGTGAAGCGTGTTTTTGTAAGTCTGTGTAAATTTGTTTTACAGCAGTAAACTTATGTAAATTTTTATTACAGCAGTAAGTTGTTTTTCACAGCAGTGAATGTAGAAAGGATTTTACAGTGGTAAATCCCTCTCAGTAAAAGAGGATGAAGTTTGTATTAGCTTTTAATGAATAGAAATATTTTATGGTGAAATACTCTGTCTCTCAGTGAAATTTTTTTTAAGTCTTCTGTGTGCACAAAAGATCCTGGAGCAAAAGAAACAGAGCATTGCCTCTGTGTGATTGAATCTTGGTTTTTGGTATTTTCCCCATCAAAAATACCCAACAGTGGTATCAGAGCAGGCTCAGGCTCTTTAAAGAAGTTAAAGAAGCTGAAGGGAGAAGGTTGTTGCTGCAGCAAAACTTCTCAGGCAGACAGAAGACTCAGACAACGAAGGATTCAGGTATTCTTCATAACTATCTTGTTTGTTACTAAAGAGACAGTCAGTTTTTAAAAATACACAGTCAAGGAATGGCTAGCACAAGCACTGGTATGGGTATGTTTAATACCCAGCTCCCACAGTTTAATGGGAAGAACTATGACTACTGGTCAATAACTATGAAAGCCTTGCTTGCTTCCCAAGACTTATGGGAAATAGTTGAAGATGGTTTTGAAGAACCAGCAGATGAAACTGAGTTCAATGCATTAACTCAGGGAGAGAAGGATCTGCTGAAGAGCAATAGGAAGAAGGATTCAAAAGCCCGTGTGTTGTTGTATCTAGCAGTAGACCAGAGTATATTTCCAAGGTTAGCAGCAGCTAAGACAGCAAATGAAGCATGGGAAACCCTCAAGACAGCCTATCAAGGCATGGAGAGAGTGAAGACAGCAAAACTACAATTGCTGAGAAAGGATTTTGAGAACTTGAACATGAAGGAGTCAGACAACATTGAATCATTCTTCACTCATGTGATTGGTGTAATCACACAAATGAGAACTCATGGAGAAACCATTGAAGATAGAAGAATAGTGGAGAAAATATTGAGGGTCTTACCCTTAAGGTTTGATGCCATAGTCACCACCATTGAAGAGACAAAGGATCTCTCAAACTATTCAGTTGATGAGCTACATGCATCACTGATAACACATGAGCAAAGGTTGAGTAGGAATGAAAATTCATCTCTTGAGCAAGCCTTCAAGACCCAGATGTCCTTTGGAAGAGGAAGAGGTCAAGGCAGAGGAAACCGAAGAGGAAGAGGCAGAAGCCAGAACAGAGGAGGAAGGAACAGCTCATCAAATGCACAAGGAAGAGGCATCAATCAAAATCAGAACCAAGGTCAAGGCAGCAGCCAACAAGGAGGACAACATCATGCTCAAGGACAAAGGTATGATAAATCTAATGTTCAATGCTATTATTGCAAAAAGTATGGACATTATGCTAGTGATTGTAGAAAGAAACAACATGATATGAACAACAGACAAAATGCAAATGTTACAAGAGAAAACAACAGTCAAAATAATGTCCTGTTAGCTTGTTATTTGGCTGAAACACATAGTGAGGACATATGGTTTTTAGACTCAGGTTGCAGCAACCATATGACAGGAAACATTGCCCTCTTCTCAGCCTTAAATCAGAATTTGAAATCAGAGGTCACACTAGGAACTGATTGTAAAGTGTCTGTTATGGGAAAAGGGGAGATAAAAATATTTACAAAACAAGGAGAAAGGAAAACCATAGCAGATGTCTGCTATGTCCCCGGAATGAGATGTAATCTCTTGAGTGTTGGACAGCTTATCCAAAAGGGTTACAATGTTTACTTTGTAAATGATGTGTGCACCATCATGGATATACCACCCAGCAAAAGATGCATTGCTGAAGTGAAGATGACAAGGAACAGAATGTTCCCTCTCCGGATCAGGGCAGACATGAAGAACAAAAGGGAAATGGCAGCAGTCACCCAAGAGGCCTTCCAAAGCGTGCCAAAGGATGAGAACTGGTTATGGCACTTGAGATGCGGGCATCTAAATTTTGGAGGCCTAAACTTATTGAGCAGAAAAGGAATGGTAAGAGGATTACCATTGATAGAGAAACCGGACAGCCTATGTGAAGGTTGCATATTAGGAAAACAACATAGAGAGAGTTTTCCATCAGGGAAAAGCATAAGGGCAAAGACACCCTTAGAGATTATCCACTCAGATTTGTGTGGACCAATGCAAGCTCCATCATTAGCTGGCAGCCTATATTTCTTGACATTCATTGATGATTTTACAAGAAAGACTTGGATATATTTCCTCAAGAACAAAAGTGAAGTCTTTGAGAAATTCCAAAATTTCAAAGCACTTGTGGAGAACCAAAGTGGGCTGCACATAAAAGTATTGAGAACTGATAGAGGAGGTGAGTATATCTCAAATGAATTCCTAAAGTTTTGTAGAGAAAATGGAATTCATAAACAGTTTACAACTCGGTACACCCCACAGCAAAATGGAGTTGCTGAAAGGAAGAACAGGACCATCATGGATATGGCAAGGAGCATGTTGAAGGCAAAGCATTTGCCAAATGAGTATTGGGCTGAAGCTGTACATTGTGCAGTTTATATACTGAACAAGTGTCCTACAAAAGCAGTCTTGAACAAAGTGCCAGAAGAGGCATGGAGTGGGAGAAAGCAAGGAGTCACCCACATGAGAGTTTTTGGGTGTGTGGCCTATGCACACATTCCGGATCAGCTAAGGAGGAAGTTGGACAGTAAAGGGGAGAAATGCATCTTCATTGGATACAGTGATGAATCCAAAGCCTACAGGCTGTACATTCCATCTACCAAGAAGTTCTTTGTCAGCAGGGATGTTCAATTCATTGAGGAAGAAGCTTGGGATGGAAGCATAGAGAAAACAGTGAATGTCAAGAACTGTTTGTCTCATGATGAAGATGAAGAGGAAGTGGCTGAAGTACATCCCCAAACAGCAGCGCCAACACAAGGACAGCAAGGAACACCATTGAGGATAAATGAGAGTGCTTCTCCAAGCACACCACAAGGAGGAAATTCAAGTGCATCTTCAAGCACTTGCACACCAAGTGAAAGAGGTAAGAAATTTAGAAATCTAAGTGACATTTATGATGAAGGAATGAATTCCTTATTTGCCTTGTATTGTCATGTTGATGATCCTATTCATTTCGAAGATGCAATTAAAGATAGGAAATGGATAGAAGCTATGGATGAGGAGATGAATGCCATAGAGAGAAACAAAACGTGGGATTTGGTTGAGTTACCAAAAGGCAAAGAAGTCATTGGTGTGAAATGGGTCTATAAGACCAAGAGCAATGCTGAAGGCAAGATAGAAAGGCACAAGGCAAGGCTGGTTGTCAAAGGCTACAAGCAGCAGTATGGGAGAGATTATGAGGAGACTTTCGCCCCGGTTGCAAGAATGGAAACCGTGAGAGCAGTGTTGTCCATAGCAGCACAAAACAAATGGAAAGTCTACCAAATTGATGTGAAATCAGCATTCCTAAATGGAGTGTTAATGGAAGAGGTCTATGTGGAACAGCCTCTCGGATATGAGAAGAAAGGTGAAGAGCACAAAGTGTGCAAGTTGAAGAAAGCTCTTTATGGGCTGAAGCAAGCGCCAAGAGCATGGTACAGCATGATAGATTCATATCTATTGGATAATGAATTTGACAAATGTGAAGGAGAACCCACAGTCTACATCAAGGAAAAGGATGGTAAAATTTTAATTGTTGTCTTGTATGTAGATGATGTTATTTTCACTGGAAATGATATTTATCTTATTGAGAATTTTAAATCAGTCATGAAGGATGAATTTGAAATGACTGATATGGGTTTGTTGAGATACTTCTTAGGCATAGAAGTAGATCAAAATGAAAAAGGAATTTTTATATCTCAAGCAAGATATGTAAATCAAGTTTTGGGCAGATTTAAGATGGAAGAATGCAAGGCAGCAATCACTCCCACAGTGATGGGATTAAAACTCGGCAGAGAGGACAGCAGCAAGGATTTTGATCCTAGCCGGTACAAAAGCATTGTGGGTAGCCTTATGTATTTAACAGCTACTAGGCCTGACATTATGTATGCTGTTAGTTTAATTTCCAGGTTTATGGAGAGGCAGAAGGAGGCACATTGGCAGGCAGCAAAGAGAATTTTGAGGTATGTCAAAGGCACCAAAATGTTTGGAATTCTATATCATGCCTCAGAACATTCAGATTTGGTTGGATACACTGACAGTGATTGGGCTGGAAGTGTAGATGATCGGAAGAGCACTTCCGGTTATGTATTTCATATGGGTTCAGGAGCCATTTCATGGGCTTCTAAGAAGCAGTCCATTGTAGCATTGTCTACAGCAGAGGCTGAATATGTGGTAGCTACAGCAGCAGCATGTCAAGCAGTGTGGATGAGAAGAATGTTGAGAAGCTTAGGCCAAGAGCAGGCAAAAGCGACAGTGATATTTTGTGACAATAGCTCAGCTATTGCATTGTCAAAGAATTCAGTGTTTCATAAGAGAACGAAACACATTGATACCAGGTTTCACTACATCAGAGAATTGGTGAACAATGGAGAAATTGTCCTAGAACATTGCAGGACTCAAGAACAGGTAGCAGACATCTTGACAAAGCCACTGGATCAGAAGAGCTTTGAATTTTTGAGAAAGTGTCTGGGTATGACCGAATGCCCAGCTGTTGAAATTAAAGGGGAGTGTTGAAATCTAATTTCAACGCAGCTGCCAGAAACCGGTCAATAAACCTCGCCGGAAAGCTCTCGGGTTGATTTCAGGCAGAAGGGATTTTCCGATGATCGAACCCGAGAAATTTTGGAGCCGACACGTGGTTCAGCCCTGACGTAACACAACGTAAGAATCTCGGGAGTTAATGTTCAGCATATGTTGGCCCTCCGATATTGTTCTCCACCGTTGGATTTGCTCCCGTGTTCTCCGTCGTTGATCGATTGAAGCTGCATACCAACAAACGTCAAATCAATGCATTGCGTGGAGTAAAAGACTTATGGTTTGACCGCCGAATGAAAGAATTTAATGAATTTATGTGTTGTTCGTAGTTTTTAGGTAGATGCTTTTAATAATGTTATGGGCACGTAAGTTTTGTATGTAAAAAGGAATGGCACATTTAAAGAGAGGTATGGTCGTTTTTATGTAATGTAATATTTAAAAGAGGGAGGTCGTATATTTGTTTTTTGAGTGTGTTGACTTTTTTTTTAATGTATGGCACACGGGAAGAAAAGAATGTAAGTGTTCGCAGCAGCGAAATAGAACAAGAGTTGTATGCACAGCAGTGCAAAGAAATCATAAGGAACAGATTGTAATGCTTTTGTGAGGCATCGTAAAACTGAGGAGTAGAAAAACCATGTGTGGTTTTGCACAGCAGTGCATAAAGAAAATGGTGAAGCATGTTTTTGTAAGTCTGTGTAAATTTGTTTTACAGCAGTAAACTTATGTAAATTTTTATTACAGCAGTAAGTTGTTTTTCACAGCAGTTAATGTAGAAAGGATTTTACAGTGGTAAATCCCTCTCAGTAAAAGAGGATGTAGTTTGTATTAGCTTTTAATGAATAGAAATATTTTATGGTGAAATACTCTGTCTCTCAGTGAAATTTTTTTTAAGTCTTTTGTGTGCACAAAAGATCCTGGAGCAAAAGAAACAGAGCATTGCCTCTGTGTGATTGAATCTTGGTTTTTGGTATTTTCCCATCAAAAATACCCAACAGGTTGTTGCTAAAAACTTGAGATGTTGAAAGAGAAGTGTGTACATGCACGATCAACTTCACACTGAACAACGTAATTGTTCAGCCACTCACCAATATGTCGATCAAACCTGTGCTAGTCGCTGAGATCCACCCACGTGTCATAGTCACACCACTCACGAACTAGGCCGTTGCATCACTTCAATATGCAGATGAGGTCTACGCTTCTTAAAACAGATGTGTAATACGTGTCTGTTCACGGTCATTAACGCTCGCATTTGAATGCTCTCAACAGATCTCAGTGCAAACTCGTTCATGCAGATCACAATCCTCCAAGCTTTTTCTGAGCACATGTTTCTAGTTGACAACGTCGTAGTCTAACCATTATGTCGAAGGTTAGGGAAATTTTTAATATATTTTGAAAAAAATTGGTAGGGTTTTTTTTGTAAATTCAAATAAAATTTGTCCAATTTCATAATTTTAGGTGCTTGACAAGTTTTTGATGGTGCTGAATTTATTTCCACCATCAAAAATATGAGTCAAATATTACCTGTACAAGATTTTTTGAATTTTTTTTTTGCCCAAATTCTAGCCACAAGATTTTTTGAATTTTTTTTTTTGCCCAAATTCTAGCCACTTTTGATCGTACAAACAATTCCTCAACCTGGATAAACAACTTCGTTAACGAATAGATAAATGATACACAATTTACTACACAATGATCCACAATTCTTGCTCAATATTGAAATATCGCTAGAGTTGTGCCCAGATTTTAGCGGACCAACTCTAAAATATAGATAGAGACAATATTGATTTCCAGCAGACTGCATCTACGCCAATGTTGCGCTCAACCATATCACCATAATACGCTCTCCAAACACACAAATCACACCAATTCAATCTACAACAGATTATATCCTTGGCCCTCTTTAAGGGAGTCACCCACATAGTCACAGCACAAGCTCTGATACCAAGTAAGAAAACCAATTTCACACATAAAAATTTACATGGATATAAATACATCAATCATTCATTTAAGATAGGAATTCTATCTTAATCACACAATCAGAAAAAATATCTCAATCAAGCTCCAAATAAATCTTGCTACATGCTTTTTTAAATGGATATATGTTTAACTC
This sequence comes from Pinus tabuliformis, assembly GCA_031772625.1. Classification (NCBI taxonomy): domain Eukaryota; kingdom Viridiplantae; phylum Streptophyta; class Pinopsida; order Pinales; family Pinaceae; genus Pinus; species Pinus tabuliformis. Next base: position 94,800,004 of record CM062820.1, read on the forward strand.
AAATTAATTAAATAAAAATGTAATATGAACATTTGTCATATAAAAATGAGTCATAGTTTTTTTTGGCATATGGTATTAGTAAGTCATGATATTATAGCAAAGCTTATATATAAGTTAACCATCTCTACCTTTAAAAATTTGTCACATGTTCTTTAAATTGTATATATATTTAATTAATATTCTAATTCTTTTTATAATTAATAACTATAATAATTTAAAAGAAAGTTATAACTTAATTAAATTTTATGTTTTTTTAAATATTGATAATATGAAATGTATTAAAATAATACCCATCAACATTTATTAAAAATTTAATTTATATAACTATACTAGTATCTAATTTTACTCATTGTAGTAACGCCCTGGAATAAGAAGCATGTATGTTGGGTGGAGTGGTTGATTGATTGGAGGGTAAAAAAATGATAGATGCTTCCGTGAGAGGATATAAAGGCATCTTATACGAGAGAATGTTGTTCATCAGTTGGGGAATCTACGATCCTGGGTACATAGGACCTACATCTCTGATCACTTGCCTATTATTCTACAATGGAGACTAGACGACAGAAGGCAGGGCATTCCTTTCAAGTTCAACAAAGTTTGGTTGGAGGACAAGGATTATAATGATTTGGTGAGATCAACATGGACTGAGAAGCATGGTACTCAGATGGGATCAGCGATGGGGGTCATGACGGAAAAGCTCAACATTATTAAGAAAAAGACAAATGTGTGGGAACATGAAAAGAAGAAACAATTTCTTTGGGACCGGAAAAATATTACTGAGGATATAACTACTTTCGGAAAATCGATGGAACAGAAAACTCCATCACAAGCAAAGTGGGAATATCTCAGAATATTAAAGGACAGGAAAAACAAGATTCTCCACATACATAAGGTCACATGGAAGCTCAAGAGTAGGGAAACTTGGTTATGAGAGGGAGATCGCAACACCAAATCTTTTCACAAATTTGCAATCTACCGGAAACAAATTAATACAATCTGGCATATTGAGGATCTACAAAGGAGATACAAGCTGAGGTTGTCAGGTATTTTGAAAATCTATATAAAGCCAGGGAGGATGTGTGCTTTGAAGATCAGATGTGGGCTTTGGATCTGTAACCTCAGATGTTCATTGTTGATTCCAATAAGGATCTTTTCCAGCCTGCCAATAAGGAGGAAATAGTTGATGTTTTAAAACCCTTTGCCAAAGATAAGTGCCCTGGTCTGGAAGGTTTGACGTGGACTTCTTTCTGCATTTCTTTGATCTCATGGGACAAAACGATCCTGGATATTGTGGAAGAGTCCAAGACTATGGGTAAGATTTCAGGTGCCATCAACTCTACCTTTCTGGCTCTTATTCCCAAATCCTTGAATCCTTCAAATTTAGGATATTTTCATCCTATCTCCCTCTCTAACATTTTATATAAGACTAATTCTAAGCTGATTCCGAGTCGAATTAAAATGATAATTTCCCTGCACATTACTAGTGAGAAATTTGGTTTTTTTAAGTGGTCGGTTGATACATGATGATATTTCTTTGGCACGGGAAGCCATTCACACCATTCACATGAAGAAAAAGGAGGCTCTGGTGATGAAAATTGATCTTTATAAGGCTTATGATAGTGTGGATTGGTCATATACCCGTCTCTTGCTACATAATATTGGACTCCAAATAGATAAAATGGAATGGATCATGGCCTATATCACGTCTACTAGTTTTGTTGTTCTGATTATCTTCCTTCACACTCCCTTTTTCGTGTTGGTAGAGGCCTCAGACAAGGTTGCTCGATCTCTCCTCTCATGTTCGTTCTTGTTTTGGAGGGTCTGAACCTTAAAATCAAGGAGGCTAGATCATTTGGACAGTTTCAAGGTGTCAACATCTCCAGACAGGTAAACATCACACATCTGTTTTTTGAATATGACATTTTGAATTTTGGTATTATTTCCAGGTCCCAGTGGTTCGTTCTACATCAGATACTACGCAGATTTGGTACCTTTACGGGTCTGATATCAAACAACAGTAAATCATTCTTATATAACTCTGTCATAGATATTCTGGATATCAGTTATATAGCTAATGTGTTTAATGTTCAGACAACACCTTTGCAGGCTGGCTTTACTTGTCTGGGTTTCAAGCTCAAACCGAACAAGCATGGTTCTAGAGATTGGATGTGGCTGGTTGATAAATACAAGAAGAAACTGAGCACCTGGACAAACCATTTTCTCACATTAGGGGGAAGATATATTCTCACTCAAGTTGTTTTACAACAATTAGTTGTGTATTGGGCACACCTATACTCCATCCCATCATCCATTGCAAATAGGCTTCGCGCTATCACTTCACATTTTCTCTGGGTTCATAATGGTCCTGTGTTTAAATACCACCTATGTGAATGGAATGCTCTTACAATCCCCAAGGAATGTGGGGGTTGGGGCTTGCTAGATCAAAGAATCTTTGGGAAGGCACTACTAGTCAAATCATTGTGGAGGGAAATAAATGGAAGTGGGATTTGGCAAGATATCTTCAAGAGCAAGTATATGAAGGATATGGATATGGAATTTATACACAAGGACACTAGTATGTGACTGACCAAAGGTTCGATGATCTGGTGCTCCTTTGTCAAATTTTTGGACTAATCGCGATTTGGTATGGCCTAGGAGTTTGGTAATGGGTAGAAATCCTAATCATCTCAGACTCGATTAAGGGGATTAACATCGTTTCTCTGTTGAGCAAGCACACCTTGACATTGTTACAGTGTGGGGGCTCTTTCTTCATATCTCAGATCACAAATAGATGGGAAGCTGAATGTCCGATCTAGAAAAATGTGGCAGAGCTGAACTTGGATAGCATATGTGCCCTTGAATGGGTGGCATATGTTAACATGCTGAGCAGTGCAGGGTTGTGCTACTGCAGAAGTGGCGACAAAATCAACTGAGTGGGAAGGATTGCTAAAAGTGCACCTATTGTTGCTGGCACATACAAGTTGTTGATGGCACAGATTGATGCCCCGATGAATGGATCATGGTTTTCCAGAATCTAGAAATGGTAGGTTCCTATCAAAATCATTCTATTTTCCTGGTTGGTCTGGAGAACCAAGATTCTAAAATGGGATTATCTGAGGGAAATAGGACATTTGGGCTCGGGCATTTGTATTTTTTGCAAGGCAGATTCTGAAACTGTTCAACATATCCTCTTCTCTTGCCACTACATCAATCGGATCTCGGACTATTTTTCTACGACTCTATCAATCCCATGTTGACGGATGAACAACTTTGAAGAGTTTATGATTAACTCATGTAGTTTAAAAAAAATACAACGCGCTTCCCCTCTACAACATCTGGGAAATTTGGAAGGATCGTAATCAGTTCCTGTTTGAAGGAAGGTTATTTGACTATTGTCGGATCATACATAACATTCATTCTTGGATGAATTCCACCTCACAAAATGCAGCTCAAGTTGTTAATCACTCAATTAGATTGAGGCCTCCTATAAAACGTCTCCCCGCTAGCTTCTTTAATGGTGCTGCATAGCACGACAATTGTGTTTGTGGTGTTGTCATGGGTCTTAAAATATGTAAACAATATCATCATTGTTGGAATGGTGACTCTGGACCCAATACTAGAGTGGAGATTATTGCTTTGTGGGGGCTGCTCTGGTTTGCACAACACAAGAACTTAAATTGGTTGAATATCTATGGGGATTCCAAAGCTCTTATTGATGGAATAAAGGGAACCACTGAGTTCATTCCCCCTTATTTTTGGGCAAGCTAAGGAAGATCATGCACATTCTGGTATCTATCACTGCATATTCCATTTTACATGTATACAAAGAAAGTAACATTGTGGCTGACAGTCTATCTAAGGATGGCTTAGGTGAATCCTTTGGTTTCATGCACTACATGTGCATGGTCGACAACACTATGAAGGAGGATGGCCTGCTCTACCTACCATGAATTAGTTTGACTCTTTTCACCTTGGCTATTTGTGGGATTTCCAATTTTCTATTTTCCAGTTTTCTCTATTTTGATCTTTTGCACGCTTTGTATATATCCCATAAACTATATTCTATCAATAGAAATGGTATGGACCATAGTTACCAAATTCGCTCAGTTCGGAAATTTGTCCATTCGATTCGATCAACGAATAGTTCCTAGGAATTCGATTCGATTCCTTCGCAGTTTTCTTTGTTTGAGTAAGTTAGAAGGCCAGGCAAGTGAGGAGATATGGCTTGATTTTTTAGGCGGAAATGAAACTCAGATATACTTTAACATTATGAGGGATCGCTTTGCTCAGGATTATTGGGTAGTTTTCAATATATTGAAAATTGTGTGTATTTGAAAAGGAAAATATAGAAAATAGAAACAATTGTGAAATTAGAAAAATATATTTTTCAATTTTATTCATATTTTGGAAGGTTGGAAAGCCAAGAATGCAGGATTTTGGAGGGCTGGAAGACCAAAAAAACAGGAAAAAAGAAGAAGGTGAAAGTAGATTATTACTCATTTTTTAAATATATTTTTATTTTGACAGAATTTACATAAATAAATAAATTTAAAATAGTGATTTTCTAAATATGTATTTATTTATTAAATAAGAATTTTGGACATACTAAAAAGCCATGTTATACTTTTTAGAATTTTTAGATTTAAGTTTTTGGAAGGAAGAGTAAGTTTGGATTTGTAATTTTTTAAAATGAATTGTATTTCTAAGGCTATTATATGATATAGAGTTATTAGAAATCATTCAAAATTTTAAATGAATTAAGAAAAATAATCATAATAGGTTATTTAAAAAATAATAATAATAATAATAACAATATGTATTCAAGTTAAAAAATATACTATCTTAAATTAAAAAAATTTAATTCGAATTTTTATTGTATCATATCGAATTCAAATTCAGACCTGGTAACTATGGTATAGACTATGTATTATATAATTTTAATGTTTTTAAACTTAAACTGTGCCTCACATTCTGCCTAGATAATGAATGTACTGTTTTTCTTTTACAGAAGCAGCGTTTTCTCTTTGAAAAAAATAAAGACGTCTTCGTACGCACAATTATCAAACTCCGTCGACTGCACCTACATTGGAAAAAGACGAGCCGATTAGGAATTTGTCTTTTACGTACCCTCACATGAGCAGACTTTGCTCAAGTTTCCACAAAAATTGATCGGCACAACTATTATTGTAAAAGTTAATTGAGAAGATTCATTGCATTCCATTCAAATAATCACTGGTGTTGTTTTTTTAATGTATGTCCTTGTCTTTGTATTTCCATTAATCATGGACACTGTAAGTTTATTATTTTATGTTGATTCCATCAATATTTCGTTGCTTCTTTTCTATTCCTTTTGTGAGACCTTCATTTGCAATCTTGCCTTTGGACTTTTAATCATAATGATCACCGAAGGAGATAGATATTCTAGGAGGTGAATAAATTGGTTTTTCTATTTTTTTTTGTGAGACTTTCATTAGTAGTCTTGCTTTTGGATAGATATTCTAGGATGCGAATAGGGGAGAGATTCCTAATATTGTGCAGGGACCAGTAGTTGATATAATACTGGTCCCACCAAACCACCAGTGATTAAGACTTTTGAAACCAAAATTTAAACAGAAATAAATAACATTATGTATAAATAAGTTTTAAATTATGTCCAAAAATCACCCATATATTGATTGGGCCCACAACTGTCCATAAATAGTATTTTACTACTTAATATTGCAAAACATATTGACCCAAGTAGAAAACAGCTAGAGCCATAAAGGCTACCAAACTGGTCTATTCCAGAAGTACAAAACAGTGGTCACTTCAACCCCCACTCATCAGAACTACAACTTTGCATCCCAAATAAATATGCCTACCTGCACATAACAAAAGGAATGTATGTCAGCCATAACTGCTGTGTTGTTCAACAACTAAACACCCTATGTTCAATAAATGACACCCAACCCAATAACAATTAAATCCAATTTGTTCAATAAATGACACCCAACCCAATAACAATTAAATCCACTTTGTTCAATAAATGACACCCAGACCCAATAACTGCAATAAATGACACCCAACTCACTCTATTTCTCATTAAAACAGATCAAAGCACATGGATCAACAAATAAACAATTCCCAACCATTAGATCACAGCAAATTAAATCCATACCACACATTCAAAATGAAGCCATTGCAATCCATGCGCATCCATGTCCACCAATTAAAATCAAGTCCCCAAAACTATAAAAGAAGTCCACCCACTGTTGAAGTTGCATCTTATGCTTTCAAACTATTCAGCGAACTTGAAGACAACATCACAAAACAGAGGCCAATATATTCAAGTCAGTTATATGAATTACAACTCATTCTTCTTACAGTTCTGTTTTCATTGTTTTCATTTATCAGATTTCTTACATTACAGTTTTGTCCATTCATTTATCAGATTTCTTACATTACAGTTATGTCCATAGGGTGGTGACAGTTAACCTATACAGTTACAGTTAACCTTTTTTATACAGAGTTTATGTATGTGTTCTAGCTTATACAGTTAAGCTATCGAATACAGTCGTATCCATCTAATCAACGTCACAGGTTGCTTACCTTACAGGAATTGAAGGTTAGCTTACACGAATTATTCGATCTTGAAGGTTAGCTTACACAAAGGGAAAATGGAACATCGCAGAAATGAGCCCAGACCAACCTTTCAAATAGCGCGAAGGAGGAGTTTTATGACGCGAGGTGATAGCCCACACGGCCAGCTCCACGGTGGACAGGTGTCGTATCGGAGCCATGTGGGTTGACGCGTGGTAAACTGACGTGGCAGGGAGGGCGCACATGTATTGGCGACCCTCCCCTAAATTGGTTTTTCTATTTCTTTTTTTGAGGCTCTCATTAGTACTTTTGCTTTTGGACATTTAATTATAATGATCACCAAAAGAGATATTTTAGGATATAAATAAATTGGTTTTCATTATCATATTTGTTAGAATAAAGAACTATCTGTGTACTTTGTTGAACAAATTTTAAAACTAGGTTCAATGTTTTTTATTTTTGAAGAGGCTTTTAAAGTCTTTTTAAGATGTTTTGTTTTGCCATCTTCCTGATCTATTTTTTTAAGAATCTTTCTCATTTATTTTTGGTTGATGATCACTTTTTTAGTTTATAACAAGAAATTATTTATATTTTTTAATTTATATGTTTATATTTATTAGAGTTAATGGATGAAATATATTGTTTCAATGCATTCTTTTAAATTTTTGTAGTTCCAATATAGTTATTTAGAAAGTTTTGAGTTTCTAACTTAAACGAGAGTTTGAGCTACATAGGCATCATTATCTTCTAAAGTTGTGATGGTTATCTAGCCTATTAATCCCATTACTATAAAATGGGACTTTGTTATGTATTTTGTGTGGTGTGGGCTTCAGTTAATAAAATCTCCAATTTTGTTATATTTATGATATATTTGTTTTTCTATTTGGGTATCAAAGCTTAAGGGAATTAGGCCTAGGCACCTTACATGTGAGAGATAGATTTTGAGGAGAGATCTGAGTTTTTCGTCATATCTCTCATGAAATTTTGATCCAAGCAAGATTGAGAATGAAATTTTGATCCAGGTTAGATTGAGAGTGAAAGATCCAATGTGAGGAATTTATCTAAATTGAGATTTATCGAGAGTAAGAGAGGTACCAATATCATATGTTCAAAGGTGTGATTTCTATACTCTATTATTCATTGTTGGAAGAAGAGATAAGCCCCACTTAAAGGCTTTATGCCCATCTCTAGGTTTAGTGCAACCCTTTCTTTCCTTGTGAGAAAGGATAAGAGTGATATATGACTGTTAGCTAATTTGTAGTAACAATTCATAAGAGGACATAGAATATAATGTGCCCTTCTCCTGTAAATAAGGGCCTTTACCTCTATAGTGTAGTATAGTATCAATTATAGTTTGCTATTGTTTTGCATTTTTCAAGTGGGGTTGAAACAATTGAAGGTTGGGTACTTTAATAGTTGTTGATGTTACATACTAATGATATCTTCATCAAATTTGTATGCTCATTATGTATCCTCTAGGCTTTCTAAGACCTTTTGAATGCAACATTGGTTTCACTGGAGATAGGCTAGGCTATCGTGCATGTGCCATTGGTTCTTTAGAGGTCATTTATGAAGGAAATAAGTGGATTTTGATCATCATGCCTTTCCTTTAGGAATTGCTCCATTAACATCTTTTGTTGCATGTGCATGGTAAGCATTTCACCTAATAACTTAGAATCTAATACAAAGTTCTTGTTTTGGTGTGTGAACCCCTCCAAGTAGCGATTCAATTGTCACATGTTGTGTGAACTTTATGTTTGGGTGGTTGTTGGCTCTGTTTGAGTTGGAACCTCAACAAGAGGTCAACTAGACTGCCCCCTTTCTCTAACACCACTGCGAGCGCAACCATGTTGGCATGGAATCCTAAAAATATTTGGATACCTATGATAGTAGAGGTTACAGAATTTACAAGAGAGAGCCCAAAATGAAATTTTCCATTCTCCGAGGAAAGATCAAGGACCTTAATCCCAGGAAATGGACCAATGTTTCAAGCCCCCAATCCACCAATGGGCATAGGACATGAATAAAAACCCCGCTCCTCGTAGGTGTGTACTTAACTGTCTGAGGGGATAGAAAAAAAAAGTAAGTGTCACGAGACAATGAACTAAGTTCCTCATCATAACCCTTGAGCGAGAACCACATACTAACCCTCAAAACAACTTGTAGTAAACTAGACAAACAATAAAGACCAACATTGAGAATGAGACAAGAGACCTAGGGAATTAACTGGTGTTGTATGTCCCCTGTCAACCCGTGCGACTAGAATTATAATAAAAACCCCCCTCCTCTTAGGTGTGTACTTGACCATTGTAGGGGATATTAAGAATAGAATATGGCAAGGGAAAGTGGACTAAGATCTTAGGCATAACCCTTGATCGTGAACCACAAATTGACCCAGAAAACAAATTGAAAAAAAGACAAATAGACCACAAAGACCAACATCTAAGGTAAACTATAAGAGGAAACCTACCCGGATGGTGAACCAATATACCACAATAATAAAGATTAAAACTAGGCTAACTAACTATCATGAATTACTCCCTAAACAAGTTGAATTCGAAGGGAAGAGCTTTATTGCAGACCCACCAATAGTTGGAGAATCATGTGTCCCTCTCCCTCTGCACTCAACAACTCATTGAACATTGAGGTTTGTCCAACACAAGGATCCCAAACTTTACCAGCAAACCATATCCATCCACTAATTCACATGAAAGACAAAAAATGTGGTAGGAAATGTCCATCCTAGAACTTCAATACGAGGCTTAAAAGGCCTCCATGTGGTCAACCCTTCCACCTCTTACTGCACGACCAACATCAATGAGCAACCATAGAGAAAAATCACAAGACATTGAGCGATTTCCTTCATGAGATAAGAGGTATTATCACACATTTAATGCATGGGGGAGCATGTCACACCACCCACTCCTTTATAGGCCTTGGGATTTGGTGGGGTGGCTGATCCCCTTAACCACATTAACGCTTTAGTCATCCAACCCTATGTGGGCCACAATAATGGTCATTTAAACTGCTTTTGTAAACTAATATTTTTTTTTTAATTTCAATAATATTTTATAGTAAAAAATGTTAAATTAAATATACATAATAATATTTATATTACAACAAATTTTATTAATTAAAATTAATATATTTTAATAAAAAATAAAATTAATATATTTTAATTATAAAAAATAGAAAAATGAATAATGAATATTGTAATTATTATTATTATTATTTTATAATTTTTAGTGTCATTAGCCAACGTAACATAACACATTACAACACACAGTAGAAAATGATAAGGTACTATGTTAAGACAATCACAGGTTCAAAACTCTATTGGAAAAAAACTAAAAATCCAAACATGATAAGAGTAGTGTGACCTAAACTTTTGAAAACTTCACACTAGAACAGAAAGCTCTTTCAAAGAAAATATTCATTCGATCTAAATTCTCTAGTCCATGCCTGTGAGGACCACGAGTCACAGGCGACACGGCAACACGCATAGAGGCGACGAGCTAAAGAGCTGCAGCATGGTGGGAATAAATGCAAAGTGTTTTGAAGTCATTTGAGTATATAGGTCGTGGGCAGTCCCCGCGGGTCGACGGGTGGGCGAGGTCAAACGATGGGACACCACACTTGGGTCAGCTGAAGGGCGAGTGACCCGTTCAAGAAGTGAAACAAAGGGCTGAACTGAGGTCGGCTAGGTGAGCTGACATGCCACTCCATGGCAGCGTTTGTGTATAAACAAGATGGCGTGGGGAGTCATTTAGTCATCAAGGAATCAACACAAAAGTTCAGAGCGTTTAAGGAAGGATGAAGGGAAGAAGTGCGAAGTTAGTCTGAAGCAATGGGTGAAGGTGCAGGCAGACGAGTCTAGGGCCGAAGCACCCGAGCCGAAATCAAGGAAATTCGTTCGAAGGCGTCCGTTCAGGAAAGTCGTTCGAAGGCGTCCATTCAAGAAAGTCATTCGAAGGCATCCATTCAGGAAAATCGTTTGAAGGTGTTTTTTCAGGAAAGTCATTCAAAGTCGTCCATTCAGGAAAGTTGTTCGAAGGCGTTCGTTCAAGAAAGTCATTTGAGGGCTTTCGTGCAGAGTTGTTCGAGGGCTATTGTTAGAGAAGTCGGGCGAGGGCGCAATAGGGCGTCCGACCGAACGACGGGTTGAACGAAACGTGCGAAGGGCGTTCGGGTGAACAGTGAACGGTGAACGAAGGGCGAGTTGGTGAAATGCACCCAGGTTGAACGAAATGAAGAATTGTGCGACGGTTGAAGGCGCTGGTGAATGGGCGAACCATGCATGAGGCGAATGAGATGAACAACAAGTTCAGGTGACTTTGCCCAGGGTTGGGTGAGGCTGCATGACAGGTGCAGGAAGTGAATTTGTATAAGTGTAAAGGTGAAATTTGGGGTTTCCCTTGGATGTAAACTTATATGTAATTCTTAAGATTAACATTATTATTATGGGCAGACTCATTACAGGGAGTAATAAAGTTAATATGATAAATGGTATAACAAAAGATATGCTTAGCTGTTGAAAAATAAACGAAGTATCAAAAGTAGGCATAGTCCACGATTATAAGCACTGGTGAAAAGAGAGTGGTCGGTGGTGCTGCACCTCCTATAGTGTGATTGGAATAGTATCGCCAGTGTAGGGGCTTGACAAGTGGTATCAGAGCTGATGAATGACGAGGAGCTGATCTCACTGCACTAACGTGACAGGTGGTATCAGAGCTAATCAGGACAAGAAGCTGAATACTTGACATTCATGACAGGTGGTATTAGAGCTAATCAGGACAAGAAGCTGAATACTTGACATTCGTGACAGGTGATTGAGGTTAGCAGAAGGGAAGTGTAACACTTCGTGACAGGTTTAGTAGGGGTGAAGCATTGTGCTTGGGCCAAGCTGAACGACAAGACATGGCAGGTTTGGAAGAATGTGAAGGGAATATCTTGCTGACCTTATATAGGTTGAAGCAGATGAAAGAAGAGAGTCCACGGATTCGAGATAAACTTGAAGTTTTGGAAAATAATGTTGAAGACGAGCTTCTTCGACTTGGTTGGGAAATGGAGCAAAATGTAGCCGCAGATTGCAATGACGAAGAAGAGGAAGTCGTGATGGTTGAGGATTTTGTAGAGGTGACAACGATGGAGGATGAACTTGAAAGTGTTCAAGTTGGACCAGGATCGTGCAGTTTGCAAACATTGGTGGATGAGGAAACTCACATGGAGGAGCCTCATGATGAAGTACTTATATTTGTGTTTTAGTGAGACTCTTGGTAGATGGACCATATGCAAGGAAGTGCAAAATCAGTTTCCCAGTGCAAGGAAGGATCTTACCATGGATGTCTACGATGAGACCTTGTATGGAGAGGCAAGAATCATTGACTGTTGCAGGGCTTGTTGGGGTTGTTTGTGACCTTATGGTAGAAGGTACAAAGGCCCATCACAAGGGAGAAACATGATGATCATCGCGGAAGAATGGGTCATGCTTTAGCCATATGGAGAATTAGCGAAGTGTCCGGTATGACTCATGAACATATTGGGAGAGGGGACACACTTGAGTATGGTGATATTTGGGTGGACTTCTCATGACCGAGACCAAGAGGAAGTCTTGGTGGAACCTTTAATGGGGGAGCCATGGTGGAGAGACTCATGTGATGATGATATGGTTGGGTGACCGAGTTCACTAGACCAGATTGCAGACTTGGATGAGGATGACCGATTGTTGTGATGGGTCTACCTAGTTAGACAACATGGGCAACTTGAGTCATGGACATCAGGTTGGAGACATGGAGCATGGCAGTCTTATGCAGGGACATTATGTAAGAACACTTGTAGAGGTGTCACTTATGGGCATCCAATGAGGAGTGCCAAGGCAGAGATGTTTTGCAAGTGGATTTGTTGATGTGACGTGGAGATGTTTTACTTATGAACCGATGGAGATGTTGTGCACTTATGTACAACAAGGCCATGGACTCGTTGGATTTGTGAGCAAACTATGGAGCATTCCTACTACATGGAGAGCTAAGGCATCTTGCAGAGACCTTTGGGCCGAGACATGTATGCTTTCTACGGTGTTGGTTGAAGATGACTCATGGAGCTCATGATGACATGAGGTTGTGAATTTTGGGGACTTCATATATGGTGGACTTAGAGGATCTGATGCATTGATGAGCTGAGGTCAGGGACTTTGATGCAAGATGGGGTGCATACTTTTGAGTACATGTATGGGTGTGCTTGAAAGAGTGACTTGATAAGGACGATCGATATGAGACACTTTGGAGTGATGGAGTTGCAACGATGATGATGCCTTGGTGGTAACACTTGGGCATGGGTTGAGCTGAGACTTAACCACTTTTGATACATGAGAGATGAGACAAGTGTATACTTGTTTCCTTAGTAGACTTGAGGAATGGCACATTGCAGAGATGATGGACGTGTCTTCATGGACCTGGGTGTGGCACATCAAGAGTTGGGGTTTGATGAGAGGATCTCTTCACTTTGAAGAGATGGATATTGCATAGAGAGATGATGATGTTGGGATAGATGCAGCTAATTTCATGCAGCACATTGATACCAAACATCATGGGCAGCATGTTGTAGATGAGATGAAGACTACTTCATGGACTTGGGCATGGCTTACTTAGATGGAGATGGATTCTTGATCGAGTTAATGTTGTGACAGGTGTATGAGAAATGACTAATGATGGCATGAGAATGTGCATTCTCATGGTTTCAGCGTGACAGTTGGATTAGATACCCGACTAGTTCGAGTCATGGGGTCAACGATGTACAGAGATGTGTTAACATTATGTTGGAGTATCATAGCAGCAGTTCACGCGATGATTATACATTACGAGGTCGACACGATATGTTGCAATAAGCATATAGATTGAGTTGGAGGGGCCAACCTTCCACAATGGGAGCAACATGTGAAGATTGCGACGGATGTGGTTAATGATCATGGATTGAGGAGACTTTCTGATGTATGACATACCAGAGGTTTATATGGCATTGGTATGGATATCTTGGCGACAAATGGTTGCTAAGATGAGAGATTGTCGAGGACGACAATTATTTCAAGTGGGGGAGAATGTGGGGACCACGAGTCGCAGGCGACACGGCAGCACGCACGGAGGCGACGAGCTGAGGAGTTGCAGCATAGTGGGAAGAAATGCGAAGTGTTTTGAAGTTGTTTGAGTACATAGGTCGTGAGTGGTCCTGGCGAGCCAACAAGCGAGCGAGGCCAAACGATGGGACACCACACTTGGGTCGGTTAACGGGCGAGCCGACCCGTTCAAGAAGTGAAACAAAGGGCTGAACGGAGGTCAGCTGGGCGAGCCGACCCATTCAAGAAGTGAAACAAAGAGCTGAATGGAGGTCGGCTGGGCGAGCCAACGTGCCACTCCATGGCAGCGTTTGTGTATAAACAAGATGGCGTGGGGAGTCATTTTGGCATCAAAGAATCAACGCACAAGTTTAGAGCATTCAAGGAAGGACGAAGGGAAGAAGTGCAAAGTTGGTCTGAAGCAACGGGCGAAGGTGTAGGCAAACAAGTGCAGGGCTGAAGCACCCGAGCCGAAACGAAGGAAAGTCGTTCAAAGGCGTTCGTTTATGAAAGTCATTCGAAGGTGTCCATTCAGGGAAGTCGTTCGAAAGCATCCGTTTAGGAAAATCGTTCGAAGGTGTTCGTTCAGGAAAGTCGTTCGAAGGCATCCATTTAGGAAAGTCGTTCGAAGGAATTCGTTCAGGAAAGGCATTCGAGGAGGGCATTTGTGCAAGGTCGTTCGAGGGCGCGGCAGGGCGTCCGGGCGAATGGTCGTTCGGGGAAATCATTCGAGGGCGTCTGTGCGAAGAGTTGTTCGAGAGCATTCATTCGAGAAGTCGGGCAAGGGTACAGTGGGACGTTAGGCCTAACGATGGGTCAAACAAAACATGCGAAGGGTGTTTGGGTGAACACACATTCGAGTCAACGGTGAATGAAGCGCGAGTTGGTGAAACGCGCCCGGGTTGAATTAAACGAAGAATCGTGCGATGGTTGAAGGCGTTGGTGAACAGGCGAACCATGCATGAGGCGAACGAGCTAAACAACAAGTTCAGGAGACTTTGCCCAGGGTTGGGCGAGACTGCACGATGTGTGCAGGAAGTGAATTTGTATAGATGTAAAGGTGAAATTTGGGGTTTCCTTTGGATGTAAACTTATATGTAATTCTGAAGATTAACATTATTATTACGGGTAGACTCATTATAGGGAGTTTCCCCTCCCAGTTACACTATTGTGTATTTCATGTTAATGCAGATTTATGGTAATGAAGTTAATATGATAAATGGCATAACGAAAGATATACGTCGTTGTTGAAAAATAAACTAAGTATCAAAAATAGGCATAGTCCACGATCGCAAGTATTAGTAAAAAAAAAGTGGTCAGTGGCTCCACACCTCCTATAGTGCAGTTGGAAAAGTGCCGCCAATATAGGTGCGTGACGGTGCCGAAAACTTAATGATCTAAATTCTCAACTCCGTGCGAGCCTTGAAAACTTCAATATATAAAAACTATTTTAATGACTGTAAAGTTATGAACTTATTTATTCATGACAAGCTCTATCAGCATATGGTATCCATAGACTGAAATCATTCGAAACGTTACTTCTACAATTAAAAGGCAGTGCAATGGAGTGATGATAATCCGACAGTGATCATAATTAGTTTGGCTTCCTGCAGTTCTTTCGGATCTGTCCGCTGGTGCCGGTAAGAGGTTTGATATTTCCCATCTTAACCATGGCCGCAGCAAAATCGGAGAAGAAGGTGTTCTGGTTGGAGGCGTACGTAGTCACCTGTGAATCAGTGGAGCCTCCGTTGAAGAGTTCCTGGTCGGAGTGGAGAAGTCCTTTTTGGCTTTTCAGGTCGCTGTAATAGTTTTTGTCAAACACAGTGGGAGTCATATAATCCAATGGCGACAAGTTGCTATCTCCGGAGCCTGTGGTACTCGGACACTTTGAACGCAATGAAGCGGCGTACGCACTGTCTATGTTGGTCTCGTTGTAAATATGGGCTCTGAAATTCTTGCATTGCGCCTGCCCGATGGTATGACCACCTGCAGATTGAATATAACATATCAATTCAAAACCACCAATGAAAAATGAATATTCTTGGACCAATAGCCAATAATTATTGATGGTTATTATCAGCAAAGTTTTCTCTAGTAGAAATAATAATATTATCATTACCAGAAAGTGCAACCATTTCCTTTGCGGAGAGTCCCTGCGCTTGGAATAGTGAGATGAGGTTGCTCAGACTGGAAGTCGGAGGCGGAATGTTACTGTTTGCACCGCTTTTGCTAGCTGTTGTCGAGTCTCGCCTTCCCAACATTACTGTCCATGAAGGACCGCCAAGCTGGCAATTGATAATTTGACAACATATATCAATCATTACATCATATGCATTTTTAGGTATTCAAACAGGAATGTAAGAAAAGCTGAACAAGGTTAATGGGGCTGGCTTACTTCAACAACAGAATCACGAGCAGCAATGGCGAGAATGTCTGCACAGGAAACGACTCCGCTGCAAGCTTTCTCGACATTGCTCTTTATGGTATCTATCACGTCGAATCCCCTCGCAGAATTGGCATTGGGATTAGCTGTCTTCTCGCCAGTAATGGTCGAAGAATCGTCCAACAGAACGGACCCATCGCAACCCTGCATATGAATAAAACGCGCCAAAGCAGAACTTATCAATAATATCTTCTTCTTTTTTAAATAGCCAACAATCATAGCAAACTTATCAACAATGTCTCAGTTCCATAAAATTGGCGCTCACCAATAGATAAAACTTAAAATGATAGACATGAAAACCAACAACCATCATCAAATTTTTAGTATACATAAAACTTAGAATGATAGAGATAAAAACAAACAACCGTCATCAAATTTCTACTTAGCGAACCAGATAAATTTGAAATTCAAACCCTGGTGGCCTCTAAACAAAAATATCGCCATTACCAATAAAATATCAATTCGTGCACTTACATTAACGAAGCAGTCGTGAAAGTGCAGGCGGAGCAAAGACGCACCCATCCGTTTCTCGTTAGCGACCGCTTGCTTCACCGCGGCCTTCACCACCGACAGTGCCGTCGGGCAAGATTTGTCGTAAAACGTGGAGCTCAGCTGCCCATTCACTGTACAAGTATTAGAACACACAATAAACACCATTACAGCAATACACGCGAAGCTCTTCATCAAGGAAGCCATTTTTTGCTTATGGAATAAACCCAAAAAACAACTTTATTTTGCAATATTGCAGGATGGTTTCGGGAGATCTGTGATGGGCAATTTATGCACAAACATGAGGAGCAAATTCAACCGAGGAAGGAGGACTCGGTCCAATATAGACAACGTGGTTGTTGATTGATTTGCTGTAGCGCAGACATTTGAAAACGATGTATGCTTTTTTCATAAAGTACCCCTGCGCAATTATTAAACTTCACAGCCCGCGCTGAACTGTGAATGTTGGATAACGCGAAGACTGAGTCTCTGTCTGTATCTTCACGCCAGCAGACATAGCTCAAATTTCCACGAGCACCCTGGCATGCAATTATTATGGTTAGACCAAGCCCTAACTCGCAAGCTTCGATGCGTTAAATTCAAAGCTGCCGACGTGTGAATGTCGGTCCCTTTGTTTGTAATTCGCATTAATCACGGACTATCTAAAGTTTCTTTTATTTTTTCTATCAAACTGTACATTAATCTGTTGACTTTGGAGTATTGATGTTGAAAGTGAGTTAATTTTAGGCAGCTCCATCTTTTATTATTTTGTCAATGAGAGGAAACTTTATCTGGTTGGAGTTTTAGTCAAAACCACTGCCCGATAATATTTTCATGAGAGAATGAATCAAAAGGGTTCGTGTTAATTTTAATGAGAAGAGCATATATTCCAAGAGTCTTATTATAATAAAAAATTTAAAAAAATATATATTTTAATTGATAAAGTATAATGTTTCTAAATTTCAATTTTCATTCAAATTTATTTCTATTAAATATATTAATTTTTTAAATTAAATAACATGTAAAAAAATATTACATTATGATAACATTAAATAGATAATATAGTTTGAAAATACACATTTACATGATAAAAAACTTTATATATCATATTAATTATTTTCAAAAAAAATAATATGTTTAGTCAACAAAAATGTATTTGAGTTTTTTTCCTATCATGTTCCATGTATCTCAAATTATACAAGTATAACAACTTAAATTATTGAGGACTATGTATTTAATATCCAAATAATGGAAATAGAAGACTCCCATCATTATTTTGCTAGTTTTTATTTTTGTCTTAATATTTTAAGGTTACCATTTATCAAAATCCAACATTTCTCTATTTAATAGAATGACAATTTGCAATAGCCTTGTGGATCTATAATTCAGAGCAACAAGAAGAGATCTACAAAAGAGAACAGTGTAAATGGAATTGAGCCAATATTTTCGAGGAAAATGAAAAGTGAAATATAGACCAATGCCAATACAGTACTTGTTCATAATTACATTTATGGAGTGTTATACTATCCACCAAGGTTTCAATCTTTATGTCATAGGACCCACGCGGATTCCATGCATTTTAAAGGGAAATCACAGCGTGCCAATTTTGATTTTCTTTTGAGGTGGATATTGATTCACCATTGAGGTTGAGGTTTACTTTGTTAAGTCATCCATAATGGTTCCATTATATTTGTGGTCTACCACAACGTATGGAATAGGTTTCAATGGAAATATAGTTGTTGCAAGTCATTCATTGATTCCAATTTCACCAGTGAAGTTGACGGAGTAAAATCATAGTGAACCATCGACCAAGGTTCCATTAGCGGCATTGTCTATCCAACTAGGATGACATGAGTTTCAAAGGGATGGAGATGAGTGCCAGTTCGAGGCTTTAGTTCCTTAGGGTTTTTTTTAATAAATATATATATATATATATATATATATATGAACGAATAAATGATGTGAGAGCTAGGAGTCAAAGCACCAACCGTGATCTGGAATTCCTGTTACGGCTAAACTTGCAACTGAAAATTGGTTGATGAATATTTCCTTGAATTTGTAGGACCTACAAACTACAATTGGGCTTACTGTCAAACTAGAAAACAAACCTCAAGTTGGGCTCCACCTAGATGTTCAAGTGAAGTTGAGGACATGCTTTTGAATCTTCGATCGAGATTTTCTCAATGGATGCCTACCTGCTGTGCAATGCGACCAAACTCTCATTAGATCCCTTTATGTCCAGAGGAACTAAGGATTTACACAACACCTTTCCCATGTTCATAACCATGTTTGAACCTTGGAATCCTTTGAAAATCATAATATCCAGTTGCTAATTCAAAATCCTGAGGCACTAATTCTTGGAAAGCTTCACCAAATTAGAATGCTCCAAGTGAAAGCTAGCCTTCAAGTTTTATACATCAGGCACATGATCATTGACATAAATGAGAGGAACCACTACTATCTAGTTCAATAATTTATCAAATTTAATCTCACAAAAACAAGGAAATATTGAAGAATGAAGGCCTCCTCTGGTGCGTTTGGAGGCCACGAGATTCACGAAACCAAACCTCTTGCCAAAACCTTCACAAATGGGCACATATCCATTTCGACCAAAAAAATAATAATCTCATAGCATCATCAGGTCAAATCTTGTTGAACACACATGTTATCGACGCTTTATGGAATTGAGTCTTATAGAGTTCTATGATTATTTTTCCCCACGGAATGGTTTTTCATGCTGACTTGTCTAACCAACCAGAGATTTGGTTGCCATAGAGACTGGAGGAAAAGAAATATCTTAGCAAGAGGAAAGAAATATCTCAAGAAGAGGAAAGGGAATATCTCACGAGTGAATTTGTACACCATCACAACCAAATGTAAATGTAGACTCATATTGACTACAAATTTTTCTCATCAAGGTATCACCTCATCACCTCACAAATTAATATATTATCATATTCCTTCCTCCTCTAATTAAATATCAGTTATCATAGACCGACTATCCAGACCATATTTTGTCCCTCAACTCTAAAGCAAATCATATATCAGTTCATTCAGTTAAATCCCTTCACCAATCAGCATAACATTTAGTAAACCATTGCATAGAGAATATGAAAACACTTTGGTGAAATACTCTAGAGTTTATACGTAGCTAAAACAATTTTAGAAAATAAAACAAGGTAGCTAAGGAATATCCCTAATATTAGTTAATTTTTTTAAAAACAAGTATAAATAAAAATTTACAGTTTTTTTTAACACTCTTCTAAAACTTGCTAGACCCCTATGGAAAAGCTATGATGTGTTCAATTTTAACCCATGTTCATGACATCCAACATTTAAAATCTCTTGGATTCAATGGGTGGGGATTACTTTAAATTTTTTCTTCTTCTTTGTTTAAGTTCACCAAGAATGAAATATTTTGTGTTTGCTATTAATGTTGAGTAAAAGTGAAAAAACATATTAAATTAATTATTTTAATGTGACAGAGAATTGATGTTTTATTATTGAATTTTTTTATGGCATGTATGGTAAAATATAGTAAAAAGACACTAAAAAGTTTATACTTTTGTAAATTAGTTTATTAAGAATGAAATATTTTGTGTTTATTATTAATGTGGAGTAAAAGTGGAAAAAAATATTAAATTAACTATTTGATTTTTTAATTATTTAATGTGAACCAGAATTGATGTTTTATTATTGATTTTTGACGGCATGTATGGTAAAATATAGTAAAAAGACAATAAAATGTTTATATTTTTGGAAATTTTGTTAAAGTATAATTTTTAATTAATTAACCAATTATAAAAAAATTCAAAATTATTTAAAAAATTAATTATTATTATAAAATAAATTCAAAATTATTAAAGAAACTAATTATTGCTATAAAATTTTAAAATGTTGAATAAAATATCTAATTAAAATATAAATTAATAAAAAAATTAAAAGAAAATAATTGTTAGGTATCGATTAGAAATAAATATAGTGAAATCATTACTAAATAGTAGACAGACATCTGCATTAATTACCAAAGTTAATTATTAAAAAACCCTTTGCAAAGTGGATGATGGCATACATGGAGCATACAGCCATCGCGGTTTTCCAAAATGACCATCCACATCATACAGCCACCACAGTTTTCCGGAATGACCATCAACATAAATATTCTTAGAACATCTTACTTCCCGCCCCGCGTCTTCAATTTTCGAAAGGCAATCCGGCCCATTTCAAATTTGAATTTTGAATAAATTTTAAAAACTCTACATAGCGGCCTTCACAAATACCCCGAATACCTCAGAAACCGTCCTTTTTGCTGAGTGTTTCATCAATTTTCACATAACCTGTAACTGCGAGCTGAAAACATACATCCACGAAACTAAGAGATGCCTTCTCATGGCATACGCACATTAGCAAGGTAGCCGCTCCTCTTTTTAGTGAATGCAAAGCTAAATGGTTTAGGTTTAGTTTTGTGTGTTGTTTTCTTTAAATAACAATTTATGTTTTATTTTTGTTATAGGATTGTTTTTTGGTAATGTTTAATTTTGAGTGATTAAAAGTTGTAAAAGTTAAAGTTTAAGTGTAAATTTATGGGAAAATTTTTTTTTTTTAGATTTATGTAAATAATCAATATTATTTTCCATTTTTTATAAATGTTAATTTGTTTATCACAATGATTTTAAATGAGGTATATCAACCACGTGGTAGTATTAGTTTACATATTTATGTGTTAATTTTTATGTATATGCCAATTTGTTAACCACAAGTAATAAATTATACTATTGCCTTTATATCTTTTGAATTTGGAGGAAACATATATTCATAAAGTAAATATTTGTGTTATTAATGATTATTTCATGTGTGAAATTAAATTTGATATCTATGATGACTTGGTGCCTTGTGAGAAAGTAAGTAAATGAATACAATAACTAGTATTCAATTAATTAACAAAAGTCACTTTTCTAGTTTAGATCAATACATTTGAAGTGTCAAAGGTTGGAATAGGATTGGTAGATATAACCTAACCTACTTTGTCTTTCTCTAATCCACCATTCAACAAAGCATGAAATACCTTGGTCAGTGATTTTATTAATTAAATTAACTAATTAGCAAAAGTGACTTTTCTAGTTTAGATTAATATATTTGAAGTTTAGATTAATATATTTGAAGTGTCAAAAGTTAGAATGAGATTTGCTAATATAGCCCAACCTACTTTCATTTTGTCTAATCCACCAGCTAACCAACAATATAAATACCATAATAGATAATTTTATTAATTAAAAAATATTATATTACCTTTTATGGTGTGCAATACTTTCTTAAAAAACATAATTTTATAATAAAAATAAAAATAAAAAAATATTATTATTATTATTATTATTTATAATAATATTAAAAAATAATAATATGTAATATTACTATTTTATTTTAAGTGGGTTTAAAAATTAAATTTAAATATGTTTTTTAAAATCTAATTTATTAATTTTATAGGTTTTATATATTCATTTTATTAATTGTAATTAAAATAAATAACATTTTTATGTATTTATTTACTAATTTTATCTGGAATAAATAATTATAAATCAATGTGAAGTATTTTTATATATTTATTAAATTTAAAAATTTTACCATATATTTTTTATTTTAGTAAAAATATATATACATATATATTTTATTATTTTAATAAAATACAAAAAAATTAAATATCTTATTATTCTATGAATAATAAAATACAAAAAATTATTATATCTTATTATTTTATGAATAATAAAATACAAAAAATATTATATTTTATTATTTTATAAATATAAAATGTATAATTTATTATTTGGTTTAGAATAGAAAGTGACATGTTGTTTTATTAAGAAAATTTTGTAGGCAAAAATCTAGTCATGCTAAGGGCTAGTGTCATCCACGTTGGGTCCAATCGATTTTAACTACTTAAACGCCCCTGAGTTGTGACTACTCAAACCATAGATTAGACATGCTAGTCACCTTAAAACTCACATCACTTAACAAACTAACTAAAAAACATAAAATTAAAATTTTATTAAAAAATATTGAAATAAAATTATATTAAATATTAAATATTTTAAAATAAAAATGTGTTACTATATATATATATATATATATATATATATATATATATATATATATATATATATATATATAATTTTATTGAAAAATATTAAAATAAAAATGTGTCGCAATATAAATGAATAAATTAGTTTAAATTCATTTTAATTCTGGATTTATAAAATATTTATTAAAATTAAATAAATTTAAAAAATAAGAAAAATGATTATATAAATATTTGATATATATGGACTAAATATGATCTGTAATATTACCAGCTAAAAAAGTGGGCATAATATGAACAATAAGTAGTTAATATTGATAAAAACACTTAGAGGTTTTCTTATGACATGCGTTTCTTGGGGGGCTAGGAGTTTCTTTCTTTTTTTCAGGTTCTATTTTTCCATTGTTGGGTGTTTTACTTTCCAATTTCCATGTCACTCATCGAAGTTTAAGTCTTCATTAGAATTTTTCTACTCGGGCTTAATATGGATGAGGAAATACTTTATTATGGTGAGGATAGCCCTTAAAGTGGGCATGCATACCCATCCCATGAATATTTTATTTTTAGAAAGGATTGCCCATTGGTTTCATCTCCCATTCATCTCACAGTTGGAACTGTCTCACTTTCCTCAAGGCTTATTTAATTTGTCATCAAATCATCTAGATAATGCAAAATGTCTAGAGGTTCCAGGCCTGATTCTTTCTGCTAAGCATGATCCGACTCTGGATACAACAAGCCCTAATTGCAATAAGCATAATGTGACAACCTCTAAAGAAATGAAATTCAAATATTTGAATGATAATAGGGGATGATATTCTCCTTTCAGACATTCTACAACTTATGTATAAGGATCTAATTGGCCAGTTTGCTAGGAAGGTGGTTAAACCTTCTTCTCTAAAACATTGGATCAATTCCAATTCGGCTCTTATTATCCATTTTTATGCAATTCCACATATTTCCTAAAGCTTGATTATGTGTTATCCTCAATAAAGTAGGCAAAGTGAAGACTCTCCTATCCTATGACTAATGTTAGTGAAAATCTAGGTTGATGAATCAAAAGTAGAATATGGATTTTGACGCTTTGATTAGCCCCATCTTAATGCAAAAAAAATGTAGCCTCCTCCCAGCTTTATCGACGCCATTATAGAAAAAATCAATTTTGGAAAAAATAGGAAATCATATTAGCCAATTTGTTTGTTGGGAGGAAGTTTTCCTTTCGAAGCAAGATGGATGAGTAGCGTGGTCGTAAGTGGAGATCGACCCAAGCGAAGGTTTCCTAGAGGGTATTGAATTGGTATTGAACGAGGTGTTTTGGAACCAAAAGATTGATTATTGGAAGTTGATGTTCCATTGTTTTTCTTTCCATGATGTAGGCCACCTCATCTCCAATCGCACATGAAAGAAAAATTCCAATCATCCAAAAAAGTTTGGATTAAGAAACTTTTGAACATGCAGATTGAAGCCTCAGGACCAAGGGAGAAGGATCCTCTAGATTTCAAAGTCAAAGACACAGACGAAAATCATCCTCCCTCTCCAGGTAAGTGGTTTTAGACCCCATCATTTTTTCCTAAAAAAATAATGATAAAATTGATCATGATGGTAATATGCTTTGGAAAGTTTCCAAAATTATGTCCTTGATAGCTACGTCTCCAGTCCTTTCTATTCAAAGTCTATCCCTCTCTAAAATGTTGCCACATGTCAAGGAGAATGATGTCTTTCCAAGTATGATATTTATTATGGTTCCAACTCTTGTGGGAAACCTCCTTCTGTAGATTATAAGGGTGTTCATTCCTAAAAAGATGCTTATGTTTCTATTAGCCTCCATGTTAAGTGAAATTCTCTTTATTTATCTTCCTTGACTCATGAAGATTTTTCAATGTCTAGTGGTCCAACCATGGATGCTTCTTCCGCCAGTCATGATAATCCCAAATCCTTGCTTTCTAACGCCGAGTCTAAGGTTAGGGAATAAATTGTAAGTGGAAAAAATACCATAATCTCCAAGGTTCTTAGAGAAAAGGCCCCTCCCATGAAGGAAAATGAAGATATTGTCTTTGAATATTAGGGGGTTTGGTGCCAACCCTAAAAAATGACTCTAAAGTGGCTCATTCGAGCCCACATCTTCGATTTTATCATGATCCAATAAACAATGTCATTGGGCACCTATGTGGTTTCGATTTTAGAACCCTGGTGTAGGAATTAGACTTTCTTCTCATTAGATTCAGAAGGTTTGTTGTGTGGATTTCTTATGGCTTTGCAGCCTGATTTGTCGGTGTTACTTTTATCGAGCTCTTCCAAACATATAGTGATTGATTTTGTTTCAAACAAACTAGAAGAGGTGAGTCATCATGTTATTCCAATGAAAAATGCTTATGATGCATTAAAGAAGTCAAAATATTTATTTGACTCACTCTCAGAATTGGAAGTAGTTCATAAATTAGAGCTATGATGCATGATGTGGAAGCCATTGGAATTAAAATGGACATCCCTATCACAACCTTTTTCGAGGCCCTCTATCCTACATATTCTCAATATATTGAATCCTTACAAGTTAGTTCCCAACACAAGGACGATACTTTTGACACTCTTGTGGAGGCATTTGTAGGAAGGGAGATTTTTTTTGGGAATAGGAATATAGCTTATCAATCCCTTGAAGAAGTTTTGTGCCTTGCAAAAGAAGAGAGGAACCAGTCACAAGATTCTTCTAGAGGAAGAGTTGGTAGAATAGGACATGGAGGGAATAAAAAGAGAGGCAGTGAGGATAAATATCATGAAGGAGGAAAATATGATCTCCATTATATTTTTTGTAAGATTTATGAACCTTGTGTGATTTAGTTAGAAAACATATGGATAATATTTAATATGTCATTGAAAACAAAACTAAGACTAGAGAGTTGGAAAAATGGATGTGTCTTTATTTATGTAGGTTGATCCAATAGGTTTTTCAATCTGAATCTAAAACCAAAGAAGCCAACTCATCAAAGATGTAGAGGAAAACATGTATATCCACTAATTATTTTTGAATATATATTCCTATTACATCAATTAATAACCATGCATAGTGAAGACCCTTAGGCATATTCCCTTTATGTAAAACAACCAAATGGTACCTAAAATACCATATGGGGTCAAGGACACCAGAGAGAATGCATGTGTCATGGTTGGACACCTTGATCATAGTGCCTAAATCCTACAATGTTCATTTTCTTGTGTAAGGCTCTTATTTTCCTCTTCAACCATGGCTTAGGCCCCTATACCCCTCACTACTATCCAAAACCAATTAATTGTAGCCACTTTCCACTTAAAGACTAAACATCTCATAGAAAGGTTTTATGTGGTGTTTCAATTTATATTTCATCATGCTTAAGCCTTGGAAGTTTAGATAAATTCCTAACTAGCTTTTTATGCTTCCCTAACCATTGATAGGTTATAAAGACCCACCATGGTTACTAAAAGCATCATAATAACCCGTGGTAAAGAACTCATATTTTAGACTCATGGTTATCAATTAGAGGTGTTTTCCATGGCGATTGAGACTAACAAGCATCATTTTGAGCATAAGGTTGTTATTGCTAACTCATAACCTTGGTTGGGACTATAGACCCATTCTTGGTGCGTAATTAACCTAATCATGGTTTCCATTAGACACTTGGAAGAAAATGGTATCTAGAAAAGGCATACTATGGTGGATCAAGGACTTGCCGATGGTGCTTGAGACTAAAAAGAAATATTTAGGGCTAGAGGTTCCTATTTCCTTCCCTTAAATACAACGATAGTCTTGAGGCCCATCAATGATTCCTAAGTATAATGCATTAACTGACTCAGATGTGAAAGAATCCCTATAAACAACATAACACAATGTTTCTAGGTGTTGTTCAAGGTGCTTGATCTTAAGAAGGTTTACTTAGGGGGTCACTAGTTCCCAATTGACCATGCTTATACCTCAAAATTTCCAATATAAAATGCCTACTTATGATGCTTGTACCCTGTAGGTTTTAACCCCGTACATAATTACCTGCATACGAATTCTAAAACATAGAAAGTAAACAATGTGAGAGCATAACAAATAAAACACATATACACAAAGATTTTCCCCTGGATCCCAAAATCGGGACTACCAGCTTGATTTTTCATTATGTTCCTTTCAATGTTACAATACATATTTATACATGTCGAAGCATCCAATACCATGGACTGAAAACCATCGCGCCCAAAACCATGTGCGAAAACCATGCACGAAACCATAGGTAGGTCCGCCCAGCCTAATATATAGGGTCCAAAAAAAAATTTCCTGGGGCGCTGCCCTGGACCCCATAGAGGGGGGCTACCCACCCCCGTCAAACACCTTGTGACCCCCTCGCTGCGCAATTGACACAACGAAGGGGGGGCTCCGACCCTCCTCTAACCCCCCAGTTAACTACGTGGGCTAGTTGTGGAAAGAATATAACACAACCCAACATACCCTACTTAGAGGTGAGAGAACCCTAAAATCTTCCTACATATTAGTTTCCTAAAAAAATTTATTCTAACATATTTTTCTTCAATACCCCTATGGTGGTTCAAACATTTTAATATTAATGGGTATATAATAAAGCTCCCTTTTGTCGAAATATATTGGTGCCTCACTTGTAAGAAGTCTCTCAGAATAAAAGTTTAGGAAAATCTCGTGCAAAGTATGGATAAAAAAATATCTTGTTGAATCTTTAGGAAACTCAACCTTCCTATTAGACTTACCTTTCTTAAAAATTTTTTGCAAGCCATCCTTATGTACCTATTCTCATCCTTGGAAACCCCTAAATCCATTCTAGAAAAAATAAGAAACATACAGAGATCCCTCCTTTGGAGGGTAGCTAAAGAGTAAAAACATGGGCCCTTGTTACCTAGGAAAATTATACTATCCTAACCACCTAGGGGGCCTGTGACTAAGGGACCCTAAAATTCTCACTCAATCACTAGGAATCAAAACTTGGTGTGGTGGCCTAAAATCCCAGAAGCTTTATGGAGTAAAGTATGGAAGGAAAAATGCATGCCATGAACAAACGATAGTTTGTTGATTTGGATGGGGGCTGGAATTGAGGGATCTCATCTTTCGAATTCAGCTTAGAAGAATAAACACTTGATTCAAGCTCACAAGTTTTGGGAAATCAGGCACATAAATTTAGCCCTCTTTTGGGAGGATTCCTGGTAGCAATGGCCCAACTTGGAAAAAGGAGAGTTGAATGAGCTAAAAACTTGTTTGATATTACAAGGTAGAGTAGCGGTCCAATAGTATTGGGTGAAACCTCAATCTCAACAAAAATGGAGGCACTGGGAGAAGTGCATGCATTGTCCAGTGAACATAAGATTAGAAACACAGGGAACCATCACAAAAGAACTAGAAATTGGAAGAATTAAAATCCAATCTGGGAAATATATCCTCTAATGAGGACATTGGCCTAAAGGATCTTTTAGCTTAAAGGAGGCTTACATATTACTAGTTGGCATAGAAGGACACCCCAACAAAAGTAAATGGAAAAAGGCTATGGGACTCCAAACTCTGGCCCAAGGTGATCCATTTTCTTTAGCTTCTCATGTAAAACAAGATATTAACCTGGGACAATCTCCAAAAAAGGGGTTTTCAAGGTCTAGCTACACTCTAGCTTATATTGGAGAAGCATAGAAACAACTGAGCATCTACTTAAGAATTATAGATTTGCATAAAAAATATGGGATCACTTGGCCATAATTTTCAAACGATGAAATTGGAATGGAACCAATATTCATTCAACACTTTAAGAATGTAACTTTGGACCTTTTACAAGTGTTATAGTGAATATAACATGGAAATTTTTCTAGGATTTATAATGTGGGAAATATGGAAGGAAAGGAACATAAAAATATTGAAATATTAGTCATTAAATCTGGACACTATTGGAGCTCCATAATAGGAATGGTAAGAGAAACAATCCTAACAACCCCTTTCATTTCACAAGAGTGTGAATGTAGTTCCAACGAATCACACATTCTCACACTTTTGGGGATCAACCAATCCTTCATAATTTTTCAAGCTCCACAACCCCAACCCATTCCCTTAAGTCCTAATAAATGGAAGCCACCTCTATCGGCTTCTTAAGATTAAACTTTGGTGAGGCCTCTAGGGGTTATCTTAGCCTTGTTAGTTTTGGAGGGGTATTTAGAGATATCATGGAAAAACTACTCACATTTATGTGGGAAATCTAGGCCATGAAATTAATAATGTGGCGAAACTCTCATCCCTGGAGCAAGGTCTAATAACAGGAAAGCACTTTAACTATAAAAAATTGATCACTGAGGGGAATTATAAAATTGTTATCCTAATGATTAAGAAACCTAGAAAATGGATCCAACCCCCCTCCCTTCCCCCGCCCAAGGTCTCTAATAGCTGGAGACTAATAGTAGGCTTAATGAGAATCAAAGTCCTTTTAAAAGTAACAATAGCCATTGTACTATCAGATATACAAAGAACTAGAAATAAGTTGGTAGATAAAGCAACCAACAAAGGTCTGCACTTCAAAGAAAATATGTTGGAAAAAAATTAGCTCTATCCTCTTCTTGACACGCTAAGAACCATATGCAAAGAAATTGTAGAAATGTAAAAAACTCCCCAATATGGTTGCACATATGGTGGGGTGACCTCCTCACATTGAGATGATGGCCATCTATTTAATATGGGTGGTAGGCCACCCATCAAATGACGCTTTGCATGGCCTAGCATACAACTACACTTGCATGGTAATTTGGTTTGTTCGTGGGAGGGCACTATGATGATGGCCTTCATTGCATGGGAGTTCTGTGAAGGACAATTCATTCTAAATTCTGAACACAGGAGCACCCAGGTAATAATTATGGTGATTAACGGGAAGGAAATAGCATATCATGACATGACATGGAGTAATGGAGATAGTGGAGGGAGGGTTGAGGCTCTCATTGAAATTTATTGTATTCCATGCCCTATTTCTCGTGGGCACTCCTAGCCTTTTACATTCCTGTTATTTTGAAAGATTATAGGTTTGGAAGGAAGGAAATTTAAAGTCAATCCTTCAATAGAACTATCGCTACATGCAAGATTGATAATAGTTTGTAGCTAGAAAAACTCAGTCTAGGGCACACTACCTCTACTTCATTGCAAAATTGGCAAAGGAGTCTTAGGTTTGTTGCAATTGTAATTTCTATTTTGCACAACCCTTTAGTTGTAGATATTTTTCTATCAGTGTTTTGAAGGAGTTGTGGATTAATCATTTATCCCCTCTCTGGGACTTCTAATTCTAGGACGTATGTTTTTTATGACTTCAATTTGAGCTTTTTCCCCCTCAATTTTACCCTCTACCTCTAATGTTTCTCTTTTTTGGGAGTGCCATGCTCATTTTTAAGTTGGGTTATCCCTCTCTAGCCTCCTAGTCACCCTCTCTACACTCCCTCCTAGAGTTCCTACTATCTCTCTTTTTCCTCTACTCCCTATCTAAACTCCATCTTTGATTTCTCCTTCCCTCCTTAGGATCCTAGACTCAGTTCATCCCCTCCCTGGGTCATGGCAAGACATTGTCTCTCCACTGCTCACCATGGAGGTAGAACAACATAACCTGACCCCTCCCTTGCCCCTAACTTTGCTTCCCCCTCTTGGCCAAACCCAAGCTCAATCAATAGCTTCAGCTGTTATGACCTGATATAGAGAAATTATCCCTGATGTAATTTAGAGAGTAATCTTTGATGTGGAAGAACAAGCTCGAGAAGCCACAAGGTTTATTCCAGATAGGAAAATGGACCATGAAACCAATGAATGGATACTTGAAGTGGGTAACTCTACCAAAGCATGTGACTCCTCTTACATGTAAATCATTAATCTTTACTAACATACTAAAACACTCATGGGAAGAGTTCTTACTGGTAGAGCAAACTCTCAGTAGGAAATGGCCACCTACATGGAAAATTTATTGGACAAGGTGGATAGACTCAACAAGAAGGTATTGATTCTAGCCTAGAAATTTGTAAACTTTGGCTTCTCCTCTTCGAACAATGATAATGAGCTCCAACCACACACTCCGATGGAATCCCCAACTGAATGATGATCAAGCGAGCCAAATCTTTCAAGAAGAATGTTTTTCATAAAGTAGTCTTTGCCGTCTCTATCAAGTCATGTTGTATTTAATTTTCTAGTCTTACTTCCATTTTGAGAAACAATTTGGCAGACAATAGACTAGCATTTGCACCACATGTTGCAAACTAAATGACGTAAGGCAATGGCATAAGAAACAATAGCATGGAAGAAATAATAATACAAGTAGTGAAACAAAAAGGT
Organism: Pinus tabuliformis; assembly: GCA_031772625.1. NCBI lineage: Eukaryota > Viridiplantae > Streptophyta > Pinopsida > Pinales > Pinaceae > Pinus > Pinus tabuliformis. Next base: position 94,831,007 of record CM062820.1, read on the forward strand.
AAAATACCATCTAAAGAAATAGATGGCAATAATAGTAATATTAGTATACATGTGTGAATAATAAATAGGATTGGAACCATGTCACAGTAATTTGGGTTAATCCTTGGGTTCAACTAAGTTAATAGCAACCCAAGAACAATCCCTAGTTCCTAATAAGAAGAGATAACCATAGTAATATACAAGAAATAGTTCATTTTTCTAGACAACAATTACTTTCCTTAACAAAGAAGAAAAGTGAGTTCAAAAGAATCTCCATAGAAATCCGTGTAAAGAATAAAACTATTCATAAGTAAATTCCCTTACTTCCTATGTTTTCTAGTAAAAACGAACTACCTAAACTTAAAAAAGGAGAAAACTGGGTAGGAGTTTACTTTCATAATTTATAAGGATGAAAGAAATTCATAGGAAGAGAGCTATATATCTAACTGTAATTCTCAGAATAGTTGAGATATGTGCATGTCAATAAATATAATTATAGTCGGCAGAGAACAATTCACCAAGAGTGAAACAATTCTCCAAAAGGGCAACTCAAGAACCGAAAACAAATCAAATTTAGAGCATGGTTATATTTAATGTGAGTACTGTAAATACTAATTGATTATAATTTGTTCAATATTGTAATTATAACAAAAAAAACTTATGTTCACAACAAACAAAACTTAATATCACCATAATCTCAATTAGAGTGGGAATTTACATTTTGATTAACTGTACCGGGGAATCTGACCCAGTAACTAATATTTCTTCATTGGGTCAACAACTTGTAGCTCATGTCGCGGGTCTAAAAGTTCTCAAAATAGTAGTGTATTCTATAATTTTACAAAATGATAGAATATTGTGAGCCTTTTACCCGTTTGTGGAATTGTAACCAAAAAAACTAAGCAATTTCAAGAAAACACAATAACTCGAGAGAATTTCTCATAGTAAAGTTAAAGGGAATACATTTTACTGTGAGTAACTTTACAAAATCTAGTATATATGCTAAGAATAACTTATTTCATAGTGATAATTGAAATATATTAAACACTCCTTTCTGACCTGGGCTGTCGCAAAATCCTTTGGGTCGATGTGATCAAACACCGAGCTGAGCAATGAAGAGTTGCGAGATTTACATGGCCAAAATTAGTACAAAGCAGCTCAATATTGAAACCCTTAAATTGACAGTCATTTAATAAAGGGCCAAACACTGGAGTAGAGTTAAACACTCATGATCTAATGGCAGGAAGTGTACCAACCTGGAAAAAGGGGCTAGGCAGTCGAAGTTAATGTCGGAGCATGAGTCATCTGCGAATGGTTGGAAGTCACCAAAAAAGACAATGAGACCTCCATAAAAAAATAAAATATACCTGGTAGTAAATTATACAGACAAAAAGTCAATATGCAAGTCATATAGACTTAATTTTGAGATGGAGATTCTAAACAAACCATACTTCCCTTAACTAACTGATAAATAGAGGGAATTTACCTGAGCCATTGTCTTAATGGAAACCAGCTGTGTAGTGGTAGAACCAGGTAAGCAATGAGAAGACTCCAAACTAGTTAAAATGGGAAAGTTGCTTAAACCCTCACAAAGAGAAACCCTTTGTCAAATCTCAGAGGTAAGGCAACCCCATGAAAGTATTAAAACCCCAACTTCAAAAATCAAATTGATGGTAATTCCAATACCCTTGTCGAATAAACAGTTACCATTGCTGCAGAAAAATGAATGGAAGAGTAAGGCGAGTGAGGAAGGAACCGAGTGTTCTTACCACCTTAACAATGACAAGGAGGAAGTCTGCACCTGTGAGAAAATATTGATAGGTAGAGTCTGCTAGTAGTAGCCATGTCCATGAGACTTATCTGGAGAGATCTGATGAGGGGTATCGACATTCAAGCATAACCTAAACTTCAACAAGGAGAAAATTGGGCAGGAGTTTATGCACAAGTAATATAATATAACTTTCATAATTTATAAGGGCGAAAAAAATTCAGAGGAAGAGAGCTCTATATCTAACTGTAATTATCGGAATAGTTGAGATATGTACATGTCAATAAATATAATTATAGTTGGCAGTGAAAAATTCACCAAGAGGGCAACGGGAAACTCAAGAACCGAAAACAAATCAAATTTAGAGCATGGATATATTTAACGTGAATATTGTAAATACTAATTGATTATAAATTTGTGCAATACCGAAATTATAACAAAAAAACTTATGTTCACAGCAAACAAAACTTAATAGCAACCATAATCTCAATTGGACTGGGAATTTACATTTTGATTAACTGTACCAGGGAATCTGACCCAGTAACTAATATTTCTACAATGGGTCAACAACTGCTAAGTTATGTCACGAGTCTACAAGTTCTCAAAATAGTAGTGTATTCTGTAATTTTACAAAATGATAGAATACATGATATATGCAACAAATCTCTTTTGAAATAAAGAATAAACAATATTGTTAAGTTTCAATTTATGCTCATATAGAAAGAATCACCAATCATGAGGAAAAACCCACAGGCATACAACCTTGAGTAAAATATTGTGAGCCTTTTACCTGCTTGTGGAATTGAAACCAAAAAAACTGAGCAATTTCAAGAAAACACAATAACTCGAGAGAATTTCTCATAGTAAAGTTAAAGAGAATACATTTTATTGTGCATAACTTTACAAAATCTAGTATATATGCTGAGAATAACTTATTTCATAGTGATAAGTGAAGTATCTTAAACGCTCCTTTCTGGACTAGGCTGTCGCCAAATCATTCGGGTCATCAAGTTAAGAAAGGAAGAGTTGCGAGACTTAGAAGATAACTAAAAAAACAGAAAAAACGAAAACAAAAACTCAATATTGAAACCCTTAAATCGATAGTCATTTAATAAAGGGCCAATCCCAGGAGTAGAGTTAAACACTGAGGATCTAATGGCAGGTATTGTACCAACATGGAAAAGGGGTCCAGGCAATCGAATTTAATGTCGGAGCATGAGTCATCCACGAATGGTTGGAAGTCACCCAAAAAAAAGAGAGAATGAAACCTCCATAAAAAATAAAGTATGCCCGGTAGTAAATTATACAGAAAGAAAGTCAATATGCACGTCATACAGGCTTAATTTTGAGATGGCAATTCTAAACAGACCATAGTTCGCTTAACTAACTGATAAATATAGGGAATTTACGTGAACCATCGTCTTAACGGAAACCAGTTGTGTAGTGGTAGAACCAGATAAGCAATGAGAAGACTTCAAACCGATTAATATGGGAAATTTTCCTAAACCCTCATAGAGAGAAACCCATTGCCAGATCTCAGAGGTAAGGCAACCCCATGAAAGTATTAAAATCCCAACTTCAAAAATCAAATTGATGGTAATTCCAATACCCCGGTTGAATAAATAGTTACCATTGTTGTAGAAATACGAATGGAAGAGTAAAGCGAGTGAGGAAGTAACTGAGTGTTCTTACCACCTTAACAATGACAAGGAGGAAGTATGCACCTGTGAGAAAAGATCGATAGGTAGAGTCTGCTAGTAGCAGCGATGTCCACGAGACTTATCTGGAGAGATCTGATGAGGGGTATCGACATTCAAACATATCAAGACAGACCTATTTTATGTTTTTCGAATTATCTAGACCTGAGAACCCTTCCATCCAGAAGCACCAGGGACACAGAGGGTTTGGGGTTGCGATGGGGTGGGTGGTTACCATAAGCAAAGAAGGTATTCGCCCTACACTTATCTCCAGCAAACGCGGCTGGCTGTTCGCGCGCACAACCGACTGGCTAATGAAAGTTAAATAATTTTTTTATTAACTAATTTTACATTAAAGGGGTTTTTAATGTTTTTTAATGTTTTATAATTAAATTGGATGACAAATCATTTTTTAATTGTTTAACATTGGATGTGACGGTCAAGATTAGGACAGAAAGGAAGCTGGAGGAGGATTAGGACAGAAAGCTGGGGAAGGATTAGGACAGAAAGAGGGGGAGTTGATTTCAAAGGGGAACGCCTTATGGCGTAAATAGGCAATTGTAAAAAATTCAACTTATGTTATTGGTTTAATTTCTCAAATGACATACTGATAGCTAGCAATGCCTATCTATGGAAAAATTTTAGGTTTTTAAAAATAAGTATCTAAATTACTATAACACAGCCTCATGTTCAAAATAGTTCATACATGTTGGATAGTTATAATATATGGTAATTGAATATATATACGAATTTGTCAAAAACACATCTAAATAGTGATATATCTATATATATATAGTTTTTCTTTATATTTATTTATCTTAAATAAAATTATATGTAAAAATAATAAATTAAATTAAATTTTAAAATTTTATTTTATTATAATTAATAAACGGTTGAATTGAAGGTAAAATTTGTAAAACTAATAAAGTAACTGAAAACATAAAATATAAACAATATTTCATAATTGTAATAATAAAAAACTCTAAACCTTTTATATTTATATATATATATATATATAGTTACTATAATATTACACATTTTTATAAGATAATACAATGTTTTTTCTTAAAAAACTAATAAAATTGTTGACCAATGTATATTTTCATTGTTAGTTGAATGGTGGATTCAATACAGACAAATTAAATTGACTTATATTTAACAATGTTGTCCTTGATCTACCCATTTGTAGCATTTAAAAATATTAATTTAAATTGGAAAAACTACTTAGCTAATTAATTGAAAATAGTGAGAGTTATTTTATTTATTCATTTACTTTCTTTCACAATTACATAATTCCTAATGAAAATAATTTTTTAGAAACACAAATCTATTCATTTAATTTCTTACATGAAAATAATTTTTTAGAAACACAAATCTATTCATTTAATTTCTTACACAGTTGCATATCATCATCATAGTGTGCTTTAATTTCCTACATGAAAATAAATTTTTAAAAACACAAATTTTACATGCTTCACAGTTCAAAAAGCTCCCAAGTCTAATTTATTATTTGTGATTAACAAATTGAGATGCATATAAACATTAAAACATGAATCTTCAAAAAGCTCCCCAATCTAATTTATTATTTGTGATTAGCAAATTGACCAGCATATAAACATTAAAACATGAATCTGAAAATGAGAAGAATAATAACAAAATTAAATTTGAGCCTGCGGTCATAGTCTTCCCACATTGATATGCCCTTCTTTCAAAGGCAAAGAGTAGCCTGAAAATATCCACAAATAAGCGATTTACAATTTAGAATATAAAAAATAACCTACATGAACAAACAGTTTATGATACTACCCAAACAAAAAACACCTACAGGAACACACTGTTTATAAGGAACACGCTCCACTCTTTGTAATACCACCGAAAAAGATATGCCCCTCGTTAAAAAGGTAAGGAATAGCTCGAGAATAACCATCCTAGCCAATAGTTGTAAGAAAACGAAATATTAAAAAACAGAAATAAGTGACTTACGTTTTAGAACGCAAAAAAAGTTGACAAAAGCAAACTGATTATAATACTTTCACAACCAAACCAGCAAGAACAAATTCTTTGTAATACCACCAAATAAGAACTGTTTATAAACCAAAAACTAGAAATAGAAACTCTTTATAATACCACCAAAAATATAGAACAACTTATAAACCAAAAACCAAAAGCAGAAATAAGCGATTTAATGTTTATAATGCCACAAACAAAATTGACAGTGACTAACTGTTTATAATACCACAAAAAAATCTCTTTATAAACTTCTTAATGTCATTCACTTACGCTAACACGTGGAACGGCGACGGTCTTTGTTCAAGTCCATGTGATTAGAAAAGACGACTGTTAATTTCGTGCATATTTTGAGATGGTTAGTTTCGTGCATATTCTGAGTTTGTTGTAACAAACGAGCAGAAAAATGGAAAAACAAATTACAGGGAAGAAGGCATTATGTATGACTTTGAAATTTCAAATAGGCGGGACTTGCCAATTTCAAATGGAGTCATTTAACGAGACGAAGAATTGCTAGGACGTCCAAAAGTGGTCAGAATTCCGGTAAAAAATTTCAAAAAATCTTGTAGAAACAATGTTTGAATCGTTTTTTTAATGGTGGAAATAGATTCAGCACCATAAAAATTGTCTAAGACACAAAAAATTTTGAATTTTAACAACAATAACTTGAACTTACAAAAATCCTTGCCAAATTTTTCTAAATATGACTAGAATTTCGGGGCAACTCCTCCGCCTCATTAGACTACGCGATTACGCGATTAAGATGAGCTGATGCATGCGTATGTGATGTTCATCGGGCGGGACAAGAGCAACAGGATGCTCATGGATGCTTTATGTTGTTGATAGTCATTCGCATCACAATAGGTGTTGGATGTTGCATGTATGCATGCCATCTAATGTGGAAAGAAAAGTTCTCGGCAATGACATGGGATGTGAATGAAAATGATAATGGAAACGGTGGGGCCAGTTTGAAGTTGGACCAACGTGCAATTGAGAGAAGTTCATCGCCTTCTACCATGCTCTGTTCAGTGACATCATAATCATCTGGCAAGGACAATCCTCGATTGATAATGGTTATGGGTGACAAGACACCATTCAAGAATGTCTCTGCGCCCCCTCCCCTGAGGATGGGTGCTCCTCGAAAAAAAAATTAGTCCATTACTCTTCCACATTGTAGCTCAGATACATATGTTTTCATGGCTCTCACTTTCCCTACGGTTCCCCTTAGGGGTGCCAATTAACACTCGTGACAACAAATGTTTCTATTTTAATCTGGACCATTGTGTGCATCTTACCTAGTTTCCCATCATCGTGGTTTTTTTAATGATTTATTAACTATCGATATGCTGACAGGTTGTGGGATCGTTGCTTCTCAACCACCTCCTCACCAACTAGCAACCAAGGACACTACCAATTTAGCAGGAAAAAATGTATCAAGCATAAGGTGGAGGAGCCCAATTTAATGATGGGGAAGGACATACATGTTAATGATATTTCAAAATGGAGGACCTAGCAGTCATGGTAAGATTTACAAGTCAGTGAATGACTATCATGTCTATGAGATCGTGGACAAACATGTAGTTTAGCCCTCTACTTCGATATTCAACAAGGTGTCTGATCCTGGCCAAAGGGCGGATGGGGTGGATAATGGCGGCCAAGGTAGATGTACAAACAATTCATTTGTAAATATGGACATGGAGCTCTCAGGTTCTTTATGTGAAGAAGTATACGACATGATTTGATACACATAGATAAAAGATGACGTTGATGCCAATTTGAGTTCACCTGCTTTCTCTTTTATTTTGGTTAATGCCAATTTGAGTTCACCTCCCATGGCTTCCTCTTATATTTTGGTTAAGAGATTTTTTCTACAAAATAGGAAATATCCTAGGTTTTTTTATGAGCCAGACATATCATTTCTCTATACTGGATATATGGGGATGGATCACATACTCATAGACCTAAACCTGGGATCAGGGCTATTGGACACCATCTCCTTCCATGGAGGCCACATCTCCCATCGACATAACATGGACTATGTAGGAATTTTGTTTAAACATGGTTGTTTTCATAAATATGGGCATCCCGGTAGTGATTGCTCTCTTCAGCAGTCGAGCATAATGTTGGTGATTTCAAGGGAAACAAGAGTGAAGCCCTGCTCCCTGCTAAGCCTTTGGTTTTAGGACTTTTAGACTATGTATAAAAGGAATCAGACATAGTGGCTCTTTTGTATTCGACAACATTAGCTCCATCCTATTTGGTTTAAGCACGAACAACCATTCAGATCAATGAAGGTCTAGACCCACGGGCTATTCCATATCCGACTAGTCATGGATCCTCAATAGATTTTATAAAAGGATATCAGGATGGGAATTTAGATGTTTATCTTTAGCTGGCAGGACGATCCTCTCTCAATCTGTACTTGCACAAATCTCTGTTTATTGGGCACATCTATATTATATCCCTTCTGCTATTATAAAAAATTAAACAGTTTGATGGCCATCTTTATCTGGGGGGGATGCAAGGAAAAGAGGAAATACTATCTTACAAAACTGATAAACATCTCCCTCCCAAGGAAAATGGGGGGCTGGGGCATCATGAATCTTCGCAGTTTTGGTTTGGCTCTTTTATGTAAATCTCTATGGAGAGCGGTTTTTGGAGACAGTCTATGGAGTAATGCTATGAAAAGGAAATACTTTGGGAATAAAGATGTCATTTATTGGTACAGGAACAGATCTCTGGGTCCTTCTCAAGGGTCGACTATTTGGAGGAGCTTCAAAAAGGTTTTTCATTTCTTCCACAGGAATCTGGTATGGAAATTTCAAACAGGAAACAACATTTTAATTGGCATTGATTCTATCTTGGGTGTTCAGGTCGAGTCCCCTATCCCTCAACAACTTCTCATGTCCCTTCATCAAAAAGGTCTGCTCTATTGGGCACAAGTCATTCATGGATGGCAGGGAGCAATTCCTAGATGGAAATCGGCCATAGAGCTGGGCCTCAATGAATATTTGGCTGTACAATGGAACAAGACTATCTGGGATATGAAGCACGCGGGGTTTTATAAAATAGAGGAAAGCGACAGCATTGTCTGGCAGGTAAAGAAAGGAAGGACCAATGTTTTAGTCAAGGATATATATCTCTCCTTGATTGAAGATCTAATGGACACCTCCGGGAAATCTTTTCCCAACTCATTATGGAAAACAGGTTGTCCACTAAAAATTATTCTGTTTTCATGGCTAGTATTTCATAATAAAAATATAACATGGCCTAATCTACAGAAAAGGAACTGGCACGGGCCAGCGATATGTTCAATCTGTCTATCAGAAACAGAAGACGACATGCATATCTTTTTTAACTACCACCTCACTCAGATCCTATGGAATCAGTTGGCTTCTCATTTCGTATTTTCTGTCATATCTCATTCCTCTATTATGGATGCTCTCGAATGGTGGGGTTCCCAGAAAATCACCTGGCGGCCTATTCCACTTATTGTCTTCTGGTTCGTATGGAAGTGGAGAAACAAAAGGATATTTCAAAATAGCAAGGAGGATTTCGGACACATATTTGACAAAATTATCCCCTATTACTTATCAATCCTTCCATATATTTCCCTACAATTGAAGTCTCAGCATAGTACTACAGCCCCTCAATAGCTTATCCTCCCTCAGTGTCATTTCGACGGTGCGGCAAAAGATGGCAAATGTGCATGCGGTGTTTACATCTATATTGCAAAGGACCAGCATTATTCTATCTATTGGAACGGTGGACTGGGGACTAACAACAGAGCTGAGGCCATGGCTCTTCATAGTCTTCTCATTTTCTGCTCATTTTTGGATATTGGCCCAATCCAAATCTTTGGTGACTCCAAAATCATCATAGAGCATGTTATCAGAAAACAATCTATAAAAAATGACAGTCTTTCTGGATGGTTGAGCAGGATTTCAACACTATGGAAGCCTTCTCTCTTCCCTATCTCACATATAAAGCGTTTGCAAAACAAGGAGGCGGACGAACTATCAAAAAAGGTTTGCAATCTCGTGGCATCTGAGCATCACTGTAGAATCCATCACATACTTTGTTCAACCTTTCTCCATGCCGAGAATATAGTGTCACCTCTATTCTGGTATGTTACAAGATCCCCTTCATAATATTTCTGTCATATGGCCAGGTATTTTGATTTTTTGCCTGAATATCACTATGCAATCTTGAACAATCAATAGAAATATGTATACCCTGAACAATACTATGAGATGTTTTGGTTTCCATCAAGCACCCTCTTGACTGAAAATATAGTCTATCTCTGCTGAATGTACAGCTTTTTTTCTGAAAAAGAGGTATGGTGGATTTATTCCCTTATTCTGCTTTGATTTATATTTCCTGGTTAATTTTTTTGCATGTTCTTCCAAAAAAACAGATGAAGAAACCCTGTAGACTCCATGGAAAAATCTATAGCTACCAAGTTCAGCCGTACCAGTCAAACAAATTCGAAAATTCGTGGATACGATACGACTCGTTTAAAAATTCGTCAACTGTTATACGATACATAAGTTTTAATTAATAAAAACAAACTGTATTAAAAAAATTAAAATTAAGAATTTCTAATTAAGAAAGATTCTTCGGCGAAAATCACATGGAATATCATTTGTCGATGCGTTTCGAACCAACTAGTGTGGTTCATCGTCAGGACAAGTTGAAGCAACAGATCCAGCTTAGCATGATAAATAGTTTGAGCAGAGACTCCAACGGCTAAATTAACGGCTAATTTTGACCTTACGACCAGGTCAAATTCTTATTTACTATTTTTAAGGAAATCAGTTGAATTCGGTAAAAAGGATGGTTATAAAAAGGGAATCTGTTTATTTATTTAAATTAATATATATATATATATATATATATATATATATATATAAAAGGTAGGATTAAATGGTTGGTTTGATAGTATATTTATTTATTTATTTTATTCAATTTATAAAATAATTATTATTGGTATTCTACATATATATATATATATATATATATTATGATTAAAATAATAAGATGACTAGTTTTTTATTCAATAATAATTTAATGGTTAGTTTATTTTTATGGAAGTTAGTTAAAATAATTTTAAGGTTAAATATATAAATATATATATTCTATGATTAAAGTTAAAATATTCGGTTATTAAGATGAAAGTTAGGGTTAATGGTTAGAATTAAAAGGATAATTTATTTACTTATTTAAATTATTTAATAATTATTATATATATATGTATATATACATGCCTATATATATAATTAATCATAGGTTGAGAAAGTAATTAATAATTAGTTTATAATAATGTTTAGGACCAATCCCATATAAATAATTCTAAAAAATATTATCAAAAATATAATTTAAAAGGAATTAAAGTTAAATAAAGGGCCAAAGAATATAGAAGTTAACTAATAATAATAAAATGGAAAAAAAAGGATTTAATAAAATAAAGCAAAGTTAGTTGGAAAATAGTTAAAAATTATAACAAGATTAGAATGAATATAGAAATGATAATTTTATTTAAATTATATTAATATAAAAATAGTAATAATCTTATTTAATTTTTATTAATAGATAAAGGTAATTAAGTTAAAAATCAAAGTTAACTATTATGAGTTAATGGGAATAAGTAAATGCCTACAATGGAATATATAAGTAAAAATATTGATTAAAAGAATCATTAAATTATAAGTTGAATAATACTTTAAATAAATAACCAAAAATAATAAATTAATTTCTATTTTATTAATATAAAACCAATCAATTTATTTAAATTTCATTAGTAAATAAAGGGAAATTATTACCATAAAATCAAGGAAGAAGAAATAATAAAATAAATTAATACTATTTAGAAGAATAAAAAAAGGGTAAAAAAGGACTTTATAAGAACAACAAGGCCAAAATAGGTTAAAAACAAAATAAGAGGGCCACAGAATACTAAAAAGAACAAAGAAATAAATAAATAAATAAATAAAAATAAAATAGAATAAATAAAAATAGATATAATAGAGACGAAAAACAACAAAAACCAAAGAGGATGAAAAAACGACTAGGACGAGAGGGCAGGGACCCAACACCTACTGACTTTCCACCCCTCATCCCTATTAAAATATATATATATTTTAATTTAAATAAATAAACAGATTCCCTTTTTATAACCATCCTTTTTACCGAATTCAACTGATTTCCTTAAAAATAGTAAATAAGAATTTGACCTGGTCCTAAGGTCAAAATTAACCGTTAATTTAGCCGTTGGAGTCTCTGCTCAAACTATTTATCATGCTAAGCTCGATATGTTGCTTCAACTTGTCCTGACGATGAAACGCGTCGACAAATGATATTCCATGTGATTTTCGCCGAAGAATCTTTCTTAACTTGATATGGATCACAGAAGCTTAAACTCTATTAAGAATTTCTAAATTAAGAATCTAAGAGAAATTTATATTTTAAAAACAACCTTTAAAAAAGGTAAGTTTAATTCTAGAGAAATTTATATTTAAAAAACAACATTTTAAAAAGTAAGTTTCTTTAACATTGTAAATAAGAAGATAGCAGTGAAAAAAACAGTGAGTTCTATTAAGAAACTAGTAAGTTTTAAGTTTTAAAAATTTGAAAAAAAAAATATAAAAATACAATTTTTTTTTTTAAGGTTTTTTTTTTTTTTTTTGGATATTAGTGATTACAATAGTGCACTCAACTACAAAACGAAGATTAATGTGAAAATTTAATTTAATTTGAGGGATCATTTTTTGTGGTTCATCTCAATGATAAATTTGTACACATTTATTTGTTAAATAAATTTGGACACAGTGAGGGTCAAATAAACTTCTTGGTATATAGACATCAATTGAAGCCTATTATTAATATTTAATATCTCATTTTTTGCTTTGGAATCTAGTTTTGAGTTTTTGTTACTCATATTATCACATTTTATTTAGATGTTTTCCCAATTTGTAATACAAATAAATTTGATGTATTTTGTTTTTTATTTCTTATTATTTCTAGAACATTTTAAATAAACACAAAAAGTTAATTTAAAAAGCAGTCTTTTGAATTAATCACATCATAAAGATTGAGTAGACTTTTCGAACCAACTAATGTAAATGTTAATATTAGATATAAGTAATCAAGTATTTGGAAAAAAAATTAAATCAAATTACTTTAAAGTTTGGATCATAAAATTCATTTTTTTTTTGTAATTTTGAAAATAAAATGTTAATATTTTTAAAATATATATTCTAATATTTTTTTCACTATCAATATTTTTCCCTATTAAAACCCAAACCCAAACCCTGACCCTGAAAAAAATCCACCGGCTCTCAACCGTCAATCCTTATCTCGAAATTAAATCGATCCGAATATTTGTTTGTGCCATTCATTGTGAAGCCAACTTCGCTGACCCGTTGAATAGACCTATTATACAATCGGGTTAAAGTTGGCAACCGAATCGTAGCTCAGAATATTCGTTACGTTAAATCGTCAAACATGCGTTTATCAGAAGCTTCGTTACGTTAAACTGTCAATGCTGTTATTTCCGGGCCAGGCTTTGTATTTCCCATTAATCATGGTACAACGTAAGTCTTCTTTTATATTGTTCCTAAACAAAATTTGTACCTTGTTCTCTTGACTATGGACAGTTATTTTGCCACCCAATAATTAAATTTAATATTGTTTTTGGGATGACCCTTTGGTTTGGGCGTTGTCTATTGAGAAGATAATTTAATATTGTTTTTGGGATGACCCTTTGGTTTGGGCGTTGTCTATTGAGAAGATAATTTAATATTGTTTTTGGGATAAGACTTTGGTTTGGGTGTTGTCTATTGAGAAGATAATTTAATATAGTTTTTGGATGACTTTTTGGTTTGGGCGTTGTCTATTAAGAAGATAATTTAGTTTTGAGGCTATTTTTGGTTGGAATTTTTTTTTCCAAAATTTTTGATCGTGAGTTAGAGTGTTTGAATGGTATTTTTATGATGGAAATAGATTAGCACCAGTATATATTCATCTTAAATACAGATCTAACATGAGCAGAGAAAGATCTAATTTCTTCGACTGCAATTTTTTTTATGAACCAACATTATTTAAATATTTTGTATAATAAATTAATTTTTGTTTTTTAACTTTTTAAAATTTATATTTAGGCCGATATGAGAAAAATTTCAACTTTGATGACGGACCGACATAGTTACACATTATAATGGACTTGTAGAATGAGCCTCTCGGATCAACTGTCAAAATTCTTCATTACACCCAAAATTTGAAAGCTTGACAATTATAACCAGAATTTCCCAAAAAATTGCTAGATTTTATTAAAATCATGCAAAAATCTACATTACTTTATGGAAAAAAACTTTACATCCTTAATGATAGCTTTGGTTTATCAACCATGTGAACAATTAAACATTATCCTTTCGTAACAATAAACTAATGTTTTCAGTTTCAAAGTTCAAGACAATAAAAACTTTACATCCTTAATGATAGCTTTGGTTTATCAACCATGTGAACAATTAAGCATTATCCTTTCGTAACAATAAACTAATGTTTTCAGTTTCAAAGTTCAAGACAATAAATAGTTTTAGGAATGAAAAAAAACAAATAACCAAAAAAACAAACCATCCTAATAAAAACCATGAATAAAAGGGGATATGAAGAGGACACTACACAAAGAAATATTATATAAATAATTTTAAAACATATATAGAATTTAAAATATAAAATTAATATCTTTTGTTTTCTTTTATCTGGTCACATTAGGAAGAAGATAGTTATTTAAATAACAAACTTTTCTCATATATAATTTTAAAATTAGTATAGATTTATTTTAATTTTAATTTTACTAAGGGAGCAAATTATTTAGTGTAAAATTTGGTTAAATATTTTTATTTTTAGAGATTTGATTCCTTTTAGAAAGTTGAGTTTTTCAAGTATGGTATTCATTTCCTTGGACTCTCACATTGTTGATTGATTTCATTATGTTTTTTGTTAATGTTTCGTCCATGGTTATACTAGAAGAAATGGGAAAATAATAGCCATGAAATATCTTGGTTAGTTGCAACAATAAAACATGTGTGCCACTTGTGTAGACTAATTCTTCTAGTCCGTATCATTATCCACTTGGTTTAGAATTCACATATTAAGGAGTTTATTTTGAAATAGTATTATTTTTGTGAGGTCGTGAGGAAGTGGTAAGAAAATTAAGTCTACCATGTGCATGTCCACGACATGCTATTTCCTACAGTGAAAGGCCATGGACTACACTAATAAATAAATCCTTATAATTAATAATTCAAACCATCCACTATAATTATCTCATAAATTCAAACAATCCTCTAATTTAATTTTACATTTTTAAATGATTTATAAAAACTGAGGAATCTATTAATAATATTTCCCTTTACCCATGATACTGAGTTTCATGAGTATATTGTGGACCAATCAAATAAACCAAAATACATTTTCAAAATCCAAAAAAAAAGAGCTTGAATAAAAATGTTTAATTTTTTTATATATATAGCAATTTTTTTTATATATATAGCAAAACAGGTGATTGTTACAAGGTCTAAGGACTTTGACATCTAGGTGAATAGAAATAAATAACCAATTAAGAGAAAAATGTCAAAATTGATTACACATATAAAGATACAATTCAACATAAAGAAATAATAAAAGTTAATTGAGAACACTCCCGCATTTATCAAAAATTAACTCAGAATACATTCATTAAAATTATTTAGTTTATCAGCAAAAAAAACTATTAACTTATCTCAAATTATTTTAATTGTTCCATTAAGTTATAAGTTAATCTTGACAAAATGCAGCAATCTTTTTATTCTCCACTAGGTGTATCTCTTGGGAGGTGTTCCCCAAGTTATTGTGTTCTTTAACATCCTGTTATGTTCCATAATTCCCTCCTTGTATAGTATGAAGTATTCTCACTTTGTCTCTGTGCTAGAAAAGGTTGACTAAAAGAATCATTTGGGGAGTTATCCTTATGGAGTATTAAATAAGAAGTGTGTTTTTGTTTCATAATTGTAATGAGTGTAATTCTCCAAAAATATGTGAAGTAGAAGAGGTTAAAAATCAAGATTAATATTTATTAGATGGAAAATATATATAGCTTCATTGAAATCTTATACATTAACATCTCCATCTTCGCTGTCATCAAAATAATGGCTTTAATCATTTGCATGAAAATTAAAATAAAGCCTCACAAGAAATTATTCAAATTCAAGGACAACGAGAAATTTTTATTCGAGAACAACCACAAAAAAAATTACAAGTCATACTTTATACATTCGGTTTCTTGTAAACTTTTCTCATTCAAGGACAACAAAAAAAATTGCAAGTCATACTTCATAAATTCTGTTTCTAGTTAGAGTAAACTTTTCTCATAATTGATTAATGGAAAAGACCAATTACTTCTAGTTTCTTATACTAATGTTACTTCGTTCAAAACACAAGATTGAATAATCCACTCCATGTTAAGAATTTTTGTTACAACCATTTTGCTTCTTTCAACATAAATAATAATCCACTCTACCTTAAAAATTCTTATTACAACCTTTTCGGATATATCTAGGGCCCCGTTACGGATCTGCCACCCACTCTTCAATTCCCGTTATGGAAGGGTTTTTCTGTTCACACCTCACCTGGATGGAAGAAGGAAGGCGTAGAATAGGCCACTACGCCTATGAATTATACTTTTACTTATGATGCGCATACCCAGGTAGGCCACTGATACCGCCCAGCCTAGCATAGCATGACTTAGAAAACTCTCTTTCTATTCAACATTGTTTTCATTGGCTGATAAGTTGCCCCCAGCATGATTCTCAGCGGCTAGTTGCTTCCCCCCTTGTCTTTGATTATGCCTCTTATTCCTATTTTACTTCTGGTTACTTCCTCGGCTATGGGAAACGCTTTCACCAAATGAAATAGAAGGAGAATAAACCGAGTTCACATGTGAAGAAAGGGTCCAAATCAGTTTGATGCTCCTTACCTAAAGTGGAGAATTCGGTATATTTCAAAAAGAAATATGGTGTGTTAAATACACTATAATTGATGAGATGAGTTGAGAAAATCACAAGTTTTCATACATCTTGCTTTACACTTTGCAGGGAACTTTTCCATTTAATAAAATAGTTCTTTTTAGTTGAAGCTGCATTATATTTATTAGTAATTTAAAAGTCAAGAGGTACTTGGTTTGGGAAAAGATACAACCATGAATATTTAATTTTAATATTTATTTGTTTTTCTTATAAATAATTTGATAAATTTAACTAATTAATACATATTTTGGTTATTTAATAGTCTAATTGTATAGTAAAATTTTAAATATATTTTATATAACAAAATTGGATAATTAATATGGATAATTTGGTTGGAATAAGTTTCATATTTTTGAGAATTGATCGATTAAGCGCCATAGTAGAAACAATAGAAATATAGGACTAATCACTCACTCAAGGTAAAGGTAAGAGTTCGGAAGTTTGCTAATGTTTGCAAGTTTTAATGTAATCGAAAATCTCAACATGGTATAGAGTCTTAGCCCAAATTCGATTCTGAGAGATGGTGTTGGACTAACCACCACACCTTTGGGATCACATGGACTAACTACCACCACCTTGGGAACATGGGACTAACCACCCACTCAAGATATAATCCTAAAAGTGTAGAAGTTTACTAATCCATGTGGATTTTGATATAATGACAAACTTTAATAGAATTAAAATGAGACACCTTTATGTATTATTTACATGAGGCACCTTATGTATTATTAATACTTAAAATAATGCTTCCATTAGTATATAAGTAGGATTGGTTTGTTGAGTAGATTGTCTTGTTAAAATATTTTGTCAACAATAATCTATCACTTTAGAGATTGTTAAATCTTATAAAGTACTATTTATGTGACATATATATGGGTTTGTTATTGAATAGTACTAATTGTTTTTTAACAATATGTGCACTATGTCTACTTCTCCAAATGTCTTTTTAGCATCCAAACCTATATAGTCCTTACTCCCTAAAGGGAAGGAACAAGAAGATGGAAGAATTCTCAATATAAAATCCCTACTATGTACATAGAGTAAGCGTAGATTTTTTTTGTTTGGTTTATTTTCTGTGTTTTGCTGAGTTTGATGTGTGTTTAGTTGTTGGAACACTAAGCGTTGTTGTATGAGGGATCGTTGGTTCGTGTACAGTGTAATTGCTTCAAAGCGTTGAAGATCTCATCGAACCCCAAGACGTGGGGTCATTTGTTATGGGTTGGAAAATCACCGGAGCATGACAAGTCTGTTGTGCGTGTGAGAAGATGGGCGACGCTCTCGTTACCTGCACTACGTATCTCCAATGATCATTGTTGGAGAATTTCTATGTAACCTGCTATTGGAGGTGCATAAATGTAATTTGTTGTTCGTTGTTTTGCATCAATATACTATTCGAGTCTATCCACAATCTGTCAAAGTAATCTTAAGAAGCAGTAGGTCCTCGTGGAGCAAACCTGATTCCAGAACAAAAGTTGTAGTTGGTTGACCTATTTGTGACCTGTGGATGGTCTCGTTGAGATTTTCATCCCGCAGAACCATGTGTATACGTTGGATGAGGTTATCGAGCGGCTGAGTCAATAGTTTCAAGTCAGTGGCATGTGCGGGCCTACCACTGTGTCCTGTATTGCGGATTCAAATCGCGGACCAGTGGTTTAATTCATTTTTGGTTCTGCTCTGAAAAGAAATTGGGACATCAAATTTGTGATACGCCGGTTTCAAGCGACTGTGTATGGAAATTCCTTGGACGACACTCACTTCAACGGCTTTCATTGCAGATCATGGATTATGGTGACATGGTTTTCTGCTCAGGTCAGAATGTTTTAAGCATTACTCATTTAGAGGGGCATTGCCGACCCTCTCCATGGAAGAATATGTGGGAATTCTTGATTGTTGTGATGGGGATTTTTTTTTGGAACAATATTATGCACTTATTTCAATTTTGTTAGCATAGTTCATGTTTGACTTCGCAAGGGGAATAATTTCTGCTGGGATGTCAACGGATAGTTTTATGATTATTGGTTTTATTGTCATATTATTGTTTTTTTTATCGTCATGATTTTTGTTAAATAGTGTGTTGTTTTAAATAGTTTTTGTGTTTGAGTGAGTTTGTAAAATTTATAAATTGAAAATGTATAATTAATTATTGAACAAAGGAATATAATTAAATTGTGGTTATAAATGTTTTTTTGGTGTCTAGAGAATATATTGTTAAGTTAATTATATGAATTTGTGCTTAGGGCTTCAAGAGCATCAGTTACAGGTTATGTTATGAGATCCTTGTATGAATTTACATGTTATGTTATGAGATCATTGTATAAAAAAGGTCAGTTGCATATGTGATTGTTGAATATGTCGAGTAAACCGAGTAATCAGACAACTCACCTATACAACTATCAAAAGTATAGTTGGTTGTATTTTGATAGATGGGAGTTTGTCCATAGGGTGGTAAGATTTTCTTTAGGAAGATTGAGAAGCTTCAGTTATACAAAGTTCATCAAAGATAGTGAGAGGCGGTTATGTCTTAAATGAGTTGAATGGGAAGCTCTAAGATTCTGGTGGTGAAAATAACATTGTCCGAGAGACTTTAGAGTGGGGATAAGTGTCAAGGAAGACCAATCAAATAAATGTAACATGTGAATTGTAATTCGTCAATTTTGAATTAATTTTTGTAATAATGTAATGTAAGCATTAAAGGGATGCTTTAAAATAATGATTACATTAGTATATATATAGGATTGGTTTGTTGAATAGATTGTCTTGTTGAAATATTTTCTTAACAATAATATCTTATTTTAGAAATTGTTGGATCTCATAAAGTACTATTTGTCATTGAAAAATACAAATTGTTTTCAAGCAATATGTGCACCAGGTCTATTTCTCAAAACGAAGATAGTTTAGGAAATGAACATTTTACATTAAAAAAAAGTTTCCTAATATTGAAGCTTTACAAGGTTCAACTTGAGTAGTTGTGTTATGCTCATAAATATAAATTCTCCAACTACACATACCAAGTGATAGATAACAAATCTACCAATTCATAAACATGTGACTTCTAGGTAAAATTCGATTTGTAAACAGATTATGGACCAAAACCAGGCGAAATTCCTATCTATGTTACCAGCAGTGGACATAACTTTTGCGGAGGCCTGCAGAAACGATAAATACTTGAGGATAAAGCAATAGTCTCGTGCCAAAGTTTTCAAGCTCCACCCCTAGCGCGACATTGTGCAAGAAGCGAATGACGAGGAAAGAGTCATTTTAGAATCGGTGAAAAATTCCCCGATTTCTCAACCACGCAATTATTATCTCGAACTTAAACCGATTCGAATATGTGTTTGTGCCACTTATTATTACTCACCCGTCCGTTACACCAATTATACAATCCGGATAAAGTTGGCGACCGAATCCTAACTTAGAAGATTCGTTACGTTAAACCGTCAAACATGCGTTTATGTCACCTGATAATCGGGTTGAAGATGACAATCTAATCTTAACTCAGAACCTTCCTTACGTTAAATCGTCAAACATGCGTTAATATTACTCTCTTGTTTTTCGGTCAATCGTATGGTTTGTCAACGACGTGAACAATTAAACATTATGTTTTGGGTTTTTATTATTCTTTTTCCGAGGGCCGTGAAAAGAGCGTAGATTGTTAACCTTGACCATGGGATACTTTTCAATAGTCAAGATCTCCAAGGTTTAGATGGTGGTTATAAAAGTCAATTCAACAGAGTTAGAGGCAGCGAAGTTGTAACGATGGAAAATTAAAAAATTAATATAAACAACCACTATCATAAAACGCGCCTTAAGGAAATGGCATACGGAGAAGACACTTCTCAATAAAAATGATGGTGGTTATAAAAGTCAATTCAACAGAGTTACAGGCAGCGAAGTTGTAGTTGTAATGATCGAAAATTAAAAAGTTAATATAAACAACCACTATAATAAAACGCGCCTTAAGAAAATGGCATACGGAGAAGACACTTCTCAATAAAAATACTAGTGTTAAGATGTTGAGATTTTCAGTTTTATTAAATTGGGCAGAAATTTCATGTATGTGACAACAATAAGATTAGTTGCTATGTTAGCTCCAGTGTTTTTTGAGGAGGAGTTAATGCATTCTCTATTTGTTGTGAGGGAATTTATGATTCAGTGTTATGCTCCAGCTATATAGAAATGTAATCGTAAAGGATTGTAAGAGTGTGTAGAGAAAATAGGGAGAGCTGAGAATTATTAGATTTGTAATCTCCTTTGAATAATAAGATTGCCGATGCCTTTGTTCTGGTGGACGTAGCCCAGATTGGTTGGGTGAACCACGTTAAATCTCTGTGTTATGTTTTTTGTGAGGTTTTTGTTTGTGCTGTGTATGTTTATATTTATTCCAGCTGCGTTTTGTTTAGTCTAACAAGTGGTATTATAGCGTCGCAGCGGAGTGTGGAGGGCCCATAATCTACAAGTCGCTGGTTGTGGAGCTGGTGCGCGTGAGAAGATCGGCTGAAGGTGGAGTTTCAGCGATTGGCGCGGTTTTAGCAGAGACAGTCGCGCCAATTTTTAGCAGAACGGGTTGGCGCAATTTACTTTGGAATAGATGCGTCAATTGGCGTGGACCCGGGTCTGATACTCGCACCAGAGATTCAATATTCAGATTGGCGCGGAATCGACGGGATTAAGCGCGCGGTTGATCGGCTGTCAACGGAGTGCGAGACAGTGGTTGTGTTTTAGGCGCGGTTTTTTTCGCTGTCAAGGAGCGCCCGGCAGATTTTCCCTCTAGTAAATTTACAATTTTTTGGTTTTTCTTTTAGAATTGTGGTTACACAGTACGACAGAGGCATTGTTTAATTCGGAATTGGAGATTGTTTGTTTGATACAACATGGCCAAAACTCAAAGTGCTCATTTTGAGATCGAGAAGTTTAATGGCAAAAATAACTTCGAGATCTAGAAAGTGAAGATGCATGATCTGCTTGTACAACAAGGTGTGGCGAAGGCGTTGTTGGGAAGAGCTAAACAGCCTTACCCCATGACAGATGATGAATGGAATGAAATGGATGGAAGAGCTCTGAGTGGTATTCGACTGTGTCTGGCGGATGATGTTTTGTTTAACATCGTGTCAGAGAAAACTGCTGCTGATTTGTGGACAAAGCTGGAGAAGTTGTACATGACAAAATCCTTGACCAATAGGATTCTTCTGAAGCGACAATTGTACAATCCGCGTATGAAGGAAGGTACAACTATTGCTGATCATTTAAATGTCTTTAATACTCTCCTGGTGCAATTAGAAAGTATAGAAGTAACATTTGAATCAGAAGATAAAGCTATAACTTTATTGTGCTTGTTTCCCGAGTCATGGGATAATTTTGTTACTTCTATAAGTCTTAGTTCATCAGAAACCATTGAATTTGATGATGTTGTTGGAGCTTTGTTGTCCGAAGAGACAAGGAAGAGGTCAAATGCCGACACCTCTACATCAGAAGCAATGATGGCTAGAGGTCGTTCGAGAGAAAGACTCTCTGGTAAGCACAACGACTCACGATCAAAATCGAAAGGGAAGAAGAGTAAGGTAAAGTCCTGGTTTTGTGGCAAATCGTGACATTTGAAGAAGGACTGTTGGAAGAGACAACAAGCATCCAAAGAAGACTCTTCGATAGCGAAGCAAGAAGCAAACACGACAGATACAGGTTCGGCATCTGGTTCAGGTATGAGTGATGAAGTGTTATCAGTTAATTTGTCAAATCATGATCAACATTGGCTGTTAGATTCTGGTGCATCAAACCACATGTGTATTCATAAAGAATGGTTTAAGACGTATAGATCAATTAATGATGGAGTCGTGTACATGGGTAATGATGTCACATGTAATATTGTGGGAATAGAGAGTATACAGCTGCAAATGTTTGATGGGACAACCAAAATGTTAACTGATGTAAGACATGTACCAGATTTAAGGAAAAATCTAATTTCACTAGGAGCACTTGACACAAATGGATATAAAATTGTAATTCAAGGTGGAGTAATGAAAATTTACAAAGGTATTTTACTTGTAATGAAAGCTAAGAAGGTAGGAAATCTATTTCAGTTAGAAGGAAGAACAAGGTCAGATCATGTGTTTACGGTGTCTGAACATGACAGTAGTTCCATTCGCTTATGGCATCAAAGGTTGGGCCATATGAGTGAAAGACGGTTAAAGATTTTGGCTGATTGCAAGTTACTTCCTAATCTAAAGTTTGGCAAGTTAGATTTCTGTAAACATTGTCTGTTTGGAAAACAAAGTAAGCAAAACTTTAAAACAAGCAAACATACTAGTAAAGGAATACTTGATTATATCCATTCAGATGTTTGGGGTCCAACCCCTACAACTTCATATGGTGGCTCGTCATATTTTGTATCGTTTATTGATGATTTCTCTTGGAAAGTGTGGGTCTACATGTTGAAAAGAAAGTCTGATGTTTTTACAATTTTCAAGCAGTTTAGAGCATTGGTAGAAAACATCACTGTTAGAACTATAAAATGCTTAAGAACTGACAATGGTGGTGAGTTTACTTTCAAAGAGTTTGAAAACTATTGCAAGGATGCAGGGATCGAGAGACATAAGACCACTGTTTATACTCCTCAGCAAAATGGAGTTGCTGAATGCATTAATAGGACTCTTTTAGAGAGAGCAAGGAGTATCCTGAGTAATGCCGATTTGCAGAAGGAATTGTGGACAAAAGCGGTGGCTACAGCTTGTTATGTGATAAATCGATCACCATCCATGGCATAGGTTGCAAGATTCCTCAAGAGGTATGGAAAGGTTACCCTTGTGATTATTCTAAACTTAGAGTGTTTGGTTGTGATGCATATGCTCTAGTGCCTAAACATCAGCGAACTAAATTAGATCCAATGTCAAAAAGGTATATCTTTGTTGGATATGGTGATGGAACAAAGGGATATAGATTGTGGGATCCTACTACCCGCAAGATCATCATCAACAGAGATGTAAAGTTTAATGAATCCTCTCTTGTACAGTTAGATGTAGATAATAGATTGAAACATGATAATGTATCTGATTTTCAGCACATTCAGTTTGAAAGCACTTCTAATGATATTTATGATGACCATAGTTCAGATACTAGTCATGAACAGGTTTCATAATCAGATCATGAACAGGGTTTAGATGTAGATCATGAACAGGTATGAGATGCTGATCATGAAGAAGTTCCTATAGATGGTAGTCAGCCAATTGTGGAAGCACCAGAAACATCTTTAAGGAGGTCCACGAGAATTAAACGTCCTCCTAGAAGGTATGATGATTATGTTACTTCAATTGCTTTAACCGCTAATGACAATGAACCTCTGTGCTATCAGGACGCTGTAGAAGGTTTGAAAAGTGACAAGTGGAAAAAAGCTATGAATGAAGAGATGATGGCATTACACAAGAATGGCACATGGGATCTGATTGAACTTCCGAAAGACAGGAAAACTGTGGGATGTAAATGGGTATTCAAGTTGAAACGGGGTGTGAATGATACTGAGGACAGGTACAAAGCGAGGCTGGTCGCAAAAGGTTTTTCTCAGAAAACAAGCATTGAATTTCATGAGATTTTCTCACCAGTTGTTAAAATAGTTTCAATTAGAATTGTGTTAGCATTAGTCGCTTTGCTTGATTTAGAATTGCAGCAACTAGATGTTAAGACTGCATTTTTACATGGAGACTTAGATGAGGAAATTTATATGGAACAACGGGAAGGGTTTGTTCAGCATCGCAATAAGAAATTTGTCTGCATGCTCAAGAAATCATTGTATGGCCTGAAGCAGTCGCCTTGGCAATGGTACAAGAATTTTGATTCTTTCATGTTGAGTCAAAAATATATAAGAAGTGAATATGATCATTGTGTTCATTTTAAGCAATTAAATGATGGCATGTTCATTATCTTAGTGTTATATGTTGACGATATGCTTTTAGCAAGCAAAAGCATAGTGGAGATCAACAAGTTAAAGGCTCAGATGGCAAGGACGTCTAATATGAAAGATCTGGGAGCAGCAAGACAGATTTTGGGCATGGAGATTTTTAGAGACAGGAACAATGGTACGCTGTGGCTATCACAACAGAAGTATATTGAGAAAATACTCTTGAGGTTTGGTATGAACAATGTGAAGCCTGTGTCAATCCCTTTAGCTTCCCATTTTAAGTTTTCTTCCAGTTTATGTCTTAATATAGATGAAGAAAATGGATATATGTCTCGAATTCCGTATGCCAATGTAGTAGGATGTTTGATGTATGCGATGGTTTGTACTCGACCAGATATTTCACATGCAGTTGGGGTTGTCAGCAGGTATATGGCAAATCCAGGAAAAGAACACTGGTCAGCAGTGAAATGGATGCTTCAGTATTTGAGAGGCACAAGTGATTATTGTATCACTTATAATAAAAGTAGTGAATTTGTTTGCGGATATGTTGATTCTGATTTTGTAGGTGATTTGGATAAGAGAAGGTCGACTTCAGGGTATGTCTTTACTCTTGCGGGTGGAGCTATTAGCTGGATGTCAAAGCTACAAAACATTGTTGCTTTATCCACTACTGAAGCAGAATACATTGCTGCTTCTCATGCTTGCAAAGAATCGGTTTAGTTGAAAGGTTTGATTGGTGAGTTTGGTAGGTTGCAGGACAACATCAAGTTATTTTGTGACAGTCAAAGTGCAATTCACTTGGCTAAGAATCCAACCTATCATAGTAAATCAAAGCATATACCAATCAAGTACCATTTTGTAAGATAGGTTATCACTGAAAGGGGTGTTTCTCTTGAAAAGGTGCATACGAAGGAAAACTGTGCAGACATGTTCACGAAACCTGTTTTGTTAGAGAAGCTGTGTTGGTGTCTGGCTTCTCTTGGCTTGCAGAAAAGATAAAAACAATAAATGAACAAGACATCAGGCTAATTGTTGTCAAGGTGGAGATTGTTGAGATTTTCAGTTTTATTAAATTGGGTAGAAATCTCATGTATGTGACAACAATAGGATTAGTTGTTATATTAGCTCCAGTATTTTTTGAGGAGGAGTTAATGCATCCTATATTTTTTGTGAGGGAATTTATGATTCAGTTTTATGCTCCAGCTATATAGAAATGTAATCCGTAAAGGATTGTGAGAGTGTGTAGAGAAAATAGGGAAATAGGGGAGAGCTGAGAGCATGAGTGAATTATTAGATTTGTAATCTCCTTTGAATAATAAGATTGTTGATGCCTCTGTTCTGGTGGACATAGCCCAGATTGGTTGGGTGAACCACGTTAAATCTCTATGTTATGTTTTTTGTGAGGTTTTTGTTTGTGCTGTGTATGTTTATATTTATTCCAGCTGTGCTTTGTTTAGTCTAACATAAGATACATCATTTTCATCCTCTTAAATTTAGGGAAGCTATAAAGATGGAAAGGAAACTATCGAGAAAATGGTTGGAAAATTAGTGGATGTTAGATCCCTACCAATTTTTTTCAAGTTTTTATTTATTTTATATGTATATATTTCTAATTTCCTAATTTTATTATTTATTTGTATTTTTATGTTTACTACTAATAAACAACTATTAATTATTTTTTTCAATGTTGATTTATTTATTATTATTACTATTATTATTTTTTAAGTTGGACTATTTATTAGTTTTATTTCTTTTTAAGTTTTTAGAATTAATTGTTTTGATTATTTAAGTTTGACCCAAATATTATTTTTGTTTTATTATATTATTATATTGATTTTATTAATTGGTTTATTGTTTTGATCATTTAGGTTTGACGTAAATATTTTTATTGTTAGATATTTATTTCATTAAATTTTTCCTTTTGATTAATTATTTTCCGTAATTCAATATTAACAATTATATTCTAACAATTATTTCTTTATATTAAAATATTATTTATTTAGTCAAATCTAACTGTTTTATTTATCTGCCTCTAACTCTGTTGGCATTTACATCAACAAGCTAGAAGGTTGTTTAGAGGATGCAGGTTGTGCTGGCACGATCTTCGCTGGGATAATCATCATCTTTCTTCTCTATGCTAACGATATTGTTCTTCTCGAAAGGTGCCCATCTGATCTTGATAAGCAACTTAGACTTCTTAAGGATTTCTGCTCTACCATGGGTATCACTGTTAACACCGACAAAACAAAAGCTATGATTATCAAATCCAAGAAGGACACTTACGCTAATTTTATGTATGACAATAGTGACTTGGAGGAAGTGTCTTCTTGCAAGTACCTAGGTATTGATATTCATCACAAGCTCAACTAGAACTGTAGCATTGAGAAAAGGATTAATGGGGGGTGGAAAGCTTATTTTGGCCTTGAAAATAATTCTACAACGACAAACCTCGTAATGTGGGATAGAAAGAAGTTCCTCTTTGAAACTTTAGTCACTCTTGTTATCTTATATGGATGTGAGGTTTGGGGTTGCAACATCTCTAGAGAATCGTGGAGAAAGATTGAGCAAATCCAGAAGCGTTTTATAACGTATAATCTCAAAATTTAAATAAATACACCCTATCCTATTCTCCTTATAGAAGTGAGTTTTTCCCCTATCGAGAGCCTAGCTATGACTAGGCTTCTGTTGTACAAGCACAAACTCAATAACATAGGTGACCATAAACTTCTTAAGCTAGCTTTAAATTCCAGCCAAAACCACCTAAGGCTCAAACGAGGTTGGTATAAAGACACGAGGACCTGGTTGAACCAATGGGAGATAGACGAGAATGTTATATTGCAAAACCTTAATAACATTAAAAATATTGTTACTTCTAAGTTCAAAGAAAAAATGTGGTGTGAGAAAGATTTAGCAGCTAAAAGAAAATTATGATATTATAAGGAGGTCATCAACCCCACCCTAGAAGATCAAAAGTATCTCTCTGTTTTAACTAGCTCAAAGAAGAAAATTAATATAGCCAAGATTAGAACGAACTCTCATGAGCTCCATAGTGAAACGGGTTGTTGGGCAGTTCCTACAACACCATGGATGGAAAGAATCTACCATCTCTGTTAGAATATAAACATCGAGGATGAAAATCACTTCCTCTTAGAGTGCCCCATGTACAACCACATTAGATCTCAGTTTCATAATCTTTGTTGCAATAATGACCTTCCTAGCCTTTTATGATGTCAAAATTATAGTTAGCTCGGGAGGCTTCTCTCTAAGCTTTTTGAGCATAGGAATAAAATCTTAAATCAAACTAAATAATTCATTTCTTTAGGTCTGATAGACCAAAGTTTGGTCTTAGTGGATGTTAACCATCATCCTCATCATCATAATAATAATTTATTAATAATATAATTTATTTACTCAAATGTAACCGTTATATTGAAATTGCTAAAAAAAAAATCTTTAAAAGGTGTTTATGTTATTCCATGTTCATGTGGGACACCCTATGTTGGGGAAACTGGGCACTCTATTAATCAGAGGCACTCAGCCCACATCAAACATGGAAGGACCTGGTTTTTAGCCCTGGCAGAGCATGGGGAGAAGACTAAGCACCATATTTGTATTGAGGAGTCCTGTGTAATAGCAAAAATTGCGCATTTTCACCACCAAAAGTTTAGGGAGGCCATAGAAATTGAAATGAGGCTGAGTAATCTCAACAGGGATGATGGATGGAAGATTTGTCTTTTCCTCCTAGCTCGCCCCAATGTTTCTCTCTTGTTTTTGTCTTCTTCTTTGGTTTTTTCCCCATCTTATGGGTTGTTCTTTCCCCTTTGTTTATATATATATATATATATATATATATATATATATATAATATTTTTATTTTTATTTTTATTTTCACTTTTCTTATAGCATGTTTTTATTATTAGGTTATAATTCTTAAATTAAAATTAAAATTATTATTATTATTATTAATTTTTTTTTAACCTTACTTTCTCTATTAGACTTATTATATAAATAAATAATATTTTATAATTTAACGCAACTAAAATATTTATAAACATATAATATAGTTATTTGACTGATTATTAAACTTTAGTTTTAATCCCCTCACTTGGCTTTATTGGATTTGTTATATAAATAAATAATATTTTATAACTAAACTTAACCAAAATAATTATAAACGTATAAAATATAATTATTTGATTGATTATTAAACATCAGTTTTAATCCCCATTCATCATTCATCCCATTATTAGATTAAAAAATATATAAATTTCATCGTTGAATTTTCTAAGAAATTAAATATAGCTACATATAATATAATTAACATAATTTCATTTTATTTTACTCCATATTGATAACTTATGTAGTTAAATAAATAAACTGATTTTATTATTCAAGTATATAACTAACTTAGTTATCTAATTAATAATCATTTAGTTTATATAGGTTTAAATAATACAGAGTATATTAAGTGATTAGGTTTTAGTTGTAGTTTAAGCTAATAGAATTTAATAGATCTAACAACCAATCAATTAATTAATTAATTAAACAATTAATTTTTCCTATCTCTATCTCTTGGTCGCCCAGTCAATTTCCTTGGTCAATAGTAGTTGTTTTTTCTAGTCGTTGATGGATCTGCTCTCTCTATTTAACTTGTAGCCATGATTTGGTTCTTCATCTTGTCCTGACGATGTTAACAAATGAATTTTTATGAGATTTTCACCGAAAACTCTACTAAAAAAACTTGATATGGATCACAAAAGTCTAAGTTCAATAAAAATATCTTCATCTATTTAACTTGATGCCATCTTGTTCTTCATTTTGCGTTGATGAGTTCAATAAAAATCTCTTCATCTATTTAACTTAATGCCATCTTGCTCTTCATTTTGCGCTGACAATAAACCACAATGGATGAAACGCGTCAAATAAAATTTTGATGATGTGATTTTTACCGCAAATTTTCTTACTTTTCATAATATGGATCACAGAAGCGTAAATTTAATTAATAAAAATATTACATAAATAATTTTAAAAGTACATAAATTAAAATATAAATCTAGTATTCCATGATATTAAAAACTATATTAATTACTTTTTTCTCTCCTTTTAAGTTGCGAAGATATAAATGAAATTAATTTTGATAGATTTTTTTCTTGAATCTAAATGGTATAACATATATATAATAATTATAATTATAATACAAAAATTAAAATAAACATTAGGTATATTGATAATATAAAGTATGTAGTTCTTGGGAGTTTTCTTGGTGACTGAGCTCTAGGAGAAGCGACTAGGGTTTGGAACAGGGGGCGACAGAAGCGAGCTGGTAACTATGGAGGGGCATGGAGGAGGGAGCTCCACTCCCTCCTATAGCAACGTGGTTTCAAATAGAGGCAGAGAGACGAGTCTGCACAATCTTTGGAATTCAACGGAGGATGAGACAAAGACAACTAGTCCCCAAAAGCCGGAAAGCAGCAAATCCCATGAAAAGGAAGGGACCCACAAGGAGGCGCAAAAGGAAACGAAAGATAGAGACAATAGTCAGAGAATGGATGGTTGATCTACAACGGGACCCTGCAAGCCCAAGTCTAATATCAAACCCCGGGTGCTTTTAAATGATCCTGCTCTACAAGTGCACAGAGAACACATGGCAACCTATTGTGTCATATGCAAGTTTATGGGTATTTGGCCCACGGAGAAAGCTCTATAAACATGGATAAGAAACACTTGGAAACCAAAAGGAGAAATAACTATACATCTGGGGTCCAAGGGTTTTTTTACAGTGGTTTTCACTACCCTAGAGGATAAAGACAGATTTTTCAAAGGAGGACCTACTTCTATGCTGTTGCAGGCCTCTACATGCGACCTTGGATGAAGAAATTTTTTCCAGAGCGAGAAATGTTCACATCGGTCCCGGTATGGATTAGATTATATTCCTTACCTTTTAATTACTGGCTACGGAAATCCTTAAAAGCTACAGGTAATAAATTAGGACATTTTATAAAGATATCAGAGGCGACTCTGCGAGGAAAATATACATCCTTCGCCTGCATTTGTGTAGAAATGGACTTATCGGGAGCACTCCCAGATGAAATCATCCTGGAAGTATATGATGAGGAATGGGTACAGGCGGTCGATTATGAACACATCCCATTCAGATGCCGCAAATGTCATGAACATGGGAACCTATTTAGAGATTTCCCACTCAACAAAAGAGAGGACAACCTGAAAAACAACATAGGAAAATACCCTGAAGGTTTCACCAAAGTGGAAGGCAGAGGAAAAGGAGGGAGGGAAAAGCACCAAAAGAAGCCTAGCGAGAACAAGCTACTAGGTCACAATAGCTTCGAGATTTTAGGAGAAGAGGGGGGAGATATTGGAAAGAATAAGGGACCGAAGGACATTCATACATGGAAAGAAAAAGATGATAACATGGGTAACATATAGGTAAACAATGAACTAACGGAGGACCCATCAAGCACTATGGGACTTGGAAGGGACCAGGAGATGACCCCAAGCGAAGGAGGAATGGAGGACCAAGACCTACAGGAGATTTTTGAAAGGGAGAACCTTGAACTAGAAAAGTTCCTAGAACAGGGAACTAACAAAGGGATTGACTCTCTACCTCAATAGGAGTTTGATAGAATACAACAACTATTCCTCCAAAGGTCTCAAACAAAGGCTGCAGGTGTCAAAAGGAACTATGATAGCCAGGAGAATAAAGGGGGTCAAACCAATGGAGATTACATCAGGACACTCCACCAAAAACCCAGGCAAGAAAAGAGGAAGAAGGAGACAGAATGATCTCCTGTCAGAATGTGGGAAACTCTTGATTAATTCAGGTAAGATGAAAGATCTCACTAGTTATTCTTTCACTAACACATCATTATGAATCTCACAACTTGGAACATTAGGGGGCTAGGTAGTGAAAGAAACAAAGAAATCTCAGTAACAGAATAAAAGAAGAAAAATCGGACATGATGTTTATTCAGGAAACAAAATGCTCAGTAGACAAGATTAAAGAAATACATAGCAAATGGCTTAACAGCTATGAATACGTTGAAATCAAAGCAAATAACACAACATGGGGAATTCTCACCCTATGGAATCCTCGGACATTTGAGATCATGGATGCTGAGGCAACCAAAAAACACCTTTCAATGGTAATACAACCATTGGGGGACAAGGATTGTTACTTAATCACAAATGACTATGGTCCTAAACTTCTAGAAGACAAAATAAGGCTTCTCACCTCTCTGGAGGAGCTGAGAGAGAGACATTCAGTTATCCCTTGGATTATGGGAGGGGACTTTAACATGATCATATCTCTCACAGAGAAAAAAGGATGAAGCAGATTGTTGGGACGAGACTCACTTGCCTTCCATAACTTCTTAGGCAACATGAGACTAGGGAATATGGACACAAATAACGGCACCTTCACTTGGAATAACAGGAGAGGAGGAACTTCCCAAGTTGCCTCGAAATTAGACATATTCATAATCTCGAAGGATCTCCTGCTCTCCGGTCACACTATGACAGCCTGGATCCTTCCTTTTGGAGGCTCGGACCACTGGCCCATCCAGCTGGAAGCTTCTTTCATTGGAACCCCGAGAAACAGACCTTTCAGGTTTGAAAATGCCTGGCTAACTCACCCTGACTTCATCACTAATATTGGAAATTGGTGGGCAGAAGACATGCCCACCCAAGGCACAAAAATGTTCCTCCTACATCAAAGACTCAAACATATCAAACAAAGGCTCAAAGAATGGAACATAAATGAGTTTGGAAACATTTTTGAAGCCAAAAGAGAAGTGGAAAGAAAATTACAAGAAACTAATCAAATTCTCATCACGGAAGGATTCACAGAGGAAAGGAAAATGCAGGCAGACTCTCTGCAACAAGAATGGGACAATAGATGTCAGCAGGAGGAAATCTTCTGGAGACAGAAATCAAGAGTACAATGGATCAAAGAAGGGGAGAGAAATACCAGGTTCTACCACAAGTCTACCATGAAACACAGGGCTCAAAGAGATGCACAATGGGAATGCTCCAGTCCCGGATGGTTTCAAAGTAGACTTCTTCAAAACATGCTAAGATACAATCAAACATGACATTCTTGATGTGGTGGAGGACTCGAGAAAATCAAGAACAGTTCTTAGAGCGATTAATGAATCCTTCATAGCATTGATCCCTAAACAAGAAAAGCCATGACACCAGACAGATTCAAACCCATAGCTTTATGCAATGTGGTGTACAAAATCATATCCAAAGTTATTGCTAATAGACTCAAACCTCTGCTTCCAACACTCGTATCACAGGAGAAGACCAGATATGTGGAAGGTAGACAAATTCTCAATAATATCATCCAAGCTCACGAAGTGGTTCATTCCCTCAAGAATAATAAGCAAGCAGGTATGATAATACAGCTGGACATAGCGAAAGCTTATGATAAGATAAGCTGGCCGTACATAAGGAAAATTCTTAAAACTTATGGCTTTAACCACAACTGGATAAAGTGGGTCATGGCCCTGGTAACCACAGCAAGTTGCTCAATCCTTCTCAATGTGTCTCCATCAAGAACCTTTAGGCCATCAAGGGGCCTCAGGCAAGGAGATCCTATTTCCCCATTTCTCTTCATTATCATGATGGAAGGATTGGGCAGAACGATCAATTCAGCCAAGGAGGAAGGAAGAATCAAGGGACTAAAACTGACTCAAAATGGGGACACATTGACTCATCAACAATTTGTGGGTGACACTATGCTGCAGGGCACACCCACAGTCAAGGAAGCCAAAGCCTTCAAACAAATCCTGCATGATTTCGCAATGGCTGC
Organism: Pinus tabuliformis; assembly: GCA_031772625.1. Taxonomy (NCBI): domain Eukaryota; kingdom Viridiplantae; phylum Streptophyta; class Pinopsida; order Pinales; family Pinaceae; genus Pinus; species Pinus tabuliformis. The sequence continues at coordinate 94,864,236 of CM062820.1, forward strand.
TAGCACGAAGGTAAGCCTCACAAAATCAAAAGTTTTCTTTTTCAATACGGATATTTCTATTCAAAGACATCTCTCCAAAATTCTTGGATTTCAAAGAGACCATCTTCCCTCCAAATATTTGGGAATGCCTCTCACTAACAAACCCCTAAGTAAGGAAGTTTGGGAGTCAGTCACAAATAAACTAAAGGACAAAGTCAACAACTGGACTAGCAGATCTTTGAATTTGGCAGGAAGGCTAATTCTTACAAAGGTTGTACTACAAACCATTCCAGTTTTCATGTTTTCAACCCTTCCTGTCCCAAAAGGAGTTTTACAGTAGATCAGGAATATTCAAAGAAACTTTCTTTGGGGTAAAGGGGAAGAGAAAAAGAAATGGGCCCTGGTTGCGTGGGACAAGCTCTGCATACCTAAAACCCATGGTGGTTTAGGTCTCCATGACCCAGACACCCTAAGCAAAGTCTTGGGGGAAAAACTATGGTGGAGATGGCTAAAGGAAACGAACAACCCATTGGCTAATCTTTAGAAACAAAAATACGCAATGGATTGGCAGAAAAAGGACCACATTCTGATGACAGGACACATCAGGGGTTCCCACATTTCAAACAATGCGTGGGAAAATAGAGCCTTAGTTCAAATCATAGTTTCTGGGAGATCAGAAATGGGAATTTAGCCTGGTTCTGGGAGGACAACTGGCAACAGGAACATAACCTCTGCAAAGAAGGTCTAGACATCATCAAAAAAATGACACCATTAACAAAGGAATAAAAAGGGTAAGTGACTTTTGGGACCACTCAAGAGAGAGAGGGAAATGGAGAATTTGGAAGGTACCAGAATACAGTGAAGATACCTCTCTGAAAGCCCAAGCTAAAGTTCTTGAAAATATTCTGGAAAAGAGACAAATTTTGACTTTAACCTCGAATGATTTACTAAGATGGGGTAGAAATAATGAGGGCATCTTCAACCTCAAAGAAGCCAAAATAATAGTCAGTGGACCTGACCATCCATACCATAACAAAACTTGGAAATACCTTTGGAGCAACCCACATTGGATGAAGATCAAGTTGTTCATGTGGCTAGTTCAACATAAAAAGATTTTGACTTGGGAAAATCTTAGGAAAAGAGGTTTTGTTGGGCCTTCAAAATGCCAGTTATGTGGTTTGTAGGAGGAGACCATGGATCACCTTCTCAACCTTTGCTCGTTCACCTCCTCCATATGGAATTGGGTAGCATCTATCATCAACCACACAGTCAGGAGGGAAAATGGCATTACTGTAACTTTAAAGAATTGGAGGAAAGACTTCTTGGATAATGAGACAGTCAATTTAGCCTGGACACCGACTCCTGGTTTTTTAATTTGGGATGTTTGGAAAGAATGTAACAAAAGGATCTTCAAAGCTAAATGTGATTCAACTCAAAACATCATGGCTCAAATCCTAAAACAGCTCAAAGAAACAGTGAATGCCCTTCTGAAGCAACCTCTTGAGAAACCCCCTAGTCAAAGGGATGCTCATATTCTCGAACAGTTGGGACTCCAGTCTTATGTCCCTCCAGGCACCAAAAAGAAAGCAAGGCACACATCAGATCGAAAGGCTTTCTGGCAACCCCCTCCCCATGGCTTCCTGAAATTCAACATAGATGGAGCTTCAAAAGGAAACCCTGGGGATGCTAGTTACGAAGGAGTTATAAGAGATGAAGAGGGCAATATCAAAGTCATCTTTCACAGTCATTTTGGGAGGGCAACCAACAATATGGAGGAACTCATGGCCATTGAGCAAGGCTTAGAAATCCTGATGGACTACAATTTACATAATACAATCATAGAGGTAGACTCGGAATTAACAATTAATTCGGTCAAAAGATTAAGTATTGGCGCAGCACCAGACAAAGTTTCAAACCACTGGATACTTTCGCAAGTATATCATCGAATTCAATCTCACCTCAGAATACCTAGAACTCTAAGCTTTGTACATGTGCACAGAGAAGCCAACAGAGTGGCAGACCGACTTGCTAATGAAGGGGTGACATATACAAGAGAAAACAAGTGCTGCTCGTGGGAGTTGGTTCAGGCGGGACAACTGCATGAGGACTGCAACACTCTGGCTCGCGCAGACAGGGAGCATTATCAGTACTTGAAGGGTAAACAACCAGCAGAACACTAAGATGATGGATGTTAAGGGTTTAACTAACAGACGACAGAGGTATGGTAGGTAGAGCAGAAAGAGCGCGAAACAAGAACAGGGTGGTTTTGCTATAGTAAACATGGTTATTGGACGTCCGCTTTACCAGAAGTGGTTTTTCAGAAAAGCTTTCGATGCCACAAACTGTGGGACACGCAGCTCTAGGATGAGAGAGAATACCACCTTCATCGTGCAGGTATTCCTCACTCTTCTCTCCAGTCGATATCTCTCACAGCCATTGGATCTTGTGGCAGCAGATCTAGGGCTGAGGTTTGTCATGCTTGTTGGTGGGACCGTGATGGTTTTGCTACAGTTTTCGTGGTTATCGGGCATCCGCATTACCACAAGCGGGTTTTCGGAAATGCCTCCGATGCCACTAACCATGCAACACGTGGCTCCAGGAAGAGTGAGAATACCGCCTTCATCAGGCGGGTATTCCTTGCGCATCTTTTCGGCCCGATATCCTTCACAACCATTGGATCTTGTGGAAGCAGATCTACGGCTAAGGTTTGTCGTGCTTGTTAGGGGCTTCTGATTTTCTCTCTTGTAAGTTCTCGGGCAGATCTATTGCTTGATGGTCTCTATTTCACCATTGGGTCCACTCTTTGTCTTTGTTGGTCGTACGGTTCTGTGGGCCCTTAGCCTGGTTCTTGAGCATTTGGCTTAGCGCCCGTATGTAAAGCGTATGTCAACTCTTTGACATTCTATATTTTATGTAACCATTTTGTAGCTACGTATGAATAGAAAGTCCGTTTCTTGCTTGAGAAAAAAATATAAATTATGTAGTTCTTATTGATTTTATACTTAGTCTTTTTATTGTAATTTTATATCATATTTTGAATTATTTTAATATATGTGTAAAAGTAAGTTATATTGTAATCAGTTTTTGTTCCAAAGTATTCGACTTCTCAAACTTTTTAAACCATTTTTAAAATTCATTAATGTTTTTGAAAATTATGATATGAAATGAAATATTTTGAAAATTAAAAATCAAATTTTAAATTTCTAAAATTATTTTTTTAATTTTTTTTCTATCGTTTATTCTATTTAAAAAAAAATCAAATTCTATAAATTTTTAAATCTAATTTTAAATTTTAAACACATATTATTACCAAATGTCTCACAAATTAATTAAAATTAAAACCATTAATGGTTTACTTTCTCTATCAACTCAATTCATTAAACCATTAATGGTGTACTTTCTCTATCAACTCCATTCATTTTTTAGATTTATGACGATTAACTATGATGTACGTAAGCTCTAAAGATTCAAACATAGTGTTTACAAAACCAAAACATATATAGTATCCCGAGACACATAATACTTATAAGCATTCAATGCAGATAATTTTCAAAGCCTGATTAAACGAAGTCCAAGTCACTTGAAACTAACGACACTTGTAAGAATCGCACTTCTTAAAAAATACGTGGCATAATCCAAATCTCCGTTATATCATCTGGCTCCATTGGATTCTCTCTATGTCCCTTTCGGGTGGTGTAAGGACTAATGCATCACATATATCTAATGTTCACCTCTATCTTCTGTAATATTTCTTCTGCAACCAAATAGATGGTTATTATTTTTTTGAATTATAAACTATTTTGGAATTTAATTATGGGAGAATAAATTTTGCAGTTATGGGTAAATATTGTTTTACTAGGTAATTAGTTATGGAGACAGTTTCTGTTCCAAAACTAAATCTTAGAGTATTTTACTGAAATGATCAAGAGGATATAGATCTGAGATCAGAAGGAGAAATGGAGACTGCGCTGAAAGGTCAAGCAGTGTATAAGGCTATGTCTGGTTAAGACCAGATAGCTGGTAAACATTAAAGTCTCTTAGGAGAGAGAGAATTACTTAAATTGGGAGTAGCACGGGGGAAAGATTTACCAGAGTAAGTAATCTCACTACAGGGAGGAAAATTAAAGTGCAAATCTTATACCGGAGTCAGTCTTGGATAGCATAAACAGATAAGTAAAGAATTGCTTCTATAAGTTATTCTATGAATCTAAGAACATTAGCTAGGAGATTGGGTAAATTTTATAGATATATTTGTAAATTATTGTGTAAGAATTATAGGCAATGTTTCCTATTTCTTGAAGTATGTTAATAGGGTTTTTCATATTTTATTTTGAAATAATTCATCAAAAATAATAATAGAAAACTGAGGGGAAAACCCTTATTACATTCACAGAAAGAAACTATATTAATAATATCAAGAGATTTAGCAAAGAAATTAGAAGGAGAAGCAAATTTGGAAAAAGATAAGCATTCATGTACATAGGTCTATTACAATATCAGATGGGGTAATTTCCCTATATTATATCTCATCTAATTAAGGGAAATCAGTTAAAATCATCTATCAACCGAAAGAACTTCAAACAATGATAGATAAAATAAACAGGTATGCTTAAAGATCAGCAAATACTAAATTGTTCACGATTCTATACCATAAATCTTTACATGCATTAAAACCCTAGTTGATGCAACAAATATACAAATTAATTTTGAACAGCCACGGCGACAATCAAGAGTATAACAGAGCTCACGAATTCAATTATGCAAGATAGAAGCATCGACTTCTGGAAATTTTCAATAAAAAAGGAAGATTACAGTCTTAGCGAGATATCAAATATCGTAGCATTTCGAGCTTCTAAAGAAACCACTAAAGCATTTTCTTTTAAGTCAAAATAAACTGAGATTTTACCGAGCTAGGACTAATTCAATGCAAAACAAATTATACATTTCTGAGCCGCATTATAACTCTGTATCGAACGAAGTGTAAACCAAAAACTCTAAAGAAATTGAGGAAGGATAACTCTCAATTTCCAAACTCAGTGTTTGAATAAAACTGGGAAAACAACTGAAACTCAACAATTAAATTATGAAACCCTCATCTCATTAAAACTCCAGTCATACATTTTAAATGTTCCAACTGTCAATATAATATCAGGGATGGCGGCCTGAAACTCCTTGCTAAAAACCTTCAACATTCAGCTGAAGCCATAGGCCTCTTTTTTTAAAAGGCCTCAAGCAAAACTTCTGGAAACAAACACAAAACAAACTATCAGAGGAGCCACGACTCCAGCAGTCTCGAAAGACCCATCTAGAACTTTCATCACTGTCTTTTAGACTTGGTGGCCTGACCATAAAAACCCTACCCTAGAAATATTTGAAGAGAATCGAAATACCCAGAGGTCGTTACAGACGATGAAGTTGGTAGGAGGGTTTGCCATAACGCCTAGTTGAATCTTCCATCCCAGGAACTAGACCTTACACCATAGCAGAGAATTTGTATTAGAACATGCAAAAGAAAACAGAAACTGTAATAAACGAGCTAAACCTAATAAACGAAGACGATTATGCAGAAAAGAGGACCTGAAAGCTTACCTTTGGAGGGAATGTTGCAGACCCTACCTCCGTAGAACGAGTTCCAGAGTGTTGAAGCAGTTTCGGGTTCATCAGAGTATTCCAAAATGCCAGAACATAGTGCGAATAGTCCAGTGAACCCGGATTGCAGGCGAAGACAAACACCGAAGGACAGAGCAGAGCCATAACCCCTCGAGAATTCCAAAGTGAAACAATGATAGATTGAAACCACACTGCAGAGAAATGAAGGATCAATAACCTGAGGACCATTCAATCTAGCAAGGCATGGTGAATCGTCGATGAAGGAGCTTGATCCTGAGGGTTAGGTTGGATAAGGACAGATGGGTCACCTTCAGGCAGCCACCAGGACCCGGACAACCAAAGCACTAAATACTTGTGTTTCCTAAGTAGGATTTGATGCTATGGCCTTTAAACATTTAGCGCATAGGCCAGCAGTGTACCTGCATGTTTAATACACAATAATGTATAAATTGTAAAGTCAATGCCACATACAACCAGATCCTGCGACAATCATTATACAAATAATACATAGCATCTAAAGTCCAAACCATTTTTTTTGTATAAATTTGGTAATGGCATTTAGCAAGGTTGTATATAAATCATACATGATAGTTAATAATTGATTATGCCTCGTCTAACATATATATGTAATTTGGGGTGGCTTAAATAAATTATCTATTTATATATAATTAATGTTTAATAGATGGATGTGTTGCATATGGTATCAGAGCGCTCAAGTTCCAAAACTAAGGCCTCTGGAATAAGGAAAAACAAAATTGTGTTGTGCATGTAGGAGAAAACAAATAGTCAGCATGAGGCGAGCTGGAAAGCTACCACATGGTTCCATATTGGGAACAGAGCCAACATAATTTCAAGAAGGCAATCCTGAGGTTTGGGTGCAGTTGGGCAATGATACGCAAAATCCCAACGCAGGCCTCCATACAACTATCCAAGAACTGAAAGGTAAGGTGCCCTGACTCTGGGCAGACAAGGAAAGATTGATGCAGGAACAAGAAAAGATCATAAAAACCCTGTCAGATAGACAGAATCATCGGCCATTAGCCCCTTGTCCGAAGCATGGCCACATGACTAGGGGACAAGAGTTTCGAACTGAAAATATGGAAACAGATGCAGGAGAAGAAAACCAAGAGGAATAATAAGGAAACATGTCTGATCACAAGACGCAAAAGAAATAGAAGATTGAACTCCAAGGGGAGTTTCATAAAATCAAGCCTCCTCTCTTTGATGGGGGTCAAGAAGAGGCTGTGGAAGCATGGTTAATTAATATGAACAAGTATTTCTAGCTATACGAGTATGATTACAATTTGAACACCCATCTAGCTATTTTCCAGCTTCAAGGGAAAGCTACATTGTGGTGGGAGGAAGTAAATATAGTCCATGGGGTCAATGAGAAAAACATAACTTGGGAGAAATTCCAGAAATTCTTTAAAGATAAATATTTGACCGAGAGATTTTATGATGAAAAAGAAAAAGAGTTCCATGACCTTCGCCTGGGCCAAATGACCATGGATGAATTTATAACAAAATTTACATCATTATTGCGATACATTCCTTATATTCGTGAAGAAAAAGCTAAGGTACAACGGTTTTTCAACAGTCTTCCACTGTTCATGAAAGAACAACTGGAATTTGACAACCCAAAAACCAAGGACGAAGTCATTCGGAAAGAATGAATTTGTTATTAGCAAAATAAACCAAAGGAAAATACGAGTAAAAGGTGGGCAGATAAGAAGGGAAATAAATTCATTCCCAGCCATAAGAGAAATAAGAGCACCAACAACAAGGGATTATATAAAGGTCAAGGTAATCGGAATGTGAATAAGCCTAGATTTAAGGTACCAGGTGAAGCTAGGATAAATGAACAAACCGGCAGAAATGAAATAGAATTAATTAATAGACCACATGTACAGTGTTGGGGATGCAGAGGCCCACATTATGTCAAAAATTACCCTCAATGTAGGGGAGCAGATCATATCTCACAAATTCAGGAGGGATCCACTGTGGGAGAAGTGGAAAGAAGCATCCCTAAGATCAACACAACTCTTGAAGATCATCAGGCGGAGTTTCAACTAACTATGGTTGAATTTGAAGGTACTATTTTTTACCATACCTGCTCTATTTTAATAGATCCTAGGGCTACATTAAGCTACATTAGTCCCAGGGTAGTGGAATGATGTAAATTACAAATTGTTAAATTTAAAAACCCATGGTTAGTACAACTAGCCATAGGGGGAAAAAAGAGTTTTGTCTAAAGTAAGCAACTTCCCTTGGAAATTAGATGGTCAACCTATCATAGTTGATTTAAATGTGTTACCCCTAGGGTCATACAACATTCTGATAGGTATGGACTGGTTAAAAAAGCACTCGTCCTTAATAAATTGTGAAACAAAAGCTATTAGCTACCGAGATGAAGTAGGAGAGAGACAAGAAATTCAAGGTGTTTGGAAACCTCTGCAATTAAGGTCAATAATAGCCTCCCAATTAGCCAAATGCATCAGAAAAGGTTGTCAAGTTTATGTCATACAAGTAGGGTATGTTGACTCTAAAAATAAGCTTGTATCACTAAAGAACATACCTGTGATACAAATTTTCTAGATGTATTTCTTGAAGAAATATTGGGCCTACCCCCTAAAACAAACATATATTTTACTATTGAGTTGATTCCGAGAGCTGCTCTAGTTTCCCAGGCACCATACTGAACGAGTATACCCAAGCTAACATAATTAAATATGCAACTCCAAGAGTTGGTTGATAAGAAGTATATCCATCCCAGTGTGTCTCCTTGGGGAGCTCCAGTTTTATTTGTTAAAAATAAGGATAGAACCTTGCGAATGTGCATGGATTACCGCCAACTAAACAAGTTGACCATTAAAAACAAATACCCCCTTCCCCAGATAGATTAGCTATTTGACGAGGTGAAAGGTGCAACCGTATTCTCAAAGATTCACCTCCACTCTCGGTATCATCAGATTAGAATAAAAGAGGCTCAAGATATTGTAAAAACTAATTTCAGGACGCGTTATGGACATTATGAGTTCAAGGTCTTACCATTTGGGCTAACTAACACCCCCAACAACTTTCATGCGTCTCATGAACAACATATTTCATCAGTTCTTAGATAAATTTGTATTAATCTTTATTGATGACATACTAATCTATTCTCGGAACGTGGAAGAACATAAGGAACACCTTTGTATTTTTTTGCAAGTCGTACGAGAACACCAATTGTATGCAAAGTATAGTAAATGTGATTTATTTAAGGAGAAAATCCAATACTTGGGACATTCATCACCAAGGATGGAATTGCCGTAGATCCGGTAAAGATAAGAACCATTGTGGAATGGCCAATACCAAAGGATGTAGCTGACATAAGATCAGTTATGGGCTTAGCAAGTTACTATCTGAGATTTGTGGAGGGTTTCTCCCGCGTAGAATATCCTATCACCTCTCTACAAAAGAAAGGAAAAGTTTTCAAATGGACCCTAGACTGTCAAAGGAGCTTTGATCAGCTCAAGCATCTTCTTACCGCAATACCTATTCTGAGCATTGTTGATACCAACAAAGAATATGTGGTTTGTAAAAATGTTAGTAAGGAAGGTGTGGGTGGCATATTAATGCAAGAGGGCAAAGTGATTTCCTATGAATCTAGGAAGCTTAAAGAGTATGAAAAAAAGTACTCAGCATATGACTTGGAGTTAACTGCGGTCATTCATGCCTTAAAAATGTGGCAGAATTACCTATTAGGTAAGAAATTTCTATTGATGACTGACCACCGTAGTTTGATTAATAATTTCAAACAACCAAATTTAAATGCCAGGCAAGCTTGTTGGGAATATTTCCTAAGTGAATTTGATTTCGAAATTAAACATTTAAAAGGAAAGGAAAACCGGGGGATAGATGCTTTAAGCCGAAAGGTAAATTGTTTATATGAAATTTATTTTAGTGAATGAAGAACTACCTTTTTTGAGCAGATTCAAGAATTAGCCATGCAGGATAAAACATATAAACATTTATGGCAGCAAAAAAAAATTATTAATAGCCATGAACGACAATTGGGTTATGAAATAAATGCAGAAATTTTTTGATTTATAGGAAAAGGATATATGTGCCTAACTAGAAACATCTTGAAAATCTCATTTTTGATGAATACCATAAGATCCCTTATGCAGGCCATCCTGGGTATCTGAAAATGATTTCTACATTGCAGAAAGAATTTTTTTGGCCTGGTATGAAGAAGGAAGTGGTAGAATATTTAGCCAAATGCTTGGAATGCCAACAAGTGAAAGCTGAGCACCAACATCTAGCAGGGTTACTTCACCCTCTACCTATTCCAAAATGGAAATGGGAAACCATATATATTGACTTTATTACCAGGCTGCCTAAATTGAGAAAGAAAACTGACTTCATCATGGTGGTGGTAGACAAATTGAGAAAATCTGCTCATTTCATACCTGTTCAATCAACTTATAAAGCAGTCCAAATTGCTAATATTTTTATGCAGAACATTTTTAAACTGCACGGAATCCCTAAGATGATTATTTCCGACCGAGATGTAAAATTTAAATCAGCCTTCTGGAAAGCCATCTTTGAAGGATTGGGCACACAAATTCAATTCAGTACAACTTACCATCCGCAAACGGAAGGGCAGATAGAGAAAATGAATCAAGTTGTTGAAGACATTCTGCGAACGTATGTAATGCAACAACCCACTAAATGAAAATATTATTTACCCCTAGTGGAGTTTGCATATAACAACGGGTACCATGAATCCCTTTAGATGAGTCCCTTTGAGGTTTTATATGGACACAAGTGCAGGACACCTTTAAGTTGGAGTGGACTAGAGGACAAGTTGTTACTAGGGCCAGACATGTTGGAAGAAATGGAGGAAATGGTGAAAAAGGTACGGATTAATTTAAAGGCTGCTCAGGACCGACATAAGAACTTTGCCGATCGAAAGAGGAGTTTCCAAGAATTCCAAGTAGGAGATCATGTCTACATTCGAGTGCGAGCCAAGAAAATCACCTTACAATGGACCGGGTGTGCTAAACTAGCACCCCGATATTGCGGGCTGTTTCAAATCCTAGCTCAAATCAGACCGATGGCTTACCAACTTGCCTTACCCAGTCATATTCGTGTACACAATGTCTTTCATGTTTCTCTACTTAAGAAATATGTGTATGACACTAACCACATAATCCAATGGCAAGATATATAGGTAAGGTATATATATAGATATTCTTTACAAATGTGTTAAATAACTAGTTAATGACTTAACACCTTTTGTTGCTATGTTTAGGTCGAATCGGAAGGCGAGTTCTTGGTCAAACCTCTGGTTATACTAGATCGGAGAGAAGTAACGCTGCAGAAACGAGTTATCACCCAGGTTAAAGTGTAGTGGCAACACTATGGGCTGGAAGAGGCCACCTGGGAAGTTGAACATGTCATGAGAGAAAACTTTCCGGGTCTATTTGCAAGAAGAGAACATCAAAACGATGTTCCATTTTAGGGTGGGAAGATGTAATATCCCCCATTATTGTAAATATTTATTTTTTTTACTGCAACCAAACAGACTATTACTATCTGAGTTAGTAACCGGAGAACCCACAGTAATACCCATATTCTATAAATGTTTCAAATCTCAATAGGGATCCATCATCAGGACTATTTTTGAATGTTGATGGATCAACATTCAAAAATAGTCCTCATGATGGAAAATAGTCCTCATGATGTATCCCTGTTGGTATTTGAGATGTTGACAGAATATGGGTATTACTGTGGGTTCTCCAGTTACTAACTCAGAAAATATAAACCATAGATGTCTAAAATCTATACTATTACTATTTTTTTGAATTATAAACTATTTTAGAATTTAGTTATGGAAGAATAAATTTTGCAGTTATGGGTAAATACTGTTTTACTAGGTAATTAGTTATGGAGACAGTTATCTGTTCCAAAACTAAATCCTAGAGTATTTTTACTAAAATGATCAAGAGGATAGGGATCTGAGATCAGAAGGAGAAAAGGAGACTGTGTTGAAAGGTCAAGCAGTCTATAATGGCTATGTCTGGTTAAGACCAGATAGCTGGTAAACATTAAAGTCTCTGAGGAGAGAGAGAACTCCTGAAATTAGGAGTAGCATGGGGGGGGATTTACTAGAGTAGGTAATCTCACGGCAGGGAGGAAAATTAAAGTGCAAATCTTATACCAGACTCAGTCCTGGACAACATAAACAGATAAGTAAAGAATTGCTTGTATAAGTTATTCTCTGAATCTAAGAACATTAGCTAGGAGATTGGCTAAATTTTAGAGATATATTTGTAAATTATTGTGTAAGAATTATAGGCAATGTTTCCTATTTCTTGAAGTATGTCAATGGGTTTTTCGTATTTTATTTTGAAATAATTCTTCAAGAGAATAATAGAAAACTGAGGGAAAAACCCTTATTACATTCACAGAAAGAAACTATATTAAGAATATCAGGAGATTTAGCAAAGAAATTAGAAGGAGAAGAAAATTTGGAAAAAGATAAGCATTCTTGTAAACATGTCTATTACAATATCAGATAGGGTAATTTCCCTATATTGTATCTTATCTAATTTAGGAAAAGCAGTTAAAATCATCTATCAACCAAAAGAACTTCAAACAATGATAGATAAAATAAATAGGTATGCTTAAAGATCAGCAGATACTAAATTGTTCACGATTCTGTACCATAAATATTTACATGCATTAAAAACCTAGTCGATGCAACAAATATACAAATTAATTTTGAACAGCTCCATAGTGACAATCAAGAGTATAACAAAGCTCACGAATTCAATTATGCAAGATAGAAGCATCGACTTCTGGAAATTTTCAATAAAAAAGGAAGATTACAGTCTTAGCAAGATATCAAATATTGTAGCATTTCGAGCTTCTAAAGAAGCCACCAAAGCATTTTATTTTAAGTCAAAATAAACTAAGATTTTACCGAGCTAGGACTAAATCAATGCAAAATAAATTATACATTTCTGAGCCGCATTATAAATCTATATCAAACGAAGTGTAAACCAAAAGCTTCTCAAGAAATTGAGGAAGGATAACTCTCAGTTTCCAAACTCAGTGTTTCAATAAATCTAGGAAAACAACCGAAAATCAACAATTAAATTATGAAAACATCATCTCATTAAATCTATAGTTATACATTTTAAATGTTCCAGCTATCAATATAATATTAGGGATGGCGGCCTGAACTCCTTGCTAAAAACCTTCAACATTCGGCCGAAGCCGTAGGTCTCTTTTTTTAAAAGGGCCTCAAGCAAAACTTCTGGAAAGAAACACAAAACAAACTATCAAAGGAGCCATGACTCCAGTGGTCTCAAAAGACCCATCTAGAACTTTTATCACTGCCTTTTAGACTTGGTGGCTTGACCATAAAAACCCTACCCTAGAAAGATTTGAAGAGAATCGTAATACCCGGAGCTGGTTGCGGACGATGAAGTCAGTAGGAGGGTTTGCCACAACGCCAAGTTGAATCTTCCATCCCGGGAACTAGACCTTACACCATAGCAGAGAATTTGTATTAGAACATGCAAAAGAAAATAGAAACTGTAATAAACGTGCTAAACCTGATAAACAAAGACGATTATGCAGAAAAGAGGACCTGAAAGCTTACCTTCGGAGGGAATGTTGCAGACCCTGCCTCCACAGAACGAGTTCCAGAGCATTGAAGCGGTTTCGGGTTCATCAGAGTATTCCAAATGCCGGAACGCAGTGCGAATAGTCCAGTGAACCCGGATTGCAGGCAAAGACAAACACCAAAGGACAGAGCAGAGCCATAACCCCTCGAGAATTCTGGAGTGAAACAATGACAGATTGAAACCACATTGCCGAGAAATGAAGGATCGATAACCTGAGGACTGTTCGATCTAGCAGGCCATGGTGAATCGTCGATGGAGGAGCCTGATCCCGAGGGTTAGGTTGGATAAGGACAGATGGATCACCTTCAGGCAGCCACTAGGACCCAGACAGCCAGAGCACTAAATACACATGCGTTTCCTGAGCGGGATTCGAGGTTATGGCCTGTAAACATTTAGTGCATAGGCTAGTAATGTACCCACATGTTTAATACACAGGGATGTATAGATTGTAAAGTCAATGCCACGTACAACCAAATCCTGCCACAATCATTATACAAATAATACATAGCATCTAAAGTCCAAACCATTGTTTTCGTATAAATTTGGTAATGGCATTTAGCAAGGTTGCATATAAATCATACATGGTAGCTAATAATTGAGAATGCCCCGTCTAGCATATATATGTAATTTGGGGTGGCTTAAGTTATATATGTGTGTGTGTGTGTGTGTGTTACATCTTTTGTGTCTCTTTCCGAGCCTTTATTTTTCTGTCTATTATTTCTAATAATGGGATTTTAGTGGATATTTGAAAATTTTCGTTTCAGCTAAATTTCTCAATTCTTATATTAAATTTTCATAATTTTAGTTTTTATTACTTATATCTAAATTTTGTTTTTGTTTTGTTTTTTTTTACATTTAATTTTTAAAAGATTTTATTTAATATATTTAATTATTTTATAATTGAAATTTTTATTTTTAGTTTATTTTATTTAAAATTTGATTCTTTTATATTAGGTTATTATAAATTAACATTAACATTTTATATTTAATAAATAACTCCAATTAGATTTATTTTGAATATTTCTATTTTAAGTTTTTTTTTTGGGAAATGTAGTAGCATTCATTTCAAAGTTTGTTTTCAACATTTATTTATTGAGGTCATCCTATTTCTATTATAAAATGGACATTCCATTTTTATACTATAATAGTTCAGTAAATATTATGATTAAATTATTAAAATTTAATAAATTATGATTTAAAGGAGTTTTTAGTTCATTCAATTTTAAATTTATCTTATTAAAAAATCACAATCATCAAATTTAATTTTATTAATATTCATAAGATATGAAAAACAAATTATTTTAAATCTTACACTTGAGTATAAATGTTATATTAAAATATATTAAAAAATATTTTAATTTTGAATTTATTTATATATTTAAAAATATATGTATTTTATTTATTTTGTATAAGAGGCAGGTATCTTGTTTATAAATCATTAAACTAAATCAAAATTCAATAAGAAAACATTTTATTTCACATCAATCATTTACTCATTCAAAATTTCATAATCAATTAACTTTATTTGATATCGATCATTTTATTTGAAATTAAGTTTCTGTGATCCATATTGTATTTAGGAAATCTTTGGGTCTAAGCTTTTCAAACCACTCAATCAGTACAAAATAAATTTAATAAAATATATCCATTCAACAGTGAAGTATCCTTAAAAAAAAATAGATAAATTAATATAAATCTTTAATAAGAAAGAATCCAAAAATTATAAACAGTGATAATAATAATAATAAAATAGAAAAAATAAAAGTTCAATAAATCATAATATTATGCCTAATAGAATATCAATATCAAAATATATAAATATATAACAAAAAGTCAAATTATACTAATGAAAATATATCAACATCTAAAAACTAGTCAAACTCACTATTAAGTATCCAAATATATACCCATACAATAAAATAAAATATCATTGCCTAAATAAATAAATAAATAAATAAATATTAATTATACTAATAAAAATATCTATATAAATGTAATTAATTATATATATATATATATATATATATATATAACTCTATAAATGTAATTAAATATATATATAATTATATAACTCTAGTATTCTTACTACAAAAATAAAAATAATAATATAAATAAAAACTTACAATGGTCAAACTTAAGAAATCTAAATATAAAAATATCAATATCTAAAAAAAAATTTGAAATCTAACCCACTAAAACCAAGAATTAAATAAACAAAGAAATAAATAAATAATAAAAATAATAAATTATTATATATAAGTTGATTCAAGATATATATGAATAAGTTTATATATAATAATTTATTATTTATTTATTTCTTTGTTTATATATATATATATATATATATATATATATATATATATATATGTTATTTGACATAGAAAAATGTTAGCAAAGTTTGTTAAATATAAATTATGGCTTGTATATTTCCATAGTCAATAACATAATGTTGTTGGGAACTTCTAAAACCTGTGTATTTTGTTCGAACAAAATACATAAGTTTCCAAAAGTTCTCAACAACAAAATATAAATTTACAAACAAGACTAAAAGTTAAAAATAAAATGAATAAATAATTAAAAATCAAATCAAATAATTATTTAATTAAAGTTATCATTTTTTTTAATTGAGAGGGTTAATTATAAAAAAAATGACCCTAAGAAGAGAGAGCAGGGATCCAACAACTATTATTCTTCCAGTGGCCATCCCTATTTAGAGTATTTGGCCTTGTTTGTCTCCCTCAACTTTCGTTGATGGAAATGATCAATGACTTGGGCCTCTTCAATACAGATATGGTGTTTTGTCTTCTCAACATGTTCTGCTAACGCTGAGGAGAAAGTCTTGCCATGCTTAAGGTCAGTGACATGCTCATGAATCCTTTGTTTTATGGATCGACTAGTTTCTCTGATATATGGGGTCCCAAGAACCTGGAATGACATAAACACCTCTCA
Source organism: Pinus tabuliformis (assembly GCA_031772625.1). Classification (NCBI taxonomy): domain Eukaryota; kingdom Viridiplantae; phylum Streptophyta; class Pinopsida; order Pinales; family Pinaceae; genus Pinus; species Pinus tabuliformis. Next base: position 94,880,453 of record CM062820.1, read on the forward strand.
AATCATCAGGACCAACAGGGTCTTTAACGGATCTAAGCAAGCTTGATCTGGATTTAAACAGGAACACAACAAATTATAGATATAACCATAAATACAAAGATGCAGTAGAAATAAAACTTCCTTTCATTAATAGAAAAATATTGAAGTATCATTATAAACAGAATGGAAATAAGATAGCTCAGGCGATGGTAGCTTATCTCTGAGAAGAGATGTGGTGGCTACATGCCTCTGAACTACGTTACATTGAGGCTCAAAGGCCTATTTATTATTGAGAAACAATGAAAACCTAAACATCCAACAACCTAACCCTAGGAGATGAAGCACCAAAACTATGGGCCCGTTTGGGCAAATTGGTACATCAACTTCCCAAGGTCATAACTTTGGCATACGATCTCCGTTTGGCTATCATAATACCTCATTTCGAACATCTCAAAGAGAAGGCCAGAAAAAATCTAATAAAAAGGACTGGGACATTTTTGGTCTTTCAATTTTCCCTAAAAATGTCATTTAAGGCCTCAAAAAGGCTCTGGAAGTTCAGGACCGGAAAAACTACCAAAAATAGTAAATTGTGCTATAATTAAGTAAATCAAAAAACTGAAAGAGACGGTGTTGGGGGTTCAAGTGGGATAGGCGGGTGGCCACCAATATCCACCTATATCAAAGCTTATAATGGTGTTAAGTGGCCTAAAGGTTGAAGGAACCTTATGTTTCTTAAGGATACAAGCAATCTTGTTTGTGGTTTATTGGATGAAGGGAAGATGCACGCTAGAAATAAGGTCTCTAGGTTCTTGTTTTAACGTCGGGCCTTTGGCTGCCTTTAGGAAATTGCTAAGACCTTGGTGTTTACTATAATCATTGCTTTAAAAAACATTAGGGATATGGGTCTTCTCTTCCTCAAGGTGACTTTCGGTGGGGACTCTTAAGGCAAGAGTAGTGAGCGTGTTGAGAACAGTACCCAACCTTTGAGTAGGATAATGATGGGACTTGGCATGAAGATATTTCTTAGCGTGAGTCTTCTTATGAAAGACTTGGTGAGAGAAAGAATCATGATCCTTTTTAGAGATAAGAACGTCCAAGAAAGGCAAACTGTCATTGACTTCATGTTCCATCGTAAACTTTGTGGAGTATGATTGAATGTTTAAATGTTGAAGAAAAAGGTCTAACTTCTCCAACCATGAGGCCAAATGATGAATGTGTCATCTACGAACCTCTTCCAAATCTTAGCTTTCAATTGCGCAAAGACTTTTTTTGGATTCAAAGTCCTCCATGAATAAGTTAGCCATGACAGGAGAGAGAGGAGAACCCATGGCAACTCCACAAGTTTGTTAAGACAACTTTCTTTCAAAACTAAAAAATGTAGAGATAAGACAAATTTCAACTAACATAGTTGTGTCTCCATATGTAATATAATTGATCACTTCTATAACGTCATTAATGAAGACATTAATATAAAAATACCATTAATATAAAAAATATCACATCAATGCTAAAATTTTATTATTTAATGAAATATAAATACAAAAATTATATAATTATATAATATATTTTTTAATATTTAAAAAAATTCTTTTAATATATATATATATATATATTACAAATTAAATAAAATTATTCCTCACATTTTTATATTAAATTAAAAATTATATTGATGTTATAACTCTTAATTTCATCTCACACTTCTTTCAATTTTCAATTTTTTTATAGATTAAATTTTAGAACTTATGTCACATACCAGCAAACCTGCAATCATCCGATAATATACTTAAAACTAATTGAACCTGTAATAATGAGGAAACCGATATCGACTTAAGAGTTTACAAAAGTCTTTACCTTGAGTCTTCAACTAAATTAACCCTAAATCCATTACTCAACGCTTAGTTTTCACGTGATTTGAGAATGTCTTAGTTTTTAGGAATTTGATTTTAAACTCATTAATTATCTAGTCACTTTGAAGATCGTTATTATTTGGCGGTAAAAAGGGAATTTAAGATAATTTTATTTAATTTTTAACTTGGGCAATTATATAAAATTAAATGTTTAGAAAATGTACGTATAAATCTATGATAAATATTAAAATATGCATTTCATGATACATTTCATATCGCAAAAATTAAAAATAAATAAAAATTAACTAAATTGTAATCTTGTTTAAATTATTATATTTATAAGAGTGTTTATTTGCAATAGGATTTCAAAATTTTTAATTTAATTACCAATAAGTATTAGATAGATGGTGAGGATTTGACCCCATATCATATGTTAAAATATTCTTAGTAGTCACTGAGGTTAAGATTTATTTCAAAAGTACTTGTCATTTCCATCATTTTAATTATATTGATCAATTTAAAAAAATAAATGTCATGTGTCATATGAATATGAGTTATGGTTTTTGAGGATGTGGTATCAGTAATCCATGATATTGGCTCTTTTTATTTTAATAAAGCCTATTTACAAGCTAAGAATATACATGGTAACGTGAGGGTGAATTTCATAGTTAAGAATCAATAGGAAAATCAATTGCACACATAAACACTTACACTACATTAGATTAATCAAAAATAGAAATACATCAATCACTGTTTCCAGATAGAAATTCTATCTTAACCACACAATCACTTAGTTGAGCAAATATCTCAACCAAACACCAAAGTAGGAGCTATATTAGTTGGACTAAATATCAGATCCAACTAATTAAAAATCACACAACAATTACATTTAATGATGAAGAACATCATAAGACAAGTAGGAGTTAAATCTCCAAGTCCCTCCCTTAATGAGTACCTTCCTTTTATCTTGTTGCTTGCAAAGTCTTCATTAGCATGTTTAAACATCTTTGAAATCTCATAGAGAGAACTCCATCAATTTGTCTCATAACCCTTGGAAAGGTGTAATCAGCAAGCTAGATTCCCGAGTTCCACTCTCAAAATCTTGAATGACGGATCTCCTGAAGTCAATTACTGAAGAAAATCCGAAGTTCTCTCATAACCTCATGAGAAGACCACTCCCACGTCTTCAACAAATGATGGATCCTTCCCTAGATCCACAATTTCCAAACTATCTCGACAACCATCCAATTGAGTTTTACACCACTCGATCTCTTAAAATAATTGCTTTAGACACAATCAATTGCCTATTTGCAATAAATGAGATTCTAGTCATTCTATGGATGAGCTCCCATCCGCTGTACTCGTCAGTTATATAGGAAAGTTGTACTCGTCAGTTATCTAGGAAAGCCATCTAGATACAGAATCAATTCTACAAAATGACTTCTGACTAACTTAGACATTCTCTATCATTTATCTTTACAAAAAATATAGGCCAATTTTGAAGCTATCCAATGAATTGCATAATACCTATATATATAGATAAATTGAAGGATACACTTGAGTTACATTTTTCATTCCTTCATCAATGCAACACTATAACTTTAAACCCATAGTTTGAAATGCCACCCATATCACATAACCACACTCAAGCTACATCAGTCCGCTCATCATAGCTGTGACACAGACATAGCGCCCACAATACCATATTTGCACAAGAGATCATGCTAACAAATCAATTTATGTTTCTCCCTACCACTGTCGTAAATGAAATAATATTCCATGACCTCTACAAACCGGCAAGAGCTAATGGGCATACTATAGGGCATTAAATGCCCGGCTACATGCGTCCCCGTTAGCTCTTTAACACGTGTGCGTGCGGTGATAGATAAATAAAAAATACGTGCGCGTGTGTTAAAGAGCTAACCGGGGCGCATGTAGCCGGGCATTTAATGCCCTATAGTATGCCCGTTAGCTCTTGCCCTACAAACCTCTCTCTAATGTAAACAAAGGCGATATGCTTTGGAAGGGTGTGACATCATGGCGCTTACTAAAAACTTGAGACGTTGAAAGAGCATGTGTACATGCACAATCAACTTCACACTAAACAACGTAACTGTTCATCCACTCATCAATATGTAAATCAATCTTGTGCTAAAAACTCAGATCCACCCACACGTCATCGTCACACCACTCATGAACTAGAACACTGCATCACTTCAATATGCAGATGATGTCTACGCTTCTTAACACAAATTTGTAATATGTTCCTGTTCACAGTCATTAACACTCATATTTCAATGCTCTCAACAAATCTCAATATAAACTCATTCACGCAGATCATAATGCTCCTAGCTTCTTCCACACACACGTTTCTAGTTTATAACATTGAATAGGTAGGTGATACACAATTCTACTACACAATGGTCCGCAGTTCTTGCTCAATATTGAAGTCGATGAAATATCGCCAGAGTTGTGCCCAGATTTTAGCGGACCAACTTTGCTCTAAAATATATATAGAGACAACATTGATTGCCAACAGACAACATCTATGCCAATGCTGCACTCAACCATATCACCATAATATGCTCTCCAAACACACAACTCATGCCAATTCAATGTACAACAAATTATATCCTAGGCCCTCCGTTAAGGGAGTTACCCATAGAGCCACAAGCTCTGATACTAAGTAGGAAAACCAATTTCACACATAAAAATTTACATTACATTAAATTAATCACAAATATAGTTACATCAAATATTGATTTAAGATAAGAATTCTATCTTAACCACACAATCATTTAGTTGAGCAAATATCTCAACCATACACCAAATTAGGGGTTATATTAGTTGGATTATATCTAAGATCTAACTAATTAACAATCACACAATAATTACATTTAATGATAAAGAACATTATAAGACAAGTAAGAGTTAAATCTCCAAATAAATATTGCTACATGTTCTTTTAAATGGTTATATGTTTAGCTCATATTAATTAAATAAAAATATTATATGAACATCTGCCATATAAAAATGAATCATGGTATTTTAGGCATATGATAATAGTAAGCTATGGTATTGTAACAAAGCTTATTTATAGGTTAATAATCTCTATGGTTAAAAATTTGTTGTTCTTTAAATTGTATATATATTTAACCGATATTCTAATTCTTTTTATAATAATTTAAATAAAGTTATAATTTAATTAAATTTTATGTTTTTTTAAATGTTGATAATATGAAATGTATCAAAATAATGCCCATTAATATTCAAAAATTTAATTTATATAATTATACTAATTTTACTAATGTAAAATTGTAGTAACGCCTCTATAAACATGTGTTACATGGATTAACATGCATGTATGTTGTGTGGAGTGGTTGATTGATTGCAGGGTACAAAAATGATAGATGCTTCCGTGAGAGGATGTAAAGGCATCTTCCTATGTGAAATTATCAAGCTCCGCCAACTACACTGACATCGGGAAAACACGAGGCGATAAGGAATTTGTCTTTTACGTACCCTCACATGAGCAGTCTCTGCTCAAATTTCATGGTCAACCACTGTCAATCATATCCAACCATGGTCAACCATGGTTGAATGTCGCATTGTGACGAGGATTGTCTCACCATGAAAATCAAGCATGTTTATTTTAGTATTTATAATATTTATCTTACAGTTTCTATACTTTGGGTTTATAATATTATTCCCTTGGGTTCATAATATCAATCCCTTGGGTTTATAATATCAACCATGGTTAACCATAACCAACCATGGTCAAATATCGCACTGTGACAAAAATTGTCTCCATGTAAAAATCATGGACAATCAACCATGGTTAACCATAGCCAACCATAGCCAACCATGGTCAACCATGGTCAACAATGGTGAACCGTGGTCAACCAGGTCGAATGTCGCATTGTGACAAAGATTGTCTCGATATGAAAATCACCCATGGGAAACCATGGTCCAACACCGCATTGTGATAAGGATCATCTCAAAATGAAAATTAGTCATGGTCAACCATGTTTATTTTAGTGTTTATAATATTTATCTTTGCGTTTATATACCTTGGGTCTATAATATTAGTCCCTTGGGTTTAATATTATTCCCTTGGGTTCATAATACCTTGGTTTTAATATTATTCCCTTGGGTTAATAATCCCTTGCAATTTTAGTACTAATCCCTTGGGTTTATAATATCAATCCCTTGGGTTTATAATATTAATCATGGTCAAACATGGTCAACCATGGTCCAATGTCGCACTGTGACAAATAGTGTCTCAATATGAGAATCAAACATGGTCCAATGTCACATTGTGATAAATAGTGTCTCAATATGAGAATGTTATGAAACCAACTCACAAAAAGATAGAAAATATAGATGAATGCCTTAGAAATAAGCCTCTTCAAGGGGGAAACCTCATTTACTTTACACAAATGAACAATTCTTGGATGATACAAATGACAAGATCTCCTTTCTATATATAGGAGTCTAAGGGGTCATAATATAATCAGAGCCGACATAACAATAACAATTTAGAGGCGCAATAATAACAATAGTGGGCTTCTATGGGGCACAATAATAACAATATGGGGACTACATGGGTACAAAAATATAATAAGGGGGTTGTACTAATAACAATAAGGGGTTACACTAGTAGTATAGGGGCCTAACATGCCCTTCTCCCTCAAAAAGCATTGTCCTCAATGCTTGAGTAGTTCTTGATGATCCTGTATAAAATTCTTATCCTCCCATGTGGAATCTTCAGTAGGTAAGTTCTTCCACTTGATAAGATACTCTGAAATTGATCGATTTCGTAGTTGTTGGGTTCTTGTTTCTGTGACTGCTCCAGGTTCCAATATGATTTTTCCTTCCTCTTCAAGTTTTGGCAATATTGTTTGAATTGGGAATTCTGCAACTTTTGAATGAGTGGCCACACTTCTTTGTCCTTCTTCCATTCATCCCTTGCTTCATTTATCCAATCTAGTTGGATAATAGAAGTAGCGTAAAACAATGCTTCCACATCCTCATCCTTTCTTGAGAGTGCATTTGCAACAAAAATTTTCTTCCCTTTTCTGTAGATGATGTCAAAGTCATAATCCAACATATTTGTGACCCATTTTTCTATTCTTCTAAAGATAATATTCATTCTAAAAAGTATTTAAGACCATCATGATCCATGTTTACCTTGAAGTGTCTTCCCATTGGGTAAGGTCGCCATTTCTTAAGTGCATGTAGTATTACCAACATTTCCTTCTCATAAATAGCTTGCTGGAGATGTAGCCGTAAAAGTACCAAATCACCTACATCAAAACTTTTTTCACTGTGATGTTGATCTACCTGTTGTTTCATTCGATTCTGCACCAATGTGGCATTATCCTTGAAAAGTTGGAGAACTTGTTGTTTATGCTTGATGTGATCTTTCACTGCTTGAACCTTTTTCTTCTTGATATGTCCTTCTATCTTGAGAGTTTGAGGAGTGGTAATTTCTTCCAATGATTTACAAGATACGGTCGGATTCATTTCTTGATGCTCGATGTGATCTTTCACTTCTTGAATATTTTTCTTCTTGATATGTCCTTCTATCTTTATAGTTTGAGGACAACCAATGCATTACAAGATATGGTGGGATTCATTTCTTCTTTCTCGATGTGATATTCCACTTCTTGAACCTTTTTCTTCTTGATATGTCCTTCTATCTTGAGAGTTTGAGGAGTGGTAATTCTTGCCAATGCTTTACAAGATATGGTCGGATTCATTTCTTCTTTCTGTGGGGTTGGTTCCTGGTGTATATCCTCTTCTTTTGATGTTTATTGATCCTTTTCTTCCTCCTCTTCATAGTCTATGTAAAATAATTTCTTCTTAGCACACTTATGACCTTTAGTGCATTTGCTATCACAATTGTAACAAAGCCCTTTTTCTCTTTTTTCTTCCAATTGTTGTGGTGTAACCCTTGTAGGTTGTGGAAGGCTAGGAGAAACAAAGCTTCCATATTTATAGTTGTGAGGGGTAGACTTCCTTATTGCCATAATTTTTCTTTCCACATTGTAAGAAAGCCCTTTTGCTCTCTTTTCTTCCAATAGTTGTGGTGTTTCTCTAAAGAAGGTGTTGTTCTTTGTATCCTCATAAAGTGCTATCATTTCCTCTGTGAAAATTGACCACGTAACAAGTTTTTTACGACAACAAAGCCCTTTATACCATAAAAATTAATCCGGTTCTAAATATGAAGATGCAACACATACCTTTTGTAACAGTGGTGCACCATGTAGATCAAAATATTGCTCCATCTATAGTATCCAATTTACCAGATCCTTGCCATCAAACTTCCTCATCTCCCTTTTTCTTGATTTTAGGAGCTCGATATTGAAACGACTGTAAATTAGTACTTTCAGATCTTTAAGTTCTGAAATTGTGACCTGTAGTAGCCCTCTGTGTCTTCTTTCCAATGCCACCACTCTGATTGAATTTACATTCTCCCCAAAAGAGTTATGCACAATCTCCCAAGATGACCTGAGTATATACCTTTTTCAGAAGAGCGAACTTGTATGAAATGCCACGTGTCACTGTTTTGACCTTAGGATCTGAAAAATATACACAGGAAACTAAAGTCCGTCATCTTTTTGTAACTTCTTACGAAATTTCAGTCTGATACTCAAAACACAAGTTATGACTATTTTCCCCAGGTCACATGTTTGGAATGTAATTTCGGGAGTCTACAAAAAGGCCAACTTCCTCAGATCATTTCTCCATAAATATAGCACGAAAAGCTCTGAAATTTGGACCCGTGGTTTAGAACGAATTCAACCCAAATGGTTTTTTTTTAGCGTCTGAAACATCGCAGAAAAAAAAGTTATAGTAAAAATGCCACGATGACCTGTTTGGAGCAACGAAACCCTAGAATCCAAAGCTCTGATACCAAATGTTATGAAATCAACTCACAAAAAGATAGAAAATATAGATGAACGCCTTAGAAATAAGCCTCTTGGAGGGGGAAACCTTCTTTACATTACACAAATGAACAATTCTTGGATGATACAAATGACAAGATCTCCTTTCTATATATAGGAGTCTAAGGGGTCATAATATAATCAGAGCCGACATAATAATAATAATGTAAGGGCACAATAATAACAATAGTGGGCTTCTATGGGGCACAATAATACCAATATGGGGACTACATGGGTACACAAATATAATAAGGGGGTTGTACTAATAACAATAAGGGGTTACACTAGTAGTATAGGGGCCTAACAGAGAATCAACCATGGTCCAATGTCTCATTTTGACAAATATTCTCTCAATTTGGAAATCATTCATGGTCAACTATGGTCAACCATGATCTAACATCACATTGTGACAAGGATTGTCTCAAAATGAAAATCAACCATGGTCAACCATGTACAACCATATTTATTTTAGTATTTATAATATTTATCTTAGGGTTTATATACCTTGGATTTATAGTATTAGTCCCTTAGGTTTAATATTATTCAACCATGTTTTATAAAATAAATTGTGGTCAACCATGGTCCAATGTCGCATTGTGAGAAATATTGTCTCAATATGAAAATCAATCATTGTCTCAACCATGGTCCAACATCACATTATGACAAAGATTGTCTCAATATGATAATCATAGTCAACCATGGTCAATCATGGTCAACCATAGCCAACCATGGTTAACCATGTTTTATAAAGTCAAACATGGTCAATCACGATCAACCATGATTTATAAAACCAAACATGGTTTTCCATGGTCAATCATGGTCAACCATGGTCGAATCTCGCATTGTGACAAATTGTCTTGATATAAAAATGAACCATGGTTAAGCATGGTCAACCATGGTCCAATGTTGCATTGTGACAAGGATTTTCTCTATATGAAAATCAACCATGGTCAACCATGTTTATTTTAGTGTTTACAATATTTATCTTATGGTTTATATACCTTGGGTTTATAATGTTAGTCCCTTGGGTTTAATATTATTCCCTTGGGCTCATAATCCCTTTGTGTTTTAGTATTAATCCCCTGGTTTTATTATTCCCTTGGCTTTATTGTTCCCTTGGTTTAATAATATCAATCCCTTGGGTTTATTAATCTAAGGGTTCATATTCCTAGGGTTTAATACTATTCCCTTAGGTTTATAATGTCTTGGTTTTTTAATATTAAATCCTAAGGTTTATTATTTCCTTGGGATTATAATATAAATCATAGTCAACCATGGTCAAACATCACATTGTGACAAAGATTGTCTCAATATGAGAATCAATCATTGTCTCGACCATGGTCCAACATGGCATTATGATGCAGGAGCATTCAGCCCAAGGAAAATCATTGTAAATAGTAGACATAGGGGCTCATACATTTTAGGAAATAGTTTTCCTAAGTCTCAAGTCAATGCAATATTTAGGATTTTAAGTGATTTAATTGGATAGTGGGAGAATATGTAAATGCTCTCAAAATAAATAAATGAGAACATGAGTGGTAAAATTCAAATCCAACTCTTAAACAGTTTCATGATTCTAGGAACAAGAGAGATCTTTTGGGCATTAAATGGGAAGCTGATAAGAAGACTTTTCTGTTTTAAAACAGAGAAAAAGATGGAAGGGATAAAGTCTCGAGGAGACTTATTTATCTTCCACATGTGTATGCATGCAGAGATCTTTAGGGCTTTTGTTAGAGGGGTGATCGGATCATTCAATGATCCAATCCAATGTGTTCTCATAAATAAGTGAACCTGCGCGTTCAATAGAAGAGGCCACTAATGTTGAGAATCGGGCCTATGCAAGATCGAGGTGTCTCGAATGTAATATTGCTTTTACATTAATATATATTCAGAGTTATTCCTAATTGTGTCAAAGATTTGAATGCGTGTTTTAAGTGTTGCTTGTATGTGAATTCGTAGGCTCTATGGCAGGAGGTTACAGACAGAGTTCTGCAGAACACGCAGAAAGAGGAGTGATTTAGAGGAATCACAATGGATTTCGAATCCAAGTGAAGAGACAGAGTGTAGAAATTTCAATGTATATCTCCTGATATATGAAATGTCCTAAAGCATAATACTAGATCTACTTCTACCATAAACTTCGCGGAAGCTTAAAAATATATGAGCATCATCAAGCATGAACATATATAACTGAGAATGATAAGTAATCAACCATAACACAGAAGATATATCACTGGGGAAAGCACCAGCCTAAAACCCCAACTTTGTATTATCATACAAATGGAAATCTTGTTCAAGTTACAAAAAGAATCAGCTCTCAAGCTATCCTGCTCTCCCTGTAATAAAAAAATACAGCTCACAGACTCAATAGACATAGAATATATCTTCCTCAAGCTCTCCAAGCCTCCTATTTCCTTGAGCAGTTTTGATTGGGGTCCAATGATATCACATGTGTGAATGGCCTCATCACACTCATTGTAACCTCAGGTCCAACTACGCAATCCATAAGGAATAATATTCCTTCTGCATGCAAGGAATATTCACCAAGGAATATCCTAGCAATTGATAGTACATTGTCCCTCCATCTAATCTCAACTGGGTCTCTGACTGAACTGACATGCATGAGTTATCCATGAGTGAATACTCAGTTATCTGAAATACAGTAGTTACATGCATGCAAGCATTAACTAACTGAACTCTCATTAATTTAACAAACTGTTAAATTAATCTAACTGGACTTCACTCAGTTAAACTAAGTCAACTAATTACAATGCAATATTACAACTCATCCTTATCTCTTTAATTGATGGATAAATCCCTCAATCAAAGGAGAAACTGTTGCATGTCCTCACATAGACTTCAAGTTTGATTTTCCTTAACTAATTAACTCAAGATGAATTAATTAATTAATTTCCAAATTGTTGTTGATATCAAATTAGAATTTTACTTCCTATGTTTAGTCCAAGGACTGACTAAAATAAGAAGGGATCCCGAAATGTTATTTTTAGAAAATTTATTTTTAGCACTAAGATCACCAATGGCTGAACTGCTATTTATAGCCCAACTATTTTTAGCATCTTCTATTTTTAGCATTTCTTGTTGCACATTTCAACACTCCCTCTCAGCAAGAAAGGGATTATCAATAACCCCAATCCTGTCTCTATGGAACTCGAACTTGCATTTTGACAAAGCCTTAGTCAAAATATCTGCATCCTGCTCCTCGGTCAAAACATATTGCAACATCATGATCCTCTTGACCGCACAGTCCCGTAGATGATGGTAACGGATATCTATATTATTGGACCTGTCATGAAACACTAGATTCTTAGAGAGTTTTATGCAACTCTGATTGTCACAGTATATCACTGTAGGATCCATCATCTGACCAAACAATCCCACTAGAATCTTCTGCATCCAAATGGCCTCGCATGCTGCCTGACTGGCAGCCATGTATTCAGCCTCTATTGAGCTAAGTGCAACTGATCTTTGTTTCCTGCTATACCAAGAAACTGCAGTTGAACCAAGGTTGAATATTCCTCCAGAAGTGCTCTTCCGGTCTGATGGACTACCTACCCAATCCGCATTCTTGAAGGTTTGCAGCTTCACTCCCTTTGTCTGTCCGTACCATAATCCGTACTATGTAGTTCCTCTAAGATATCTCAGTACATGCTTCACTGCCTTCCAAAACAGCTTGGTAGGTTGAACCATAGCTTGACTCAGCTGGTTCACCCCAAAGCATAAGTCGGGTCGTGTGTTCACCAGATACATAAATGAACCCACCAGCTGCCAATAAAAAGTAGCAGCTACTACCTCACCTGAAGTAGCATCCTCCTTCCTCCAGTTCCCAGCTAGAGGAGTCTGCATGGGCTTGCACTTCTCCATGTGAAAGCGCCTGAGTATCTCATTGGAATACTTGCCTTGAGACACAAATACTTCCCCATCTTTCTGCCACACTTCCATGCCTAGAAAGTAGTTCATGAGGCCCATGTCCTTCATCTCAAACTCTCTTGCAAGACTATATCAGCTGGTCATCACCTGTCAAAATCAGATCATCGACATAAAGTACAATAATCAATGGCTTACCTTCTGCCATGATGTGGTAAAGGTTCACATCTACTTCATTCTTGGTGAAGCCCAAACCGGTGAAATAGCTGTCGATCCTAGTATACCAAGCACAAGGTGCTTGCTTCAGCCCATACAGTGCTCGCTTGAGTTGACAAACATGCGACTCGTAATTGAAGGTCTCAAATCCTTCGGGTTGCTCAATGTATACCTCTTCCTCAATCTTCCCATTGAGTAACTCCGTCTTCACATCCATCTGATGGATCTTCCAACCCATCTGATTTGATAGAACTAGAATCGATTTGATAGATGGGTACCTTACTATGGGAGCAAAGGTCTCATCGTAGTCGATCCCCTCAACCTATGAGAAACCTCGGGCAACAAACCTTGCCTTTTGTTTCTCAACACTGCCATCAGCTGCTTGCTTTACCTTGTAAAGCCATCGGGAACTAACCATTGATTTGTCTCCAGGTTTAGGGACAACATCCCACACACTATTCCATATGATAGAATCATACTCTTCTACCATTTCATCAACCCAGATTGGTTGCTGCGCTGCCTCCTGAAAAGAAGAAGGTTTGGTCGCTACACACTCCCTAACCAGGTCCATGTAGCCAGTGTATCTCTCAAGAGATCTCCTCTGTTTGCGCTGAGAGGATGGCTACCCCACATTCTCTCTCACATCTAGCATCAATGTTTTAGCTTCCCATGAGTGTTTACGCCCGTCTCTGGAAGATTCTCTAGGAGTGGTGGTTTCCACTACTGGATCCTCTGCATGTGGCTGATCCACATCATCAGGAGGCTCCTCCTCCTTTGGAACTAAAAGTTCCTCATAGCCATGCAACTTGAGCTCCCTCTCAAGTGACACTCGCATGGCTCTCTGCTCGTCAAACTTCACATCCCTACACACTACGGTCCTCTGACTGGCAGGAAGAAACACATGATAGTTGTGGGGTGTATTTGTGTACCCCACAAGTATCCCCAACTCAGCTGTTGGGTCAAGCTTCTTCCGAGCATATGTTTGGTCAATTTAGTGATGTCTAAATTGCAACTTTTAAATGTCAACCCGGGGCTCGTAAGCTGATGAAGTGAAGTGTACTATATGTACTCAGGCAACTGTTTTCTTAATCTTTTGTCGTTTTTAGCTTTTTAAGTTTGTTTTCAAATGTATCTTTCCTACTGTGATGTGATGGAAATGAAATAAAGCAAGTGAAATGTGGGTGATTGTGGTGAGCTCTAAATGATTTCTCAAAACTTAAAAAGTATTCTACAAGAAAGCTTGAACAACAACTGCAATAAAATCAAAGCTTAAAATCAAATAAAGGACTAATGGCATCGGCCCAGTATCTCTACTGCTGATGAAAATGAAAATGAAATCTATATTAACTCAATTAAAAGCAAGAACAACTACTTTACACTACTTTACACTATTTTAACTCTTCATTTAAATCTAATCAATGTGAAATTTAAGTGAGACAAATCACACTATTTTAACCTTTTCTTAATCATGTGAGAACAATTATGAACAGGTCAGTAATGTGAGTCTTAAAGCAAAATAAACCAAGCTGCACTAAGTGATATTTTGGCTCCAATAAAGTTAGTTGATTATAGAAAAAGAACCATCAATAAATGAACAACTTGATAACTACTGAGCAGAAAGTAAAGTGCAAGTTAAAGAAATGATACTAATGAAAATCAAACTGCAGAAAAATAAAGGTCAGCAGCCTAGACAAGATGATCACACATGCCACTAGTTATGAAAAGAAAAGAAAGAAAACTGCCCTGGGCTTGCCTAAGAAACCTGCATAACACACTAATCAGTCATGAACAAAAGTGTTGAAATGTAAATCAGCAGAATTCAAAGTTTATGTACAACTAATATACATATTGAAAAGAAATAAAAACGCAGCAATTAAAAGACATCTGTACAGCTATTATACATGAAACAAGAAAGAGAAATGTAGGAAATTAAAGATTACTATACAGGGCTTCAGCAAACAGGGGCCCTCTGCCTACTTCAGCCGGTTCAAGGAGCAGTTATACGCTTAAGTGTAAAACAGTCTTCTCATGTATTGACAGCAAATGTAAAAGTACAGTGGGGAGTTCAAACAAAATGATTACAACAACGACTAACTATCCAGCGTTCAAAGACGCTTTATTTATAACAGAGGAAAGCAAACTAACTTAACGAAAACTAAGCTATTCAAGCAGCTGTGTAAAAACACGTAATCTTGCTGCGTCCTCGGATTTAGGCAACGGTCGTTGTGGGCATTCAATCTGCTGTTGGATTCATGTTTCCCACTGTCTTCGTGGCTGAGGAAGATGCCACCTGTTCTTCACGTGCTCCAAAACAGAACACGCAGAGCCGTGCCACCGCTAATGACTTCTGTTGACCGCATTTGCCTCCTCGTTGACCACGGGTTTTTATGACCGGTTTGGGTGAGCTGGAAGGACACACACCATATCCTTGGTTCCACGAATTTGCCCATGTGGCTCTTCTTCCCGGAGGACACCTGGAACATATCATTTAATAAAACAGCTGCGGAATCCGGGGTTGGCTGCAGAAACCCTGTGTGAGCTGCGGAAACGCAGCACTTTGAACCAAAATTCTAAACCAACAACAGTCATTAGCATAATTAGCAAACCTTGTAAAAAGTCCTAAAATACAATGATTTGAGCAATTTGATGGAGGGAATGAGTGGCAAAAGAAGGAAATGAATAAGAAAAGGAGGCTGAGAGGATGTGTAAAGAAGTGCAGGTTTGAGGCTCAACATACCCCCACTGTGAAGGTGTTGCATGTCCTCATGCAACCAAAACTTTGTCATTTTTTTTCAATCCATGTGCTCAGATGCTTCTGCCAAAACATCTAGCCTTCTTCTCTTTCTCCTTGCTGCCAAAATTGTCCTTGGTTTTCTGACTAAACACCTGAATTTCAAATTGATCAATGCCCTGCTCAGCTTCTTACATTTTCTCTTCAATTTTATGTTCTTCTTCTGCCAGAGTCCTAAGTGAAGCATGGTATTGTCATGGACAATTTTGTCCACCTTTCTTTGTTCTTTCAATGCTTCGTTTTCTTGTTTAATATGCTGGTTCAGGACTTCTAGCTCAAACACCTCCTGTTTTAAAGATTGGACCTGTTCATCAAGAGGCAATATAGTGCTTGGACCTGCAACTGATTGCTCCAAGGTCTCCAAATAATTGTATACCTCCTGCTGGTCAGGGTCAATTTCAGGTGTTCTTCTTGGGCTATGTTCAAAATCAAATTCTGTTTGAGGTTCTGGCTGAAAGGGACTCTCTTCACGTGGAGGAGTGGACTCAACACGTGGAGGACTCGACTCAAGGTCAAGCTGAGTTGGAGCCTTTTCAGGTGTACCTTCTCCCAAATTAATGAAATGTGATTGTTTTTCTTTAGTCACACTCATTTTTTCTTTAAGTCTACTGCTTCTTCTCACTTGTGCACTAGTGCTCTTTTGCTGGGCACTCTGTTTTTCTTTCTGTTTCTTCTTTGAGAGGGCAGTAGCTTGAAGTTGTGCTAGTCTATCAGCCAAGGTTTGAGAGTCTTCTTCTACTGAAGGTTCAGGTGATGGATATGATTCTTGAACAATTGTTTTCCTTTTATCCTTTTTCTGTTTCTTGGTTTTATCTCCCTCTTCCTCTTCTTCTTGAGCAATTTATTGAGTTTCTACTGTAGGAGGATCTTGGGCTGCAACATCTCTTTCTCTTCTCCTACTTGTTTTTGGGATTCTAGGGGAACTACTAGAGGCTTCAGTCACCTCTTGGAAACAGTTTCTGACTAGAAACTTTTCCCATGTATCCTTGTTATTCTTCAATTGCTCTTCTATGAAAATTCTAATGAACCCGTGATGACACAAGTGGGGTTCAATATGGCCTACATGCTTTTGGACAGTGGAACTCATTTTCTTTAGGCTTGCTAACAGAAAGTAGGGTAAATTGAGGGCATGGCCTTCCATGAAATTCATCATAATCCTTGCATGGTACATATACATAGTGCCAAAGCAGCCCTCACATGTGATAAACTTTTGAACAGGTAATAACAATGCAGTCCATTCTTCCTTAATTACATGCACATGAATCCCTTTAGTGAATATTGAATTGTCCATACCTGGGTTCTTAAGCATGTCTTTCCATCCCTGATCTTCCAGCCCTTTGTTCTTAAACCATCTTTCTCCCTCCTGAGGTAGACTGGTTGTTGTTGCTATGGTGTTCTCTGTTATTGTGAATTTCAGGTCCCCTACTTCCACGGTGTGCCCATTGGAGGATCGAGCAAATGCTTTCGATACCTCCTTATTATACCCTCTGAATTTTTGAATAAACTTCAACCACTTTGCTTTCTTTAATGCTTCCTTCGTCTGTGGATACCCTTCTAAATACTTCGGACCCTCAGGTTCAGCTCTAAGCAGCTTCCCCATCTTTGGCTCTCAACTTCGGCTGAAGCTTTGACTGTGTGTGGATGCTCAAGGAGGATGCTCACGGGAAAAAACAGGTGGATTACGGCTGTAAGTGGAGTAGCCGTAACGTAATGCAAGGCGTATTGCAGAACTGTAATTGGGGTTTGAAACAGAGCTGTAGAGTTTGCAGCGGAAATGAGAGTGGAAATGGTGTGAGTACGAGGGAGTAGAAGACAAACACGAGAAATGAGTTCAATGCATGCGGAAATGGAGTGATAAGTGGACGGAATAACGGCCGAATCCTTTAGAGTCGGGTGGCTTACGCACACGTTTCAGCGTTGGCTGCGGAAGTTATGGTGGAGGAGAGCCGTAGTACAGTAGGTCACTTCTTCTACGTACGGCCAATAAATGAAAGAGCAGCCCCATTTCGAGTTTGAATTAATAGTGATTATGGAACCGTTAGAAAGGGATGAGGTGGATGGAGCATTATCGTGGAGGAGGAGTGGGATGATCTTGCCGAATCATTGCATTTAGTGGCTCTTTCCACGATTTAATAACTATGCATAAAATGACATTAAATTGTTGTTTGGAAAAGATTTTGATCATACCTTCATAAGTTTGCCATTTGTTGATTAAGGTTGCTGATCCATTATTGCTTTCTGATCTTGCAGATGCCTCATATCCTTGCTGCCCTTGGTGATGATGATACCTCTGACTGTGATTTTTGAAAACAGAGTAATCCTGGTTGTAGAGACAGAGTGTGCTGGCTGCGGAATCATTTCGAGCTGCGGAAACTGGTGCGAGCTGCGGAAACGGTTCCCAGCTGCAGAAACTGAAACAACACCCCTTTAACTGCACAAATATAGTTAGAAAAATAACTAACTGAATGAAATAGTCCTAAGAAGGACTTTTATTGATGGAATGGAGTGAAGTGGAATGGAGATGAAGATGAGATGGAGGTGAGGATGGAAATGACAAGTGAGGTGGAGTGAAGATGGAAAGGAAAAGAGATTTTTTTTTTTTTTTTTGGAAAATATAGAGTGTCAGGTGTCCCTGATTTTCACTCCATATTTTCTGTATAAGACCGCCAATCTGAGATTGGTTTTCAGGCTTATACACATTTTTTAATTTTTTTATTATTTTTTTTTTAACTGAAAGAAACAAAGATTAGGCTGATGGAGGAGAAGAATTCTTCTCCACCAGCCTCATTGCAGAATTTTCTTGAAACATTTTGACAAAGTCCTCTTTTGAGAGTGGCTTATGATAAATTTTCAATCGGTGGCCATTCACAATGAGAGGAGTTTGAAACTCATCAATAGTCTTGATTCGAACTGCTCCATTGCTAAAGACTTCATCAATCTCATATGGTCCAAGCCAATGAGTCTGAAATTTTCCTTTGAAGTCTTTAAACTTGGAATCAAACAGTAACGCCCAATCTCCCTTTTGAAACTTTCTCTCTTTGATATATCTGTCATGCCATTTAGTTCTTTGGTGCTGAACTAGATCAGTCCTTAAAATTGCATCTTGTCTTATTTCATCTAGCTCATTCAACTGCTCCATTCTGTGCTTTTGGGCTTCTGATAGACTCATCCCCAACTGAACTGCCATCTTGAAGGTCTTGACTTGGAACTCAATGGGGAGCAAGACTTCTTTCCCATAAACAAGCTCATAGGGAGAATGTCGTGTTGTGTTCCTCCATGTAGTTCTATAGGCCCATAAGGCTTCAGGAAGCCTTTCTGCCCAATCTCTTCTGTGGAGATGAACAGTTTTGGTTATGATGCTCTCAAGAACTTTGTTTGTAGATTCCACTTGACCATTTGCTTGCGGATGGTATGGAGTAGATTTTCTGTGCTTAATTTTGTATTCTTCCATCAGCTTCTCCATCAAGTTAGATGTAAATTGACTTCCCTGATCTGTCACAATTTCTCTTGGGACACCAAAACGAGTAAAAATATCCTCAAAAAGAAATTGAACAACTGAATTTTCAGTGGCAGAAGGCAATGCCTTGGCTTCTACCCATTTAGTAACATAATCAGTGCAAACCAATATATACTTCTTTTGCTTAGATGGTGGATTAATAGGTCCAACGAAATCTAAAGCCCATTTTTCAAAGGGTTCGATGAGTACCTGTGGTTGTAATGGCATTTCATTTGAAAGAGTTGGTCTCCCAACTCTTTTAGCAGCTGTCACACCTTTTAACATATTGTTTTGCATCTTTGAAGAGAGAAGGCCAATAATATCCTAAAGAAAGGATTTTATAGGCAGTCCTCTTGTCAGCAAAGTGTCCACCGCATGGTTCATCATGACATGCCTTAAGGATGTCAGGCATTTCATCTTCCCGAACACATCTTCTGATCACACAATCTAGCCCTGTTTTGAACAATTCATTAGAAATCCATGAATACTTTGAACTCTCCTGAATGATTTTCCTTTTCTCATTAGGAAATAAGTGTGGAGGTAGCTTCCCTGTAACCAAATAGTTAGCAATATCTGCATACCAAGGAGTTTTAGTAGTTACTGCAAACAGATATTCATCTAGAAACTTATCCTCTACGGGAGAATCTTCGTTAGTATTTTGGATTCTAGACAAGAAATCAGCTACTGTATTTTGTTTTCCTGGTCTATCTAACACAATAATATTGAATTCTTGTAAAAGTAAAAGCCATCTTGTAACTCTACCATTAGTAACAGGTTTGTTCATGAGATATCTAATTGCAGAATGATCAGTATGGACAAAAGTTTCATAGCCTGTTATATAGTGTCTAAACTTGTTAATTGCATGAACAACGGCTAAGAACTCTTTTTCAGTCACAGTATAATTTAACTCAGTGGGAGTCAAATTTTTACTGGTGTAATAAATGGCATAAGGAACTAAATCCTTTTGACCCAATACAGCTCCTAAAGCTGTATCTGAAGCATCTGTAGAAATATGGAAAGGAAGTTTCCAATTTGGCCCTCTCAAAATGGGTGCTTCAGAAATTCTTGTTTTTAAAGTTTCAAATGCAGATTGACAGTCAGGATCCCAATTGAATTCACAGTCTTTTGTAAGTAATTTGAAGAGCGGAGATGCTATCTTGGTGAAGTTTTCAATAAATCTCCTATAATATCCAGTAAACCCAAGAAAACTTCTAACATCTTTTTGACAATTTGGAATAGGTAACTTGGAGATGACTTCAACTTTTGATCTATCAACTTTAATTCCATCTCCTGAAATATGATGTCCTAAAACAATCCCCTCAATAAACATCATAAAACATTTTTCATGACTTAATGAAAGATTTGTTTCTTTACATCTTATAAGGACTTTTTCCAAATTTTCTAATGCCTCTTCAAATGAATTACCATAAATTGTAAAATCATCCATATAGACCTCTACACAATCATGAATTAGATCAGAAACGATTCCTAGTACTGCCCTTTGAAATGTTGCGGGTGCATTACATAATCCAAAAGGAAGTACTCGGTAAGCAAAAGTTCCCCAAAGACAGGTAAATGTGGTCTTGTCCTTGTCTTCAGGTGCTACCTGAATTTGATTGTAACCACTAAAACCATCCAAAAATGAGAAATAATTTTTGCCTGCTAAAGTATCTAATACTTGATCAATAAAGGGTAAAGGAAAGTGATCCTTCAAAGTTGCTTTGTTCAATTCCCTGTAATCAATGCAAACCCTCCATTTACCATTCTTTTTAGGTACTATAACCAAAGGGGAAACCCACCGGCTATCTGAAATGGGGTAAATGAAGTTTACATTAAGTAACTTTTGGAGCTCTTCTTTCACTATCTCCCTAAGGTTTGGATTCATCCTTCTTTGAGGTTGTCTGATTGGTCTACTGTTTTCCTCAATGTAGATGTGATGAATGCAAGTCTTAGGATCAATACCTTTCATATCAGTATACTCCCATGCAAATGCAGTAGAATGTTTTTGCAAGATTTTGGTTAGCTCTTCCTGTTGTGATTTTTCCAAGTTTTTGTTGATATTCAATGTTTTTCCTAGAAAAATCTCAATGGCAGAACTACCAAACTCTTCCATAGAGAAAAGAGACATTTGTCTAGATGATAGACACTCAATGTCAGAATCCAAATGAAATTGTGTGTGGTCATATTCTGAAGATGGTTCAAAATTTTCTAATGTGTTCAGAATTTGACTATCTTCACTAATCTCAGAAATGGTAAAGACGGGTTGTATAGTATCTTCATCATCAACCCACTCATTATCTCCTATTTCTGTAATTGCTTTTGCTGGAGGATACAGATTGAACTTCTTTGTCGAATTACCATCAGAAATATACATATCCCCAGACCTACAACTTATGAAAGCATCAGCTGTGGCTAGCCAAGGTCTTCCTAAAATAAGAGGATGTCCTCCTAGATTACTCTTGGGAGTTAAAATCATGAAATCCACTGGATATTCCCAAGATTCTAGGGAGACTGGAATGTCTTCTAATACACCATCTGGTTTAATAATTGATCGATCTGCCAGTTGCAATAAAGTAGGTGTAAAAAGAAGATTAGGAAGTTTTAGCTGTTCCATAGTCTGTCTACTCATGATGTTGATAGCAGCCCCTAAATCAATCAAAGTATTTGGTATTTCTATCCCATTGATATGTGTTTTGACAATTGGACTACCGGGATCTACATATTTCTGCATAGTAATTTTTCCCATCATGATATCTGCAATTTTCCCTACCAGGTGGATCCTTCTGGTATCTCTTGGTTTCCTTCCTGGTCTTTTAAAGCTCAAATCCTTTATTGTTTTTGCTAGAATAAGAATCTCTTTAATGGCTTGTAACAAGGGAATCTTGATACAGACATTCTTCAATTCATCTAGAAAATTATAGTCAGGCAACCAAATTTGTTTTTCCACTCCTTTGTCAATTTGTAATCTTTCAGGAAAAGGAGGTGTAGATAAAGATGCAGGTTGCTCAGCTATGGGAGTTGTGGGGGTTAATTCTTTTTCTTTTTCTTTTTGAGTGTTTGGATTTTGAAGAGATGCTTCAGAACCCTTATTGGCTTCAAGAGACTCTTCCTCAAAAATGCTTTGCTTTTGAGTATTTATAGAAGGTTTATCTAGAATTCTACCTGATCTGAGTTGTACTTCATTGAGAGGAACAATCATATAGGTAGGAAATTGTTGACCTTCCATCATGTAAGCATTTTGAGGGCTTTTATTATTGGGGTTTGGCAATGGCTGAGAAGGAAGTTGATTTGACTTTTGTTGGAATGGAAGAAAGAGTTGAGAATTTTGATTTTGTTGAGAAGGTTGTTGTTGTGGAAGTGGCAATGATAGTTGTGGATTTTGATTTGGAAGTTGTGGAGCTTGTTGGTTTTGAAAAGATGGAGGATATTGGTAAAATTGAGCAAATCTCCCATAAGGATTTTGCATACCTTGTACCCATGATTGAAAAGGATTTTGAGGTTGGGACCAAGGTTGTTGCCAAGGATTCCAATTTGGTTGGGGTTGAAAATTCATAGAGTTGCTAAACCCTTGATTTTGTTGCCCCTGCCAAGGTCTCCTTGCGACAAAACAGAGAGATTCGAGTGTATTTGGATCTTCTTGAAAGACAACTTTGAGCCCAGGAATTGAAGGACAATCCTTGGTCTCGTGATTTTCTGAACAAATTACACATGTTTCTACAACTTTTGCATCCAAGGGACATTCCCTTAGAGCATGTTTCTTCCTACACTTTGGGCAAAAGATGGCCAAAGCCTCAGCTTCTGCTTTCTGCTTATTGTGAATCTTAAGGGTGTCTAGTTGCTCACTAAGACTCCCTAAGATATCAGTTTTGAATTCATCAAGCATGTTGCCAATCTCAGCCCTACTTACCGATCCAGTTGCAGATTTGCTTGCTCTGATGAGAGAAGGATCTCTAGACCCTTTTTGAGTTTTAGATTTCCCCCTTGAGAGATGGACACATAGTTCTGCTATATCATTGAGTGAAAGTTGAGATATATCTCCCTTCCCATCATGTTCAAAATATATATCCATTCATCTCTAATGGCTTTCAATAGAAGGGCTTTTAAGGTCTCCTCATCTAAGTTGTTCATTTTTGCTCTTTTCAAGTTGTATTGAAATCTTTCAAGCAGATCCTCCAAATTTTCATCTTCTTTTTGCATCATTTTGAATACCTCATCCTTGTGATTGGTGGGCATACAATAGTCCAGGTACCTATCCAAAAATGCTTGTTTCATATCATTCCAAGACCTAATGGATTGAGTGAGTAATCCCATGAACCATTTCAAGGCTGCTCCTTTCAATGTTGAAGGAAACAGTTTGAGTTTTTGAGAGTCATCCAGATAATCATAAGTTCGACACACTACCTCAAACTCAAATAGAAATGTTTCAGGGTCCTCATTCCTCATCCCATGGAAGTTTGGGAGGACAGATGGTGAGATGTTTTTCATGGTGGCTCGGGAGTCCTCATCGACTATAGGAAATCCGAATGAGTTATCTCCATCCCTATTTCCCCCAATGTTACCTCGACCTCCTCCATTGTTTCCTCCTCCTCCTCCTCCTCTACCCCTACCTCTACCAAATCCAGGTGCTCCTTCCTCTG
This sequence comes from Pinus tabuliformis, assembly GCA_031772625.1. NCBI lineage: Eukaryota > Viridiplantae > Streptophyta > Pinopsida > Pinales > Pinaceae > Pinus > Pinus tabuliformis. The sequence goes on from CM062820.1 coordinate 94,904,254, forward strand.
TCATGGTAGTCTCCCCGGAGACTTCAGAGTTTTCCGGTTCCTCTACTAAGGGTGAACGAGAAGGAATTTCTCCCTCTTCTTCAGATGATTCTACTTCTTCAATTACAATTTGTCCTCCTATGGAAGGAAGAAAAGGGTCCCTTTCTGATTCAGATTCGATGGATGGTGTGGGAGAGTCAACTATTGCCTCTTGAATTCCAGGAATCCTAGGGCTAGGAGTGTAAGTTGGAGATGATGGAGGTGTCTCTTGTCTATTCCTTGAAGTAGATGGACTTGTAAAAATCGAACTCTTGGCTCTAGCTAAAAACCTTCCCCTAGAATCTCTTGCTCTATGCATGTCATTTTTTATTTTCCTTCAAGTCGGGGTAATAATTCTCTTTCTGATCTTCCAGGTCACTCTAGGTGCAAGAAGAGAGCATACTCAAGAAACTATTAAACCAATAACTTTCTCTTTTCTGATCCTCCAGATCACTCTAGGTGCAAGAGGAGAGCATACTTTGAGAGGTTATTAATTTTCCTTCCTTGAAATTTTCTTGTTTTTTTTTTTAAGAATTGGCTACCTAATTTCACTTCCCCGGCAATGGCGCCAAAATGTTTGGTCAATTTAGTGATGTCTAAATTGCAACTTTTAAATGTCAACCCGGGGCTCGTAAGCTGATGAAGTGAAGTGTACTATATGTACTCAGGCAACTGTTTTCTTAATCTCTTGTCGTTTTTAGCTTTTCAAGTTTTTTTTCAAATGTATCTTTCCTACTGTGATGTGATGGAAATGAAATAAAGCAAGTGAAATGTGGGTGATTGTGGTGAGCTCTAAATGATTTCTCAAAACTTAAAAAGTATTCTACAAGAAAGCTTGAACAACAACTGCAATAAAATCAAAGCTTAAAAATAAAGGACTAATGGCATCGGCCCAGTATCTCTACTGCTGATGAAAATGAAAATGAAATCTATATTAACTCAATTAAAAGCAAGAACAACTACTTTAAACTACTTTACACTATTTTAACTCTTCATTTAAATCTAATCAATGTGAAATTTAAGTGAGACAAATCACACTATTTTAACCTTTTCTTAATCATGTGAGAACAATTATGAACAGGTCAGTAATGTGAGTCTTAAAGCAAAATAAACCAAGCTGCACTAAGTGATATTTTGGCTCCAATAAAGTTAGTTGATTATAGAAAAAGAACCATCAATAAATGAACAGCTTGATAACTACTGAGCAGAAAGTAAAGTGCAAGTTAAAGAAATGATACTAATGAAAATCAAACTGCAGAAAAATAAAGGTCAGCAGCCTAGACAAGATGATCACACATGCCACTAGTTATGAAAAGAAAAGAAAGAAAACTGCCCGGCCTTGCCTAAGAAACCTGCATAACACACTGATCAGTCATGAACAAAAGTGCTGAAATGTAAATCAGCAGAATTCAAAGTTTATGTACAGCTAATATACATATTGAAAAGAAATAAAAACACAGCAATTAAAAGACATCTGTACAGCTATTATACATGAAACAAGAAAGAGAAATGCAGGAAATTAAAGATTACTATATAGGGCTTCAGCAAACAGGGGCCCTCTGCCTACTTCAGCCGGTTCAAGGAGCAGTTATATGCTTAAGTGTAAAACAGTCTTCTCATGTATTGACAGCAAATGTAAAAGTACAGTGGGGAGTTCAAACAAAATGATTACAACAACGACTAACTATCCAGTGTTCAAAGACGCTTTATTTATAACAGAGGAAAGAAAACTAACTTAACGAAAACTAAGCTATTCAAGCAGCTGTGTAAAAACACGTAATCTTGCTGCGTCCTCGGATTTAGGCAACGGTCGTTGTGGGCATTCAATCTGCTGTTGGATTCATGTTTCCCACTGTCTTCGTGGCTGAGGAAGATGCCACCTGTTCTTCACGTGCTCCAAAACAGAACACGCAGAGCCGTGCCACCGCCAATGACTTTTGTTGACCGTATTTGCCTCCTCGTTGACCACGGGTTTTTATGACTGTTTTGGGTGAGCTGGAAGGACACACACCATGTCCTTGGTTCTACGAACTTGCCCATGTGGCTCTTCTTCCCGGAGGACACCTGGAACATATCATTTAATAAAACAGCTGTGGAATCTGGGGTTGGCTACGGAAACCGGGATCAGCTGCGGAAACCCTGTGTGAGCTGCGGAAACGCAGCACTTTGAACCAAAATTCTAAACCAACAACAGTCATTAGCATAATTAGCAAACCATGTAAAAAGTCCTAAAATACAATGATTTGAGCAATTTGATGGAGGGAATGAGTGGCAAAAGAAGGAAATGAATAAGAAAAGGAGGCTGAGAGGATGTGTAAAGAAGTGCAGGTTTGAGGCTCAACAGCATCTTTGGTCACATGACAGAAAACTGGTGATCCAAAGATGTGGAAGTGACTCACATTTGGTCGCTTCCCCGAAAAATCCTCCATAGGTGTCTTCATCCCCAAGATACGATGAGGACTTCTGTTCTGAAGGTACACTACTGTATTGCATGCCTCAGCCCACAGATGAAGTGGTAGGCCTTGGTCATGCAACATCGCTCGAGCTGCTCCCACATGAGATATGTTCTTCCTTTCGGCCACCCCATTCTGTTGTGGGTTATGAGGTGCCATTAGTTCCTGTTTAATTCCTTATGTAGCACAGAAGTTTTTAAACTGTTGGGAAACATACTCTCCATCATTGTCACTACGCAAGGCTTTTACTTTCTTCCCAAATTCTTTCTCTGCCGAGGCTTTAAACTCACAAAACCTCAAGAAGGTCTAATCCTTCTTTTGCATAAAGTAGATCCAACATCTACGAGAAAAATCATCAATAAAAATAACATAGTACCTATGCTTACCGGTGGAGGCTATAGAGAATGGTCCACATACATTTGACTGAACTCGCTCCAGGATTGCTCCAGCTCTACTATCTCGATCTTGAAAGGAAGCTTTCGTATACTTACCCAGGGTGCATCCTTTGCATGTATCTAATTGCTCTAGTTTTCCCTTAGGTAAGCTGGTAGAAATTTGTTGCATGATCTTCAAGGCCCCATGATGCAAGTGGCCCAGTCTTCTATGCCACAACTCGCCAACATCTTGGATTTGCACCACCTCTGCTTTGGAACTTAGTGTAGCACAATCTTCTACCTCCAACTTCTAGAGATTATTTACTTGAATCCCAATTCGCTTGGTCTGTCCGCTGCTGATATGCCTCAGGAAAACTTTTCCTTTACTAAAGAATACATCATAGCTTTTGTCTTCTAGAATAGCAACAGACACAAGATTCTTTTTCAAACCTGGTACATACTTAACAGCAGATAGGGTGAGAGGAGCACCATGCTCCCTCTGAAACACAATTGTTCCTTCACCTGAGACATAATACTTTCCATCATCGCCCATCTTGATCCACATCTGGAGATCCTTCTCCTCCAATGTACTGAAAAGATTCTTGTCACCCGACATGTGGAAAGAAGCTCCACTGTCCAGGTACCAAACACATCCCACCATGGATGAAACCATGCATGCGATAAGTGAGAAATCCAGCTCAAACTATGAAGCTAATGCATCACCATCAGATCCCTATAAGGAACCCTTCTTGGATTTCTTTGGTGGACAATTCATAGCATAATGGCCCACTGCATGATAGTGAAAGCATCACACCTTCGACTTGTCAACCTTATTCCCACCATGAGAAGATTTGGATTGGGAAGCCTTCCCTTTCCCTTTCTTAGCTTTACTCGCTAAAGCTAGATTTTCTTCATCATCTCGTTTTGATGAAGATCCATCTGTGGTGCTCTACCTTATCTCCTCCTATGTTAGGTCCGACCAAATTCGTTCCCAATCTGGCAGTTTCTCTCTTCCATTAATTGAGTCCTGGTAGCTATGCCAGCTCTTAGGAAGACCGCGAAGTGCTAGACTCACCATGTCTTCATTAGCAGTGATGACCCCTACACTTGCAAGCTCATCCCTGCAGGTGGTGAGCTTGTTCAGGAACGTAGAGATTGTGTCACCCTTTTCACACTTGATCTTTCGAATTTTTTCCTTCAGCGCGAGCTTCCTCTGATCGTTGCTATTCTGATAAAGATCTTTTAATGTTTTCCACATCGAAAATGGAGTCTCTTTCCCATGGAGGCTCGAGACAATGGGATCTCGAACTCCTTCAAGGAGGATTCTCCTTGCTCTAGCCACACACTTTTTCCATTCTACCAGTTGAGTAGCATCTATCGGCTTTTGGACTTCTTGATCAATGAAGTCCCTGAGACCGTTATCTTCCAATACCGCCTCCATGCGATCCTTCCAGGCTATATAATTTGAACTTCCATTAAGGGCATATTCAACTCTTAAACCATTGAATGCCATCAGTGAAATAGATGTGATAAGAACTCAATTCAATATTCAGAAACCAAACTTCGTACTTCTCCTAATTGTATATTGTTCTTCCTTGATCACCTTTGCTCTGATACCATCTAGAAATTTCACTGTAGATCTCCTGATATATGCAGTGTCCTAAAGCATAATACTAGATCTACTTCTAACATAAACTTTGCGGAAGCTTAAATAGATATGAGCATCATCAAGCATGAACAGATATAACTGAGAATGAGAAGTAATCAACAATAACACAGAAGATATACCACTGGGGAAATCACCAGCCCAAAACCCCAACTCTGTATTATCATACAAGTGGAAATCTTGTTCAACTTACAAAAAGAATCAGCTCTCAAGCTATCGTGCTCTCTCTGTAATCAAACAATAGAGCTCATAGACTTAATAGACATAGAATATATTGTTGGGTGTGGAACCTGATTATCTTCTGTATTCAAAGGTATCACCACATTGGACCCCAGTTTGAAATGGGGCGGCAACGCCGCCTGTAAAATATGCGCTGCAGGGGGGGCGGCTGCGACCTTTGGGGAGCCCCCCCCTGGCAGGGGGTTTCGGGGGCAGTGCCCCCAAAGCTAAAAACAGATGTAAAATTGCCTTGTAAAAGTATAGTAATTTCTAGTCAATCTGGGTCGTTCATTAGGCTGACGGTAGAACTTATGTTTAGTTTAGGGATTTTTCCCCTAGAAGGAAACCCCTATCTTTGTATGAGGGCATTGTATTGATTCTGTGTAATATATGTGTATTCTCCGAGCGAGAAGCATAGAGGTGAGACTGTGAGAAAAAACAGAGGATATTACAACGGATCTATTGTAGGTTGTGTCTCTTCATTTTGCTAGATAATAGAAAGGAAGGATTGGCTATTCGGGTTAGACGTAGCCCAAACTGGGTGAACCATGTATATATGTGTCTCTCTTGTTTTATGCATTTTCTGTGTTTATATCTCTGCAATATTTTATGTGTTCCATTGCTCTGTATTATATAATTTTCTAACATATATCTTCCTCAAGCTCTCCAAGCCTCCTATTTCCTTGCGCAGTTTTGATTGGGGTCCAATGATATCACATGTGTGAATTGGCCTCATGACACTCACTGTAACCTCAGGTCCAACTGTGCAATCCATAAGGAATAATATTCCTTCTACATGCAAGGAATATTCACCAAGGAATATCCTAGCAATTGATAGTATACTGTCCCTCCATCTGATTTCAACCGGGTCTTTGATTGAATTGACATGCATGAGTTATCCATGAGTGAATACTCAGTCATCTGAAATACAGTAGTTACATGCATGCAAGCATTAACTAACTAAACTATCATTAATTTAACAAACTGTTAAATTAATCTAACTGGACTTAACTCAGTTAAACTAAGTCAACTAATTACAACTCAATATTACAACTCATCCTTATCTCTTTAATTGATGGATAAATCCATCAATCAAAGGAGAAATTGTTGCATGTCCTCACATAGACTTCAAGTTTGATTTTCCTTCACTAATTAACTCAAGATGAATTAATTAATTAATTTTCAAACTGTTGTTGATATCAAATTTGAATTTTACTTCCTATGTTTAGTCCAAGGACTGACTAAAATAAGAAGGGATCCCGAAATGCTATTTTTAGAAAAGCTATTTTAGCACTTTCACTTTTCACCCATTGTTGCTAAGATCACCAATGGCTGAATTGCTATTTATAGCTTGGATATTTATAGCAGTGCCATATTTAGCATTTCTTGTCGCACATTTCAACATAGAGGAAGCTCTGGAGGAATGGCGTAGCAAGTATGCGCTTAAGAGTTAAGATTAAAGAAGTTGAACAGTGGAAGGTAGAGTTCTGAAGAACCAACAGAGAAAGAGAAGCTAAGAAGGAAGAGTCGCAGTGAAATAGCAAAGGAGGAAGAACCTCTGAAGAACCCAAAAGAGCTGCAGAAACCATTGAAAACACGGAAAAACCCAAGTAAGAGAGGCGAGCAAGAAGTAAAGATTTGATGCTCAGCAGCCGTTAGATCTCATAGATCAATGGCTGAGAATAAATTGCATCGGTGGGAGTCCCTTTTAAGTTATCGGAATGAGCCTTGGAGAATTGAGATGATTTATTGTGAACCGTTGCATCGTGACCAGATCAACGGTCACGAAGTAAATTGCAATCGGAAGTCAGAGGTACCAAGGGCCAGTAGTACTGGTTAGTGGTGTTGCGATATCGTGAACATCGATAATTGCTTATTGCATATCGAAGTTCGGCACAGCGGGAGGTCGGTCTATCGGAGAGCGTGAAGGCAGCATAGAGGAGGTGGACCCGACGATAGTTATGAATGCGGTTGGATAAGATTTGAAATCCGGTGTATGCGGTTCGGAGCGGGAATTCCTTTGTATTCCCAAGTGGTTAATATTTATGATATTTTATATGGTGCAGGCCTTTTAACGCAAAAGCATGTGTTAGATGATCTGATAGTCATATCGGAGTTAGAGGAGGAGTGATGGTTCATATGTGTATGACCCGTTGGAGATTGCCGATAGCGATTGTGATTGTGTAAAGGAGGAAAAAGGCATATTGCGTGGAATTCCTTTGTGTAAGAATTACACCAGGAGATTAGCGTTGATAGTGGTTTGTGTTAATATATATGTAACCAAAGCATATGAAAGGAGTATGGTTATATATATATATATATATATATATATATATATATATATATATGGATTGTGGTTTATATAAAGGTTCTGAAGGGTTCATATAATCCTGAGAGGAAGGTTCAGGTAGGGTGATTGATTCCAATACAAAGGAACAACTTATAAAGGGGCCTTGACCATTTATGGTCTAAATATTTAACTCCATTGTAGAGTTAAATGCCTAGGACAATTGTGGATGCATTGTTAAATGCATACTGTGGGTATGTGCGGGTGTTACCCTGCACCATTTGTGGTATCAGAGCAAAAGTTTGTAATCAGAGTAGATTTGTGTCTGTAAGAGGGAACTTTTGAAGTTTTGGAATATTGTAGCATTCCAGCAGAGGCTTGGAGTAGGCAGGAACAAAGAATTCCTTAAAGGAAAGAAAAAGCAAGATTTCTTAATACATGTTTTGAAGGAAAGAGGACTTGTGGGGACAAAACAGAGGAAAATCCATTCAAAGTGCAAAAGAATGGGTGGAACAAGATCATGCTGAGATCTTGAAGGCGAGGTAATGTGTTCTGTTTCCAATTAATAATGTGTGTTTTTATATTAATGCACAGGTGATAGCAAGAGAAGCTGTGAGACAAGAACCAGGTGAGTTATTGAAGATGGAGTAAGGAGAATACTCTAAAAGAGAAGTGGCAGTGAACCTGAAGAATCCAACAAGAAATTGGATAGAGAGGACAGCTGAATTGTTCTCAAGAGAGAGTGAAAGATTGCAGAGGCCTAGAAGGAGCAAAGGTGTTGCTCAAGAGGAGGTTCCAGACAAAGGACCTGTGCTTACCAAAAGACTGAGTGAGGAGAGCTTAGTGAGGTAAGATTGTAGCCAGGAGGACTAGTTGTTGCAGAGGCTTGTTGCAAAGGAGCTCATGAAGAAAGAAGAGAAGAAGATGACTACTGATAGTCATAGCAGAGGTTTAGAGAGAAGCCACAACAAAGGATATAAGAAAGAGGATGCCAAAGCAAATGGCAAGAGGATGAGTCAAGAAGAAATTGACAAAGAGGTTGTTGAATTAAAAGAACAACTCAATGCATTAAGGAGAATGCTTGAGGAAAGCCAAAGACTAGGTTGGGTCTTGAGGAAGAAGCCAGTGGAATGGCATGAGATGCAGAGAAGGCTACAGCAAAAGCAAGTAAAGTGGCTGAAGGAAAAACTCAAGGAAGTTGAGTTAGAAATGGAAGAATCCATTTGTGAACCAGAACAAGGAGAAATTCTGGGAGAAAGTGAAGATGAAGACTTGAAGACTGAAACTTCAAGAGAGGCCAAGGGGTCTAATGATTTTAAATCTGACAATTTGTGTATGATTTCAGGTGAAACAAGTGAAGGACAATTTGTTGATATTTCCATGAAGAAGGAAGAAGACCAGTAGAATCCAAATTTTGTTTTAGAAAGAGATGAGATAGATAGATCTCATATACAACTGGAGAAAGATGTCAAGCAACCAAGTGAAGGGCTTGAATAGATTGTAGAGGAGACAATCAAAGAATTTCTAACTCATATGAAAGATTTAGAACAGCAAGGGACTGAAGGCAAACTTGAGGAAGAGACTATGTTAGCTGAAAACATAATAAAGGATCATCAATTCACTATGATGATAGGCACAGTGGAGATAGCCATGGAAACTGTTGAGATAGACAGTAGGGAAGAAGGACATCTACTGAAATATGTTAAGAAGGAGGAACCCTATGCAAAGGATTTAACCTTGGGAAAAGGAACACTAACAAAGGAGTGTTTTGAAGAGGATGGACAGTCTTTTGAAGATGTTGAAATTCTGGAGGAGTACTCTAGGAGAACAGAGTATGATGGAGAAGACCGCTTGAATGAGGGAAGTAGTGATTTGCTACAGCAGAAAGACCTTGAGAGTACAAGGGTCAAAGGAAGGCAATGTTTTAATACTATAACACAATATGTGAAGGATGAATATGCAAGAAGAGAGCATTGTGATGAAGTGCTTGCTAAGTGTGAAGAGGAAATTAAACCGCTAGAGAAACTGATGAGAGAACCTGACGGTAGAACAGAAGCTGCAGTTGTAGTTTCTAAAGAAGAAGATGTGTCCCAAGTAGCCATGAAGACAGGAAGATGCAATAATTAGTTTTCAAGTTCATTAAAAAGCATGAATGAGTATGAGTATGTGATCAAAGAGATTGAGCAAAGATTGTTTGAAGATGGTAAGGAGGCAGAAGGAACCAAACAGTTTCAAAGTGAAGATAACCAACAACAGGTTAAGGAAGGAGAAGTTCACTACTGTGAACCCAAGAAGGAAGACATCATTAGAACAGATGGTGTGGTAGAGAGAATAACTGACAGTCTCATGAATTATGTTGAGAATTCGAATCAGCATACTGATGTGCTAACAGAGGAGAAGGAAAAAACAGAGAAACAAACTAAATTATTGCCATAGGAAGATAAGGCACAACAACCTTATATTTTTAATTTTAACAAGTGTTTTATGAATGCAGGTTTTGTTGCAAATGATGGAAAATATTTGGCACATCTAAGCCACTTAAAGATGGAAGAAGGAGATTTTGTGGAAGAATTCAATCCATGGAATGGAGAAATTAATTTGCTGGAAAGAATTTTGAACAGTCATGATTTAATCATGAAAGAGGGAAAGGATGATAGGGAGGAAGCAAGTAAACCAAAGAATGAAGAAAGAGTCAGCATAGGAGTCAGCATAGAAGACATCAAGAGTAACCTGAAACAAAAAGAAAGAGGAAGGAGTAAGGAGCAAAATATGGACAGGCCCAAAGATATGCTAGACATAGAAATTGAAGAAATGTGGGAGCCGATGATGAAATGGTCCACATGGAGGAAAATGGTAACAACTGCAAGCAAGATCAATTAGAAGTTGAACCTGATTGACAGGAAGAAGAAAATGGAGCAAAAGACAACAGAAGTCCAGCAACAACAAGGGAACAAAGCATTTGGACAGTTACAGAACAAAGTGTGGGATCTAGGAAGACAAAGATCAGAAGACACATGATTAGGAGATCATGAATATTTTCTACTTTTTGAGTCTGATGCAGGAGCATTCAACCCAAGGAAAATCATTGTAAATAGTAGACATAGTGGGTCATGCATTTTAGGAAATAGTTTTCCTAAGTCTCAAGTCAATGTAATATTTAGGCTTTTAAGTGATGTAATTGGATAGTGGGAGAATATGTAAATGCTCTCAAATAAATAAATGAGAACGTGAGTGGTAGAAGTCAAATCCAACTCTTAAACAGTTCCATGATTCTAGGAATAAGAGAGAGATTTTAGGCATTAAATGGGAAGCTGATAAGAAGACTTTCCTTTTTTAAAACAGAGAAAAAGATGAAAGGGATAAAGTCTTTAGAAGACTTATTTATCTACCACATGTGTATGCATGCAGAGAGCTTTAGGGCTTTTGTTAGAGGGGTGATTAGATCCTTCAGTGATCCAATCCAATGTGTTCTCATAAATAAGTGAACCTGCACGTTCAATAGAAGAGGCCACTAATGTTGAGAATCGGGCCTGTGCGAGACCGAGGTGTCTCGAATGTAATCTTGCTTTTACATTAATATATATTCAGAGTTATTCCTGATTGTGTCAAATAATTGAATGTGTGTTTTAAGTGTTGCTTGTATATGAATTCGTAGGCTCTGTGGCAGGAGGTTACAAACAAAGTTCTGCAGAACACGCAGAAAGAGAAGTGATTTAGAGGAATCAAAATGGATTTCAAATCCAAGTGAAGAGACAGAGGAAGCTCTAGAGGAATGGCGTAGCAAGGATGCGCTTAAGAGTTAAGCTTAGAGAAGCTGAATAGTGGAAGGCGGAGTTCTGAAGAACAAACAAAGAAAGAGAAGCTAAGAAGGAAGAGTCGAAGTGAAATAGTGAAGGAGGGAGAACCTCTGAAGAACCCAAAAGAGCCACAGAAACCATTGAAAACGTGGAAAACCTGAGTAAGAGAGGCGAGCGAGAAGTAAATATTTGATGCTAAGCAACCATTAGATCTCATAGATCAACGACTGAGAATCAATTGCATCGGCGGGAGTCCCTTTTAAGTTATCGGAATGAGCCTTGGAGGATTGATACGAGTGAGTGCCGATTTATCATGAACCGTTGGATCGTGACCAGATCAATGGTCACGAAGTAAATCGCAATCGGAAGTCGGAGGTACCAAGGGCCAGTAGTAGTGGTTAGCGGTGTTGCGATATCGTGAACAACGATAATCGCTTATTGCATATCGGAGTTCGGCACAGTGGGAGGTCGGGTTATCGGAGAGCGTGAAGGCAGTGTAGAGGAGGCGGACCCGACGATAGTTATGAACACGGTTGGATAAGATTTGAAATCTGGCATATGCGGTTCAGAGCGGGAATTCCTTTGTATTCCCAAGTGGTTAATATTTCTGATAGTTTATATGGTGCAGGCCTTTTAACGCAAAAGCATGTGTTAAATGATCCGCTAGTCATATCGGAGTTGGAGGAGGAGTGATGGTTCATATGTGTATGACCCGTTGGAGATTGCTGATAGCGATTGTGATGAGGTTTTAGTCTCGGGTTCTGTGTAGAACCCGTAAAAAGGAGGAAAAAGGCGTATTGCGTGGAATTCCTTTGTGTAAGGATTACACCAGGAGATTAGCGCCGATAGTGGTTTGTGTTAATATATATGTAACCAAAGCATATGAAAGGAGTACGGTTATATAGATATATATATATATATATATATATATATATATATATATATATATATATATATATATATATATGGATTGTGGTTTATATAAAGGTTCTAAAGGGTTCATATAATCCTAAGAGGAAGGTTCAAGTGGGGTGATTGATTCTGATACAAAGGAACGACTTATAAAGGGGCCTTGACCATTTATGGTGTGAAGATTTAACTCCTGGGACAATTGTGAATGCATTGTTAAATGCATACTGTGGGTATGTGCGGGTGTTACCCTGCACCACATTTTGACAAAGATTGTCTCAATATCATAATCATGGTCAACCATGATCAATCATTGTTAAATTTGGTCAACCATGTTTTATAAAATCAAACATGGTCATCCATGGTTAATCATGGTCAATCATTGTCGAACGTGGCATTATGACAAAGATTGTCGTAGTATGAAAATGAACCATAGTTAAGAATGGTCAACATGCTACAACGTTAAATTATGACAAGGATCGTATGAGAATCAACCATGGTCAACTATGGTGCACTGTCACATTGTGACAAAGAATTAATTATTATTATTAGTATGTAAAAATGAATTAATTATTAATAATGTTATTTAAATAATTATTAATATTATTATTATTATTATTATTATTATTATTATTTAGTAATATTTAATTAAGGAATTTTTATTATTGCTTAGAAATAATTAATTAACTATTAATTATGAATTATTATTAGTAAATTACTTTTACCAATATTATTAGTAACTATTATTATTAACATAAATGAATATAAGTTATAAAATAAAAGATAAATATTATATTTTTTCTAAAAGCAATATTAGAAATTAATTATTTTTTAATAAAACAAGTAATTATTTATTTATATTTTATAAAAATGAAATAATAAATTATTATTTATTTATATTTAATTGAATATTATTATTATCAATGGTTTGTGTCATAAATACAAATGAAGCCTTATGCTTATATCAATCATATTTGCTAAAATAATTATTGTTATTAAGATTATTATTGTTAATTACTATTATTATTATTAGTTAAATTATTAAATATTTAAATTATATTAAATAATTTAAAATTAAACCATATCAAATAAAATATTATAAAATAACTTAATATTATTTTAATATATTATATAATAATATAATTATTATTATTTATATAGTTATTAATAATAAAAAATAATTAGTTTAATATATATATATGAGATTGATATATGTTTGTCAACATATATAAACTATATAAATAAATGTGGTTGTGCTAATTATACTAATTTTAATAATATCTAATTTTAGATATGTAAAATTATATTTACATATAACACATGGAATAACAAGCATGTATATTGCATTGGAGTGGTTGAGTGATTGCAGGGTACAAAAATGATAGATGCTTCCGTGAGAGGATATAAAGGTGTCTTCCTACGCGCAATAAGGAATTTGTCTTTTACGTACCCTCACATGGGCAGACTTTGCTCAAGTTTCCACAAAAATTGATTGGCACAACTATTATTGTAAAAGTTAATTGAGAAGATTCATTGCATTCCATTCAAATAATCACTAATGTTGTTTTTTGAATGTATGTCCTTGTCTTTGTATTTACATTAATTATGGACATTGTAAGTTTATTATTTTATGTTTATTCAATCAAAATTTCCATTGTTTCGTTTGTGAGACTTTCATTTGCACTCGTGCCTTCGGAATTTTAATCATAATGATCGCCAAAGGAGATAGATATTCTAGAATGTGAATAAATTGGTTTTCATTATTATATTTGTCAGAATAAAACTACGTTCAACAAATTTTAAAACTACGTTCAATGTTCTTTGTTTTTTTAAGAGGCTCTTAAAGTTTTTTTACAATGTTTTGTTTTGCTATCCTCATGATCCCTTTTTCTATAAAACCTTTTTCATTATTTAGGTTGATGATCACTTTTTGTAGTTAATAACAATAATTTACAAGTAACAAGAAGAAAGTATTTTATATGTTTTGATTTGTATATTTATATTTATTACAATTAATGAATGAAATGTATTGTTTTAATGTATTTTTTTAGATGATCGTAGTTTTAATTTAATTATCTAGAAAGTTTTTAGTTTCCAATTTAAAAGAGAGTTTGAGCTATATAGGCATCATTATCTTCCGAAGTTGTTATGGTTATCTAGCTTATTAATCCATTGCTATAAAATGGGATTTTATTATGTATTTTGTGTGGTGTGAGCTTCGCATAATAAAAGCTTGAATTTTTCTATCTTTATGTTATATTTGTTTTTCTATTTTGGTATCAAAGCTTAAGGGCATGAGATTTAAGGGGATTAGGCCTAGCCACCTTACATGTGAGAGATAGATTTTGAGGAAAGATCTGATTTTTTTGTGATATCTCTCATGAAATTTTGATCCAAGCTAGATTGAGAATGAAATTTTGATGCAAGTTATATTCAGAGTGATAGATCCATCGTGAGGAATTTACCTAAATTGAGATTTATCAAGAGTAAGAGACATACCAATATCATATGTTTAAAGGTGTGACTTCTATACTCTATTATTCATTGTTGGAAGAGGAGATAAACCACACTTATAGGCTTTATTTCTATCTCTAGGTTTAGTGAAACCCTTTCTTTGCTTGTGAGAAAGGATAATAGTGATATGTGATTGTTAGCTAATTTATAGTAACAATTAGTAAGAGGACATAAAATATAATGTGCCCTTCTCTTGTAAACAAGAGATTTTACCTCTATAGTGTAGTATAGTATCAATTATAGTTTGCTATTTTTTTTAATTTTTCAAGTGGGATTGAAACATTTGAAGGTTGAATACTTTAATAGTTGTTGATGTTATGTACTAATGATATCTTCATGAAATTTGTATACTCATTATGTATACTCTAAGTTTTCTAAGATTTTTTTAATGCACCATTGGTTTTGTTGGAGACGGGCTAGACTATCTTGCATGTGCCATTGGTTCCTTTAGAGGTCATTTATGAAGGAAATAAGTGGATTTCGATCATCATGCCTTTCCTTTAGGAATTTCTCTATTAACATGTTTTGTTGCATGTGCATGGTTAGCATTTCACTTAATAAGTCATAATCTCATACAAAGCGCTTTTTTTGCTATGTCAACCCCTCCAAGTAGTGATTCACTTCTTGCACATTTTGTGAACTTGGTGTTTGGGTGGTTGTTGGCTCTTCTTGAGATGGAACCTCAAGAATAGGTCAACTAGACTGCCTTGTTTCTCCAACATCACTACGAGCATAGCCATGCTGACATGGCATACTAGAACTAATTGGATACCAATGATAGCTAAGGTTACAAAATTTACCAAAGAGAGCCCAAAATGAAAATTTCCATGCTCCGATGGAAGATCAAGGACCTCAATCCTAGGGAATGAACTAATGTTGCAAGCCCCCAATCCACAAATGGGAATAGAACATGAATAAAACCCTCCCTCCTTGTAGGCATGTACTCAACTTCTTGAGGGGATACCAAAAACAGAAAGTGTCAAGGGCGAGTGAACTAAGTTCCTTGTCATAACCCTTGAGCGAGAACCACATACTAACCCTCAAAACAACTTATAGTAAACTATACATCCCATAAAGACCAACGTTGAGAATGAGACAAGAGACCTAGGGAATTAAGTAGTGTTGCAGGTCCCCTGTTAACCAATGTGACCAGAATGATAATAACAACCCCCTTCCTCTTAGGTGTGTACTTGACCATTGTAGGGGATATTAACAATAGAACGTGGCAAGGGTAAGTGGACTAAGATCCTAGGCATAACCCCTTATCGTCAACCACAAACAGACCCAAAAAATAAATTGAAAAAAGCCAAATAGACCACAAAGACCACCATCCAAGGTAAAGGATAAGAGGAAACCTACCCTGAAGGTGAACCAATATACCACAATAATAAAGACTAAAAAATAGGCTAACCAACTAGCTTGAATTACCTTGTAAACCAGTTGAATTTGAAGAGAATAGCTTTGTTGCAAGCCCACCATTGGTTGGAGAACCATGTATCCTTCTCCCTCTGCACTCGGCAACTCCTTGAACATTGAGGTTTGTCTAACACCAAGATCCCAAACTTTACCAAGAGGCCCTCTCCATTCACTAATTCACATGAAAGACAAGAAATGTGGCAGGAAATGTCCATCCCAGAACTTCAATACCAAGCTTACAAAGCCTCTATGTGGTCGACCCTTCCACCTCTCATTGCACCAGACCACCAACATCAATGAGAAACCATAGAGAAAAATCACAAGACATTGAATGTGTTCCTTCGTGAGATAAGAGGTATTATCATAAATTTGATGAATGGGGGAGCATGCGATGCCACCACCCTCCTTAATGGGCCTTGGGATTTGGTAAGGTGGATGATGGCCCCTAACCACACTAATGCTTTGGTCCATCCACCCCATCTATGTCACGACAATATTGCCAATTAAACTACCTCTGGTAACCTAAAAAAATTCAATAATATTTTATACTATAGTGTGTTAAATTAAATATACATAATAATATTTACATTACAACAAATTTTATTCATTAAAATTAATATATTTAAAAAAAAAAAAATCATATATTACCATATTATTTTGATTAAAATTAATATATTTTAATTAAAAAAATAGAATTCATATGTTACCTTGTTATTTTTTAAAGTGAATATTGTAATTATTGCTATTAATATTTTATAATGTTCAATGTTATTAGCCCACATAGCATAGAGCAGACGATAAAGTATTATGTTAAAGTACTTTTGCATTATGCTTACAGGTTCAAAATTCTAAAAATTCCAAATATACTAAAGGCTGATGTAGCCTAGATTTTCTAAAAATTTCCCATATAGAAGTTTCCAGAAAAACAAGCTCTTCAAAATAAAATATGCACTCTATCTAAATTCTCGACTCCGTTCAAGTCTGGAAAACTTCAATACATCAAAATTATTTTAATTATTGTAAAGGTATGCATGCATTTATTCATGTCAACCTCCATCAGCATATGGTATACATGGACTGAAATCAGTCGAATCGTTACTTTTACAAATTAGAAGGCAGTGCAATGAAGTGATGATAATTCGACAGTGATGATAATTAGTTTGGCTTCCTGCAGTTCTTTCGGATCTGTCCGCTGGTGCCAGTAAGAGGTTTGATATTTCCCATCTTAACCATGGCCGCAGCAAAATCCGAGAAGAAGGTGTTCTGGTTTGAGGCGTACGTAGTCACCTGTGAATCAGTGGAGCCTCCGTTGAAGAGTTCCTGGTCGGAGTGGAGAAGTCCTTTTTGGCTTTTCAGGTCACTGTAATAATTTTTGCCAAACACAGTGGGAGTCATATAATCCAATGGCGATAGGTTGCTGTCTCCGGAGCCTGTGGTACTCGGACACTTTGAACGCAATGAAGTGGCGTACGTACTGTCTATGTTGGTGTCGTTGTAAATATGGGCTCTGAAATTCTTGCATTGCGCCTGCCCGATTGTATGACCACCTGCAGATTGAATATAACATATCAATTCAAAACCACCAATGAAGAATGAATATTCTTGGACCAATAGCCATTAATTATGGATGGTTATTATCAGCAAAGTTTTCTCTGTTAGAAATAATAATATTATCATTACCAGAAAGTGCAACCATTTCCTTTGCGGAGAGTCCCTGCGCTTGGAATAGTGAGATGAGGTTGCTCAGACTGGAAGTGGGAGGCGGAATATTACTGTTTGCACCGCTTTTGCTAGCTGTTGTCGAGTCTCGCCTTCCCAACATTACTGTCCATGAAGGACCGCCCAGCTGGCAATTGATAATTTGACAACATATATCAATCAGTACATCATATGATTTTTTAGGTATTCAAACAGGAATATAAGCAAAGCCGAACAAAGTTAATGGGCCTAGCTTACTTCAACAACAGAATCACGAGCAGCAATGGCGAGAATGTCTGCACAGGAAACGACTCCACTGCAAGCTTTCTCGACATTGCTCTTTATGGTATCTATTACGTCGAATCCCCTCGCAGAATTGGCATTGGGATTAGCTGTCTTCTCGCCAGTAATGGTCGAAGAATCGTCCAACAGAACGGACCCATCGCAACCCTGCATATGAATAAAACCCGCCAAAGCAGAACTTATCAATAATATCTTCTTCTTTTTTAAATAGCCAACAATCATAGCAAACTTATCAATAATATCTCAGTTACATAAAATTGGCCTTCACCAATAGATAAAACTTAAAATTATAGACATGAAAACCAACAACCATCGTCAAATTTTTAATATACATAAAACTTAAAATGATAGAGATGAAAACAAACAACCGCCATCAAATTTCTACTCAGCCAACCGGATAATTTGAAATTCAAACTCTGGTGGCCTCTAAACAAAAATATCGCCATTAATGACCGTTGTTCAGTTCGTTCAACCAATAAAATATCAATTCGTGCACTTACATTAACGAAGCAGTCGTGAAAGTGCAGGCGGAGCAAAGACGCACCCATCCGTTTCTCGTTAGCGACCGCTTGCTTCACTGCGGCCTTCACTACCGACAGTGCCGTCGGGCAAGATTTGTCGTAAAACGTGGAGCTCAGCTGCCCATTCACAGTATCAGTAATAGAACACACGATAAACACCATTACAGCTATAGAGGCGAAACTCTTCCTTAGGTAAGCCATTTTTTTCTTATGGAATAAAGCCAAAAGACAACTTTCTTTGGCAGTATTGCAGAATGGTTTCGGACGATCCGTGATTGGGAAATTTATAAGGGGAGATGTACAAACATGAGGAGCAAATTCAACTCAGGAAGGAGGACTCGGTCCAATATAAACAACGGGGTTGTTGATTGATTTGCTGTAGCGCAGGTATCAGAAAACGACGGATGCTTTTCATAAAGTACCCTGCGCAATTATTAAATGGCGTTGTCAACAGAGGTTGGCAAATTTGTGGGATACCGGAAAATTGTCACAGTAGAAGTTTTTGAATCTTGTTCTTATCGTGGAAATGGATTAGTATTATTAAAAAAATTAGAAAACCTAAAATCTTAAATCGTGACAATAAATCTATTTTAAATATCTTAAAGCCCTAATTTATCAAAATCTGACTAAAATTTTTATTTTTGAAGGACAAATTTGAAGACTCATTAGACTCCGCAGAAGCCTCGTTAGACTCCGCGAATATTAAACTGCACCGACCGCGATTAACCGTGAATGTTGGATAACGCGAGGACTGAGCCTTTGTCTGTTCTTCGCGCCAGCCGACATAGCTCAAATTTCCACGAGCAGCCGGCCACGCAATTATTATGGTTAGACCAAGCCCTAAGTCAGAAGCTTCGTTGTGTTAAATTCAAAGGAGCCGTATGAATGTCCGCCCCTTAGTTTGTAATTCGCATTAATCACGGACGATGTGAAGTTTCTTCTGTAAGTTTTTCTATCAAACTTTACATTTATCTGTTGACTTTGTAGCATGGATAACTGAAAGCGAGTAAATTTTCTGGCAGTCATCTTTATTATTTTGTCAGGGAGAGTAGATAAACTTTATATTGCTGGAGTTTTAGTCAAAGCCACCGTTTCGATATTATTTTCCATGAGAGCCTGAACCACATACGAGAAGTGCAGTTCTTAGTTTTAATCAGAAGTGTATATATTTATGTAGTGTTTCTATAATGTGAAATTTAAAAAAAAAATATATTTCAATTTACAATAATATATTATTTTTATATTTTATTTTCAATTTAATTTATTTAACAATTTAATGTATTTTTATTAAATAAATTAAATTTCTAAAATTAGATGGAGAATAGAAAATATTACATTATCATAATATCAAATAGGTAATATAGTCAAATTTTAAAATGCATATTCACATAATAATAAATTTTATGAAATATTTTCAAAATGAAATAGTATATTTTATCCCCAAAACAAAGGTACATGAGTGTTTTTTCCTATCATATTTCATGTATTTCAAATTATACAAGTATAAGAACTCAAATGATTCACGACTATGTATATAATATCTAAATAGAAAAAATGAAGACTCTCATCATGAGACTTATGCATTTTGCCAATTTTCATTTTTTTTCCTTAATATTTTATCTGTAATTAGTGAAAATTGAAAGCTTCTATTTGTCAAAATCTTGCATTTCTCTATTTAATAGAATGAAAACTTGTAGCAAACCTTTTAGAGTAACAAGAAAGAATCTACAGAAAAAGTAGGAATGGAAGAGAACCTAGACACACTGTAAATGGAATTGAATCAATATTTGCTAGGCAAATGGAAAGTGAAATAGATCAATGCCAATAGGGTACTTGTTCATCATTACATTTATGGAGTGTTAGGTCGTCTACCAATGTTTCAATTTATATGTCATAGGACCCACCTAGATTCCATGAGTTTTAAAGGGAAATCACAACGTCTCGATTTTGATTTTCTTTTGAGGTGGATAGTGATCCACCACTGAGGTTGAGGGTTAATGTGTTAAGCCATCCGCAATGGTTTCATTAAACCATTCTAGTTGTGGTCTAATCCAAGATATGTTGATTTTGATTTTCTTTTGAGGTGGACAGTGATCCACAAGTGAGGTTGAGTTTTACTGTGTTAAGCCATCCAAAATGGTTTCATTCTAGTTGTGGTCTACTCCATCATATCGAATATGTTTCAATGGAAATATAGTTGGTGCAAGTCATTTGTTGATTCAAATTTCACAAGTGAAGTCAACAGAGAGAAATCAAAGTGAACCGTGAACTAGGGTTCCATTAGCAACATTTTCTATCCAACTAGGATGACATGAATTTCAAAGAGATAAGACCAAGTGCGAGTCCTAGGCTGTAGTTTCTTAGGGTTTATTTTAACAAAACAAAAATGAAATATGTATGAATGAATAAATGAGGTGAGAGCTAAGAGTCAAAGCACGAATCGTAATTTGGAATTGCCATCACAACTGAAATTGCAATTAAAAATTGGTTGACAAATATTGCCCTGAATATGCAGGACCTATGGACTACACTTAGGCTCGCTGTCAAATTGGAAAATGAACTCGGGTAAGGGTCCACCAAGACGTTCAAGTGAAGCTAAGGGCCTGCTTTCAAATCTTTGATCAAGATTTTCCCAATAGACACCTACCTGTTGTGGAACATAACGAGCGTCTCATGGTCTCCCTTTAGATCCATACGAACTGAGGATTTAGACAAGACCTTTCACAAGTTCATGCCATTGTATGAACCTTTGTGGCCCGTGTAAACCATAAACTCCATGTGCAGACTTGAAACCCTGAGGCAAGAATTATTGGAAATATTAACCAACTCAGAATGCTCTAGGTGGAACCTAGACACCAAGTTTTGTATTTCAGGGGTAGGAATTCTAACATAAATGAGTGGAACTAGTGCTATATTTTTCAAGAATTTATTGAATTTAATCTCATAAAAGCAAGGAAATCTTGAAGAATGAATGCCTTCTCTAGTGCGTTTGGAGACCACGGACATTCTTAGCTCCAAAGCTCTTGCCAAAACCTTCACAAATGGGGAGATATCCATTTTTACCAAAAAAAATAATCTCACAACATCATCAGATCAAATCCTGAAGGACACACATCGTCTTGAGGCTTTGCGGAATTGACTCTCATAGAGATGTATGATTATTTTCCCCCACATATATAGATGTCAGTATAGTTTTCTAGGCCGACTTATTCGAGTGCCCAGACGTTTGGTTGTCACATAGATCAGAGAAAAATGACCATCTCAACAATAAATTTGTACACCAACACAACCAAATGTAAATACAAACTCAGAGTGCCTACAAATTGTGCCCATCAAGCTATCATCTCATCACCTCACACATTAATATACTATTGTCCTCCATCTTCCTTCCATTAAATATCAATTCTCATAAACCTACTCTTCGGGTGATCTTTTGTCTCTCACCTTTATATTGTGTGCCAATATGATAGGTTCATTCAATTAAATCCCTTTACCAATCACCATAACATTTCATAAGCCGTTCCATAAAGAACACGATGAAACTTTAGATTAACGTAAATGAGTACTTTGGAGTCTATACGTTGCCAAAATGATTTTAGAAACGAGAACAAGAAAACCAGAGGATATCCGACAATTTATCCAACAACCTTTCACTAAGCATTTTCTTATATTCTTTAAATTAAAAAAAAACAAGTATAATCATAATTAACGTTTTTTTACGCTAGTTTTAACTTTGCAATTCTAAAACGTGTTAGACCCCTTTTGAAGGACTATAATGTGTTCAATCTTGACCTTGTTCAAGACCTCCAATATTTAAAATCTCTTAGATTCAATGGGGTGGGGATTTTCACTTTACATTTTTTTCTTTTTCTTCCTGGTTGAAGTTCCCCAAGAATGAAATATTTTTCGTTTCAATCATTAATGCAGAGTTAAAGTGAAAAAACATATTAAATTAATTAGTTTATTGAGGCAAAGAGAATTTATGTTTTATTATTGAATTTTTGAATGCATGTATGGTAAAAGAGAGTAAAAAGACAGTAAAAGGATTATAAATTTCTAAATTGTGTCGTAATCATATTTTTAATTAATTAACCAATCATAAAATAAATTTCAAAATTATTTAAAAAAATAATTATTATTATAAAATTGTAAAATGTTGAATAAAATATTTAATTAAGATATAAATTAATAAAAAGTAAAAATAAAATAAAATTTGTTAGGTATCTATTAGAAATAAATATAGTAAAATAATTAGTAAATAATATATTAGTGAATAAAGGATATAAATTTAATATTTTTACAAATTTTTCATCATAAGGGATGGTTCACTGTTGATTTTCAAAGCCTACAAGTTATGGATATGCATTTTATACTGGCTCATTTTGGATAGAGATGTTTGTGTTTTCTTTCTATATGGATGAAAAACTCATAGACTATTTGGAGGACCCTCTCGACGAGGCCTATATATGAGCCCTCCCTCCATAGAAAAATGCCTTTGATAACATTTTGACCGGCCCTATGACACTGACTCAACCTTCTACCATGCTCTATTCGGTGAAATTGCAATCATTAGGCAAGGACAATCCTTAATAGATAACGGCTATGGTTGAAAATACACCCTTCAAGAATGCCTTCCCTCAAACCTCCCCCCAAGATGGGCACTCCTAAACATTTTGTTCGATAAATCCTCCACATTGTAGCTCATATACATAGTTTTTCATGGCTTTCAATTTCACTATGACCCCCCTTAGAGGTGTCTATTATTACTGGTGACACAACAAATATTTCTATTGTTATTTTGGACTATACTTGTTCTACATTTAACCTAGTTTCCCATCATTGTGGTTTTCTCAATGATTTTTTTAATTGTCAAGATGCTGAAATGATGTGGGAGCCTTGCTTTTAAACCACCTCCTCACTATTCAACGACCAATGACCCCTACCAAGTTAGCAGAAAAAAAGTATCAAATGAAAAATGTACAAGCCCATTTTAATGATGGGGAAGGAGATACATGTTAATGATATTTCAGAATGGAAGACCTAATAGTTGTGGGAATATTTACAAGTCAGTAAGTGATTATCACATGTATGAGATCATGGACAAGCATGTAGTTTAGCCTTATGCTTTGATATTCACTAAGGTGTCTGATCATGACAAAAGGGTGGATGGGGTGGATAATGGCAACCAAGGAATATGTACAAACAATTCAATGGTAAAGATGGAAATGGCCTGGCTCTAAGGTTTTTTATATAAAGAAGTTGATGACATGTTTTGATACACATAATTAAGAGTTGATGATGGTGCTAATTTGGGTTCGCCTCTCATGGCTTCCTCTTATCTTTTGGTTAATATATTTTTTCTGCAAAAGAAATATCCTAGGTTTTTTCTATGAGGAAGACATATCATTTATCCAGAAAAAATATATTCAGATGGATCACAACTGATAGACCTAAATCTAACATCAGTGCTACAAGACACCATCTCCTCCCATGGAGGCCACATCTCCCATTTGCATACCATGGACTACGAAGGAATTTTGTTTAAATGTGGTTGTTGTTAGAAATATGGGCCTCTTAGTAGTGATTCCTCTCTTAGAAGACGAGCAGAATGTTTGTGAAAAAAATCTTCCTATTACTTCCATTCGTGATCCTTTGGCTCGATGTTTCAAGGGAAATAAGAGTGAAGTCATACTCCTCGTTGAGCCTTTAGTTTCAGGACTTCCACACTATGTACACAAGGAATTAGACGTAGTGGCTCATTTGTATTCCACAATAATGACTCCATCCTATTTGGTTCAAGCACATACAACAAATAAGGTCTAAAAAACAAAGGTATGGTTGATTTATCCCCTTATTTTCCTTTGATTACTACTTACGGGTTAATTTTTCCTTCATGTTCTCCCACAATTTTTTTTAGCTTCCATTATGGGTTTATATTTCTTGATTTTCCCCCTCTTATATATGTTGGGTGTGCCCTCCCACCTTCAACCATTATGATCCCCTATCTTCCCTCATGTTTCTCTCGCACTCACATTTCCCTGGGCCCCATCTACATGTTATAATATTCATTTTTTCATTCCTCCGCCCCCATTTTATCCTCTCAAATATTTAATTAATCTCCTTATAGATGAACATAATGGTCTAGGATCACATGAAAATGATTCCCGATTAATCATAGGATGTGATAAAAGAAATATATTAGCTAAACCAAAGAGGAAATCCTCTTCATATGTCATACCAGGGAAACAAAAGTTAATCTATGGGGCCCCTAGAGTACCAAACCCCTCTAAGTTTATATGATGAGAATTCTGTTTCTTAACTATGTGCGACTAGCTAACCCCAAGAAAAAATTAGCTCTCATAAGGATCATGGACCTAATTCTCCTCATATGATTTTGCTCCATGAAACAATGCTCGAAGATATTAAATCCATCCATAAACTAAAACATCGCTTTCCTACATGGAATTTTGATCATATCGATGTGAAACAGAAACCGAGTGGTTCAATCAAAGGTTGAGATGAATGGGTCATACTCTACAATAAAACATGAGTTATAAACTTTGGATTGTCCACATATTTTCACCTATAAGAGATGGATTACATTTTCCACTGCCTAAATATCTACAGTCCATATAATGAGTGGAATATTTTTTGGAAAATAATTTTTGACCTCCTTTACATATATTTGGGATCTATTATCCTAAGAGGAGATTTAAATGTCACATTAGGGATCCTTTACCCATATGGATCCTCAATCAGATTATCTTTTACACAAGCTAGACTTTGCAATGCTAATAGATGTATTTCCTCCAAATATTTTTCTAACACGGACTAATAAGAGATATGGTGAGGCTTGAATCATAAAAAGGTTGGATCAATTTATCATTTTTGATAATATGTTGGATATATACTATAGATTAGATAATGGTTCTCATCTAGAGCCACTCTCATCATTTCCCAACACTCTTTAATATGGAATTGTTTCCCCACAAGCCCCTAGGTCCTTTAAAATAAATCCACACTGGCACATAGAACAATCACTCTTGGATGAAATTAAAAAATGATGGTGTATCTTCAACTAAACATCTAGAAAATCTCCTTCAATATAATTCTAATAAAACCTCAAATTTGCAAAAGAGTTCATCTCGATTTGGGGTAAAATCAGAAAGGAATTGGATAACAATACTTTATTAGAAGTGGAGAAGCAACTTCAAGATCTAGTGAACAATCTGGATCCATTCTCCTTTTCATGATCTATAAAATAAACAATAATCTCTTTGGAAAATAAAAGGTTCTTCATCCTTCTCGATAAATAAAAATAATGGAGGTTAAAAATCCAAGCTCTCTAGCTTCAAGCCAGGAATAAAAAAAAAATGTGTTTCCACTAATTCACAAACTTCAGATAGGCTTCAAACCCAATGTGGGAAATATCCAAGCCAAATGAACATAAAGTCTACTCCTTTAATGGAATAGTCGAGGAGGGGTGTAATCATTTCAAAAATATTTTCAAAAGGGAACATCACGCAAGAATTAACAAAATCCTTGCCATTACACAACTCTTCTCTAGTTTCATTGATGAGGAAGGAAACCAATCTCTGGCAGCCAAAGTCTCAAGTGTTGAAATGGAGAAGTTTTTTCTTAGCTTTAAGAAGGAAAAAAACGTAGGGACATATGAATTATTAATTGAGTTTTATCCTCACCGTTATGACTTCATCACAATATACTCCAAGATACATTTAAAAATATTGGCCCATTTTAACTCTACCTTTCTCTAATACTCAAAACCAATAATCCAACCTTCCTTGATAGTTTTGGTCCATTCTCTCTCTCTACAACATTAACTATAAAATTATTTCCTACATTAATGCAGGAAGACTTTGGCATGTATTATATGATCATATCTCCCTAGAATATTTTGATTTTTATTAAAGGGAGACATATCCAAAAAGTCATAGGCCTTACACAACAAAGCCATCAAACCATACATATCAAAAAGAAAAACACATAATTTGTAAGGTTGATCAATCAAAATATTTTGAGAGAGTATGTTGGTTATACTTTAAACTTCTCCTTGTGAACATGCAGTTTGTAGACTGGATATATAGTTGCATCAACTTGACATCCTTAGCTACTCTAATAAATGGATTAGCATCCCATTTTTCTGCTCCTAAAATAGGTCTTAGGAAGGGATGTTCCCTTTCTTCCTTACTCTTCCTATGGGTAACTAGCGGACTAAGAGAAGCTACTAGATATGTGAAATGAAGAGATATGCTTGTAGGAATAAAATCATTCAAACCTTCTCCTTAACTCTTGTACTATTTGTAGATGATATTCTAATCTTCATGAATGGATTTTTTTAGCAATTTTTCTTTTATTAAACATATTCTAGAACTATTCTTAGCACATTAGGAATGCAAATAATTGAACAAAAATTTTCTCTTATTGGAAATGACTTTGACGAAGATGATAAGGATCGAGTATATAGGGCTATGGGAAAATCTCAAAAGATTTTGAAAAGCACTTTTAAATATATGTGTTTCAGTTTAAAGCCAAATAACTACACAAAAATTGACTAGTCTTGGATTTTGTCTAAAATATAATTAAGGATATGAACTTGGTACAATAGGTGGCTTTCTTGAGCAAGAAGGACTGCCTTGTGTAAATATTTGTTTGGAGGAAATCCCAATATGCTCAAATTCATTATCTTGGATCCCCATTGAAATTCTTCATCACATTAAAAATAACACTCTTAGGTTAATATAGGAAATGAAATTTGAAACAAGACCTTTTTCCTTTACATATTAGTCTTCCATTGCAGTTACAAAAGTGATGGGAGGATTAGGGGTACAAAATTTCATATGTTTCTCTAAAAATTTGGAGGCAACGAATATGTGGAAGCTCATCCAAGGAAATGGTCTTAAGGAATAGGATATGTATAAAAAATATGTCTATCGTTCTTCTTTTATTGATTGGATAAGAGCACTAGTTAAGAAACCTCAATCTAGATCAATGATCTTGAAGGTGTTGGTTCAATCCTTCCCTATTATAGGAACCAGGCTTAGATGGAAGGTAGGAAAAAAAATTAACATTGTCAATGGGAAATACCTTTGCGTATGTAGTAAGAAAATTATATCTTTCCTTATCCTTTAATTCAAGAAAAAAATGAGCAAATCTATTTCACATTAAATCATATCTTAGTCAGAAATATGGTTAATGGATTCAAAGGTTGGAGATTAACAAAATAGCTACACCTTGAGGGACATTGGGTTAACGAATGAAGGAATTATATAAATGGATTAATGCAATCAATGGTAAAAATATGTTAGAATGAGAGCTCTTAATATGGTCTCCCAATATTCTATGTGATTACTATTGAAAAATAGGACATCATTATATAGCACAGTCCTTCAGGTCCTTAGAAACTCCCAAGTGGAGGAAAAGGTTGTGGAAATTTAAATTCTTTCAATAGTCTAATATGTTCATGTGGTTGATCCCAAAATACAAAGTTCCTACAAGGAACATCCTTCAACCATGATAGTTAAATGGACCAAGCAGATTCCCTCTTTTCTTGGAAAATTCAGAATCCATCAACCACTTATTTATACATTTTCCATTCACCTCACTAGAATGGAAGGAACTAAAATATCATGAGGGGAGAACTTGTAATTAGAAATAAAATAGAGTGGGGGATTATTTAAGAACTTGGATTCAAGCTAATAACTCAAAAAATTAAAATATCTCCCTTTGATCATAGCATGGGGAATTTGTTTGGAACAAACCCATGCTCTCTTCAAAAACTGGCCACTCTTACTTTTGTGTATTTATCCAAGGCCTTTCTCTATAGGGATTCCTCTCTTCAAATTCCATTTCCAACACTTTTTCAAACCTCCTTGAGGTGGAGATTCAAAAGGACAAGCCATTGGGGTTTTTTGATGGGGCTTCTTAGTTTATCCCTTCTATATGTGTAGTAGGGGGGACTCCTTTTCTTATAGGATTTATACTAGACCTCATTTACTTACAACATTGGGCAGGCCTCCAATAATTATGCAAAACTAATTTCTCTTATACTCTTGGTAGAACTGGCTCTTCACAAAAATATTCACTCGATACACATTTATGGTGATTCAAAGCTCGTAATTGATTATATGAACGGTGTCTCCAAGCTCAGGGATTGTACTATTCTTCCAATATACCATAAAATTATAACAAGTATCACATATCTTACTTCCATATCATTTGATTATATATAGATATGTAGGAATGCAAAAGCTAGTGAGCAGTGAGAGAGTGGAATGGCACTGGACAAAGACAGTTGGAAGATTACAAAATATAATGAAGGCCACTACTCAAAATTTCCTCTCAACCATTGGTAGTAATCACTAAAATAAATCTCTTTTTTCTTTGATGATTTTTAATATATACTATATTATGTAAATATACTACTACACCTATTGGTTAGATACTCTAGGACATTGTCTGAACATAGAGAAAAAATTTGAGACACTAGATGTACCTGTGAATGGACTGATGTATAGGTGGTATGCATGTACATCATTTTGGAGGATTAGAAGATAATTCACTATGGTATACATGCTTATAAGTTTTTTTAGTGGATCTAGTAGGATCACTGGATCTTATTTTGTTTCTTCATGGAAGCACTATTTGAACTTTAGCCATTGGAATTCCGTGGCATATATAAATGTAATCTTATTTACTATAAATAATATTACAATTTTTTGTTGGAAAAATATTGAAACTTGATTATTCCCATTTTGTATGTACTAAAAATACAAATATATTATAATTTGGTATTCACATAATAAAAACGAGATTTAGATGCAATAGTGTGCCTGCCGAAACAGGAAACAGCCACAAAAACAAGAATAAAAGCAATAGAAAATATTGTTCATATTTTTTGTATTGGCATTTGAAATTTATGATAGTTTGAATTAGCAA
Organism: Pinus tabuliformis; assembly: GCA_031772625.1. Lineage (NCBI taxonomy): Eukaryota > Viridiplantae > Streptophyta > Pinopsida > Pinales > Pinaceae > Pinus > Pinus tabuliformis. The sequence continues at coordinate 94,933,385 of CM062820.1, forward strand.
CATCAACTCTATAAAAATATAAGACCCAACCCAGACATAAAAAAAATGTTTGTTCACCACAGTTGTGGAAGATGAATGGAGCTTTTGCACCATCTCCTACAACTAGTCCCCTTATGGCAATGATTCTAAAAGGAGAGGCATCCTACACTTGAGTGCACCAGTAATAAATATTGTTCATAATTTTGGTGTTGGAATTTGAATTTATTGCAGTTTGAATTAACAACATCAACTCTGTAAAGTTTAAGGCCCATCCTTGAAAAATTATTTTATGAATTTGAACCTTTAGCGCCCCCTATGAGGATCTATACAAACTGACTCACATTAAACAAGACATTCTCAATAGTGAAAGCGTGACTCTCATTTTGAATAAACTTTCATCATGCACATTCTTACTAGATTCTTATAGAAACACTTGGATCAAATGTGTATTGAATGCTAGTAGATTGAACTTCCAGAGTTATGGCCGCTCCAATTATTTTAATCAAATCGGGATCCTTGTATCAATAAAAAATTGATAAAAAAAAATTAAAGAACTCTCTTAAGTTGATGTAGAATGTAGCTTAAAGAGTTATGGGAAAAACAAAATAAGTTAATGTTTAAAGGAAGAAAACAAATTTGTACAATTTACTTCTTTATTATTATTTATATTCATATTTTGTGCTTTAAAAAATTATATGATAATCATATTATGTCTTCAAATTGTTATGTGCTAGTGCATCCTATGTTAAAAATGGTAAAAATACTCAAAATATAAGCACTTTCAAATTGAAACCTACCATAGCTTAAAATACTAATAGACTAGCCATTCTTTTGTTTTGTTTATAAATTGCATAAGTGCTTGAAATTTTATTAAAGAAACTAAATGGGTATAATTTTCTTTATTACTGCTATTTACAATCACATTCTTTGCTTTGAAAAAGCATACAAGAAATGAACTGTGCATATACTTTTATCCTACTATTTGCAATTTGTATTTTATATTTTTTATCAAAAATTATGAGCCAAACTAGAATAACATCTTGAGTAATAGTAGTAACTCTATTTACAATATATGCTTAAAAACTTGAGCAATGTTCTTTGCTACTTCTTTTACAATGACATCCTATGCATTCAAAAAAGAAACTAGGAATATGCTTTTAGATTGTCCTTTGTAATATGTATCTTCAACCAACAAAAGTTTTCCTTATGTTCTATTCAGAACCTTAACAAGATAACACATAACCATTCTATTCAGTCCTTGACAAGACACTATAAGCACGTTAATAGTGTATGAACAACATGTTAAACCCATTATAACGTTCATACCGAGAAGGAGTAAACATAATCGTCCATAGGATGTCGGACTAAATATGTTAACAAATAAACATATGCATTTTTCACACTAGAAATTGGGAAATACGTTTGTGCCTAAAAAGGAGCACATCATTCAGATGTTTAAGAGCTTTGGGAAAATCTCAGGAGTAAACTTATAACAACTCCATTAAACATAGCAAATTTCAAAGCTTCATTGAATGTGTATTTTGATCCAGCAAAAGCAAGACTGGAGTTATCTCATAAATTTCATTGCAACATGAAACACGACTAATAGGTTGTATAGTAAAGGAGGAATAAAATATTGCGCAATACTCTCATTGACCTGGAAAATGATATGTTATCGCTTTTATATTTGTAAATGGCATAAATTTCAAGAATTCGGAGTTCTTATTAAAACAAATACCACATAAACGTAATCTCAAGGTTCATTTTTCCTGTAACCACAACATGGAAATCGTTGCCTAGAAAGGAAAATGTTGCATCTAGATTTCCTTCATATGGTTCTATAAAATAGAACTCTGAATTACATGGTTAACTACATATAAAAATTATGTATAAAAGTTAAACTAGAATTTCAAATAGAATCCCTAATGGAGCACGTAAACCCTTTCAAAGTTCACCAATAAATGATTACAACAAACAACATAAGTACTATATGCTCACACCCTTAGTGACTTTTTCATTCTTGATGCCCACAACAAACACCTTATCTATTCCATTTTTCTAATTGTACATCCAATGAAGGAAATTAATATCATTGGAAAAATCATGGATATAGTGAACTATAGGATTTAAATGGTCGAAACCCAAATAAAAACAATTTCATTGATAAGCTTACAACATTCCCAGTGAATAGAATGTTGAAAGAATAGCAGGAAAAATAGGAGAAGAAAGCACAACAGAATGACCAAGAAAACTGAACTGAATTTGGATTGGACTTTATTAAACAATGATTCTCCGTGTTTTTATTTCATGGGCATTCGATAGTTTTATATCACCAACTATCGTTACATAACTAATTATTCGGTATAAAACTGTCTATTTACATTTGCCTAAAGTTACTAATTCGTTGTCAAACTAACAAACTCCACCTTGACAACAATTTTCCCATTCATCATCTTTCCTGCAAGCCAAGAGAAGCTAAACACCACCGCAGCTTCTCTACTGTAATCGGCTTTGTGAATATGTCTGCACAATTTTCTCGTGTATGGACCTTTTTAAGAGCTACTTTTCCGCCATCAATCACATGTCTTAGAAAATGATACCTTACATCAATGTGCTTGGTTCTGCTGTTATAGGCAGGGTTTGTAGCCAAGTGAATAGCACTTTGATTGTCACAAAGTACATTCACTTTCTCCTGCGTTCTTCCAATTTCATCGAGCAGACCCTTTAACCAAATTGCTTCTTTACTAGCATCTGAAGCAGCAATATATTCGGCTTCGGTAGTGGACAATGCAACTGTTTCTTGAAGCTTTGACATCCAACTAATTGCTCCACCTGCAAGAGTAAAGACGTAACTTGTAGTAGATCTTCTTTTGTCCAAATCACCTGCATAGTCAGCATCTACATATCCGCAGACTGATCCTTCCCTACCACTAAAGATGATGCAATGGTCACTTGTGCCTCTTAGATATCGAAGCACCCATTTTACTGCTTGCCAATGTTCTTTACCTGGATTTGCCATGAACCTGCTGACAGCTCCAACTGCATGTGAAATGTCATGTCTTGTAGATACCATCGCATACATTAAGTTGCCTACAGCGTTTGCATATGGTACATGAGACATATACTGCTTTTCTTCATCAGCTCTAGGACTCAAAACCGAAGAAAGCTTAAAATGGGAAGCTAAAGGAACATTAACAGGTTTCACATTATTCATAGAGAACTTTTCAAGTACCTTCTCCACATACTTTTGCTATGACAACCAAAGCTTACCATTTTTCCTGTCTCTGTGTATCTCCATGCCCAAGATATGTTTTGCTGCTCCAAGATCCTTCATATCAAACGTCCTAGAGAGTTGAGCCTTTAACCTGTTGATCTCTTCCATGCTTTTGCTTGCAATAAGCATATCGTCAACATACAAAGCTAAGATAATGAATATGCCATTGAAACTTTTGAAGTACACACAATGATCATACTCACTTCTTTTAAAGTTCTGGCTCACCATGAAGGAATCAAACTTCTTGTACCATTGTCTGGGAGATTGCCTCAGACCATACAATGATTTCCTGAGCTTGCAAACTAATCTTCTGCTGCGACCTCGTACAAAACCTTCTGGTTGTTCCATATATATCTCTTCATTCAAATCACCATGTAGAAAAGTTGTTTTAACATCTAACTGTTCTATCTCAAGATTAAGAAACGCAGTTAGTGCCAACACAGTACGTATAGAAACAAGTTTTACAACTGGAGAAAAAATCTCATGAAAGTCTATACCTTCAACCTAAGAATACCCTTTTTCTACCAGTCGCGCCTTATACCTTTCAATACTACCATCAACTTTCCATTTCAGCTTGAAGACCCATTTACATCCAACAACACTTCTCCCTTCAGGAAGCTCTACAAGATCCCACGTATTGTTCTTGGCTAAGGAGTCCATTTCTTCTTCCATAGCCATTTTCCATTTCTCGCTATCTGTATCATCTACTGCTTCCTGATAACAAGAAGGTTCCCCATCTTCAGTAACCAAAGCAACAGATGAAGCAGAATCTTCATACCTTTTGGGAGTTTTCCTTTCCCTTGTAGACCTTCTCAAAGCGTTTGGTTGCTGAACTGGTTCAGAAACTTGCACTGGTTCCGAAGCTTCAACGGCTTCCTTTGTGTCTTCAACACCTTTTTCTCCAAAAGTCTCTCCTTCCTTTCGTCTGTCACCGAAAGGTCTAGCCTCCAACTGAACTCGTTGACTCGGCGATACATGTTCCTGTTCAATTCTTTTAACATTTGATTTTAACAAAGAGGATTCATCAAATGTTACATCTCTACTAATGACTATCTTTCGCAATGTAGGATCCCACAACCTATATCCTTTCACTGCATAGTCATACCCAACAAAAACATAACATTTCGACTTTGGATCTAATTTTAAACGCTGATTTTTCGGAATAAGAGAATAAGCATCACAGCCAAATATCCTCAAATGTGAATAGTCACAAGACTGACCTGTCCAAACTTCTTCAGGAATTTTACAATCAATTGCTACTGAAGGTGACCTGTTAACTAAATAACAAGCAGTAGATACTGCTTCTGGCCACAACTCTTTTTGCAAGTTAGCATTGCTGATCATGCTTCTCGCTCTTTTCATAAGAGTCTGATTCATATGCTCAGCAACACCATTTTGCTGAGGAGTATAAACAACAGTTTTGTGTCTAACAATGCCCTCATCCTTACAGTATTGTTCAAATTCAACAGAAGTGAACTCACCACCATTGTCAGTTCTTAGACATTTAATAGATTTGCATGTTCTTTTCTCTACCATTACTTTAAATTGTTTAAAGACATTTAATACATCAGCTTTCCTTTTTATCATATAGATCCAAACTTTACGGGAGTAATCATCAATGAACATTAAAAAATACAATGCACCTCCATATGACACAACAGGGGAAGGCCCCCACGGATCAGAATGAATGTAGTCTAAAACATCTTTACTATTATGATTTCCAACTTTAAATCTCTGTTTACACTGTTTTCCATACACACAATGTTTACAGAAATCTAAATTCAAGGATTTCAGACCTGGAAGAGATTTATGTTTCATCAGTATATGAAGACCTTTCTCGCTCATATGACCCAATCGCTGATGCCATAGACGAGTACCTACTTCTTCCTTTTCTGACGCAACCGCTGCTTCACTGACCTGAGTACTTCCTTTTAACCTGTAAAGATTTCCGACCTTTTCTGCCTTCATAACCATAAGGGCTCCTTTAAAGACTTTCAAGACGCCATCTTGACCTGTAAACCTATAACCATATGAATCCAACACTCCCAAAGAGATTAAATTTTTCTTCAAATCTGGTACATGTCTAACACTAGTTAATGTCCTAACTGTGTTATCATACATTTTAATCTTGATATCTCCCATCCCAACAGTCTGACATGACACATTGTTACCCATAAAGACAGAACTACCGTTTACACTTTCATACGAGGTAAACCAATTTCTATGTGGGAACATGTGATGCGAAGCACCAGAGTCTAACAGCCAGACTATTTGCCAGACATTCGCTGACTACTCTGCGTGCTGTCAGGATTTCGATCAGCAAAAGAAATCCGGGTATTTTTTTTTAAAAAGGAAATTTTTTGTTTCAGAAATTGTTTTGAATACAGTGGTGAATGTGAGATAGTGAGGAAAAGAAGACAGTTTTTTTTAAAGGAAAGGAGAAAAGAAGTTTTTTTTTAAGGGTTTTTCTTTGAATTGACAAAAACAAAGGTTTTTCCCTGAAAAATATTCAGTTTAAAAAAAAAAAAAATTGAAGTAGGGAGAGTTACAACAATTGGGAAATCCTTGGTTGGCATTTGAATTTTTTTTTTTTTTTTGGAAGAAGAAAATTGAAATATTTTTTTTTAAACCCTAGACTGAAGATTGAAAGTCTTAGAAAATGGCCAAGATGTTGAATGCAAAATTCGAGGTGGAGAAATTCACCGGAAAGAGCAATTTTGCTCTTTCGAAATTGAAGGTTAAGGATCTGCTTGTGCAACAAGGGTTGCACAAGGCATTGGATGGGGTAACTAAGAAACCTGCAACCATGACTACTATAGACTGGAAGGACTTGGATGCCCGAGCTCTCAGTACCATCCGGTTATGCCTAGCGGATGACGTTCTCTTCAACATTGTTGAAGAGACTACGACGTCAGGATTGTGGGAAAAACTTGAAAACCTCTATATGACAAAATCATTAACCAACAGAATTTATCTGAAACGACAGTTATACAGTCTTTGAATGAAAGAAGGTTCAAGCGTTGCAGAACATTTGAATGTTTTTAATACACTAATTTGTCAATTAACAGATATGGAAGTCAAAATACAGGAAGAAGATAAAGCCATAACCTTGCTGTGTTCTCTGCCTGGATCATGGGATCACTTCGTAACTTCAATCAGTTTCAGCTTTGCTGATTCTTTGAAGTTTGAATCAGTCGTGGGAGCTCTTCTATCTGAAGAAGTACGAAGGAAATCCAGCACTGAAACAGCTACATCAGAAGCCATGGTCGCTAGAGGACACTCAAAGGAAAGAGGAGAAAAACCAAGGGGGTCTTCCAGGTCGAAATCGAAGGGCAAGAAGTGTGAGGCAAAATGTTGGAACTGCGGTAAAGTTGGACACTTGAAGAAGGACTGTTGGAAACGGAAGGAATCCGAAAACCGAAAGAACGAAGTGAATCAGGTCGATTCAGGTATGATAGACGAAGTTTTTGTTGAAAGAATAGCAGGAAAAATAGGAGAAGAAAGCACAACAGAATGACCAAGAAAACTGAACTGAATTTGGATTGGACTTTATTAAACAATGATTCTCCGTGTTTTTATTTCATGGGCATTCGATAGTTTTATATCACCAACTATCGTTACATAACTAATTATTCGGTATACAACTGTCTATTTACTTTTACCTAAAGTTACTAATTCGTTGTCAAACTAACATAGAAAGGATGGATGACATGTGCTAGAGATTTTCCCCTAATTGAAATTGTCATTAATTTTATTGAGCATGAAAAATAATTGAATGTTCATACCAAAAAAAATCGTATACATAACAAAATATAAATGGCATGGATTCTGGACTATGTATAAACTCAATAAGAAAGAAAAGTGTGCACGACCAATCCAAAAAAGGCAAAGGGGAGAAGATGGCTACATGAGTAATCCTAACATTGAAGGACAACATTTAAAGCTTCTTTGATCTCGTGATGGTCAGTGCAACATAACTCCATGCTCACCAGACATTCACACTCTCATTGCAGCATAGGAATTTTACAGGGATTGATTATGGATCTTTTATAGTTGGGGTGTAATGGCTTTCGAGGATAATTCTCATACATAAGAAGTAGAAATTCTTAACCATGTCAGAAATTTTTGTTGGCGCTTTTCTTTATTTTTACAAGAGTCATATGTAGCTTTACAAGGGTCATAATTTAGAGGTAACGAATTTTCTGATTTAATGCTTGGTGCAGTTCATCAATTAGTCTTTGTCAGCTTCATCCTACAATTTTTCAGTTGATAATCGTGACATAAGGTTTAGTTTGGCATATAAATATGTCTGGTAAGTAGATTTGGGGACAAATTCTATCATCAAGAGAGTTCTATTTATGGTGGTTTCTTTGTGGATAATATCAAGTTCAAGATAATTATTTTTCTTTAGTCTTGTATGCAAGATAGGATAAACATTTTTTTGATCACAAAGAGGATGCTCGTATTTGATAAAGTGAATGTTAGGTACATATTTAGCAAAACACTCATGTTATACACATTACAAATGCAAAACCTCTCAAATCCAACATGAATGACAAGACCACATTTTTGAAGTTAATTTCCAATGCAAAACGAATAAGAAAATAATTTTCCCTGAATACCAACTCCACATGAATCTATGCAACATATTAAAATGTTATAATATTTTTTTCTAAACGGTTGGAAAGTATAATTGACATACACGGAAACCATTTGGACAATTGCTTTACTTAATTACTGAGTGACCTTTGCATATTTGTATCGAATTCATGTAAGGAAAAAAAGGTGAAGAGGATGTAGAGGGTTCCCTCTCTCTGACACAAGATATGGTAGCAAGGGAACATATTTTTGGGAGAAAAGGAACGGGTAATCCTTCAATGGAAAAACTGGAGAACTTTAACAATGATCTTCTGAGGGACAATGCACCACAATAGTACGACAATCACACGCATCACCTAACATATTATACTGTGGTCACACACGTTGTTGCTTCACGAACATCCCATTATCATCTTTCCATTGACCTAAATTCAAATATTTATATCTTGAAGCCCATAAATCACTTAACATGAAATTTCAAGTACACACTTCAATATTATCACAAAATATCATGACAACAAAATCACAATGTAATGATGAGTTGTTATTCGAATTATACACTTCACTATTTAAGCACAGTTTAAAGAAATTGATAGCTCAAACTACAATTATAATAGCAATAATTCCCTGCCTTTTAGCATTAAGGTTTTGGAAACATTTTTCAATGGTTAAACAACTAATCCTCGAGATTAACTTTGGGTTAGTTATTAGGGTCCAAGAAATCTCGGGAACTAATTCAATTGTTTTCTATATGTATTTATATGTACAACATGTCCATAATTCATTGAGATTGATTAATATACATTTGATTTGGTTTCCAGTCTCGTGTGTTCTACATTGGTATCAGAGCGGGTGAGATGCTCTGTTGAATGAGAGCATGGTTAATTTTCTCTATCAAATAGAACGAATCTCAGACTTCAAATGTTAATTTGAACATTATCAGAGCCTGTTGAATGAGAGCATGGTTAATTTTCTCTCTCAAATGAAATCATTTTGAGACTTCAGAGGTTAATTTGAGCATTACGAGAGCCTTGGTTGAGTTGTTTCTAAACTCCATTTATTTGAAGTCTATGGCATAAAGGATATTTAGAGCATGAAGGTTGTGAGGATAGTTGAATGCCACATAAGGATGAAGGTTGTGAGGATAGTTGAATGCCACATAAGGATGAAGGTTGTGAGAATAGTTGAATGCAACATAAGGTTAGCCGAGTGGGACACGTAAATTATTGACTCTTTGTAAGTTTTATAACTTTTTATCATAATGATAGAAGATTGGAGAAATTCAGTGGTATAAAGTTTTTTTAACATATTCTTGGAAGTTAGAATACATGTTGGAGTTTTGAGTGCTTGTTGTTCTCAATAAAAATTTCCAATACTAAGTCGAATACCAATAATTGTTGGATTGTTTGCTAAAAGTCTTAGTTCCATGCACTGAAGGGCACCTAAGGGCTGTTTTTTATTTTAATTTTGGGAGGCTTTATTTTCATTTACTATGTCAAACAGGAGTTTACTTACACTGAAATTTTTGAAAGATAGTATTTGCATTCATAGTAAAATTTCTCAAGGATGGTATTTTCATTTACTACAATAAAATGTCTGAAAGATAGTATTTTCATTTACAGTAAACAAGAGTGTAATCACAATAAATAAAGTTTCTGAAGGATAATATTTACATTTACTGCAAACTAGAGTTTTTACTGAAAGATTTTTGAAGGATACAAAGTTTTTATTAAAGGATTTCTGAAGGATACTTAAAATGAAAGATATATATTTTTTGGTGGTTTGAATTAAATTTTTAATTGAAGAGTGGTCAATTTTTTGGTTGTCTTGGATTTAAAAAAGATATTTTTTCAGTTTATATATTGGGTGGACGTAGATTGCAACCGAGTGTGAAGGGGATTGTGAGAATTTTTGCAGCGAAATCTCAAACCAATGAGTAACTGACTATGCGAAGCATGTAGCAGAGAGACTATGCGAAGCATGCGGCAGAGAAATCTATAACATAGATGAAGTTGGTAAGCATGGAAGAAATGGTATTCACATTAAATTGTGGTGAAATTTGAAAATTATTTAAATAATAATTTCTAATGTGAACGCTAATGTGAAAGTTTTCTTTAAATTGAGAAAGGAATAAAAAATACATAGGAGTAGGTAGTAACTCTCAGGATGCATCCATAATGTTCACATGTAAAATTCACTATTAAAAATATTAAAGTCAACCAACAAACTTTAGGTAAAAGGAGCCAAGATAAAAAGGTAATTTTTATGTGAAAAAAAAAAAGAAAATAAAAAAATTTAGCCAAGATAAAAGAAGTGGTAAGGCTTGTTCCTCCCTTCTCTTATTTTCATTAAATGGATACTTTTGATTGGTGGCAAGTGGAGAAAAGGAGCTTCTAGGGAATGACATCAAGTTTTGATTTTGTTTTTGTTGAAGTTTAAATAACAGAGTTTATGGATATAAAATCAAGAAGGGAAAATGACATTGTGGTTAGTGAAGATTATATAGTTATTTGGTCTATTGGAGGTCTCAAGTTCAAATATTTATAGAGACAATTTTGAAAGATATTTTTTTAAAACCTAATTTTGGGAGATATTTTTGGAGGTAAAGTTTATGGATATAAAATGAAGAAGGGAAAATGAAATTGTGGTTGGTGAAGTTTATATCATTATTTGGTCTATTGAAAGTCTTAAGATCAAATTTTTATAGAGACAATTTTGAAAGATATTTTTTTAACACTGATTTTAGGAGATATTTTTGGACATTGTGAACATAATTTTCGTATTTTGGAGGTTTTGAACATGATTTCGGTTTCCATCGATTGGCGACCCTGAGCATGTCATTATTTGATAAATTTTCAACTCATGCATATTGGATATAACTCGCAAAAACTTGAGTTTTCATGGTGTTCATTGTATGGAGCAAAGATAAAAGTTCATAATTGTGTAGTTGCAACTATATAGCATTATTCATTATTTTATTCTTGAATTTTCATTGTAAATAAGTGCATTTTCGGTTGAACCTGACACCCAGTTAAATCATCGTCAATTTGTTTGTAGTGGGTGCATTTTCGATGGTAGCTGACACCCCTTTTTCAAAGTTCATTGCTCAAGAAAATGGCCAAAGTGGATGATTTGTTGCATTCATTACAGAGTTTAGTGTCATTCAGTGTTCATAACAGTGTCTAAGTCAGCAAAGACACACTCTTTGACATTTAGTTATGTTTGCAAAATGCGAAAAGCAAAATTGAATTTTTGGAGTTAGAATCTCAGTTTCAGCGAGAAGAACTGCGATAGAAGAATTTTAAACATGTTCTTGTTTAGAATAATAGTGTGTTTGAGCCCGCTCATCAGTCAGAAAATAATCAAAATAATGTAGTGGTTTCAAAAGGAAATGCAACTGAAAGTACTTATGAGAAGCTTGATATTCCCAAATCTTTCATAAGGTCATGGGAAGAGATTAGAAAAAATAAAAATAGAACTGGTTTGGGTTACAAAGAGGATATTCTAGATGTATCTTTTCTGGATGGTGTTGTTCCAGAACAAGTTGATAGATTCCAACAGTGTAACATAGTTGGACAAATGAAAGATCAATGTTTTGATCTTCACCCGTATGAGCAATGCGGAAAGAGAAATCAACATACAAATAGATGTTCCAGAAATAAGTCTACTACAAGAGAGAAGGTATATTTCAAACGAATTACTTCTTCGGATTGGACCAAAACAACCAAGAATATTTACATGGCATATTGAAGAATATGTTCCAGAGTGAAAAACCAACCTTGTAGTGATGAAGAGTACTTCTCACCTTGTATTCGAAAAGTGTGGAATAGTTGATGGTATGCTACAGGTTTGAATTCGAGATGTCAAGCGAGCGTAAGTCAGAATTGAGTTGATCGCGTTGATTGAGAACTTCCATGTTTGGAATTGTTCGAGGAACTGCTATGATAGTTCCAGAGTTTGTGGTCACCTTAAAACCACATTTTTGTTGTTCTGAGAACTGCTATGAAGGTTCCAGAGTTGGTGTTTGTTGAGACCTCGAGTTCTCTCATATTGGTTTGTGGTCATCCTTAACAGCGATTTTTTGAGACACATTCAACTCTTGGCTGAAATGCATTTTTTTTTATTTTGAACTCTCGTTCTTAGACTTTGGTATATCCCTTCAAATTAAGGGAGGACTGTTAGACATCTAATCCTCAGGATTATCCTTGGGTCAGTTTGGGTAGTTATTAAGGTCCAAAAACTCTCGAGAACTAATTCCACTGTTTCCAATATGTATTTATATGTACAACATCTCCACAATTCTTTGAGATTGATTAATATACATTTGATTTTGTTTTCAATCTCGTGTGTTCTACCTAAATCCCATAAATAAAATAATAATAGCAATCATATACACCATGATCGTCGAGAACATATCCCAATTTCACAGTAAAAATAGCAACAAACCTCTACCTCATGCCAATCACTTGTTTTATCTCAATGATAGACACAATTACACAAAATTTATATATTGCCATTGCAAATAACTCAATGAAATATTCTTTTAGACGATACTTAATCTAATCCTTCATAAATGACCTATGTCGTGTATTAATACTAGTTACCTTTCTACTGTTTTGGGCGCTTCTGCATGTTTGTCTAATGCAGTTTGTTCAGTATGTTTAATCTGAGAAACCACAACAGGTTGTCCAAGGAAAGACCTCGTCGATTTTTCTGATGTTCCAAAGAACATTAACGCATTGAATCGAATGCAAAGGATCACAAGGAAAGCAATAAACACTAGCACACATCGATATCCATTCATTATTGTACTGACTATTGCAATCAAACGTGGCTTACATTCTAAAGACGCTTAGCTATAAGGTGTCAATCGAAAAGCATCGAACTATGTTGATGATGAAAGCTAATGTAACATATTGTATTAGTAAATTATTTCTATGTCCATTGGTTTATTATGCCTAGAGTACACCAACTATGGCCATTGGTTTATTATGCCTAGAGTACCCCAAGTAAGGGACTCATAAAAGCATTTATCGAGCAAATATATCATGTAATTATCTAAGAAATGAGTAAGAAAAATGATACCTGTTTTCACATGTGCAATGAAAGCATTTATGGAGCAAATATATCATGTAATTATCAAAGAAATGAGTAAGCAAAATGATACGTGTTTTCACATGTGCAATGATTGTGCGGGAGAGCGGAGAAAACACATTTCTTTGCATTCCTGCACAATCAACTTGTGCGGAGGAAGTACATGACTCTGATTTTAACAATCATTTAATGAAAAAAATAATAATATGATACTATTTTGTGAAAAAATTATGGGCATAACTTTAAACAGAGAAGGCAAATGGTTATTATCAATATGAGCAGTGCTTATCATCAAATGCTGCACTACAATATTACTGTTCTTAGCAGAAACATTGTCTAACTCACATGTTTGTGTGAATGTAATAAATATTCTGAGCTTAATATCAATTGTACGTTTTTTAAATTAGTTTTTAGGAAAGGCCCGATGAGGAAAACTTTATTTTTCAACTGCACATTGCTTTTCTGTGAGCGTATTGGCTGCATACGTTCTGTCAACGACGTTGGTTTTTAGGCAAAGACGAACAGTCTCTTCTCATATGAGTTGTCCCAAGTTTTAGTTTTTTGTATTGCATCAAGGGATGGTTCCATTTGTTGCTCGTCGAGTCCATTACGGGACCATAATGCAAATAGCCACCGTATTAATATGGGACCATTTGTATTTAGTTTATGTGTTCCAGCTACGGGACTAACAGTCCCTCCAATGACCATAAAGAACCTGGGACCTACAATCATAGAAAACAGTGCCAATTAATTTTTCAATAAAGGTTTTTATAATTAATATAGTTTTTTTTTAATTTTTAGTCTTGTTTTTAGTGCGATTTTTTGGAAATTTTTCTGGTGGGTGTTTTCTGGTCGAATTTATCTAAATTCCAATAGGAATTCATTGAAATCACAAGCAATTAAAGTGCCCTGGGGTTTCAGGGTGCTGAATCTATATATACACTGAAAAAACCAGTTTAAATAACACAAATTGCACTAAAACAACTCTTTAAAATTATAATTGGGTGGAAATCCTTTAGGTGATATATATTTTATTTATTTCTGTATAGGTGTTGGATAAGGCGTGTAGACTATAGCTACCAAGCTTGAATTCGAATTCGGATTCAAATACAATAGGATAAAAATTCAAATTAAAAATTTCAATTTGAAAAAAAATTGGATATTGGACATCTTATCTATTTGTGCCTTTCATTAAATTTTTCCATAACTTATTTTGAATTTTGAATAACTTTTATTAACTCTGAATAATATAACAATCTTACAAATAAAATTCATCAAAAAAAAATCTATCATCCATCTTTACCTCCAAAACTTTTTTTTTCAAAATTTAGTTGTAAGATAGATATATATATATATATATATATATATATATATATGGAAACTTATTTATGTAAGAGATGCACATTTATAAAATCTATATTCAAAACTGGTTTATCTATAATCTCTCCATAAATTAAAAACAATTTTAAATTTAAAAACTTATTTATGTAATAGATGCACATTATAAAATCTATATTCAAAACTGGTTTATCTATAATCCCTCCATAAATTAAAACCAATCAAAAATACAATTAATCCAATTTTAAATATTCTTTTTCCAAATTAAAAACAAAAAAACAATTTTTTTCCTAATTTTACTTCTACCTCCTATTTTTTTCACTCTCATTTTCATTTTTTTATATGCTATCCTCCATCTATTTTGATTCAAAGAAAAATCTATGAGCGCTAAATAATAATTATTTATTTTTATTATAACTTGTTAACTAATAAATAATAAATACACATTTATAAAATCTATATGCAAAAATAGTTTATCTATAATCCCTCCGTAAATTAAAAACAATCACTACTCCAATTAATCCAATTTCATATATTCTTTCTTTTCTTCGTTTTCAAGTTTCGAAGATCGAAAAAAAACATTTTTTTTAATTTTACTTTTACCTTCTATTTTGTTTTTGTCATATGCTATCCTCAAACTATTTAAGCGAATTGGGTAACTATGTTGTAGACTAAAAAAGTCTTACCTACAAAAGCTTGAAATAACAAACTTTTCCAATTTAAAAATTATTATATTAGTATTATTAAAATATGTGATTTCTATTGTGGTCAACTAATCTATTAACATTTTCTTTTAATAATTGTTAATAATCACAAATTTATTAACATTTTCTTTTAATGTGTTAATAATCACAATGATAACCAAATAATTTTCTTTTTTAAACACAGTGTAGATATTTGTTGCAAAATATAAAATAACGAAATTTGTTCGAATATTATTAAAATTATACTTGTGCGGAGATTTGGTTGTGCTTCACACAATAAAAGCTCTGCAAATCTATCAAATAATATATATTTAAGATGATAGGTTTTTATGGTGAGGTTTTTCCTCACGACACTGTAGTAGATTTGTTGGCAAAAGGATTATGTTTTGTATAACTGGCTAATATGACATTGATCACTGACCAATACGACGGTTGCAGGACGACAATTCCAGAGCAATTTCTTTGTGATGGTTTTTGTTTATAAATCCCTCATAGTCCAGATCTGATATGCAACTTAATTATGGTTTATAAATGATATCGGGTCAGATCTGATATGCAACTTAATTATGGTTTATAAATGATATCGGGTCTGTAGCATAATATCGGGACTTTTAAATGATTGCATGTATAAACCTACGATGCTTCCAATTCTTTGATATACTACTCTGCCTTCCACCTGCTTATATCTTCCGTCCTTGTAATCGTGGCCATGAGCTTATGATTTGCTGACGCGTCATCGCTACTTCAACATTTTTACTCGTTTACCTCCCAATTCGTTGCAGCCGGTGATTGCGAACATTGAAAAAAGGCACAAGCAATTGCGAGGAATTATGAAATTCCAGAGCCATTGAGAGGTTCTGAACCATGTTCTGAGTGCCTCAAGGGTAATTGTAAGATTTTTGAGATACACAGATCTAGATCTGCAAAACAATAAACAAGCTTGCAAGAGAAGGAAGGAAGCGAGAAAGAATTGAGAAAAGAATGAAAAATTGATTCTACAATATTAGTTTTAGAATAAATACATAAAAGCAACTAAGTTAAGCTTAGTTGTACATGCAATAACTAAAGCTAACTAAAGCTAAGTGTGCTTATCTTATGTTAATGTGTACATGTGCCACATGCAAGCAATAAGTTAACTGGAGCTAATCTAGGTGCATGTACACCAACACAGCTAGTCTAAGTGCATGTACACCAACACCCCCCCTTAAGCATAACTTAGGTGAGTGTGATGCAAAATGAATGAGTCCCGCCAACACGGCCATTTTAGGTACCCATATACAATGCACAAAAAGGAGGAAAGAGGGAAAACCCAGTGGGAAGAAAACCCCCCCTCAAAATATAATGCAAAAGTAGAGAGAAGACAACTGCTAGGCAGTCGTGCCCTTCACCCCGAGGCGATCTCGCAGGAATAAAAACTTTTGCTCAGTGAAAGTCTTGGGGAAGATGTCAGCAATCTGCTCGGAACTAGGACAGTACTGAAGATCGATGATCCCATCATGAATGAGTTCTCTAATGATGTGCATGTGGATCTCGATGTGTTTGGTACGCTGCCGCTGCACTGGATCTCTGCAAAACTTTAGCGTACTTTGATTATCGCACCAGATGACAGTTGGATGATGGACACTAATCCCAAGCTCAGATAGGAAATGTTGTAGCCAAATTGCCTGAATAGTGGCATTGACTGCTCCTCTATACTCGGCCTTTGCTGATGATAAAGCAATGGCAACCTTCTTCTTACTTGACCAACAAATTGGGCCGGATCCCAAACTAAGTACATAAACGGAAGTAGACTTGCAATCAATGGTGTCGCCAGCCCAGTCTGAATCTGTGAACCCGATGAGATTCAAAGAACAATTGGCTGCATAATGAATCCCATAGGTGATTGTCCCCTGGACATATCGAAGGATGCGCTTTGCAGCATTCCAGTGTAACTCATGTGGCTCCTGCATGTATCTGGAAACTGCTCCGACAGCATAGGAGAGATCAGGACAGGAGTGAGTGAGATAAAGAAGACTTCCCACAAGCTGGCGATACAATGTGCAATCAACCAATGGTGTGTCTTTGCCATTCTCAAGCTTTATCCCTCATAAGAAAGGTGTGGCTGCTGGCTTGCAGTCACTCATGTGAAATCGTGCCAAAAGATCTCTGCCATATTTTGGTTGAGAAATGGTAATGCCAGAATCACGCTGATGGATCTCTAGTCCAAGGAAGAAATTTAGCAAGCCCATGTATGTCATAGAAAACCGCTTATGCAATGCAGTTTTGATGTTAGTAATGACAGAAGCTGAACTACCCGTTATCAAAAGATCATCTATGTAGAGTACTATGATCAACAAGGAGTCAATTTTCTTCAGAAAATAAACATTGGAATCAGATTTGCAGCGTACAAAATTTTGAGATAACAAATAAGAATCCATCTTTGCATACCATGCTCTAGGTGCCTGCTTGAGGCCATAGAGAGACTTCTTTAGTTTGCATACCAGAGATGAATTCTGCATGTATCCCAGTGGCTGCTCCATGTAGATTTCCTCCTCGATATCACCATGAAGAAAGGCATTCTTCACATCCATATGATGCACCTCCCATCCTCTTGCTGCTGCAATGGAGAGAGCTAGCCAAATGGAATCCATTTTTGCCACTGGAGCAAAAGTCTCATCATAGTCAACACCATGTACTTGCTGAAAACCTTTTGCTACCAATCGTGCCTTATATCGACTAACATGGCCATTTGATGCTTTCTTGGTTCGGTAAACCCACTTGCATCTCACAAGTTTGCGATTTGAAGGTAGCGGAACCAAATCCCAAGTCTGGTTCTCAATGAGAGAGTTATATTCCTCATCCATGGCGGCTTCCCATTCAGGATGCCCATTTGCTTCTGCATAAGTTTGTGGATCAGATCCATGCATCATATAAGCATGCATGGGCATGGATGGCTCCATAGCTAAGAGTGCTTGCGGATCTTCCTCAAACAGAGGGATAGAGGCAGGATCATCAAGGATATCACTCATGCTGCGCCATTTTTGTGTTGAAAGTGGTCGAGAATCTTCCGAACTACATGCAGAAGTATGATCTCGATGTTCAACAACTGGTGGTCTAACAGGGGTCATAGGAAAAGACTCATCTTCATCAGAATGCTGGTCTGAAGTTTCATCTGCATACTCATCAATGAGTGGTGATGAAAATTTGGTAACAAGTTCATCTACTGGTGCATGTGAAATATCTTCGTCAAACTTTACACTCCTTTCAATAAAGAGCTCTTCAGTGTGGATATCAAGCAATCTGTACCCTTTGACTTCATCAGAATATCCAAAAAACATGCATGCTTTGCTTTGAGGCTCCAAAGCCTTTCTCTTCTCTGGAGGAATGCGGGCCCATGCTCGAGATCCAAAAATGCGAAATTAACTAACTTCAGGTTGCATGCCAGTCCAAGCCTCAAAAGGTGTTTTTCCAGTAACAGATTTATGAGGAGATCTGTTCTGGATGTATGAGGCACAATTAATAGCTTCGGCCCACAATTTCGACAGAAGAGATCTTGCATGCAACATTCAATTAGCCATCTCTTTCAAAGATCGATTTTTCCTTTCAGCCACGCCATTTTGCTGTGGAGTGTAAGGAACTGTATTCTGCAACTGTATGCCTGTTTCATCACAAAGATTCTTGATATCTTTGTTGACATATTCCGTCCCATTATCTGTGCGGAGTATTTTGATGCGTTTTCCAGACTGATTTTCCGCATGCGCTTTGAAAATCTTTAGATGTTGAAAAACTTCAGACTTGAGTTTCAAGAAGTAAACCCAAGTGAATCTCGTGTAATCATCTATAAATGACAACACATATCTTGCTTTGCTCATTGAAAGCACCGAAAATGGACCCAAGAGATCATTGTGTACAAGTTCCAAAGGTGAAGAGGCTCTCCATGCATGCCCCTTCTCGAATTTTTCTTGTGGATGCTTTCCAAGAGCACATCCATTACAAACACCATCTGAAAATTCAATGGTTGGCAATCCTTTGACCATCCCTTACTTACTACGCTGTTGCATATATTTGAAATTCAAGTGCCCAAATCTCTCGTGCCAAATCCTACTTTCTTCATTTGCATGCGTAAGTAGCAAAGTAGAATCTGATTGAGGAACAAAATCAGAAAATGTATACAGACGAGATTGATCATTTACCTTGCCAGATGCAATCTTCAAATTGGTTTGCATGTCATAAATGCTCACGGAATCTGGGGTAAATTCCACTTTCCTTCCGCTGCCTGTGTGTGTCATCTTATACACTGAGAGAAGATTCACAGAAAGCCTTGGAATATGCAAGACATTTTCAAAACTTCCATCTTCGAATTGCACTCTTCCTTGTCCAGTTGCTGCAACTGCAGAATTATCCCCCATGAGAATGGGAGGACCTAAGTATGCATGTAGAGAAGAAAAGGATTCCTTTGAAGAAGCCATATGATGTGAAGCTCCTGAATCGATGATCCATTCTTGTGGTGCAGAATGAAGAGCAATCAAAGCATGCCCGTTACCTCTTGGATCTGGTGCTTTTTCTCCAGACTTCTTTTTAGCATTCTTAGGAATGTGGTCTCCAAGATTGTGTTGCTGGAGTCTCTGCGCCATAAGATCTATAGTCTTCTTCATGCATGCAGATTCAGGATGAAAACCACGGTGGCAATAATTGCACATTGATTGCCCTTTCGTTCCTTTCCTTTCCTTTGAGCCAGATGATCCATCAGGGGGTTTGGGATGTCCTTCCTTTCTTGGATCAGGATTCTTCTTCCCTTTTCCTTTTTGATGGTCTTTGGAATTTGCCTTTCCTTTTGCATGCACAGTAAGTGCATGCGCTTTGGAATTTTTAGGTGTGCCCATTTTGATGAGCTTATCTTGCTCATGCATCAAAGACTGAATAAAAGAATCCAGTGAGGGCATCTTCCAATCTGCACCAGTTGCAGATCTGACTGTGTGGAATGTAGAGACGAATACTGCATACTCTGGACCAAGTTTTGATAAAATGGAAAGAATCAACTGATTTTCTTGCTTGGATTTGTCGATCCCGCATCCTTTCAGCTGAACCAACAAGGCTTTATACCTTGTGAAAAAATCTTGAATGTTCTCAAAGTTTCTCGGATCTAATGAGTTTAATTCATTTTCGAGAATGTGACCTTGCATTTCATCCTGTTTTCCAAACAATCCTTCCAATTTTTTCCATACTTCATTTGGAGTTGAACATGATTCAACATGAAATAGCAGTTCCAGAGAAATAGATAAACATAGGATGCTGAAGGCCTCGTCCATGCGATTGAAATATCTTGTTTTCTCCATTGCCGATGTTGGTTCAACTTCCGTTTCCATGGTTATTTGAAATAAGCCTCTACTTCTGAGATGAAGTTGAATCTTTGGCTTCCATTCAAAATAATTATATGGAGTGAGAATTGCCGATTGTGGAAACTCCAATTTAGACTCCATTCTTTGTTGTTGCTTCAATCTTCTGAACCTGCAAATAAAATTGCTTGTGCACTGATTACAAATCCCTGAGCTCTGATACCATGTAAGATTTTTGAGATACACAGATCTAGATCTGCAAAACAATAAACAAGCTTGCAAGAGAAGGAAGGAAGCGAACAAGAATTGAGAAAAGAATGAAAAATTGATTCTACAATATTAGTTTTAGAATAAATACATAAAAGCAACTAAGTTAAGCTTAGTTGTACATGCAATAACTAAAGCTAACTAAAGATAAGTGTGATTTATCTTATGTTAATGTGTACATGTGCCACATGCAAGCAATAAGTTAACTGGAGCTAATCTAGGTGCATGTACAACAACACAGCTAGTCTAAGTGCATGTACACCAACATAGCTAGTCTAAATTCATGTACACCAACAGTAATTTTGAACTCTCTAATAAGTTAAGAAGATCATTATGTATATTACTTGGGTGGTGGGGTTGCTGCTGCAGCGTCTATATCTACTAACTACTGCTCCATTTTACCTTCATTTCGGAGTGAATGACGACGCCACAGTTACCCTCAAGTAAGAAAGAGGAGGTAGAGGAGGTATTTGGAGTTAAAATCATTGCAAAGAAGAAGTCACTGCAGACGCTAGATGTTTCCGACAATAATCTAACAGGTTCCATACCAAAGGGCATATTTCGGTTGACTGATTTAAATATTCTCTTTCTTCATGATAACGCTTTCTCTCGAACAATCTCTGCGAGTTTTGGTGAGCCTATCCAACAAAAGGCTTACCAGATACCTTCGTCCAGAGATTTGTCACGGGGGAATCTGCAGATCATATCAACTAACATTAATAAATTTTCAGTGGCAATATAGCCGAGTCCGAAGGATTGCCAAAATTTGACGAGAGTTCTGCTGGAGAACAACCCGCTGTAAGGAAGTATAACAGAGGCCTTTGGAGAATATCCCCGTCCAGTATATTTGGTTTTAAGCTCCAATCATCTCTATGGTTAAATTCCACCGATTTTTGCTAAGTAAAAAAGCCTTATGCAGTTGCATATTTCCAGCAATTATTTACCCAGAATTATTCTACCGGAGATTACTCAGCTTAAGAAACTCGGCATAGAGTTCCATCCCCTTCTGTAAAGTTGCAAGAATCCTCTTTCCTCTTCCACCCTTTTGGCCTTATTCCGACATTTGTTGGCGTCCTTATAAAAGAAGGAAAGAAGCCATGAGAGTTGTCTGAAGTGAACAAATTATGCAAGGTGTCGTTGTTGGTTTGTTGTTCTGAGATTTCTTATCAGAAGGCGTGAGGGCAGTGATTGATTTCTTCTGTAAGCACCTTCTTGAAGGAAGGAACTCCTCTTAAGTTCAAATGTCAAGGGAGCCATAAATTCAAATTATAGTCTACTCAATCCAAAAAGTAAGTACTAAGAAATACTATGCCCGTAGCCCTTTAAATCAATTCCTTCCGCCCTTGCATGATTTTGAGAAATACTATGCCCGTAGAACCTTAAATCAATTCCTTCTAACCTTGCATAATTTTTTTTTATGATTTGTTTGCACAGTCAAGTTTAGCGTCATACTCAACACTTTTATTTGCATTTTGTACTTGTATCAGAGAAACTTCTGCACATATTGATTCTCTGAAACCCATATCCTTAAATCTCAGTTTTATCCATCTTGACCTGCATTTTCTATGGACGCCCAATTGCTACTTATAGATGCAATGAACTATCAACTATATACACAACTTTCCTTCCGAGAAAGGCAATGGTTGTTTTTGAGCTTGTACTAAATATGTCACAATAGCCTAGGTAATCATGTTGGTATTCTGTGAGAGTTCTTATTACAAGATTTCATTTCAATTTCGTATCACACACCATGGTTACTGATATCACACACCGTGGTCACTTTTGCAGCATTCACTCGGAATATATACATAGTGAAAATTGGTATACAAGGGTCATTGTGTGGGCACAATCAGTTTACCATATTCCAAAGCCGAGACACAATGAAATCACAGCAACAACTGCCAGAGTTGTAGAAGAATGGAAGTGTGAGCCCTAGCAAGCTCTTCAAGAAACAGTTCAAACGTGGGAAGGAGGCTGGTAGATATAGAGGTGTCTGCAAGCGTCCATGGGGTCATTTTTCCGCAGAAATTCGTGATCCCAAAACTAAAGAACGTCGGTGGCTTGGAACCTTCGACACCGCAAAGGAAGCAACATATGCTTATGATTTCGCTGCAACAGACATGAGAGGGATGAAAGCGAGGACCAAATTCATATACCTCGATTTAAAGCATTGTATCCCATCAACGCCTCCTCCTGCAGCTCTTACTGGTACTACATTTCCCGCTAATATCAGAGACCCATTTTCACACAGGCCTCATAAGCTGCAAGATTCCAGCACCACCAGTCCTGACCCGTGCATCGAACCCAAACAACAGCAGCAGAAACACCAGTTCAGTTTAAATGATGGTTACAACGCACTGGGAAAAAGTCTTATGAACAATTGCTTAAGACCTTTAAATCAAGATATTGAGAACAATAACCAGTCACTTGCAGGAGTTAGTTCCAATCCAGCCTCTCTTCCTAAAGACCATCATAGCATTAATGCCAGTCCTTGGCAGAACATGCCCCTAGTTGATCCTGTCCTACTCTCCTCAGCAAAACACACCATTGATCAAACCCATAATTCCACCATTCCATCCTCAGTTTATTCATCAACCACTTCGTCCTTGGTTACAAAAATCTCTGATCATCAGCCTGCCTTCAACAACAATATAACTACCAACCCTCTGTCAAACCTTGTTTAAAGTATTTCTTCTCTTCCATGCTTAGAAGAGCCTACTTCTGAGCTTTGCAGTTCGTTTTCATCATATGGTTATGCATTGATCTCTAATGTGGAACATCAATTCCAAAACTTTGCAGATAGCAATGGCTATTCAGATTCAGGCTTGTTGGAGTAGATAATTAGTGGGTATCTTCCAATATATGTCCCAACTAGCCCTAGATCTAGTGTTTACAGCCCTAAGGGCATGAACCATGACAAAAACCTTGATCATGGTGTTTGTGTTCCTCAGGAGAACTATTCTAACTTCACTACTACTTGTGTTGGGTTTGACAGAACTGATTTTATCAAGGCAGATCTGGAAAGGTTCATTGAAATGAATTATCTTGGTTTCTACTTCAATGCAGAATTACAACAACAACTATTAGAACAGTCACAGCAGCAGCCACAGGTAAATAATTTCAACAACGTCCACTTATTGACTTCATATCCATTCATTGAATCTTTGTTCAACATGGCACCTATTTCAAATTCTCTTAAGGAAGTTTTTCAGCCGACTCCAGAATTGTCTGATTCACAGCGGTATGACATTGCTGGTTACAATTGATATTCCTTTCCTATACTCTTTCTGTTTCTTTTTACTAACCCAAAGGTTTAAGAATGAGTTCATTATCAACTCTACAACTCACTTTTTGCACTAGAACTAACAGGTGACAAGTTTCCATCATAGACATTTTTGTGTCATTTCAATTACCCCCAAACCATGAAATGAAAGGTTCAGGCTATAACATTTTCGGACTATTCCAATGCCCTTTGCATCATTTCATTGTTCCTAATAGAAAGTTGTACATAAAAAAATCAATCAATAACTAATAAAAAGAAAGACTTACAAACTAATAGGGACATGTAGCATTTAAAATATTTAAATTTTTAAAAATAAATTTGAACTATATTGGAATATCTATATATATACAAAAATTTATTACATTATATGAAATTCCATGCAATATGTATGGATACATATTCAACCATTATATATATACTTTATGAAAAATTGTTGGATACATACTTTATGAAAAATTGTTGGATACAGAATTGACTAACATTTCTATTTATTAATATCAAATGATATAATGCTTTAGGAAAACGAGAAAACAAAATATAATGAAATTACTTATATTTATAATGTGAGGTTTGACATTATAGGGAGAACAGGAAGAAGTAAACAATTAAGAGAAATATGATTTTGCTCTTTTTTTTTGCAATAAATATAATTTAAATTAAATTATATAATTTTATTTTTAATTTTCAACTTTATTATAATTATAGAAAATTTAACACAAAAAATAAAAGTTAAAATGCTTTTATTTTTTTAATTTAAATGAAATTCAATAATATTTGTATTAAATTAAATGTATAATTAATATTTTTACTAAATAATAATGACATTAAAATTATTTAGTTTTTTTGAAGACAATTTAATTGAAGGGTTCAGCTCTCAATTCAAAGGATTTGGACCAGTTCAAAACCAAAAACTACGATATGTGATAAACATGCAAAAGGTAGACTTGAAACCATGATAAATTAGAGCTTTGAAACAAATCAGGTGAGGACCCTATAGGAACTTCCAAGCTCATTTGTTCCTCACCTATAGGAACTTCCAAGCTCATTTGTTACAAAAATCTCGATACAGGTGAGGACCCTATAGGAACTTCCAAGCTCATTTGTTCCTCACCTATAGGAACTTCCAAGCTCATTTGTTACAAAAATCTCGATACTTGAATGGATCCGATATTAGGATTAATTGGAATGTATGACACATCGGGTTCTGATATGCTCCTTATAGGATTCCCAAGATTAAAAAACTCATTTAAATCATATTTAAATTAAAGTCTTGGATTGGGGCCTATGTGATTGGTTTATTCAAATGAAATCTAATCAAAGATTTATTACAACAAAGGTTTAAAACCAAGTTTGATCAAAAGCATTTTTTTAAAATAAGTGGTGGTGACGGAATCTCTCTCATTCAGAAACCGATCACGTAATGACATATATAGTCGGTTTGGGACGGGATGTTTGGGACGGGAAAGAAAGAAATGGCAGAATCAGTGATCGAATATTCCCAATTTCATGGTTTGGGGCCAGGCAAGACAAAACTATAAATGGTCCCCATTTATAATGGTGATAATAGTAAAGAGTCTAAGTTTGGTGTTGTGGGAGGCTATAGATTTGGTACTCTGGTTAATAAAACTTTCCTTTATAATAATTTACTTCTCACCATAACTTATTGAAAGTGGTGATAATCAAGTAACATTGAACAGTCAACAACTTAGTTGATCATATATCTTATAGATCTGTTACTCTGGTTAATATTTTTCAAAGTTTCCTTTATAATAATTTACTTCTTACCAAAAACAACTTCTTGAATTTCAGTGGGATTCAACTCAATGTAATATGAAATCAAGTAACATTGAACATGTGTTTCATTTCACAGGTATTGTGAATCTTTCCCATTAAATAAGTAGAGCTTTTAGTAACATTTATACCAGGAAACTTTGTACATTTAATAACATTTTATTAAAAATTTTAATTATAAATATTATATTTTATTAAATAATAAAATATATGTGGAGCACGTAATTCTATTTATGTTAATTTTTGAAATTTTTTTCAACATTAAATTTCTTTTTTAACTTAAAAAAGTTCCAGTACATTTTTTTATTTTTAAATTCAAAAAAATTAATTTCAAATTTTAGTAAATGTTAATCATTATTTTAAGAGAAATATGATTTCACTGTGATTTGTATGTATAAGAATTTTGAAACAAATTGAGTTTGGACCCTATTCGAACTTCCAAGGGTATTTCTTACAAAAATCTTGATACTTGAATGGATCCGATATTATGATTAATTGGAATGCATAACATAGTATCGGGTTATCCAGATTTTGGCATTCGTGATAGGCATTCCTATACTTGAATGGATCCGATATTATGATTAATTTGAATGTATAACATATCGGGTCTGGCGGTATCGGGTTATCCGGATTTTGGCATTCTTGACACGTGAATGGATCCGATATTATGATTAATTGGAATGTATGATATATTGGGTTATCTGGATTTTGGCATTCTTGATACTTGAATGGATCTGATATCATGATTAATTGGAATGTATGACATATCGGGTTTGGCGTATCTTGCAGTATCGGGTTACTCGAATTTTGGCATGGCAATATGTTTATAAACTTAGATAGTTGATATGTCTCTGATAGTTCAAGATTTTGATATGCTTTTTATATATTTTATCATATGGTTTGTATGTATATATGTAATAACTTTTGGGTTAAGATTTTCAAAAAAATACCAAGGTTAAAAAACCTATTTAAGTAGATTTTCAAAAGAATTCCAAGGTTAAAAACACATTTAAGTCATATATGAATAAAGATTTATTACATCAAATGTCTAAAACAAAGTTTGATCAAAACTTTTTTTTAATTAAGTGAAAAATAGAACAAAACTAATTAAGTAAAAATGAATAAATAATGATTCGAAAACCAAAGACAAAAGAAAAAGGGGTCCCCATTTATATTGATGATAATAGTAAAGAGTCTAAATGGGTGTGTTGTGTTTTTTACCACAACAATCTCACCAAAAACAATCATTGAATATACACATAATCCTATAGATTTGTTACTCTGGTTAGTATCTTTCAAAGTTTCATTTATAATGATTTACTTCTCACCAAAAACAATTTCTTGAATTTGAGTGGGATTGAACTCAATGTATTATGAAATCATTTCTATTTATTAATATGATATAATGCTTGAGGAAAATGAGAAAATAAAATTTAATGAAATTACTTGTATTTATAATGCAAGGTTTGACATTATAGGAAGAAGAAGAAGAAGTAAACAATTAAGAGAAATACAATTTGTATGTATAATTTTGTGGAGCAATTTTTTTTAATAAATATAATTTAAATTAAATTATATAATTTTATTTTTTATTTTCAATGTCCATCTATTCCTGAGCCGATTGTCGAGAGCCCTGTGTCGACCCCGCAGGAAAAGAATAAAGCTGAATTTGTGATCGGGTCTCATCCTATCATGATCTCCTCGTCGCCTTCTCCAAAAAAGCCTGCTCCTGCTTCACAAAAGGGTAAGGAACTGTTGTCGAACCCTACCCCTTTCAATTCTCCCTCTCAGTCCCCTGTTAATAGTCTCGATTGTGACATCGACCTCCTCCTCCAGCGGAACCCTCCGATTCTCGAGCCCATGACCATTCACAAGCCGTCCTTCCCATCCATTAGTCCCAACTCTGCAAAAAATATCACTGTCAGGAAAAAACAAAAAGGAGGAAGTTGTCACTTTCGCGGCAGGACGATAGCTTCTGACCTGGGGGTTACTAATATATCTCTTGTGGAAGTCCCAATCATGGAACCTTCTGTCCCGCAGCCTCTTAGAGCATGTCAGGCTGGTCAAGCATCCAAATGACCTTCTTAGTCTCTTTTAATATAAGGGGTTTGGGTGCCGCCCCAAAATTCTTAGCGCTCAAAGAGACTTTTGTTTCAGCTCATCCTTTCATCATTTTTATTCAAGAAACAATGCATTCTAGCTCTGCCTCTCTGGCTTTCTTCAGAAGGATGTTTCCCTCGTGGTATATGGTCACCACAGAAGCGGAAGGTATGTCCGGCGGTCTGGCAGTTTTGTGGAACCCGGTCTTGGTCAAAGCAAGGGATTACAAGTGTTGTGCGGGGATCCTCTTATCGACTTCGATTAGAGGAAGTCCTCAGATCATAAATATCTTAAATATTTACGCGCCCTATAGGGATAGATCCTTGTTCTGGGACAAGCTGTTTGAGTCCAAAATCCTTGATATTAAGTCCTTATTGATTGCGGGTGATCTTAACCTGACCCTCAATTCTGTGGAATGTTGGGGCTGTTGCAGAAAACAGGATCGCATGGCTGACAAGATGCGCCGGGAGTTTCTAAATAGGAATTTGGTGGATATTATTCCAGAAAAGATGATCCCAACTTGGGAAAATGGCAGAACGGGCTCAGGTTATATAGCCAAAAGAATAGACCGTTTTATCATAAATGCTAGCCTAATTGAAAGTTGGGGAATGCCAGTCGCCAGAACGGGCATGGAGCCATCCTCGGCTCACAGGCCCATCTACCTGGATTGGGTGATTTCGAATTGCAAGCTCGGCTACCCTTTCAAATTTAATGGCGGCCATCTTGTGGATCGATCTTTCAACGAGCTGATGGCAAACACCTGGCGGGACATTCACCAATCTGACGCAGCTTTTCTATATACTTTCAGGGAAAAAATCCAAGTGCTGAGGAAAGAGGCAAAGAACTGGCAGATTAAAAAGAGGAAGCTGGACTGTCAGGAGCTTTTCGGCATCAAAAAAGAATTATGTTTCCTATCCGAGTCGGGTAATTTTAATAGTTTATCTTTTGATCAGAAAATCCGCATCAGATCCCTTCAAAAAAAGAAACAAGAGCTGCTTCAGAAGGAGGAAGTTTTTTGGAGGATGAAGAGCAGAGCGACATGGCTCAGGGAGGGTGACAGGAACACTAAGTTCTTTCAAAATTTTGCAAATGCTCGTCGGGCTAAAAACTCTATATGGAAGATTGAGGATGGCGTGGGGGGTTATTTTCACTCACAACAGGACATCGTGGCAGAAGCCACAAGATATTTCCAAAATCATTATAAAAGACAGGCCAATGATGCACAAGATTTTTTATGGGTTGTGGATCAGATGCCGGTGATGTTCAATGAGGGCGCAAATGATCATTTCTATAAGCTTGTTTCGAAAGAAGAACTCCTAGCCACAATGAAAATGTTCAAGAGGGACAAAAGCCCGGGCCCGGATGGCTGGCCGATTGAGTTCTTCTGTCATTTTTATGAACTGTTCAAAGACGATATGCTGAGCATGGTGGATGCGTCCCGCATGTCTGGGAACATTCACAAGGCTTTATCCACCACCTTTTTGGTTCTTATTCCAAAGAAGGAACGATCGGAATCTTTCGCTGATTTTAGGCCGATTGCGCTTTGCAATACCCTATATAAAATAATATCCAAGGTTATTGCGGAAAGGCTGAAGGTTGTTTTAAACTCCTTCATATCTAAGGAACAGCATGCCTTTTTAAAAGATAGATTTATTATGGACGCTGTTGCTCTAACGCAGGAATGCCTCTTTTCAATCTCTTCAAATAATATTGATGCTGCAGTCCTGAAGATTGATCTTTTCAAAGCCTACGATTGCGTAGACTGGGGCTTCCTCAGAGTCCTTCTGGCTAAAATTGGGTTAAGAGCACAGGCTATAAATTGGATTATGGTGTGTGTTGAAAGCGTCCAATTCTCAGTTCTCATTAATGGCATTCCATCTTCTTTCTTTCCAGCAGAAAGGGGGCTCCGTCAATGGTGCCCTCTTTCTCCTCTTCTCTTTATATTAGTGATGAATTCTCTCAGCTCTCAGATTAATCTGGCAGTCCAGGAGGGGAGGTGCAAGCCGATCAAGATCTGCAAGGACATTTCTCTCTCACATAACCTTTTTGTAGATGTCATTCTCCTTTTCGTGATGTTATGCAAAACATCTTGGATCTGCCTTTATGAGATATTCAAAAAATTCCAATCTGCTTCGGGCCTCTCTATCAACAAAGGCAAGTCCACGGTCTATCATAATGATTCAAATCCGGAATTGGCACAATGGATCGCTGCTCTTTTTGGCATAAATCTTGCTCTGATAAAGGACGGGTTCAAATACCTTGGTTTCCACCTAAAATCAAAAGGTTATCGTGCTCGGGATTGGCAGTGGCTGATTGAGCGTTTTTATAATAAAATCTCTTGCTGGGAAATGCGGTTTTTGTCCCTGGCTGGCAGATATATTTTGGTACAGTCCGTTCTTACTCAATTGGCGGTCTATAGGAGTCATCTCTTCCTTATTCCAGTTTCCATTACTAGTAAAATGGCCACTCTGGCGGCCTCCTTTTTATGGAGCGGTAGGTCCAATCAGTCTAAGATCCATCTGGTGAAATGGGATTGCATTTCAAGACCGAAGAAGGTGGGTGGTTGGGGCTTGTTGCACATGCCTTCTTTCGGCAGAGCTCTTCTGTGCAAACCCCTTCTCCGTGGCATTTATGGGAAATGTCAATGGAGCTCATTCATTAACCAGCGTTACCTTAAAGGAAAAAGCTTGATTTTTTGGTTTCGTAGGCGCTCTCTGGGTATCAGAAGTGGCTCCCCCATCTGGCAAAGTTTCAGAAAGATTCAGTCTCTTTTCTTTATGAATTTGAGATGGAATTTTGGCTCGGGATCTGGCATTTTCATCGGCATTGATTCGACGGTGCACAATCTGGAATCGTCGATCCCCTCTGTCCTGATATCATTTTTTCTCTCCAGGGGCTATTTCACATGGGATAAATTAATAAAATCATGGTTATCTCAGTCCCCCATTTGGAAGGACGCAGCGGAATTATCTATGCCCCTCTCTCTTCGTCCTCTATGGACATCAGCTATAAACAGTTTCACTTCAAAAGGCCTCACTCAAACGGGACCAAAGGATGTTCTTATATGGTCTCTTCGGAACTCATCTCAGCCCATTGTCGTCAGAGATATCTATGCTGCAATCCTATCTGCCCACGCGCCCCCATCCCCTATCTTTCCTCTTAAATTATGGAAGGCTGCATGCCCGCTCAAAATGATCCTCTTCACATGGCTCATCTTCTCCAACAGGAACCTCACCTGGGACGTTCTTCAAAGGAAGGGGTGGCAGGGCCCGGGCAGATGTCAAATGTGCCTTTCGGAAGCTGAATCCAACTCGCACATGTTCTTCAACTGTGCCTCTTCATCAACAATCTGGTATGAATTATCTTTGATTTATGGCTTTCCTCATCAAGCTTTTTTATCTCTTCACGATGCTTTCAATTGGTGGAGCGCGAAGAATTCTTCCTGGCGCTCACTTTTTATCCTCACCTGTTGGTTCCTATGGAAGTGGCGCAATACATGCATTTTTCAGAACATCAGGAAGCCCCTCGATTCCGTCCTGATCTCAATCACGGGCCATATGCCCCCCTCAGATTAATCCATGGTCTGATCTGTTTCTATTCTTCATCTACTTGGTCCTGTTTCACACAATGTGGGTGTTTCTATAGGATTTTGGCACGCGGTTCTGTTTAAACAATTCAATAGTTTCCAATAGCGTTTTTGATCCATCCCCTGGATGCGTTATATGTCTGCTCCCCCTTATGAAACACCCTGTAAAGATGATGATGGTCCACAGGCGTTTTTGTTTCACTCAGTTCGGCTACAGGTGGCTTGTCCTTTTTGCTGGCTTTATCATGATTGGTTACAGGGGTTTATATGCTGTTGCAACAGCCAGTCCTGCTGTTTGTTTCAGCTGATTATCTCAGATTTTGATATGTATACAGTTCTTTATATTTCCTGAATATAATATATTATGATTTTTCTTCTGAAAAAAAAAAATATTTATAAAAAATTTAATAAAAAAGTAAAAATTAAAATGACATTTTTTTTTACTCAAAATAAAATTCAATAATATTTATATTGAATTAAATATATAATTAATATTTTTACTAAATAATGATATTAAAACTATTTAGTTTTTTGGAGACAATGTAATTGACAAATCTGTTTGAAAATGAATGGTTATATATCAAAACATTCCTGGTTTAACTCTGGGGAAATTAGAGTATCAAAAGATATGGACTAGTTTGCAACCAAAAACCGCGATTTTGGATGAAACCATGATAAATTAGAGTTTTGAAACAAATCTGGTCCAGACCCTATAGAAACGTCGAAGCACATTTGTTACAAAAATCCGAATGAACGGAACCGATATTAGGATTAATTGCAATGTAAATGACATATGAGGTTTGGTGTATTACGTTATTGGGATTTTGGCATGACAATACATTTAAGAACTCTGATAGTTTATATGCCTCTAGTTCAACATTCCAATATACACCTTATATGTTTTATTATATGGTTTGTATGTATATATGTAATAAGTTTTGGGTTAATATTTTCAAAGGAATTTCAAGGTTAAAAAATCTAATTAAGTCATATTAATTCACATTAAAGTCTTTCACTCCAGGACTATGTGATTGGTTGATTAAAAAAAATAGAGTCAAAGATTTATTACATCAAAAGTTTAAAACATAGTTTAATCAAAATCATTTTTTTTATATAAGGGAATCGAAAACCAAAGGCAAAAGCAAGAGCCCTCATTTATAATGGTGATAATAGTAAAGAGTCTAAATAAGAGTGTTGTGTTTTTTACCACAATAATCTCACCAAAAATAACTTAGTTTCTCCTTCTGTAATTTTTACTCCCGCTCGCACAATCACTCTATATACACATAATCCTATAGATTTGTTACTCTCATTAATATCTTTCAAAGTTTCTAATTTTATGATAATTTACTTCTCACCAAAAATGACTTCTTGAAATTCAGTGGGATTCGACTCAATGTAATAGAAATCAAGTAACATTGAACATGTGTTTCTTTTCACAGATTTTGTGAATCTTTTCCCCCTTACATAATTAGAGTTTTTAATGAAATCAACTAACATTGAACATGTGTTTCCTTTCACAGATTTTGTGAATCTTTTCCGCCTTACATAATTAAAATTTTTAGTAACATTTATTTTGTGGTGTTAATAACATTTTATTAAAATTATTAATTATAAATATTATATTTTTATTAAATAATAAAATAGAAATATGTATGTGTGGAGTAGATAGTTTTATTTGTGGTAATTTTCACAATGTTTATCAACACTAAATTTAATTTTTTAAATTTAATTTTTTTAATATTTTTAAATTCAAAAAATAATTACAAAATTTAATAAATGTTAATCATTATTTTAAGAGAAATATGATTTTGTTGTGATTTGTATGTATAAGAGCCTTCAAACAAATCGGGTCGGTGAGATTTTTGGCAGGACAATACGTTTAAACACTGTGATAGTTGATATGAAATGACACGTGGCTTTTGGATGGGAGTCGAACAACATCATAAGTTTTGGCTACTATAACAAATGAACCCAGAAACAAAATGTTGACTGAAATGGTGTTGAGATGCACTATAAAATTTAATGAACGAAAACCTTTTCCAAGAGATAAAGATTTTTGTTTCAAAAATCAACAATCCAGTGGAAACAATTAAGTTGAACTAAAATTTAATCTTAACCAAATATTATATCAAGCCAAAAAAAATCAAAAACTAAAACAAAACATTTAAACTCTTCCATTATAGAGCAGAACAGAGATATTATTTTGCCCAATTGTCGAATACTGTCATTACATACCTTTATCCGTCTTCCGAGGGATATAAAAATACTTTTCCAAAATTGCCTGCCATGTCCATCTACGCTGATAAATCGCGTCAAGGGGAAATAAACAAACTTATAAATTTGTAACATGAAAGAGTCATTTTAAAGATAATCAATGAATAAAAAGACATAATAAAATTGGTCAAACATATACTACAAAATACTGTAAAATGGATAAAAAAATGGGTACCTTCACCGAATTGACTTAAATTTTACTAATATAAGAAATAAAAAATAAGAAAGCAATCAATAACTAATAAAGAGAAAGACTTAAAAACTAATAAGGACGTGTAATATTAAAAATCTTTTAATTTTAAAAAATTTAAAAATAAATTTTAATTACATTGAATATATATATATATATATATATGAAATTCTATGCAATATGCTTGCGAGGAAAAATCACAAGAATGACCATCGCCTGCACTTCGAGAAAATGACCAGCCTAGCCTGTGAGGAAAAAAACACAAGAATGACCAGCGCCTACACTTAAAGAAGATGACCAATTATGCATAAATCCAATAGTTTTATGAGCGAAATCTTCGGGGATCCTTAGTACTAATGAAAGCATTTAGAATATCAAAAACCATAAATTCACTGCATTTCACCATTAATTGACAGAAAGCACATCCACGTGGCCTTTGACAAACGTCATCTTTAACGAACATTTTTATTGGAAAAATCACATTGTTGTTCTACCAAAACTAACGATCTCCTCTGTCTCTCGAGCCGATTAATTTTATCAAAACATATTTTATATAAAATCGCATCCTCCGTTCACTGCAACTTTTCGAATGAAACCTTCGCTTAGATTTGCCGATCTCTAATTGTGAATGTCTTACTGTACATGTCAGCTTTACTCGAGATTTTTTTCGGAAAAATAAGATGGTTGTCCTAGAAAAATTTGTGATCTCGTCTATTTGCGAATCCATTTTATTTTATCAAAACATCTTTAACATAATATCGCATCCCGCACTTGATTGCAACTTTTGGAATGAAACCCCCACTTGCATCCACCGATCTCTTATTGCGACATGCCAATATCCCTTGCCTCCTTTCAACTCTTTCTGACCGTCGTGCTAGCCCCCAAATCGAAGTCCTCTCTATTGGGCATTTCCATCGAAGGTGTAACCTTCATGGATGACATGTCAATTTGCCAATCGCAGATCACCTTCTGTGTTTGGCCCTTGGTCCTATAGCTATTCATGTGACCGCAGTCTAGCCCTTGTATCAAAACCCTTCAATCGTAGGTTTTGTTTCGATGCACAATACACCTCAACCTCTGATCTTTGATCTCCCATACAAGACACCATTGTTGCCACGTATCTGCCCCCCGTCGCCTTGTGAGTAATGCCACGTGTTACCCCTTTTTGGCCCACTGTGAGCCTTGAAATTGATGAATCCAGCTACCACGTATCAACCGTGTTGGCACGCTGTTGCCACATGGCGCTTATCGGATCCAATGTTTTTCTTCCAAGCGTCCCTTTGGGAGGAGAAAGAAATTGTCCCAACTTCTTCCACACACAAATCCTTTGTTAATTTGTTATTGCCCATCCTAACACATTGACACCAACGGCCCATTTCCCGTGATTTCACTCTGCCTAGTATCGCATATTTGTTACGTCTGGCATATTAAAACCTCCTATACCTAATAAACTTTCTTTTTTACTTAAATACGGATATCACATATTTGTGATGTTTGTCATATTAAAACCTCCGATATTAAAACCTTCCATACCTAATAAAATTTCTTTTTTACTTAAATACGGATGAACTCACATTGTCCTATCAGCACTGTTGTGCGCGCCTTTTAGTGCAAATACTAATTTATTCCTTTCCGTATTGGTGTTGGAGAAGGCGAGTGGACCAAAAAAGCCTTGCATACGAAACCTTGGAATAAAAAACTTTTCAATTTAGGAATTATTATGTCATTATTTTTAAACTATATGATTGCTACTATGCTCAACTAATCTCTTAATTTCCTTAAGAGTGTTAATCATCACGATGATAACCTAATCATCTTCTTCTTTGAAGACAGTCTATGAATATTTGTTGCAAAATATAAAATAATAAGATTTATTTGAATATTATTAGAATTATATTTGTGCGGAGTTTTTACTCCGCGGATGTAGGATATATTTAATTCCTTCGTGTATTGGTGTGGGAGAAGGCCTGTAAACCAAAAAATTCGTATATTTGTAGGGGAGAAAGCGTGTAAACCAAAAAATACGAAGGCTTGAATAACAAAGCATTTCAATCTATGAATTATTATATTAGTATTATTAAACATTATTAAACTATGTGATTGCTATTGTGCTCAACTAATCTCTTAACATTTTCTTGTAACGAGTGTTACTAATCACAATGAGCATTTTCTTCTTCTTATTTGGCACAATCTTTAATTAATTAAATAATTATAACGGTAGAGAAACACCTCTTAATCACTGTAAGTCTTATTTATTTATATTTTTTTAGTCAATCAAAATTTCCATTACTTCTTTTCTGTTTTTTTTTGTCAACATTTCATTTGCACTCTTGCCTTTGGACTTTTAATCATAATGATCACCAAAGGAGATACTCTTGCCTTCGACTTTTAATCATAATGATCACCAAAGGAGATATTCTAGGATGTGAATAAATTGGTTTTCATGATCATTTGTTAGAATAAAAAACTATCAATGTTCTTTATTGAACAAATTTTAAAGCTAGGCTTAATATTTTTTTATTTTTTTAAGATATTCTTAAAATATTTTCGCAACTATTGTTTTGTTTTCCCATCTTTTTCCATCTTCATGATCAATGATCATTTTTTTAGGAAGATTTTTTTAGGGTGCTATTATTTTTTATAGTTTATAAAAACAAGAATAACAAAATACTTAATTACAGTTAACTACTTTATATTTTTTAATTTATATTTATATTAATTAGAGTTAATGGAAGGAATGTATTGTTTCAATAAATTTTTCTAGATTATCGCAGTTCCAATGTAGTCATTTAGAAAGTTGTTATTTTCCAACTTAAAAGAGAGTTTGAGCTACATAGACATCATTATCTTTGAGGTTGTTATGATTATCTAGCCTATCAATCCCATTTCCATAAAATTGGACTCTATTATGTGTTATTTGTGGTGTGGGCTTCAATTAATAAAATATCCAATTTGTCTATCTCTATGTTATATTTGTTTTTCCATTTTGGTATCAAAGTTTAAGGGCCTAAGATTTGAGGGGATTTGGCCTAGTCACCTTACGTGTGAGAGATAGATTTTTAGGAGAGATCTGGGTTTTTTTGTGATATCTCTCATGAACTTTTGATCCAAGCTAGATTGAGAGTGATAGATCCAATGTGAGGAATTTACCTAAATTGCTCAAGATTTATTAAGAGTAAGAGAGGTGCTAGTATCATCTATTCAAAGGTGTGGCTTCTATACTCTATTGTATGTTGTTGGGAGAGGAGATAAGCTCCACTTAAAGGCTTTATTTCTATCTTTGGTTTTAATGCATGCCTTTCATTTCCTTTGAGAAAGGATAATAGTGATATGTGACTCTTACCTAATTAAGATAGTAAAAATGTGTAAGAGGACATAGAATATAATGTGCCCTTCGCTTGTAAAGAAGGGCCTTTACCTCTATGGTGTAGTATAGTATCAATTATAGTTTGCTATTGTTTTGAATTTGCCAAGACGGGTTGAAACGTTTGAAGATTTGGTACTTTAATAGTTGTTGCCATTATGTACTAATGAGATTTTCATGAAACTTGTATACCAATTCTGTAATTTGTATACTCATTTTGTACAGTCTAGACTTTCTAAGCTTTTTTGCATGCACCATTTTATTCGTTGGAGATGGGTTAGGTTGTCTTGCATGTGTCATTGGTTCCTTTCGAGGTCATTCAGGAAGGAAGTAAGTGGATTTCAATCATCATGCTTTTCCTTTATGAGTTTCCCCATTAACATGTTTTGTTTCCTGTGTATGGTAAGCATTTCACTTAATAAGTCAAACTCCAATACAAAGTGCTTGTCTTGGTGTGTCAGCCACTCCAAGCAATGATTCACTTCATGCATGTTGTGTGAACTTGGTGTTTGGGTGGTTGTTGGCTCTGCTTGAGCTGAAACCTCCATAAGACATCGAATAGACTTCCCCCTTTCTCCAATGGCCCTATGGGTGCGACAATGCTGACATGGCATGCTAAAACTGATTGGATACCAATGATAATTGAGGTTACAAAATTTACTAGAGAGAGAGCCCAAAATGAAATTTTCCATGTTCCAAGGAAAGAGCAAGAACCTCGGTCCCAGGGAATGAACCAATGTTACAAGCCCCCAATCCACCAATGGGAATAAAACACGAATAAAATCCCCCCTCCTTGTAGGCGTGTACTCAATCGTTGGAAGGGATATCAAAAACAGAAAGTGTCAAAGGCTAGTGAACTCAGATCATGGTCGTAACCCCTGAGTGTGAACCACATACTAACCCTAAAAACAACTTGCAGTAAACTAGACAGATCAGAAAGACCAACATTGAGAAAGAGACATAAGACTGAGGGAATTAACTAGTGTCGCAAGTCCCTTATCAATGGTGTGACCATAATGAGAATAACAACTCCCCTCCTCTTAGGTGTGTACTTGACCAGATTAAGATCCTAGGCATAACCCCAAAAAGAAAATTGCCCAAAAACTAAACTAACCTCAAACCGGTCCAAAAAACAAATTTGCAAAATTCTAAATTGACCACAAAGACCAACATCCAAGGTAAAGTACAATAGGCAACCTACCTTGAAGGTGAACTAGTGTACCACAATAATGAAGATTAAAAACGAGGCTAACCAATGAGTTTGAATTACCTCCTAAACTAGTTGAATTCGAAGAGCTCTGCTGCAAGCCACCACTGGTTCGAGAATAACGTGTCCCTCTCTCCCTGCACTCAATAACTCGTTGGATGTTAAGGTTTGTCCAACACCTAGATCCCAAACTTTACGAGTAGGCCCTCTCTATCCATTGTTTCACATGAAAGACAGGAAATGTGGTAGGAAATGTCCATCCCAGAACTTTAATACCATACTTACGAGGCCTCCATGTGGGCAACTTTCCACCTCCCATTGCATGAGACCCGAACATCAACGAGCAACCATAGAAGAAATCACAAGACATTGAGTGTCTTCCTTCATGAGATAAGAGGTATTACCACACATTTGATGCATGA
The DNA here is from genome assembly GCA_031772625.1 of Pinus tabuliformis. NCBI lineage: Eukaryota > Viridiplantae > Streptophyta > Pinopsida > Pinales > Pinaceae > Pinus > Pinus tabuliformis. The sequence continues at coordinate 94,972,175 of CM062820.1, forward strand.
GGGAGCATCCAAGGCCACGCCTCCTTTATGGGCCTTGGGATTTGGTGAGGTGGTTAATGCCCCTAACCACACTAATGCTTTGATCATCCACCACATGGAAATTCAATCATATTTTATACTACTAAGTGTTAAATTAAATATACATAACAATATTTAATTACAACACATTTTATTAATTCAAATTAATATATTTTAATAAAAAATAGACTTCATATATTACCAAATTATTTTGAAAGTGAATATTGTAATTATTGTTATTAATATTTTATAATGTTTAGTATTATTAGCCCACATTGATAGAGTAGACATGATATGGAGGTACTTATTAGTGTAAAGGTCACCGGTTATTGGAAGAAGTCCAGACATAATAATGGCTACTGAGACCTAGGTTTTCTGAAAACTTCACCTCATTATCGTTGTGAAGTTTCGGGAAAAGGCAACCTCTTCAAAGTAAAATATCCACTGGATCTAAATTCTCAACTCCGTGCCCGTCTGGAAAGCTTCAATACATCAAAATGATTTTAATTTTTGTAAAGGTATGCATGCATTTATTCATGTCAAGCTCCATCAGCATATGGTATCCATGGACTGAAATCAGTCGAATCGTTACTTTTACAAATTAAGTGATGATAATTCGACAGTTCTTTCGACAGTCATGATAATTAGTTTGGCTTCCTGCAGTTCTTTCGGATCTGTCCGCTGGTGCCGGTAAGAGGTTTGATATTTCCCATCTTAACCATGGCCGCAGCAAAATCCGAGAAGAAGTTGTTCTGGTTGGAGGCGTACGTAGTCACCTGTGAATCAGTGGAACCTCCGTTAAAGAGTTCCTGGTCGGAGTGGAGAAGTCCTTTTTGGCTTTTCAGGTCGCTGTAATAGTTTTTGTCAAAGACAGTGGGAGTCATATAATCCAATGGCGACAGGTTGCTGTCTCCCGAGCCTGTGGTACTCGGACACTTTGAACCCAATGAAGTGGCGTACGCACTGTCTATGTTGGTGTCGTTGTAAATATGGGCTCTGAAATTCTTGCATTGCGCCTGCCCAATGGTATGACCACCTGCAGATTGAATATAACATATCAATTCAAAACCACCAATGATGAATGAATATTCTTGGACCAATAGCCATTAATTATTGATGGTTATTATCAGCAAAGTTTTCTCTGGTAGAAATAATAATACTATCATTACCAGAAAGTGCAACCATTTCCTTTGCGGAGAGTCCCTGCGCTTGGAATAGTGAGATGAGGTTGCTCAGACTGGAAGTGGGAGGTGGAATATTACTGTTTGCACCGCTTTTGCTAGCTGTTGTCGAGTCTCGCCTTCCCAACATTACTTTCCATGAAGGCCCGCCTAACTGGCCATTGATTATTTGACAAGATATATCAATCATTATATCATATGATTTTGTAGGTATTCAAACAGGAATGTAAGAAAAGCTGAACAAGGTTAATGGGGCTGGCTTACTTCAACAACAGAATCACGAGCAGCAATGGCGAGAATGTCTGCACAGGAAACGACTCCGCTGCAAGCTTTCTCGACATTGGTCTTAACGGTATCTATCACGTCGAATCCCCTCGCAGAATTGGCATTGGGATTAGCTGTCTTCTCTCCAGTAATGGTCGAAGAATCGTCCAACAGAACGGACCCATCGCAACCCTGCATATGAATAAAACCCGCCAAAGCAGAACTTATCAATGATATCATTTTTTTTAATATCCAACTTTTACAGGCACAGCAAACTTATCAATAATATCTCACTTGCTTCAGGCCTGGAATTTGACATTCCACATAACGTTTTTTTTTTCCTTTCTAAATTTATTTGACGGATAAGGAAAATTGTGAAAGGTCAAAAAGATTGGAAAAAAAAATGAAACAATAAATTTGACATTTAAGTTTCTAGTTGTAGCATTAATTTATTTTATTGAAACAATAAATTTGACAATTAAGTAATGAAATAATAAATTTGACATTTAAGTTTCCCGTTGTAGCATTTATTTTTTATTAAAACAATAAATTTGATATTTAGGTATTGAAGTTTCTGGTTTTAGTATCTAGTTTTTATCACTATCCCTGGATCAATTGGTTGGAAACGAAATTTCCAGACATAAAAGAATATTGAAAAAAATTAAATAATAATTATATTTTTTTAAGTCGAAAATAATTAGCATATATTTCATAATTTTTTTTAAGATGTTTAGTGTTATTGAATTTAGGCTTCTATAATCTATATTAATATTAAATTCTTATTTTAAGTTTTCAAAAATTTATAGACAACTGCATTAATATTTATTGAAAAAATTGAATTTTATAAACAATATTTTAGTGTTTGGTGTTATAGAGCTACATTAATTATCTCTCTTTTTCTTTTTATATAATTATCTTTAAAGCTATCTTTCAATTGTTAAATACAATTTACATATAACACCACATAAAAATTGATGCTAGCTAATATACATAAAACTTCAAGTGATAAGTGATGGACATGAAACAAACAACGGTCATCAAATTTCTACTTTGCCAACTTGATAAATTTGAAATTCAAACCGTGGTGACCTCTAAACAAAAATATCGCCATTAATGACCGTTCACAGTCCGTTCAACTTACATTCACGAAGCAGTCGTGAAAGTGCAGGCGGAGCAAAGACGCACCCATCCGTTTCTCGTTAGCGACCGCTTGCTTCACCGCGGCCTTCACTACCGACAGTGCCGTCGGGCAAGATTTGTCGTAAAACGTGGAGCTCAGCTGCCCATTCACAGTATCAGTAATAGAACACACAACAAATACAATTACAGCTATACAGCCGAAACTCTTCCTTAGGTAAGCCATTTTTTCATATAAAGCCAAAAGACAACTTTATTTGGCAGTATTGCAGAATGGTTTCGGAAGATCTGTGATGGGAAATTTATAAGGGAAGATGTACATAGATGAGGAGAAAATTCAACTCAGGAAGGAGGACTCGGTCCAATATAAACAACGGGGTTGTTGATTGATTTGCTGTAGCGTAGGTGTCAGAAAAGCATGGCTGCTTTTCAGAGGAGTTGTTTTTTTTGCGATTTTTTGAAGATTCCGGTATTTGAATCCTGGAGAAGAAATTGAGGTGAAATTTTGATTTGTGTTATTTAAACTCTTTTTTTAACTGCATATTTGGATTCAGCACACTAAAAACCCCTATGACACTTTGATTGTGCAAATTACCCATGAAGATTGTGATTTCCATAAATTGCCGCTGGATTTTAGAAAATTTGACCGGAAAAAGCCACCAGAAAAGCTTCGTACTAAAAACTACACCCTTTTCATAAAGTACTTTGAGCAATTATTAAATGGCGTTGAGGGCAAGGGCTAACCAGCCTGTCATAAGGCATTAAATGCCCAGGTACATGCATGTTCTATAACAAAATATAACGCGCAAGCTGTAGCTACATAAATTAAAAATAAAGGCGGTGTGTTATTTTGTTATAGAGCATGCATGTATCCAGGCATTTAATGCATTATGACAGACTGATTAGCCCTTGCCATCAACAGAGGTTGACAAATTTATGAGACGCCCGAAAATTGTCACAGTAAAAGTTTTTGAATCTTCTCATCATGGAAATAGATTTAATATTATTAAAAAAATTTAGAAAACCTAAAATCTTATATCTTAAATCTGCACAATAAATTTATTTTAAATATCTTAAAACCCTAATTTATCAAAATCTGACTAAAATTTTTATTATCTTCAGAACAAATTTGAATCCTCTTTAGACTCCGCAGAAGCTTCGTTAGACTCCGCGAATATTAAACTGCACCGACCGCGATTAACTGTGGATGTTGGATAACGCGAGGACTGAGCCTTTGTCTGTATCTTTGCGCCAGCCGACACAGCTCAAATTTCCACGAGCACCCGGCCACGCACCAAGCCCTAACTCAGAAGCTTCGTTGTGTTGAATTCAAAGGAGCCGTCAGTTGTGTTGAATTTAAAGGAGCCGTAGCAAGAGCTAACGAGCTGTACTTAGTCGCAAGTTTGTTAGCCATATAATACGCACGGTGACTTTCTGAACACTCCATCCTATGAATGTCGGCCCTTTAGTTTGTAATTTGCATTAATCACAGACGATGTGAAGTTTCTTCTGTAAGTACTTAGTCGCAAGTTTGTTAGCCATATAACAGGCACGGTGACTTTCTGAACACTCCATCCTATGAATGTCGGCCCTTTAGTTGGTAATTTGCATTAATCACGGACGATGTGAAGTTTCTTCTGTAAGTTTTTCTATCAAACTTTACATTTATTCGCATTAATCACGGACGATGTGAAGTTTCTTCTGTAAGTTTTTCTATCAAACTTTACATTTATCTGTTGACTTTGTAGCATGGATAACTGAAAGCGAGTGAATTTTCTGGGAGTCATCTTTATTATTTTGTCAGGGAGAGTAGATAAACTTTATGTTGCTGGAGTTTTAGTCAAAGCCACCGTTTCGATATTATTTTTATGAGAGCGTGAACCAAACATGAGAAGTGCAGGTTTTAATTTTAATTAGAAGTATATATGTTTATGTAGTGTTTTTAGAATGAAAAAATTACACTTTAATTGAAAACGGTATATTATTTTTATATTTTATTTTTAATTTAATTTATTTTTATTAAATAAATTAAATTTTTAAAATTAGATAAAGAGTAGAAAATATCACATTATGATAATATTAAATAAATAATATAATCAAAACTTAAAATATATATTAACAAATTTTATAAATTATATTAATTATTTTCAAAATGAAATATACATTATATTCCCAAAACAATATTGCATGTGAGCGTTTTTTCTTATCATATTCCATGTATATCAAATTATACAAATTTAATAACTCAAATTATACAAGTATAACAACTTAAGTTATTGAGGAGAATGTATTTAATATCCAAATAGTCGAAATAAAAGACTCCCATTATGCGACTCATGCACTTTTGTTATTTTTTATTTTTTGCTAAATATTTTATGTGTAATTAGTGGAAATAGAAAGCTTCAATTTGTCAAAATGTTACATTTCTCTATTTAATAGAATGAAAATTTGCAGGAGCTCCGTGGATCTATAATTTAGAGTAACAAGACAGGATCTACAAAAAACATAGGAATAAAAGAGAACCTAATCAAACTGTAAATGGAATTGAACCAATATTTGCAAGGCAGATGGAAAGTGAAATACAGAGCAATGCCAATATGGTACTTGTCCATCATTACATTTATAGAGTCTTAGGTAGTCCACCAAGGTTTCAATTTATATGTCATAGGACCCACTTGGATTCCATGAGTTCTAAAGAGAAATCACAACGTCTCGATTTTGATTTTCTTTTGAGGTGGATAGTGATCCATCACTCACGTTGAGGTTTCTGTGTTAAGCCATCCACAATGGTTTCATTCTAGTTGTGGTCTACTCTGGCATATGGAATAGGTTTCAATGGAAAGATAGTTGGTGCAATTCATTCGTTGATTCATATTTCATAGGTGATGTCAATGGAGTGAAATCAAAATGAACCATCAACCAGGGTTCCATTAACAACATTTTCTATCCAACTCGGATGACATGAGTTTCAAAGACATGAGATCGAGTGCCAACTCTAGGTCGTAGTTTCTTGGGGTTTATTTAAAAAAAGTTGAAATATGTATGAATGAATAAATGAGGTCGGAGCTAAGAGACAAAGCACCAACCGTAATTTGGAATTCCCATCGCGACTAAACTTGTAATTGAAAATTGGTTGACGAATATTGCCCTAAATCTGCAGGACTTATGGACTACATTGAGGCTCGCTATCACATTGGAAAATGAACTCGGGTCAGGATCCACCCAGACGTTCAAGTGAAGCTGAGGACCCGCTTTCAAATCTTTGATCAAGAATTTCCCAATAGACACCTACCTGTTGTGGAACGCAACCAACCTCTCGTGGGCTCCCTTTTGGTCCCTAGGAACCGAGGATTTATGCAACACCTTTCCCAAGTTCATTCCATAGTATGAACCCTAGTGGCTCGTGTAAACCATAATCTCCACGTGCAGACTTGAAACTGTTGGAATTTGACAACTAATTGTAAATATGAGTAAAATAGTATTTACTCCCAAGTTGGTTTTATAATGGAAATTATTATGTAACCGAAGGGCCTCCTATAAAATAATGAATGCTCGAACTGTTGTAATGAGGAGAATTATTATTAGTTTAATAGAAACTCCAATCCCTTGCCCCGTGGATGTTTCCTTGACACCTTGTTAAGGTTTTACCACGTAAAAATTGTGTTTTACTTATGTAATTTTATTGTTGGTTTCATTTAGTTATTCCATTTCTTTCCTGCTTTATCAACTGCTTCAACTAACAGTTGGTATCGGAGCCAATGGTCGAAGAGGCACACACACAGTGTATCTGCCATTGAAACCTGTTGAAAAAGATGAGCCATTGCCTTAGCCATCGAGTGTTGGAGCATAGCAGTCCTATGCGAAGTTGGAGCGTGGCAGTTCTGTGCGAAGTTGGAGTGTAGCCATCCAGTGTTGGAACCCCAGTTTTTTTTTAATGTCTGTTGAAAAATTGAAAATACTGCGCAACATTCATCACAACTAGTTGCCACTGAAACTGGAATCGCACACTAGTTTTTTTTTTTTTTTTTTTTGAGGAACCGCTGAGTTTTTTTCTAAAATCGTTGGCTTGTTCAAAAACCTATATAGAACTACGTGAAGAGACTCCTGCTGCGTGAAGAGGGCTGTCCAGAACTGCGTGAAGACGTCACTCCTACTGCATGAAGAGGGTTGCTGTTGGGGAAGAGAGAGAGTTGTTGGTTGAGCCCATGCCCACGCCCACACCCACCACTTGACAGAGCAGTTGTGTTGAAGAGTGTCACTGTTTCAGGAAGAGGGTTGCCGATTGCTCGCTGCTAGGGAGCATAACATGGATACTCCAACACTGCAGCAAGGGAACTGTAAGCCTTCCCTTTCAGATTTGGAGACAGACTTCTTCTTGGCCACCTGACAACTCAAGTATCTCGGCAGCAAGACATTCCAGCACTGCAGCAAGGGAATTGCAAGCAAATCTGGGTATTTGTGAAAAAAAAATATTTTTTAAAAACAAATATTTTCAGATTTGTTCAGAAAAGTAGGGATATTTTTTCAGAAACTGTATAGGCTTTTTCCATATTTTTTTATTAAATTTGAAAAAAAAAGAGGCCAAAAGAATTATGGTGTAGGTTTTCTGTTTTCTATTTAGTTTAAACCCTAGGTAAAGAAAAAAAAAAACAGAAACCCTAGGAGGTGAAAGAAAGAAAAATAGAAACCCTAGGAGGAAGGGTAGTAAGAAGAAAGTGGCCAAGATGTCGAATGCAAATTTCGAGGTGGAGAAATTCACTAGCAAGAATAAATTTTCTCTTTGGAAATTGAAAGTTAGGGATTTGCTGGTGCAAAAAGGTTGCACAAAGCTCTGGACGGGGCAAATAAGAAACTTGCTAGCATGATAGATTCAGATTGGGAGGACTTGGATGCCTGAGCTCTTAGTACCATTAGGTTATGCCTGGCGGATGAAGTTCTCTTCAACATTGTTGAAGAGAGTACAGCATCAGGCTTATGGGAAAAATTGGAAAAACTATATATGAAAAAATCGTTAACCAATATAATTTATTTAAAAAGACAATTATACAGTGTTTCGATGAAGGAGGGTGCAAAAGTTGCAAAACATTTAAATGTTTTTAATACACTTATATGTCAATTATCATATATGGAAGTTAAAATTCAGGAAGAAGACAAAGCTATAACCTTTTTGTGTTCTCTGCCCGAGTCGTGGGACCACTTCGTAACTTCAATCAGTTTGAGCACTGTTGATTCTTTGAAATTTGAATCAGTTGTGGGAGCTCTCTTGTCTGAAGAAGTATGAAGGAAATCTAGTACTGAAACAGCTACACCAGAAGCCATGATAGCCAGAGGATGGTCAAAGGAAAGAGGAGAAAAAACAAGGGGGTCTTCCAAATCAAAATCAAAGGGAAAAAAGTGTAAGCTAAAATGTTGGCATTGCAATAAAATTTGACACCTTAAGAAATACTGTTGGAAACGAAAAGAGTCTGATAACCCGAAGAAGGAAGAAAATCAGGTTGATTCAGGTATGATAGATGAAGTTTTATCTGCTGAAGAATTATGTATGATAGATGAAACTTTACCTGTATGTAATGTCTCTCAGGATTTTGAAAGTTGGCTATTAGACTCTGGTGCTTCTCATCACATGTGTCCACACAGAAATTGGTTTACTTCATATGAAGATGTAAATGGTAGTTCTGTGTTTATGGGTAATAATGTATCATGTTAGACTGTTGGGATGGGAAATATCAGGATTAAAATGTATGATAACACAATTAGAACATTAACTAGTGTTAGACATATACCTGAATTGAAGAAAATTTTGATTTCTTTGGGAGTTTTGGATTCAGATGGTTATAAGTTTACAGGTCAGAATGGAGTGTTGAAAGTCTCTAAAGGTGCCCTAGTTGTTATGAAAGTAGAAAAGGTCAGAAATCTTTACAGACTCAAAGGAAGTACTTAGGTTAGTGAAGCAGCGATTGTGTCAGAGAAAGAAGAAGAAGGTACTTTCCTATGGCATTAATGATTGGGTCACATGAGTGAGAAAGGTCTTCAGGTACTAATGAAACCTAAATCACTTCCTGATTTGAAATCCTTGAAGTTGGATTTCTGTAAACATTGTGTGTATGGAAAACAGTGTAAACAAAGATTTAAAATTGGAAGTCATAATAGTAAAGAAATTTTAGACTATATTCATTCTGATCTATGGGGACCATATCCTGTTGTATCATATGGAGGTGCTCTATATTTTTTTAATGTTTATTGATGATTTCTCCTGTAAATTTTGGGTCTTTATGCTGAAAAAGAAAGTTGATGTATTCAATGTCTTTAAACAATTTAAAGCAATGGTAGAAAAAAGAACATGCAAATCAATTAAATGTTTAAGAACTGACAATGGTGGTGAATTTACTTCAATAGAATTTGAACAATACTGTAAGGATTAAGGAATTGTTAGACATAAAACTATTGTTTATACTCCTCAGCAAAATGGTGTTACTGAACGTATGAATCAGACTCTTATGGAAAGAGCGAGAAGCATGATCAACAACACTAACCTGCAAAAGTAGTTGTGGGCAGAAGCGATATCAACTTCTTGTTAATTAGTTAATAACTCACCTTCAGCAATAATTAATTGTAAAATTTTTGAAGAATTTTTGTCAGGTCAGTCTTGTGATTATTCACATTGAAGGATATTTGGTTGTGACGCTTATGCTCTTATTCATAAAAATCAGCGTTCAAAATTAGATCCAAAATCAAAATGTTATGTCTTTGTTGGGTATGACTATGTGGTGAAAGGGTACAGGTTGTGGGATCCTACAACATGGAAGATAGTCATTAGTAGAGATGTAACATTTGATGAATCTTCTCTTTTAAAATAAAATGTTGAAAGAATTGAATAGGAACATGTATCGCCAAATCAACAAATTCAGTTGGAGGCTAGACCTTTCTGTGAAAGTCAATCGAAAGAAGGGACTTCTGGATGAAAAGGTATTGAAGATACAAAGGAAGTTGTTGAATTTTCTGAACCAGCTCAACAACCAATCACTCTAAGAAGGTCTACAAGGGAAAGAAAAACTCCCAAAAGGTATGAAGATTCTGCTTCATCTTTTGCTTTGATTACTGAAGATGGGAACCTTCTTGTTATCAGGGAGTAGTAGATGATACATATAGCGAAAAATGGAAAACGACTATAGAAGAAGAAATGGATTCCTTAGCCAAGAACAATACCTGGTATCTTGTAGAACTCCCTGAAGGGAGAAGTGTTGTTGGATGCAAATGGGTCTTCAAACTAAAACGAAAAGTTGATGGAAGTATTGAAAGGTATAAGGCAAGACTGGTAGCAAAAGGGTATTCTTAGGTTGAAGGTGTCGACTTTCATGAGATTTTTTCACCAGTTGTAAAACTTGTTTCTATTCATACTGTGTTGGCACTAATTGCATTACTTAACCTTGAGTTAGAACAGTTAGATGTTAAAACAACTTTTCTACATGGTGATTTGGATGAAGAGTTATATATGGAACAACCATAAGGTTTTGTACAAGGTCGCAGCAGAAGATTAGTTTCCAAGCACAGGAAATCATTGTATGGTCTGAGGCAATCTCCCAGGCAATGGTACAAGAAGTTTGATTCCTTCATGGTGAGCCAGAACTTTATTAGAAGTGAGTATGATCATTGTGTATACTTCAAGAGTTTCAGTGGCATATTCATTATCTTAGTTTTGTATGTTGACGATATGCTTATTGCAAGCAAAAGCATGGAAGAGATCAATAAGTTAAAGGCTCAGCTCTCTAGGACGTTTGATATGAAGGATCTTGGAGCAGCAAAACATATCTTGGGCATGGAGATACACAAAGAAAGGAAAAACGATGAGCTTTGGTTATCATAGCAGAAGTATGTGGAAAGAGTACTTGAAAAGTTCTGTATGAACAATGTGAACCTGTTAATGTTCCATTAGCTTCCCATTTTAAGCTTTCTTAAGTTTTGAGTCCTAGAACTGATGATGAAAAGCAGTATATGTCTCATGTATCATATGAAAATGTTGTAGGAAACTTAATGTATGCGATGGTATCTACAAGACCTGACATTTCACATGAAGTTGGAGTTGTCAGCAGGTTCATGGCAAATCCAGGTGAAGAACATTGGCGAGTAGTGAAATGGGTGCTTCGATCTCTAAGAGGCACAAGTGACCATTGCATCATCTTTAATGGTAGTGAAGGATCAATCTGCGGATATGTAGATGCTGATTTTGCAGGTGATTTGGACAAAAGGAGATCTACTACAGGTTATGTCTTTACTCTTGCAGGTGGAACAATTAGTTGGATGTCAAAGCTTCAAGAAACAGTTGCGTTGTCCACTACCGAAGCAGAATATATAGATGCTTCAGATGCCAGTAATAAAGCAATCTGGTTAAAGTGTTTACTTGATGAGATTAGAAGGGTGCAGGAGAAAGTGAATGTACTATGTGATAGTCAGAGTGCTATTCACTTGGCTACAAATCCAACTTATCATAGGAAGACCAAGCACATTGATGTAAGGTATCATTTTCTAAGACATGTGATCGATGGCGGAAAAGTAGCTCTCAAGAAGGTCCATACACGAGAGAATTGTGTAGACATATTCACGAAGCCAGTTACAGTAGAGAAGCTGCGATGGTGTTTAGCTTCTCTTGGCTTGCAGAAGAGATGATGAATGGGCATGGACAAGAAATTAGGAAAAATTGTTGTCAAGGTGGAGTTTGTTAGAATTTGACAACTAATTGTAAATATGAGTAAAATAGTATTTACTGCCAAGTTGGTTTTATAATGAAAACTGTTATGTAACGGAAGAACCTCCTATAAAATGATGAATGCCCAAACTGTTGTAATGAGGAGAATTATTATTGGTTTAATAGAAACTCCAATCACTTGCCCCATGGATGTTTCCTTGACACCCTCTCAAGGTTTTACCACGTAAATATTGTGTTTTACTTATGTAATTTTATTGTTGGTTTCATTCAATTGTTCCTTTTCTTTCTTGCTTTATCAACTACTTCAACTAACATAAACCTTAAGCCAAGAATTCTTGGAAAGCTTCACTAACTCGGAATGCTCCAGGTGGAAGCTAGACACCAAGTTGTGTATATTTGGGGTAGGAATGCTAACATAAATGAGAGGAACTACTACTATCTTGTTCAAGAATTTATCGAATTTAATCTCACAAAAAGAAGGAAATATTGAAGAATGAATGCCTTCTCTGGTGGGTTTGGAGGCCATGAGCATTCTCAACTCCAAACCTCTTGCCAAAACCTCACAAAAGGGAACAAATCCATTTGTACCAAAAAATAATAATCTCACAGCATCATAAGGTCAAATCGTGTTGGACACACATTGTCTTAAGGCTTCACGGAATTCACTCTCGTAAAAATCTATGATTATTTTCGCCCACATATAAAGATGTTGGAATAGTTTTTTAGGCCGACTTATCCGAGTGACCAGCCTTGTGTGGTTTTTACATAAACCGGAGGAAAAGTACCATCTCAACAATAAATTTGTACACCAACACAACCAAATGTAAATGCAAATTCAGAGTGCCTACAAATTGTGCCCATCTAATACCAAATCACCTCACACATTAATATATTATTGTCCTTCCTCTTCCTCTTCCTCTTCCTCTTCCTCTTCCTCTTCCTCCAAGTAAATATCAATTATCATAAACCAAATATTCATAATATATTTTGCCCTCACCTCTATATTGAAACATATATGCCACTCCGACATGTTCATTCAATTAAATCCCTTACCCATCACCATAACATTCCATAATCCGTTGTATAAAGAATATGATAGAAACTTTTGAATTAACGTAAAGGAGCACTTTGGACTCTATACGTTGCTAAAATGATTTCAGAAACGAGAACAAGGAGACCGAGGGATATCCAAAAATTTATACAACCTTTTACCGAGCATTTTTGTATATTATTTAAATAAAAGAAAAACCAAAGATAACAATAATTAACATTTTTACGCCTAATTTTAACTTCGAACTTCTAAAACGTCTTAGAGCCCTCTTGAAGGACTATAATGTGTTTAATCTTGACCTTGTTCATGACCTCCAATATTTAAAATCTCTTAGATTCAATGGGGTGGGGGTTTTGACTTTACATTTTTTTCTTTTTCTTCTTGGTTGAAGTTCACCAAGAATGAAATATTTTTCGTTTCAATTATTAATGCGGAGTAAAAGTGAAAAAACATATCAAATTATTTAATTTATTGTGGCAAGAGAATTTAGGTTTTATTATTGAATTTTTGAATGCATGTACGGTAAAAGAGAGTTAAAAGACAGTAAAAGGATTATAAATTTCAAAATTGGGTTGTAATAAATTTTTTGATTAATTAACCAATTATAAAATAAATAAATAAATTTTAAAATAATTTAAAAAATAATAATTATTATAAAATTATAAAATGTTAAATAAAATATTTAATTAAGATATAAATTAATAAAAAGTTTAAAATAAATAATTTGTTAGGTATCTACTAAAATAAATATAGTAAAATAATTAGTAAATAATATATCATAAAATACACGATATAAATTCAACATTTATTAAATTTTTGGTTGATTTGTTACAAATTTTGCATCATAGGTTGCAAGTTGTGGATTTGCAGCTTAAAGTAGCTCATTTTGGATAGAGATGTTTGTGTTTTTCTTTCTATATGGATGAAAAACTCATAGACTATTTGGAGGACCCTCTCGACGAGGTCTATATATGGGCCCTCTCTCCATAGAAAAATGCCTTTGAAAACATTTTGAATGGCCCTATGACATTGAATTAACCTTCTACCATGCTTTGTTCGGTGACATTGCAATCATTTGGCAAGGAAAATCCATAATAGATCATGATTATGGTTGAAAATACATGCTTCAATTATGTCTTCCCTCAAACCTCCCCCCCAGGATGGGTGCTCCTTCTAAATATTTTATTCCATAAATCGTTCACATTGTGGCTCATATAGAGTTTTGCATGGAATTCACTTTCACTATGGTCCCCCTTAGAGGTGTCAATTATTACTAGTGACACAACAAATATTTATATTTTTGTCTTGGACCGTACTTGTCCTGCATTTAACCTAGTTTCCCATCATTGTGGTTTTTTCAATGATTTTTTAACTGTCAAGATGCTGCCAAGATGTGGGATCCTTTCTTCACAACCACATCCTCACTATTTAGCGACCAACATACTAAGTTAGTAGCAAAAAATGTATCAAATGCAAGGTGGACAAGCCCAGTTTCATGATGGGGAAGGAGATACATGTTAATGATATTTCAAAATGGAGGACATAATAGTTGTGGCAAGATTTACAAGTCGGTGACTGACTATCGTAGTTATGAGATCATGGACAGGCATGTAGTTTATCCCTATGCTTCGATATTCACAAAGGTGTCTGAGCATGGCCAAAGAGTGGATGGAGTGGATGATGAAAACGAAGGAATATGCACATATAATTCAATAGTAAAGATGAAAATGAGGCTCTCAAGTTCTTTATGTAAAGAAGTGGATGACATATTTTAATACATATAATTAAAAGTTAATGATGGTGCCAAATTGGGTTCATCTCTCGTGGCTTCCTCTTATCTTTTGGTTAAGATATTTTTTTTGTAAAGGAAATATCCTAGGTTTGTTCTATGAGGAAGACATACAATTTCTCTAGACTAAATATATGGGGATGACTCACATACTGATAGATCTAAATCTAGCATCAAGGTTACAAGACACCATCTCATTCCATGGAGGCCACATCTCCCATCTACATACCATGGACTACAAAGAAATTATGTTTAAGTGTGGTCGTTGTTAGAAATATGGGCCTCTTAGTAGCGATTCCTCTCTCCGGAAGACGAGCAGAATGTTGGTGAAAAAAAATTCTTCCTATTACTTCCATTCTTGATCATTTGGTTCAATGTTTCAGGGGAAATAATAGTGAAGTCATACTCCTCATTGAGCCTTTAGTTTCAAGACTTCCAAACTATTTACAAAAGGAATGAGACATAGTGGCTCTTTTGTATTCCACAAAATCGACTCCATCCTATTTGTTTCAAGCACAGACAATAATTAAGGTCTAAAAAATAAAGGTATGGTTTATTTATCCCCTTGTTTTCCTTTGATTACTATTTTTGTGTTCATTTTTTCTTCAAGTTCTCCCACAATTTTCTTAGCTTCCATTTTGGGTTTATATTTCTTGATATCCCCCACTCTTATATATGTTGGATGTGCCCTCCCACCTTCACCCCTTATGTTCCCCTACCTTCCCTCATGTTTCTCTCGTACTCACATTTCCATGGGCCCCATCTACATTTCCTACATGTTATAATCTTCACATTTTCATTCCTCCTCCCACATTTTCTCCTCTCGAATCTTCAATTCTCCTCCTTCTAGGTGAACCTAATGGTCTAGGATCACATGAAAATGATTCCCCATTAATCACAAGATGTGATAGAAAATATATATTAGTTAAATCAAAGAGGAAAGCCTCTTCATATTTCATATCGGGGGGACCAAAAGTTCATCTATGGGGCCTCTAGAGTACCAAACCCCTCTAAGGTTATATGATGAGAATTCTCTCTCTTAACTATGTGTGGCTAGCTAACCCCAAGAAAACATTAGCTCTCATAAGTCTCATTGACTGAATTATCCTCATATGCTTATGCTCCAGGAAACAATTCTCGAAGGTATTAAATCCATCCATATACTAAAACGTCTCTTTCCTACATGGAATTTTCATCATATCGATGTGAAATGGAAATCGAGTGGCTCAATCAAAGGTTGAGATGACTGGGCCATACTTTGTAATGACACATGAGCTCAAAACTCTTGTTTGTCCTCATATTTTCACCTCTAAGAGATGGATTTCTTTTTCCACTGCCTAAATATCTACAGTCCATATTATGAGTGGAATTTCTTTTGGAAAAAAAAATTGACCTCCCTTGCATCTCTTTGGGATCTATTATCCTTGGAGG
Organism: Pinus tabuliformis; assembly: GCA_031772625.1. Lineage (NCBI taxonomy): Eukaryota > Viridiplantae > Streptophyta > Pinopsida > Pinales > Pinaceae > Pinus > Pinus tabuliformis. The sequence goes on from CM062820.1 coordinate 94,987,750, forward strand.
AGATTTAAATGTCACATTAGGGATCCTCTTCCCATATAGATCCTATATCATATTATCTTTAGCAAAAGCTAGACTCTGCAAGGCCAATAGATGTATTTCCTCAAAATATTATTCAGACATGGACTAATAAGAGATATGGTGAGGTTTGAATCATAAAAAGGTTAGATAAATTTCTCATTTTTGATAATATGTTGGATCTATACTATATAATTAAATAATGGGTCTCATCTAGAGCCCACTCTCAACATTTCCCAATACTCTTCAATGTGGAATTGTTTCCCTTGAATCCCTTAGGGCCTTTAAAATAAATCCACACTGGCATGAAGAACAATCACTCTTGGATGAAATTAAAAAATGATAGTGTCTCTTCGAATAAACATTTAGAGAATCTCCTCCAATATAATTCTAATAAAACCTCAAAGTCACAAAATAGTTCATCTCAATTTGTGATAAAAGTAGAAATGAAATGTATAACAACACTTTATTAGAAATGGAGAAGCGACTTCAAGATCTAATTAGAAATCTAGATCCATTCTCCTTTTCATGATCTATAAAATAAACAATAATATCTTTGGAAAATAAAAGGGTATCCATCCTTGTCAATAAAGAAAAATAATAGAGGTTTAAAATCTAGACTCTCTAGCCTTAAGCCAGAAATAAAAAAAAGAATGTATTTCCACTAATTTGTGAACTTCAAAAAGGATTCAAACCAAATTTGGGAAATATCCAAGCCAAACGAACATAAATTCTACTCTTTTAATGGAATAGTTGAGGAGGAGTGTAATCATTTCAAAAATATTTTCAAAAGGGAACATCGTGCAAGAATTAACAAAATCCTTGACATTACACATCTCTTCTCAAGTTTCATTGATGAGGAAGGAAACCAATCTCTGGTGGCCAAAGTCTCAAGCGTTGAAATGGAAAAGGTTTTTCTTAGCTTTAAGAAGAAAAAACATCTAGGGTCATATGAATTATTGATTGAGTTCTATTTTCACTGTTATGACTTCATTAGAATACACCTCGGATTTATTGAATACTCCAAGATACATTTAAAAATATTGGTCCATTTTAACTCCACCTTGCTCTAATACTCAAAACAAATAATCCAACCTCACTTGATAGTTTTTGCCTAATCTCTCTATCTGTCTCTACAACACTATCTATAAAATTATTTCCAACATTATTGCACGAAGACCTTGACATGTCTTATATGATCATATCCCCCTAGAAGATTTTGGTTTTATTAAAAGGAAACATATCCAAAAAGTCATAGGCCTTACACAACAAAGCCATCAAACCATACATACGAAAAGGAAAAAACATATAATTTATAAGGTTGATCAATCAAAATATTCTGATAAAGTATGTTGGTTATACATCAAACTTATCCTTGTGCACCTAAAGTTTGTAGACTTGATATATAGTTGCATCAGCTTGACATCCTTAGTTACTCTCATAAATGGATTTCCATCCCATTTTTTTCTCCTAAAAGAGTCTTAGGAAGGGATGTTGCATTTCTCCCTTACTCATACTATGGGTATTTGAAGGATTGAGAGGGGCTATTCATATGCAAAATGAAGAGATATGCTTGTAGGAATAAAATCATTCAAGCCTTCTCCTCTCCCTTACTATTTGTAGATGATATTCCAATCTTCATGAATGGAATTTTAGCAATTTTTCTTTCATTAAAGATATTCTGGAACTATTATCATCTACATTAGGAATTTAAATAATTAAGGAAAAATCTTCTCTTATAGGGCTATGGTAAAATCTCTAGAGATTTTGTGAAGCACTTTTAAATACCTAGTTCCAATTTAAAGCCAAATAACTACACAAAAATTGACTCGTCTTGGATTTTGGCTAAAATAGAATTGAGGATACGAACTTGGTACAATAGGTGGAATTATCGAGCAAGAAGGATTGTGTTATGTAAATATTTTTTTTGAGGATACCAATATTCTCAGCTTCACTATCTTGGATCCCAATTGAAATTATTCATCACATTAAAATATCACTCTTAGGTTTCTATGGGAAAGGAAATTTGAAATAATACCTTTTTTATTGGCATATTAGTCTTCCATTACAGTTCCAAAAATTATGGGAGGACAAAGGGTAAAAAATTTCATATGTTTCTCTAAAAAATTGGACGGAAATAATGTAATAGATCTAACCTGCAAATATAATGAAATGATGCAATATACCCAATAAATGTAAATAAACTCAAGATAATTACAAACACAAATATATAAATGATTCTCTTTGTTAATCAAACCCTTGAGGTATGGAAACACCATACAATCACTCCTTAAGGAAGGAGAACACTCCACAAGCCATATGCTAGCCAATACAATATTCCTTGACATCTCTCAATGGGGAGTCTCTAGCCTCTATATAGGCCTCATACATACAATACCATGGGACATTAATATGGTTCTCTCAATACCATATATCTAATACAATGAGATTATTACATTATTCCTAACTACTTGTGGTCCCTTACATGATGCGGGTTAACCAATTTATTTATTAACTATTGCCCATCCCATTATTACATTATTCCCTTGGGTACCTCCCTCTATACCCCATACCATCCCCCTAGGTATACTACATTCCACCCCCCTTAAACATGTTTCGTCCCCAAAACATAAGAAGAACACACATAATAATATCTACTCAAAAGAGCAGTCCACTGGTACCATGCATGTGCATCTAGCCATCCAAGAGAAAGGTGAACCCTCGATCTAGCTCGTGCCTCGCTCGCTTGAGATTGAATTTGATATTGGTGGTGCCTCTACGTTGATGTTTTGTGGTTGGATATTCACACCTCTCTATCTGTCGTGCGGGGTTTTTGTCCTTGTTGCTAAATCGTTGCCATCATGTTCGTTGTTTTCTTGCTGTGTGATGCGGGTGGTGATATGCTGAAGTTTTATCCAATGGTGTTTCTTTCTTTAATGCATCACCTAATGGAGCCTGATGGGTATCTGGTACATGTTGTGGCGTCTGCACTTGTTACTTATCTTCCAGTATTACTTCAACCACAGACTCCTCATATGATGTATTAGTACCTGTAAATTTTTGTGCTTCAGCATCCTTGGACTCTACCTGTTTATTGATGGAAATATCCTATAATGTAATTTTATTCTTTTTATACTAGAGCTTCAGGAACTTATTCTGCACATTAATATTGATAGTACCAATAGATTCCATCCAAGTGTATCCCAAAACAACATCCACATTATCCATACCTGAAGCATAAAAATCAGAATGCAATACATACTTATCCATAGAAATCTTCAAATATTTATAAACTTGAACATCCTCATTATCAACCTATGTGTTTTCCATGTGTTTTGTTGGAACTTGCAATTTTTTTGCCAAATCAAAATTTATAAGATTTTTCTTGCAAGTAGAATTTAAAGACACAATGATCTTCTCCTTCTGAATACATCCTGTTAGGATATTCTGACACATAGGAAATAGTTAAGTACAACTTGGTCTAGTATAGAGTTAGGTAAAGTGTGTTTCTTTACTATGTACATTTTGTAACTTACAATCCGACAGTCACGATATGTAGTGATCCGACGGTTCATTCTCTCCTCGGTATTATCGACACTTGATCCGTGGCTTAACACCCGATTGGTCCATGATCTCTATTTAAAGAGCATGGAGGGTCATTTGTAGGGTAATCCGTCTATGAGAGAAGCATATGTAAATTTTCATTCTTTTATTAATAAATTTCCTAAAGTGGCCGCGTTGGCTCAGGCCGTGGACTGTTTCCCTCTTTGAGGGTTTTAAGCACGTCAAAAGTACTAGTGTATTGATCAGTGATCTGTTTGTGAGCGGTGTCCTTTGGTGTTCTGTCTGAGGAACTTACCCTGTAAATTCCTACACATCCATGAACCTGTAACAAGAGGATACCAATAGAAAATAACCCCACATGTTTCTCATTATCTTGTTTTCCAACATGCAACCATTTGTCTAAAATGAGTTTTTCAAATTCTTCATTTGAAAGTTTGCACTTCTTGTTGTCAAGTGAGCTCCACCATATGGCAGCCTCATCTGTTAAACCCATCCATACGCAACCTTTCCAATGTTTTGGCCTAAAATACTTTTGTCTTTTTATGAATTCTTCAATACTTGGACCATTATTGTTCCTTGTAAAAAAATTCTTGCTAGAAGCCATGGAGAGGGTTTTGAAAAAATAAATCTCAAGAGAATTACAAACATAAATATAGAAATTCTTATATTTGTTGATAAAACCCTTGAGGTAGGGCAACCCCATACAATCACTCCTTAAGGAAGGAGAACACTCCACAAGCCATATGCTTGCCAATACAATACTCCTTGACATATCTCCATGGGGAGTCTCTAGCCTCTATATAGGCGTCATGCATACAATACCATGGGTCATTACCATGGTTCTCTCAATACCATATATCTAATACAAAGGGCTTATTACATTATTCCTAGCTACTTTTGTTCCCTTACATGATGCGGGTTAACCACTTTATTTATTAACTATGGCCCATCCCATTATTACATTACTCCCTTGGGTACCTCCCTCTATACCCCATACTATCCCCCTAGGTATACTACAACTAATATGTGGAAGCTAATACAAGGCAATGGTATTTTGGAATAGGATATGTTTAAAAATATATCTATCCTTCTTATTTTCTCGATTGGATAAGAGTACTAGTCAAGAAACCTTAACCTAGATCAATGATCTAGAAGGCGTTGGTTCGATCCTTCCCTATTATAGTAATCAAACTTAAATGGAAGGTAGGAAATAGAGTAAACATTATCATAGGGAAATACCTTTGGGTATGTAGTAAAAAAAATAATGTCCTTCCTTATCCTTTAATTCAACAAAAATGAACAAGGTTATTTCACATTAAATCATATCTCAGTCGGAAATATTGTTAATGGATTCAAATGTTAGACATTAACAAAATAGGTACACCTTGAGGGAAATTAGGTTAATGACTGAAGGAATTATATAAATGGATTGGTGCAATCGATGGTGAAAATATGTTAGAATGAGATCTCTTAATATGGTCTCCCAACATTCTGTGTGAGTAATATTAAAAAATATGACATCATTATATAACGTAGTCCTTCAAGAATCTTGGAAGCTCCAAAGTAGGGGAACCATGGGAAACGGTTCTGGAAGTTTAAATGTCTTCCAAAGTGTAATATGTTCATGTGCCTGATCCAAGTTCCTACAAGGGACATCCTTCAAACATGATATTTAGATGCACCAAGTAAATATCCTCTTTGCTTGGAAAACTCGGAATCCATCAACCACCTGTTTATACATTGTCCATTCACAACACTAGTATGGAAGGAACTAAAATATCGTGAGGGGAAAACTTGTAATTAGAAAGAAAATAGAGTGGAGTATTATTCAAACTAATAACTCAAGCTAATAGTTCAAAAAATTAAAATATCTCCCTTTGATCATAGCATGGGGAATTTTGTTGGAACGAATCCATGCTCTCTTAAAAAACCAGGGCCATTGTTACTTCTGTGTATTCATGCAAGGCATTTCTTTATATGGATTCCTCTCTTCATAATCCATTTCCAACACTTTTTCAAACCCCCCTGGGGTGGAAATTGAAAAGGACAAGCTATTGGATTTTTCTTATGGGGATTCTCGGTTTATCCCTTCTATATGTGTAGCAAGGGGAACTCCTTTTCTTCTAGGATTTATACTATCTCTCCTTTACTTACAACATTGGGGAGGCCTCCAATAATTATGAAAAACTAATTTCTCTTAAGATCTTGATAGAAATGGCTCTTCACAAGAATATTCAGTCAATACACATTTATGGTGATTCAAAGCTTGTAATTGTTTAGATGAATGGTGTCTCTAAGCTCGGGAATTGTATTATTCTTCTAATATATCATAAAATTATAACAAGTATGACATATTTTGCTTCCATATCATTTGATCATATATACATATGTAGGAATACAAAATATGGTAAGTAGTGAGAGAGTGGACTAGCACTGGACAAAGATGATTGCAAGATTACAAAATATAATGAAGGCCACTTCTCAAAAATTTCTCTCAAATATTGGGAGTAATCAATAATTTTTTTCTTACATTTCTTTGATGATTTTTAATATATACTATATGATGTAAATATACTACTAGACCTATTGGTTAGACACTTTAGGACATTTTCTGAACATAAAGAAAAATTTTGAGCGATGTACCTGTGAATGGGCTAATATATAGGTGGTATGTATGCACACTATTTTTGAGGATTAGAATATCATTCACTATGGTATACACACTTATAAGGTTTGGTAGTGGATCTATTAATCTCGCTGGTGGTTATTTTGTCTCTTCATGGAAGCACTATTCAAACTATAGCCATTGGAATTCCTTGACATACACAAACGTAATCTTCTTTACTATAAATAATATTAAATTTTTTCCTTGGAAAAAAATTGAACGTTGATTATGCCCATTTTGTATGCTCTTTATGGTAAATAAAATATTATCTTTAACATAAATATAGAAATTCTTATATTTGTTGATTAAACTCTTTAGGTAGGGCAACACCATACAATCACTCCTTAAGGAAGGAGAACACTCCACAAGCCATATACTTGCCAATACAATATTCCTTGACATCTCTCCATGGGGAGTCTCTAGCCTCTATATAGGTCTCATGCATACAATACCATGGGTCATTACCATGGTTCTCTCAATACCATATATATAATACAATGGGCTTATTACATTATTCCTAACTACTTGTGTTCTCTTACATGATGGGGTTTAACCACTTTATTTATTAACTATGGCCCATCCCATTATTACATTACTCCCTTGGGTACCTCCCTCTATACCCCATACTATGCCCCCTAGGTATACTACAATTAATATGTGGAAGCTAATACAAGGCAATGGTCTTTTGGAATAGGATATGTTTAAAAAATATATCTATCCTTCTTCTTTTATCGATTGGATAAGAGTACTAGTTAAGAAACCTTAACCTAGACCAATGATCTAGAAGGCATTGGTTCGATCCTTCCCTGTTATAGTAATCAAACTTAGATGGAAGGTAGGAAATAGAGTAAACATTATCATAGGGAAATACCTTTGGGTATGTAGTCAAAAAAATAATGTCTTTCCTTATCCTTTAATTCAAAACAAAAATGAACAAGGTTATTTCACATTAAATCATATCTCAGTCGGAAATATTGTTAATGGATTCAAATGTCAGAGATTAACAAAATAGATACACCTTGAGGGAATTTAGGTTAACGACTGAAGGAATTATATAAATGGATTGGTGCAATCGATGGTAAATATATGTTGGAATGAGATCTCTTAATATGGTCTCCCAACATTCTGTGTGATTACTATTACAAAATAGGACATCATTATGTAACGTAGTCCTTCAAGAAACTTGGAAGCTCCCAAGTGGGGGAAATGGTTCTGGAAATTTAAATGCCTTCCAAAGTTTAAGATGTTCATGTGCTTGATCCAAGTTCCTACAAGGGGCATCCTTCAAACATGATGTTTAAATGCACCAAGCAAATATCCTCTTTGCTTGGAAAACTCAGAATCCATCAACCACCTGTTTATACATTGTTCATTCACAACACCACTATGGAAGGAACTAAAATATCATGACGGGAAAACTTGTAATTAGAAAGAAAATATAGTGGAGTATTATTCAAACTAATAACTCAAGCTCATAGCTCAAAAAATTAAAATAGCTCCCTTTGATCATAGCATGGGGAATTTGGTTGGAACGAATCCATGCTCTCTTCAAAAACCAGGGCCACTCTTACTTCTGTGTATTCATGCAAGTCCTTTCTTTATAGGGATTCCTCTCTTCATAATCCATTTCCAACACTTTTTCAAACCCCCCTGGGGTGGAAATTGAAAAGGACAAGCTATTGGATTTTTCTGATGGGGATTCTCGGTTTATCCCTTCTATATGTGTAGCAGGGGGAACTCCTTTTCTTCTAGAATTTATACTATCTCTCCTTTACTTACAACGTTGGGGAGGCCTCTAATAATTATGAAAAACTAATTTCTCTTAAGATCTTGATAGAAATGGATCTTCACAAGAATATTTAGTCAATACACATTTATGGTGATTCAAAGCTTGTAATTGTTTAGATGAATGGTGTCTCCAAGCTCGGGAATTGTATTATTCTTCCAATATATCATAAAATTATAACAAGTATGGCATATCTTACTTCCCTATCATTTGATCATATATACATATGTAGGAATACAAAATATGGTAAGCAGTGAGAGAGTGGACTAGCACTGGAAAAAGATGATTGCATGATTACAAAATATAATGAAGGCCACTACTAAAAAATTTCTCTCAACTATTGGGAGTAATCAATAATTTTTTTCTTTCATTTCTTTGATGATTTTTAATATATACTAGATGATGTAAATATACTACTAGACCTATTGGTTAGACACTCTAGGACATTTTCTGAACTTAAAGAAAAATTTTGAGCGATGTACCTGTGAATGGGCTAATATATAGGTGGTATGTATGCACACTATTTTTGAGGATTATAATATCATTCACTATGGTATACACGCTTATAAGGTTTTGTAGTGGATCTATTAATATCACTGGTGGTTATTTTGTCTCTTCATGGAAGCACTATTCAAACTATAGCCATTGGAATTCCTTGACATACACAAACGTAATCTTCTTTACTATAAATAATATTACATTTTTTAACTGGAAAAAAATTGAGCCTTGATTATGCCCATTTTGTATGTATTCAAAATAGAAATATATTATAATGTGGTATTCATATAATACAACAAGATTTAAATGCAATAGTATTCCTGCCGAAACAAGAAACAACCACAAAACCAACAATGAAACCAATAGCAAATATTCTTCATATTTCTCCTATTGGCATTTAAAATTTATGATAGTTTGAATCAACAACATCAACTTTGTAAAAATATAAGGCCCATACATAAAAAAAAATGTTCACCACAATTGTGGCAGATGAATGGAGCTTTTTCACCATCTCCTACAACTTGTCCCCTTATGGCAATGAATGTAAAAGGGGAGACATCCTACACTTGAGTGAACCAACAATAAATATTGTTCATAATTTTGGTATTGGAATTTTAATTTATTGTAGTTTGAATTAGTAGCACCAAATCTGTAAAGTCCAAGGCCCATCCTTGAAAAATAACTTTATGAATAGTGAAATCTTGACTCTCATTTTGAATAAACTTCCATCATGCACATTTGTATTAGAGTCTTATGGAAACACATTCTTTTAACCAGATGAGGATCCATGTATAAATAAAACATTGATACGCAAAAAAAATAACTCTCTCAAACTGATGTAGATTGTAGCTTAAAGGATTATGAGAGAAAAAAAAATAGGTTACTGTTTTTTTACCCCGTTTCAAAATTTTATCATATACTTGAAAATTTTAAGGAAGAAACCAAATTTGTAAAATTTACTTCTTTATTTCTATTTATGGACATATTTTGTATATTCAAAAATCATACGATAATCATAACATATCTTCATATTTCTATGTGCTAGTGCATCTTGTGTTAAAAATAACGAAAATACTCAAAATAGAAGCACTCTCAAATTGAAACCTACCATAGCTTCAAAAACTAATAGATTAGCCATTTTTTAGTTTTGTTTATAAATTTCATATAGGTTTTTATTAAAGAAGCCAAATGGGTATAATTTTCTTTGCTACTGCTATTTACAATCACATTTTGTGCTTTGAAAAAGCATACAAGAAACAAAAAATGCATATGCTTTTATCCTGCTATTTGTAATTATATCTTATGCATTAAAAAATTATGGAAAAACTTGATAGAAATATTATGAACCAAAGTAGAATAACATCTTGAGTAATAGTAGTAACTCTATTTACATTATATGCTTAAAAACTTTAGGAATGTTCCTTTCTACTTCTTTTACAATAACATCCTATGCTTTCAAAAAGGAAACTAGGAATACAATTTTATATTGTCCTTTGTAATTTGTATCTTTAGCCAAAAAAAGCTTTCCTCGTGTTCTATTCAAAACCAAGATGCACTAGCACATAGATGCACTAGCACATAGATAATATCATTGCTTAATGGCGTCTCGAAAATAATTCCAAGTGGTTGCGGCTGGAAACATTGAGGATTCCCTCTCGTCCTTTTGTTCACATTAGGTTTCCCACCAGTCCTTGACATGTGGGGAGACTTTGAGGAGTGCAAAAGTAATCTTTTCCCGATTCAAAAAGTCATGAACTGAAAAATATCCCTCCAACATATTTAAACATCTATCTACAACGTTTGCATATATTTGTCCTTCAAATATGGGAATTTCAAGTTATCTTATACCTTAAAAGGAGTGGCACCTCCACAGTGCCCACTAGATGAAGATGCGTCACCTCTGGGTAGTAGTCGAAGGATTTGGGAAAAGTTATCAATCATCGCATTCCTTTATCGCTCAAGGGCTTCATTGAGCAATATTTTAAAAGGATCTCCTACCCCCTCATCTTTCTTTTCTTCTTCCATGGGAGGTTGACAGTGTTTACGAAGATGTTATTGCAAAGGTTCAACCAGTTCGAGCCCTAACTCCTTATAACTTAACCTTGTTGGGGACATGCAAAGAAAAATATAAAAAGATAAGAATGCTATGATACCATTGATCCAGAATTATGGAAAAACACAACAAAATACAGATATACAAATAAACAAAGAGATGCAAAAGAAATAAACTTCATTTCATTAATATCAAAAAATTGAAATATGCTTAAATCCATAAATGGAAATAAACTAGCTTGAGCAATGGTAGTTTATCTTTGAGAAGAGCTGTGGCAGCTACATGCCTTTGAACTATGTTACAATGAGGCTAAAAGGCCTATTTATTTTTGAGAAACAATGGAAAACCCTAAACCTCCAAAAACCTAACCCTAGGAGACGAAGCACAAAAAATGTGGGCCCCATTTGGGCAAATTAGTACATCAACTTCTCGGGGTCGTAACTTTGACATGCTATCTTTATTTGGATATCACAATACTTCATTTCAAATATATTGAAGAGGAGGCTAAAATTAAATTGGTAAACTTGTTTACGACTCTCGTAGTCTCTATGTTTTCCCTAAAAACGTCTTTTAGTTCCTCAAAACGACTCTGAAAGTTTAAGACATGAAAAACTGCCAAAAATAGTAGTTTGTGCTACAATTAGGGAAATAGGAAAGAAAAAATGGTGGGGGTCAATGTGGAATAGGTAGGTGGACACCAATATCCACCTAGATCAAACTTCTTGACAGAGTTCGACATGACTATTGAGTATCGACTGGGTAGACTCAATGGAGTTGCAAATTTCCTTAGTAGGAAGGCATGGTTAGGCACATTTGAGGAGGGGGAAGACTATGTTGAATGAAGTAGGAGCCGGATTCATATGAGAAATGAGATGTATAGTATACTACATGCTAGTGTGGAGACAAATATTTAGGTGAAAAGCATTCTAAAGCAAGTGAAGGAAGGGAAAACGAGGAAGTTTTTTATACAAGATGAAGTCTTGTTCTATGGGAATCGTCTCTACATTTTGAAGTCATCTCGACTTAGGAGGCACCTCTTGAAGGAGTCCCACACTTCTCCATGGGTTGGCCACCTAGGGTACTGTCGTTCTTTGGAATTATTGGAGAGAGGGTACTATTGGGAGAAGATGAGGGAATATTTGGAGGAGTATGTATATATGTGCATTATTTGTTAGTAGGATAAATCAGATAACAGAGACATGGAGGATTGTTGCATCCTTTGTAGATTCTGAAGAGACCTTGGATGAGTCTTTCGATGGAATTCATCACTCAGTTACCGCAGGTACAAAGATATAATGGGATTATGGTAGTTGTGGATCATTTTTCCAAGTATGTCATCTTCATTCTGATGAAGATACCTCGTGGAGCCGAGAAGACTGCTGAGTTGTTCTTAAAGAATGTTGTAAAGTATTGGGGGATGCCTTTGCTTATTGTATCTGACCAACATCTGCATTTTATAGGAATACTTTTTACTACTTTGTTCAAGTTAGTCATAATAGAGTTGTTGCAAAGTTCGAGTTACCATCCACAAACAGATGGGTAAACTCAATGGATCAATGCACTACTGGAGGATTACTTGAGACATTATGTGAGGGCTAATCAGAAGAATTAGCCTGGACTCTTGGATGTGGCTCAGTTTAGCTACAACTTGTAGAAGAGTTTTGCAACCAGGTGTAGTCCATTTGAGTTGGTTAATGGAAAGATGTCAGTTTCTCCACACACTGTGTTACCGAGAAGATTTTTTAGGAGTCCACATGCAAAGAGATTATTGAAAGCATGGGAGGATTATTTGGAGTTAGCATGGGTGCACCTTACTAATGCAACAGAGAGGATGAAGAAATGGGCAGATAAGTATAAGAGGGACACACACTTCAATATTGGAGACCTGGATTTTCTGAGGATCATTAGAGATTAGTTTCAACCACCGAAAGGGATTTTGAGATCTTTGATGAGGAAGTATGAAGGACAATTTTCGGTGAAGAAGCAAGTTGGTGAAGTTGCTTATGAATTGGAGCTACCGAACCACCTGCGTTCAAAACATCATGTGTTCCATATGAGTCAGCTCAAGAGATGTAGACTTGATGCATGTCATGGCAGCACCATCGAGGGGACCAGCCATGATTGTGGATAGAACAAACTTAGTTCTAGACAAGATCGTGGATCTCACAACTACAGGAGTTGGGAGGGCCGCGAGGAGGGAGTTCTTTGTTCAGTGGAAGGACACCCCAAAGGAGAGTGGTTGGGAAATAGCAGATCCACTGTGGAGATGGAAGAAGGAGATTATAGAGTACAATGATGAGTTTGCATGATTGATTGGATTGTCGAAGATGACAATGAATCTCATGGAGGAGGACGTTGGGACCCTGAGTCAGAATCACCTCCTTTAGGCGAGTCAGGCGCTCAACTGGGCACACATGAAACTTAGGCAAGTTATGAGTACTAGTTTGCCAATGATTTGTGATGGGCGTGCAGGCATAGTGGCGGGTGGGCACCCACCCGACTCGTGTTCAGTTAAAGGTGTGCAGATGGAGGGCATGAACGGTTGAAATTTCGGTTAAATGTGATACGATGAGAAAAGTTCGATTAAAGGCTACACATGTTTCTATTGAATGCATCAAGTGGAACACATAACAGGGGGTGCACACCTAGGAAGAGCACACACATTCGGGCACGAGCGAACGGATGAACTACGATAAGGTAGAACTTGTGGGTGAGCTTGTGTAGCAGATGGTGAGCGTACAAGTTAAACATGGTGGGTTGGCTCACCCACGAATAGGCGGAAGGGTGTGTGGAAGTGGCGGATAGGTTGATCGGCAGGTCAACTCACCCACCACTGAACAGACACAATCTGTTTTAAATTACAAGTGGTGAGTCACATATAATTATAGTGGAGGAGCTCAGTTGGAAGGACATCACCGAACCACAGAGCGGAAGTCACATAGTCATGGGTAGTCACAGTCCGAGACCAGAGGCAAGTGTGAACGCCACGGGCTGTGGGCAGGAGCTGAACAGAGCGCAAGCAGAATCGGGTGACTCGGGTATGTGCCTGCCTTGCGGGCAAAGTCACGATAACGTGCAACATGCAGCTTGCATCGTCGCGACAATGTGCAAGGTCATGAAAACGTGCAGATAGGGAATGACAATGCGTAGTAATTTAGCAGACACACACGGTTGTGCAGAAAATAGGGTAGAATGAATCGCCCATTCATGGGCAACCTCCCGCTTGTAAAATATTGTAAAAATTCTAAAAAATGGTACTGAAAGTTTGAATTGATAAAATATTGTTGTTGGTCTCTTGATTGGTATTATGCATTGTTTTGTTATGTTTTCTGCACATAACGAGACAATAATAATACAGTTGGTAGGCATAATCCCGAAGATGAAAAAAATGTTAAGTAAAATGACTCTTGTCGGTGCCACACGACGCCCTGGTTGGTGGAATCAAGTTGGGGGTGTGACACCATTTGTGATATGTTTGTACTTTATTGGAAAAAATAATTCAATTAGTTGTTAAGAAATTCATATTACGTTTAAGTATAAAGTTAATTCGATATTATTCCTTGTAACGCATGAATGTTGGACCATTCACATTATATTTATCTTAATAAAAATATTATTTATTTATTATTTAGCAAGGTTTTTTAATCAGTAACTCTCGCCAATTGAATTAACTCTCAAGGTTTAATTGTTAATGATTATTAGATGGATGATATAATTTAACCGGCATGGAATATTCTAGAATATTCTTAATAGTATACACATAAAATGTTGAGATTTATATCCAAAGTGATTATGCATCTTTTGCTTTTCTAATTAAATTGATTAATTTTAAAAAATGTCATGTAGACGAGTGTCATATGAAATGAATTATGGTTTTTTTAAGCATGTGATATTGATAAGTCATGGCATTGTAACAAAGTTAATTTTAAAATTAAAAATTTCCATAATAAAATAGGGTAAATCTCTAAGCTATTTTTTTTTCTCTTTATATATATATATATAATTTTAATTAATAATAGTAAAATTATAATTTAGTTAATGAAAGTTTTGATATTTAGTATATATTAATACTTATTGACATTTAACCATCGTTCTAATTTATATATCCCTAATAGTCCTTTTAAGTTTCACTTAAAGTTTGGGCATTTTATTAATGTGCACATAATCTAACTAATCTAGGCTCATTCTTGTGGTAAATCTGAGTGGTCTTGGAACCTTCGATTTCGTGTGGAAAAATGTTTGAACCAGCCTATAAAGATTCGAAAAAAAATAAAAATTCAACAACCCATTAGGAGAGGAGCGGGGATGAAGAGTTGCATTTTGATAAAACCACTGAAAGTTGAAAGGAACAGGGATGACGAGTTGAATTTTGGTAAAACACTCAAAAGATTCGCAATCTTATGGGTATGCAGAGTTTGGTGTAACAATCACAAAAGCTGTAGTGACCGTGGAAATTATAACATAGACTACTGCTAAGTCACGTAAACAGATATATTCCTCGCCACAAGATTCTTTGACAATATATGGCGTGGGCCTTCCAGTTTGAAAACTTCGCACAGGACTGCGACTGCTATCGTAATACGCTTTTCTAGAGCACGTATCTATTGTTCACTATAAATGCTGGGCATCAAAATCAATTCAACTACCCCAAAGACTTTTATATTGTAAAGAGTCCTTTCCTGCTCTAGAATTCTCTGCTTCCACATTTGCCCCTATAAATTGGCCATCGCATATTTCTCATAACCATCCTGCAAGATTTCCAATTAGCAAATTGGTTGCCTTTGCACCGCGTATTCCGTACGCAAAAATGGCTGTTTTTATGAAAAGCTTCGCAGGTATTGCTGTAATGGTGTTTATTATGTGTTCGATTACTCATACTGCGAATGGGCAACTGAGCTCCACGTTTTATGACAAGTCTTGTCCCAAGGCCCTGTCAATAGTGCAAGCCGGGGTGAAGCAGGCGGTTGCAAATGAGAAACGCATGGGGGCTTCGCTTCTCCGCCTTCACTTCCACGACTGCTTCGTTAATGTAACTGCAAGAAATCATTTTATTATTATTGATTGAACCAGCTTAGCGAAGGTCATTAATGGCGATATTTTGATTTAGAGGCAACTCATCATACATTCATTTGTTATTGCAGGGTTGCGATGGGTCCGTTCTGTTGGACAATTCCACGAGTTTCACTAGCGAGAAGTACGCTATTCCCAATAACAATTCCGCCAGGGGTTTCGAGGTGATCGATAGCATAAAGAGCCAACTCGAGAGTGCTTGCAGCGGAGTCGTTTCCTGTGCAGACATTCTCGCCATTGTTGCTCGTGATTCTGTTGTTGAAGTAAGGCAGTCTCATTAACCTAACAGAGTAGTGTTTAACCTAGTAGTTTTGAAGTGTACATTTTTTTTTTGGAACTTTTAATGTATTTTTTGTTTGAATTGGGCAAAATAAATTATGACTGAATTTTGATTTGTGTTGTTTAAACTGGTTTTTCTGACTATACATATAAATTTAGCACCCAAAAAAAAGTTCACCAGTCAAATTTGTGATTTCAATAAATCCTTCCTAAATTCTAAATAAATTAGATGGGAAAATAAGCAGAAAAACTTTCCAAAAAATCACACTAAAAAATACCTAACTCAATCAGGTTGTTGCCTTTATCTGAATCACTTCTCAAAACTGAAATATTATAATCATTGTCCTTTTTTGTTTGTCAAGTTGTCTGTGTTCCTTCAGGCTTGACATGTGGGTTGAGAAACTGCTTTAGGGGCATCTACCCCCTCAAAGTCACCAGAGATAGTACCCGGCCTGGGTCACACCAGCTCTAAGCTTACTGGGTTTTAGTGTGCAGCTCCAAGTTGATTAGATTTTAGTGTGTCTCCTCACTGGCCCCTGGGTCACATAAGCTCTACGCTGACTGGATTTTAGAGTGTCTCCTCCCCTAACACCGGTGCAATATCTTTAGTGAGATTTGATTGTGGATGACTTTGGTAAAGAGATCCATCCTCAAACTGTTGTGATAATAAGACTTGAAAAAATAATATCATCATTTTCATAATTATTATATTTTAACAAAATTTTCATTGACAGTTGGGCGGGCCTTCGTGGACAGTGATGTTGGGGAGGCGAGACTCAACAACAGCGAGCATTAGCGGTGCAAACAATAACATTCCGCCTCCCTCTTCGAATTTAAGCAACCTAATTTCACTATTTCAGGCACAGGGCCTCTCCACAAAGGAAATGGTTACACTTGCTGGTAATCATAATATTGTTTTGATTTTTTAATACATTACAAAGCATTAATGAATATTATGAAGTCTCCCTTCCGTTAATTCTACTTTTACAGATTTAGTAGGATGTTAGGAAAGCAATTGTTCAATTTTTTATTCTCAATTTTGAACAAGATCTTTTCTAAGAAGAATTAATCACTGTGATTAATATGTTTAAGCATTCTCTAGCTTTCCTGCTCAAAAAGATAAAACAAAAAAATTGATCATTAAGATAACCTGAAGAATTAGTGGATGAACTATATGTTGATGGATGGTTTTGAATTAAATCTGATATGATATGGTTTTCAATCTGTAGGTGGTCATACTATCGGGCAGGCGCGGTGTTTTAGTTTCAGAGCCCATATTTACAACGACACCAATATCGACAGTACGTACGCCACTTCATTGCGTTCAAAGTGTCCGAGCGCCACAGGCTCCGGGGACAGCAACCTATCGCCATTGGATTATGTGACTCCCACTGTCTTTGACAACAACTATTACGTCAATCTGAAAAGCAAGAAAGGACTTCTCCACTCCGATCAAGAACTCTTCAACGGAGGCTCCACTGATTCACAGGTGACCACCTACAGCTCCAACCAGAACACCTTCTTCTCGGATTTTGCTGCCGCCATGGTTAAGATGGGGAATATCAAACCTCTTACGGGCACCAGCGGAGAGATCCGCAAGAATTGCAGGAAGCCTAACTAACCAACTAACTGGTAAAGCAGCCGTTGTATGCACAATAGTATGATCAATTTCATTGCTATGTTGCCTTGGAATTTGTAATAGAAATATTCGATAGGTCTCCATGGATACCGTATATCTATGAATGTATCTCAAACAATAAACTGGAATAAGTTACAATAATACGATTATATATTTTATCAATTTTATTTTGAAGGCCCTTTGTCAGTTTTTAGAGTTATTTTTGAAAAAAATAAATTAATTGCAGATGAGTTATGATTGGGTACGGTTTGTTATTTAATTCACTAGGTTTAATTTCAATGAACAATATTTCAAGGCACTTTTGCCAGTTTTATTTTGAAGGCTTTTTGTCAATTTTTGGAGTAAATTTTGACAAAAATAAAATAAAAGGTAGATTATTTATGAGTTAGGTTGTAATTTGATATTTTAATTAATTATTTTAAATATGGATTTAATATAGGCCAAGAGGAATCCATTTACAAATTCCTTCACATGCAATTTTTTTTATAAACACACATTATTTAAATATTTTGTATAATTATTTTATTTTTATTTTATTTTTAAAATTTTTATTTAGTCTTAGATGAGTAAAATTTCAATTTTCATAAAAGACAAACAGGGTTATACATCATATTGCTTTGTAGAATGAGCCTCTAAACTCAATGAATAAGTTTAATTTAAAAAAAAAAAAAAATTGAAATCACTTTTAAGCCAAAATCACTTCTAGATTATATTTTATTTAAATTATATTTTACTAAAAAACTTTCATTAAATTATAAATTAATTTTAACTTGAATTTTTATTAAATCATTTAGTCATGTATAATTTACACAATTATATTAAATAAAACTATCAATTGATTAAGAAAACATTATTAGATGCAGTCAAATCCCAATTTCTGAGTTTTATGAGTTTTATTAAATCATTTAGTAACATCGTAAATTAATGATATATAATTTACACAATTATAATAAATAAAACTGTCAATTAATTAAAAAACCTTATTAGATGCAGTCAAATCCCAATCATCTGGCTGAGCTGTGGGAAACCAAGGTTATTGAGAAGAAATAAATTGACAAATAAATAAGATGTGAAGATGTCGTCTCAAACATTGTCTGATTTGCAAATTTTATCACTTTAGAAATTTAGGGCTATACAAAACCTTCAGCTGAAATTAGCACTGATTGAAATTGTAAAAAATATGTGTCAAAATCAGAACTTTAAATTTCCAACAAATTGGTTAATGGAAAATTAAAAAACAAGAAAATAAACCTAATAATAATAATTAAAAAAATCATTAAAAACAAGAAAACAGCTATCAAGAAATACGGCGTTTTAACCCGTCTTTCCCCTCATGGTATGGCTGAAGGCACCAAATAAATTGGTGAAGATCAATGTGAAGGGATGGAGGTTGTTCCATGAAGGTTATGATCGAGGAGTGAGGAGTAAGGGTTTAGGGTTAATTTTAAAAATAAGATCAGTCGAAGATTTTAGAATATTTTGAAATTTAATGGATAGGAGTGAGTTAAATCAAGATAAGGATAGAGTTATGGGTTGAGAGATTAAAGATGTTAAAGTGGAATTTTTTTTGACTATAAAATTTTCAAAATGTAATTTTCTTTTTCACTGTAAAATTTATTCAAAATTTGAGGAAAAAATTATATTTCAAGAGGTTTTTTAATTATAATTTTCGAATTAATATAGATCTATGTCCATTTTGAACAATACGTTAATAAAATGTTTTAAATATATAAAATTTTAATTTTTACATGTTTTGTATAACATATATTAATGTTCTTAAAATGTTACATGCTAATTTCATGTGAAATATATTTTTAATTAGAATAAATTTCTCTTAGAGATATAAAAATCATATACATATTGAAATATTTTGTCACACTTCCTAGCTGTACATAATTTTTTTTTTTTTTTTTATAGCAATATTAACTTCTTTTACATATGGTTCCTATTTTAATAATTACATATGCATGGTTACCTTAATCATAAACATTGATTTATTAACGCAAATCCCAATTGTGGAACAAACATAAGGGAATATAATCAATAGATATCACTTGAAAGCTCGCGGATATATTCATGCGTTGACTAACTATATGTACATATAAACATTGTAATGATAACACACATATGTTTAATGTTAACCTGAGAACTAGTTAATCGCACAGTTGGCACTGTCAGTGTTAATGGCGTATTTATGGACACAACTATAAAACTCAGGTTTCCATATCCCGAGATGTCTCGGATTGTGATAGTTTGTTCGGCGTTTAACCTCGATCCAGCTGGAGGGTTTATCGTCGTCCATTTGGAAGGATGAAGGGCAGATGGCAAACTGCCATGTGCGCCCTGAACTCTAAGTGCCTACGGCCTGACTCCTCGGACTTGCCATTTTCGCGCCCGAAGTTTCACCGAGGGTCACCGGCATTCGAACGGCTACCAGGGATTTACTGCAGATCGAGGGTTATAACTGTGCCACGAAACGGTAATGCAATAAAGCAATTTATATGTCTGTTTATTCTTCCGGGTAGCTTTAGTTCTCATTTCATTGCCTCTGCATCGCCACAGCACTGTAAGTCTTGACTCTGTCGACATTCTTTCTGCATCCGGCTACACCGCCCTTTAGCCTCAGACATGCAGCTCCTGCCATTCGGTTCGGCCTCATCACCCTTTGAAATTATCGGGCATTCTGGTTTACACGACACCAGGTTCGGCTACGGTTAGTATTAATGTTTTTCTTTGTTCCTTGCATTCTTTCATGGATTTACATCAGGGTTTTTCCTGTTTGCTAACCCGACTAATGTTTCTGTGCAGGTGGTTCATCGATACACCATAATGAACAAGGGTTTCTCTATTTAGCCGTCTCGCCCATTGCCAGGTAAGTTTTCGAAAACATTCACAGCTGTGTATACTGGATTTTTTTGTCGAACAATGGCTGAGTTTTCTTTTATTCCCTTGGCAGGGATACCGGGCAATAAACCTTGGGTCTGTCCCCTGCACAAGCTCAGGGTCTTCCCTGAAGGCATTTGGTTTTTAGTCTCTGTTAGACGGACTCCTCTGTTAAGAGGCCCTTCTTTATGAGTTTGTCTGTATAGCCGTGACTCATCTATCATATGTAATTGTCGTTTTAGATTATGTACTGGTTCCCTTTTGAACGCAGACCATAATTATTTTATTAAACTGTGCCTCAGTCTGAAAGGGTTTGGTCTGTCTAATCTTGTTGAAATATAGAGTTTGTATCATGGGTAATCCCCGTAGGTTCAACTTTACTCGTCCTGTTTCTTTCTGGTCATTCGCTTTCATTGAACTGTTACAAGTTTACTGTTTGATGTCTAAATATATATATATATCTTTTACCGAATTTCTGTTGTTTCCTTTCAGTTTAAATGAGTAATATGTTTGCCATACGATTCCGACTTGGGTGCCTCTACTAGCTGAGCACGAGCTTCGGCTTCGGCTCGAATGGTTCACCAAATCGGGGTTTTTTTTTTGCTGGCTAGATCTGGGTGAGGGAGCATGTAACCCTGGTTACCATTGCTCTTTCCTCGGCATCCATACTTATTGGTTATGTTATGAACAGTGAATGTATAAATCTTTTTATTCAGTTCTCGCATCGCAACTATCTGATAATATAGAACTGTTACGGTGTGATCCGGTTTTGTTAACCCTTTCTGTGTTTTCCTCACGGTCTACTTGACCGGGGGTTCTATGTATAATAGCGCTGTTTTTATGATATATCACACATCTTGTTTACGGGTTCAGTTGGGCGGAGGAACACACCAGGTTCGCCTTATAATATATGTCATGATGTTACATGTATAATACAGTCCTTAGCAAAGAATGTATAGATATTTCTATTTCGATTATCCGTGCACAAAGATTGCTAGATTCTTTTCCTCGATTCTTGAATATAAATCTAGGGTTTACCATAGCGTTCTCTATTGATGACTTCCTGCTGTCACCGAAATGATTGAACTATTTATTTCTGTTTCTGTTCTTATTTCGAATAAGGAATGCAAGTTTTTCGTATGGAATTTTAATATTCTTTCCCTATCGAATGCATGTTATTTCAATCTCTGTCTATAATACAGAAGTTAGTGTTCTTTCTTGTTTTCTGTTAAAGAATAACAGTCAGATGTCTTTCATCTATTTCTATTTTCTCAGCACAGAATAATACAAGGAATATTTCAGTAGATATATGCATTATAAGCCATACCTGCTTTTCTGCAAACCTACTTGTAATGCTTGTCAATCCACCCGTCCGTAGGAAGAATTCTTCTTTGATCTTCCACCCCCAAGCACTTGCAGGTCCTCTCGACTGCAATTCCACTGGTCTCGCCAGTAATTGCTATCTGGTCCTAACCAGACGTAGCGTACACAGGAAAATTCCTTTCCTCCTATGCCATCTGATCCTAACCAGACATAGCATGACCATTTTCTTTTTTCTCTGCCATCTGATCCTAACCAGACATGGCAATCTTTCCCCTTTTCCTCTGGGGCCTCAACTACCTCCTGAAGGTAGTTAGGGTTCCATTGTAACTGCTTCCACAGTTACTAACCATGATTAATCATATGCTCAGCTCAAATAGTACTAACACAATTGTTTTTAATTAACATAAAATTAATAACAGAGTTATATACTTTTTCAAATAAAGTCTTTGTTCATAGTTACTTTTACTATTTACCAACATTAACTTTTCACGAGGGATGTTACATCTCCCCCTCCTGAAAGTCTATATCATCCCGATGTTGCTGTTCATTCAAAAACAATCTAGGATAAGTATCCCTAATCATTTGTTCATCCTCCCAGGTGGCCTCTTCAGGCCCAAATTGCCGCCACTGCACTTTAACCTGGCTGATGACCTTTTTCCGCAGCTCGACTCTTCTCCGATCTAATATGTTCACTGGTTCGACCAGGAACTCTCCTTCCGGTTCCACCTGAAACACATGACAATCAGATCAGCTGCTTACTAGTATTCTATTTCAGTTTACATTATATAACAGTCTTCCCTTACCTGAATGTCCTGCCAACTTATTATATGCCTAGGGTCATACACATATCTCTTTAAAACTGATACATGGAAGACATTATGAACCCGAATATGGCTGGGTAGGGCGAGCTGGTAAGCTACCGGCCCTACTCGTGCCAGAATTTGGAATGGTCCAAAAAAACGCGGTGCCAGTTTGGCACAAGCATTCCATTGGAGGGTACTTTTCCTAGCTCGTATTCTGATGTACACATGCTCACCCACTTGGTACTCTTTGAATGTTCTCTTCCGATCTGCAAAGTTCTTCTGCCTGTCCTGTGCCATCTTTAGATTAGCTCGAACTTTTTTCACCATAACTTCCATTTCTTCCAACATCTCAGGACCCAGCAAGAGCTTGTCCTCCGGTCCACCCCAACTGGAGGGTGTGCGGCACTTCCGGCCGTAAAGTACTTCGAATGGGCTCATCTTCAAGGATGCGTGATAACCATTGTTATAGGCGAATTCCACTAGGTGTAAATACTCCTCCCATCGCGTAGGTTGCTGCATCACATAAGACCTCAGCATGTCTTCCACTACTTGATTCACTCGCTCAGTCTGTCCATCAGTTTGCGGATGATATGCGGTGCTGAAGCTCAATTGAGTTCCTAGACCTTCAAATAAGGTCCTCCAAAAAGCTGAGGTAAACTTAACATCACGGTCCGATATTATCACTTTCGGCAGCCCATGAAGTTTAAATATATTTTGCATGAAAATGTTTGCGATTTGAGCTGCACGATAAGTGGATTGAACCGGTATGAAGTGAGCTGACTTGTTGAGTTTATCTACTACCACCATTATAGAATCATTGTTCTTTTTGGATTTCGGCAAACCGGTAATAAAGTCCATGGTTATGGACTCCCATTTCCATTCTGGTATGGGTAATGGCTGTAGTAATCCGGCAAGGTGCTGATGTTCAACCTTCACCTGTTGACACTCTAAACAGCGCGCCAGGTATTCTATAACATCCTTTTTCATGCCTGGCCAGTAATACTCCTTCCTTAGCGAGGTGATTAATTTCTGGTAACCAGGATGTCCTGCATAAGGACTTCTATGATTTTCATCCAGAATCTTTTCTTTAATACCGCTCTGATTGGGTATATAAATCTTCTTCTGGTAGCACAAAATTCCAGCTGCATTCAAGGTGTAACCTTGTTGTATTGAACGGGTATCTGAATTCTGCACCAATTGCTTCTTTCGCAAATAAATCTGATCTTGCGCTGCAGCCTCCTCAATCTCTTTGTCAAGGGTGGACCATCCTTGACTAATACCAATCTCATAAATGCAATGCACTTTTCGGCTCAGTGCATCAGCTACTCTGTTCTCCTTTCCCTTTAAGTGTTTAATTTCGAAATCGAAATTTCCCAAAAAGTCCACCCATCTTGCTTGTC
The DNA here is from genome assembly GCA_031772625.1 of Pinus tabuliformis. Classification (NCBI taxonomy): domain Eukaryota; kingdom Viridiplantae; phylum Streptophyta; class Pinopsida; order Pinales; family Pinaceae; genus Pinus; species Pinus tabuliformis. The sequence goes on from CM062820.1 coordinate 95,011,728, forward strand.
TTGCGTTTAAAGTGGGTTGACTAAAGTAACTAGTCAAGCTGTGGTGATCCGTCATTAACAAAAATTTTCTCCCTACTAAATAATGGCGCCACATCTTCAATGCATGGATCACAGCGGTTAATTCCAGATCATAGGCAGAATATTTCTGCTCATGTTCTTTTAACTTTCTGGATTCATATGCAATCACTTTACCTTCCTGCATTAGCACTCCACCCACGCCCTCCTTACTGGCATCTGTACAAACTACATACTCCTTTTCGGGATCTGCCACACACAACACAGGTGCGGTGGTAAGTAAATGTTTGAGCTGTTCGAAACTCCGTTGACAGTCTGTTGTCCATTTAAACACTTTTCCCTTCTTTTGCAAGGAGGTAATAGGGTAGGCAACTCTGGAAAAACCTTCTACAAACCGCCGGTAATATCCAGCCAGCCCCATGAAGGATCGAATATCTGCTACATCCTTGGGTGTAGGCCATTCCATTATAGTTTTAATCTTTTCGGGGTCTACAGCTATACCTTCCTTCATAATAATGTGGCCCAAATATTGGATTTGTTCTTTATAAAAATCACATTTGCTGAATTTTCCATATAACTGATGGTCCCGTAATGTCTGTAACACTATCCTCAAATGTTCCTCATGCTCCTTGATATTCCGGGAGTATATAAGTATATCATCAATGAAGATCAATACAAATTTGTCTAGGTATTGATGAAATACACTGTTCATCAAACACATGAATGTTGCAGGTGCATTAGTTAATCCAAAAGGCAGTACCACAAACTTGTAGTGTCCGTAACGAGTACGAAAAGTTGTCTTGGATATGTCCTCATCTTTGATTCTGATTTGATGGTAACCCGATCTTAAATCGATATTTGAGAAGATTGTCGCCCCCTTTACCTGATCAAACAGCTCATCAATGCGAGGTAGGGGGTATTTGTTTTTAACCGTCAATTTGTTCAGCTGCCTATAATCTATGCACATACGCAGAGTTCCATCCTTTTTCCTTACAAATAGCACAGGAGCTCCCCAAGGAGAGACACTGGGGCGGATATACTTCTTTTCCAGCAGCTCTTGCTGTTGCATTTTTAACTCAGTTAACTCCGGCACACTCATCCGATAGGGTGCTCGGGACACTGGGGCTGCTCCGGGTATCAGCTCAATGGTGAAGTCTAAATCCCTTTTGGGTGGCAGCCCTGGAATTTATTCAGGAAATACATCTGCAAAATCTTTCACTACTGGTATATTTTTAACAGTTGCAACCTTATCCACAGAATCTGCGAACCCCACTTGTACTGCAGAAATCTGGCATTTCTTCCGGATACACTTAACCAACTGTGAGGTCGTGATCGGCCGAATCTGTACTGGTTTCTGGATGCCTTGAATCTCTTTTCCCACACCCAGTTCATCTCGGTAAGAGACTGTTTTTGTTTTACAATTAATTACAGACCATCGCCGTTCCAACCAATCCATTCCTATCAGCACATCATAGGAACCGAGAGGGAGTACGTTTAATTCAGTCGTTATTGTTTGGCCAGCTAACCTTAATGGACAGTTGCTGACTTTAGTTAGTACTCGTCTTTTGGCCCCAGTGGCCAGCTGTACTAACCAAGGGCTTTTAAATTTAGTAGTTTGCAAACCACAGCTTTCCACAACTTTGGGACTTACATAGCTTAAAGTAGCTCCTGGATCTACTAAAATAGAAACAGTTCGATCAAAGATCTTACCTTCAAACTCTATCATTGTTGGCTGGTAATCAGCTTGTCGATCCTCCAATGCTGCATTGATTCTGGGCATTGATCGAGCCACATCTCCTACTGTCGAAGCTTCATAGATCTGGGACAACTGATTGTTGTCCTTCCGATGAGGGCAATTTTTAATATAATGGGGTCCACCACAACCCCAACACTGAACAGGTAGCCGAGCTGAGCCTTCATTGTCCAATCTAACTTGTTGTTCACTATATTTGGATTCTGCAGGAGGCTTGAATCTGTTCTGATTTTTAGTTGGATTTCTAGTATTGGCTCCTTTCGAGAATCCTTTTTGAAAACTGCTGCGTGCTCTCTTACTTCCCATAGGCATTCTGCTACCCCGCTTATCTGTCCAATGCTTCCTAGAATTTTCTCCTTTTGATTTGTTTTGCTGATAACACAGTCTTGCCTTCCGAATTTCTTCATCCATCGTCTTCGGATTATCGAAATCTATTCTTTCTCGCATTGCCAGAGGCAGGCTACTAACAAATCTTTGTACCTTAGCCTTCTCCTCACGAATATATGGCACGTAACGAAGCAGGGATGTGAATTTAGTTACGAACTCGTCAATGGTCTGCTGTCCAAGCCGCAGATCATGAAATTCTCGCGCTTTTTCATCATAAAAGCGTTCTGTCAGATACTTCTCCTTGAAATATCTTTGAAACATTTCCCAGGTCACATCCTGTTCACTCACTCCTCGCACCATCTTGACCTCCTCCCACCATAGCGTGGCTTTAGCCTGCAGCTGGAATATAGCCAACCTTGCTTTAAGATAATGATCATATTCGTATACTTGGAAATACTTATTCATATTAATTAGCCATGCCTCTGCAGCTTCTTCTGATTCCCCATCGAAATGAGGTGGTTTAATCTTCCGAAACTCCCCTTGCAGTTCCATCCGTGGTCTTTTTGGAGTCTGATAATTAGAAGCATTGACAGACTTCTCTCCTCGCGTCTCTACTTTGTCCTCTGCTTCCTCTTATTCAGTGTGAAAGCTGTGTTCATCTGTTACTCGTGGCTGTTCAGGCCTCGGATGTGACTGCTGTTGATGTTGCTTATCGGATAAACTTTTCAGAATCCTCTCCTATTCCACATTTAATCTTGCGTTATCTGCACGCAACCGGGCCATTTCGTCCTTTAGTTCCTGAACTGTCCTCATTAGCGTCGAATCAGTATTGCGGCCTTCTGCTCCCAGTTGCACCCAAAACCCAGGATGTCCCTGAGGTTGTTCCACATTATCGGGTTGATCCAAATTTCCATGAGGAGCGCTATTTGCTCTCCTCATTCTGATACTACCTGCTTAAGAATAACTCATTAAACAGATATAATTTATTTTTAGTGTATTCTAAACTTTTATCATGATACTGTTTATATTTATGTTACTGTAATTTTGAAATTTTCCCAAAGGTCACATAGTTGTAAACCTTGGGCTCTGATACCAATTTGTCACACTTCCTAGCTGTACATAATTTTTTTTTTTTTTTTTACAACAATATTAACTTCTTTTACATATGGTTCCTATATTAATAATTACATATGCATGGTTACCTTAATCATAAACATTGATTTATTAACGCAAATCCCAATTGCGCAACAGACGTAAGGGAATATAATCAATAGATATCACTTGAAAGCTCGCGGATATATTCATGCGTTGACTAACTATATGTACATATAAACATTGTAATGGTAACACACATATGTTTAATGTTAACCTGAGAACCAGTTAATCGCACAGTTGGCACTGTCAGTGTTAATGGCGTATTTATGGACACAACTATAAAACTCATGTTTCCATATCCCGAGATGTCTGGGATTGTGATAGTTTGTCCGGCGTTTAACCTCGATCCAGCTGGAGGGTTTACCGTCGTCCATTTGGAAGGATGAAGGGCAGATGGCAAACTGCTATGTGCGCCCTGAACTGTAAGTGCCTACGGCCTGACTCCTCAGGCTTGCCATTTTCGCGCCCGAAGTTTCACCGAGGGTCACCGGCATTCGAACGGCTACCAGGGATTTACTGCAGATCGAGGGTTATAACTGTGCCACGAAACGGTAATGCAATAAAGCTATTTATATGTCTATTTATTCTTCCAGGTAGCTTTAGTTCTCATTTCATTGCCTCTGCATCGCCACAGCACTGTAAGTCTTGACTCTGTCGACATTCCTTCTGCATCCGGCTACACCGCCCTTTAGCCTCAGACATGCAGCTCCTGCCATTCGGTTCGGCCTCATCACCCTTTGAAGTTATCGGGCATTCTGGTTTACATGACACCAGGTTCGACTACGGTTAGTATTAATGTTTTTCTCTGTTCCTTGCATTCTTTCATGGATTTACATCAGGGTTTTTCCTGTTTGCTAACCCGGCTAATGTTTCTGTGCAGGTGGTTCATCGATACACCATAATGAACAAGGGTTTCTCTATTTAGCCGTCTCGCCCATTGCCAGGTAAGTTTTCGAAAACATTCACAGCTGTGTATACTGGATTTTTTTGTCGAACAATGGCTGAGTTTTCTTTTATTCCCTTGGTAGGGATACCGGGCAATAAACCTCGGGTCTGTCCCCTGCACAAGCTCAGGGTCTTCCCTGAAGACATTTGGTTTTTAGTCTCTGTTAGACGGACTCCTCTGTTAAGAGGCCCTTCTTTATGAGTTTGTCTGTATAGCAGTGACTTATCTATCATATGTAATTGTCATTTTAGATTATGTACTGGTTCCCTTTTGAACGCATACCATAATTATTTTATTAAAATGTGCCTCAGTCTGAAAGGGTTGGATCTGTCTAATCTTGTTGAAATATAGAGTTTGTATCACGGGTAATCCCCGTAGGTTCAACTTTACTCGGCCTGTTTCTTTCTGGTCATTCGCTTTCATTGAACTGTTACAAGTTTACTGTTTGATGTCTAAATATATATATATCTTTTACCGAATTTCTGTTGTTTCCTTTCAGTTTAAATGAGTAATATGTTTGCCATACGATTCCGACTTGGGTGCCTCTACTAGCTGAGCACGAGCTTCGGCTTCGGCTCGAATGGTTCACCAAATCGGGGTTTTTTTTTTGCTGGCTAGATCTGGCTGAGGGAGCATGTAACCCTGGTTACCATTGCTCTTTCCTCGGCATCCATACTTATTGGTTATGTTATGAACAATGAATATATAAATCTTTTTATTCAGTTCTCGCATCGCAACTATCTGATAATATAGAACTGTTACGGTGTGATCCGGTTTTGTTAACCCTTTCTGTGTTTTCCTCACGGTCTACTTGACCGGGGGTTCTATGTATAACAGCGCTGTTTTTATGATATATCACACATCTTGTTTACGGGTTCAGTTGGGTGGAGGAACACACCAGGTTCGCCTTATAATATATGTCATGATGTTACATGTATAATACAGTCCTTAGCAAAGAATGTATAGATATTTCTGTTTCGATTATCTGTGCACAAAGATTGCTAGATTCTTTTCCTCGATTCTTGAATATAAATCTAGGGTTTACCATAGCGTTCTCTATTGATGACTTTCTGCTGTCACCGAAATGATTGAACTATTTATTTCTGTTTCTGTTCTTATTTCGAATAAGGAATGCAAGTTTTTCGTATGGAATTTTAATATTCTTTCCCTATCGAATGCATGTTATTTCAATCTCTGTCTATAATACAGAAGTTAGTGTTCTTTCTTGTTTTCTGTTAAAGAAGAACAGTCAGATGTCTTTCATCTATTTCTATTTTCTCAGCACAGAATAATACAAGGAATATTTCAGTAGATATATGCATTATAAGCCATACCTGCTTTTCTGCAAACCTACTTGTAATGCTTGTCAATCCACCCGTCCATAGGAAGAATTCTTCTTTGATCTTCCACCCCCAAGCACTTGCAGGTCCTCTCGACTGCAATTCCACTGGTCTCGCCAGTAATCGCTATCTGGTCCTAACCAGACGTAGCGTACACAGGAAAATTCCTTTCCTCCTATGCCATCTGATCCTAACTAGACATAGCATGACCATTTTCTTTTTTCTCTGCCATCTGATCCTAACCAGACATGGAAATCTTTCCCCTTTTCCTCTGGGGCTTCAACTACCTCCTGAAGGTAGTTAGAGTTCCATTGTAACTGCTTCCACAGTTACTAACCATGATTAATCATATGCTCAGCTCAAATAGTACTAACACAATTGTTTTTAATTAACATAAAATTAATAAGAGAGTTATATACTTTTTCAAATAAAGTCTTTGTTCATAGTTACTTTTACTATTTACCAACATTAACTTTTCACGAGGGATGTTACATATTTGAATTGTAATCTACATTGAGCCTTTTTGTTATTAATATTTTTAAAATATTATATATGAAATCCATATTAAGAATGTAATAAATTACACATTTTCCTCCAAATTAAAATGGAAATACAGAATGAAAAATCTTAAATTATCTTGAAACATCTAATCTCTCAAAATGTAAATCTCATTTTGAGTGCAATTGAAGAAATGTTTGATTTGTCTTTATACTCGTAAATCTAACGCTAAGATAGATTTATTATGATTCTTAATCATATTATTTAGATTTATATACATTGCACACTTCTATTTATAGAAATATTTTTATTTATAATTTTATTAAAAACTTAATTATACTTATACTTAAATGTTTTATAAATTCTTTAATTTAACTTTTTCAATATCATATACATATCATTAATGATATAAATAGATAAATATACCATCTGGAAAAAAAATTTATTGTAAATATTAAATTTTTATATAATTATTCATTAAATGTATATTGAAATATATATATAATGAATTTTTTTTTAATTATTGATAATTTTATTAATTTAAAAATATAATATAATAAATCGAATTAAATATATTTATTATTTTAATATATTTGTAATTAAATCAACATTATAATTTATTATTATTATTTTAATATTCTAACATGAATATTATTTTAAAAATCTTCCTTATTTTTAGGTTAATGTTAAGTGACAACATATATTGGACAATTTTAAATATAAGTTAACCTTTTTGCATTAAAAATGAATAACAAAATCTAAAGTTGATTTAAGCTCAGTAAAATTTTAAAATTTCTCTTTGATGTCGATTCCAACCCACGTAGAAAAAAGCATCATCGATCTAGAAATGGTCATTTCTAGCATGATGTCGATTCCAACCCCACCTAGAAAAGAGCATCATCGATGTAGAAATGTTTTTTGAGTGTTGAATGGAAAAATCTCAAAGACGCTAACCCGCTGAATTGAAAATGAAATAGTGCGCATAAAAGCCAACCAAGTAACATTGTTGAAATCCCTTCGACATGCATTCTGCTATGACAATGCACGACATGCATTCTGCTATGACAATGCAGTACTGTTTGCGGGAGAAGGTATTCAAGTTCAATTATTTGAAAAAAGGATAGAACGAAGCGGAGAGTAGTAAACTTATCATCAAGTCCACATTCATAACACTTCAATTTAATTCATGTTGTTACCCTTTTAGAGTTGCTATAATTTTAGAATACGGTTATGTACGTTTATGGTAAAAAAATGAATTATCTTTTATTATAGCGTGAGATGTATGAAAAATATATGTTCAAATATAATTACACATTATTACATTGAGAATATAATTACACATTATTACATTGAGAATAGTGAGTTATATTATAGTTTAGTAGGGAAGAGGACTAATCATCAAGGAATATAAAGTTATATTAAACATAATAAGTTAAGTAAAATCTTGCGGGAGAAGGTTTTCAAGTTCAATTATTTGAAAAAAGGAAAGAAAGAAGCGGAGAGTAGTAAACTTATCATCAAGTCCACATTCCTAACACTTTAATTTAATTAACACTTCAATTTAATTCATGTGGTTGCCCTTTTTAGAGTTGTTATAATTTTAGAATACGGTTATGTTAAATTAAATATATTTATGGTATAAAAGATGAATTATTTTTTATTAATAGAGATAATAGTGTAAGATGTATGAAAAATATATGCTCAAATATAATTACACATTATTACATTCAGAATATTTCGTTATATTATAATTCAGTATGGAAGAGGAGTAATTATCAAGAATATAAAATTATATTAAAAATAATAAGTTTTGTATATATATAACTTAATTTATCAAGTAATTAGAGAAATTGAATTTGTAAATGTTTTTAATATATATAAATTGATATACCATATGAAATTAAATATTAATAATAAAATTAAGTAAAAAAATTAGTCCCTCTCAAATCAGATTGGATATAAATAACATTTCAGTTTGAGGACCTCACTAATTGAGTTATGATCAGAAGGAGGGCTAATAAAAATAAAAATTATTAATTTAAAAGCACCAAAACTTATATTTATTAATAAAATTAAATTATATCATTTTTATAATAATAATAATCTATTTTAAGGTTATAATTAAGATAGACATTAAATTGTTATATGATATCTCTTTATTTGTGGGATAAGAGAATTGTTTTTACGTATTAATTTGATTTTTAAAGTCTAAAAAAATTATATACTCTACTCATCAAAATTAAATTTCAAATTAAAAAGACATATTCTTAATTAAAATTTTTATATTTCTATCTAAATAAAATTTTCCAAATGAAAAAAATGGAATTATTTGAGCAAACAAATATCAATATATTATTGTAAAAGTTATGAAACTATAATACAATGGATGATCATAAAAAAAAGAGATTTGAAATTATAGTCATATGACATGTAATTCATTAAAGTGGATAGGCCTTTCTATGTTAGAATATGGCTTCCAAAATTTTAATTTAATTATTACTAATTATTAAGTAAGAGGTATGGATTTAATCATCGCAGATTCTAAAATATTCTTACTAGTGTTGTCATTTGGCATAAGAATGATTTCACATTTTACATATGAATTACTTCACATTTTTCATTAGCATGATTTTACATACTTTTGATAGATTCATGAAGAAATATGTCTTTTTTCATATATTTGTATTTTATTGCATTGTAAATTAATAAAATTATGAATTAATTAGGTACTCATTATATAGTAAATTAAATTCTAATTATATTTATAATTTGATTATACTTATAATAAAATAAATTCAAAAATATAATTAAGAAAAAATAATATAATTTTTATTTTATTAAGTTTTTTATAAAAATCTATTTTATAATTCACAAAATTTGTAATTAAAACAAAAATAAAAAAACATAATTAAATATAATTATAACAGGTTAAATACTTTTTGAAAATGTAATTTTTTTTTAATTAAAGTTAAGTACTTATCTTTTACCTATTCCTAAAATGCAAAGAAAAGCTTATATTTTTCACTCTATCATTTACATAAATCAACTAGTGTTATAATAAGTTGGAAAATTGCTAATAAAAAAAAATGAAACATCAAGAATCAATGCAAGGAAAAACTTATATATTTCACCCTATCGTTTACATAAATCACTTTATGTTATAACAAGTTGGAGAATTGAAAATAAAAAATTAAAACATCACGAAACTAGCGAAAAAAAACAATGTAGAAAGTATGTTAATTATGAATGAAAAGCAACATTTCAAACATCAATCATCTTTAATAAAAGTAATTAATTATTTAAATTTATTAAATTTCAAAACATGAGGAAAATTGTAATAAGTATATCTTTATTTATTTAAAATTTATCATTAAAAAATATAATTAAAGTAAAACTTTATTTATATACTAGAAAAATATATCATAATTTAAATAATTAAAATATAATTTGGTACAATTATTATTGATTATCATAAAAAAAATGTAAGCTAATTTATTATTATAGTTATTTAAAGAAAAATATCATATGGTTGTATAATAACTTATATAGAAATAAACATTTATTTTTATCAAATTATTTTTTGATTTTGAGTAATTACATTATTTTATTAAATACAAGACAAAAATAGCTCTTAACCCAAAAAATTAAATCGAATATCAAAGCCAATCTTATAGTATATTTTATATTACATAATCATATTTAATATTATATTTTACATTACATATTATATTTTATATCATACAATCATATTTAATATTAAATTGTATTTTAAAAATAAAATAATTTATTATTGCATTATATTAAATATTTTATTATTATTTGTTTGGAAAGTGAAAATATTTTTTTGGTTATATTTTGTTAAAAAAAAGTCAATTAACTAGTTAATAAATATGTTCACTTATTTTGATTTAATATTTTTATATATTTGTTAATGTTAAAGTTTATTCTTTTATTAATTGTTTTTTTAAATTTAAATAACATCAGAATATGATAAAATCCTTTTGGATTGGTTAAGCATATTGATATTATTATAAATAAAAAATAAAATTACTTATATCAAATTTAAAAATTATTTACAATTTATAATAGGTAATATTTTGTATGCTATTAGTCTTTGCACAATTATTTACAATTTATAATGGGTAATATTTTGTATGTTATTAGTCTTTGCAAAACAAAATAGAAGATATGAATTATTTAAAATTATATATAATGGTTAATAATTAAATGTGTTATTAGTATAGTAGTTAATATAAAGTGCGTTACTAGCCTTTTTTAAAGATAATTTTCCTAATAAATAGAAAAGATGAATACAGATTTTTTTTTATTAACTAAAATAAATTTGGATTCTTATTATAAACTTGGCTTTTATATGGCTATGTCCTCTGATCATATATCTTTTATATGATTTTTTTCACATAACCTAAGTTCTCCCCGCCTTCTCCCCGCCTAAAGTTGCATCATGAATGAGGACAATTCTTTTATATGTTTCTTTTTCCCATAGCCTAAGTTCTCCCAACCTAAAGTTGCATCATGAATGAGAACGCTTAACGATTCTCTCAGAGTGTGTGACACACCTCTCACCGCTCACCCATTGTTTAGGCGACCATGATCATATATATCAAATCCGGATAACAATTTATGATCAGATATCCACACATGGGAACAAATGACCATAATATAAAGAATAATTTAATGGAATACTAAATATAGAAATAAATTCCAAAGAGCATGTTTCTTTCCAGTATGCACACAAACATTTGAACACTACCAAAGAGATGTTTTAATAAAAACAATTACTTTTTTTCTGATGAGAAATAAATGCAGTTTGAAGTAAATTATGCATGTTTGCATTGGAACAACTATAGCAAGGAGATGTTTTAATAAAAGAAACTACTTTATTAAAATATTGTTAATAACTTGATATAGATACTAGATACAGTCTCTTGCAATAAATTAACTCGTGCATATTCAGCGTGTTACATCTTTTTTATTTTCCATCCTAGCTACTTCTTCTCTGTGAGTGAAGAACTCTTTTAGCATATTAAACATTACTAAACATTACTTGTCAGTGGTCTCTCAAAATAAAAAACAGTTTGTTTAGCATATTCTGCAAATGTCTTCAATTCCTACTATTGGACAGAATAGCTTAACATGAAGGAGCCGTAAGATTCACAAAATCAATTTGACGCAGGCTTTTCAGAAATGAGTGTTTAACAAAGAAACAAACTTATATAATGTGTGACGTTCTCAGAGAGCGAGGTATCCCAACCTAGTCTGATTTCGGGAAATACTAACCTTAAAGACTCAATTAGACAAAAAATTTAAATGCGTACATGTAATTTGACTTCTAAATAAGCATTTGTTTTCCTTCAGCTTCTCTCCTGGAAGCTTCAAGCATCCGTCCCTTCAATTCCTCCCTCTACCGCTAAAGTACATGGCGCAGGCTTTCTCCCTCTTTCTCAGCTGCATTTCGTTGTCTGCAAGCCTTTTCTCAGGTCGCGTAGGCTTCAGTTCGAAAGGCTGTTTAGCCTTCAAACCAAGGTGATTGTCAGCTGCATCTCGTTCTCTGCAAGCCTTTTTTTCAGGTCGCGCAGGCTTCAGTTCGAAAGGCTGTTTAGCCTTGGCAACCTAGCTCACCTTTTTTAGGTTTTTTTTTTTCCTTGGTAACACTCTTAGCCTGGCAGAACTAGGGTTTAGTGTTTTTTTCTTGGTAACACTCTTAGACAGGCAGAACTAGGGTTTAGTGTTTTTTCTGTTGGAAACATTCTTAGACGAGCAGAATTAGGTTTTAGCGAATTTTATTACAGAGATACTGAAATTGATGAACCTAAATAAAATTGAATTGAAGGCACGTCTCATGACAAAGAGCCAATGTCTTGGTAAAAGCTTTCCTTTACCTTTGCTATTATACCTCTTCTTGCACATTTTCTTGCGTTTGTCTTTAACATCCTCCTCCTACATATTTGAGTTTGCCCTTCTATCTCAGCGCCTTCTCGCAGACCGATAGCAGTACTACGGCTGTCGTGCACGAGAACGTTTCTCGTAATTTCCTCCCTTGTTTGGTTGGACACAGTAAGAAATTCTGGATGGGCAACATATTTTCTTCAGATTTTCCGACGATGGCAGGGGTTTGTTTTTGGAAGATAAGTATTGACCATTGTATGGGTAACCCATTTCCTATCGTAACATTTCCACTATGGCCTCTGGCTGAGAAATAGAACCGCCTGGGATCTTCATAGGTTAAGCACTACAATCGTTGGTTAAAACTAATCGAAAGTGGACTCAAATTACTGCGGATGCCCTCGGAAATCCAATCTTGCCTGCTTCCTAAGGCACTGAATCCCGATCCAGGATATAATACTGTCGATTCCGCCTAGATTTCGTACCAAACCATCCCGAGTTGAAGATCTAGATAGATGTTGAAACGCTAGAACAAGAAAATGTACGTCAACCGAAGCCGAGTATTTGCGTTACAGATGGTGATGTTTCACCAGTTTAGTGACAATCCGGTAGGCAAGCATGCTTAGTGACAGTCCTATGTTTTTGAATGGCCACAATTATTCTAAACGACATGTTATGTGTTGTGTGTTCAATTATTTGAAAATAAAAAATAAAATATATATTAATAAAATGGCTTCATATCGCAGCAATCAGAGACACTTGATTTATGGAAGGGGTTTAACCAATATGCATGATTTGCAATGAAAGGTGATATAAATGAAAGATTAGGTTAACCCTGAAGTTTAGTATTGAATTTGTTACATTTTTTGCATTAAAATATGGAATAATAACTAAAATATGGTTCAGAAAAAGATCTGCAAATCTCTGTAAACATAATTTATAGAATCAATGTTAGGTCAATTTATGATAAATTTACTTTATATATAAATTTTACGGAACATTAGCGATTTTATTTTTAAAAAATATATTATATTATTAGAATAATAAATTTATAATTGAAAGAAGATATCATAGATTTCAATTTGGTTTTAGAATCCGATATGTAAAAGTATTATAAAACATGTTGCCCCTCGACAGTGAAAAGCAAGTGATAAAGTATGAAAGTAATGAACAAGTGCATTATATTTTAGTTTTGGCAAAAACTGAGGACCGCTCCAATTCTCATTGGATTTTAAATACACTCAAGGGAATCGAAAATCATATGGTTAATTTGCATTTGCATCTACATCATTAATATGGCATTCGTTTAAAATACGATCAATCTGTCTTCCGATTGCATCCAAAGTTATAATTGTTTTATATTAACCACAAAATTGTCATAGCAGAGGGGACATTTACAATCAATTTATTAAATATTAAGTAGCAAATAATATACAATTTACTTTCAAGTTGGATTGGATACTGCAACCCATTTCCTCAGAGACTGTAATGATTGCCACAGGCTCAAAAATGTCTATATGTACTCTTAGAGATCCACTTTTCTTTCAGACTAGAAGCAAGTCCATCTCTATTTCTCACCAGTCGGCAGTAGAGAAAGCCGATGGCAGCCGATTCTCCGATGTACACATGTGAAAGAGAGAGCAAAGGAATGATGTTGTTGATGTAATTGAGTAAATTTTAATATTTTAAAAATTATTTAAAAGTAAATTTTAAAATTATATAAAAGTAAATTTTTAAAATTTTTTAAATACGATGATAGCTATGAATTTATATTAAGGTTTATAGTATTTTAGGAAGGTAAGAAATTAATTAGGGTTAAATGGCATTTTATTTTTATATTAAAAATAAGTGAGATAATTTGGTTCCTATATCAACTTAATTTTGATAACTTAAAAAGTTAAGAAGGTTGGTACTCTGACAATGTTAGTACTACCAAAGTTAAATCCATACAGTGTTAGTGCTACCAAAACATAACCAATAAGATTTGTATCTTGTTTCACATTTTCCCTTGATTGTGCATTAACCTTCATAAGCACATGCTCAAATCATAGGCACATAAATATAGTACATGTTCATTAGGTTATTTCTTAATAACCCTCTACTTCACTTCAAGGAAACCTTTTCTTTTTCACATCAACCATCCTAGGGTTTAAGAATAGTACCTTTGGATCTAAACTCCAAAACCTTATGCAAAAATAAGGATGTGGATCACATCTCAAAAAGGTCTCCATTCTTGTATGTATTTAAGCCAATCCTAAGAAATCAGATCCTCATGTCTATCAATTCTTGTGTCCTTACTTCATCAAGTGAAAAACTATTATGACCATACCATCAAATGGACTTAACGACAGTAGATTTAGTATTCATCCAAGCCACCATTATGATTGATTCTATTTGGACACCAAATGCACCCATTACTTAATCTTTCCCCATGATCTCATGCAATTATATCTATTATTCTATCTTAGCTTCAAAAATTTTGTGACCCATTACTTAAGCTTTCCCCATCTCATACAATTATATCTATTATTCTATCTTAGATTCAAAAATTTTGGGACCCATTAATTAAGCTTTCCCCAACTCTCGGAATTACATCTACTATTATATCTTATCTTCAAAACTGCAGACAATAAATCTGAAGTGGTCTACTCCCTAATCTATTAAATTGTTGCATGAAACTACTACTCATATATCATTACAAACAAACCCTACCTCGTAAGTCACCTTGAGGAGATGAAGATCACAAAATTCTACTTCTTTCTTCGAATTCAAACCCCATTTGTGAGGTTACCAACATCCTATACTTGGAAACAAGTTTATGGTAATATACATTTAATCAAAGCATGAGTTAGTGGTGCTAAATTATACGCCTTTTAATATTCGCCATTTGTGCACACACACACACACACACACACACACACACACACACACACACACATATATATATATCTTACACGTGGTACATGACATGACACCCAAACTCCAAATGTCATATCAAGGCTGGTGCTTAGACAACACCATGGCCACCCAACCTTTCCATGCCATTCTCTAGTATCCACATATTAAACTATTTATCCAAGTAACAAGGTTCATGATAATACTATATTGGTTCTTAATATTATTATATTTATTAATTATCATCACCAATTATTATTATGGCAATTTCACAGAGGTGCTTTCTATAGCCCAGTATGATGAAGATGTGTATTTTATTCCATGCTCAACCTTGAGTTGACACATGTATCTTTTAAAAAAATAAATAAATTATTCTCTAAATACAAAAATAATGTAAACTATAACAAGAAACAAAGATTGAATATATGTTTGGTTTTTCTAATAAAAACCATTGTAAAACATCAATAATCATATTTCCACTATGCTCACTTGGTTAATTTTCTAATATTACAACCTAGGAGATGTGGTGAAAATATTTTACTCTCACTCTCAACAATTTTAATTGTGTAAGCTTCGTGGGTGATTTTATTTGTTCATATATCTTCTATAAGCATAACACACACACACACACACAGATATATATATATATATCTATATATATATATATATATATATATATATATATATATATATATATATATATATATCTTATGGTTAAAATATTCAAATTAGCCTCACTATTCTACATTTATGCATTTAAAAATGCAATATAAACAATTAAAAATTACACATGTTCTATATAGATAGATAGATACATAGATCTATCCAAGAAGAACCAAATATCTATAGGTGCAAAAAACATTCAAGTTTTTAACTCTAAAAGAGGTTTGCACCTCAAGATATTTGATCCCACTTGGATCCGATGAACCTATAATGATTTTTATTTATTAAAAACTTTATTGGAATCATCCTATGCTACTCCAATTTATTTGATTAGTTAATTATCCATGGTAGAAGTCTCCAAACACATTTTAATTAATATAAATATAATTGTTATACTTATATTATAAATCCCTTATTAATCATATAGGCATGTCTATTTTGAAATATGGCTTCTAGAATTTTAATTTAATGATCAATAATTATTAGGTGGATGCTAGGGATTTAACTTTATCAAATATTATATAATATTCTTAGTAGTATTAAAAAATCAAAGGTTGGGATTTATCTCCAAAGTATCTCTTTTTCCCTTTTAATTAAGTTGATTAATTTAAAAAAATAAAAAAGATCACATGAAAAAGTGGCAACTGAGATGAGCTATGGGTTTTCTAGCATGTGGTATTGATAAGCCATGGTATTGTCCCAAGGAATTGTAACAAAGCCTATTTATGGATGAAGAATCAACATGGTAAAGTTGGGATGAATTTCTATGGTTAAGAATCTTGGTACATGTTTTTTTAAATGTGTATATGTTTAACTTATATATTAATTTGTTTTATAATTAATAATAATGATAATAAGGTTATAATTTATTTTTCCTTTATGTTTTTTTTTAATATAACAACGTCAATGTATATATTATATAAGGCAATTGAAAAAAAAAATCTTATCGTAATAACATTTCAAGTAGTCTCTCCCCGATCGGTGTGGAGACCAAGGGAATGCAGGTTGTTGGGGGTGAGCCCACCACCCAATTGCCTCATGAAAAATTTAATAGGAGGGTGGAATGGCTTCCCCTTGACATGCATATGCATGTGGATATTTCTCCCTTATATTTATGGATATGGAAAGTTATTCTTCTAAACTTCTTTTTGTTTTTATATTGCCACTGCTACGAATTAAATTGTGTGATTTAGTTTCATCCTTGGTGCAGGTGGGATTTCTTCTGGATTCTTACAACATCGAGGGACCTTTGAAGGATAACTCACTTTCTTTCTTAGATATTTTTCCTCAATTTTTATGGAAATGGACTAGTCTAATCTAACCAGTAGAGTTGTGGGGTTTTTCCTCTATGCACTATTTGATTTGGGAAATGTTTATCCCTTGGCTAGGAAATTAAGGAAAGAGGGGGCTTTATATTTCAAGAGGATTGTTGGTTTCACTATTGGACCTCTATTTGTGATGTTGTGGGTTCCTTTAAATCTATTTTTTCCTCATGTTCTAGTAGTCGCACCTTCTATCATTTTCCACCTCTTGAACCCAACGTATTTGTACACTACTTTATTGGGGGTACTCTCTATGACTACTAGATCTATTCATTTTTCATTTGATAGTATGATTTTTGGATTCAATTCTAATATGTGGTTTGTAGATATTGAATGTTGGCTTCAATATTTCTGGCATGTTGAACATGGTTTGAAGTCTTGTACTTTCATTCATCCTCTGCCTTCCCTCTTGACTTGTTGCCTTCACTTTGTTCTCAAACCTTCCACTAGTTCTCTCCTTTACAATATGTAGAATAACCTCTACCTTTATTTCTCTTCCTCTGAAATTTTGATTCTTGATGTCTACTCGTGGCATCATGTTGTCCTATGCTCCATTCCTCGGTAGGGCATGTGTAGTCATCTAGGAGGGGTGGCTAGCCATGGGCCTAGGACTAGAACCCATGTCCAAGCATTGGCATTGGAGGCCATGGACATTTACCAAATTGGTGTCCCCTCATATGTATGTTTCAAGGGCCATCATCTTGAGTCCTTTTATGCTTACAAGCATGAAATGTTCTCTAACTGAGAACTCCTTGAAAACGTTTCCCATTGGGTTCATGACCTTAGCCATACCGGGGGAATATGGAAATTGTATCTTAACTCAATTACCCTTAACTAGCAACTAAATACCCTCCTTGGGAGTGTTTTGAAGGAAAGACAAGAGTAGCATTATCACATATTCTCTTCACTTAATGACATCAAGCATGCCTAGAGGTTCCAGTGTTCGTGCTTGGAAATTCTAGAAACCTGACTAACTCACTTGGAGAGTCATATCAAGTGGGAGATTAAACCTCTAACTCCTATAGGTTCCAGTGCCAAAGATCTTGCTCTATTAAATTCATCTGACTTTGGATTTTCTACTATGTTCCTTAGTGACATCTTTCATTATAGTTCTATAAGGATGGCTTATTTTCAATAGTTTCTTTTGTATTGGTATGATTATCTCCTCTGAATGAGCTCAATATATCTAGTTTCCCTTGTGGAAGATTGAAACTACCTATGGTGAACTTTGAAAAAACATGGACAACTCAAAAATGTATTTTGCTATTATGTTATTATGAGGAAATACAAAATTAAATTAACAAAAAAAAAATTTGAAGTAATATCACTATTGTACATTTTGGCCCTTTTTAAGATACGGTTTTTGGTCAATTTGTCTAAAATCCAACAAATATTTGTTGGAATTGTAAGTTTATTCTTTTTAATCTACATAATCCAAGTGCCTAAGTAGAGTTTCAAAGTGTTGAATCCATTCAAAAATGCACTTTAAACAACGAAAATTACACATTGTGTGTGTGTGTGTGTATGTGTCCATCTTAACCACATATATACCATTGTGAAAATATAAGTACCAAGTTATATGTCTTCAGTCCTTACCATCCCTCTAATAATTATTGATTTTGAAAGCCCCATTCCAAATAGACACACCTATTAGTGTAATAATTAAATTAGGTCATGAAATAATTTAAACCCAGTAAAACTACAACATTTTAGTTGGGTTAACATGTATGAACAAAGGAAATAACCCAGGAAGATTACATAGTCAAAATCTAATGGAAATGGAGGAAAAACTCTTATCCAAATAATATTTATAAATTAAAGAAAGTGTGGTGGGAGAATAAGCATTTACACAATTATCAGCATCATTTCTTAGCTCTTAATTAACAATTACATAACATATTGATGCTCAAAGATACTAATCTAAAAATTACTTAATTCTAGCAATCAATCTAGGAATGAGCTTTTACACCCAACCAAAGGCTCAATTTCACATCATCTTTCTATAGTTGAGAACCCCCTAGATAGGCTATGATACCACAAGGGGAAAATTGTCCACACCAAGATAAATGTGGTTGAGTGAAGGCATATATCATTCACACATAAGCATAGATTAGAGAGCTCTCTTCCCTATTGACCCTATGGCTTCCACAATCTTTATATGCCTACTAGATAGCTAGCATAGTAATTAAAAAATTCTCTTAAGAGTAATTAAGGAAATCCCTTCATTTCTCTATAGTCCCTTGATGATTTCGTTTCCCGTTACTTCTCATGCTCAACCAACACACATCAAATCATGACCCACTTTTCCTAGCTATCTTTACATATCTCTTGAAATTATATGGTGAGAAAATTTCTCTTTTGGGGTAACAAGAACACACCAACAGTGAAGTATTTGGGCATTCAAAATGCAATTTAATTTTCCATAATGTTGCAACCAACATTCCGCTTGGGATTGGAAACATTTCACTCACAATTTTCATTACTTCTATCACTCTTGCACCTTTTCTCTCTGTGTCGAGGCCCTCTCTATGTGTGAATTATTTTTTACCCTTTTTCCATTTATGGGTGTATGTGCCTTCCAAAATTTTCCATGTTCTTTACAATCTACTATTGTACAACCCCCATTTCTACCTCTACCTTTTTTTGGGTGGTCTTAAAATACCAAGGAATGTGCTTAACCCATTCCTTCTATTAAATTCTAAATCAACATTTCAATGACCACCCCATCTTCCCCAAGTATGAGGGTGACTATTCCAACTAGCTAGTCATTCACAATCAATGAGCTCTTGGGCAAAAGGTAAAAGTATCGTATTTTAATTCAAATTTGAAGGAAAGTCTTTGTTAAGAAAATTAAAAACTCACTCTTCTTTTCCCATTCATGGTATCTTAGTTTGTATTAGTTCTCTCATTCTTTTTCAGCTACTCAATAGTTTAAATAATCAGGAAAATACACATATATTATTCCTAGTTTAACCAACTCAATGTTCACATGCCAATCTAGATGATAATGGAATAATTAATTATGATTTTAATTGTAGTGAAAATAGGGGTGTTACACTATCCATCTATTTGTCTACTGAAGGTTGATAGGTGCACCAATACATGCAAATGTGTTTCATTGTAATTAAAGCACGAGGGATACACTCAATGAACCTCTGACATAGCATGTGAATTCATGGCATACTAAACAATACCCTTAATTTGACTAAATATTGGAAAATATATCTAAAAATAACTTTATTTAACCTCCTACCAATATGAACCAAATATTCCTTCCCAATTTAAAAATCCCCTACTTTCAATAGATATTATAGGCATCCATTTTTTCATTAGAATTTTTTTATACCCATTCATATTTTTTCATTAAATTTTAGCTCCATATTTTATACATCACATATAAAAACCCTTTTCCCCTTCTTATATGCTCAATAAATTATGTCATTATTTCCTCAATATATACCCCCCAATATCAATGCACGTGGTATGGCATTGCTCCCCCAATGAATACCCTGTGAATTGAAGACTATGTTCTAGTTTTGTGTTAATCAATAAAGTAGTCAAATTTGTTTTTGAAATTTGTATATCTTTTACCTAACTTCTATTTAATCCCGCCTTATAATACTCAAACATTCTAGCCCTATAGTTTGAAATATGATATATTCAACCTTGGGAATTAGCAATGGAATCTACAATAGTATGTGATGATTTAGTAAGTGAGATGAATTAGGGATCTTCAGTGTTTCTTTAACCTTGTCTTAAGCATCACAATGACCTAAGCCCTACCTCATTTTCAAATTTTAAATTTGGTGATTGTGGCATGTGGTTCACTCTATCTTCATTTGTTATTTGTGGGTTCAAATTTTGTTCGTGTAGGATCCATGTGCTTTATATGTTTATTTTAAAAGGGAAAAAATATTTTTAGTTGTTTTCATAATTTAATTTTTTTATTAAATATCAAAAGAAGAATATTTAGCAAATCTACCTAGAACCAAATAAATAATAATTCAATAATGGAGATCAAACTTTTCTATAATTCCTTCTCAAACTACTCAAAAGTTCCAAAACATGTTGAGCAATAGGGTAACAATGGAACATACCATGTGTATTTTTCCAATTAATAGACACAAGAGAACACACATACTTAGGAGCGCACACATGCTTAGGAACATCCACATGTTCTTGAAAACCCTAATATGACCATGTGTATTTTTCTAGTTAAATGACATAAGAAAACACACACACTTAGGAGTGTAGACATGCTTAGTAGCATAGACATGTTCCTAAAAACCCGACGTTTCACCCATGCCCATAAGAGTTGGCAAGCTTGTGTGGTGATTTAGAGAATTACAGCGATATAGGATCATCAATTCACGTGTGTTTTCAAGAATGTGAGCATGTTTTTATATGTGCAAATTCCCATGGGCCTTATTTCCATAGTTGTATCCATCGAATTCTTGTGAATGCCCATAACTTACAAATTGATGTATTACTTACAACCATAAAACGTTCCACGATTATGATCTAGATTGGATCTTCATATTATTTTTCATCTATCATGATACTTTCTAGGTGGAAAAATTAGAGGAATTGGTTTGTACACCCCATTTTAGTAGCAAGTCTCAAATTGAAAAATTGGGATCTAAAACCTTCTAAAGTAATTATGAGGCACCAAATAGCATATTTTTTGGGTGATAGGTCTTACAACTTATATGGACACTCTTGAAATTGGTCTACACTTTGATACCTTTCCAACAATATAAAAGATACCTCAATTGTAGCTCATATACAAAATTTACGCCTCCTAGTTAACCACCATGGTACAAGTGGATGCCACGTTGGACCTCATTAATCATGCATGTGGTGCTAGCCACATGAGGGATTTCAAGAAGAATCTAGAAGTTCCAAAACCTTATTGCATTAGGGGTTGAGGAATTCAAGCCCTTAACCTTCCATGGCTATTAGCCTACGTTAAATATCGAGTTGCTAGTAGCAGAAGGGATTCCATTATTTTGAATTGTGCTTGTTCGACAGATGAGTAAAACATCTAGTAGTGGTATTTTAAAAGCATAATATAGGGGAAGGAGGAATTTGTAGAGGCCATTTAGCTACAGTGTCAAAGATGTGTCAGAAATAACTCCATAGGAGTGCACATTCCTTTGTATGTGTATTTTTATAATTGAAGCAAAGAGAGAAGATAATAGACCTTATGTTCTGGTTGGGTCTTCTCATGTATTGGCTTTATCAATATATAACTTGTGTTTGTTGGTATGGATGGTTTTTTTATGTGCCTATTCTATCCATTTCTTATTTTATAAATCTGAACAAATATAATAATTAATTAATTTATAATATAATGAAGTAAATTTGTGTAATCTAAGATTTAATAATATTATAATATCATTATGATGAATTTTTCTCTTGAAATATCCATAGCACTTTACAGTATGGCAATCCTCCGACATAATTCCTGTTCTCAAATATAGTATCTATATTTTTATAGGAGTAATTATATTTATATATATTATTGTATATTACTTATTATCTCTATATAGTTATCTTTGATGTCGATTGTTAATATTCACTAAATTTTAGTTTTATACTTGATAAGGTTTGAAAGAAGAGTTCCTAAATCTTCATAATTTTGATGATTTAAAAGGTTAAGAAAATCAATATTTTTACAATATTTTGAAATTCAGAATCTAACATAGGCATAATCATGTTATCCTAAGAGAGTGCTTTTTATACTTCACCTTCATAGTGTTTGGTTGTGTTATATTATTTCCACGACTAGCCCACGTAGTTAACCAGGGGTTAGAGGGGGGCCTCACAGGCGGTTTGAGGTGTACCCATAACCCCACTTTATGGGTTTTGAGGCAGCGCCCCAGAAAATTCTGGTTTTGGACCCTATGTTAGGTTGGGCCGACCAACCTATGGTTTTGTGCATAATTTTCGCACATGTTTTTGGACGCGATGGTTTTCGGTCCATGGTTTTGGACACGATGGTTTTTCGGTCCGTGGTATTGGATGCTTCGGCATGTATAAATATGTATTATAACATTGAAAGGAACATAATGAAAAAACAAGATGGTAGTCCTGGTTTTGGAATCCAGGGGAAAATCTCTGTGTATATGTGTTATGCTCTCGCATTGTTTATTTTCTACATTTTAGAATTTGTATGTAGGTAATTTCTGTACGAGGTTAAAACCTACATTTGGTATCGGAGTAGTTTTGGCTTCAAGGGGACACCTTTGTTACTGAGGGGTTTCGCTCAGGCCTATGGTAGACCTTGTTCAGTGGGAGATCTGTGAGATTGATTCTAGTGGTAAAAGAAGATGGCGAGCAGTGGAAAGATAGAGATCGAGAAATTTAATGGTCAGAATTTTGAGTTGTGCAAACTCAAGATGGAGGATCTGTTGGTGGATAAAGATTAGTGTATCATGGTAGATCTGGGTACTAAACCAATGGAGTGTCCGATGAGGAATGGAAGAAGTTGGATTAGAAGGAAAAAACCACAATACGATTGTGTGTCTTAGATTCAGTATTTTTGAATGTATCAGGGGAAGCTACGGCGAAGGCTTTGTGGGACAAGTTAGGAACTTTGTACCAATCTATGTCTCTGGTGAATAAACTGTTCTTGTGGAAAAAGCTATATAACCTGAGGATGAAAGATGAGACTCGATGAAAGAGCATCTGAACGCATTTAAAGCACGCGAAGGTAGGCGGGTGCGAAATCAGTCTCAACCGTTGGATCATCCATTGTAGATCAACGGATGGGATTGTTCATGCTTGTCTGTGGGTCCTAGAGATAAACAACAGGCTGCTTAACACAGAGAAATGGTCCATAGTTGTTGGATCTAATGGACAAGTTCAATGGTTAAGATTAAAAGGGCAAGTCAGGAGTTGGCGAGAAGTGGGTGTCCTTGACATCAAAAGACTTTTCACTCTGGCCATTGGGCCGCAGGTTAAGAAGTCGGACGGATGCGATACCCTTATTTTATTGACATTTTTTGTTCTTTTCGGGTCTGTTTCCTGATTCTTGTTGCTATCCTTTGTTAAATGTAAGGTATGGTTGTAGGGAGGGAGGCATGGGCTTTGATCCCAGTTTTGAGGTTTTGACAGGGTCTCTCCATGGTCCATGACCATGCGAGAGTACTTGTATTCTATGTACTCTATTTGATGATTAATGAATTGGAAGGTCTGACTCTCGCATTAGCAAAAAAAAAGTGCATCATTTTGTTGTGTTATCTACCAGATTCGTGGGATAGTCTGGTTATTGCAATAGGTAGCAATGCAACTACCTTGCTGTTTGATGAAATAGTCTCAGCCTTGCTGATGGAGGAGATGAGACAGAAAAATATGCAGAGCCAGAATGGTGATGCCTTGTCTGTACGAGGATGGTCCCAAAACAGAAACAAAAATAAGTCATTGAGTGGGAGATCTAAATCTAGATGGAGATCTAAATCTCCAGGAAAACCTATAAAGGTGGTGTGTTGGAAATGCAAAAAGGAAGGGCACGTCAAAAGGGACTGTAAATCTAAAGCTCCTGATAAAGGAAAGCGATCTAATGATGCTCCTTCTGTAGAGGTGAAAACCACCTCAGATGAAGGTGGGGATGTGTACTTGGCTTCTTCAAGTACACATGTAGATCATGAGGCATGGTTGATTGACTCAGGTGCATCCTTTCACTTCACTCCCCATAGAGAGTGGTTTTGTGAGTATGAGAAATATGATGGTGGTGATGTCTTCTTGGGGAATGATAGGAAGGGTAGAATCGTTGGTTGCGAAAAATTAAAGTTGACGTTGCAAGGTGGAAGGGTTAGAACACTTCCAGGTGTTCTACATATTCCTGCATTTGCTAGAAATTTGATTTCTGTAAGCAAGCTGGATGATGCAAGTGTAAAGACAGTGTTCGAGAAGGATACCTGCAAGATGGTTTGGGGAGCATTGGTATTGATGTGGGGAGTTTGGATTGGAACTCTATACAAGCTGCAAGGTAGCACTATTGTTGATGGGTGCAACAGTTCTATGGTTCCTGAAAGTGGAGCTGAAAATCTAGTGGTCTCTGGAGAGAAGACCATACTGTGGCATCAAAGGCTTGGACATATTGGAGAAAAGGGCCTTCTAATACTTCATGGTAAAGGTATGGTAGAAGGTATGAGTAATAGCTCTTTGGATTTTGATTTCTGTAAAAAATGTGTATACGGAAAGCAGAATTGTGTGAGTTTCCCCTCTGGTGGTAAGAGGGCGAAACAGATATTAGAGCTTGTGCACAATGATGTGTTTGGACCTGTGAAGGTTCCATCACTGGGTAAGTCTGTGTACTATGTATCATTTATAGATGACTTCTCAAGGAATACATGGATATATTTCCTTAAGAAGAAATCTGAAGTCTTTGATAGGTTTAAAGAATTTACGGCTCTAGTAGAAAACCAGACAGAGAAGAAGATAAAGGTGCTAAGGACAGATAATGGTGGAGAGTTTTGCAGTAAGGAATTTGAAGAATTATGTAAGAAGTGTGGTATAGCATGGCAAAAGACTACTCCATATACACCTTAGCAAAATGGAGTTGCAGAAAGAATGAACAAGACGTTGATGGAAAGGCAAGAAGAATGCTCAGTGGTGCTGGGTTAGGATAGGAATTCTGGGCAGAGGCGGTGGAGACAGCATGTTACCTGGTCAACAGATCACCTTCATTAGCATTGGAGGATAAGACTCCACAAGAGGTATGGACTGGTAAGAAACCCTCTCTTTCACATCTGAGGGTATTTGGATGTGATGCATATGTACATGTTCCAAAGGAGAAATGAACCAAGTTGGATAGTAAAACTGAAAAGTGCAACTTTATTGGGTATAAGGATGGTTTAAAGGGTTATAAGCTTTGGAACCCAGCAACAAGGAAGGTTGTGTATAGCCGAGATGTGGTGTTCAGAGAGATGAAATATGTTATTAAACATGAAGTCTAATGAAAGGAACCTGAGAAGATAGAGTTTGAGCTAAAGGAGGAAGAATCAGACTCTACAGTAGAGGAAGAATTAGAAGATGAAGAGCCACAAACTCCGGGTGTAAGAAGATCAGTTCAAGAAAGAAGGCAGCCAGAAAGGTATATTCCATCTTATTTCTGTTCAAATTTTGCTTTATCTGTTACTGATGATGATCCCAGAACTGTGAAGGAAGTAGTAGATTCAGAGGATGAAAAACTCTGGAAAGAGGCCATGGTTGATGAAATGGCATCTTTGCACAAAAATGAGGCTTGGTATCTGGTGGAGTTGCCAGCTGGAAGGAAACCCATTGATAGCAAATGGGTGTTCAAGAAGAAGACAAATGAAGAAGGAAAGTTGGAGAAATAAAAAGCTCGGTTGATAGCAAAGGGTTATTCCCAGGTGTCGGGAATTGATTTTGGTGATATTTTTTCTCCTGTTGCCAAGGTAACTTCTATTAGGTTGCTTTTATCTGTTGTTGTTGCTTTTGATTTTGAGGTAGATGGATGTGAAGACAACATTTCTTCACGGGGATCTGGAAGAGGAGATCTACATGAAGCAACCTGAAGGCTTTGCAGTGAAGGGTAAGAAAGAACTGGTTGCAAGTTAAAGAAGTCTTGTATGGGTTGAAACAGTCACCAAGGATGTGGTATCAGAAATTTGATACATTTATATGGGGACTTGGCTTCACCAGAAGCACAACATATCACTGTGTGTATTTTAAATTAATTGGTGACTGTGTTATTTATCTAGTCTTGTATGTTGATGATATGTTGCTGGTTGGAAATGACAAAGAAATTATCCAGGATTTGAAGTCCCAATTGTCCTCCAAATTCGACATGAAAGATCTTGGTGCTGCAAACTATATTTTGGGCATGTAAATTAAAAGAGATCAGTCAAAGAGGAAGCTTTGGTTAAACCAGAGGAAGTATGTCGAGACAATACTGCAAAGGTTTAATATGCAGGATAGTAAACCGGTGAAGGTTCCTATTCCTGTAGGTGTGAGGTTATTTGCTGAGAAGTGTCCCAAGACACAAGAAGAGGAAGAGGACATGTCCCGTGTTCCATATGCAAGTCCAATCGGTAGCCTGATCTATGCAATGGCTTGTACTAGACCAGACATTGCACATACAGTGGGAGTATTGGGCAGGTTTATGCCAAAACCAGGAAAGGAGCATTGGATAGAAGTGAAGCGGGTTTTCAGGTATTTGCGCAGCACTAGTGATTATGGTTTGTTCTACCAAGGAAGACCAGGATTGGATAGAGTGTTGGATATTCATGGTTTTGTTGATGTAGACTGGGCTGGAGATCTGGATCAGAGAAGATCTACAAGTGGGTATGTGTTTAACCGATTTGGAGGTGCAATCAGTTGGATGAGTAAGAAACAATCTGTAGTGGCACTATCAACTACAGAGGCAGAATACATGGCAGCCACTCATGCAAGCAAGGAAGAAGTTTGGTTGCAGAGATTGTGTTTAAGTATGGGGTTAGTACAGGAAGCTATAAGGATAGACTGTGACAGCCAAAGTGCAATTTTCTTGGCAAAGAACCTTGCATATCATTCAAAGACAAAGCACATTGATGTTCAATATCACTTTGTGAGGGATATTATAGAAGACAAAAATGGTGTTGCTGGTAAAGGTGGACACTTTGAAGAATACTGCAAATGCATTGATAAAATCTATGAGCTCTAAGAAGTTCTCTTGGTGTAGAGAAACAATGGGCATTGTAGGGCTGGATAAATGACTAAGCTCTCTTGTGGCTCCCTATGGAAAGAAAACAACAAGTGGGAGAATGTTGGGATGTGTTATATTCTTTCCATGACTAGCCCACGTAGTTAACCGGGGGTTAGAGTGGGGGGTCACAAGGGCTTTGAGGTATACCCGTAACCCCACTTTATGGGGTCCAGGGTAGCGCCCCAAAAAAATTTGGTTTTGGACCCTATGTTAGGTTGGGTGGACCCACCTATGGTTTTGTACATGATTTTTGCACATGTTTTTGGACGCATTGGTTTTTGGTCCATGGTTTTGGACGTGATGGTTTTTCGGTCCATGTTATTGGATGCTTTGGCATGTATAAATATGTATTATAACATTTAAAGGAACATAATGAAAAATCAAGCTGGTAGTCCTAGTTTTGGGATCCAGGGGGAAATCTCTATGTATACGTGTTTTATGTGTTATGCTCTTGCATTATTTATTTTCTATGTTTTAAAATTCATATGCAGGTAATTTCTATACGGGGTTAAAACCTACATTAAGATTTGAGAGAAGAGTTCCTAAATCTTCATAATTTTGATGATTTAAAAGGTTAAGAAAATCAATATTGTTACAATATTTTGAAATTCAGAATCTAACATAGGCATAATCATGTTATCCTAAGAGAGTGATTTTTATACTTCACCTTCTTAGTATCACAAATATGAAAATATATTTCATCCTATAGAGTTTTATGAGTTTTAAAACACCATGTTTCACTATGGAGCAATGAGAGCTTATTCTTATCTTAGAAATATTCATTTTATTCTCTAAAATAGTTTTATTATAAAGATGTTTCTAGGTTTGATCAATCTTTCTTCATGAGTCTCTAGAGATATTGCAATGCCAAACTTCACACCCATATAAGATAATGGGAATAATGAAACTCTCAAAGGGGGTTTTCTTAGACTTGTTGTCCATATAATATGGCAAGAATTATGAGAGTCTTAAAGAGGTATTTTGTTTGCCTGGTTGATTTAAAATTGTTTTCAAGACCAAAAAAGATTTTCTCAATAGAACTAGTCCTAGTTCAATGATATAGTTACAGGATATTTATATAAGGGTTGGTGCTAGATAATGCTACCGAATTATGACACTAGATCTAATCACTAAAAATAATTATTAAAGGTACTTATATAGATTTTTAGGACAACATGTGAAAGGATGAAATGTATACAATCAAATTATCTCCCTCAATATATAACTTTTATTTATGGAAAATAGGTATAAATTTAAAAAATATTGTTTTTGTAAGGTTGGTGTTAGGCCAAAATTTTGGTATGTAAATAATGGGTTTTTATTAAAAACAAACTTATATAGGTGTAGATATTTCTCTGATATTTTTAATTTTAATTTTATATTTTTTCTAATTTAGAAACATAGTGAAGCCTTAAACTGAAGAGGTCTAGTATTAGGCTATGCTATGAGGGTCTTAACATATTCATTATTTTTTTTTTTGTTTTTTACTATGTAAGTCTCATCTATACTGACGCTAATTCTTTTTCGATTTCAAAATAGGTCAATCAATTGAATGCTACAAAAAAAATAGAAGACCTTTGTTTTTCATAAATTTTATATATGTCAAAAACTAAATAAATAAATAAGAAATAATAAATCATTTCTATATATATATATATATATATATATATATATATATATATATATATATATATATATATATATATATATATATATATAATTTACACATATATCTCTATGAACGTGTTCAATTTCATTGGAAATGAAAGTATACATCATATACAAAAACATGGTTGAAAATCAAGAATTTGTAGTAATGGATTATTTCTAGTTTATGTAGACCAAAACAAGAGGTTTTACAATATAAACCTAAACCCAAAGTGGCCATCTCATCCACCAAATAATTGCGAACAGTGTTCCTGCCAAAATTTTATAAAATTAATAACATGTGCACATTATTAATGCAAACACGTTTTATTATATTAATGTTCACATATTTTATAATACATACACATTATTTTCTCCATCTCTCATCATCTTTCCCAAGTCTCTTTGGCTCCCATCTCTCTCTTCCTCCCTCTTTTCCCTAACCTCTCTCTCTCTCTCTCTCTCTCTCTCTTAAGCTCCCTACTCTATAACTTTTATATCTCTTCCCCTCTTTCGATCTCGCTCTCTCTTTCCCTATTCCCCAACCATAATTTTCTTTTCATCTCCTCATCAGTCTCTCTATCTTTTCCCCTTTCTCTCTCTCCCCCTTATGTCTCCCATGTATATATCTCTCTCTCTCCCTCCCTCTTTGTCTCTCTTCCCCTTTCCCTATCATTTTAGCTCTATCCCCCCCCCCCCTCTTATGTCTCCATCTTAGATCCCTCCATCTCACATTCCCTAGAACCATCCCCACCCCCACCCAATGTGTGCCTCTCTACCCCTTTTCCTATCCCTTTATATCTGTCTATCTCTCTCTTTCTCTCTCTCTCACACACACACATACACACATCCTCCATATATTTCTCTTTAATCCAAAATCTCTCTCTACCAATTTCGATATCCAGTTTTAGTGCTTCTCCTATCCATATCCATCTTTTTATCTCTCTCCCCATCTATCTCTTTCCCACACTCTCCCTCCCCCCCTCTGCCTCACATGATCTGAAATAATCATATGTTAAATTGAATTAGAATTGATTAATGCCAATAGTGAACCGAATGTTAACTTAAAGTGCTTTAACCGTGAGAATCGATTGAAAAGGGATGAATTGACGAAAGAATTAAAACATAAGAAAGATGTAATCATAAGTGAAAAGAAGAAAAACACAGCGATACCAGACAACAAGATTAATTACGGAGTTCGTCCCCGATGGACTACGTCTCTGGGTCCACTTTCAAGATGGGCGGTCGCTTTATTAGGATTGAATCTGAGGAGGTCGATTACATAGAAAATTAACCGGACTGATTTTGCATGTAGGCACTTCTGATCATTGTCACAAGAAAGCTCTATGAAATAGCTTTGCAAGGCCTATCATAGTTCCAAATTCTAACTCCCGGTGCTCCTGTTACACTTAAAACGAAACAACTTATATCCTCTAGAATCTGCATACAAAACTCAAAACCACTCTTCCCTCTCTTCAAAGCACCTATTTGGCTTTATAACCCTCCAGATACACTCCAACTCCTTCATGTTGAGTTTAGGAATGCATGATTTGAATTTTTGGTTGGTTTAGGGTTTGTTGAAAGATTTTTTATGTCACATAGTGACATTTAACACCTTAGGTGTATTAAAAAAATCCAAATTCCGAACAAAAACCCACTTTCAACCTTGGATTAGCCTGAATCTGTTAGCGGCTAGCTAATTGGGCACAGGAGTGCTGACAACACATGTAAATAGGTGGAGGAAACCATTTGCAGAAACCTCCAAGCTGGCGGTTCTGGTGACTCATCCGCTGACTGTTGATGGTTGGCGGTTAATCTGGTGCCCACATGCCAAGGTTTCGATGATGTGGTTAATTGAAAACTCTGAGAGTCTTCTACCTGTAGCCATTAGCTCCTCACTACTCACATGACCATGGTTAGATACAATTCCCCATGCGGTCAAGCTCTGATGCTAACCCCAACATTTAATCGTTATCTGCTTACATGTCCAGGTTTACTCCGCATGGTTCCGATGCGGTTAGGAACCTATGGGTTATTGTTTTGTTTGTATTGTAATGTTTGTTACATAATTTTTGCAATGTTTATTACAATGGTTTTTGGTAATGTGTATTACATGACCTGAATGGGTTTTAGCTTAGGTTTTATTGTATTTAGATACATGGTGTAGTTTATAGATTAGGTTTTTAGGTGTTAGGGCTAGGACTGAGGTTATGCATTAGGGTTTTAAAATGATGTCTTTATATTTTAGCTTTTAGGATTTTGTCAAATGAACAAAAGAGCTCCTGTTACAACAATTGTCACAATCTGACATAAAAACCCCATAAGACGACCTATTCCATCCTTAACAACCAAACCCCGATGGAACTGATGAAAAGCATATGTCGAAAACGAGGTACATATCCATCGAACACCATGAAAACCATTGACATCACCGGACAACCTGAACCATAAACATCACTGTCGAAGCTGAATATACTGGACACTAAATGTTGACAACGAATACTGGCGAAGTTGATAAAGTTCAAGACCTTATTGGCCATGATCATTGAAGATCACTTTGACTTTGAACCATTGAAGACTCCACTCATGCTGGACTCACAAGATCCTCCTAGATCAATCCTTTCCACTTGAAAGCTTTGGGATCACAAAAGTTTGTCTAGACAGATAATAGGTAAGGGTAGAGCTTCCTCATGATCCACCTTTTCTGGAAGATGCATTGATACATTTGATCAATCACCTGAAAGTGATGACCCTGATGATGCTGATCATGGCATCCTCTGAATTTTTGACCTGTTCCCTCCATCGGCAGTATGTACAACTTGTAAAGATGGTCAAACAACCTATTATGAACATGGAAATTGACTTCTTTCCATGAAGTACCATGAATTAGTGATTCATAAACATCTTTGAAAATAGTCTCTGCAGAATATTGTTCAATACTATTGACATGTACTAACAATCTATTTTGTGGAATAACAGAAACATTCAAAGACATTCTGGAGATCATACTAGCTACTTGATTTCATATACTTTCCCGATTCTTGTGTACTAAGTGAACTTGCTGCAATAAACTCATCAAAATGTGAGGTGAAAACTACTGCAACTTAGTTTTATTTTGAAAGTATTGAAATATCAGATGACTTATCTGAATCACTGTTTCTTCATTCATTAAATGATGTTTCCATTGATTAGAACTTTCCCTTAATGCAAAAGTTTCCCTTAGATGTATTGAATACTTTGACACTGCTTTAGAAAAAGCTTTGACATGAAAAGAAATGGGCTTCCTCTCCACTTGAAAAGAGGCTTCCAAATTGTTTGAAACATGAAATGGTGACACAATGTTGGAAATAATACTGAGAGGGGTGGGGGGTGAATTAGTATTAGCAAATCAATAATCTTTTTCTTTTCATACTCAATTTTATATATGCTACTTCAATGAAGGTAACCCGTGTGTGCATGCAACTGTGTTTAAAGAAACAAGCATATACCCAGTAAACTCATGATTTAGTTAATTATCATATGTTGATCTTTAATCTGAGCATCGGGACTTTAAACATTAAACAGTTACCATGTGTATTTAATAATAGAAAGACTTATTCCAGTACGCAGGCTTCTACCTATAGAAGGCTATCACCTTCTCTCATTCTCCAGCTTCTACTGGAAGGGAACTACAACCCCCCTTGCTCTTGTACTGGCTGATATGTTTACCAGTACGTAGGTGCCGGCCTACTGAAGGCTACAACCTTCTCACTTCCTCTAGGGGCTACGTTTCATAAATTTTCATACTGGATACTCCTAGAACACAACATAAAAATATGAAGGCCACGTTTCATCCAATTTTCATACTGGACCCATCAACAACATTGAAGCACAAATCAATCACTACTGCAATACAACCATAAACTACACCTGCATCATCAATCTCCAAAACACTACATCATCATTCAGAATATGTTGTAACCTCAAAACCAAACTTCAGAGTGTATACGCTATTTGGAAAAATCCAACCTGCGTGTATACGTAGTTTCCATGAACCAAACCAGCGTGTAGATCTGCAAACACTTTGTTGTACTTCTAGACTTTAGACATAATTACACATTGAGGATAAAACATGTGTTGGTGATAAGATCTAGCCCATCCATTATTAGATCACATAATGATAAGTCATTATGATCCTGATCCATCATTAGATTTCATCCATCAACACTAAAGCTAATCTCAATCAACCAATCTGAATATGCGGAGTACTGTCACCAGAAAAACAATCACCAGAACACAATGAAAAACCTAGATCTCCACATCAACAGCCAGAACCAAATGCAATTTCAAAAATCATAGTTCACAAAGTATACACTACTTTGTTTTGTTGAACCTGCGTGTATACACACTTTTACTAAGGTCAACTAGCATATAAATCTATAAATATTCATTCATAATTTTGCAACTATTCCAGACTTCAGTTATAACTAGATCATAATATTTACAGATCAACACATGCATCAATATACAGATCTAGAATAAACATGATCAAACCAGATAAAGATTATTCATTCCAATCCTTAAGATCTCGATCCATCATTAGAACTTATCCTCCATCAAGCGCTAAGGTTCATACTTGGTTCAGATCCAGCAATGTACCATAACCCAATAACCTGTATTCTAGATCTTGGTCTTCATTAGATATACAATACTTAAGTGCCTTTGCCTAATGATTTTCTCCTTCTTTTATAGTCTTAGGCCTCACTCAATACCATGGTCCAAAACCACTTAGAATCAATACCTTGGACCAAATACCTGGTATCAACACGTCTAACAAGATACCTTGGACCAATACCATGGACCAAATACCACGAACCAAAACCAAGTTTTCCAACATGTACGCGCCTTTCCTTTCATGAAAGTGCGTGTGTACTCTATACGCGCCTTTTGGTCTTCTAACCCTACGTGGCTTGGTCAATGCGGAACCTGTGTATTCCCTTCTTTCTTCATTCTGTGTAGCCTGAACTATAAATCATCACATCTATAAACGCTATTGTTATGCATTTTGTCACATCTAATATGTCTTCTGCAGATTCATCTAGTTACCATATACAAGAGAGTTGCTCTGCTATAAGTGGGTTGCCATCAAGTACAACACATACATCATAATGCCAACAATCTCCCCCTTTGGACTTGATGGCAACGATGTTGGTGTTGATTACTGCAATATGTAGAAACTGTTAGAGATAACAAGAAACACCAAAATACTCTCCCCCTTTGACATCAAGGGCAAAGGGCGGACTAGGATATTCTCCCCCTTTGATATCAAGGGCATAGGGCTGAATTTTCTGATTAAACTCCCCCTTTGTTCATGCTGAGATGTACTGTATCATCCATGCTCCCCCTGAGCACATGTTTAATTCTCTGATATGCTGAAGTGTACTGTCCATGCTCCCCTTGACTGTAAGCAAGGTCTCCAAAAAGATGTTCTACAAGAAGAACATGACTCTATACATCATAAATGACCTTCCTATCAACAAAGACTTATACAAAAATCCATCTCCCAACCAAGTGGGGATATACCAAGATTGACTCATCCACCCAACCAAGTGGGGATATACCAAGATTGACTCATCCACCCAACCAAGTGGGGATATATCAAATGTTTATACATGACAGAATAAGAACATTACATCATCCATCCCATGCATAGTGGGAATAGGTCGTTTCATGACCTTGACATTAAAAAGATATACATGACATAGAGACCAAATATCTAAAACAAAACCATGATAGTATTCAACAACTATCATAGACCATGTATGATCTACTCCATAAGCATCTGTCAACAACATCTAGACTAGCAACCTATATATGTCCATCATTAGTTCCCTGTGACAAAGAATGTCTGCATATAGATATCAACTCATCTTCTTGATCTCATCAAGGTCAACTTGCATCGTTTTCATAACCTTAAGAAAATGTCATATCTCCAAGCAGTAGCACCAAGTCATTCACATCATATCATATGTATGTGAAAATACCATAGTCATCATCCATGATCATAACATCATTATAAAGAACTGCATGATCTTTCTACAAGAACCTTCAATATATCAATCATGTATCATCAATAGAGATCATCCCACATCTGATACACATCAACCATGATAATCAACATATGTGAGTATCAACCTATCATCAACAGGTAAGAACTCATCATCATTAAGTGATTAAGTAAGCCATGTCTTTGAATAGCTATGTCTACACCATTCTCTTGGCCAACCAACAATATGAAACATAATTAATTATCTATGTATCCGTCATACTGTATATCCATGAAAGAGATATCAATATGTATCTTGATATCATCAATAGAAACAATCCTCAACCATGTGATAACCAAGAACCATAGGAATCATGTATCATAACTATACCATATGATATTTAGAAGGCATGATGATAGTAGCATGAAAGAAATGAGTGGCTCATCACTAAATAATGAAGATGTGTACTCAAGATTTGTACTTTTCCTTGTCCTTATGAGGATCACCATGTAAGCAATATATATGACTATATGCATCATCATGAATCATCCACAACCATCCATGAATCTGATCTGAAACCCAACTATATGACCCCCAAGTATCATATGAGATTTTATCATGGATAATTCATAATCGTAACATAGCAAGATGTATCATTTAGCCATATAAACATCATCATCTTTGATTAGGTACCAAATACTTCTAAACATAATGCCAATAATGTTTTATTAGAAGCATAGCATGTTCTCCCCCTGAACCTATTCCATCTGTTCACTGTCAAATCTAATCATGCACATATCAGCAAGAAGTATCAAGGCATCATCAACAATTAGATATACATCAAGTTAACTTATGAGGATAAAAAACAACATATTATGAGTATCAATATATTTCCACACATTATCAGCAGATTGTAACCATCATCAAACAGAGAAATAATTGACTGAACCATATCAGATCCTTTTTCCTGAGTCTATCCCACAACTTTTCCTCAAACTAACATATACGTGACTGTGCAGTGTCTAATTCGCATATATACGCGACATATCTTCATGAAACCTGTGTATGAGATTTAGCACACTGAAGTTTCACACTTTCAGCTCCCTCTAAGTCTGTCATGTTTGTACATTGTGCTGTGCCACATTTTTTTTACTGTACTTCCTTATTCTTCCATATCTTCGAGTGTGATGATGTTTTCTCCTTTTGGTATGGTGTTCGTACTTTGTTCTTGCATTCCTTAGCTATATGTCCAAACTTGTTACATGCATAACATCTCATATGTTTCATATTCCTTATATAGTAGTCAATGGTGTTGTGACCAAACATATTGCAAGCAAAACAATATCCCTTAAAGTACCTGGAATGTGATGATCTTTCTGTGTGATGGTCTTGAACCATTCTACTTCTGCATCTGGCTACAACATGTCCAAAATTATGAAATACATAACATTCAACATTATTCATTTGAGGAAATAACCAACTATCACTTACATAGTTAGGAGTAATAGATTTTATTTGAATAATTTCTTTCCTTGGTTGTTGATGGGATTGACCTCTCATCTCCTTGTTGAGCATTTCATATTTTCTATTAGAGTTCGTTGTCTTACTTTGTGAACTAGATTCACCTTCAACATATTCATGAAAACCAAGACCAGTTCTGATAGCAAGAGACCTTTGACTACTAATAATATCATCCAAGATCTTAGTACTATCTTGAAATCATAAGAGCTTATCCTTTTCTTCTAATTTATATTTTAGAACATTTACCTCAACCTGATGTTGCTCTTCCTTTTCAAGATACTACTTCTTCATGATTCCTTCAACTTTTCTTCCTTCTTCCAACTGATGTCTTAATTCAAGAACTTCGTTTTCTTGTTTCTAAAGAGCTTGGAGTAGTTCTTTATTCTGCTTATTTGATTCTTCAAGATCTTCTTTTAGCAAGAGGATCTTAGCTTCAAGACATTCATAGTAACTGGATCTATCTCTGAGTTTCTTGATTGTGTGCTCCTTTCATTTACTTCATTTCTTAGTGATGTCACTTCATCCTGTAGCTTTTGACATTGATATTCCTTTTCCTTGAATTGCTTCCTTGCCTTGTTTCCTTCCTCTAGATGAGCTTTTAGTTTGGTAGCTTCTTCTTTGAAGGCACATTCCCTTTTGTGCAATAGATCTTGTTGATCTCTAATTTTGTCCATAAGCCTTTTAAATTCTGCCTCTATTTCATATCTTTCTTCCTCACCCATAAGAGAAAATTCATTTGTTTCACTATTACTTTCATCGTCTTCAAATGGATGGAGAAATGCATCACCAGAACTCATACCTAATAGTTCTTTTGCTTGCTCATCTTCATTCTGAGGTGATTCTGAATCTGAAGAGTTGCTTCCACATATTCCCCAATCAATTCTCCCACTACCATAGTTCCTTTGAGATGTCTTCTTCTTCTTAGGCACTTTCTTCTTTAGCTTCTTTCCCATTGTTCTACAAATCTCCTTAAATGATCAAGCTTCTACCAAAGGACCTAATGTGATACCAAATTTTGGAAATAATACTAAGAGGGGGGGATGAATCAGTATTAGCAAATCAATAATCTTTTTCTTTTCATATTCAATTTTATATACGCTACTTCAATGAAGGTAACCCACGTGTGCATGCAACTGTGTTTAGAGAAACAAATGTATACCTAGTAAACTCATGATTCAGTTAATTATCATATGTTGATATTTAATCTGAGCATCAAGACTTTAAACATTAATCAGTAACCATGCGTAGTTAATAATAGAAATAACCATCACATATAAGCAACACACATGAACACCAAGAAGTAAGGTGGAAAACCAATGTGTTTAAAAACTACCTGTTGTTGTCGTCTCTGTCTTCTTTTAATAATAAGAAAAATTGTTTACAATATTGTACTGGCACAGACTTATACCAGTACGCAGGCTTCTACTTGCAGAAGGCTACCACCTTCTCTCATTCTCCAGCTTCTACTAGAAGGGAGCTACAACCCCCCTTGCTCTTGTACTGGCTGATATGTTTACCAGTACGTAGGTGCCAGCCTACTGAAGGCTACAACCTTCTCACTTCCTCCAGGGACTGTGTTTCATGAATTTTCATATTGGATACTCCTAGAACACAACATCAAAATCTGAAGGCCACGTTTCATCCAATTTTCGTACTAGACCCATCAACAACATTGAAGCACAAATCAATCACTACTGCAATACAACCATCAACTACACCTGCATCATCAATCTCCAAAACACTACATCATCATTCAAAATCTGTTGTAACCTCAAAACCAAACTTCAGAGTGTATGCGATATTTGGCAGAATCCAACCTGCGTGTATACGTAGTTTCCCTGAAGCAAACCAGCGTGTAGATCTGCAAACACTTTGTTGCACTTCTAGACTTCATACATAATTACACATTGAGGATACAACATGTGTTGGTGATCAGATCTAGCCCATCCATTATCAAATCACATAATGATAAGTCGTTATGATCCTGATCCATCATTAGATTTCATCCATCAACACTGAAGCTAATCTCAATCAACCAATTTGAATATGAAGAGTACTGTCACAAAAAAAACAGACACCAGAACACAATGAAAAACCCAGATCTCTGCATCAACAGCCAAAACCAAATGCAACTTCAAAAATCATAGTTCACAAAGTATACACTACTTCGATGTGTTGAACCTGCGTGTATACACGCTTTTACCAAGGTCAACCAACATTTACATTTGTAATATTCATTCATAATTTTTCAACTATTCCAGACTTCAGTTATAACCAGATCATAATATTTATAGATCAACGCATGCATCAGTATACAGATCTAGAATAAACATGATCAAACCATATAAAGATTATTCATTCCAAGCCCTAAGATCCCGATCCGCCATTAGAGCTTATCCTCCTTCAAGTGCTAAGGTTCATCCTTGGTTCAGATCCAGCTATGCACCATAACCCAATAACCTGTATAATAGATCTTGCTCTTCATTAGATATACAATACTTAAGTGCCTTTGCCTAATGATCTTCTCCTCCTTTTATAGTCTTAGGCCTTACTCAATACCATGTTCCAAAACCACTTAGAATCAATACCTTCGACCAAATACATGGGGTCAACATGTCAGACAAGATACCTTGGACCAATACCATGGATCACAATACCATGGACCAAATACCACAGACCAAAACCAAGTTTTCCAACATGTACGTTCCTTTCCTTTTGTGAAAGTGCATGTGTACTCTATACGTGCCTTTTGGTCTTCTAACCTACATGTATATGTAGCTTGGTCAATGCAGAACCTTCATATACCGTTCTTTCTTCATTATGTGTAGCCTGAACTATAAATCATCACATCTATAAACGTTATTGTTATGCATTCTGTCACATCTCATATGTCTTCTATAGATTCATCTAGTTACCGTATACAAGAGAGTTGCTCTGCTATAAGTGGGTTTCCATCAAGTACAACACATACATCATAATGCCAACAATCTCCCCCTTTGGACTTGATGGCAACCATGTTGGTGTTGATTACCGCAATATGTAGAAACTGTTAGAGATAACAAGCAACACCAAAATTCTCTCCCGCTTTGACATCAAGGGCAAAGGGCGAACCAGGATATTCTCCCCCTTTGATATCAAAGGCATAGGGCTGAATTTTCTAATTAAACTCCCCCTTTGTTCATGCTGAGATGTACTGTATCATCCATGCTCCCCTGGAGCATATGCTGAATTATCTGATATGCTGAAGTGTACTGTCCATGCTCCCCCTGACTGTAAGCAAGGTCTGCAAAAAGATGTTCTATGAGAAGAACATGACTCTATACATCATAAATGACCTTCCTATCACCAAAGACTCATACCTACATCCATCCCATGCATAGTGGGAATATGTTGTTTCATGACCTTGACATTAAAAAGATATACATGACATAGAGACCAAATATCTAAAACAAAACCATGATAGTCTTCAACAACTATCATACACCATGTATGATCTCCTCCATAAGCATCTATCAACAGCATCCATACCAGCAACCTGTATATGTCCATCATTAGTTCCCTGTGACAAAGAATGTCTGCATATAGATATCAACTCATCTTCTTGATCTCATAATGATCAACTTGCTTCATTTTCATAACCTTGAGAAAATGTCATATCTACAAGCGATAGCACCAATTCATTCACATCATATCATATGTATGTGAAAATACCATAGTCATCATCCATGATCATAACATCATTATCAAGAATTGCATTATCTTTGTACAAGAACATTCAATATATCAATCATGTATCATCACTAG
Organism: Pinus tabuliformis; assembly: GCA_031772625.1. NCBI lineage: Eukaryota > Viridiplantae > Streptophyta > Pinopsida > Pinales > Pinaceae > Pinus > Pinus tabuliformis. Next base: position 95,052,258 of record CM062820.1, read on the forward strand.
AGATCATCCCACATCTGATACACATCAACCATGATAATCAACATATGTGAGTATCAACCTATCATCATAAGGTAAGAACTCATCATCATTAAGTGATTAAGTAAGCCATGTCTTCGAATGGCTATGTCTCCACCATTCTCTTGGCCAACCAACAATATGCAACTTAAGTAGTTATATATGTATCTGTCACACTGTATATCCATCAAAGAGATATCAATATGTATCTTGATATCATCAATAGCAAGAATCCTCAACCATGTGATAACCAAGAACCATAGGAATTCTGTATCATAACTATACCATGTGATAACCAAGAACCATAGGAATCCTGTATCATAACTATACCATGTGATCTTTAGAAGGCATGATGACAGTAGCATGAAAGAAATGAGTGGCTCATCATTAAATAATGAAGATGTGTACTCAATATTTGTACTTCTCCTTGTCCTTATGAGGATCATCATGTAAGCAATATATATGACTATATGCATCATCAACGAATCATCCACAACCATCCATGAATCTGATCTAAAACCCAACTATGTGACCCCCAAGTATCATATGAGATTTTATCATGGGTAACTCATAACCGTAACATAGCAAGATGTATCATTTAGCCATATAAACATCATCATCATTGATTAGGTACCAAAGACTTCTAAACATAATGCCAACAATGCTTTATTAGAAGCATAGCATGTTCTCCCCCTGAACTTGTTCCATCTGTTCACTGTCAGATCTAATCATGCACATATCAACAAGAAGTATCAAGGCATCATCAACAATCAGATATACATCAAGTTAACTTGTGAGGATAAAAAAAAACATCTTATGAGTATCAATATATTTCCACACATTATCAATAGATTGTAACCATCATCAAATAGAGAAATAATTGAATGAACCATATCAGATCCTTTTTCTTGAGTCTGTCCCACAGAGTGTCTAACTCGCGTATATACGTGACATCTCTTCATGAAAATTTCGTATGAGATTTAGCACACTAAAGTTTCATGCTTTCAGCTCCCTCTAAGTCTATCATTTTTGTACATTGTGTTGTGCCACATCTTTCTAACTGTACTTCCTTCTTCTTCCATATCTTCTTGTGTGATGATGTTTTCTCCTTTTGGTATGGTGGCTTTACATTGTTCCTGCATTCCTTAGCTATATGTCCAAACTTCTTACATGCATAACATCTCATATGTTTCATATTCCTTCTATAGCAGTCAATGGCATTGTGACTAAACACATTGCAAGCAAAACAATATTCCTTCAAGTACCTGGAACGTGATGATCTTTCTATGTGACAGTCTTGAACCATTCTACTTCTAGATCTGGCTGCAACATGTCCAAAATTATGACATACATAACATTCAACATTATTCATTTAAGGAAATAACCGACTATCACTTCCATAGTTAGGAGTAATAAATTTTCTTTGAAGAATTTGTTTCCTTGGTTGTTGATGGGATTGACCTCTTATCTCCTTGTTGAGCATTTCGTATTTTATATTAGAGTTCGTTGTCTTACTTTGTAAACTAGATTCACCTTCAACATATTCATGAAAACCAAGACTAGTTTTGATAGCAGGAGACCTTTGACTACTAAGAATATCATCCAAGATTTTAGTACTATCTTGAAATCGTAAGAGCTTATCCTTTTCTTCTAATTTATCTTTCAGAAAATTTACCTCAACCTGATGTTGCTCTTCCTTTTCAAGATATTGTTTCTTGATGATTCCTTCAGCTTTTCTTACTTCTTCCAACTGATGTCTTAATTCAAGAACATTGTTTTCTTGTTTTTCAAGAGCTTGGAGTAGTTCTTTATTCTGCTTATTTGATTCTTCAAGATCTTTTTTTAGCTAAAGGATCTTAGCTTCAATACTTTCATAGTAACTAGATCTATCTCTGAGTTTCTTAATTGTTTTGCTCCTTTCATTTACTTCATTTCTTAATGATGTCACTTCATCCTGTAGCTTTTGACATTGATCTTCCTTTTCCTTGAATTGCTTCCTTGCCTTGTTTCCTTCCTCTAGATGAGCTTTTAGTTTGGTAGCTTCTTCTTTGAAGGCACATTACCTTTTGTCCAATAGATCTTGTTGATCTCTAATTTTTTCCACAAGCCTGTTAAATTTTTCCTCTATTTGATATCTTTCTTCCTCACCCATAAGATCAAATTCATTTTTTTCACTATTACTTTCATCATCTTCAAATGGATGGAGAAATGCATCACCAGAACTCATACCTGATAGTTCTTTTGCTTGGTCATCTTCATCCTGAGGTGATTCTAAATCTGAAGAATTTCTTCCACATATTCCCCAATTAATTCTCCCACTATCATAGTTCCTTTGAGAGGTCTTCTTCTTCTAAGGCACTTTCGTCTTTAGCTTCTTTCCCATTGTTCTACGGATCTCCTTCAAGTGATCGAGCTTCTACCAAAGGACTTGCTCTGATACCAATTGTTGGAAATAATACTTTGGGGGGTGAATTAGTATTAGCAAATCAATAATCTTTTTCTTTTCATACTCAATTTTATATACGCTACTTCAATGAAGGTAACCCACGTGTGCACGCAACTGTATTTAAAGAAACAAGAGTATACACAGTAAACTCATGATTCAGTTAATTATCATATGTTGATCTTTAATCTAAGCATCAGGACTTTAAACATTAAATAGTAACCATGTGTAGTTAATAATAGAAAGAACCACCACACATAAGCAACACACATGAACACCAAGATCTAAGGTGGAAACCCAATGTGGGTAAAAACCACCTGTTGTTGTCGTCTCTATCTTCTTTTAATAATAAGAAAAACTATTTACAATATTGTAATGGCGCAGACTTATACCAGTACGTAGGCTTCTACCTGCAGAAGGCTACCACCTTCTCTCGTTCTTCAGCTTCTACTAGAAGGGAGCTACAACCCCCCTTGCTCTTGTACTGGCTGATATGTTTACCAGTACGTAGGTGTCGGCTTACTAAAGGCTACAACCTTCTCACTTCCTCTAGGGGCTACGTTTCATAAATTTTCATAGTGGATACTCCTAGAACACAACATCAAAATATGAAGGCCACGTTTCATCCAATTTTCATACTGGACCCATCAACAACATTGAAGCACAAATCAATCACTATTGCAATACAACCATCAACTACACCTGAATCATCAATCTCCAAAACACTACATCATCATTCAGAATATGTTGTAACCTCAAAACCAAACTTCAGAGTGTATACGCTAGTTGGAAAAATCCAACCTGCGTGTATACGTATTTTCCATGAACCAAACCAGCGTGTAGATCTGCAAACACTTTGTTGTACTTCTAGACTTTAGACATAATTACACATTGAGGATAAAACATGTGTTGGTGATAAGATCTAGCCCATCCATTATCATATCACATAATGATAAGTCATTATGATCCTGATCCATCATTAGATTTCATCCATCAACACTGAAGCTAATCTCAATCAACGAATTTGAATATGCAGAATACTATCACCAGAAAAATAGTCACCAGAACACAATGAAAAACCTGGATCTCTGCATCAATAGCCAGAACCAAATGCAACTTCAAAAATCATAGTTCACAAAGCATACGCTACTTTGATGTGTTGAACCTGCATGTATACGCACTTTTACCAAGGTCAACCAGTGTATACATCTGTAAATATTCATTCATAATTTTGCAACTATTCCAGACTTCAGTTATAACCAGATCATAATATTTACAGATCAACACATGCATCAGTATACAAATCTAGAATAAACATGATCAAACCATATAAAGATTATTCATTCCAAGCCTTAAGATCCCGATCCATCATTAGATCTTATCCTGCATCAAGCACTAAGGTTCATCCTTGGTTCAGATCCAGTTATGCACCATAACCCAATAACCTATATACTAGATCTTGCTCTTCATTAGATATACAATACTTAAGTGCCTTTGCCTAATGATCTTCTCATCCTTTTATAGTCTTAGGCCTTAGTCAATAACATGGTCTAAAACCACTTAGAATCAATACCTTGGACCAAATACCTGGGGTCAACATGTCGGACAAGATACCTTGGACCAATACCATGGATCACAATACCATGGACCAAATACCACGGACCAAAACCAAGTTTTCCAACATTTAAGTGCCTTTCCTTTTGTGAAAGTTCGTGTGTACTCTATATGCACCTTTTAGCCTTCTAACCCACGTGTATATGCAGATTGGTCAATGCAGAATCTGCATATACCCTTCTTTCTTCATTTTGTGTAGCGTGAACTATAAATGATCACATCTATAAACACTATTGTTATGCCTTCCGTCACATCTGATATGTCTTCTGTAGATTCATCTAGTTACCAGATACAAGATTGTTGTTTTGCTATAAGTGGGTTGCCATCAAGTACAACACATACATCATAATGCTAACACACAATACAAGATAAATTTAACACTAAATTTCCCCAATACCGACTTGCATCCTTGTAACTGATAACTTACAAACTTGGACTGAATTTATTCATTTTGACATTAGGAAGAGGAGCTTTAGGCATAAACTATAACTCATGTTGTATTCCCTACTTATGAGTAAGATTTTTGGTTTCTTTAGATAGAAGTGAAAAAGTTTCTACCTCTTCGATCAAACTGTCTTTAAACTGGGACTCATAACTTGAACAAACATCATGTCAATTCTTATGTTGTTCCTTTACACACATGATTACAAATCTCTTATTTGAACTTATTAATCGCTTCATCTTATTATAAACAACTAAATTCAAGTGACTTTTACTTTGATGTGCCTTCACAATAAATTCAACCCCATCTTTCTTAAAGTGATATTTATTCTCTCTCTTATAAAATAATGCATCACGATAATAAAGATAAGGACTTCCTATGACAACTCCACATATGTCTATTGGAACCACATCTAATTCCACTTCATCAATGTAATTACCTGTAATGGAAAATTTTAATCAACACTACTTTGTGACATTTATCTAAGTTGATTTATTCAGCCAATCTAATGGGTAAGGTCTTGGATGGTTCTGTGTCTCCAAACCCAAGTTCTTAACTAAATATTTAGATATTAAATTTTCTTGTGATCCACTGTCAAACATTGTATCTATCTTTGTATGCTTAGAAGTTATCCTTATGTGAAATAATTCATCTGTTTTATCCTCGTTTAAAGGATTTATGTTTGATGAAGATGCAATAGTATTCAAACCTGGACCAGTGTCAGAAGTTTTACCTGTCGAAACTATGGAAGTTATCCTCCTTTCATCACCTGAATCGGAACCTAGATCTTGTTGGATCACTGCAATTTCTTTCTTTTCATCCTTCTCTTTAAGGAACTTTTTGGGCTTAAGTTCGGGATGAAGTTTCCAACACCTAGATTCATCATGACTGATTCTCTGGAAATGAGAACAAGTAGGTCTTTCCTGCTGAGATGTCACTGATTTCTTTCTTTTGAATTGTTCTTCCCCTTACTGTCATTGGAATCCTTGATTTCCAACTCTTTGGATGATTACGGTGAAAACTTGAATGGTATGCCACCTAATTCAATATGTATGGCTAGCACACACACTTTATCAAAATCATTAGGATTAAACATCAATAATGTATGCTGAAAATATGAATGTAAATTGTCAATGTATTTTAATAAAGTTTCACGTGTATCCATTGAAATACCAAGAACCAATTCTTTCTTTCTGAACTCTTGTGTAAACTGCTGAACACTCTGCCCTTTACCTTGCCTCAAGTGTTGCCAATCAATAACAACTTGCTGCATGTATCCTAAAGGATATAATTTCTTCCTAGGAGCTTTTAAAAACTTAGACCATGAAGTGATGACTTTACCTTTCCGCTTTACATCTATTTGAGTTTTACTTTCCCACTAGATTAAAGTTGTTCCCCCCATTTTAAGTGCAACTAACTAAATTTTAATTTTATTGTCAGAAATGTTCTGAATACGAAAACACACTTCTAACTTCTTAACCCAGTTATCTAAATTTTCAGGATTCATTTCGCCATCATAAATAGGTAACTCAAATTTTACATCAAGTTTCAAAAGAGATGTTCTCGTAGGTTTCTTTTCTATTTCAGATTCTGAACTGGAATAAGAAGAGGAAGAAGAAGAAGAAGATGATGATGGAGATGATGGAGGTGAAGGAGGTTTATCATCCTTGCCTTTACCATTGTCCTTCTTTGATCTCTTTGAAGAAGAAGCTGCATCTCTCACCTTCTTATCTTCGTAGAGTTCTCCCAACATCTGCTACATACTCAAGAATGCTTGCTGAAACTGTTCCTTGCTCATCTTAGTTTCAGGAGTTTCACCTGCATCAGATCCTGTCATAGGTGACTTATGAGCGGCTCTTCACTTTCTAATCTCCATATCAATCTGCTTGAGGATTCCTTCTCCACGTTGCGACTTTGACCTAGTTAGCATTCACTGGAAAAATTCTACAAATGCAACCAACTTTGATACCAAATTATATGATTTGAAATAATCATATGTTAAACTGAGGTAGAATTGATTTATGCCAATAGTGAACTGAATGTTAACTTAAAGTGCTTTAATTGTGAGAATCGATTGAAAAGGGATGAATTGACAACCGAATTAAAACATAATCAAGATGTAAACATAAGTGAAAAGAAAGAAAACACAGCGATACTAGACAACAAGATTGATTATGGAGTTCATCCCTGATGGACTATGTCTCTAGGTCTGCTTTCAAAATGGGCGACCGCTTTATTAGGATTGAATCTGAGGAGGTCAATTACACAACAAATTAACTAGGCTAATTGTGAACACATGCACTTCTAATCACTGTCACAAGAAATCTCTCTGAAATATCTTTCCAACGCCTATCACGATTCCCAATTCTAACTCCCGATGCTCCTGTTACACTAAAAACAAAACAACCTATATCCTCCAGAATCTGCACACAAAACTCAAAACCACTCTTCCCTCTCTTCAAAGCACCAATTTGGCTTTATAGCCCTCTAAATACACTCTAACTCCTTCATCTTGAGGTTAGGAATGTGTGAGCTAAATTTAGGGTTGGTTTAGTGTTTGTTGAAAGATAATTTATGTCACATAGTGACATTTAACACCTTAGGTGTATTAAAAAAATCCAAATTCCAAACAAAAACCCACTTTCAACCTTGGATTAGCCTAAATCCGTTAGCGACTAGCTAACTGGGCAGAGAAGCACTGATAGTGCATGTAAACAAGTGGAGGAACCTGTTCGCAGAAACCTCTAGGCTGACAGTTCTGGTGACTCATCCTCTGACTGTTGACGGTTGGCAGTTAATCTAGCACCCACATGCTAAGGTTTCGATGTTGTGGTTAATTGAAACTTTGATAGTTTGCTACCTGTAGGCATTAGCTTCTCACTGCTCACATGACCATGGTTAGATACAATTCCCCGCACGGTTAGACTCTAATACTAACCCCGACGGTTAATTGTTATCCACTCACATGTCCAGGTTTACTCTGCGTGGTTCCGATGCAATTAGAAACCAGTGGGTCATTGTTTTGTTTGTATTGTAATGTTTATTACATAGGTTTTGCAATTTTTATTACAATGGCTTTTGGTAATGTCTATTTCATGACCCGAATGGGTTTTAGCTTAGGTTTTTATGTATTTAGATACATGGTTTAGTTAATAGGTTAGGTTTTTAGGTGTTAGGGCTAGGACTTAGGTTATGAATTAGGGTTTTAATATGATGTCTTTATATTTTAGCTTTTACGATTTTGTCAAATGAAAAAAAGAACTCCTTTTACAACAATTGTCACAATGTGATATAAAAACCCCATAAGATGACCTGTTCCATCCCTAACAACCAAACCTCAGTAGAACTTACGACAACCATATGTCGACAACCAGGTACATATCCTTCGAACACCCTGGAAACCATTAACATCATTGGACAACCTGGACCATAAACATCACTGTCGAAGCTGAAGATACTGGACACTGAATGCTGACAACGAATACTGGCAAAGTTGATAAAGTTCAAGACCTCATCGACCATGATCGTTGAAGATCACTTCGACTTTGAACCACTGAAGACTCCACTCATGTTGGACTGCCAAGTTCCTCCTATATCACCGCATGTGTCTCTCTCCCCCACTATATATTCCCTCCCACATCCCTCTATCTCTAACACACACTCTCTCCCTAACCCCCTTCCATTTTTCCATCAATATCCTTATCTCGCTACCTATCTCTCTGTCCCTCCCCCCTCTCACTCCCTATCTTTCATTCTCTTCCCCCCTCTACCTCATTTTATGTCTTTGCCTATATGTTTCTCTCCTTCTGTTAGGGGAATTTTGATGTCTAAAATGGGCATCCTAAGAAAAATGTACAACCAAAATAAAATTTATAAAAACCAATAGGATTCAAGATAATGATGTCAACCATGGGTTATGATTCACCATTTTTGCAGTAGAAAGGTAAAATGATTAAAAAATAATAAAATAATAAAACTACTTTTTCAACTCATATTTTCAACTTATCTCCCTAAGGTTTTACTAAAATTTCGGGAAGGAGAACTTTTTTATGTAAAATTTAATTCTTCATCTAAGGAGTACCCATGCTGCTTACTTTAGATGGACCCTACTACACGGGAAAATGAGAAACACATGAAAAAATGTGATTGCAATCACATTTTTCATGTAGTAGGCTCCATATGCAACATGGATAATCCTTGGATGAGGAATCAAATTCTACATCCAACGAGTGTTTCCTCTCAAAATTTGAGTGAACCCATAGGGAGATAAGCTGAAAATACGAGTTGAAAAAAATATTTTTTTTCTTTTTTACCTCTAAAATTTGATTATGTAATCTAATATTATTTTATTATTCCCACTATTATTTATAATTTCCTTAGGAATCCCATTTTAGACCTCAAAATTCTCCTATTTCCTATGTCTTCCCCTTAAATCCATCTCTCTCTATATTTTTCTCTCCATCTCTGAAAATATTTCCATAGCCCTCTTTTCCCTAATCCTCCCCCTCTCTTTGCACTCCCACCCAAGTCTCCCCTCTCTCCACCTCTTTCTATCTATCCCTGTCTCGCTATCCCTCTTTGTATTTCTCTCTCCCTCTTTCCCACTATCTCATCTCTCTCTCTTTCTTTCCCAATATCTCTCTCTCTCTCTCTCTCTCTCTCTCTCTCTCTCTCTCTCTCTCCCCACCTTTATCTCTCTCCCCCTATATGTCTCCCTCCTCTCTCCCTTCATCTCTTGTATCACTCCTCTCTTTCCCCCTCTTGTATGTATCCCTCCTATATCCCCCCCTCTCTGCCCCCTTAAATGTCTACCTATCTCTCTTCCCCCCACCTCTCCCCCTTCTCTCTAACCCCCTTGTCTTTTCCCCTCTATCTCCTTTTCTCTTTCCCCCTCTTGTATGCATCCCTCCTATATCCCCCCCCTCTACCCCCTTAAGTGTCTACCTATCTCTCTTCCTCCACCTCTCCCCCTTTTCTCTAACCCCCTTCTCTTTTCCCCTCTATCTCCTTTTCTCTTTCCCTATCTCTCCCTCCCTCCCTCCTCTCCCTTTTATCTCTCCCTCTCATTGCTCCTCTCCCTACCTTTTCATCTCTCCCTATCTATTTATCTCTCTATCTCCCTTTGTTTCCCCCCATATCCCTCTCTATCTCTCCTTCCATAATCTCCCCAGCCCCCACACTCTATGTTTATCACTTATATCCCTCTCTCTCTTTCTCCCCCTTCCCCCACCATTCTCTCTCCTCCTTCCCTTATTTCTCTCTCTCACACACTCTTTGAGAAACATGGACAAATTAGGTTTTAAAACAAATGCATATTAAAATAATATGTGTGCTCCATGACCATATCATAATCCCCAAGTGGAGTTTCAATAGGGGTTGAACCTAGAAATAAGTAATGTTCTCATATTTCAAAGAATGCTCGAGCGAATTTGGCCAGTATCTTCATCCAATCACCCATAAATTAACTTCATCTAAGTTGTGATTGTCATACACAAAATTAGTATAAGTAATATTTTTAGATTTGAATCACGATCCTTGTTTCTTTATGTTTATTATTATACCTATCTCCCCCCCCCCCACCATTTTTTTCTCTCCTTATATATTATCTCTCTCTCTAAGGCTTCCCCCCCATATCTATCACATATATCCTTTCCCTCGCCCTTTGCCCCTTCTCCCATCTCTCTCTCTCTCTCTGTCTCTCTCTCACACACACACACATAGAAAGATGAATGCATTATATTTTAAAACACAAGTACATTAAAATAATACCTCTTTTCTTTGGCCACATCATAAGCCCCACGTGTAGGTTCAAGGGTTGAACCTAAAAATAAAGAATTTGCTCACATTTCAAAGAACTCCTAAGTGAATTGGATGTCTTCTTAGTCCAAGCACCCATAAATAACTTCATCTAAGTGGTTATTTTCATACAAAAAATTAATATAAGTAATATTTTAAGATTTGACAATAATGATCCTTGTTTTTCTATGTTTAGTGTTATACCTATTATAAAAGGGAAATGTTTGAAAATATTTAGTTGTTTAATGAGGTGAGAAGGAAAACTTGTGTTAAGAAAAATATCAAAATCGCAAAGAAAAAATACCAATACTATTACATCTAAAACAATGGCAACACTAGAGTTTTCCAAACACACCTCTACTTTAGGATTGTAAATATAAAAAAAAAAATGAAAAATAAAAACATTCTTCTTTAACTTCTATATTACAATTATTTCTTTGAATCAACCTTAATATCGTTAAACTTGAGAATAACATTTTCATACAACCTTATTCCACTAATATATAATTTAAATAAAATAAATAAATTTACCTATAATTTAAATAAAATAAATAAATAAATTTCAATATTTACTATTATTATTATTTTTAATAATTTTACCAAAAAATTATTAACATTTCATTGTAATATCAGATTCCGTATTATAAAATTCATTTCGTATTATAACATTTTTATTATTAGGTGTAAAAAGGCCTCTAATTTTTGTGATTCACAACCTAATAAGTCTATCATTATCATCTTCTCGTCGGGAATCTATTGTGGTACGATTCTCAACCTAATAAATTTAGCGTTCATTCCTTGATGACACCCCATGGATAGATGCTCATAGAAATCCATTGTTCATATGGGTGACCAAGGACATTTGGACGGATGTGGGAAAAATTCGTGGGAGGATTTGGAGCCCTTTCAAAAACATTCTTGACAAGTTATTGACTCTTTGAGCAGTGTTTCTCCTTTGCATGTTACTGCTCTTCCTTCCTCCTTTTCCTCCTCACGTTCTCATGTGACTTCGTGGGATCATCTTGTCAGAGAGAGAGCAGAGGTGAAAACACACAAACATAGAACATAAGTTGAACTTCACAACATGTTGGTTTCATTCGCTGTTTAATCATGTATTTGTACACATCAAGAGAAAGCTCTGGAGATTCGGGCGGTGGCTTCCTGAAGAAGCTTCCCCCATTCTCAACGTATCCGCTGACTTCTAGAACCTATACTTTAAGCATAAGCTGTATTTTCTAGATTTATCTAGCTACTGCATTAATAGAGAGTAGTTGGAATTAATACCTTCCAACACTCCCCCTTAATTCCAACTATATAACAAACACACAATAAGACACTATACTCTTAATTGACATGCCTACTGGTCTAAGTCTCAGCTAGGCTTACAACAAAACATTTCATTTTTGACATCTTGCGAAAGAGTCCATGCTTGTTCCTTTTCCTTTGCTGGTGCAGTTTCATCTTCACCTTTATTGTCATAAGATGGTGATTGAGTTTCTCCTTTCTTGATTGCAGGTTAACATTCTTTGTATTCAACATTGCTTCACGTTCTTGGGACTTATACTTGTCTTTAATGCTTGCAATTTCTTCAAGTTTTGCTGCTTCTTCCTGATTGTGAATATCTACATACTCAAAAACAATGTTAGATTCATAAACAAAACCATATTGATTTTTGTCATCGTGCTCTTTGGAAAGAGCTTTGCTTCCTTGATTTTTCTTTGCTGACATGGTTGGTTGATTCATGTCTTCAACCTCTTTCGCCAATTTTGTTACGGCAAACTTGTTGTCCTGCATTTAATTTGTGTATGGAGGTAGGAAACTCTTCTCACCAAACAACAACTCATCAAGAAGATGCTTTTCATGCATCATATTTAACCACTCATCATGGGATACATAATTGTCATCAAATTTGACTTCATAATTTTCTGCATCACAAGTAATTTCCTTACTATCACATGCTACGCTATTGTCAGTTAAAGACATACTTTCAGCCTTAATCCCAGCTATGATACTTTCAACACAATCACTTTTAGCTACAACACCTTCATCAACTTCAGCTTTCTCACTACCCTCCATACTGTATTTCATTTCAAGAATATTCCAAAATATTTTTGCATCACGTATTTCACCAAATTCATACAAAATATTAGAAAAATTATTTTCATCTAAAGCTGATATGATGAGAAACAATGCTATTGCATTTCTACACTTATCATTCAAATTCATAGAAGTTTCTTGGACAAATTTCCATAAATCTACCGAACCAAGCAATCCTTCCATTTTAATTGCCCAAAGCTTAAAATTTTTACCTGAGAAAATTGGCAGAATTGGCATTAATCGTTTCAGTATTGCATCAGTGTCTTCAAATTCTTCTATCTGATTTAGATCTTCATTAAGCATAAATTCTATAACTGGAAACATTTCTTCTGCAACTTCTGCCATTTCATTCTTTCTCTTCAAGTATTTCAATTTTCTCTATGATTGTTTGAGTCTCTTTTGCTGACTCATCACTCTAATCATAGAACCAAATAAGACTTTTACTCCATACTTCACCTGGGTTGACCAGAAACAAGTTTCACAACTTAGCAAACACAGGCCTCCTCGCTATGATCTGCACCTCGCTGGCCACATACAAGCTTGGTGTTCCAACAATGATTCTTGAAAATAGAAACAAATGACTGTCAATACGGAATGGCTCTCTCCTCTTTTCGTGGCTGGAATACTAAAATCACATTTAATTGTCTACTAAGCAACAACTTCAGCCAATTCGCCCTTCGCCAAAGTGATTACCGGCTGCAAACAGAGTTTTCTACAACATTCGAAAAATAGGAAGAACAAAGAGAAACAATAGTGCTCCAATCTTCACGGCCCCACAAGGCTGCACAAAAAGCAACAAAAACACTCCAATCTTCACCGCCGCATGACACCTCTCAAACCGTCAGCAATTCCTCAAAAAATAACTGTCTAGCAGTATTAACGCATGCAGCTCCTCAGGCTTCAGTGCTTAACACACAGTCTTCACCAAATGGCAATCGTCTTCAACGGCTTCACCTTCCACTGGAAATTCTTTTTAGCAGCGTCAATCTTCATCTCAGGTCAACACTTCTCCGACGCCTCCACAACAAAGATCAAATCGGCAGCACCCACAACGTCACACTCATGCACAGCATCTCCACATAGTCACTGCTCTACTTCAATGGCTCCAATGGCCTTCAAACAACAACACACTCCTGCAGCTTCTAAACTCAAACACGTCGCAAAATAGGAAAACAACACTCCCTCGTTCTGTTCAACTCAGAACACATAGCCTGTGGATTCATGGCTCTTCACTCAACTCAGCTCACGGCTCACACCCTTGGCTCCTATAGCATGTCAGAGAGAGAGCAGGGGCGCAAACACACAAACACAACACATAAGTTGAACTTCACAACATGTTGGTTTCATTCATTGTTTAATCATGTATTTATACACATCAAGAGAAAGCTCTGGAGATTCGGGCGGTGGCTTCCTGAAGAAGCTTCCCCCATTTTCAACGTATCCACCGACTTCTACAACCTGTACTTTGAACATCAGCTGTATTTTCTAGATTAATCTAGCTACTGCATTAATAGAGAGTAGTTGGAATTAATACCTTCCAACACATCTTGGGGGGACTATGCTGGGATTTGTGTTAATGGGAAGAAGTGATCCTCCTCTTAGTCTGGTCTCGTCGCCTGACCATCCCATCCCACACACTCTTGCACCTCCATCTGAGCCTTCCATATATCCACTAACTTCCTCTAGAATTTCTGTGAATCCCTGCCAGGCTTCTAGTCTCCCTCCTATTGACTCTGGTGAAGAGAATTTGTATACTGGTACTTCCCTCCCATCCATGGACCTACTTCCACCACCTTTCAAACCTATTCACAACCTTGAATCCTCTCCCCACAACTAGGTGGGTAGCGACTTAGATTTTTTTATGCAGAACCTAGTTATGGACTTGACGAATTTATCCATTCACAAGGCTAGGGATCCTTCTTTCATTCTGAGCATTATCCTTGGCTTTGCCTTGAACATTCCTGTGCGTCATAAGGGGGAAGGGAATATGATAGTTTTTGGGTAAGTCATTAGCCAAAGTCTTGGATTTTCATAGAGATTCATATCTCGGAGGCTTTCCCATTATCACGACAACTAATTCACGGGCCCTTAGAGATGATTTTCCTGATGCAAGGTCTTCTTGATGAATATTTTATCTCTCAATATTCATGGCCTTGGGGATGTCACTAAGAGACTCTCCCTTATACACCTTATCCAGACGGTTCACCCTATTGTTATTCTCATATAGGAGATGATGTTGAATAAACATAAGGCCATCGAGTATTTCCTCTATTTTTCCAAAGTGGCACCTTGTGGCAATTGATTCATTTGGTTTATCGGGTGGAATCGTGGCTCTATGGGACCCTAGATGGGCTAATTTGGGATCCTATAATTTTTTTGCAGGTATACTATTGTGTGGGCACATTCATGGTATCTCTAGCTGTATCCACCACCTCAATTTATACGCTCCATGAAAAGATAGGTTGTTTGTTGGGATAGGATGGCGACATGTGGGATTATGAAGATTGGTTCTTTAATTATTGTGGGGCATTTTAATGCCACTATTTCAATGGAAGAATGTTGGGGTGCTCAGGTCCATATAAATAGCTTGGCTATGCGCCTATATGACCTCTATGCGAAGATTCATCTGGTGCATATTCACCTTTTTCCTTTGATTCTTACCAAGAGTAATGGAAAGGAGGGGGAAGACCATATTGGTAAATGATTGGACCATTTCTTTTCCACATGAGAATTTAGTGGAGCTCCTGGGCAATTTGAGATGTTTGGTGGCAAGGAAATACATATCGTATCATCTCCTAATATTTCTATAGTGGAGAAGGGAGGATTCGCGTAAGTGGATTCCTTTCAAAGTTAATAAATTTTGGCTGGAAGATTAATACTTTAACATGACGGTGAATACTATATGGAGAACTGAGATAATAGACCCTGGGAACTCGAATATGAAACATATTTCTAAGAAACTTAATAGACTGAAGAGCAATGTCAAGACTTGGGAGTGAAAAAAAGAATCAGATGAGCATGGATCTATAGAGGATAAATGAGGATATTTCCAGTCTCAAACTGTTTATAGATCTTGCAACTCCTTCTTAGTTGGACCTAGTGAGGCTGAAGGAATTGGAGGAAAAAATGAGGACAATTTTAACTACACAAGGGACCTCCCGGAAGCTCGAGATCAGGGCAATCTGAATTAGTGAGGGCAATAAGAATACACACATTTTTCACAAGTATGATAATAGAAGAAGGAACATTAACATTGTATGGGATGTTGATTCTGCCAATGTGGACATAGTATATTCCACCTCGGAGATACAAAGGGAGCTTGTCACATATTTTGAAGGTATATTCTTGGCCTATTTTGGTGTTAATATTGAAGAACAACTATTGAGGATTGAGGATTACCCCACCATGTTTTCAATTGCTTCTAATGTGGGCCTACTTTTTCATGTCGCTGTGGAGGAAATACTTCGGATACTGAAATAATTTGGGAAGGACGAAAGTCCTGGTCCAAATGGCAGGATGGTGGAGTTGTTTATACATTTTTTTTGAGCTGATGGAACAAGACCTATTGGATATAGTTGAGGAATCTTGCACCATTCAACACATTTATGGACCCATAAAATCCTCTATTTTAGCTCCCATTCCTAATGCCTCTCACACTCACTCCTTCTTAGATTATAGGCTGATTTTCCTTTGTAATAATACCTATAAATTGATTTCCAAGATATCTCGTGAACAATTCAATTTCTTGTCAAACCGGTTGATACATGATGCTATTGCTACCACTTAGGAGTGCATACACTCAATTCACTCTAAGAGATTACAGGTAATGGTTATGAAATATGGCCTACATAAGGCCTATGGCTGTGTTGATTTGGAATTCCTTTGTCTTATTCTAATAAAAATTGGCCTATTGGTACAAAACGTGGAGTGGATCATGGCTTGTGTTACCACAGTAAGATTTGTTGTTTTGATTAATTCTTTTTTATCATTACTCTTCAAGGAAGGCATAGGATTACATCAAGGTTTGTCTTTATCACCTCTTCTCTTCATTATTGTTATGGTCTAAGTTTAAATATTAGAGAGGCTAGAAATATGGATACTTTCAAAGGACTCAAATTGGAACATAATCTTACTATTTCTCATTTGTTTTTCATTGATGATGTTCTCACCTTTGGATTGGTCTTGTGGACCCAATGGGTTGTTCTACACTCTATTATTATGAGATATGGAGCGGCATTTGACATGGTTGCAAATGGAAATAATTTGACCCTTCTATTTTCTAATGGCGATAGGGAGGAGATTGAATATATACCTGGTATTTTTGGTGTTGAGATAAAAAAGCTAGAGGATGGGTTCACCTACCTGGGTTTTAGACTGAAGTTGAATAATTACAGAGTTGGGTATTGGTCTTGGCTTCTAGATAAATTTCAAAATAGACTAAATATATGGACTCATAGGTGGCTTTCACTGGGGAGGAGATATACTCATACAATTTTTCTTACATAAATTATTGGTATACTGGTCTCATCTATTTGTACTTTGGGTGTTTTTTATTAAGAGGATATAGCCTATTGTCACTCGCTTCTTATGGTCTAGCACTAGTGAGGCTCAAAATTTTCACTTGATGAGTTGATAAGCGATTACAAAGGTTAAGGAGAGTGGTGGTTGGGGCTTATTGGATATTCGGGTGTTTGGTTGGGCACTTATCATAAAATCCAGCTGTCGGGCTTTCTTTGGCAAGGGACAATGGCAATATATAATTAAGGTGAAGTACTTAAAGAGGCAGAACATCACAAAATGATATAGAAGGGGAGATATTGGTGTTATATTGGGTTGTCACATTTGGCTGAGATTCCACAAGGTTAAAAGATGGTTTTTACATATGCTCCAGTGGTCCATTCGTAAAGGGAACCATATTCTGATTGCCTTAGACCCTTTGATCAGAGATTGTTCCTCTAACTGTCTTCTGAAAGAAATTATTAAATTTTTTCATTCCAGAGATATCTTTTTTATGGACTCCATTATTAAGCAATGGTTTGAATACTATCATATTTGGAAGGATGCGACAGACATTGGCTTGGATGGATAATCCTCTATTGCATGGCAATAGTACATACAAGTTCTTCTAATGGTTGATCTATGTAAGAACAAGAAGGGAGATACACTTACTTCGTTTGGGAAATTACATCTCGGTTCTGTGGTGGTCTTAGATGTCTATAGGCATATACTTTTTTCATACTACTCCTTGTCTAAAACTAGATGGTTTTAGAAAGTTTGGAAATGAAAAGTTCCCTTAAAGATTATCTTATTCGTCTTGTTATCTTGACATAATAAGATCCTTACATGGGACAATTTGTGTAAAAGGGGTTTTCAAGGATTAGGATGGTGTCCAATTTGCAGAGAATCCTTGGAAACTATCTTACATCTTTTTCTACAGTGCTCAGTGACTTTGCAGGTATGGACATAGGTTTTGTTGACGTTAGAACTTCCTCCTCCTTGACTATTCTCCATAGTGGAACTTCGTATTAAATGGTGGGTATCCTGCCATGGGAAGCACAAGTTGGTCCCTTTATTCATTTTCTCGGAGATCTGGCATGCAAGAAATTTTTGTATTTTTGAGGGGGCTCCAATTAATGTTCCCCGGATATGCTTCTACATCTTGGCATGGACGAATTCTCAGAAAGGGCCTTACACACCCAGTGAAAGGAACGGGTATGAGATCAATCCACCCACAATTTCTCTTTATAACAAGAGTATTTGATGGGGCCACATAGGGCAGCATCTGTGGCTACGGGGCATGGCTTAGGATAAGTTCTCGAACTCAATATAAATTATGTTGGAATGAAGGATCTCATTCCAACACCAGAGAATAAATCCTAGAAATTTAGGGTCTACTATGGTTCACAAAGAGGATACAATTCGATCACATCTTCATATCATTGACGGAATTCAAGGCCAGGCCAATTTTGCGCTACCAAATCTAAGTTGTTGGTTGGATCGCATAAAACTATTAAAACAATCATTTGAGTCCATTTCATTTCGACATATTTTTTGGGAATCAAACACCGGAGAATGGTTTATCTAAGAATGGTCTTCATGAAGCTCTCGGCATCCTTCAATATAGCTATATTGTGGATGGTACTACCGAGGAAGAAGGTGTGCTGCCTTTTACATAATGTGTTTCATGTGTTAATGTTGTATATACTTTTCAAACTGCTTTGATTTTTGTTGAATTTGAGTAATATGTAGTTAGATATGGTTTACTTACTTGCAAAAAAGAGACCATAAAGACATTTATTTTTTTGTTTTTATGAGGATGGGGACTCTTCTTTTGAGTAATAAATCTATTACTAGATATATGAGATCCTCTCCTTTTCTCAAAGTGGTTTCTTAGTGTTTTTCTAACAAAAGTTCTAGACTTTATATCTAATTTTCTGATATAAAACTAACGTTTTTTCATATATATAAATTAATTACAACATTGATATACTTAAATTTTTTGGAGAAATCTTAACGTCCTGCTTTAACCTTAACAATGCTAAATCGTTAACATGTATTCCGAACAGTCATGGAATTTGAGGTGTTGTGAAAAGTTTTTTTCAACTTTTTACATGTATTTGATGGTTTGTAATGTTAAAAGTTATGGGCAAAGAAAAATAAATCAGAAATGTATGGGTTAGTATTTAATTTAGTTATTATAGATTTTCTTTTATTGATTACAGTTGATGAATAGAAGAGGATGGGGGTTATTATTTCAAATTTAAGAATTTGCAGAATTATTTTTGCAGATTTTATTTAATAATTATGATTTTTTTTCTTATCATAAATACTTTTCCGCTCTGAGAAATATATGAAAGATTTTTACCCAAGCAAACTATTCCCAATTACATTGCTAAATCCCTATTTACTGTTATTTACTTTTACAGGTATATGCTAAAACTTTGCATAATTTTAAATTAAAAAAATGGTTAACTTGTATTAGTATGCCGTAATTTGAAAGTATTAGATAATTATTACATTTTTACAAAAAAATAATGGCAAATGTTTCAGATTCAATGTAATTTAGCCAAATAAAAGGGAACGATTGTGACAATTTTAAATGGAAAAGTGCCATTTTGAATACCATATATCAAATGGCACACAAACAATACCTTCTTAACAAAAATTACATATTACTACTGACAAAAACCACCTTTAACTAGTACTCGAGAATGACTCCGAGTACTCGAGAATGGTCATGTCTTTCCATATTTCCTAAATAAAATCTAGGATACATGATTTTGTATTTTTATTCGATTGATTTTGTATTTTTATTTGATTTAGGTATATTTTTGGTGATAAAGAATTAATTGATTTTGTATTATTATTTGATTTAGATATATTTTTGGTGATAAAGAATCAATTAGTATAATTACATTAAAAATATTAATTTGAAAGTTTTATAAATATAACAGAAAAAATTATTGCAATATGAAGAATATTTTATTAGTGTACATATTTACTTGATTAACTATGGAGGAACTTATTAAAATCGGAATAACCTCAAATCTCTAAGAAATTAATGAGTAGTGAGTAGGGAAAATTTTAAGAACCCCCTAAATTTACATGTATAATAAATGGGCGAATCTCCATGGTATATAGGAAAAATGGAAGGCGATTTTATTAATAATATGATATGTATATATAATTTTTTTGACAAATCTCTCACCAGGCATGGCGAATATTTTACTCAATTATAAAATCTTGTGTTTATTGAATACACAAATGAAATCGTTGCATTTCTTTAAAATATCTTTTGAAATCAAAATTACCAAAATTACATATCGATAACCTAGTGGGTGTAGGATAAAATTCACCCATGCCATTCACAGAAATCATGAGAAAAAACCAAGAAAAATTCAAATTCATCACTTCTAGGGACCTCGTAACCACCCTACCAATACACAGTATAAAATTCACCTATGCCATTCACAGAAAGCGTGAGAAAAAACGTAATACTATATATAAAACCAAGAAAAATTCAAATTCATCACTTCTAGGGACCTCGTAACCACCCTACCAATACACAAGTATGTTCCTATTTGCAATTAGAAAAATTACCCAAATTACAATCTGTTTACTCTAGCATATGTTGGAAAGTTATAGAAGGATGACTAGTGCAATCAATCCATTCCTTTTAGCCTTGGATTTGTTTTAGTTTAAAACAGAAGTATACAAATATACTTGTCCAATGTCTATGCTTTAACCATTCACCGTAAGATGTTTTTACAATATAATTTCCTAAGTCTATTTAATATCTTCATTATCATAAAAACCAACCTATATCCATCTTAACTCCATATCTACCACTCTTAGGGGGATGAAATCTATTTATCCCTCTAAGCGCTTGGTAGACCCATAATTAAGATGGATCTAAGATGATAGAATTTCCCCTTTGAATAGTCTATGCTCACATGAATACCATGGTATTACCATGGGTCAATACCATGGGTTATCATAAACCTGGAGCTTAAAAATTACTATTAGTAATTTATAAAAATTAATAAAATTAATAGTTGATTTTTATTTTATTGCTGGTTTAATTCCCCCATTTAAATAGGCTACATTCCAGGCGAATACCATGGGTCACTACCATGTGCCATTTTTATTTTTATTAATACTAATATTAGGGTTAATAATGTTTTTTTGCATGGTATTAAGAACAATCTAGTCCATGGTATTTGTCCTATAGTATTTTTCCCATAGGTTTCACCTAAATATAACGCATTTTTTGAGTGTTCGTAAATATAAGGTGACTTATGGAGTAAATATAAAAAAATGTTTTATTTGTTTACCATACCTCTGGTTTATTTATATTTTTATTAATTTACCATACCTCTTTTACAAATATGGTATTTGGCCCAGAGGATTCACTTAAATAAAACCTCTTTCTTGAGCCTTCATAAATAGGACGAGGGTTATGGACTAAATATAAAAAGAGATTTTATTTATTTACCATGCGTCTATTTTATTTATATTTTTATTTATTTACCATACCTTTTGAGTAAGTATAAAAAGACATTTTATTTATTTACCATACCTCCACTTTACTTATATTTTTATTTGATTACACCTTTCCATGTATATAAGGTGACTTATGGAGTAAATATAAAAAATGTTTTATTTATTTACCATACCTCTCATTTATTTATATTTTTATTAATTTACCATACTTTTTTTTAAATATGGTATTTGGGCTTTTGGCCCATAGGATTCACTTAAATAAAACTTATTCTTGAAAATGGGCGAATGGATTCACTTAAATAAAACCTATTCTTGAAAATGGGCCAATGAATTCACTTAAATAAAACCTATTCTTGAAAATGGGCGAATGGAAGGTTGTAACTCTTAATTTCAAGGGCTAAATTTACCTTTTTCACCCTCTCCATTAAAATAAGGTGGGATATTTGAGGCGATTTGTAAAAATATACTATGATACAAAATATTCGCCCACTAAAAATATAAAACCCCTTAATTTCTCCAAAGGGCGAACATTCGCCCCTAAAATTTTCTATGGTAGTGAGTCACTTGGCATGATTCAAAGTAAGCATATGTTGAACATATTCCCTTTACAACCAATCTAAGCCGTCAATTAAAAAATAAAAATAACAATCAATAAATCTTTATCCACTTAAGTTAACATGAGAAAAACACTTATAATATTATTAGTAAACACTTATTTTCCATCCCACATTTAACCTCAAAAAAAATAATAAAAATATTATATATAATAAATAAATAAATAATTTGCACACTAAACTAGTTATTAAAAACAACTGTCAGCAAATTTAGATATGCTGAGTAAATTTTAAATTCCAGGCTTGATTCCGAATCTTTATGGTCAAGTTCGTTTCTGGTTATGGTTAGGTTAAATTTAGTTTTTGTTTTTCTTCAAAGTTGAATATAATGATACTTGTTAAGCAAATTTTTTTATTGGGAGTTTGATTTTGATAAACAAAAAAAATAAATTTATGTTTCATGACAAAGTACTAATGACTTGGCCAGAAAAGTTTCAACCAACTGGACTCACCACAATTCATTACTATTTAGGTTATGAATTTTGAATACGATTATCATACCATTCAAGGACATGAAGAAGTGAACAGGGCCGGAAACCAGAAAGATAAATATTTCTTTGGAAAATATTAGTCCAACTTTAATGAGTAACTTAATTTGCGATTTTCCATACAAAAATAGTGCTTTCTTAATGTCTTTCCGTACTGGCACTTTGAAATAAAAGAGTCACTTGATCTCTCGTCTAAACTTCCTTTCCATTACGAATGTTTCAAAGTATCAAAAACATTTTATTAAACCTGAAGCATACATTATTTAAATTAGGGTCACTCTGCTTTAATACCTCATGAGCTTATGCCAAACTCCATGGCACTCTAATGAAATAAAGGTCATTATCAATTTATCACTCGCGTAGTTAGTTAGGCTTACGGCAATTTTTCTAGATCTGTCCGCTGGTGCCCGTAAGAGGTTTGATATTTCCCATCTTAACCATGGCTGCAGCAAAGTCTGAAAAGAAGAGGTTTTGGTTGGAGGCTGTTGGAATATTAATTCCAACTGCAGGCATTGTGGACAACGACTGAAAAATCGTGGACAGCGACGGCAGGCCAAATCCGCCATCAACTCAGCAAGCACGCAGCACCTAAAACTGCCTCAGCAAAACCACTTAAACTTATCGGACCCCCTTTGGTCATCTGGCTGTTTCCGGACAGTGGACTCCTATACAATGTAATGCAACCACGTGGTCCTCTACATACGTCAGCAGAACTAACTTTTCGGACGCTAATGTTCAGCATGAAGTGGGCTCCCGAAATCGACATCAACCGTCCGATTTGCTTGATCGTCTTCCGCCGTCGATTGCTTCAAACCTGCATTCGAGCCAGCATTTAAAACCTTGCGTGGAGTGAATTGAAATTTCAGTTTGACCGCTGTAAAAGCATTCAATGCTTATTTATTGTGGTTCGTAAGTTTCAGCAGAACATTAAATTTCAATTACACGGAGGTATGGGCAAGTCAACATATATTTAAAATGATTTTGTATATGTTTTGTAAAAAATGTTTTTATATATAATGAGCCAAACAAAACGTGCTCTATGTGTTGACCATTTTGTGTAATGAAAACATAACGAATAAAAAAAACGAGAAAGGTGAGCTCGCTGCAGAAAAAGAGAATAGAGAGAACTTTGGTGTTGCACAGCAGTGCAAGATAAAGAAAACAGGGGAGCGCATATGTTCTGTGAATGTTTTATGAGTTGACCATTCCGATATGAAGCCACTCAGCACACGCACGGGTGAATAAAAAAAGGGGAACGAAGATTGAAATGAAGTTTTGCTGCAGCAAAGAACCAGTGTTGATTTTTGTGAAGAGATTTGAAGTGTGCACAACAGTGCAATAGTGAAGGGGTTAATGAAAATGAAAAAGCCATTTTTGGATAATGCAAGGAGTGTATGCATCGCACAACAGTGCGTAGAGTGAGTAAAGTTTTTTTTAATGTTTTGGATATGCATTGAAATGCAAAAGAAAAGAACGCACAGGTATATGAATAACTGTATGAGTTATTATTTTGAAATTGGAATGTAATGAAAATTTTATTACATATGTAAAAATAGTTTTACAGCAGTAATGTAAAAAGGGGTTTTACAGCAGTAAAAGAAAAAGAGAATTTTACCCAGTAGTGTAAATTCTCAGGAAGAGACAGAGTTGGCTGAATGTATTTTTTTTGGTAAATCCCTCTGAGTGAAAGAGGATGAATATGTATCAGACATTATATTATAATGAATAGAAATCTTTTTATGGTGGTGTAATACTCTATTCTCAGTCATTTTTAAAATCTTCCATGTGCAAAAAGATCCTGTGGCAGAAAAACAGAGCATTGCCTCTGTGTGTTCAGTTTGTTTGTTTTTGGGATTTTACCAGAAAAATCCCCAACAGTGGTATCGGAGCTGGTCCAAGCTCTTTGATGGTGACAGAGCTTGTTCAGGCTCTTTGAAGTGTCAAAGAAGTTGAAGGAAAGATTCTTGTTGCAGCAGAGAAAGCTTCTCCAGCAGAGTGAAGTCTCAGGCAAAAGAACCCAGGTATTCCTCAAAGTTTTTTTTTTTTCTGTGTTGCTGTTGAAGAAACAGTGAGTCATTTTAAAAACACAGTCATGTATTTTAAACATAGTTAATAATGGCAAGGTCAAGGAAGAAAGTGTCCAAACCCCCAAAGGTTGTGTCTCCCTCTTCTATTAAAATAGAAAAATCTATTTGAAAGCATTCTATTTGAGGCTCCAAGGTTCGATGGGAACTTTGATATATGGGAAATAAAAATGAGGGCTTTCTCAAAGTCTGAAGGGATTGAAATCTGGGAATCAGTGATTGATGATAGCAAGAAGGATAAAGAATCCAAGGAGTATAATGCACAAGCAGCAAAAATAATCTTGGATGGACTGCCTGATTCTGTAAAGAAGAATCTAGGAAAATATTCATCAGCAAAGGATATATGGGACAGACTGCATGACCTTCATGCAAAGGGAGCACTGACCATGACCATCAGTGAAGAAGAAAATTCTGAACCCGTCATAGAAGCTGAATGTGAGAAGGTTGATCTCATCAAATTTCAAGTAAAAGAAAGGGATGAAGAGCTTGCCAAGCTTAAGAAGGAGCTTGATCAATGCAAGAGGAAACATCATGAAGAAGTCATATTAATGACAAATCAATTGAATAAAGCAAAGAAGCAGGAATATGCCTTATTAAGTCAACTTGAACAAAGGCACAAGAGAGTGAACAAACTTGTAGAAGAGATTGGACAGTACAAGGTTGAGGTCTCCTCCCTTAAGTCTGAACTACAAGAAGCCAGGAAGTAGGCACAAGGAGCTGAAAAGAAAATGGAGAGCAGTCAAGCAGAAATCTCCAAAATGAAGACAGATATCATCTCTCTTAAAATAGCAGTAGCTGAAGCTACTTGTGGCAAAGAAGAAATTGAGGAACAACTTGCAAAGAAAAATAATGAATGTGAAAGATTGGAAGAAGAGATTGTCCTCCTCAGAAAAAAAGTTGAAGGGATGAACAAAATCATGAAGAGCTCTCAAGCCTTGGATGACATGCTCAGCTATCACAGATCTCCATCTGATAAATCAGGACTTGGGTATGTAGGTGAACCCTCAAACAAGAATGAAAATGCTTTAAGCAAAGGAGATGTGAAGAAGCCAGAAATAAATTGTGATGCTCCTAGTTCCAGCAAAGGCAAGGAGAAAGATCAAGGCCACAATAGAAGAAATCCTACTCCAAGCAAAAAACCAGCTCCAAGAAGAAATGTAGCTGATGTCAAAGAAGCAAGATGCAATGGTTATCATCAAAGAATCTCAAGGCAGCAAAGCTTCAGAAGCACATCAAGGAAACCTCCATCTCCCAGGTACCAAAGTTCATTTTATGGTTATTGTTACTCTTGTTCAAACTTTGGTCATATGGCAAAAGACTGTAGAACATTTCATAGAGATAGATGTTGTAGTCTCCGACAATCTCCAAGAGATAATTTTACAAGAAGAAATCATGAATTCTTATTCATGAACAATGTAGAATGTTTCAAGTGTCATAACATTGGGCATATGGCACGTGATTGTAACTTAACATGGGCTCTTACACAAGCTAGACCCATGCAAAAGAAGAAAGTTACACAAGTATGGAGAAAGAAGGAAATACAGTCTGAAAGTCCCTTGAGCTCCCCAATCGATCTAAGTTTCTTTTGAGAAAACTTTGCTGAAAGAAGATGATGCATATAGTTAAGGGGAGCCTGTAATATTTGTAACTTTGCTGAGTTATCTTCTTATAGGGGAGAGATATGGAATTAAATCTGCCATAAAAGCAAAAAAAATCTGCAGGGCATGGAGACTGCGTGGAGGATGTATTGCAGCACAGCAGAGTGCAAATGATTTTTTTTTTATTGTTAATCCCTCTGAAATGTAATATGCAGCAGTGTTGAAAAATGTAATTTTTTTTCACATATGCAATGCAATATGCACAGAAGTGCGGAGAAGGAAAAGGGGAAGCGTTGAAATGTGAAGTGCAGCAGCGCGATAAGAAAAATGAGAAGCAGTAGAATTCACAGCAGTGTGTGAGTGAAGATGAAGATGAATTCGATGTGAATCATATGCATTGTATATGCATTGTAATGCAAAGCAAGGAGACCCGCACAACAGTGCGAAGGCAGAACATAGAACAGGGGCAGCATGGAAACTTTTGTGTGTGGAGCACATGGATTAGAATGCACAGCAGCATGGAATTTTTTTTTGTGGAGCACATGCATTGAAATGCATAGCAATGGAATGCAGTTTTTCCTTTTATGTAATATGAGAGAATATACTCACAGCAGAGTGAGTGTAATACACAGCAGATGGAAATGTTTTGTATTGGAAATGAAAACGCAAAGCAGTAGAGGAAAACGAGAAGAGGGAAAAACGCAGCAGAGCGTAAATGCCCAGTGTTTGAGAATGCAATGAAATTTTTCACACAGCAGTGAAAAGGGTAATGCAAGTCTTGTTTTTGTTGTTGGAGAATATGTAGTAAAAACACACAGCAATGTGAATATGAAAAATGCAGCAGCATGAAGTTTTTTTTGTTAAAAAAAAAACGAAATGTAATGGGCAGTAGCACATGTAAAAGAAATTTTTCTTTACAGCAGTAAATGTAAGTGCAGTGAGTGTGTTATTCATTGAACTGAAATGCAATATATGCAACAACAGTGTGAGGAATTTTTTTTACGCACAGCAGTGTGAATTGCAGATGCAACGCAGCAGCGAGTAAAAACTCAGGGGAGACAGACTTCATGGTTATGGGTATGGACAGCAGTGCATAAGGAAAAGGCAGTAGTGTGATGGCAAGAAGGTGAAGCACGGCAGTGCAAAGAAAATGAAACCAGAGAAGTGAGAATGAAAAAAATGTGTTTTTACACATCAGTGAAAAGGTGAATGAAGCAAGAGGATTTTTATTTACAGCACAGTCTTTTGGTGAATCCCTCTGTTAAAGAGGAAGGTGCTTTTTAGCACAGTGTCATGGTGAATCCCTCTGTCAAGAGGAAGATGCTTTTCAGCATAGTGTGGTAAATCCCTCTGTCAAGAGGAAGATGCTTTTTAGCATACACTGGTGAATCCCTCTGTCATGAGGAAGGTGCTCTTCAGCACAGTCTCAGGTGAATCCCTTTATCATGAGGAAGGTGCTCTTAAGCACAGTCTCAGGTGAATCCCTCTGTTAAGAGGAAGACTATTTTGTTGTTTATGGAACTGCATCAGAAGCAGTGTTGGTGAATCCCTCTATGTGAGGAAGATGTTATTGTAACAGCAGTTGGTGAATCCCTCTATGTGAGGAAGATGTATGTGTAACAACAGTGTTGGTGAATCCCTCTATGTGAGGAAGTGTTTGGGTATGACTGAATGCCCAGCAGTTGAAATTAAAGGGGAGTGTTGGAATATTAATTCCAACTGCAGGCGTTGTGGACAGCGATTGCAAAATCATGGACAGCGACAACAGGCCAAATCCGCCATCAACTCAGCAAGCACGCAACACCTAAAACCGCCTCAGCAAAACCACTTAAACTTATCGGACCGCCTTTGGTCATCTGGCTGTTTCCGGACAATGGACTCCGATACAATGTAATGCAGCAACGTGGTCCTCTACATACGTCAGCAGAACTGACTTTTCGGACGCTAATGTTCAGCATGAAGTGGGCTCCCGAAATCGACGTCAACCGTCTGATTTGCTTGATCGTCTTCCGTCGTTGATTGCTTCAAACCTGCATTCGAGCCAGCATTTAAAACCTTGCTTGGAGTGAATTGAAATTTCAGTTGACCACTGTAAAAGCATTCAATGCTTATTTATTGTGGTTCGTAAGTTTCGGCAGAACATTAAATTTTAATTACACGGAGGTATGGGCAAGTCAACATATATTTAAAATGATTTTGTATATGTTTTGTAAAAAATGTTTTTATATATAATGAGCCAAACGAAACGTGCTCTGTGTGTTGACCATTTTGTGTAATGAAAACATAACGAATAAAAAAAACGAGAAAGGTGAGCTCGCTGCAGAGAAAGAGAATAGAGAGAACTTTGGTGTTGCACAGCAGTGCAAGATAAAGAAAACAGGGGAGCGCATATGTTCTGTGAATGTTTTATGAGTTGACCATTTCGATATGAAGCCACTCAGCACACGCACGGGTGAATAAAAAAAGGGGAACGAAGATTGAAATGAAGTTTTGCTGCAGCAAAGAACCAGTGTTGATTTTTGTGAAGAGATTTGAAGTGTGCACAGCAGTGCAATAGTGAAGGGGATAATAAAAATGAAAAAGCCATTTTTGGATAATGCAAGGAGTGTATGCATCGCACAGTAGTGCGTAGAGTGAGGAAAGTTTTTTTTTAATGTTTTGGATATGCATTGAAATGCAAAAGAAAAGAACGCACAGGTATATGAATAACTGTATGAGTTATTATTTTGAAATTGGAATGTAATGAAAATTTTACTGCATATGTAAAAATAGTTTTACAGCAGTAATGTAAAAAGGGGTTTTACAGTAGTAAAAGAAAAAGAGAATTTGACCCAGCAGTGTAAATTCTCAGGAAGAGACAGAGTTGGCTGAATGTATTTTTTTTGGTAAATCCCTCTGAGTGAAAGACGATGAATATGTATCAGGCATTATATTATAATGAATAGAAATCTTTTTATGGTGGTGTAATACTCTGTTCTCAGTCATTTTTAAAAGCTTCCCTGTGCAAAAAGATCCTGTGGCAGAAAAACAGAGCATTGCCTCTGTGTGTTCAGTTTGTTTGTTTTTGGGATTTTACCAGAAAAATCCCCAACAGTGGTATCGGAGCTGGTCCAGGCTCTTTGATGGTGATAGAGCTTGTTCAGGCTCTTTGAAGTGTCAAAGAAGCTGAAGGAAAGATTCTTGTTGCAGCAGAGAAAGCTTCTCCAGCAGAGTGAAGTCTCAGGCAAAAGAACCCAGGTATTCCTCAAAGTTTTTTTCTGTGTTGCTGTTGAAGAAACAGTGAGTCATTTTAAAAACACAGTCAGGTATTTTAAACATAGTTAAGAATGGCAAGGTCAAGGAAGAAAGTGTCCAAACCCCCTAAGGTTGTGTCTCCCTCTTCTATTAAAATAGAAAACAATCTATTTGAAAGCATTCTATTTGAGGCTCCAAGGTTCGATGGGAACTTTGATATATGGGAAATAAAAATGAGGGCTTTCTTAAAGTCTGAAGGGATTGAAATCTGGGAATCAGTGATTGATGATAGCAAGAAGGATAAAGAATCCAAGGAGTATAATGCACAAGCAACAAAAATAATCTTGGATGGACTGCCTGATTTTGTAAAGAAGAATCTAGGAAAATATTCATCAGCAAAGGATATATGGGACAGACTGCATGACCTTCATGCAAAGGGAGCACTGACCATGACCATTAGTGAAGAAGAAAATTTTGAACCCATCATAGAAGTTGAATGTGAGAAGGTTGATCTCATCAAATTTCAAGTAAAAGAAAGGGATGAAGAGCTTTCCAAGCTTAAGAAGGAGCTTGATCAATGCAAGAGGAAACATCATGAAGAAGTCACATTAATGACAAATCAGTTGAATAAAGCAAAGAAGCAGGAAGATGCCTTGTTAAGTCAACTTGAACAAAGGCACAAGAGAGTGAACAAACTTGTAGAAGAGATTGGACAGTACAAGGTAGAGGTCTCCTCCCTTAAGTCTGAACTACAAGAAGCCAGGAAGCAGGCACAAGGAGCTGAAAAGAAAATGGAGAGCAGTCAAGAAGAAATCTCCAAAATGAAGACAGATATCATCTCTCTTAAAATAGCAGCAGCTGAAGCTACTTGTAGCAAAGAAGAAACTGAGGAACAACTTGGAATGAAAAATAATGAATGTGAAAGATTGGAAGAAGAGATTGTCCTCCTCAGAAAAAAGGTTGAAGGGATGAACAAAATCATGAAGAGCTCTCAAGCCTTGGATGACATGCTCAGCTATCACAGATCTCCATCCGATAAATCAGGACTTGGGTATGTAGGTGAACCCTCAAACAAGAATGAAAATGCGGAACTCGGAGATTTAAATTGTGAAACATGCGATCTTTTCACTGCCATACTTCCGCTATCTAATGCTATTTAAATTTTGCTTTATGAATGTTTGGCTTGTCAGATTCTTAAAAAAATATGAACAATTTTTCGCATGCTAATGTCCCTTTTTGACTGGATGTCTCTTTCCCTTAAAATTAGTTTATTTGCAAACTTAATATATTTGGAACATTTAAAAAACATTGTATAAAGTATTTAGAGATGGAAGATTGTTTAAAGTATTAAAAAATTTGTTTTCAAAGTATTTGGAGATCGGAAGTGAGGTTAAAAGGAAATGGTTTAATTCTAGAATTTTTTAATGTATTTAATTATTTTAGACTAGATCCATGAGTACAAAACAAACACTGCTGCAATACAATCATCAACTTATACTTGCATCATAATTCTCCAGATCACCCAATACTGAATCACTGAAACCCTGTCATCAAGAACACAGAACACAAACCAGAGCCCAGAACTCTGCAACAACCACCAGAATCAACAGCAACCTGAAATATCAAATGTTATTATGCATACGCTACTTCGCTATACCAAAACCGCGTGTATACGCGCTTTCTCCAAAGGCAACCCGCGTGCAGATCTAGAAATAATTACTTATACCTTCGATGTCAGATCCAACCCTTGCCAAGTGTCCCGAGCAGATAACCAGCAATACCAGATCTTCTCACTTCGTCAGACACACCTTGCTTACCCCCCTTTGCCTAATGATCTTCTCCTTATATAGCCTTAGGCCCTTCACAATACCACGGTCCAAAACCATAGTAACACAATACCATCAACTTCAAAACTAGGGATTGACACGTCCGTCGAGACACCATGGTCCAAAACCATAGGCACAACTTCCAAGGACTAACCGCCATGGACCAAAGGTATGTTTTCACATGTACGCGCTTTTACTGAAGCCAACCTGCGTGTATACGCTGATTTTCCTTAATGAACCTGCGTATATCTCTTTCTTGTCTTGTTGTACTAAGATCTGTCCTCTGATTAAGTTGCCATCACTTGTACCTGCTTCTGAGTGAGTTGCCATCAAGGACAACACTTGTATCATAATGCCAACAATCTCCCCCTTTGGACTTGATGGAAACCACCACACCAAGTCACTCTCCCCCTTTGACATCAAGGGCAAAGGGCGGACCAAGATATTCTCTTCTTTGGTATACCTTCTGCTGTCCATACTCCCCCGGAGTACATGCTGAGGTTTTTGATTTCGCTCCCCTTTGTATATGCCAAGTTGTATCAATCCATCCATGCTTCCCCTGAGCAGATGTAGGTTCTAAGACCAGCAATAACTATCATTTATCATAAATGATCTGTACCATACGCATAAGCCTGCAATACCATTCCTTTGATCAAACAACAAGATGTATCATTTAGTTTCATCAGCAACTTCTAACCATAATGCCAGCAATGAATTATTTGAAGTATATGCTCCCCCTGAGCGTGAGCCAACCATGACAGAACAATTTCCTGAGTCTGTTCTGCTGCTATTTATGCTCCCCCTGAGCCTGAGCCAACCATGACTGAAACATTTCCTGGGTCTGTTCTGCTGCCCTTTCTACATATACACGACTTTGCAGCCTGTAACTCGCGTATATACGCGACTTGTCTTCATTATATCAGCGTATGCAAGATGGAATACTGAAATTCATCGCTTTCAGATTCCCATGTGTCTGTTGTGTCAGCTGACTGAGTTATGCCACACCTTTTTGTCTCTAATTCTGTCTTCTTCAATTCCTGGAACTGTGATGATGTATGGTCCTCTTGTTTTGAATTTTGAAATCTGCTCCTGCATTCCCTTGCTTTATGCCCATATTTTTTGCATGTATAACATCTTACATATTTCACGTTCCTTCTATTGCAATCAATTCCTTTGTTTCCATATTCATTGCAGGCAAAGCAATATCCTCTGAAATACCTGGGATGCGATGATCTTTTGTAATGGTCTTGAACCATTCTACTTCTACATCTGGCTGCAACATGTCCAAGATTATGACATACATAACATTCAACATTATTCAGAGGAGGAAATAATCGTCTATCACTTCCATAGTTAGGAGTAAAGGATCTTCCTTGAGGAATTTCTTTCCTTGGTTGTTCCTTGTTCAGCATTTCAGATTTCTCATTAGAGTTTCTTGCCTCACCTTGTGAACTAGATTCACCTTCAACATATTCATGAAAACCAAGACCAGTTTTGATAGCAGGAGACCTTTGACTATTAAGAATATCGTCCAAGACTTTAGTACTATCTTGAAATCGTAAAAGCTTATCCTTTTCTTCTAATTTACCTTTCAAGATATTTACCTCAACTTGATGTTGTTCTTCCTTTTCCAGATACTGATTCCTTAGGTCTTCTTCAGCTTTTCTTCCTTCTTCCACTTGTCGCTTTAGTTTGATCACTTCATGTTCTTGATCTTCAAGAGCTTCTCTGTTCTGTTCTCTTGATTTTTTAAGATCTTCTTTTAGAGAGAGGATCTTTGATTCAAGTCTCTGAATAGTGATGCTCTGATCCTTTACTATATCCTGCAATTGCTCCCTTACCCTGGTTTCTGTCTCCAATTGTTCATTTAATTTGGTAACTTCTTCAGTTTCTGCATTCTTCTGTTCATGTGCCATGAGACTTCTAATATCTTCATTCTTCTTTTCATGTGCCATGAGACTTCTAATATCTTCACTATCATTGAATGAACTTTTAATTAGGGTATAATAGCTTCTACCATCTTCTTCAGATATCTTTCCTTTGTTATGAGGGCATCTAGCAGCATAGTGACCAACTCTACCACATAGAAAACATTTGAAAGGTAGCTTACCTTTGAACCGTCCAGTTCCCCATTCAATATTCTTGACAAAATTTACCTCATCTTCTTCCTCTGACGCTTCGAATGCGGCTTCTGATGGTACCTCTTGTCGCATTTCAAAAGCAGTTAAGATCCCGTGAAGCTGTGACATGGTGATTTTCTGCACATTCTCCTTTTCTTCTATGGCAGATACTTTAGAATCAAATTTAGCAGACAGAGATCTCAAAACCTTTTCAACTAAGACAACTTCCTCAAATTCTTCACCCAGATCCCTCATACAATTTACAATCTCATCCATATGCAGGAAATAATTAGTTATGCTTTCACTACTATGCATCTTAAGAGTTTCATACCAGATTCTAAGAGTTTGAAGCTTTGCTCTTTTTACCTGATCATCTCCTTCGTAGCTTGTAACGATTTTGTCCCATATTTCCTTAGCTGATTTGAAATGCATGATCTTCATAAATTCTGATTGTGTCAAACTACTCTATAGGACAGTAACAGCTTTGGCATTGATCTCATATTGCTTTTTCTCTGCTGGATCTGTAGGAGTTGCTGATGGGAATTTGTATCCTCCTTCTACGATTCCCCAAACTTCTGCTCCAAGTGATTGTAGATATGCAGTGGTTCTTATCTTCCAGTGGGTAAAATTGTTACCGTCAAAGACTGGTGGCCTGATGTGTGCCTCTCTTTCTGGATTAGCCATTCTGATGGATCTTTTCCTTCAAGCGATCAAGCTTCCTCTGAAGAACCTGCTCTGATACCAATTGTTGGAAATAATACTGAGAGGGGGGCGGGGGGAATCAATATTATCAGATCAATAAAACTTTTCAAATTTCATGCTCAGAAACATATACGCTACTTCAGTTAAGTGAACCCGCGTGTACACGCTACTGTGTCTAAAGCAACTAGCGTATATCCAGAAATCTTATGATTCAGTTAGCTTATCTTCAGTAAATGCATCAGAACATTATTAACCATATTAACAGTAAACAGGTGCAGTATAACAGAACAGATCAGCACACAAAAGCCACACACATGTACACCATGATATAAGATGGAAACCCAATGTGGGTGAAAACCACCTGCTGCAATTCGTCTCTTTCTTTTTTAATAAGAAACTTCTTTTACAATGTACTGGTGCAGTTCTTTACTAGTACGCAAGCTACAACCTGCAGAGGGCTACAACCCTCTCTCGTTTTCCAACTACTTCTGGAAGGGAGCTACAACCCCCTCAGCTCTTGTACTAGCCGATCCATTTACTAGTACGTAGGTGCTGACCCTACAGAAGGCTACAACCTTCTTTCCTACAGGGACCACGTTTCATCAATTTTCAGACTAGATCCATGAGTACAAAACAAACACTGCTGCAATACAATCATCAACTTATACTTGCATCATAATTCTCCAGATCACCCAATACTGAATCACTGAAA
Organism: Pinus tabuliformis; assembly: GCA_031772625.1. Taxonomy (NCBI): domain Eukaryota; kingdom Viridiplantae; phylum Streptophyta; class Pinopsida; order Pinales; family Pinaceae; genus Pinus; species Pinus tabuliformis. The sequence goes on from CM062820.1 coordinate 95,087,046, forward strand.
CCCTGTCATCAAGAACACAGAACACAAACCAAAGCCCAGAACTCTGCAACAACCACCAGAATCAAAAACAACCTGAAATATCAAATCTTATTATGCATACGCTACTTCGCTATACCAAAACCGCGTGTATACGTTCTTTCTCCAAAGGCAACCCACGTGCAGATCTAGAAATAATTACTTATACCTTCATTGTCAGATCTGACCCTTGCCAAGCATCCCGAACAGATAACCAGCAATACCAGATCTTCTCACTTCGTCAGACACACCTTGCTTACCCCCCTTTGTCTAATGATCTTCTCCTTATATAGCCTTAGGCCCTTCACAATACCACGGTCCAAAACCATAGTAACACAATACCATCAACTTCAAAACTAGGGATCGACACGTCCGTCGAGACACCATGGTCCAAAACCATAGGCACAACATCCAAGGACTAACCGCCACGGACCAAAGTTATGTTTTCACATGTACACGCTTTTACTGAAGCCAACCTGCGTGTATACGCTGATTTTCCTTAATGAACCTGCGTATATCTCTTTCTTGTCCTGTTGTACTAAGATCTGTCCTCTGATTAAGTTGCCATCACTTGTACCTGCTTCTGAGTGAGTTTCCATCATGGACAACACTTGTATCATAATGCCAACAGTCCATTCCTCTAGTCACAAATAAATAAATAAATAGATAGATAAATATTAATAATGAAACAAGCCTAGATCCATCATAACTCTAGATCTATCAAGTGCCTTGAGGAATAAAATCTCTTAAGGTGCAATCATTTCCTCATGTTTTTCACTCAAAAAAGTGTTTGCACCTTGAGAGATCTAATCCCTCTTGAAACTTAATAGATCTAGAGTAGATGGATCCAGGTTGGTCCTATGTTTTCTCTAAATTAATATTTTAGTCATTTTTATATTCTAAATTTTGTTGCTAAATAATTTTGGAAATTTTTAAGATTTTTTTTTTAATAAGATAAAAAATGAAATGTTTTCAATATGAAGAAATAAGATTTTAGTCATGATCTCAACACTTTGTTAGAGTTAGGGCAATGTGTCTAAATCCTATGATTAAGGATTGTGGACGGGATCTTACCCCGTCCTATCATTAATGTAATTTTGAGGGACTAACGACGTATGACCAACCAACAAGGTAACCATGTGGTTCAAGGGAATAACACCAAGTACGAAATAGACCCTCCTACAAGATTATCTTAGCAGTATCACAATGCATGTTATTCTCTACCATAGGCTATAGAAGATCCTAAATTTGAAGTAAAATCCACAAAGATACGGGAGTATATACAGTATATGCAAGATCATTCCCTCAGTGGGAAATATCTTAGACTTTGTCCTTCAGAAAAAGGCCTTGATATGGTGGATTTAGAACAAGTGGAAACCCAAGGGATAAATAGATATAGAATTAGGAGCAAAAGTGTTCTTCACAATGATCTTTACCAGTCTATAAGATAGAAACTAGATTTTTCAGAATGGATTGTATTTCTACTTGATAGGATTGTTCCTCACATCCTGGACTAAAATATTTAGCCTAGAGAATGAAAAATTTAAAGTGGCTTTGGTGTGGATCAATCTCTTCTCTCTGCCTAGAAAATTATGGGTAGAAGAAACCCTAGAAGGAATAGACAATTCCCTGAGTCAGTTTATCACAACATCATAAGCCACAAAATGGGTATGTTAGATATCCTATGCTAGGATCTACGTATATATGAACATAACACAACCTCTCCTTACATCTATTGACATTTCCTATCAAGATTCAGTATAGAAATAGTTGATAGAATATGAACACATTCCCTTCAGATGTAGGTGATGTCACAAGTATGGTCACCTCTTTCGAGATTTCACACTTGTTCCTAGATATGCCTCACAACCTCCTGCTCAAAAAATGGATTAGCATGGCTTCATTAGGGTACGTTAAAGGAGGAGAAAACCTAATAATCATAACAATGCAATCCTAGATCACACACCAAGAACTCACAACATCTATGAATCCCTCTCTCAAGAGGAAGAGACAAATATAAAGGATTCACCTAAGGAGAAACAAGGCATGGAAAAAATAGGGGAAGGGAAACACTCACAATCTAGTGGAGAAGCCACTAAGAAAAACAAAATGAAGGGGGATCCTACATGGCGAACCATTCATGAAGACATCAATGTAATAACTTATGGGACTCCAAAATAAATGGATGTGGATTATCGACATTTGTCATAGATAATGGAAACCTGGCATTGGAAGGTCCTTATTTTAATCCCAAAGCTACAAATACAATGTATTCATAATTCCCTTCTCAAGGCTAGGCATCATTGATCTCAAGAGCCTTCTAGATCTAATGCCACTTCTCCTTACTTGGGAATTCACACCCATACATTCAAGGATCACCCAAAGATTCTCAAGCCAAAGAAAAGGGAAGGTAGGAAAACCATTTCATTGTAGTATTACATTTCGTATTATTAAAGTCATTTCGTATTATAACATTTTTATAATTATGTGTAATAAGGCCACTAAATTTTGTGATTCACAACCTAACAAGTCGATCATTATCATCTTCTCATTGGGCATCTATTGTGGTACAATTCTCAACCTAATAATTTAATGTTCATTCCTTGATGACACCTCATGGACAGATGCTCACAGAAATCCACTGTTCATATGGGTGGTCAGGGACATTTGGACAGGCGTGGGAAACATTGACGGGAAGCTTCGAAGCCCTTTCAGAAACGTTCTGGACAAGGTATTGACCCATTGACTTGTGTTTCTTCTTTGCATGTAACTGCTCTTCATTCCTATGTTTCGTCCTCAACCCCTTCTTCTCATGTGACTTTGTCAGATTGTCTTGGGGGGCCTATGATGCGATCTGCATTCATGGGAAGAAGTGATCCTCTGCCTAGTCTAGTCTCGTCGCCTAACCATCCCATCCTACACACTCCCGCCCCTCCATTTGAGCCTTCCATACATGCACTGACCTCCTCTGGAATTTCGGTGAATCCATGTGAAGCTTCGAGTCTCCTTCCTGTTGACTTTCGTGAAGAGAATTTGTATACTGGTACTTCCCTCCCATCCATGGACCCACTTCCCCCACCTTCCCCACCTGTTCAAAACCTCGAATCCTCTCTCGACAACTCGGTGCGTAGCGACATAGATTTTTTTATGCAAAACCTGGTTATGGACTTGATGACTTTATCCATTCACAAGGCTAGGAATCCTTCTTTCATTTTGAGCATTAGCCCTAGATTTTCCTTTAACATTACTATGCGACATAGGAGGGTAAGGGGAGACAACATTTTTTGGGTAAGTCATCGGCCAAAGTCTTGGACTTTAATAGAGATTCATATCTCATAGGCTTTCCCATTATCTTGACAACTAATTCACAGGCCCTTACAACTGATTTTCCCGAGGCATGGGATTCTTGAGAAATATTATATCTTTCAATATTCATGACCTTGGAGATGTCACTAATAGACTCTCCCTTATAGACCTTATCCAGGCAGTTCATCCTATCATTATTCTCATACAGTAGATGATGTCGAATAAACATAAGGACATTGAGTATTTCCTCTCTATTTTTCCAAAGTGGCACCTTGTGGCAATTGATTCATGTCATTTATCACCTGGAATCATGGCTCTATGGTACCCTAGATGGGCTAATTTGAAATCCTACAATTTTTTTCCAGGTATACTATTATTTGGGCACATTCAAGGTATCTCTAGTTGTATCCACCTCCTCAATTTATACGCTCCATGCAAAGACAGGTTGGTTTTTTTGGGATAAGATGGCGGCCTGTGGGATTATGAAGATTGGTTCTTTAAATATTGCAGGGAATTTTAATGCCACTATTTCGACGTAAGAATGTTGGTGTGGTTAGATCCATAGTGATCCCTTGGTTATGCACCTATATGACCTCTATGCGGAGAATCATTCGGTGGATATTCACCCTTTTCTTTTGACTCCTACCTAGAGTAATGATAGGGAGGGGGAAGACCATATTGGTAAATGACTAGACCATTTCTTTCCACATGAGAATTTAGTGGAGCTCCTGGGAAATCTGAGATCTTGGGTGGAAAGGACATACATATCGAATCATCTACTGATAGTTATACAATGGAGAAGGGGGGATTTGCAGAAGGGGATTCCTTTCAAATTTAATAGATTTTGGCTATAAGACGAATACTTTAAGATGACGGTGAGTACTATATGGAGAACTAAGATAATCGACCCTGGGAACTCGAATATGAAACATATTTCTAAGAAACTTAATAGACTGAAGAGAAATGTCATGACTTGGGAATGACGAAAAAAATAGATGAGCATCGATCTACAGAGTATAAATGAGGAGATTTTCAGTCTCGGACTTTTTATGGATATTTCAACTCCTTCTCCATTGGACCTAGTGAGGCTGAAGGAATTGGAGGAGAAAAAGAGGACAATTTTAACTGCACAAGAGCCCTCCTAGAAGCTCAAGATCACAACAATATGGATTAGTGGGGGCAATCAGAATACACTGTTTTATCACAAGTATGATAATAGAAGAAGGAACATTAACATTGTATCAGATATTGATTGTGCCAATGGGGACATAGTATATTCCACCTCGAAGATACAAAAGGAGGTTGTCACATATTTTGAAGGTATATTATTGTCCTATGTTGGTGTTAATATTGAAGAACAATTATTGATTGAGGATTACCCCACCATGTTTTTAGAAGCTTCTAATGTGGGCCTACTTCTTCATGTCACTGTGGAGGAAATACTTCAGGTACTAAAATCCTTTGGGAAGGAAAAAAGCTCTGGTCCAGATGACAGGATGGTCAAGTTGTTTATACATTTTTTTGAGTTGATGGAACAAGACCTATTGGATCTAGTTGAGGAATCTTGAACCATGCGGCACATTTTTGGCTCCATAAAATCCACTTTTTTAGTTCTCATTCCTAAGGCCTCTCACACTCACTCCTTCTCGGATTATAGGCTGATTTCCTTTTGTAATATTACCTATAAGTTGATTTCCAAGATTATTTTTGGTCAAATCAGGGCGATGCTCTCCAAGTATATATCGTGCGAACAATTTATTTTCTAGTCAAGCCGGTTGATACATGATGCTATTGCTACTACCTAGGGGTGCATACACTCATTTCAATCTAAGAGATTAGATGTAGTGGTTATGAAATTGGACCTAGATAAGGCATATGACTATGTTGATTTGGAATTCCATTGTCTTATTCTAATCAAAATTGGCTTATTGGTGCACAACATGGAGTGGATCATGGCCCGTGTTACCACGGTAAGATTTGTTGTTTTTGTTAATGGTTTTATGTCATTATTCTTCAAGGAAGGAATGGGATTACATTAGGGTTTCTCTTTATCACCTCTTCTCTTCATTATTGTTATGGATGGTCTAAGTTTAAAGATTAGAGAGGCTAGAAATATGGATACTTTCAAAGGACTCAAATTGGAACATAATCTTCCTATTTCTGATTTGTTTTTCATTGATCATGTTCTCACCTTTGGATTGGTCTTGTAGACTCAATGGGTTGTTCTACACTCTATTATTATGAGATATGGAGCGACATTTGGCCTGGTTGCAAATGGAAATAATTTGACTCTTTTGAATCAGTTACCAGAGAATCCACAGTATGAACATTTCTATGCCAAAGTTTCAAATCCCAACTGGGATCCATCATCAGGACTTATGAATAATGATAAAAGAAGAGCTGCTTAGAAAGACATAAATAATAATGAGGATAATAAATTAATTAGTTATTAATTAATAAATTAACTAATTAATTAATTATTAAATTAATAAATAAATTAATTATTAAATTATTAATTAATTCAATAATTAATTAAATTAATTATTAAATTAATTATTAATTAATTAATTAATTATTAATTAATTAATTAATTAATTATTAATTAATTATTTATTAATTAATTAAATAATTAATTAATTAATTATGATTTATTTATAAATAAATCATAATAAATGAATAAATAAATCTTAATAAAAAGTTACTATTTATTTATCAATATTAATTATTACTTAATTTACTCATTTATTTATTGATATTAATTATTAAGAATAAATTAATTGCTATAAATTAATTAAGTTAATATATTAATTAATTTATAGCATTAAATTAATATATTAATTATTATTAATATTAATATAATTTTAAATCAAAGAACTTTTAAATATTAATATTATTTACTTATTTCTCTATTATTTATATTTTAATATATATAAAAATAAATAAACATTTCTCAACAAAAATCATCAATAAATAAATAAATAAATTTAAGCATTATTACCATTTAGGTTTTGAATTTTAAATTAATATATTCTCTCACCTGTAAAATTAATATATAAAACTCATCAATAAAATAAAAATAATTTATTAAAAATAAATAATTGAATGAATGAATAAATAATAAATAAATTAAAAATAAATATTCAGCCGACATTCTGCTGATCCTAATAATTTATTATCCTCATTATTATTTATGTCCTTCTAAGCAGCTCTTCTTTTATCATTATTCATAAGTCCTGATGATGGATCCCAGTTGGGATTTGAAACATTGGCATAAAAATGTTCATACTGTGGATTCTCTGGTAACTGATTCAAAAGATACAAACCACAGATCTCTTAAATCCATAATTTGACTCTTCTGTTTTCAAATGGCGATAGGAACGAGATTGAATATATAGCTGGTATTTTTGGTGTTGAGATCAAAAAGCTGGAGGATGGATTCATCTACCTGGGTTTAGACTGAAGTTGAATAATTACAGAGTTGGGGATTGGTCTTGGCTTCTAGATAAATTTCAAAACAATCTAAATAGATGGACTCACAGGTGGTTTTCACTGGGGAGAAGATATATTATCATACAATTTGTCTTATAGAAATTATCAGTATACTGGTCTCATCTGTTTGTACTTCCGATGTCTCTTATTAAGAGGATATATCCTATTTTCACTCACTTCTTATGGTCTAGCACCAGTGAGGCTCACAATTTTCAATTGGTGAGTTGAGAAGCGATTACAAAGGTTAAGGAGAGTGGTGGTTGGGGCTTATTGGACATGTGGGTTTTTGGTTGGGAACTTCTCATAAAATCCATCAAGCGAGCTTTCTTTCACAAGGGACTATGGAAATATATAATTAAGGTGAAGTATTTAAAGAGGCAGAACATCACAGAATGGTATAGAAGTGGAGATATTGGTGTTAGATTGGGTTCTAACATTTGGCTGACCTTCCACAAGGTTAGAAGATGGTTTTTACATATGCTCCAGTGGTCCATTGGTAAAGGGAGCCATATTGTAAGTGGCTTAGACCCTTTGATCAGAGGATGTTCCTCTAACTGTCTCCCGAAACAAATTATTGATTTTTTTCATGCTAGAGATATCTTTTTTTTGGACTAGGTTATTAGGCAGTGGATTGACCACTATCCTATTTGTAAGGATGCTACAGACATTGGCTTGGCTGAAGAATCCTCTACTACATGGAGACAATACCTACACAAGTTCTTCGAATGACCGGTCTAAGTAAGAACAACAAGGGAGATACCCTTACTTGGTTTGGGAAATTACATCTCGGTTCTGTGGTGGTCTCGGATGTCTATAGGCATATATGTTTTTCAACTACTCCTTGACTAAAACTAGTTGGTTTTATAAAGTTTAGAAATCAAAAGTTCCCTTGAAGATTATCTTGTTTGTCTTGCTATCTTGGCATAATAAGATCCTTACGTGGGACAATTTGTGCAAAAGGGGTTTTCAAGGATCGAGATGGTGTCCAATTTGCAGACAATCCTTGGAAATTGTCTTACATCTTTTTTTGCAGCAGTCGATGACTTTGCAGGTATGGACATAGGTTTCTTTTATGTTAAAACTTCCTCCTCCTTGACCTTTCTCCACAGTGGAACTTTGTATTAAATGGTGGGTAGCCTACCATGGGAAGCACAAGTTGGTCCATTTATTCGTTTTCTCGAAGATCTGGCACACCAAAAATTTTTATATTTTTGAGGGGGCTCCAGCTAATGTTCCCGAGATATGCTTCTACATCTTTGCATGGACGAATTCTCAGGAAGGGCCTTACACACCCAGTGAAAGGGACTGGTATGAGATCAATCCACCCACAATTTCTCTTTCTCGTAGGATTATTTGATAGGGCCACACACAGCAAAATCTGTGGCTGTGGGGCGTGGCTTACAATAAGTTCTCGAACTCAATACAAACTATGCTGGAATGAAGGATCTTGTTCCAACAGTAGAGCATAAATCTTGGAACTTTAGGGTCTATTATGGTTCACAAAGAGGCTACAACTCGATTACATCTTCATATCATTGATGACATTCAGGGCCAGACCAATTTTGCGCCACCTAATCTAAGGTGTTGGTTGGATTGCATAAAACTATTAAAATAATCATTCGAATTATTTCTAAATATTTTTCGGGAATCAAACACTATGGAGAACGGTTTATCTAAGGAGGGTCTTCGTCCATCTTTAAGCGTGGTTTGATATAGCTATATTGTGGATGATACTATCCAGGAAGAGATTGTATTTCCTCTCACATAATTTGATATCTATGTTAATATTGCATATACTTTTCAAACTACTTTGATTTTTTTTAAATTTGAGTAATATGTAGTTAAACATTGTTTTCTTAATAACAAAAGAAAAACCATAAAGACATCTATTATTTTTGTTTTTATAAGGATGGGGACTCTTCTTTTGAGTAGTAATTCTATTGTTAAAAGTTAGAAATAATTAATTCCTACCTGTCTATGGTTGTAATTCTCCATTTGAGGAGTTTGTTCCGACATAATAGGAATTAGCTGGAATATAGTTTCTCCTAGATTAGTGTGTGGTTGAGAGAATCTCTCAACCACACTACTGTACGTCTAAGATAGAATTCCTATCTTGAGACTTTTGTTTGTATTGTGTGTAATTACCTTGATTCATAATATATAATTTGATTAGAGTTTGTTGTGTACTATTTTATCTTGTTATCAGAGCTTCAGAGCCCGTAAGGGCCTCTGGCCCTTCCTGGGCATAGAGAAATAAATTACTGAGTGTGTATAGATTTATTAAATTTTTTGTTTGTCCATCGAGGTGATCTATGGCAGTATAGTGGAATAGATACGAGCTGCGAAGGAGACTCTAGATTTGGATTCGGGCGAATCTCTGATTTCTGCATTGGTGAAGCCTTTAGGTGGCGTAGTTTGCGAGGCCGAGTAGACGAGCAAGCTGCGGGCCGAGCTGTGGCACAAGGAGAACTGTGGTGTGACGGAGTTTGTGTGTCGCCTGCTGGATAGTGGTTGCTAGATTGCACTTGAATCTACATGGCTGCGTGGAGCCTGGAAGTGGAGATCGCTTGGTGTGTTGATGTTCCCGTGTAGGTGTCAAATCTACGTGGGAGCCGGATCTGAGTCTGAGACCGCATTGTAGCGGCGGTGATGGAGTGATGAGAAATTTTGTGCTGGTGAGTTGAAACGACATGCTGTGCGAGCGAACATTGCTACCAGACGAGGGATCAGCTGTGTGGAGAAGACTGCGAGAAGAGAGGATGTGTTGTGGTATTGGATACTATAGAGAAGAGCAGTGTTGAAAGGATCTGTCTAGTCCAAGGTTGGCTCTTGATCGCCGCATTGAAAGTGTTGAATAGATTTCGTGTGCCTAGGTCAGGTGAGATGGCACTATTGTAAGTGTGGCCAGCTGTGAGCCATTGTTATTTGACCTAGTGCAATCTAGGAGATCGGATCATGGCTGGAGCATGGCTGTTATGGCTCATTGATGTGAGCATATTTATCTGTTTGGGCATTTGACCTGAGAACAATGATCTCTGGCTTTAAAGAGGCGTGAAGCCTGTAACTACTGCCAGATTTGAAGAGGCGTGAGTTGTGTTGAAATCTATGTGGAGCTAGCTTGTAATGCAGAACCATTGATCGTAAGAGGAACTCCACCGTTGATCTAGATTTGTTTTTTTTCTACGGAGAAGCAAGAAGTGGTCGACCCAGACAGGACTCTGCAACAGAGCATCTGCTACGAGAGGACGCAAAAATGGACGGTCTCTGTTTCTTGGGGATATTGCGTGCAGATGTTGGATAGGATCGAGCTCCCCCGTGTTCTTGAATACCCACTCCAGACATTTGTGGCGTGGGGTCACTCAATGAGAACGCCATTCCAGTTCAACACACACCCTGTTCCGAGAAACCCCTGCCAGAGAGCAACAGTCTTGTTCATGGAAAGTGCGGCGAACGACAATTCTTCTGAAGATGTTGTGAGAAGGTATATGAAGCTTCAGGCTCCTGATTTGAGTAATATCAATTGCAGCGAGCGCCACGTTGTAGATCATCCCAATTCGTTGTAGAAAATCATAGTTTTTGCCAAAATGATGCGGCCTAATTGGATCCTGGCTCCGAGAAGACATTGTTGCGGGATAATTTCGTCTGGAAAACGCGGAATGGAGATTGTCATACGGAGTTGCAGGGATGGGGAAGCCATATTGGTTCCAGTGTATCTGTCTGAAATAGCCCCGTACAAATGAAGAGGAGCTGAAGGAAGCATTCCGTGTTCGTTGACAAAGATTAAAATGGTTTTATCTCTGCTGCTGAGCAACGACATCAATTGGAGCTACATCAGAGATTGGAGGATGATCGTGATCGTGTTGCAGATTGTTAGCAAGCATGAGGAGGCATGCTTGAGAGCAGTGGCTAGACTTGATACTGTGAGTAGGGGAAGTGGCATTATGTTGCGATGCCGGGAGAATTGGATACTGAAATGTGATGGAGGATTAGACCATGGAGTCCTAGATTATTATTTTTTTGAAGGGAAAATTGTGTTCTCTTCGTATGGCTGTGTGCCTATGTCTCGATCATCAGTGTTTGAATGCACTGCATTGAGTCCAGGTGAAAAGTCGCCAATCCATTTCTTTATCAGTAGACCCCTCATAGGTATCGTTGGTAAAAAATGGTTGCTGGTATGTTTGGAAATAATCATTTATGGGCAGAGATAGAGAAATTAAACCTGAAGAATTTATGCTTTATTTAGTTTCTTGGAATCATGTTTAAAGTTATTGAGCCTTATTGAGCCTAGCTAACTCAATGTAGGTAAAGTTATTTTGTTATAATTCGTGACTCTAACGAATGACAGGTTAAGCATGGAGTTCCAAGAATTTATTTGACAAAGATGCCCAAGATGTGAACTGTGAAAAGAAGGGATAAAGGAGCATCAACAACGTTTATGGTGGACAACAAAGTAGATGTTTGTTTGAGTTTGTGCAATAGACTCCCTAGCATGTTATAAGCAAGTCCAATTGTTGTAATGATCAAAGTATGTACCCAGAAACTCCAAAATGTTGAATGAAATGTAAGCCTTTTAAAGGTATTTGAAAGTTCGTGGTGATATTAAAACCACTTTGTAATGGATTGCCTTTGTGGCTGGTTGGTGGTGAGCCAGAAACCATCCATAGAGCCTTAGTGGCTACAGGATTTGCCCAGAGGTGGCACATTTAAGTTCCGAATTTGCCCGGTGGTGGTAGATCGAACTTGTCCGGAGGTGGCACATTTAAGTTCCGGATTTTCCCAGTGGTGGCAGATCGGACTTGCCCGGTGGTGGCATATTTCCTGAGTGGCTAATGTGTACACAGGAGCTTTGTGCTCGTAGGAGCAGGTGGACTGTAGTAACACCTAGCTCACGGTCTCAGATATTGGTGTGTCTGAGCACAAGAGGGTCGACGCACTTTTCTATCTGACAGTTGCGTTGAAAGGCACAATCAGCGCAACTGTTTGCGATTGTTATTTGGACATGAATATTTGGCTTAGAAAGGCACTGATCTCTCTTTGTTTTTGGAAGTTCTGCACATGCAATTCGCCTGATGGTGGTGGATTTGCAGGTACATATATGCAGTTTGACCACAACCAGACTTTGTGAATCACTATCATGACAAGTAGTCATTAAGGGGGGGAGTTAGAAATAATTAATTCCTACTTGTCTATGGTTGTAATTCTCCATTTGAGGAGTTTGTTCCTACATAATAGGAATTAGCTAGAATATAGTTTCTCCTAGTTTAGTGTGTGGTTGAGAGAATCTCTCAACCACACTACTGTACGTCTCAGATAGAATTCCTATCTTGAGACTTTTGTTTGTATAAATATGTGTGTAATTTCCTTGATTCATAATATAGAATTTGATCAGAGTTTGTTGTGTGCTATTTTATGTTTAAATATATGAAATCCCCTCCTTTTCACAAGGTGGTTTCTTAGTGTTCTTTTGGACAAAAGCACTGAACTTTATATCCAATATAAAACTAGCGTTTTTTTCTCATATATTAATTAATTAATTATAACCTTCATAGACATAAATTTTTTCGAGAAATCTTAACATCGTCCTTTAACCTTAACAATGCTAAATCGTTTAACATGTATTCCGAAGAGTCTTGGAATCATTGGTGCTGTGGAAAGTTTTTTAACCTTTCAGATGTATTTGATTGTTTGTAATGTTAAAATCAATCATAAATGTATGGGGTTAGTATTTAAGTTATTTTATTATGTATTTTTTTTTTTTTAATTGATTAATGATATTTATTTTCTTATCCTAGGTACTTTTCCTCTCTAAGAAATATACGAAAGATTCTGTTATTCCCAATTACATTGAGAAATCCCTATTTACTGTTATTTACTTTTACATGTATATACTAAAAATTTACATAATTTTAAATAAAAAAATAATAACGTTAACCTGTTTTAGTATGCCGTAATGAGAAAATATTAAATAATTATTACATTTTTACAAAAATTAATGGCAAATGTTTTAGATTCAATGTAATTTAGCCAAATAAAAGAGAACGACTGTGACAGTTTTAAATGGAAAAGTGCCATTTTGAATGCCGTATATCAAACGGCAAACAAACAATACCTTTTTAAGAAAAATCACATGGGACAACTGGCAAAAACTACCTTTAACAAGTACTCGAGAATGACTACGAGTACTCTAGAATAGTCATGTCTTTCCACATGAGGAGACATGATTTTGTATTATCATTTGATTGAAGTATATTTTTGGTCATATAGAATTAATTAATATAATTATATTAAAAATATTAAAGTATATTTTTGGTGATGTAAAATTAATTAGTACGATTATATTAAAAATATTGATGTGGTTGATATAGTGGAAAGTTTTATAAATATAACAAAAAATTTATTGCAACAGGGAGAATCTTTTACTAGTGCACACATTTTCCTGATTAGTCATGGAAGAATTTATTAGAATTGGAATAATCTCAAATACGTAAGAAATTGCTGAGTAGGAAGTCACTTGGCACGAATATAATTTTTTAAATTTATTAAAAGTAATATAATAGACCATTTCGCTAAATAAAATATTATAAATAATAATGAAAAAATAATCATTGAAGAACTTATTAGAATTGGATCTCAAATCCCTAAAAAATTGGTGGGCCCTGAGCGAATCTAATTTTTTAAATTTATTAAAAGTCAATGCAAACTAACAAACTCCGTAACACTAGAACGGAGCCGTTAATAAACATCCAGAGTAAGCATATGTTGAGCATATTCCGTTGATAATCAAAAATAAAAAATAAAAATCAATAAATCTTCATCCACTTAAGTTGACATAAAAAACCTTATAATATTATTAATGAACACTTATTTTCCATCCCAAATTTAACCCCAAAAAATATTATATATAATAAATAAATAAATAAATAATTCACACCCTATACTAGTTATTAAAAACAACTGTCACCAAATTTATATATTCTAAGTAAATTTTAAATTCGAGGTTTGATTCCGAATCTTTCTGGTCAAGTTCGTTTATGGTTAGGTTAAATTTAGTTTTTGTTTTTTTCTCAAAGTTGAATATAATGATACTTGTTAAGCTAATTTTATTATTGGGAGTTTGATTGTGATAAACCAAAAAAATGAATTTATGTTTCCTCACACAGTCCCAATGACTTGGCAGAAAAGTTTCAACCAACTGGACTCACCAATTAAATTACGAATTTTGAATACGATTATCATACCATTCAAGCACATGGAGTGAACACTGCATGTAAACCAGAAAGCTAAATATTTCTTTGGAAAATATCAGTCAAACTTTAATGAGTAACTTAATTTGCGATTTTCCACAAGAAAATAGTGCTTTCTTAAATTTTTCCGTACTGGTGCTTGTGAAATAAAAGAGTCGCTCGAGCTCTCGTCTAAACTTCCGTTCCATTACGAATGTTCCAAAGTATCAAAAACATTTTATTCAACCTGAAGCATACATTATTTAAATTAGGGTCACTCTGCTTTAATACCTCATGAGCTTATGCCAAACTCCATGGCACTCTAATGAAACAAAGGTGATTGTCATTCGAGTAGTTAGTTAGGCTTCCGGCAATTTTTCCGGATCTGTCCACTGGTGCCCGTGAGAGGTTTGATATTTCCCATCTTAACCATGGCTGCGGCAAAGTCCGAAAAGAAGAGGTTCTGGTTGGAGGCGTAGGTAGTCACCTGCGAGTCTGTGGAACCTCCGTTGAAAAGTTGCTGATCAGAGTGAAGAAGCCCTTTCTTGATTTTCAGATCGCTGTAATAGTTTTTGTCAAAAACTGTGGGACTACTGTAATCCAATGGCGACAGGTTGTTGTCTCCAGAGCCGTTGGTGGGAGGACATTTTGAGCGCAATGAAGTGGAGTACTAAGTGTATATGTTCGTATCGTTGTAAATTGTTGGAACTACTACACACCTACATGACTCTTAGAGCATGTGACTGCATGCAAGATTGCTTTTGCATGTTGGAACTACTACACATCTACATGACTCTTAGTTAGAGCATGTGACTGCATGCAAGATTCCTTTTGCATGTTGGAACTACTACACATCTACATGCGGACTTTTAGTTAGAGCATGGGATTGCATGCAAAATTCCTTTTGCATGATTTACTCCTTGATTTACTCCTTGATTTGCTCCTTCTTTAACTCCGCAACTGACTAGTTATCTCTGGAACTTGTTGTAGGTGTTGAGTCTTCTCATTGATCACCACTATAGTCATTACCTTGGGATCTTCACCCAGTAATGCTATATTATGAGCATTGTAACATAATTTTCATTGAATCATTCTTTTCTTCTTTCGATTTTCTTTTAGTGTTTTTTCTCTGCAAAGCTGTGTGTTCAACCTTTACTAGCTAGATTCATCTGTGCAGGTTTTCTAACACATTTACATGGTATCAGAGCCCACAGGTTGCTAGATAAAAGGCGCATCAGTACTTTATTTTGCAAGTATTACAGCTTGGAGATCGAAGATTGACAGAAAAATGGAGTTTCCCAAAGCATCGATCCTAACACCGTACAACTATCATGAATGGAAGGATCAAATGGCTCGATACCTTCGTCATAAAGGGTTGTACAGGATTACCATGGCTACAGAAGTGGAACCCACTTCAGCCATAGAGAAATCCAAGTACCTCAACCGTATGGATGAGGCCCACGGATCCATATGCATGTGCATCTCTCCAGAGTTGCAGTTTCATCTATCTGCCTGCAATACTCCCAATGAGATTTGGAAAAAGGTTGAAGAGCTCTACGGGAAACAGGATGAGATGAAAGGACATCTGCTCGAAGTGGAACTGCTATCATTGGATCCGCGGAACTATGACAGAATTCAAGACTTCTTCACCAAATATAATGATCTATTGTTGCAACTCAAGGGTTGTGGAATTGACAAATCCAAGGAGGAGAGTCGCCAAGTTCTCTCTATTATGTCAAAGCTCGGACCAGAATACTCCGTCTTTGTGTCTACATTTCATTCAGTAAGGCTCGCAACAGGTAAATCCTACACTATGCCTTCTCTCAAAGAATTTATGGAGTCCCTTATTTTTGAGCAAGATAAACTCATTGGCATGGGGAAAATCAAATCTCCAAAAGCACATGCACTTGCTGTGCATGATGGCAGCCACAATAAAAATCACAGATCTGATTCAAATCAGAAAAATCAGCAGCAAAAAGACAAAGGAAAAGCACATTCCCATCCAAAGAAGGAAGGGTACACGAAGCCCTTCAATGACTCCTCCGGCTCAAGAAATGAGAAAGGGAAGAAAGGAAACAGATGCACCTACTGTCAAAGAGGATTCCATCCAGAATCCTCTTGCATGAAGAAACAAATTGACCAAATGGCAGAAATCCTTCAGAAGCACAACCTTGGGGACCACATCCCTCAAGGCGCCAAGAAGAAAACTGAGGATCCGCCACACGGGAAAGGTAACAATTTTCATGCTTTAGTTGCAATTAATTCTACTCCTGATGCATGGATTATAGATTCTAGTGCATCACATCATATGGCTGCTGCAAAGGAAGTCTATTCCTCTTTGGATGCATGCAAAGGACCTCCCATCCTCATGGGAGATGACTCACCTATTGAGGTCACGGAAAAGGTAGAGTGGAACTTTTACACGGAAGCTTTGAAGATGTGCTTCATGTTCCAAAACTTTCGGTAAACCTGCTTTCAGTTTATCAGATCACTCATTCCGGCACCGGAAAGAGAGTGGAATTCACTCCAGATGCAGTGAACATATATGATCTACATAGCAATGACAAAATTGCAACTGGTGAGGTAAACAATGGAGCCAGACTGTATACATTTTCTGAATTTATTGAATCTGAATCCTCCTTATTGCTTACACATGTTGATGATAGTAGTAGGCTTTGGCACGAGAGGTTTGGTCACTTAAATTACAGGTATATGCAGCAGCTAAGCAAGAATGAGATGGTGGAAGGCTTGCCAAATATCAGTTTCTCCAAAGGAGTTTGTGAAGGGTGTGTTCTTGGCAAACATCCTAGAGAAACGTTTGACACCGGCAAGACTCACAGAGCATCCTCTCCTCTAGATCTGATCCATAGTGATCTTATGGGGCCTTTTCCTCATCCTTCCATCAACAAAGCAAGGTATGTGCTTACATTTATTGATGATTTCTCACGGTATACTTGGGTGTATCTTCTCAGGAACAAATCTGAAGTTTTTGAGCACTTTGAAGATTTCAAAGCACTAGTTGAGACACAGTCAGAGAGAAAGATCAAAGCCCTCCGTACAGACAATGGGGGGGAATATGTTAACACAGCACTTTAGAACCTTTGCCTTCAGTCCGGCATACAGTTGCAGTATACAGTTCCATACACTCCGCAACAAAACGGAGTTGCTGAGAGAAAGAATCGATCTCTCAAAGAGATGGCTTCCTGCATGTTGCATGCCAAGTCACTGCCTCATAAGCTTTGGGCCGAAGCACTTAATTGTGCTAACTACATCCAGAACAGATCTCCTCATAGGTCTGTCAAGGATCAGACCCCCTTTGAGGCTTGGAGCGGCACTAAACCAGAGGTCACTCACCTCCGTGTTTTCGGCTCTCGAGCATGGGCCCGGATCCCCTCTGAAAAGAGGAAAGCTCTTGATCCACAGAGCATTGAGTGCATCTTTGTTGGATACCCTGATGGTGTGAAGGGATATCGACTACTGATTCCCTCTACGGACAAGCTCATCATTGAGCGAAGTGTCAAATTTGAGGAAAGTCTCTTGCATGCACCTCAAGCACCGCATGGAGACACTTTTTATCTACCTCATGTCTGAGATGATGACTCAGTGCATTCAGATGCAGATACAGATCATGCAGATGTCGAGGAAGAGCATGCAGATGCAAAGACAGAGTCTTCAGATACAAATCTAGTGCATGAAAATGATGATCCACATCCAAGCCCAGATCGGGCTTCCAGCAGTGAATCATATTCCCCTGTCATAAATCAGAGAACAAGGAGCTTACGTGAGATATATGCATAAGACCAACCAGCTGCTAGAAATGGTCTTGTGGGGGATAATTCTGATCTGCAGAGGACTAGCTCAGAGTTTATTGAGCCTCCTCTTGTCCTCACTGCCACTGAACCATCGCCCTCCTGGCATTGTCATTTGGTTCAGTCTTCTGATCCACAGTCTTATGCTGAGGCTGCTGGGCATCCATCTTGGGAGTTCGCCATGGAGGAGGAGTATAACTCCCTCCTCGAGAACCAGACTTGGGATCTGGTCCCCCTTCCTTCAGGAAGGAAACTTGTCCGATGCAAATGGGTCTACAAGACCAAGAGTGCTGCAGATGGGCAAATCACCAGACGGAAAGCAAGGCTAGTAGCCAAAGGCTTCCAACAAGTGCATGGCATTGATTATGACGAGACCTTTGCTCCAGTAGCAAAGATGGATTCCATACGCCTTACACTTGCCATTGCAGCTGCCCAGCGGTGGGAAGTACATCAGATGGATGTGAAGAATGCCTTTCTTCACGGAGACCTATCTGAGGAGATCTACATGGAGCAGCCACATGGTTTCATTCAGAATTCATCTTTGGTCTGCAGACTGAAGAAATCTCTCTACGGCCTTAAGCAAGCCCCGAGAGCTTGGTACGCGAAGATGGATTCTTTTCTCTTATCACAAAACTTTGAAAGATGTAAGTCTGATCCGAATGTTTACATGCTTAGGACACATGATTCTCTTCTTATCTTAGTTTTGTATGTAGATGATCTCCTAATCACTGGCAGCTCAGCTTCAGCCATTGCTACAGTCAAGAGGGCCTTGCATGATAGGTTCTTAATGACGGACATGGGTCCATTACACTTCTTTCTTGGTCTTGAGATCAGCCAGAATGCCACAGGCATCAAACTCTCTCAGGCTAAGTATGCACGGGATCTCCTCGAGAGATTTCGCATGACTGACTGCAAGCCAGCACTGACTCCTTTTTTGTCTGGGGTCCGCCTTGAGGATGGAGGTGACACTCCATTAGTTGACAGCACTCTCTACCGACAGCTAGTGGGGAGCTTATTGTACCTCACCCACTCCAGACCAGATCTCTCATACGCAGTAGGGGTAGTTTCCAGATACATGCAGGAGCCGCATGAGCTACACTGGAATGCTGCCAAGCGCATCCTCCGATATGTGCAGGGCATCATCACCTTCGGGATTCACTATGCAGTAGGCACTTCATTGAATCTCCTTGGCTTCACAGATTTTGATTGGGCGGGAGACAGCATTGATCGCAAGTCCACCTCCGAATATTTACTCAGTCTAGGATCTGGCCCTATCTGTTGGTCAAGCAAGAAGCAAGCTGCTATTGCTCTCTCTTCAGCTGAGGCTGAGTACCGAGGAGTAGTCAACATCACCATTCAGGCTCTGTGGCTCCAACACTTCCTCACTGAGTTGGGCGTCCAGTTCCACCAGCCCATTGTCATCTGGTGTGACAATCAGAGCACTCTCAAATTTTGCAGGGATCCAGTACAGCGGCAGCGGACGAAGCACATAGAGATCCATATGCACTACATCAGAGACTTAGTACATGATCGGGTCATTGATTTGCAGTTCTGTCCTTCAGCAGAACAGACTGCAGACATCTTCACCAAGACATTCACTGAGCAGAAGTTTCGCTCTTTGCGTGATCGTCTTGGAGTGAAGGACACGATTGCTTAGCAACTGTATTTTTCTTCCTCTTCTCTTTTGATTACATTGTATTTTGAGGGGGGGTTTTTCCCACGAGGTTTTCCCTCTTTCCTCAATTTTAGTACAAGTTGCATTGTATTTTGGGTGACCTTTGGCCTTAGTTGCCAGGGCCAATTTTCTATTTTTCCCCATAGTGGTGTTCAGGGGGGGCGTTGGAACTACTACACACCTACATGACTCTTAGTTAGAGCATGTGACTGCATGCAAGATTCCTTTTGCATGTTGGAACTACTACACATCTACATGACTCTTAGTTAGAGCATGTGACTGCATGCAAGATTCCTTTTGCATGTTGGAACTACTACACATCTACATGCGGACTTTTAGTTAGAGCATGGGATTGCATGCAAAATTCCTTTTTCATGATTTACTCCTTGATTTACTCCTTGATTTGCTCATTCTTTAACTCCGCAACTGACTAGTTATCTCTGGAACTTGTTGTAGGTGTTGAGTCTTCTCATTGATCACCACTATAGTCATTACCTTGGGATCTTCACCCAGTAATGCTATATTATGAGCATTGTAACATAATTTTCATTGAATCATTCTTTTCTTCTTTCGATTTTCTTTTAGTGTTTTTGCTCTGCAAAGCTGTGTGTTCAACCTTTACTAGCTAGATTCATCTGTGCAGGTTTTCTAACACATTTACATAAATATGGGCTCTGCAATTGAAGCACCGCGCTTGTCCGATAGTATGACCACATACACATTGAATATATTGTAATAGGTCAATTCTATTTATTTATTTATTTATGAAATTGAAATAATAATTTATAGAGAATTTGGTTATTTTATAAATTCTAGGTTATAATATATTAGAGAATTTGGTTATTTTATAAATCCTAGATTATAATATATTAAATTGTTATGGAATATAATTATTAAGTAAACAAATTGGTTACCAAATCACTAAAACAAATTGTTTGCCAAATCACTACTAAAACTAAAATCTTTTAACCAAAATACAATTTACTTTTAATCCATCCACAAATATCAATTTTTGCCGTTCATAATGTAATTTTATGCATGAAGAAATAACCATACCTGTGAGTGCAACCATTAATTTTCTCCAATCAGTAGACATTATTCCTAATGTAATTTTATGATCATTAATGTCTTAACCAATAACAATACCTGCGAGTGCAACCATTTCCTTTGTAGAGAGCCCCTGCTCTTGGAATAGTGAGATGAGTTTGCTTAGACTGGAAGTGGGAGGTGGAATGTTATCGTGTGAGATGAGTTTGCTTAGACTGGAAGTGGGAGGTGGAATGTTATTGTTTGCACCGCTTTTACTTGCTGCTGTTGAGTCTCGTCTCCCTAACATTACCGTCCACGAAGGGCCGCCCAGCTGGTAATCAACCATTTTACAAAATATATTGATCATTACATGATATGAACAGATAAAACTTATTGCGTCTAGGCGAGAGGCGCATTGTAATGAATAGGTTACTTAAATTATTGGTTTTGGGTGAGAGGGTCATTTTAAAGTTCAATATCATGGGAGGTGTATTTGAGTAAGTGTTAAATTTAAATAAAATATTAAAAGAAAAATAAATGTGTGGCTATAATAAAAGTAACAATGACTATATAATTTTAATAAAATATATTACAAAATATTAATAAGTTTATTTTTACTCTAATTTAAGTGTCCAAAATGGAGTAGAATCTTATTTTTACTATGTTTTTCTAGTTGATTACAACTTATTATAAAGAAAACATTGTAAAAATATTTCACCTTCACTATAAAAGCTAAAACTAAAATATTTGTGTTAAGTATTTAAAAAAAATACAATAATTAAAAAATATATATTTTCTTTCTAAATATTTCAATAGAAGTCTTAAATAAATTATTTAAACATCCATGTTATATGAATCAGTAATAAAACTTAAAATAATTCAGTGTAGTGTATGCTTACATTTATATATTATATAAAGACATTAGAAAAAATAAAAATAAGCTTTTGATTAAAATATTATAAAACATTTTGGTTATTTTTCCACTTTAATTAAAAAGGTTAATTTAGTTAAAAAAGACTTATTAAAATTACATAAAATTGCAAATTTATATTATGTAGTCTACATAATCTAAATGTTTAAAAAAAACTTTCTAGATTTTATATATTTAAAAAAATAATTTAAACAATAAAAAGATACACATGTATTTATCTTAATCATTAGAAAAAATTAATCATTACCAAGAATAAATTTCTTGATTAAAATGCAAACACTATTTTTAATTTTACATTATAAACTATATTTACATATCAAAAAATTGATAACACATAATACATTGGTAATACATATTAGATCATTCTATAATGGTTCAAATCTCAGAAAAGAAAAGAAAACACTTATTCAACAACAGAATCACGAGCAGCAATGGCTAGAATGTCACCACAGGAAACGACTGCGCTGCAAGATTTCTCGACCTGACTCTTTATGGTATCGATCACGTCGAACCCCCTCGCCGAATTGGCATTGGGAATAGCCGTTTTCTCGCCAGTAATTTTCGGAGAGTCATCCAACAGAACGGACCCATCGCAACCCTGCACGGAGAATCAGAGTTGCTTCGAAATCAAAATATCACCATTAAGCTGGTTCAATCAATAATAATAAAATGAATTGTCGTACTTACATTAACGAAGCAGTCGTGGAAGTGAAGGCGGAGAAGTGAAGCCCCCATCCTTTGCTCCTTGGCGACCGCCTGCTTCACCCCGGCTTTCACTACCGACAGCACCGTCTGGCAAGATTTGTCATAAAATATTGAGCTCAGCTGCCCATGCACAGTGTTAGTAATCGAACACACAATACACACGTTGTGCACCAATAAGCCAATTTTGATTAGAATAAGACAATGGAATTCCAAATCAACATAGTCATAGGCCTTATCTAGGTCCAATTTCATAACCACTACCTCTAATCTCTTAGAGGGCGGATGTATACTGTACAGACATGAGGAGAGGAGCAAATTCAAAAGAGGGAAAAAGAATTCATCTAATATTAAAAAGGGGAGTGGTTGATTGATTGCTTTCTGTAGTGCAGGCGTACAAATACAGTGGATGTTTCTCCTGAAGGAGTAGTCCTGTGCGGAGTTTTCAAATTTCATGGTCAGCGCCGACATCAGAAGAGGAGAGTTTGGTGAAGTAGGTGCCATTTATGTAACTTCATGAGAGTACACTCTGCTCAAATTTCCACGAGCTCCACTGGTACAATCATTGTAGTTGGGCAAATGCGGAGCTCGGAGGTTTAAATTGTCAAAACATGCGATCTTTTCACCACCATACTTTCGCTATCTAATGCTATTTAAATTTTTCTTTTTGAATGTTTGGCTTGCCAGATTATTAAAAAAATATGAACAATTTTTCGCATGTTAATGTCGCTTTTTGACTGGATTTCTCTTTCCCTTAAAATTAATTTATTTGCAAACTTAAAATATTTGGAACATTTAAAAAACATTGTATAAAGTATTTAGAGATGGAAGATTGTTTAAAGTATTAAAAAAATTGTTTGAAATATGTTAAAAGGAACTGGTTTAAATTCTAGGTTTTTTTTAATGTATTTAATTTTTTAGATATTTTATAAAAGAATATTTAATAAAAATAAGAAAATTAATTTTCCCCAAAGCATTCATACTTTGTTTGTAAAATTTTAATTATTTAAATGAGATATTTAATAAATGTATTCAACGAAGAGGATTAATTTTCAAATCATCAGAGGTAAGTCAATTAATTTTCGCATCTTTTTTATATGTAACCCAAAGTACCTATATTTTGTTTCTAAGATTTTAATTATTTAAATAAGATATTTAATAAAAATAGTTAATGAAGATAATCAATTCTCACATTTTTTTATTTGTACTCCAAAGTATTCATTTACTAAATTTAGCTCTTCATATTATCGAGAAGCATAAGTATAATAAATATTCGCATATTCTTTTATGCAATATATTTTTATATAATGGTTGTGAGTGATGTTTTATAATTAGTTGTTAATGATTTTATAAAATGGTATTATTGTGGTGATTTTTAATTTAGTAGGGAAGAGATGTTATAATGTCTAACTAATTATTAATTGTTTTTGGGGCATCTTAATAATGGCCATGTAAATGAAGTATTAGTGTGAGGAGGTTTGATGTTGAAGTAGGTTAAAAGGAAATGGTTTAAATTCTAGATTCTTTAATATATTTAATTATTTTAGATATTTTATAAAAAAATGTTTATTAAAAGTACTTAACCAAGATAATTAATTTTCCCAAAGCATTTATACTTTATTTATAAAATTTAATTATTTAAATAAGATATTTAAAAAATGTATTCAATGAAGAGAATTAATTTCCACATCATCATAGGTAATTCAATTAATTTTCACATCTTTTTATATGTAATCCAAAGTACTTATATTTTGTTTGTAAGATTTTAATTATTTAAATAAAATATTTAATAAAAATAGGTAATGAAGAGAATCAATTCCCACATCTTTTATGTGTACTCCACAATATTCATTTACTAAATTTAGCTCTTCATATTATCCAGAAGCATAAGTATGATAAGTATTCGCATATTCTTTTATGTAATATATTTTGATATTATGCCCATGGGGCTTTGGATTGACGGTGAATGGGTGCGTTGTTAAGGCACTCCTTGTGATAGGTCACCAGTTCAAATCCCCAGTGGGTACTTAGGTTAGTCTTAACTAGAAAAGATATATATATATATATATATATATATATATATATATATATATATATATATATATATATATATATATATATTATGTAATATATTTTTATATAATGATTTTTTATGAATATGTATGTGAGTGATGTTTTATAATTAGTTATTATTGATTTTATAAAATGGTATTATTGTAGTGATTTTATAATTTAGTAGGGAAGAGATGTTATAATGTCTAATTAATTATTAATTATTTTTGGTGCATCTTAATAATGACCATGTAAATGAACTATTAATGTGAGGAGGTTTAATATTGAAACCCCCTTATTCACCTTGTGTAGGGAATGGGGCCTACGAAGGCGCCTAGAGTTTATAGTGGTAGTGGTTGGAATTGATCTTGTGTCGCACAAGTACGAGACTAGCCTAGTTGTCGATTCCTCTAGTCACAAATAAATAAATAAATAGATAGATAGATAAATATTAATAATGAAACAAGCCTAGATCCATCATAACTCTAGATCTATCAAGTTCCTCGAGGGATAAAATCTCTCAAGGTGCAATCCTTTCCTCAAGTTCTTCACTCAAAAAAGTGTTTGCACCTTGAGAGATCTAATCCCTCTTGAAACTTAATAGATCTAGAGTAGATGGATCTAGGTTGGTCCTAGTTTTCTGTAAATTAATATTTTAGTCATTTTTATATTCTAAATTTTGTTATTAAATACTTTTGGAAATTTTTAAGCTTTTTTTTTAATAAGATAAAAAATGAAATGTTTTCAATATGAAGGAATAAGATTTTAGTCATGATCTCAACACTTTGTTAGGGTTAGCGTAGTGTGTCTACATCATATGATTAAGGATGGTGGACGGGGTCTTACCTCCTCCTATCATTAATGTAATTTTGGGGGACAAACAACACATGACCAACCAAAAAGGTAACCATGTGGTTCAAGGGAATAACACCAAGTACGGAATAGACCCTCCTGTAAGATTAGCTTAGCAGTATCGCAATGTAGGTCATTCTCTACCATAGGCTATAGAAGATCCTAAATTTGAAGTAAAATCCACAAAGATAGGGGAGTATATACAGTATATGCAAGAGCATTCCCTCAGTGGGAAATATCTGAGACTTTGTCCTTAAGAAAAAGGCCTTGATATGGTGGATTTAGAATAAGTGGAAACCCGAGGGATAAATAGATCTAGAATTAGGAGCAAAAGTGTTCTTCACAATGATCTTTACCGGTCTATAATATAGAAACTAGATTTTTGAGAATGGATTGTATTTCTACAACTTGATAGGATTGTTCCTCATATCATGGACTAAAATATTTAGCCTAGAGAATGAAGAATTTAAATTGGCTTTGGTGTGTATCAGTCTCTTCTCTTTGCCTAGAAATTTATGCGTAGAAGAAACCTTAGAAGGAATAAACAATGCCCTGAGTTAGTTTATCACAACGTCATAAGCCACAAAATGGGTATGTTACATATCCTATGCTAAGATCTACGTATATATGAACATAACACAACCTCTCCTTGCATCCATTGACATTTCCTATCAAGATTCAGTCTAGAAATAGTTGATAGAATATGAACACATTCCCTTCAGATGTAGGTGATGTCGCAAGTATGGTCACCTCTTTTGAGATTTCTCACTTATTCCTAGATATCTCTCACAACCTCCTGCTCAAAAAATGGATTAGCATGGCTTCATTAGGGTACATTAAAGGAGGAGAAACCCTAATAATCATAATAAAGCAATCCTAGATCACACACCAAGAACTCATAAGATCTATGAATCCCTCTCTAAAGAGGAAGAGACAAAATATAAAGGATTCACCTCAGGAGAAACAAGGCATGGAAAAAATAGGGGAAGGGAAACAATCACAATCTAGTGGAGGAGCCACTAAGAAAAACAAAATGAAGGGGGATCCTACATGGCGAACCATTCATGAAGGCATCGATGTAATAACTTATGGGACTCCAAAATAAATGGATATGGATTATCGACATTTGACAGAGATAATGGAAACCTGACATTGGAAGGTCCTTATTTTAATCCCAAAGCTACAAATACAATGTATTCATAATTCCCTTCTCAAGGCTAGGCATCATTGATCTCAAGAGCCTTCTAGATCCAATGCCACTCCTCCTTACTTGGGAATTCACACCCATACATTCAAGGATCACCCAAAGGTTCTCAAGGCAAAGAAAAAGGAAGGTAGGAAAACCATTTCATTGTAGTATTACATTTCGTATTATTAAAGTCATTTCGTATTATAACATTTTTATAATTAGGTGTAAGAAGGCCACTAAGTTTTGTGATTCACAACCTAATAAGTCTATCATTATCATCTTCTCATTGGGTATCTATTATGGTACGATTCTCAACCTAATAAATTTAGTGTTCATTCCTTGATGACATCTCATGGACAGATGCTCACAGATTTCCACTGTTCATATGGGTGGCCAGGGACATTTGGACGGGCATGGGCAACATTGGCGGGAGGCTTCGAAGCCCTTTTAGAAACATTCTGGACAAGGTATTTACCCATTGACCTGTGTTTCTTCTTTGCATGCAATTGCTCTTCCTTCCTCCTTTTCCTCCTCACCCCCTTCTTCTCATGTGACTTTGTTGGATCATCTTGGGGGTGCTATTATGGGATTTGCGTTCATGGGAAGAAGTGATCCTCTGCCTAGTCTAGTCTCGTCACCTAACCATCCCATTCCACACACTCCCGCCCCTCCATTTGAGCCTTCCATACATGCACTGACTTCCTCTGGAATTTCGGTGAATCCTTGTGAGGCTTCCAATCTCCCTCCTATTGACTTTGGTGAAGAGAATTTGTATACTGGTACTTCCCTCCCATCCATGGACCCACTTCCCCCACCTTCCCCACCTGTTCACAACCTTGAATCCTCTCCCCACAACTCAGTGTGTAACGACTTAGACTTTTTTATGCAAAACCTAGTTATGGAATCGACGACTTTATCCATTCACAAGGCTAGGGATCCTTCTTTTATTCTGAGCATTAGCCCTAGATTTTCCTTTAAAATTACTGTGCGACATAGGAGGGGAAGTGAAGACAACATTTTTTGGGTAAGTCATCGGCCAAAGTCTTGGATTTTTATAGAGATTCATATCTCATAGGCTTTCCCATTATCTTGACAACTAATTCACGGGCCCTTACAACTGATTTTCCTGAGGCATGGTCTTCTTGATGAATATTATATTATTCAATATTCGTGACCTTGGTGATGTCACTAAGATACTCTCCCTTATAAACCTTATCCAGGTAGTTCACCATATCATTATTCTCATACAACTGTCGAATAAACATAAGGCCATTGAGAGTTTCCTCTCTATTTTTCCAAAGTGGCACCTTGTGGCAATTGATTCATGTCATTTATCAGGTGGAATTGTGGCTTTATGGTACCCTAGATGGGCTAATTTGAAATCCTACAGTTTTTTCCAGGTATACTATTATCTGGGCACATTTAAGGTATCTCTAGTTGTATCCACCTCCTCAATTTATACGCTCCATGCAAAGACAGGTTGGTTTTTTGGGATAAGTTGGAAGCCTGTGGGATTGTGAAGATTGGTTCTTTAATTATTGTAGGGAATTTTAATGCCACTATTTCGATGGAATAATTTTGGGGTGCTTAGATCCACAGAGATCCCTTGGTTATGCGCCGATATGACCTCTATGCGGAGAATCATATGGTGGATATTCACCCTTTTCTTTTGACTCCTACCTAGAGTAATGGCAGGGAGGGGGAAGACCATATTGGTAAATGACTAGACCATTTTTTTCCACATGAGAATTTAGTGGAGCTCGTGGGAAATCTGAGATCTTGGATGGAAAGGACATACATATCGAATCATCTATCGATAGTTGTACAATGGAGAAGGGAGGATTTGCAGAAGGGGATTCCTTCCAAATTTACTAGAGTTTGGCTAGATGATGAAGAATTTAACATGATGGTGAATACTATATGGAGTACTAAAATAATCGACCCTGGGAACTCAAATATGAAACATATTTCTAAGAAACTTAATAGACTAAAGAGAAATGCCAGGACTTGGGAATGACGGAAAACATAGATGATCATCGATCTATAGAGTATAAATGATGATATTTTCAGTCTCGGACTTTTTATGGATCTTGCAACTCCTTCTCAATTGGACCTAGTGAGGCTGAAGGAATTCGAGGAAAAAAGAGGACAATTTTAAGTGCACAAGAGACCTCCTAGAAGCTCAAGATCGCGACAATATGGATTAGTCAGGGCAATCATAATACAGTGTTTTATCACAAGTATGATAATAGAAAAAGGAACATTAACACTGTATCGGATATTGATTCTGTCAATGGGGACATAGTATATTACACCTCGGAGATACAAAGGGAGGTTGTCACATATTTTGAAGGTATATTATTGTCTTGTGTTGGTGTTAATATTGAAGAACAATTATTGATTGAGAATTACTCCACCTTGTTTTCAGATGCTTGTAATGTGGGCCTACTTCTTCTTGTCACTATGGAGGAAATACTTCGAGTACTGAAATCCTTTGGGAAGAACAAAAGTTCTGGTCCAGATGGCAAGATGGTGGAGTTGTTTATACATTTTTTTGAGTTGATGGAACAAGACCTATTGGATTTAGTTAAGGAATCTTGCACCATTCGGCACATTTTTGGACCCATAAAATCCACTTTTTTAGTTCTCATTCCTAAGGCATCTCACACTCACTCCTTGTTGGATTATAGGCTTATTTCCCTTTGTAATATTACCAATAAATTGATTTCCAAGATTATTTTTGGTCAAATCAAGGCGATTCTCTCCAAGTATATATCTCGCGAACAATTCAGTTTCCTCTCAATCCGGTTGATACGTGATGCTATTGCTACTACCTAGGGGTGAATACACTCAATTCACTCTAAGAGATTAGAGGTAGTGGTTATGAAATTGGACCTAGATAAGGCCTATGATTATGTTGATTTGGAATTCCATTGTCTTATTCTAATCAAAATTGGCTTATTGTCACCTCTTCTCTTCACTATTGTTATGGATGGTCTATGTTTAAAGATTAGAGAGGCTAGAAATATGGATACTTTCAAAGGAATCAAATTGGAACATAATCTTACTATTTCTGATTTGTTTTTAATTGATCATGTTCTCACCTTTGGATTGGACTTGCAGACTCAATGGGTTGTTCTACACTCTATTATTATGAGATATGGAGTGACATTTGGCTTGGTTGCAAATGGAAGTAATTCGACCCTTCTGTTTTCTAATGGTGATAGGGAGGAGATTGAATATATAGATGGTATTTTTGGTGTTGAGATCAAAAAGTTGGAGGATGGGTTCACCTACCTGGGTTTTAGACTGAATTTGAATAATTACAGAGTTGGGGATTGGTCTTGGCTTCTAGATAAATTTCAAAACAAACTAAATAGATGGACTCACAGGTGGTTTTCACTGGGGAGGAGATATACTCTCCTACAATTTGTCTTAAAGAAATTATCGGTATACTGGTCTCATCTATTTGTACTTTCGATGTCTCCTATTAAGAGGATATATCCTATTTTCACTCGCTTCTTATGGTCTAGCGCTAGTGAGGCTCTCAATTTTCACTTGGTGAGTTAAGAAGCGATTACAAAGATTAAGGAGAGTGGTGGTTGGGGCTTATTGGACACGCGGGTATTTGGTTGGGCACTTCTCATAAAATCCATTTGGCGGGCTTTCTTTCGCAAGGGACTATGGCAATATATAATTAAGGTGAAGTATTTAAAGAGGCAGAACATCACAGAATGGTATAGAAGAGGAGATGTTGGTCTTAGATCGGGTTCTAACATTTGGCCGAGCTTCCACAAGGTTAAAAGATGGTTTTTACATATGCTCTAGTGGTCCATTGGTAAAGGGAACCATATTCTAATTTTCTTATACCATTTGATCAGAGGATGTTCTTCTAACTCTCTCCCAAAAGAAATTATTGATTTTTTTAATGCCAGAGATATCTTCTTTTTGGACTAGGTTATTAAGCAGTGAATTGACCACTATCCTATTTGGAAGGATGCTACGGACATTAGCTTGGCTGGAGAATCCTCTACTGCATGGAGACAATACATACAAGTTCTTCGAATGGTCGGTCTATGTAAGAAAAAGAAGGGAGATACACTTACTTGGTTTGGGAAATTACATCTCGGTTTCGTGGTGGTCTCGGATGTCTATAGGAATATACTTTTTGCATACTACTCCTTGACTAAAACTAGCTGGTTTTATAAAGTTTAGAAATGAAAAGTTCCCTTGAAGATTATCTTAATTGTCTTGTTATCTTGCCATAATAAGATCCTTACGTGGGACAATTTGTGCAAAAGGGGTTTTCAAGGACCGAGCTGGTGTCCAATTTGCAGACAATCCTTGGAAACTGTCTTACATCTTTTTCTGCAACGCTCGGTGACTTTGCAGGTATGGACATAGGTATTTTTGATGCTAAAACTTCCTCCTCGAATTTTCTCCACAATGGAACTTTGTATTAAATGGTGGGTATCCTGCCATGGGAAGCACAAGTTGTTCCATTTATTCGTTTTCTCAGAGACCTGGCATGCAATAATTTTTTGTATTTTTGAGGGGGCTCCAGCTAATGTTCCCGAGATATGCTTCTACATCTTCGCATGGACGAATTCTCAAAAAGGGCCTTACACACCTAGTGAAAGGGACTCGTATGAGATCAATCCACCCAAAATTTCTCTTTCTATAAGGACTATTTGACGGGGCCACACACGAAAACATCTGTGGCTTTGGGGCATGGCTTACGATAAGTTCTCAAACTTAATACAAACTATGCTGGAACGAAGGATCTTGTTCCAACACTAGAGCAGAAATACTAGAACCTGAGGGTCTAATATGGTTCACAAAGAGGCTACAACTTGATTACATATTCATATCATTGATGACATTCAGGGCCAGACCAATTTTGCGCCACCTAATCTATGTTGTTGGTTGGATTGCATAAAAATATTAAAACAATCATTCGAATCCATTTCATTTCGAAATATTTTTCGGGAATCAAACACTGTGGAGAACGGTTTATTTAAAGAAGGTCTTCATCCATCTTTAAGCATCGTTTGATATAACTATATTGTGGATAATACTACCCAAGAAGAGAGTGTGTTTCCTCTCACATAAAATGTTGCATATACTTTTCAAACTACTTTGATTTTTGTTGAATTTGAGTAATTTGTAATTAAACATTGTTTTCTTAGTAACAAAAGAAAAACCATAAAGTCATATCTATTATTTTGGTTTTTATAAGGATGGAGACTCTTCTTTTGAGTAGTAGTCTATTGTTAAATATATGAAATCCCCTCCTTTTCACAAGGTCGTTTCTTCGTGTTTTTTTGGGACAAAAGTACTCCACTTTATATCCAATATAAAACTAGCGTTTTTTTCATATATTTATTAATTAATTATAACCTTCATAGACTTAAAAATTTTCGAGAAATCTTAACGTCCTGCTTTAACCTTAACAATGTTAAATTGTTTAACATGTATTCCGAACAGTCTTGGAATCATTGGTGCTGTGGAAAGTTTTTTAACTTTTTAAATGTGTTTGATTGTTCGTAATGTTAAAATAAATCATAAATGTATGGGGGTTAGTATTCAATTTATTATATTATATATATATATATATATATTTATTTATTTATATTTATATATTTATATTTATATTTATATTTATATTTATTGATTACAGTTTATAGATAGAAGAGGTTGGTGGTTATTATTTAAAATTTAAGAATTTGCAATTTTTTTTCAAATTTTATTTAATAATTATGATATTTTTTCCTTATCATTAGTACTTTTCCTCTCTAAGAAATATACGAAAGGTTTATACTAACGCAAACTGTTATTCCCAATTACATTGATAAATCCCTATTTACTTTTACATGTATATATTAAAAATTTGCATAATTTTAAATAAAAATAATAATAATGTTAACCAACAGTATGCCGTGTAATTAGAAAATATTAAATAATTATTACAATTTTACAAAAATTAATGGCAAATGTTTTAGATTCAATGTAATTTAGCCAAATAAAAGAGCACGATTGTGACAGTTTTAAATGGAAAAGTGCCATTTTGAATGGCAAACAAACAATATTAAATGGCAAACAAACAATACCTTCTTAAGAAAAATCATATAGGACTACAGACAAAAACTAAGTTCAACGAGTACTCGAGAATGACTATGAGTACTCTAGAATAGTCATGTCTTTCCACATGAGGAGACATGATTTTATATTATCATTTGATTCAAGTATATTTTTGGTGATATAGAATTAATTAATATAATTATATTAAAATATTTAAGTATTGTTTTGGTGATGTAGAATTAATTAGTATAATTATATTAAAAATATTAATATGGTTGATATAACAGAAAGTTTTATAAATATAATAAAAAAATTGTTATAATAGGAAGAATGTTTTATTAGTGCATACAGTTATCTGATTAATCATGGAAGAACTTATTAGAATTGGAATAATCTCAAATCTCTAAAAAATTGGTCAGTAGTAAGTCACTTGGCACTAATATAATTTTTTAAATTTATTAAAAGTAATAGACCATTTTGCTAAATAAAATATTTCAAATAATAATGAAGAAATAATCATTGAGGGACTTATTAAAATTTGATCTCAAATCCCTAAAAAATTGGTGGGCCCGGAGGGAATCTAATTTTTAAAATTTATTAAAAGCCAATGAAATTTAACAAACTCTGTAACACATGAGAGTGGAGCCCTTAATAAGCATTCAGAGTAAGCAGCTGCACACTAGAGTGGAACCCTTAATAAGCATTCAGAGTAAACAGCTGTTGAACATATTCCCTTGATAATCAAAAATAAAAAATAAAAAACAATAAATCCTCATCCACTTAAATTGACATAAAAAAACCTTATAATATTATTAATGGAGACTTATTTTCCCTCCCACATTTAACCCATATTTTTTTTATTATATATAATAAATAAATAAATAATTCACACACACAACTAGTTATTAAAAACAACTGTCACCATATTTATATATTCCAAGTAAATTTTAAATTCGAGGCTTGATTCCGAATCTTTCTGGTCAAGTTCGTTTATGGTTAGGTTAAGTTTAGTTTTTGTTTTTTTCTCAAAGTTGAATATAATGATACTTGTTAAGCTAATTTTATTATTGAGAGTTTGATTGTGATAAACCAAAAGAAAAACGAATTTATGTTTCCTGACAAAGTCCCAATGACTCACCAACTGGACTCACCAATTAAGTTATGAATTTTGAATACGATTATCATACCATTCAAGCACATGGAGGAGTGAACACTGCAGGTTGTTGAAATCTAATTTCAACGCTGCCGTACGCTATCAACCAAAACCGCCTGCAAAACCACAAAACTGCCCAGAAACATATCGCACCGCTTTTCCGGAAAAGCAGTTTCCGTATTCGTTGCTCCGATGTGTTTTGGTGCAGGCACGTGGCTCTCGCCTGACGTAGGCAACTTTGACCCATCGGGAGGTAAAGCTCAGCAACAAGCTGCCTTCCGATATCAATCTCCACCGTCCGATTTGCTTCTTCATCCTCCACCGTCGATCTCCGAAGCTGCATACGACCCGCATCAAATCAATGCATTGCGTGGAGTGTTTGACTTTTCTGCTGACCGCCGAGGATGGAAGCGTTAATGCTCTTAATGGTTGGTCGTATTGTTTTGGTGAAGACCCATTAATATGGGTATGGGCGCATAGGTTTATATATTTTTTTATATATATGTTTTATATAAGTCGTAAATAAATCTATGTGTAGCAGTTTTTTAGATTGTAGTATAATGGTAACGTGCAGCAGTTTTATGTAGTGTGGCTGCGCCCATATTGTATTGAAATGGTGTGTGATGGCTCTGTGAGTGGTAATGTTTTTTAAGAGTTGGCCATTGTGAAATGGGAGTGCAGCGGAAGCTGGAGTGAGTTGAAGTGTTGCACAGCAGTGCACAAATAATCCAGTTTTCTCATTATAATAAAAAAAAAGGTATGTATGTAGTGTGAGAGCTCGGTGTGGAGCAAAAAATGAAATAGAAGTTTATGCACAACAGTGCGAGTGAAGAAAATAGGAGAGCACGCATGAAGCAGGTGAAGACAGTGCACAGTAGTGCATAGATTTTATTAATGAATTGGATTTGCATTGAAACGCAAAAAGAAAAGAATGCATACGTTTTTTTTTGTAATGTGAAAACCCAGGAATGTGAAAAAAAAGGGATTTCACTCAGATGTATGTGTAAAATATTTTTACAGTAGTATGTGTAAAAATAGTTTTACAGCAGTGAATGTAAAATGGGTTTTACAGCAGTAAACCCAGCACAGTGAACTCTCAGGTGGAAAAAAAAAAAGACAGAGTTTTTGTTTTTTGCTGAATGCAAGTTTTTGGTAGATCCCTCTGAGTGAAAGAGGATGAATGTGTATCAGTGTTTTTGTTTTAATGAATTGAAATGATTTTATGGCTGTGTAATACTCTGTTCTGAGTTATTTTTTTTGAAAGAGGTTCTCTGCAAATGATCCTGGAACAGTAAAAACAGAGCATTGCCTCTGTGGTATTTGCTTGAATGGTTTTTGGTATTTTCCCCATTGAAAAATACCCAACAGTGGTATCAGAGCCAGTCCAGGCTCTTTGAAGACTCAAAGAAGCTGAAGGAAGGTGTTGTAGCAGCAGTCAAACTTCTCCAGCAGTGTGAAGCCTTAGCGAAAAGGATTAAGGTATTCCTCAAGCTTTCATTTGTGTTACTGTTATAAACAGTCAGTGATTAAAAAAACACAGTCAAGTATTTAAAGCCTAGATAAGAATGGCAAGGTCAAAGAAGAAAGTCTCCAGGGCTGTTAAAAATGTGTCTCCCTCCTCTACTAAACTAGAAGGGAATCTATTTGAAAGCATTGTATTTGAGGTTCCAAAGTTTGATGGAAACTTTGATGTATGCGAAATAATGATGAGGGCTTTCCTAATGTCTGAGGGGATTGAAGTCTGGGAGTCAGTGATTAATGACAGCAAGATGGATAAAGAATCCATGGAGTATGATGCACAAGCAGCAAAACTAATCTTGGATGGACTGTCTGATTCTGTGAAGAAGAATCTTGGAAAATATACATCAGCAAAGGATATATGGGACAGACTGCATGACCTTCATGCAAAGGGAGCACTGACCATGACAATGAGTCAAGAAGAACCCATCATAGAAGCTGAGACTGAAAAGCTTGACCTCATCAAGCTTCAAGTAAAAGAAAGGGATGAAGAGCTTACCAAGCTGAAGAAGGAGCTTGACCAATGCAAGAGGAAACATCATGAAGAAGTCATATCCATGACAAATCAGCTGAATGAAGCAAAGGAGCAAGCAGATGTCTTGACAAGTGAACTTGAACAAAGACACAAGAGAGTGAACAAACTTGCAGAAGAGATTGGACAGTACAAGGTAGAGGTCACCTCTCTTAAGTATGATCTACAAGAAGCCAGGAAGCAGGCACAAGGAGCTGAAAAGAAAATGGAGAGCAGTCAAGCAGAAATCTCCAAAATGAAGACTGATATTATCTCCTTCAAAGTAGTAGCAGCTGAAGCTACTCGTAGCAAAGAAGAAACTGAGGAACAGCTTGCAAAGAAGAACAATGTATGTGAACAGTTGGAAGAAGAGATTGTCCTCCTCAGGAAGAAGGTTGAAGGGATGAACAAGATCATGAAAAGCTCTCAAGCTTTGGATGATATGCTCAGCTATCACAGATCTCCATTTGATAAATCAGGACTTGGGTATGTAGCTGAACCCTCAAACAAGGATGAGGATGCTTTAAGCAAAGGAGATGTGAAGAAGCCAGAAAGAAGTTGTGAAGCTCCTAGTTCCAGCAAAGGCAAGGAGAAAAATGAAGGCTGCAATAGAAGAAAACCAGCTCCAAGAAGAAATGTAGCTGATGTCAAAGAGGCAAGAGGCAATGGTGATCATCAAAGGATCTCAAGGCAGCAAGGCTTCAGAAGTACATCAAGGAAACCTCCATCTCCCAGGTACCAAAGTTCATTTTTTGGTTGTTGTTATGCATGTTCAAACTTTGGTCATATGGCAAAAGACTGTAGAGTATTTCATGGAGATAAATGTTGTGGTCTTCGACAACCTCCAAGAAACAATTTTAGAAGAAATCATGAAATGTCATTCATGAACAATGTTGAATGTTTCAAGTGTCATAACATCGGGCATATGGCACGTGACTGTAACTTGACATGGGCTCTTACACAAGCTAGACCCATGCAAAAGAAGAAAGTTACACAAGTATGGAGAAGGAAGGTAATACAATCTGAAAACCCCTTGAACTCCCCAGTGGATCTAAATTTGTTTTGAGAAGAGTCTGCCAAAAGAAGACAAGCACACATTAAAGGGGAGCTTGTAATTTTTGTTTGCTGAACTGTATTAACAGTCATTTGTTGATGGAGGATGTATTGCAGCGCAGCAGTTGCAAATGAAATCTTTGTTAATCCCTCTAAAAGGTAATATGCAGCAGTGATGAAATCAGCAATGTTTTTGCTTTGTGTTTATGCAATATGCACAGAAATGCATAAAGAAGAAAAGATGGCAGCGCTCAAATGTAAAGAGCAGCAGTATGCAAGGCAATGAAACCCTCACAGCAGTGGGAAGACAAAATACAAAACAGCAGTTTGGAAATTTCTGTTATAGAGCACATGCATTGAAATGCATAGCAATGGAAGGTAGTTTCCTTCTATGTAATATGAGAGAACATACTCACAGCAGAGTGAGTATAATACACAGCAGTGAAAAATGTAATGTTTTTCTTCATATGCAATGCAGCATGCAAAGAAACGCATAAAGAAAAACAAGGACAGCAGATTTTTAATGCACACTGGATGTATAAGAATGTGTGTGGCAGCAGAAAGCCAAAGGAATTGCACAGTAGTGCATTGTGTAAAAAAATGAAGACTAAGATTGTGTGAAGCAAGGGTGCATAAGAAAAGGTAGCAGCCTGTGTTATTTTTTTGTGGAGAATGAAGTGCCAAGAGTATGGGCACACAGCAGTATGATGAAATAAAAGACAGCGACAGTGAAAATTGCAAAGGCAATGCAGCAGCAAGAAGTTTTGAACAGCAGCACATGCAAAAGAAATTTTCCTTACAGCATTAAAGGTAAATGTAATAAATTTGTTGTTCATTTGAATTGAAATGCAATATATGCAACAACAGTGAGTGTGTTGGTTGCATCTGAAATGCAAGTGAGACACAGCAGGAGTATGATTGTAATGAGTGAAGGGGAGCACGCAGCAGCGTGAAGAAAAGTTTTCCCATTGTGAAGAAGGGAAGCACGCATAAGTGCGCAAGTAAAGAATTCTCACACAATAGTGTGAATGTGAGAAAGGGAAGGCACAACAATGCAGAGTTTGCAAAGAAATGTAAGTGAAGTGCAGCAACACAACAGCAAGTGTAGACACAGCAGTGTGGAGTAGACACAGTAAAGAAGATGGCACAACAGTGCAGCAGAGAATATGTAGCAGCATAAAAGAACATTGTAATGAGTTTGCACACACAGCAGTGCAATGATTGTTTGTTTTGGAACTGCATTTGAAGCAGTCATTTAATGAATCCCTCTGTCAAGAGGATGATGCTTTTCAGCATAGTCACAGGTGAATCCCTCTGTCATGAGGAAGGTGCTCTTCAGCACATTGTTATGGTGAATCCCTCTGTCATGAGGAAGGTGCTCTTAAGCACAGTTTCAGGTTAATCCCTCTATTAAGAGGAAGACAACATTGTTTGTTTGTTTGTGAACTGCATCAGAAGCAGTTGGTGAATCCCTCGATGTGAGGAAGTGCTTGGGTAAGATTGAAAGCCCAGCAGTTGAAATTAAAGGGGAGTGTTGAAATCTAATTTCAACGCTGCCGTACGCTATCAACCAAAACCGCCTGCAAAACCACAAAACTGCCCAGAAACATATCGCACCGCTTTTCCGGAAAAGCAGTTTCCGTATTCGTTGCTCCGATGCGTTTTGGTGCAGGCACGTGGCTCTCGCCTGACGTAGGCAACTTTGACCCATCGGGAGGTAAAGCTCAGCAACAAGCTGCCTTCCGATATCAATCTCCACCGTCCGATTTGCTTCTTCATCCTCCACCGTCGATCTCCGAAGCTGCATACGACCCGCATCAAATCAATGCATTGCGTGGAGTGTTTGACTTTTCCGCTGACCGCCGAGGATGGAAGCGTTAATGCTCTTAATGGTTGGTCGTATTGTTTTGGTGAAGACCCATTAATATGGGTATGGGCGCATAGGTTTATATATTTTTTTATATATATGTTTTATATAAGTCGTAAATAAATCTATGTGTAGCAGTTTTTTAGATTGTAGTATAATGGTAACGTGCAACAGTTTTATGTAGTGTGGCTGCGCCCATATTGTATTGAAATGGTGTGTGATGGCTCTGTGAGTGGTAATGTTTTTTAAGAGTTGGCCATTGTGAAATGGGAGTGCAGCGGAAGCTGGAGTGAGTTGAAGTGTTGCACAGCAGTGCACAAATAATCCAGTTTTCTCATTATAATAAAAAAAAGGTATGTATGTAGTGTGAGAGCTCGGTGTGGAGCAAAAAATGAAATAGAAGTTTATGCACAACAGTGCGAGTGAAGAAAATAGGAGAGCACGCATGAAGCAGGTGAAGACAGTGCACAGTAGTGCAGAGATTTTATTAATGAATTGGATTTGCATTGAAACGCAAAAAGAAAAGAATGCATACGTTTTTTTTTGTAATGTGAAAACCCAGGAATGTGAAAAAAAAGGGATTTCACTCAGATGTATGTGTAAAATATTTTTACAGCAGTATGTGTAAAAATAGTTTTACAGCAGTGAATGTAAAATGGGTTTTACAGCAGTAAACCCAGCACAGTGAACTCTCAGGTGGAAAAAAAAAAAGACAGAGTTTTTGTTTTTTGCTGAATGCAAGTTTTTGGTAGATCCCTCTGAGTGAAAGAGGATGAATGTGTATCAGTGTTTTTGTTTTAATGAATTGAAATGATTTTATGGCTGTGTAATACTCTGTTCTGAGTTATTTTTTTTGAAAGAGGTTCTCTGCAAATGATCCTGGAACAGTAAAAACAGAGCATTGCCTCTGTGGTATTTGCTTGAATGGTTTTTGGTATTTTCCCCATTGAAAAATACCCAACAGTGGTATCAGAGCCAGTCCAGGCTCTTTGAAGACTCAAAGAAGCTGAAGGAAGGTGTTGTAGCAGCAGTCAAACTTCTCCAGCAGTGTGAAGCCTTAGCGAAAAGGATTAAGGTATTCCTCAAGCTTTCATTTGTGTTACTGTTATAAACAGTCAGTGATTAAAAAAACACAGTCAAGTATTTAAAGCCTAGATAAGAATGGCAAGGTCAAAGAAGAAAGCCTCCAGGGCTGTTAAAAATGTGTCTCCCTCCTCTACTAAACTAGAAGAGAATCTATTTGAAAGCATTGTATTTGAGGTTCCAAAGTTTGATGGAAACTTTGATGTATGGGAAATAATGATGAGGGCTTTCCTAATGTCTGAGGGGATTGAAGTCTGGGAGTCAGTGATTAATGACAGCAAGATGGATAAAGAATCCATGGAGTATGATGCACAAGCAGCAAAACTAATCTTGGATGGACTGTCTGATTCTGTGAAGAAGAATCTTGGAAAATATACATCAGCAAAGGATATATGGGACAGACTGCATGACCTTCATGCAAAGGGAGCACTGACCATGACAATGAGTCAAGAAGAACCCATCATAGAAGCTGAGACTGAAAAGCTTGACCTCATCAAGCTTCAAGTAAAAGAAAGGGATGAAGAGCTTACCAAGCTGAAGAAGGAGCTTGACCAATGCAAGAGGAAACATCATGAAGAAGTCATATCCATGACAAATCAGCTGAATGAAGCAAAGGAGCAAGCAGATGTCTTGACAAGTGAACTTGAACAAAGACACAAGAGAGTGAACAAACTTGCAGAAGAGATTGGACAGTACAAGGTAGAGGTCACCTCTCTTAAGTATGATCTACAAGAAGCCAGGAAGCAGGCACAAGGAGCTGAAAAGAAAATGGAGAGCAGTCAAGCAGAAATCTCCAAAATGAAGACTGATATTATCTCCTTCAAAGTAGTAGCAGCTGAAGCTACTCGTAGCAAAGAAGAAACTGAGGAACAGCTTGCAAAGAAGAACAATGTATGTGAACAGTTGGAAGAAGAGATTGTCCTCCTCAGGAAGAAGGTTGAAGGGATGAACAAGATCATGAAAAGCTCTCAAGCTTTGGATGATATGCTCAGCTATCACAGATCTCCATTTGATAAATCAGGACTTGGGTATGTAGCTGAACCCTCAAACAAGGATGAGGATGCTTTAAGCAAAGGAGATGTGAAGAAGCCAGAAAGAAGTTGTGAAGCTCCTAGTTCCAGCAAAGGCAAGGAGAAGAATGAAGGCTGCAATAGAAGAAAACCAGCTCTAAGAAGAAATGTAGCTGATGTCAAAGAGGCAAGAGGCAATGGTGATCATCAAAGGATCTCAAGGCAGCAAGGCTTCAGAAGTACATCAAGGAAACCTCCATCTCCCAGGTACCAAAGTTCATTTTTTGGTTGTTGTTATGCATGTTCAAACTTTGGTCATATGGCAAAAGACTGTAGAGTATTTCATGGAGATAAATGTTGTGGTCTTCGACAACCTCCAAGAAACAATTTTAGAAGAAATCATGAAATGTCATTCATGAACAATGTTGAATGTTTCAAGTGTCATAACATCGGGTATATGGCACGTGATTGTAACTTGACATGGGCTCTTACACAAGCTAGACCCATGCAAAAGAAGAAAGTTACACAAGTATGGAGAAGGAAGGTAATACAATCTGAAAACCCCTTGAACTCCCCAGTGGATCTAAATTTGTTTTGAGAAGAGTCTGCCAAAAGAAGACAAGCACACATTAAAGGGGAGCTTGTAATTTTTGTTTGCTGAACTGTATTAACAGTCATTTGTTGATGGAGGATGTATTGCAGCGCAGCAGTTGCAAATGAAATCTTTGTTAATCCCTCTAAAAGGTAATATGCAGCAGTGATGAAATCAGCAATGTTTTTGCTTTGTGTTTATGCAATATGCACAAAAATGCATAAAGAAGAAAAGATGGCAGCGCTCAAATGTAAAGAGCAGCAGTATGCAAGGCAATGAAACCCTCACAGCAGTGGGAAGACAAAATACAAAACAACAGTTTGGAAATTTCTGTTATAGAGCACATGCATTGAAATGCATAGCAATGGAAGGTAGTTTCCTTCTATGTAATATGAGAGAACATACTCACAGCAGAGTGAGTATAATACACAGCACTGACAAATGTAATGTTTTTCTTCATATGCAATGCAGCATGCAAAGAAACGCATAAAGAAAAACAAGGACAACAGATTTTTAATGCACACTAGATGTATAAGAATGTGTGTGGCAGCAGAAAGCCAAAGGAATTGCACAGTAGTGCATTGTGTAAAAAAATGAAGACTAAGATTGTGTGAAGCAAGGGTGCATAAGAAAAGGTAGCAGCCTGTGTTATTTTTTTGTGGAGAATGAAGTGCCAAGAGTATGGGCACACAGCAGTATGATGAAATAAAAGGCAGCGACAGTGCAAATTGCAGAGGCAATGCAGCAGCAAGAAGTTTTGAACAGCAGCACATGCAAAAGAAATTTTCCTTACAGCAGTAAAGGTAAATGTAATAAATTTGTTGTTCATTTGAATTGAAATGCAATATATGCAACAACAGTGAGTGTGTTGGTTGCATCTGAAATGCAAGTGAGACACAGCAGAAGTATGATTGTAATGAGTGAAGGGGAGCACGCAGCAGCGTGAAGAAAAGTTTTCCCATTGTGAAGAAGGGAAGCACGCATAAGTGCGCAAGTAAAGAATTCTCACACAACAGTGTGAATGTGAGAAAGGGAAGGCACAACAATGCAGAGTTTGCAAAGAAATGTAAGTGAAGTGCAGCAACACAACAGCAAGTGTAGACACAGCAGTGTGGAGTAGACACAGTAAAGAAGATGGCACAACAGTGCAGCAGAGAATATGTAGCAGCATAAAAGAACATTGTAATGAGTTTGCACACACAGCAGTGCAATGATTGTTTGTTTTGGAACTGCATTTGAAGCAGTCATTTAATGAATCCCTCTGTCAAGAGGATGATGCTTTTCAGCATAGTCACAGGTGAATCCCTCTGTCATGAGGAAGGTGCTCTTCAGCACATTGTTATGGTGAATCCCTCTGTCATGAGGAAGGTGCTCTTAAGCACAGTTTCAGGTTAATCCCTCTATTAAGAGGAAGACAACATTGTTTGTTTGTTTGTGAACTGCATCAGAAGCAGTTGGTGAATCCCTCGATGTGAGGAAGTGCTTGGGTAAGATTGAAAGCCCAGCAGTTGAAATTAAAGGGGAGTGTTGAAATCTAATTTCAACGCTGCCGTACGCTATCAACCAAAACCGCCTGCAAAACCACAAAACTGCCCAGAAACATATCGCACCGCTTTTCCGGAAAAGCAGTTTCCGTATTCGTTGCTCCGATGCGTTTTGGTGCAGGCACGTGGCTCTCGCCTGACGTAGGCAACTTTGACCCATCGGGAGGTAAAGCTCAGCAACAAGCTGCCTTCCGATATCAATCTCCACCGTCCGATTTGCTTCTTCATCCTCCACCGTCGATCTCCGAAGCTGCATACGACCCGCATCAAATCAATGCATTGCGTGGAGTGTTTGACTTTTCCGCTGACCGCCGAGGATGGAAGCGTTAATGCTCTTAATGGTTGGTCGTATTGTTTTGGTGAAGACCCATTAATATGGGTATGGGCGCATAGGTTTATATATTTTTTTATATATATGTTTTATATAAGTCGTAAATAAATCTATGTGTAGCAGTTTTTTAGATTGTAGTATAATGGTAACGTGCAGCAGTTTTATGTAGTGTGGCTGCGCCCATATTGTATTGAAATGGTGTGTGATGGCTCTGTGAGTGGTAATGTTTTTTAAGAGTTGGCCATTGTGAAATGGGAGTGCAGCGGAAGCTGGAGTGAGTTGAAGTGTTGCACAGCAGTGCACAAATAATCCAGTTTTCTCATTATAATAAAAAAAAGGTATGTATGTAGTGTGAGAGCTCGGTGTGGAGCAAAAAATGAAATAGAAGTTTATGCACAACAGTGCGAGTGAAGAAAACAGGAGAGCACTCATGAAGCAGGTGAAGACAGTGCACAGTAGTGCATAGATTTTATTAATGAATTGGATTTGCATTGAAATGCAAAAAGAAAAGAATGCATACGTTTTT
Source organism: Pinus tabuliformis (assembly GCA_031772625.1). Lineage (NCBI taxonomy): Eukaryota > Viridiplantae > Streptophyta > Pinopsida > Pinales > Pinaceae > Pinus > Pinus tabuliformis. The sequence continues at coordinate 95,130,587 of CM062820.1, forward strand.
TTTGTAATGTGAAAACCCAGGAATGTGAAAAAAAAGGGATTTCACTCAGATGTATGTGTAAAATATTTTTACAGCAGTATGTGTAAAATATTTTTACAGCAGTATGTGTAAAAATAGTTTTACAGCAGTGAATGTAAAATGGGTTTTACAGCAGTAAACCCAGCACAGTGAACTCTCAGGTGGAAAAAAAAAGACAGAGTTTTTGTTTTTTGCTGAATGCAAGTTTTTGATAGATCCCTCTGAGTGAAAGAGGATGAATGTGTATCAGTGTTTTTGTTTTAATGAATTGAAATGATTTTATGGCTGTGTAATACTCTGTTCTGAGTTATTTTTTTTGAAAGAGGTTCTCTGCAAATGATCCTGGAACAGTAAAAACAGAGCATTGCCTCTGTGGTATTTGCTTGAATGGTTTTTGGTATTTTCCCCATTGAAAAATACCCAACAGTAAACCAGAAAGCTAAATATTTCTTTGGAAAATATCAGTCAAACTTTAATGAATAACTTAATTTGAGATTTTCCGTACGAAAATAGTGCTTTCTTAATGTTTTCCGTACTGGTGCTTGTGAAATAAAAGAGTCGCTCAATCTCTCGTGTAAACTTCCGTTCCATTACGAATGTTTCAAAGTATCAAAAACATTTTATTAAACCTAAAAGCATACATTATTTAAATTAGGGTCACTCTGCTTTAATACCTCATGAGCTTATGCCAAACTCCATGGCACTGTAATGAAACAAAGGTATTATCATTTGCGTAGTTAGTTAGGTTTGCGGCAATTTTTTCGGATCTGTCCACTGGTGCCCGTAAGAGGTTTGATATTTCCCATCTTAACCATGGCTGCAGCAAAGTCCGAAAAGAAGAGGTTCTGGTTGGAGGCGTAGGTAGTCACCTGCGAATCTGTGGAACCTCCGTTGAAAAGTTGCTGATCAGAGTGAAGAAGCCCTTTCTTGATTTTCAGATCGCTGTAATAGTTTTTGTCAAAAACTGTGGGACTCACGTCATCCAATGGCGACAGGTTGTTGTCTCCAGAGCCGTTGGTGGGAGGACATTTTGAGCGCAATGAAGTGGAGTACTGAGTGTATATGTTCGTATCGTTGTAAATATGGGCTCTGAAATTGAAGCACCGCGCTTGCCCGATAGTATGACCACCTACACATTGAATATATCATAATAGGTCAATTCCATTTATTTATTTATTTTTGAAATTGAAATGAGAATTTATAGAGGATATGCTTATTTTTATAAATTCCATAAATGGGTTATAATCTGTTGATGGAACAAATTGTTATAGAATTACTATGAAAATAAATTGTCCACTAAATCACTGAAACTAATTTAACTCCATTTTCAATATTAATTTTTTGGCCAATCAGTAGACGTTATTCATAATGTAATTTTATGATCATTAATGCATGAAGAAATAACGATACCTGCAAGTGCAACCATTAATTTTCTCGAATCAGTAGACATCCTACGTATTGTAATTTTATGATCATTAATGCATTAACAAATAACAATACTTCGAATATAATTTTATGATCGTTAATGCATTAACAAATGACAATACCTGCGAGTGCAACCATTTCCTTTGTAGAGAGCCCCTGCGCTTGGAATAGTGAGATGAGTTTGCTCAGACTGGAAGTGGGAGGCGGAATGTTATTGTTTGCACCGCTTTTACTTGCTGTTGTTGAGTCTCGTCTCCCTAACATTACCGTCCACGAAGGGCCGCCCAACTGGTAATCAACAATTTTACAAAATATATTGATCATTACATGATATGAACATATAAAAATTATTGCGTCTGGGCGAGAGGCACATTCCAATGAACAGATTACTTTAGTTTTTAAAACGTCTTGCTTTTTGGGTGACTTTTGGGTGAAGCTCATTCTAAATCCCTATTAGGTTGATGCGTGATTCAGAAGTTGAATTTAAAAAAAAAAATTAAAAAAATATGAGGTTACAATAAAAATAAAAATAATTATATTATTTTAACAATATATATTACAAAATATTAATAATTTTACTTCACTATGCTTTTTAGTTTAAGTTTAGGTGTTTAAAAGGAAAGAAATGTGATAATTAATATTACAACCGAGTATAAACAAAACATGGTAAACAAGTTTCACTTTCGATATAAAAGCCACTACTAAAATATTTATTAAATATTTAAAAAATTACAATAATTAAAAAATACATATTTTCTTTTTAAATATTTTAATATAAGTTTTAATTAATTCTTAAAAAATATATATTTTCTTTTTAAATATTTCCATATAAGTTTTGAATAAATTATTTAAACATCCATGTTATATAAAGCAGTAATAAAAATTAAAATAATTTAGGGTCATGTATACTTACATGTATATGTTATATTAAGACATTAGAAAAAAATAAAAATAACAATAAAAGTTTGATTAAATCATCATAAAATATTTTGGTTATTTTTTCACTTTAATTAAAATGGCCAATTTAATCTAAAAGACTGGTCAAAATTACATAAAATTGCAAATTTATGTTGTCTAGTTTACATAATTTAAATGTCTAAAAAATATTAGAGATATTATATCTATTTATACATTTAAAAAGTAATTTAACCAACAAAAAATTACACAAATATTCATCTTCATCTTAGAGGGAATAAATCTCTTCCTAGAGGGAATAAATCTCTGGATTAAAATGCAAACATTTTTTAATTTTACACTTCAAAATATATTTGCATATCAGGAAAATCAATCCCCCTCCACGCATAGTACTTCAAAGAAGTCAAGAAAATCAGTCCTCTCAGCACATAATACATCAGTAATAATATTAGATGATTCTATAATGGTTAAAATCTCAGAAAAGATAAAAGAAACTTACTTCAACAACAGAATCACGAGCAGCAATGGCTAGAATGTCAGCACACGAAACGACTGCGCTGCAAGATTTCTCGACCTGACTCTTTATGGTATCGATCACGTCGAACCCCCTCGCCGAATTGGCATTGGGAATAGCCGTTTTCTCGCCAGTAATTTTCGAAGAGTCATCCAACAGAACGGACCCATCGCAACCCTGCACGAAATTCGACCGTTTAAAGTTTAAATATATCCGTTAGAAAAATCAGAGTTGCTTCTAAATTAAAATATCCCCATTAATTCGACCGTTTAAAGTTTAAATATATCCGTTAGAAAAATCACAGTTGCTTGTAAATCAAAATATCACCATGAATGACCGTTGTCAAGCTGGTTGAATCAATAATGATAAGATGAATTGTTGTACTTACATTAACGAAGCAGTCGTGGAAGTGAAGGCGGAGAAGCGACGCCCCCATCCTTTGTTCCTTGGCGACCGCCTGCTTCACCGCGGCTTTCACTACCGACAGCACCGTCGGGCAAGATTTGTCATAAAATGTTGAGCTCAGCTGCCCATGCACAGTGTTAGTAATCGAACACACAATAAACACCATTACAGCAATGCATGCGGAGCTTTTCATTAAAGCGGCCATTTTTTGCCCTTCAAACGCAACTCTGCTTTGGCAGTATTGCACGATGGTTTCGAGAGATTGGCGATGGCAAATTTATAAGGGCGGATGTACACTGTACAGACATGAGGAGAGGAGCAAATTCAAAAGAGGGAAAATGACTTCATCTAATATTAAAAAAGGGAGTGGTTGATTCATTGCTTTCTGTAATGCAGGCGTACAAATACAGTGGATGTTTCTCCTGAATGGGTAGTCCTGTGCGCAGTTTTCAAACTCCATGGTCAGCGCCGACATCAGAAAAGGAGAGTTTGGTGAAATCGGTTGCTTTTACGTAACTTCGTAGGAGCAGACCCTGCTCAATTTTCCACGAGCTCCACTGTTACAATCATTATAGTTGGGCAAATACGGAACTTGCAGCTTTAAATTGTCAAAAACATGCGATCTTTTCACCGCCCTACTTCCGCTATCTAATGGTATTTTAATTTTGCTTTTTGAATGTTTGGGTTTCCAGATTCTTAAAAAAAATATGAACAATTTTTTGCATGTTAATGTTACTTTTTGACTGGATTGTTCTTTCCCTTCAAGTTAATTTATTTGCAAACTTAAATATTTGGAACATTTTAAAAAATTGTTTAAAGTATCTGGAGATTGGAAAATTCGTTAAAGTATTAAAAAGTTTGTTTAAAGTATCTAGAGATTGGAAGTGAGGTTAAACGGAGACGGTTTAAATACTATATATTTTTTTAATGTATTTTAGTATTTTGGATATTTTATATATATAAAGAATTATTTTAAATAAGATATTTAATAAAAGTAGTTAATAAAAAGAATCCATTTCCACATCTTTAATGTGTAATTCAAAGTATTCATTTAGTAAATTCAGTTCTTCATATTATCAGATTCTTTTATCTAATATATTTTTATATAGTGAAATTTTACAAATAAGAATGTGACTGATGTTTTATAATTAGTTATTATTGATTTTATAACATGATATTATTGTGGTGATTTTCTAATTTAGTATGGAAGAGTTGTTGTAATTTTTTATCTATTATTAATTGTTTTTGGGGTAGCTTAACTAGTAATGGCAATGTAAATGAAGTATTAGTGTGAGGAGGTATCATGTTGAAATCCCCCTTATTCACTTTGTGTGTGTCCAATGGGGCCTATGTACGCGCCTAAAGTATATAGTGGTAGCGGTCGGAATAATCCCTGTCGCACGAGTACAATACTAGCCTAGTTATTGATTCCTCTAGTCACAAATAAATAAATAAACAAATATTAATAATGAAACCAACTTAGATCCATCATAACTCTGGATCTATAAGTGCCCAGAGGGATAAAATCTCTCAAGGTGCAATAAGTGTTGCACTCAAAAATGTGTTTACACCTTGAGAGATCTAATCCCTCTTGAACCTTCATAGATTTGGAATTAACATAGATCTAAGTTGGTTGTAAGTTTTCTCTAAATTAGTATTTTGTTTAATTTTATATTTTAAATTTTGTTGTTAAATAATATTGGAAATTTGTAAGATTTTTTTTTAATAAGATAAAAAATAAAATGTTTTCAATATGAAGGAATAAGGTTTTAGTCATGATCTCAACACTTTGTTAAGGTTTGGGCATTGTGTCTTTTTCCTATGATTAAGGATGGTGGACAAGGTCTTACCCCCTCCTATCATTAATGTAATTTTGGGGGACAAACGACATATGACCAACCAACAAGGTAACCACGTGGTTCAAGGGAATAACACCAAGTAAGGAATGAGCCCTCTTGTAAGATTAGCTTAACAGTGCCGCAATGTAGGTCATTCTCTACCATAGGCTATAAAAGATCCTAAATTTGAAGTAAAATCCACAAAAAATAGGGGAGTATATATAGTATATGCATGATCATGCCCTAAGTGGGAAATATCTTAGACTTTGTCCTTTAGAAAAGGCCTTGATATGTTTGATTTAAAAAAGTGGAAACCAAAGGGATAAATAGATCTAGAATTAGGAGAAAAAGGGTTCTTCACAATGATCTTTACCAATCTATAAGATAGAAACCAAATTTTTGAGAATGGGTTGTATTTCTACAAGTCGATAGGTTTGTTCCTCATATTATGGGCTAAAATATTTGGCCCAGAGAAGGAATAATTTAAAGTGGCTTTGGTGTGGATCAATCTCTTCTCTATTCCTAGAAAATTACGGGGAGAAGAAACCCTGAAAGGAATCGATAATGTCCTTAGTTAGGTTATCACAACCTCATAAGCCACAAAATGGGTCTGTTACATATCCTATGCTAGGATCTACCTATATATGAAAATAGCACAACCTCTCCTTGCATCCATTGAAATTTCCTATCAATATTCAATCTAGAAATAATTTATATAATATGAACAAGTTCCCTTCAGATGTAAGTGATGTCACAAGTATGGTCACCTCTTTCGACATTTCTCACTTATTCCTAGATATCCCTCACAACTTCCTACTCAAGAGCAGGATCAACAGTGGCTTCATCAGGGTAGGTTAAAGGAGGATAAACCCTAGTAATCATAACAATGCAATCCTAGATCACACACCAAGAACTCACAACATCTATGATCCCTCTCAGAAGAGGAAGAGACAAATACAAAGGATTTACCTCATGAGAAACCAGGCATGAAAAAATAGAGGAAGGGAAACACTCATAATATAGTGGAGGAGCCACTAAGAAAAAAAATGAAGGGGGATCCTACATGGAAAAACATTGATGAAGAAAATGATGTAATAACTTATGGGGTTCCAAAATAAATGGATATGGATTATCAACATTTGACGGATATAATGGAAATTTGACATTGGAAGGGCCTACTTTCAATCCCAAATCTACAAATCCAACTTATTCATAATTCCCTTCTTAAGGATAAGCATCATTGATCTCAATAGCCTTATAGATCCAATGCCACTTCCCCTTACTTGGGAATTCACACCCATACATTCAAGGATCCCCAAAAAATCCTCAAGGCAAAGAAAAAGGAAGGTAGGAAAACCAATAGTTAAAGATTGCAAGAATTAAGAGAAATTCCTATCAATTCTAGACAAATCACAATAATCACAGAGAATTTTCCTTCATACTTATCCTATTTGACATAGAAATCATATCGTGGACCATTAGGGGCCTCAATTACAAAGGAAATAAATGTACTCTCATGAAGAAAATAAGGAAGGAATAACGAAAGTTAGTAATTTTGCAGGAAACTTAATGCACCAGTAAAAATATCGATGAACTTACTTCTAAAGTTTTGAAACAAATATAATCCATTTCTCTTGACATGATTGGTCATGCCGACAGACCGACTATCTTATGGAATCTAAAAGAAATTTCATTGTTCAACCTCTTTGAAACCTTGTATATTAATGGGAAATTTTCACTTGATCAATTTAGAAGAGGAGGGTTATATTTCCATTTTCTATGGTCCTTATGTCCTTATTTAATTTTTTCTTTTTCTACAAAACCTATGCACAATACAACCCCTTCTTTAGGGATCAATGTGCATAATCGAAAGGACTTCAATCTCATTAAATCCCTATTGTAGAAGAAATTGAGCATTAGAAAATTAGAGGAAGAAATAGAGCACTGTAAGGATGCTCTAAGAAACTTACATCTAATTGATGTGGAAACAATCAATGGGACCTTCAACTAGAATAATTGAAGAGGACGTCATCTTCAAATAGCTTCAAGACTGCATTAGTTTATGATCTCAGAGAAAATATAAAAAATGATACATTCATTGAAGCTTCTATTATTCCATGTGGTGGCTAATATCATTAGCCAATATGATTGGACATCAACATCATCATAGGCCCCAATCTCATGCCATTCCAATTTGAAATATTGTGGCTCTCAGACCCCTCCTTCGTGGATAAGGCTAATTCATAGTGGGTAGAACAAAACTTTACATAAGGATTAGCTCATTTCCATCAAAAAATTAATTACATAAAGGTAAATATTAAGAAGTGGAACAAGGAAGAATGTGAAAACATTTCTCAAGAAAAAACAAGACTTACAAGACAAAATGGAACAATTATAGTAATGCATCATTTGGATGGAAGGTTAAGAGAAGTAACAGTAGAAGAGGTGTACCTCCTAGTCTAATAGGAGGAGAAAAGAAAATAGGAGGAGATTCTTTGGAAACAAAAATCCAAAATCAGAAGGCTCAAGGAAGGTGAAAATAATACTAGTTCTTCTACAATTCTATGAACTAGAATTGTCATAAAATCAAGATCACTTCCTTGAAGAATGAAGCCAGTGCCAAGTTAGTAGATCATCAAAACATTAAGATGGATCTAGTTAGATGTATATTTTTCTCCTTAAGGACCCACAACTATGTTGAATGGAAGTTATCAGGAAAACCACCCAACACATCCCTTCTTTAGTAAGTAGGGATAAAAATGAAGCCATTATGCGAGAGGTATCTTTAGAGGAGGTTGAGGAAGTGGTCAAAAACATGGCTAAAAACAAATATGTGAGCCCAGATGAATTCACTATAATCATTTTTCAAGCATGCTACCCTCTCTAGGCAAAGATATTCTTGCATTAGTGGAAGAATCTACAAGCTTGGCTTTTGTGTTTCCACCTCTCATTACTTCCTTCCTAATAGTAGCCCCCAAATTTGATAATGCAAATGAACCTAACATTTTTTGACCCATTTTCCTCCACAATGTCATCTACAATATTGTATCCAAATTCATTGCAAATTAACTTAAGCCCATTCTTCTAGCTCTCATTTCAATGGAACAAATAGGTTATGTGGAAGGGCATTAAATTTTGGATGGGATTCTAGTGGCACATAATGTCATTCACTCCCTTTCACACTCTAAGAAATAAAGTATGTTGATTAACACATAACTCTCAAAGGAATTTTATAAATTAAATTGGGATTACATCTATAAACATCTTCTAGTCGTCAACTTCTCTCAGGCTAAGTTGGTCCAATTGGATTAGCTCTTTAATTTCATTTTCTTTTTTCTCCGTCCTTGTTAATAGGTCACCTTCTTCCACCTTCAATCCCTCGATAGGTATTCATTGGGGTGATCCTATTTCACCCTTTTTTTTCATCATGGTTGATAAGTATCTTGGTAGAGTTCTCGAAGTTGTTGTTGTTGAGGTAAAAATCAAAGATCTTGTCTCTTTGGAAGAGACCTTGAATCTCTCACCAATAATTTTTCGATGATAGTATGCTCATGGGGTTCCTTCTCTCAGAGATGAAAGGGCCCTCTCTTATGTCCTGGATGACTTTATGGAGGTGTATAACACCTCCATCAATTGTTCTAAATCTCATATCCTTTTCCTTAATACCCCTCCCTCCATTTAAGGGCACACCACTCATATTCTTGGCTTCCACTTATGCTCTTTACCCTCTGAATATCTAGGCTCCCCTTTTATTAAGAACTCGCTCAAGACGAAGTATTATACTCCTTTTTTTCAAAAAATGTCTTCTAATTTAGATAATTGGATGTTTCATTCTATTAACATAGTAGGCCAATTTGTCCTGTTAATGTTTTTTTCGCAAGCCCTGCATATGAATCCTTTTTCAGCCTTATGAACTCCCAAGTATATCCCTAAATATATTAGAAATCTAACAGACCTTCCTATAGGGGGAAGATCGCAAAAAAAAATAATGGTTCCTGATTTCCTGGGATAATATTTGTCTTCCTATGCTTAAAAGGGGACTCATACTCAAAGATCCAAAAATCCACACCAAAGTATTAGGAGCCAAACTATTTTATCATTAGCAGCATGAAGGTGATGAATTATCTTTTCAGATATGGGACAAAAAATATGGATGAAACTCTTCTTTAGATTGGAAATTAAGAACTCAAAATGTGTTTTTAGGATCTTCCATATGGAATTTCTCAAATAATAACAAAATCATGAGCCAACAACATAGTTTTTGGGAAATGCATAGTGGAAAAAATGCCCTATTTTGGGATGACCCTTGGAACCAACTACCAAAACTTTGTGGCCAAGACTTACTCACTAACCTTAAGAGTTTGGTGATCTCCAAAGAAAAATTTAAGGTAAAAAACTATTCACAACACCCGATCTAGCACTCTCAAAATTGAGGGTGGCTAACTCTCTATGTTTGGCTTCCTCTTCCAAATTCGATGGATTGGCCATCCTTCTAGTCATCTCTATAGTAGAGGTAGATTGTTATATTAAAGGAGAAGGATAAAAGTAGATAGGGATACTATCCAAAGCGTTAATTCTCTATTAAGTAAGTCTACTTTCTCACAAATAAACACAATATTTTTCCTCAATAGTACATATGGAAACAAATATGGGGATAGTAGCAATAGCCAAAGATTTCTCTCTTCCTCTGACTACTAGCACACGACTAGACATTAATTTAGGATAGAATCATCAAAAGTGGTTTTGAATGACCATCAATATGATCTTTTTGTCATGCTCATGAGAAACATGCAAACCATCTATTTCATTATTTCCACTTCTCAAGTGCGTTGTGGGTTTTGAGCAGTGACTCTTTTTAGGAAAATGGACTGGAATAAGTCTAGTATTTGGATCATGATTGGAAAATGGAGAAAGGTGGATTTTTACAACCCGGTATTAAAAAGAGCTTGGTTCCTCCTACCAATATTCCTTCTATGGAAAGTCTGGAAAGAGAAAAACTGGAGAATCTTTCATATAAAGAAAACTTCGTTGGAGATAATATGGGATAAGATTAAGGTATCTATGAAACAAGATTAATAAAATATCTTATACCGATGAAGATTGGAAATCCTCTATATGAGACTCAGTGGTATTTTAGATCCTCCACTATCTCCTACCCCATTTTGCCAACTCTACATCCCCCTCCTATCTTAGTCTTCTCTCTGAACTTATATTTTTCTCCAATCTTGTTTTTTATCAAATTTAATTTCAATAGTTCCTCAAAAGGGAGCCTAAGGTTCATTGGATATGGAGGTGTGTGTAAGGATGAGGAGGGAAACATATGTTTTTCTACATTGGGAATCTAACAATCAATACCAACAATGTCGTTAAATTTCATGTGTTGGAAAAAGGTTTTTTATTCATGAGGCTCAATTATTATTCCAAGATTTTTATTGCAGGATACTCTTAACTTGTGATCTCCTTGATTAAAAAAATAATTCATGGATTGAAGCTTCAAAACATTTATAGTACTTAGAGGTCAGAAAGTATTCTTATTATAATAGATATTATTCCCACGATCTTGGTTATTCTCCCCTCCCATGTCAATTAGAAAGCGAACAAATTGGTAGATCATCTAGCAAACATAGGATGTTTAAACTCTACCCTTTTGTTGCATAACTCATGGGTTGATCTTCCTTCCTCTGCATTACAGGAATAATTTCAAGAAATAACAACAAATGATCTATCCCCCCTAAATGGGGTGATATAGGATGTGCCTTGTCTTGTATATGTTGTAGGCACTCCCACCTCACCTACTAAGTGAGGATGCTCTACCCTCTTATCATACATCATGTGTAGTTGTAGAGATTTTGACAGGGCACAAGGGGAAAGTCATGTGGTATTTATAGTCTTGCGATCATCTGTATGAAGGATTTGTTTCTTGCGTGAGTTCTCATATGGTGGGTGGTTAACCAAACCCTCTTCCCATCATCACCAAAGCGTTTTATGGCAATGGCATTCAATTCCCTAATCCTTGGGCCCCTCTGGGATTTAAGTATGTGGAATATGTTTTGGTTCTTGCTAGTTTTTCCTTCACTTTGGCAGCTTTAGCTCCAAATTTTCTCTACCTTCCATGGACATTGTTAATGGTTGGGGGTTCTTTGTGCACATTCCCTCACCCAAGTCCTATAATTGGACATGCATTCCCTCTTTTCAAAGTCAATAATGGTCTACATCCCCTAGTTCACAAGGATTGTTAGATAGAGAGCTCAAACTTGAAAATGTTGTGGAGGGCGTGGGATCTATTAGCATCATGTTTGCACCTTTCCCTAAAGGTCCAAAGGCTATTTTTATCAGTTCATTATGTAAATTCATGGTTATGTAAAGGGCCTATAAAATTTCTTTTGTAAATTTCTATATAAGCCTAGGGACATGTCTAATCAAGTCTTTTCACCTAACCCTAAGATTATCCTAAGTTTTTCACAGCATAATTAGTCTACCACAAGCCTACAACTAGCGCTACAAAATATTTTCGTAGCATGGCACTACGAAATATTTTCGTAATGCTCACTGGAAATTTTAAAATGTATGTTTTTGGGCTGCCAACCCCATCATTTCAAGTGCTTGAGAGTTTTTTCACAAAACCCTACCCATTTCCATCAATGATGTGATAGTTAGCTACATTGTAAATCCCAAGAAGGAAGTTTAAACTCAAACCCTAAATTGCCTAGATTAAACTAAAATGGTAATTTCCAACAAACCCAAAAATATGTTTAGAGTGCGCAGGAAAGCTCTAAAATTGTTTGCAACGTCTAACCAAGAGAATTCAAGGTTGTAGAGGGATTTTCAGTGTTAAAGTCTTTGCAAAGAAAAGTCAATGAAGTCATGTGAAGGGGTTTATATCAAAACCATAGCTAAGGAAACAAAGGAAGAGCCTAGTCACATCCCTGTTGAAAAACATGATGAAAACCCTATGAAAGAATCAGAGGTTAGGGTTTATGAAAGGAGAACAAGAAGACAATGGAAACTGATATTAGAAGAAGAGGAGTCAAAACAAAGAGCAACACAAAGTAGAAAAGACAAACTGAAAATGGAAACAGGGGAGGAAGAAATGGAAACATAGCCTAGGGTTTACTGCAGAAAACCTCATACTTGCCCAACAAACAAGCTAAGACTAAATTTCAAGACTAAAATGGACATTAGGCTCAAGGATATAGTGGTTATTGATGCAGAGGAAGAGATTGTGCAAGCTTAAAAGAGCAGAAAGAGACAAAGGAAAATAGAGCATGCCAACAGAAAGGGGAAAGAATCCCTAAAGGATGATAAAATGATACAAAAAGATACTAGAAGGTCATAAATAAGCCACAATAGATTATACCTCCTTACTCAAGCTGCTGAAGAACAGTGGAATTTATTTTGTTGTAAAAACCCTAATTTTGACTAATATATTTCATGAAGTTTTTTGATAGTATAGGCAGCATACTCTAGGGCCGAATGATGATATTATACATAAATTTTTGGATTGTAAGCACTCAAATGAAGTCCCTATGGTTTTGGTCAAATAGTCAACAAGAAGGAGAAATAGCAGCACTTTGTTTTTCCATGTTTTAGTCACCATCTTCAAGCATAGTTTCTAAATAATTGAATAGAAATTAAAAAAGAAGAAGTTTTGTTTGGGAGCGGGCTGATTTCAAAAAACCTCTTTAAACTTTTACCTAGACATCATGGTTTGGAAACTACAAAGGAATGTTTGAGGGATATTTTTCCAGATTTTGTAATTTAAATTTTTCCAGTTTTAGTCACTATTTTCAAATGCAGTTTCCAAAAATATGGAGATGAATTTGTAAATAAAAACAGCTTTTTCTTTTTAAAATACTAGCTTAAAAAATAATCTCTCAGTTTTTACCCAACTACCATGGTTTGAAGTATATGAAGGAATATTTTCAACCTATTTTTCAGGATTTAAATACTTAATTATTTCTTGTTTTAGTCATCCATTTTGGGCAAGGTTTTAGAGAATATGAAGATGAAGCCTAGTTTTCAGAAATTTGCTAGATTTTTCAAAATTGTGTTTTCTATAAAAATTCCAAGTCAATCGCTGAAGTCCACCTCATCAAATTTGACATGGGAGTAGAATAAAGATGGGTGAAGAGGTTTTTTAGATCCATTTCGTTTGGATCTTGATGGTTATTGTATTTAATACTTTCCACATTGTGGATCTAAAACCTATGTAGTATTTCGATAAATTAAATGTAAAAGGAGGACCAAGGGTTGGTTTTTGATGAAATAATAACCATTTTGTGTGCATTGAAAAGCTTTGTCAATCTACATTTTTCCAAGATCAATAGGTCTTGATCAGTGATATAAATATTCATGTGATGGTATGTCTTAGTACGTGTTTTCTAAAATTTCAATGTTTCCTTCTTTGTAATGTCATTTGAATGTATGGTCTTCTAAATATTTGAATATGAGTAAATGTTATAGAATTCATCCTTGTTTTGATTCTATCTTTCATAGATTTCAAATAGTTTCACTTCTATATTCTAAATCTACTTTAGGATTCTTTTCATATACCCTATTGTATTGGATTGTTCTCCTATTTTCTCCCTCCACCTATAGCGATGCCCAATGTCTAAAATGTGTTATCTACCTTGCATTTGTCAATATTGATTAAACAACTAGTAGATTGGCAAGTTTCCATAAACCCTAGCTTGTTAACTCCATTTCCCAATGGACTGTATACCTCATGCCTAACCAAACCCTACATCAAAACAACATAATTGAAGATCTAGCCACTGTGTAGAAATGCATTCAATTAGTAAACCTAGTGATTAAGTTATCAGAGAAATCCCTCTCTAGATTGAAGGGGATAGCCTTCAATCTGTTGGTTGGTTTGAATGGTTACCTTAGTAATTTCTATCATACATCTAAGAGGATATTTCTAAGTTCTAACAGGATCCAAAGTGGCTCTAGGGAGTGCTCGAGTGTAAATACTTTTACTAGAATGTACACGAAGCAAGTGTCACCAAAGGTCTAGGGGGCATTGTGTGAGTTTGAAGAATACATTTGTTATGGATAGGAATTTCTTGCTGAACTCTAAGGTGATTACAGACATGAGAAACTAGTACCTAACAAGAGTCACATTCGAGGCAAGAAAAACCAATATTTTCTAACCATATATCTATTCTAGAGAATGAAAGTGTCGTTGGGTCAAGTTGTCATGCACTAGAACAATGTTAAGGAAGACATTATGTTAGTGTTATATGATGTGGTGCTTCAAAAGAAGAAAATGAATGTGCACTGCAAGTGAATTGAAGCCATTATTTCTCTTGGTGAGGGTCTATGTGATTGGGTCCATGTGGACTTCAATCACATTGAGGTGGATGTCTCCAGTTCCTCCTAATCTTTATCATGATTTCTGGTTATTTTTTGGCTAGGTTTTTTATGTTCTTCCAATCCATCTATGGCTGGTCTGTAACTTTTAGTTTTTGTTCTCTCAACTATTAATTATCGTGATAAGGCCTTATATTACTCTATGAGTTTAGGAAATCCTCTATTTTCTAAGACAAATTCTTAGGGTATTGACTTTTTTTGGAATGATAATATGTTGTTTTGTGAGTGGTCTATTTTTGTAACTAGAAAGCAACTAACAATCAATTTTTTTGGATGATATTAGTTTACAAAATAAAAGTAAAATTATCTTCAATTTAATAAATAAATCCAAAACATTCAATATTTGTGCACTTAATTTTTTAATTCCTGATAACCCATGAGGTGTGGACTAGTAAGTTTGAGTGGGGTTCAATCCAAGCCTTAGGTTCAAACCTCATGGGAATGGTTGAATATGGAAGCCACTTATTGAAGAATTGTATAGTTCAACATTATAAAATTTCAGCTATTGATGTAAATATATTACTTTACATATGCTCTAAAACTTATGCTTGTAGGGCTTCTACCTCAACCATCAATATCTTGTGATGAGCTATGGTATTACAACAAGAAGGTGGCAACTCCTACATATATCATATTTAACTTATCAATCTGATATTCATACAAAATTAATAGGTGAAAATGATGTATCCACAGTAAGAATAGTTCTTCCTAAGCTTCTATGAGGCAGTGAATCAAACCGAAGTGTTCAGAGACCATTTTTTGCAAACCAAAGTAAATGGAATGAAATCAACCCTAAACTGCTCCATCCAAAAAAAATCTTATTCTAATTACAAGCTTCAATAAATGCTTCATGAAATAACAATGTAAAGTATTCCTATGGTATTGAATTCATGATTAAAAAAAATAACCCCAATTTGATGAAGAAATTGCAGTTATGAAAAGAAGAGTCCTAAGCGGTCTTTGATCTTCCTCAAGTTTATTCCCCATACCTAGAAGATGTTGATCTAGAAGGATCCTAAAAGGCCAAATTTTTGAAGTCATAAAAGCTCAACAAAACTTATATCAAATCAAAGAGATCCTCCTTTTTAATCCAACGGTGTAAATGACACCTCAATTGGACATCGTATGCAAAATTTATGGCTCGTTGAAGATTTTGACATATAACGAAAAAAAATTGTTGGCATGACCCACACATTGCCACGTGGTAGCAGACATTACTAGTATGGATGCTGATGTTAGTAGTACCGATGATGATGTCATAGTATGGTCAACAAATACAAGGCAATTAGAGGACAACAAGGGGCAAATGATGCCATCCATACAGACAATGACGTTAGCAGTACAATGAACAATACAAACCAATTAGGTTGTGACACGTGGAAGTACGGATAGCCCCATCAGCATTGACGTCAGCGGTACAAACCAATCAGGTGGTTACATGTGGTGATGATTAGGCTTGAATAGGCGAGAGATGGACCATTGAGTTGGGCCATGTGGCCTAATAAAAACATGCCATGCAGCACCTAATTGGCAACCGAGCCCGTTAACTAACCAATTGACAATTTCGTCGGTCAGTGGTCATCGACAATGACCAATTTATCACTTAGTTAATTTTTTGGTGACCCTTAACAATCATTAGGGAACCGACGGGTGGGTGGCTGATTTGTTTTGTTTTTTAATATAAAACACACACACACACACATATGTATGGTTATGGTCTACCATTTGAATCCGCGACCCCTAGGATGCCAAGGATGCAAATTTGGGCGGCCAACCAATACTCCCCATAGTGTCCATTGGTTATAATGTCACCCCACAAATATTTAATCCATACCATGCACCAAGTGATGGAGGGAGTAGACACACAAGTGAGTGCGAGAGGGTTGAACTAGCAGAACCAGGAAATGTACGAGGAATGGTGAGAATGAATTTTAAGGATATCTATAGGGAATATTCTGTAGAAATATTCTGTATAATATTTTGTGAGGAACCTTAGAAGGAATATTTAGATTCCCTAGATCCCTAGACGTCGCAGTGACAAAATTTGGATGAATATATAGTCAAATTTCACGATTGCTCATCAGGAATTCAACTGTGTAGTTTGTTTCTTCATCTAAGAAACCAATTTTTTGCTCGTCTCCAAAAGATAATCTTTTGAGGAATATAAAAATTTCTCATGGAGCCGATAATTGACCGTGATAGAAAGGGGTCATTTTTATACTCAAATTTCACAAATTTTCACCAAAACTCTGATGGTGCAGACCCTTTTTAGATCTGAGCCGCCCATTTTTAGGCCATCCACAAATTTGGAGGTATAAGGTGTATTTTTTCCATGTATTCATTTGATTTTGTTGCCAATTAATGAAGATGCCTCCCCACTTTGAGCAGGCCCTAGAGACGTAGTCCACATTGGATGAACTTCGTTATCAAGTTTTATGTGTTCCTTTTCTTTATGTTTTCCTCTGGTTTTCCTATTATTTAAAGTTTATGCCCATGTGTTTTTCATGTGTTTTGCATGAAATTTAGATTACATCAATGAATTAAATATCTTAGATCAAGTTTGGTATTAGAGTGGGTCTTCGATTGATGTGAATTGTGAGTGTGTATGATAACCAAGGAAAAACTCAAATAGGAAGGAGGTAAAATTAAGTCCTTTGATCCAAAAGTAGGGCATACAACACGAAGAATGAAAATGGTAGATGATGATGTTCATATCAAGAATGAGAAAGATTTCACAAATTGTTTTACACCATGGCCAACAAAGTTGATATATTGTTTGTAGATTATGAGAGGAAAATGATCAAAAAGGAAAAGAAAAAGGAAGAGAAAGTATAAGATCGTGCCTTCGTAAATGGATAAAATGGAGGAGAACCTCCTAAAACTCCATCTTCTTATTCTAGTGAAAGCTCGACTTCTTCATCTTCTCACCATTCTAAAAGTAGAAAAGCTCATAAAAATCTTTTTTTTTAAGTTGGATGTAAATTTTGATTTTCATGTGTTTAACAGAGAGTCCAATGTAGAAAAGTTGAATAACTAGATCAGACAGATTGAAGTGTAATGTCGGATTCAACAGATTGAAGTGTAATGTCGGATTCAACAGATTGAAGAAGATGAAGCCAAGGTCTAGTTAGCATCTCTTCGACTAGGAGGCACTGATCTCAATGATAGGAGAGAAAACTTCAGAGAGGCAGTAAGCATGTGGGTAAACTCCTTTCTTCCTGGATTGAATTTGTTTCTAATTTAAAAGAAATTTCTCCTCATCACAGATGCACCAGAAAAAAATGTTCAAAGAAGGCTAATAAATTCTAGAGGAGAAAGAACCATTGCAGTCACTACAACAAGAATGGACATAAGAAATCTACATGTTGTGAACTCCATGGTCAGGAAGCACCTGTGAAGGAACCAACCAGTGAAGTTGTTCAAGAGAATCAAATATAGGAAGAAGACGCATTCACCTTTTTGGGTGAGAGATGGTGGCATCAAAAAATTTTACGAGCGTGGCCACATTTGTAAATCACATGTTGCAAAAAATGTTTGTAAAAGTGATGAAGTGTTTTCATCACTTAGGAAAGAAACATAGTGATATTTTTGGCATTTTAGTTGATAGCA